>OZ020267.1:104929891-106379962 GCA_963971225.1 Melieria omissa | reverse complement strand
TAACAACAACAACATTAAGACTAACAAGCACCCAATGCCATTTGGCTCGCTGCAGTTAACGAAAACGCAATCAGCAGCTTGAGAATTGACCGAAAAGTCACAAATTGCCAGCTTAGATGCTTAGAGCGAGTGGGTCTGGGTTGCGGCAAGGACACACACACACACGCACACACATCTGTAATACACTTTTGTGTTTGTGTCGGTGTGCGTAAATTTATTGCATTCGCATGTGTAAGCATTACGTTCTTCTTAGTGTTGCTGCGAACGCGTTGCACGTGCGGCTGCGCATTTTCCTTTATGCGGTTTCTTCATCTTTGCTCATTCTTCTTCTTCTTCCTCCTACGCCAATGCCGCATTGTGCGTCTTAAGGAAAACGTAAAATGTCATTCGTGCAATTTATTATGTGTCGCTGCTAGTACTTTGGTGTGTTGATTTGTTGTTGTTGTTCTTGTTTGGTGAAACGGCGATTGGAGTCTAAGGGGATTAAAGAGGTTAGGGGTGAGTAAGGTTCGAGTATGCGGAGTGGATGGAAACAATTCGAACCTGCTGTTTGCTGCGGTTGTTGCTAACATTTCTCTTGGAGATTGTTGTTGTTGTTGTTGCTGTTGATAGTAGTAGACAAGTTGTTTTTGTTGATGCTTCTGCAAAATGTTGATTCTTGTTGCTGTTAGTTACCAATGTTGTTGTTGTTGTTGCTATTATAAGCGACCATAGTGTTGTTGTTCTTTTCAATGTTGCTGCAATTTCGATCAGCCAAGACTAAGACTAAGACTAAGACTAAGACTAAGACTAAGACTAAGACTAAGACTAAGACTAAGACTAAGACTAAGACTAAGACTAAGACTAAGACTAAGACTAAGACTAAGACTAAGACTAAGACTAAGACTAAGACTAAGACTAAGACTAAGACTAAGACTAAGACTAAGACTAAGACTAAGACTAAGACTAAGACTAAGACTAAGACTAAGACTAAGACTAAGACTAAGACTAAGACTAAGACTAAGACTAAGACTAAGACTAAGACTAAGACTAAGACTAAGACTAAGACTAAGACTAAGACTAAGACTAAGACTAAGACTAAGACTAAGACTAAGACTAAGACTAAGACTAAGACTAAGACTAAGACTAAGACTAAGACTAAGACTAAGACTAAGACTAAGACTAAGACTAAGACTAAGACTAAGACTAAGACTAAGACTAAGACTAAGACTAAGACTAAGACTAAGACTAAGACTAAGACTAAGACTAAGACTAAGACTAAGACTAAGACTAAGACTAAGACTAAGACTAAGACTAAGACTAAGACTAAGACTAAGACTAAGACTAAGACTAAGACTAAGACTAAGACTAAGACTAAGACTAAGACTAAGACTAAGACTAAGACTAAGACTAAGACTAAGACTAAGACTAAGACTAAGACTAAGACTAAGACTAAGACTAAGACTAAGACTAAGACTAAGACTAAGACTAAGACTAAGACTAAGACTAAGACTAAGACTAAGACTAAGACTAAGACTAAGACTAAGACTAAGACTAAGACTAAGACTAAGACTAAGACTAAGACTAAGACTAAGACTAAGACTAAGACTAAGACTAAGACTAAGACTAAGACTAAGACTAAGACTAAGACTAAGACTAAGACTAAGACTAAGACTAAGACTAAGACTAAGACTAAGACTAAGACTAAGACTAAGACTAAGACTAAGACTAAGACTAAGACTAAGACTAAGACTAAGACTAAGACTAAGACTAAGACTAAGACTAAGACTAAGACTAAGACTAAGACTAAGACTAAGACTAAGACTAAGACTAAGACTAAGACTAAGACTAAGACTAAGACTAAGACTAAGACTAAGACTAAGACTAAGACTAAGACTAAGACTAAGACTAAGACTAAGACTAAGACTAAGACTAAGACTAAGACTAAGACTAAGACTAAGACTAAGACTAAGACTAAGACTAAGACTAAGACTAAGACTAAGACTAAGACTAAGACTAAGACTAAGACTAAGACTAAGACTAAGACTAAGACTAAGACTAAGACTAAGACTAAGACTAAGACTAAGACTAAGACTAAGACTAAGACTAAGACTAAGACTAAGACTAAGACTAAGACTAAGACTAAGACTAAGACTAAGACTAAGACTAAGACTAAGACTAAGACTAAGACTAAGACTAAGACTAAGACTAAGACTAAGACTAAGACTAAGACTAAGACTAAGACTAAGACTAAGACTAAGACTAAGACTAAGACTAAGACTAAGACTAAGACTAAGACTAAGACTAAGACTAAGACTAAGACTAAGACTAAGACTAAGACTAAGACTAAGACTAAGACTAAGACTAAGACTAAGACTAAGACTAAGACTAAGACTAAGACTCAACTTTAAGTCTCTACTACTTCAAACTCCACACACACACACACACAGTGGCAGAAGTTGCAGTGGTGAATATTAATTTAAAATGCACTAGAATGCAATATGCACCTTTAAGCAGTGCCGGCGCAACCACAATCGTCATCAGCCGCAGCAGAAATTGTTTTCGTACACACAACGCAATCATTGACCACGTCACCGCCAGCGTCGTCGGCCAACACTTACCGCAGCACAATTGAAATTTGTTTGTTTGTTATGATTGGAATTTTGGCAAATGGCCGAACAGACAGGGTTCCATTGTATAAAATATGTGCGTGCACGTGTGTGTGTGTGTGTGAGTGCGTCAGTAAACGAAAATCCTATTAATCACTGCACGCCACAGCAATGAAGTGATGATGAAAAGGGAGGGAGAAGGCAGGGAAATAGGGTCAAGTGATGCAGATTGGTGGCTTAAATATGCAAACAATAAATTTTATGGCATTGTAATCACAAAGATGAGAGGCGGGCAGGCGGAGACATTGCTGCACTTGTAGCAAATTTATATTCACCGCAAAACAATAAGCAAGTGACAACAACAAACAATTGACAACTATTTCCATGTGCCGGCCGATTAAGCAGTCGACGTCGAGGTATTTGGAAAATTTGGCTTTTGAAGGCTCACTGCAGTAGCAGGTGACAGCAGCAAAGTGCAGCCGCTGCACTCGACCCACAACGAACGGTGTGCAAGTACGGCTTGTGGTGGGTTGGTTGGTAGTCGGTGTGTGTCTTCGGTGTGCAGTGTTGAGGTGTGAAAAGGCAAACTGGGCAACGTGGTTGCAGTGCTGTGGTGTGCAGATTGAGAGACCATAAGAGCGTGTTGGAAGGGAAAGGAGGGGTGGGGGGAAAGGTAGAGAGTTGAGGCAACACTTGTGCTTTAATTGCAATTTGATTTATGCTTATGGGTTGTCAGTTGTCATGTAATAATAACAACAATAATTTCATAGGATGGCATATCGACAAAACATGGACCTGTGGTTCATTGTATATTTATTATATATTTTATAATTTATTTATGCTATTTAAAGCTAAAATTTTGTTAATGCGATGCTGTCGTCAATAGTTGACATGTTGCTTATTTTAATTTGATTCAGTCAATTTCGAATCAAGAACGAGTCAAATAGTTCAATGGATTGTCAACTTTGTAAGACTATAGGATTAGAAAATTTTCTTGGAACATTAAAAGTTGCATAGAAAAGTTCTGGTCAATTTCGAATTTCAATTGTTCGTATGGGTTCTGAAATTTGTAAAACCAAAAGGTTGTAATATTTTCTTAGAACAATAAAATTTGCAAAGCAAAGTTCTGGTCAATTTCGAATTTCAACTACGACATAGTTCTAAACTTTGATCATAAGATAGGAATACCTTCCTGGTTCATAGACCATAAGATTTGAATGCTTTACTAGTACATTAAACGCAGAATAGCTAAGTTCTAGTCGCTTAGTTAATGTATATTCATTTCTGCTATTACAATGAAATTTCTATTATTCAGTAAATGCAGTGGCGGGTTCAGAGCGTGGTTTTCGAGGTTGGAATTTTCCTCGCAAAATATTAGGGTTGACTTTAAAACTACATACAAATTAATATACATAAACATTTATGAATATTAAAGAACTTTTTACTTTTTGAAACCCCCCATAATATTCTTCTGCATCTGCCTTTGAATAGATGTATGCTTGATTTTAGTTTAAAAAGCAACGAAATTTTATTGTTCTGTTACGAAATTACTTTCTCCAAGTTCGTATCTGGATTGTGCTTGAAAATAAATCCACTTCAATTACTCAACGCAGAACGTATTCCAAAACCAGCAATCACTTTATTTACACTTTGGTTATCTTTACACTACTATTATTGCATGTTTCCCCCTTTGCTTGCTCACATCATACTTGTCCGTCTGCGCTGCACACTTCTGCCTTTTATACCTGTCTGGTTATCGCGCCGACTGTTCTCGCACATTCCAATTGGACAATCCTCGACCGTTCTCGCACAACCCATTACCATCGCGAACCATCCTTGCCATATCGGAATTATAGCCATAGAATTTAAATCTGAGCATCTTTTGCTTAGTTGATTCTGGTAGATCAGAGTCAAGTCACAGTTGAATACATCAAGAGATGATGACGTATTCTCAATGTGATTCTTTCGATTAAGGAATGATTTCTCTTTTAAGTTCTCCTTTTCCTTATGCAACTCCTTCAGAAATCATTGATAAGTAAATAGTTGCAACCTCTTTTAAATTGAATTCAAATCTGAGCACGTTTTGTTTGATTACTTTTGGTTGATCACAGTCAAGTCACAGTTGAACACATTAAGAGATGTTGACGTATTCTCAAAGTGATACTTCCGTGATGTGTGATGTGACTCTTTCGATTAAGGAATGGTCTCTGTTTTTAGTTCTTTCTTTCCATATGCAACTCCTGCAGAAATTATGGTAACATAGTTGCAACTAGTTCATTGAATTGAATTCAGATCTGAGCATCTTTTGCTTGATTGGTTCTAGTCGATTCAGAGTCAAGTCACAGTTCAATTCTTAATGTATCAGGTGTACAACTTTGCTTCCGCCGTTTTTTTTTCCAAAATTAAAAGCTTTATTGCGAAAAAGTGCTTACAGATGTATTATTCAAAGTATTGTCCGTCGCTAGCGACAACTTTCTCCCATCTTTCCGGCAATTTTCGGATCCCGGCTCGAAAAAAGGAGTCCTCTTTTGACGCTATCCATGAAGCAATCCATTTTTCCAATTCTTCGAAGGATTGAAAATGTTGATCTGCCAGGCCGTGTGCCATCGAACGGAATAGGTGGAAGTCAGAAGGGGCGACATCTGGGGAATACGGCGGGTGGGGCAAGACTTCCCATTTCAGCGTTTCCAGGTACTTTTTGAC
Organism: Melieria omissa; assembly: GCA_963971225.1. Lineage (NCBI taxonomy): Eukaryota > Metazoa > Arthropoda > Insecta > Diptera > Ulidiidae > Melieria > Melieria omissa. Next base: position 106,374,671 of record OZ020267.1, on the reverse strand, counting down.
CACTTTTGCGACGTGAGGCCGAGCATTGTCGTGTTGGAGGATGACTCACCATTTTCACTCACCACGAAATCACCATTTTTAAAACGTTGAAACCACTCCCGACACGTTCTTTCACTCAGAGCAGCATCACCGTAAGTTTCTGAGAGCATTCGATGCGCTAAGTAAAACTTCCCGCAAATGGCGAGAATTGGGCACATAAACGGACATTTTCGAGCGTGAATAATACGAAAACAAGAACAACTGTCACTGAAACGGCGATGACAATTCGTTAGGCACTGTCCACACTCACTTTAAAGGCATTACCATCTATGTATTTCAACCAGCCTCAGCCGGTACAGCCACCTATCGGAAAACGGCGGAAGCAAAGTTGTACACCTGATAATTCTTTCAATTAAGGAATAACCTCTCTTATTAGTCCTTTCTTTCCTTACGTAACTTCTGCAGAAAATATGGAAAAATAGTGCAACCTTTTTGGAACAAGAAGCTTAGGAACTGAATTCAAATTGTTTTCCATATTTTACTTCATTGGCGGATTCAGAAAAATATTTCGGGGGAGGTTTCAAAACGTAATTCTTTAATATTTGTAAAATGCCTTTTAATTTGTATGTATTTTTTAAGGCGATCCAAATATTTCGGGGGGGTTTCAACCCCCAAAACACCCCCTGAATCCGCCACTGGGTCTGATGGATCGCGTGCGTTCTCAAATTAATTAATTTGCTAACTAAGCTATAGTCTCCCTTTTCGCTTCTGACCAGCAACATCTTTTTTGCCATAGCTTCGTTCTTCATCTGGCTGACATGTTCTTCCATCTAAAAAACCACATCATTGCTTTTTGCCCTTTCTGGGATACACTTTTCTCTTTCTCATGGCACTGTGGTCTCACACAAATTGCAGCCTTCGACGGCAAGTCCAAGCTGTAACGATGATAGCCTAAACCGCACATGTGGTAAAAATCAATTTTCACAACATTTCCAGCTTCGCCTAACCCAACCAGGGAGAGTGTTGTAAAAAAATATACAACAATTTTATTTTATTTACTGCTTACGCAACGTGTATTTAACAGTGCAGCATGTATGCATGTGTGAGTTTATTTAATTACCACAAGAAAATTACAAATAATTACAAGCACAAGCGATAAATTGTCTACGGCACTTAACTGCTCGCACAAGTGCGCACACAAGTGCGTTTGTGTGTGTGTGTGTGTGGCTTATGTCAAGGATAGTCAGCTAGCAATAACAACAGCACGGCCTGCCACAAGTCATTACTGGCAAATGACATACCTTGACATGAGCCGTGTGTGTGTGTGCTGAGCCGTTGTGAATGTGGAGCGAGCAAGAAAATCCGCAAGCAATCAGCGAGCTGCAACCGGCAATGAGCCAAAGCAATGCTGTCCGTTGGTACTTGGCTCAGCGGTGGAGTTTGCAAAAATCGACACTGCGTGTCAGTGACAGCCCTTTGAAGACTCGGACTATGACGTCGACGACGCTGAGCGATGCTTGGTAAATGCAATCAATGCAACATTTTCTTGGCATTCAATGAGCATCGCCACTGGATGTTAGTAATTTTAATTATTGTTATTATTGCTATTATTAGAATATACAACATATGTATGTTATGTAAGTACATATATAAAGTGGTATGTGTGGTTCAACTTTCAGTTAGTAACAAAGTTGGGCAGTGGGGCGTTGCAGAGCGCTTGTGTGGAGTTTATTTACAATTGATTGTTTCATTTGTGTGACACACACACACACACACATACAAATGCACAAAGTTGTCAGTGCCTTAATTCAGTCTATGTAATTTTCTCGATTTTACGCACTGTGGCATGTAATTTGAACAGCATTTGTCGCACTCGCCCAAGGCTGTTAATTAAAAACTGCAACTAGTCGACTGCATGTCAAATGCTGAATTACATTTAACTTTTGTGCTTAATTACCACTGGCCGTGCTATGCCTCGAAAGACAAAGAGAGAAAGGGATGTGAGTAGATGAAGATAGAGTCAGAGATAGAGAGAGAATGTGTATGAAAACAGGCGCAAATTTGTTACAGTTGTTGTTGTTGTGTATTGATATAAAGTCAAAATATGTGTCAGAAAATGTGAGGATATAACGTTGGCAGGATTTGAGTGATAATAACACAGACAATAGCAATTATTGTGTTATATATAACAATTTGTTGAGCCGAGTAACAGATTGGAGGTTTTTGCTATGACAAATCCGCAAAGAGAATATTGAAATCTTAGGAAACTTGTTGAACTGAGTTAAGTCCTTGAACTGATGAGCCCGCAAATAGGTTCATTGGATCTATTCGTCAGATGTACAGAACTCTCTTAATGAATCGATTAAGTCGATTATTGCTCTTGAACTGACGAGTCGAGTTCAGATCTTCAGAACGTTCTTATTGAACTGATCTGACAAGCCCGTCAAAAGTAGTTGAATCGATTAAGTCAGTAATTTTTGTGTTATATACAAAAATTTGTTGAGCCGACCAAAAGATTAGAGATTTTTGTGATGATAAATCTGCAAAGAGAACATGGAAATCTTAGCAAATTTGAGAATTGATGAGCGCGTAAATATGTTCATCAGATCTCTTCTTCAGAATCGATTAAGTCGATAATAGTTCTTGAACTGATGAGCTGAGACCTTCAAAACCTTCTTGTTGAATTGATCTGACAAGCTCGTAAACAGATTCTTCAGATCACTTCTTCAGAGCTTTCTTACTAAATCGACTAAGTTGATTATAGTTCTTGAACTGGTGAGCCCACCCATCAGAACCTTCTTGTTGAACTGAATTAGTTCCCAAGTTATAGTTGTTGAACTGATAAGCCATAAATAGGCTCATTGATCTTTTTTTTAGATCTTCGGAACCGTCTTGTTAAACTGAGTTTTTAACCGCTTAAAGTTCATTCCGTAAACAAGTTTTTCAGATCTTCAGATTTTATTTTTCACCGAGTTGGTCGTTAGTTCTAGAATTAGATATCTGCCTTTGATCTTAAGACCTTCAGACTTTAGATTAGACCTTTCTTGTTGAACCAACTTAGTTTTAGAATTTTTGAATTAACTCGTAAATAATTTCTTTAGATCTCTCTTCTTTTTCGTATCTTTTTTATGACGAGATCGTAAGCAGGTTCTTCAGTTCACCTCTTCAAATCTCAAAAACTTCTTGTTCAGCCGTCAGTTAGAGCTCTTGAACTAACTAGCTTTCATACAGATTCTTAAGATCTCTTCTACATATTTCTTCTTCTTATTTGAATTTCTCTTATAGTTTTTAGACTGACGAACTCGCTATAAGATGCTCCAAATTTCTTCCATAGATCTTTTGTTCTTTTTAGAATTTCTCTTATAGTTCTTGAACTGACTAACTTGTAAACAGGTTCTTCAGATTTCTTCCATAGATATCTTTTTCGAATATTTTTTGTAGTTTTTTGATTGAACAAATTTTTCAGATACCGAATTTCTCTTATAGTTTTTGAACTGACAAGCCCTTAAACAGGTGGATCAGACCATTCTTCTTCTTCTTTTTGTTGAACAGGAGTTGTCTCGTCAGGTAGAGTTTTTGAACTGACGAACTTTCATACAGATTCTTCAGGTCTCTTCCACATATTTTTTCTTCTTATTTGAATTTCTCTTATAGTTCTTGAGCAAAATGACGCTCCAAATTTCTTCCATAGATCTCTTTTTCTTTTTCGAATCTCTCTTATAGTTCTTAAACTGACTAACTTGTAAACAGGTTCTTCAGATTTCTTCCATAGTTCTCTTCTTTTTCGAATCTTATTTATAGTTCTTGGACTGACGAACTCATAAACAGATTTTTCAGATATCTTTTGAATTTCTCTTATAGTGTTTGAAATGACGAGCCGTTAAATAGGTGGTTCAGATCTGTTATTCAGATCTCTTCCGCATAGTTTTTCTTCTTATTTGAATTTCTCTTATAGTTCTTGAACTGACGAGTTCGCAAAATGCTGAGCCTTTTTGTTGAACAGGAGTTAGTTCATCAGGTAATTTTTTTTAACTGACGAACTTCTAAACAGATCTCTTCCACATATTTCTTGTTCTTTTTCGAATCTTTTTTATAGTTTTTGAATTGACTAACTCGTAAACAGATTCTTCAGATCTTTTCACACGTATCTCTTCTTCTTTTTCGAATCTCCTTTATAGTTCTTGAACAGACTAACTCGTAGATAGGTTATTCAGATATGTTCCAAAGAACTCTTCTTCTTTTCCCAATTTTTTTATAGGTCTTGGACTGACGAAAAAAAGACGCTCAAAGTTTCTTCCATAAATTTCTTCTTCTTTTTTCAAATCTCTTTTATAGTTCTGGAACAGACTAACTCGTGAGCAGATTCTTCAAATAATTTCCGTAAATCTCTTCTTCTTTCTCGAATCTTTTTAATAGTTTTTGGACTGACTTACTGGTAAACAGATTCTTCTGATCTCTTCCATAGATCTATTCTTCTTTTTCGAATCCCTCTTATAGTTCTTGAACTGGCTAACTTGTAAACAGGTTCTTCAGATTTCTTCCATAGATCTCTTCTTGTTTTTTGAATGTTTTTTATAGTTTTTGGACTGAATAATTCGGAAACAGGGTCTTCAAATCTCTTCCACAGATTTATCCTTCTCTTACAGTTCTTGAACTAACACTTTGGTAAACAGATGCTTCAAATCTTTTCCACATATTCTTTCTTCTTTCACGAATCTTTTGAATCTCTCTTATAGTTCTCGAACTGATTGACTTGTAAGCAGATTCTTCATATCTTTTCCAGAAAGAGATCTTCGTCCTTTTCGAGTCTCTTTTATAGTTCTCGAACTGACAAACTTCTGAACAGATACTTCAGAACTTTTGCATAGATCTTTTCTTTTTTTCGGATTTCTTTTATAGTTTTAGAACTGACGAACTGATGCTTCAAATCTCATTCACAGATCTCTTCTTGTTTTTCGAATCCCGCTTATAAATCTTGAATTAACGAATCCGTAAACAGGTTCTTAATATGTTTTATTCAAATCTTCAGAACCTTTTATGGTGAACTGGATTCTTCAGAATAATTTTTTAGATTTCCTCTTCTCTAGAAACTTTGGTCAGCGTACTCAGGTGAGACTTAAAAATATCTGAATAGAAACCAATACAGAAAGCGAAACAACTTATCATTGTCCGTCATTTCTTCATTAGAAGATATTCTCTGGACGTGTTACAGAGATTGACGGTAGGTGAGACCTAAAAAGATCTGAATAGAAACCAATACAGAAAGCGAAAACCAAAACAACTAATCAAACAATCCAGGAGACAAATTTTGAATGGTCGAATGATGATCAGGAATATAAAAAAAAATTAGAAAATTATTATTTTTCAATCGTTTTAGCATTAGTTGGCATTGTCCGTCATTTCTTCATTAGAAGATATTCTCTGGACGTGTTACAGACATCGACGACGTACATTCGGACAGAGACGAACTTTATTGACTTTGACTTTCATTTATTAAACCACAAAAGAAGATTTGCAATGGGATCTATACGGAATCACAAATAAAACATATTGTAAATGCTTTTTTAAAGTCTTCCAGAAACATGCAAAATCTTTTTCTAATAAAAAGCTTGCCCGACCTTGTTTACTGGCGCCCACACAATTAAACCGAACCTAGCAATCATTAATCTGTCGACTGATGGTATCTGATAATGGCGAAGTAACAACTCATTAATTTGGCCCAATAATAAAAACTGCCATTACTTATGAGCTAACTCAACCTTCAGGCTTCAGGTGGGCACAGCACTTCTGGCTCTCTTGCTCTCACTTGGGTCCTACTTACCCCTTTCGTTGCATTCAGTCTTGTCTGCCTTCAGTGTAATATTAACTTTTTAATATAATTTCACAGCCAGCTGCTATGCTATCGTATAACAAAATACGAAATGGATTTGTCAGAGGGGGCGGGGACGGAGGAGTGGCAGCAACGGCATCAGTCATGCTCAGTCGGTGCGTGCCGCGTTTATTTGCAGTTAATTTCATTGAAGAAAAATAACGCTGGGAGTGGTGGGAAGGCACGAAAGTATTTTGACGCCTTTCACATACTTTCAGGCGGCTGAGAGTCTTCTTGCGCTACCAGCTGTTGTTGATACTCCTCAATGCTGCTGCTGTTGTTGTTGTTGCTGTGGCATTGCCAATTATTGCATTAAAGCGCACGAAATTTTCAAATTAACGCGGCGTAAATTAAATGAGGATGATGCTGATAAAAAGCTTAGACGACAAAGCAGCGAAGCAGCGCCGGAAGCATAAAAATTAAAAAAAAAGAAAATACGCACAAGGACCGAAGTGAACGTTCTGTGATGCCGTTGCCAAGACGAAAAAGCACATAAAACGCTATTGGGAAATGGAAAAATGTCTGCGGCAACAAAAAAGTCAACGTGAGCATTGCGTTGATGCCGCTTGGCAAAGCGGTTTAAAGGCGACGACGACAGCCGACAATGCGTCACAACTGTGTCGTAGTTATTTATTTTCATTGCAAAATTGCTAATAATGCGCTGTCACTAATGAATTGCTCCAGTTAATTATAATATTTCGCTGGCTCTCGGCTTTCGCATACTTTCAGGCGCATATGCAACGTTTTTGCTGCAATCTGACTGACATTAGCGCCTCTGATGCACATTTTAATTGCATTGAAATGCGCCACATGCGTCAGTGTCAGTGTGAATGTGTGGGCACATGTGTGTTTGTGTGCGTGTGTGTGTGTATGCTTTACTTTGTATGTTTATGTGTGCGTAATTACATCCTTATTAAGACTGCTAGTCTACCAGTCGAGCTGCATTTAATATCAACAACGAAACATAATTCTTGGTACCTAATAAGCCGGATGTCGGGGCCATGCGCCGGTATGTCATGTCGTTACAACAAGACAGCTGCACACATACAAATGAACACACTCAAAGCCATATGTGATATGGGCGTCTTTTGAGCTGAACGTATGTAAGGTTTAGTGTCTATATGTATATATGTCATGTGCGTATCTATGTGTCGTTATGTGATGGTGTGTGTGTCTTGCGTCAAGGTCCTGCAAGTGAGGTCAAGTAAATGTTTGCGTGCCGCTTACGCACTCGCTGCCTTAGGCTGAGTGTCTTTATGGCTCTGTATGGGTGTGTGTGTGTGTGTGTGTGGATGCAAGCCATATACACTCACATGTATGCCAACAAAATTTATTTAATTATAGCAGACAAACTGTGAAAAGTTAAAACAAATAGCGTCACTGCTGTGTGCTGTTTGCCAACGCGTTTGAAGGTTCATCCAGAATTACAGCAGACCTTGAAACTGAAAATACTTTGGAAATTTTAATTGTTTATTTAACATGTAATTAAATATAATTTTGGTGTTGTCTCACTTATTAAGTGACTAACTGACTGTTTAAAACTGTTAACAACTTAGCAGGACTTTTTTAAAGTTGGGTCTTTAAAGTGGTGTAGAAGGGTTTCAAGGGTTATATGAAGACACATTGATATCAAAATGATAAAAGGACCCCTAATCACATATGCTACTTTCCTTTAGTATTTATCCTTAATCGTTGGTTGAGTTTGGGTTTTTTATGTTCCTAGAATTTGTATGAAGAATTAAATACTTTAATTGTATAATATAAATATTAAATTTCACATATAGCAAACATTTGCAAAATCATTAGGTGAAGTTAGTGATGAACATCGTTTTATCGTTTATCCGGCGGTATGGACAAGAATTCCAGGCCCTTATACGCGTAAGTATCTGTTTACGTCTCACGTCTTACATATAAAATCCTCGTGTCACAGTGTTAGTCACCATACACCTCCGAAACGGCTTGACCGATTTTTATGAAATTTTGTATGTATATTTGGTAGGTATGCGAATAGGATATAAAGTATATTTCATACCGCTAAGACGAAGAGGCGTGGCACCCCCCATACAATCCAAACCCTTAATAGGGAATAGTTTCGAAGTTATAAATCGCACAGCATTGAAATTTGGTATAGTGTCGTCTTATGAATATGTCGCCGCACTGGTAAAATATTATGGGCGTTGGACACGGGGCGTGGCACTTCTTGAAGCGAACACAATTTTTTAATAACTTTACAACTACAAGTCACACATCAATGATATTCAGTACGCACTTATTATTTAGTCGTGTCCTTCGATAATAACAATGTGATCGGCTCACGACGGAGGGGCGTGGCGCCTCCCATACAACCCAAATATTTAATATTGAATAAGTTTGAAGTTATAAGCCGCATAGCATAGATATTTAATATATCGTCGTCCCATAGATATGTCATTCTACTGATAAGATTTGATGGGCGTTGGACAAGGGGCGTGGCACGATTTTTGTGACCCAAACATGTTGCTGAACTATAAGTCGCTCAGCAATGAATCTTAGTACGAACCTACCATTTTCTCTTTCGACAGAGGGCATTGAATAAGGGGCAGGTATTGAATAAGAGGGCATGGCACCGCCCATATAATGTAAATCCGGTTAAAGCGCAGTCCATTTCTTTAATGGAACTTAGCAGCAACATTGCTTATATCTGGGCCTCGATTGCGTTAATCAGTAGCTCCTCCTCTTCCTTCAGTTGGTTTTCTTCGTCAATTTGCATCGCCATCTCGAGACAAAGTTCGCGGGGTCAGCTAGTAGTTTATATAAAGATATATGAATTTATGGGTCTACTGACCTTAAACATGCTGAAAGTGATCCTGATCAGAAATAATTAGAAACATAGTTTTTATGGGTTCCGATTTTTCATGGAGAAATTGAATATAACAATTCGACATGTGTCTTTGAGAGTTTTTTGAAAATAAAAACCACACCGGGTAAGAAATGGGTTAAGAGTTTGTACCCGGTCGAACTTGGTGAAGGTTCTAAATCAGAAAGATCTACATTAATATGAAAGATGTAACTCAGAAGTAAATCTTGAAATAGTTTTGATGTTCATTAAAGCAACTTTTCACAGTGTTAAAAATGGGTTAAGAGTTTATATAGAAAAACTAAATTTAATAAGCCAATTGACTTCAAAGTTGGCTAAATAAGTTAAGTAGAAAATCTGTAAACGCCTGTAATTTCTTGACAAATAGTGAAGAAAATCATTGTAGAACCAGTCGTTTAGAAAATTTAATTTATTTATTTACATTTAATGTTTGTAAGGATGACATATATTTTTTAATTTGTTTTCGATGTGGTCAAAAAAGGGTTAAGAGTTGTGTGAATATGCAGAAAAGCCAATAGACTTGAACAAAGGAAATCATTTCAAAGAAGACAGCTTTCAAATGGACATTTCTACTGCAGGTTCTTGAATAAATTATCATTTTGGCGCAGAAAAGTATGCAGCACAATTTTGTTATACCACAAGTGCGTCAAAGACGGTTTTCACAAAGAGGGAGATCGTGTCTCTGGTAAAAGGACCAAGTTGGGAACGCCCTATCATCTCTTGGTGTGGCCAACTACTGGAGAGAACTTTGGGGGCAAGCTAAAACCTGGTAATGTGTAGTTAAGGCCAGTTTAGTAGTTATGTAAGTACAAGTACAGGATTTTTATGATGATTTCTAACTTTAACGCAGAAAAGAATGCAACAAATTACTGTTACAAAAAGTATTGACAGGTACTCAAAGTGAATATTGTTATTGTATGATGCATACTTTTAGGCTGAATGTTAATTTAAATATGAAAACTGATATCACAAAGATTCAAACTTCTATTTATTTTCTTCTTCTTCTTTACGTTTATTTTTCTTTCACAACAAGTATTGAACAATTTTCAAAGCTCATATTAGTACTTTCTGTGGCATACTTCTAGGCTCAATATTAATTTGAATACAAGAACAAAGATTGCAAAGATTCTAAGTTCTTTTTTTCTTTTTTCATAAAAGTGTGGAACATTTTTTAAAGCTAATATTAATATTTCTTGTAGCATACTTCTAGACTGAATGATAATTTAAATACATAAATTAATATCACAAAGATTCAACATATTTTTCTTGTTCTTTTATAAAAGTATGGAACAATTTTCAAAGCTTATATTAGTATTTTCTTTGGCATACTTCTAGGCTGAATGTTAATTTGAATACATCAACTAATATCACAGAGATGCAAAGATATTTTCCTTTCTTCTTCTTTCATAAAAGTATTTAATTATTGTCAAACCCGATATTAATAGTTTCTGTGGCATACTTCTAGGCTGAATGTTAATTTGAATACAAGAACAAATTTTGCGAAGATTCAAAGTTCTTTTTTCTCTTCTTTCATAAAAGCATTGAACATTTTTCATAGCTAATATTAATATTTTCTGTGGCATACTTCTAGGCTCAATGTTAATTTGAATGCAAGAACAAATATTGCAAACATTCAAAGTTCTTTTTTCTTTTTTCATAAAAGTATGGAACAATTTTTAAAGCTAATATTAATATTTCTTGTAGCATACTTCTAGGCTGAATGATAATTCAACGTTTTTTCTTCTTCTTTCATAAAAGTATTGAACATTTTTCAAAGCTTATATTAGTATTTTCTTTGGCATACTTCTAGGCTCAATGTTTATTTGAATACATCAACTAATATCACAGAGATCCAAAGATATTTTCCTTTCTTCTTCTTTCATAAAAGTATTGCATTATTTTCAAAGCTAATTTTAAATTTTCTGTGGCATACTTCTAGGCTGAATGTTAATTTGAATACAAGAACAAATACTGCGAAGTTTCAAAGTTCTTTTTTCTGTGCTTTCATAAAAGTATTGAACAATTTTCAACCCAATATTAATATTTTCTATTGCATACTTCTAGGCTGAATGTTAATTCGATTACATCAACCAGCATCACAACGAATCAAAATTAGTTTTCCTTTATTCTTCTTCTTCAATTTTCTTGTGTTTAGTTTCATTTAAGCTGCTTTTTCAACACAATATGAAAAGTTTTCTTATGCATAAATGACAGTTATGCATTAAGCAGCAAAAACAATGCACTCTTAATAAGTTAATTTCATAATTTTCACCTTTACGCTGACGTGCTGTTAAAATCTTGACAAGTTTTGCTGGCGTTTTCTCAACAAACAGCGCCTTGCAACTTGCCAGCACACACACACACACACACACATTCACAACTATCAGTCATCCAAGTGAGCGCAGAAGACGTTGCAGGTTGCAATGAGTCCACGTTAAGGCGCCATGAAATTACGAGAACAAAGGCACAACTAGCGGCAACCAGCCACCGGAAAACGGATGTGCGTCAGCGTCAGCGTCAGCCGGATGCTATTAAAATTCACTCAAAATCTTGCAAGAAAAAAATCATAAAAAAACTAAATAAAGGAAGAAAATATCGGTGAGATGAAAAAGCTGAATAAATACAATAAAAGCGTAGCTTAATAAACAATGCGAAAAAGGTTCGGTGGTAGCACTGTCCGTCACGGCGCAACCACAAAAAACGACAAAAAAAAGTAGTAGAAAAGGGCCGAAGGGCGTTGTGCCGACGTGCTAATAATAATAATAATAAAAAATCATAAAAATTCATAATGAGTTGGTTGAGTTGGTGCTTCTTCTTCTTTCGATTCTTTTGAATGCTATGCGCCACAATGTTGTTGCGGTTCTGGTTGCTCGTGGTGTGAGTACGCGGCTTTGAATAACACACACACACACACACACACGCACACGAAAGGCGCAACTAATGAAATTTACGACTTTTTCTACTTAAGCGGCAACTTTTTAGCAACACTTTTACTTATTTATTTGGTACTTTGCTATTGTTGTTGTTGTTTAGAAAGATATGCGCCATTATAAAGCCATCATTGTGCATGGCTCTTGCAAAAGAGTTATCAAAAAAATCATCTCCTCCCAAGTAAATAAACAATAAAAATGATGTAAAGCTATGATTGGGGCATGGCAAGTGGTCAGGCGGTTCATAGCACCGAAAGGGTTAAGGCACAAACTCATTATTGTGCACTATAAAATTATGAAAAAAATATAAATTTACAACAATGTGATCCCAACTGCGTTGTTTACTCCTATCTCGGCACACACTTTATTATTATTATTATTTTATGCATTGTTGTAGGGTTGTTGTTGTTGTTTTGATTAATATTGCTGTTGTTGTTGTTGTTGCCTTTATAATGTTCTAAATAATTCACTTGCAGGCGCGCGCGCACAATGGACGCCTCGGCTATTTAATGCGCGTTAAATGGACACAACATAATAAAGTTAAAAGGCAGCACAGATTGAAATTTATTAGATTTATTTTCATTTCTTGCATGCAAGAAAAAAAGTGCAAACAAGAAAGAGTAAATAAAAAAACAAAAACATAAATAAACAAAAGCGCTCTGTAATGGAATGTTGAAGCCATTTTCTTCATGTTGGAGTCACGAATCATTGTGGTGGCTTGAGTTTTGGTTAGAAAATCGGCCACTTGTATAAATTTAGTTTGTTTGATATTTTATCAATTTTATGTGGCTATTAATTTGATTTTGGTTTTTGTTTTAATGCTTTTCGCTTTTGCCTAACATCTTTATTAAATGATGCTTTTACGTTCTAACTGATTGCGCGCTGCTTATCGGGGAGGGGGCGCTACTTTCTGGAGTAGCGGTCAAGTTGACATGTAAGATATGCTGATAATATTTATGAATGTAGATAGGAGAGTTAGGAGGAGTTCGTTCTTGTACTGGACTATTTATACTAAGGACCACTTTTCGGTCTTCAAAATTTGGACTTTTACTATTTGTTTGGATCATCCATTCTTTGGTTATTCGAGTCAAATTTCTGTTGCTTTTTCTTTCACTCTTCTCCTCTTTGGATTTTCGAGTCGAATTTCTGTTGCTATTTCTTTCACTCTTATCTTTTTTGGTTACTTGGGTCAAAGTTCTGTTGCTATCTCTTTCACTCTTTCCTTCGTTGGTTACTTGAGTAAAATTTCTGTTGCTGTTTCTTTCACTCTTCCCTTTCTTTGATTACTTAAGATAGATTTATGTTGCTATTTTTTGGATTCTTTCTTTTTTTGGTTACTTCAGTTAAATTTCTGTTGTTATTTCTTTCACTCTTCCCGTCGTTGGTTACTTGAGTCAAATTTCTGTTGCTGTTTCTTTCACTCTTCCCTTCTTTGGTATTTTGAGTTGAATTTCTGTTTCTATTTCTTTCACTCTTCCTTTATTTGTTTACTTAAGTCAAAGTTCTGATGCCATTTCTTTTACTCTTACCTTTTTGGTTACTTGAGTTCAATTTCTGTTGTTATTTCTTTCACTCTTCTCTTCATTAGCTACTTGAGTGAAATTTCTGTTGATATTCTTTCGATTCTTTTCCTTCTTTGGTTACTTGAGTTCAATTTCTGTTATTATTTCTTTGACTCTTCCCTTCTTTGGTTACTTTAGTCAAATTTCTGTTGTTAATCTTTCACTCTTCCCTTCTTTGGTTACTTGAGTCAAATTGCTTTTGCTGTTTCTTTCACTCTTCCCTTCCTTGGTAACTTGAGTTGAATTTCTGTTTGTATTTCTTTCACTCTTCCTTTATTTGTTTACTTGAGTCAAAGTTCTGATGCCATTTCTTTTACTCTTACCTTCTTTGGTTACTTGAGTTCAATTTCTGTTGTTATTTCTTTCACTCTTCTCTTCATTAGCTACTTGAGTGAAATTTCTGTTGATATTCCTTCGATTCTTTTCCTTCTTTGGTTACTTGAGTTCAATTTCTGTTATTATTTCTTTCACTCTTCCCTTCTTTGGTTACTTTAGTCAAATTTCTGTTGTTAATCTTTCACTCTTCCCTTCTTTGGTTACTTGAGTTCAATTTCTGTTGTTATTTCTTTCACTCTTCCTTTCGTTTGTTACTTAAGTTCTGTTTTTGTTGTTATTTCTTTCACTATTCCCTTCGTTTGTTACTTGAGTTCAGTTTCTGTTCTAATTTCTTTCACTCTTCTTTTTTTGGTTACTTGAGTCAAATTTCTGTTGCTACTTCTTTGATTTTTCCTTTCATTGGTTACTTGAATCAAATTTCTCTTGCAATTTTTTTGACTCTTCCATTCTTGGTTACTTGAGTCAAATTTCTGTTGATGTTTCTTGACTCTCCCCTTCTTTGGTTACTTGCGCTCAATTTCTGTTGCTATCTCTTTCACTTTTCCCTTCGTTGAATACTTGAGTTTTATTTCTGTTGCTATTTCTTTCACTCTTATTTGCTTGGGTTAGTTGAGTTCAATTTCTGTTGCTATTTTGTTGATTCTTCCTTTCCTTCCTTCCTTGAATCTAATTTCTGTTGCTGTTTTTTCACTCTTCTCTTCTTTGGTTATTCAATTCCTGCTGCTTTTTCTTTAAGTCTTCCTTTCTTTCAAATGCTATTTCTTTGAATCCTTCCTTCATTTCTGTTGAATTAAATTTTTGATGTTTTAATGCAAATTAGAAACTATCCAGACCAGCGAAATATCTGGACCAGAGATATTTGTCTCCATTTCTAGCCATTTTTGTTGCTAAGCTACTGAACACTCTTCTCTAGATTTCAAAAACAGATTTGAAGTTCCTAAACTGTATGAAAAATATAGATGATCTTACTCTTCTTAAATGTATGCCTCGATAGTCCAGCGAGTAGCGCGCTAAATTCTTATATCAGAAGCCCTAGGTTCGATTCCTAGCTCAGGTTGGTGAAACACTATTACTTCTATCGCTATGCAGATGAAGCACCTCCGGAATCTCTAATTTTATTCCGTTTGCATGAGCTAAAATATTGAGCGGTTAGAATGGCGTGAAATGGCATCGCATCGAGTTCAAAGTTCACAAAATTGCTTGAACATTCGATAAATTGCTCCACAGCTCCACAGAAATTGCTCTAAGAGGGTTAAACTATATTAGTGACCTCCACTACTTTTTGCTTCTGAACATTTCTTTCTATGAAACCGGTTATTATTTCTGAAAAAACACGTTTATTGTGAGGAAATGATTACAATTTTATTCTTCAAAGTAATGGCCATCGCTAGCTACACATTTTTCCCATCTCTCAGGCAATTTATGGATGCCTCGCCAAAAAAATGTTTCGTCTTTTGCCTGAAACCAATCATCGACCCATTTCTTGGCTTCTGTGTGAGAATTGAAGCGCTGTTCCGTTAATGCGTGGCCCATCGATGCGAACATGTGATAATCCGAAGGCGCCAAGTCTGGTGAGTAAGCCGCATGAGCAAGAGCTTCCCAGTTGTACGATGCAACCAATTCGTTGGTGGCTCTAGTGCGGTGTGGTGGTGCGTTGTCATCGAGGAAAATCACTTTGTGTTGCCTGGCTTCATATTCTGGGCGTTTTTGGCGTATAGCACGGTTCAAATCGGCCAATTGTTGTTGGTAACGTTCACCGTTAACCGTTTCACCAGGGTTTAGAAGGTCATAACATATGACACCACGCTGGTCCCAGAAAACACATAGCATGGCCTTCTTTCCGAAGCGATCTGGCCTTGCGGTCGATTGCGCACTTTCGCCGCGGTTAACATACGATCTTTTTCGTTTGGGATTCTTGAAATAGACCCACTTTTCATCACCAGTTATGATTCGATGCAAAAACGACTTTCTTTTGTACCGGGCGAGCAGAATTTCACAAGTGGTTTTTCGGTTTTCTTGCTGCCTTTCAGTCAGTTCATGTGGCACCCATCTACCGACCTTTACAATTTTTCCCATTGCTTTTAAACGTTTTCCGACGGTCCGACGGTCAACACCCAATTGTTCTGCGAGCTGTTCTTGCGTTTGGCCATCATCTTCATCGAGCAATGCTTGCAATTCGGCGTCTTCAAACTTTTTTGGTGGCCGGCCACGCTCCTCGTTTCTCACATCAAAATCACCACTTTTAAATTTATTGAACCACTCGTTACACTGTGTGCGACCAAGAGCATGCTCGGCGTAAGCTTCCACAAGCATTCGATGCGATTCAGAAGCGTTTTTCTTCAAATGGTAACACAAAATTAACTGTGTCCGCAAATCGTAATTTGTAGGCACGTAATACGACATTTTCCGGAGCGTCAAACAATGCGTTGTTGGATGAAACTTGACAAATTGTGAACTGAATATTGTTGACATATGACAGAAGAAGTAAACATGACATTTGGTACGGTTCCGAAGTTTATAAATATTCGGCTATTTACCGCTAGATGTCGTTACCGTTTCATAGGCGCATACCTGGTAATTACCCCCTATCTCCAACTCTTAATGGGGTTTCCATACGAAGTGTTGGTTTTTATAGGGTTTTTATAAAATATGCTCCCATTGCTTCCAGGTTGCACCCAGACGCATCAAATGTAAGACTGACCCACATTTATTTTTCCTTTAAAATATTCTCTTCATACACACCTAACCGATATCTCCAACTTTTAAGGGGGCTGCCATACGAGACTGGTTAGTTTCTATGGAATCAGCTATCCACCTGTAAGTGCAGTAATTAAGTCAGCGAGGAAACATCGTATCTCGGAAAGTACTGAACCGGTTTAAACGATTTATTCAGCGATCGACAACATTTTTCAGTATAAAAAATACAAAATTATTTTGAGTTCAAAAATTTACCACCAGAGGGCGCTACTTCTTTGCAAACGAAGTTGTCAACGAAGCAAAAATTAAATGTATGTTTGTGTTTTAAGGTGAACTGTTGAGCTGAAAACTTTTAATTTTGGTGTTTTACGGTCAGCTAAGGTATATAAAATTGTATAAGAGTGAATCATGGACAGATAGTCTTTACTTTTATGAAACAGCTACGTCGATATGGCAACAATAGGTAGGGATTAGGATTGCCTCTACTGTGTTATTGTGATACCTACCTTGTGATGCCTATTGAGATGAGAGTTTTGATATGCTTGGGACTAGTAAGGTGCACCAGAGCTGAAACCTTCTAGATTTTTAGCACAGATATATCTATAAATTGGTAGACAAAAGGGAATCTGAACCGGAAGTGGAGTTTTTCTATTATGTATCATAGCCGCTCAAAGTATAGTTTGATGTTTAAATAGATTAGGATCAAAACTTATAGATTAAAGAAGGTCTAAAAGGTGAGTACTTGCTAAAAAATTAATCCTACAAGTTATAAATTGATGCTTAAGAATACAGTGAAATGGCTATAAACAGTCTGAGCTGAAAGTTAGGTCTTAAAAAGAGAACCAAAACTGCTATGTTTGGACTTGTCGCCACTACTCACATCAAGTGTAGCTCTGTTCAACAGTCGTTAAGCCCAACTAAAAAACTTTGCATTACTTGCAAACTCTTGGCAAATGTTCGCGACCTCGAAAACTGACCGCAAGAATTCGTCTTCATTAGGCACACACACGTGCGTACGATGGACGGTAAGCGAGGAAGGATGTGCATAAGGAGCACCTACACATAAGCATCGAAAAGGGAAAGAGAGCCGCTAAGGGGTTTTGGATGGTGGAGATGCTGAAAATCGAAGACGTTGAACGCAGCGCATTTATAATGTGCGGCAAGTGACGAACGTTGTGGCAAGTGTTGGTATTGTGCCGCTGTGCCACATGTCGTGCTGCGCGGGTGCTGCGTACAGCTCAGCGGGGTGCGAGCAGGGGGAAGTGGGATGGCAGGCAGTGATAAATACGAGTGTATGTGCGCGCGCTAATTTGATAAACGAGCGCGCATTCAATCAAATCAATCAGTGGTTGGCGGCGCTGGTGGCAAACTGGGTTAATGGTGAGTTAGTCAGCGTGCGGGAGAATGAGGCAAACAGCGTCAAGGTGAGTGGGCGCAGAAAATGTACATAGAGAACAAAGTTCAAGTGGAATAAGGAGAAGAAGCTGGCATGTGCCAGTAGATGAGATGAGCAGTGATTAAAAGATAAAGAAGAAGAAGAAGAAGTTGTAGTGCCATAGGAAGTGTGGGAGGAGAGTTGTAGTGATATGTGCTTATAAGGACATAGATAAATTAATGAAGTATGAAAGTATGAGAAGAGAAGATGAAAGTTTTGTTGAAACAATGCATAATTGAAGATCTTAACAGTGGAGCTATTGTAGACCCTAAGTGGAGGTGCAAGATTTTATGGATATTTTAGTAAAGCTAATGGGTAAAAAAGGTGATAAAAGGGAGTAGAAGAATGTTGATATACAGAATAAGTAGCTTGGATAGGTTATTTCTTTTTATTTTATTTTATTTTATTTTATTTTATTTTATTTTGTTTTATTTTATTTTATTTTATTTTATTTTATTTTATTTTATTTTATTTTATTTTATTTTATTTTATTTTATTTTATTTTATTTTATTTTATTTTATTTTATTTTATTTTATTTTATTTTATTTTATTTTATTTTATTTTATTTTATTTTATTTTATTTTATTTTATTTTATTTTATTTTATTTTATTTTATTTTATTTTATTTTATTTTATTTTGTTTTATTTTATTTTATTTTTTTTTTATTTTATTTTATTTTATTTTATTTTATTTTATTTTATTTTATTTTATTTTATTTTATTTTATTTTATTTTATTTTATTTTATTTTATTTTATTTTATTTTATTTTATTTTATTTTATTTATTTTATTTTGTTTTATTTTATTTTATTTTATTTTATTTTATTTTATTTTATTTTATTTTATTTTATTTTATTTTATTTTATTTTATTTTATTTTATTAAGGTTACTTGAATGAACTATCAAGGACTGCATACGATGTATTCATGGTTGCATTATTCCTATTCGACTATAACTACGCACATCTCTATGTATCAATGTGCGCCTGCGCGTTTGGTTGTGTGTATTTGTTTCGTTAATTTGTCCTTGAAAATACCAACGGATAATGCAAAACAGCAAACTTGGAATGAGAAAATGACGCAGGCGCAAGCAATTCCTCAAGCGGTTTTATCTTTGAATACAGATGTGACTACGCATGTTGCGTATGTGTGCTTATATTACTTAAGCCCTGTGTATGTGTTGGTGAATGATAGGTTTTGGTGGTTAGCATGAAAATTAATTAGACACAGTGGTTGGATGAGGGAAAATTACACACCCTTATAAAAAAAATTAAAGCATATTCTTGCGCTAAATGTGCGCAACGATTAGATGAAGAAGAGCGAAGAGGTAGAAGAATTCAATATAAAATGAACAAAGAGAATATGCAAAAAATAGTAGGCTACCAATATGGGGAAAAATGTACATAGTGAAAAATTCAATGTAGTAAATGCCAGTTAATGGCAGAAAATGAAAAATGCAGCATTTTCATTGCATACATTCAGGCGCACAAGCCTTAAACATGCCTAATAAATGTTTAACAAGTGGGCTCAATGCCAGCTCGACCAAGTGGGCGGTAGCGCACTATAAATGTTAACGAGTGCACAAATGCTGTTTGAGTTGCCCGACGAAGGGGTGAAGAGGAGAACAACCAGCAGAGCAGAAAAATAAGAGAAAATTACTGAAAGGAACATATGTTGAAGCAGCTGTTGTTGCTGTTGCTGCTGCTGCTGCCTAATCTACTGACCACTAACATGATGAACACAGAGCAATACATACAACTTAACATACACACACACACATAGACACAAACAGATAGTTGCCCGAACGTAATGATGCACAAATCTACATACATGTACAGACATACATTTGTGTAAACAAACGTGCCATCAACGCAACATCAAATATAACGTTGAACAGCATCAGCAGCAACAACAACAACAACAACAATGACAGTCATGCCAGTAATGCCAGTAAAATAGCAACAAAAATGCGCCAACACAACAAGAAAACAAAGATTTGTGTGTAGAAATAAGCAGAAAAATGCCAACAATGGCCATGGCCATGGCATGAAGTCTTGCTGTGGCTTTTGCTGCGGCTGCTGCGCTTTGCTGGACTAAAGGAACCAAACAGTAGAAGCGGCAGCAGCAGCAGCAGCACGCTGAAGGGGTCAGTGGCATGGCATCATGGCCGGGCATTATTAGGATTCCGAACGCAAGCCGTTGAAGCAACACGACGGACATGAAGTGGACGCAAAATGGCATAATAGAAAAATCCACTAAACAAAGAAACAATGAAAACAACAGCAACTTGGAAAAAGTGAAAAAAAATTGCATGCTAGAGAGAAATATTTAGAGGTAGAGGGATTCAAGTGTAGGGACATATGGGCAGTAAAGACATTGAATTGGTCTTTAGCATTTTTGTTAGTAGCATTAAATATTGAAAGAATAGATAGAAAATATTAATAAGAATTCCTTACAAAAATATGACATTTAAAGCTCAAAAACTCAGTGATAAAATGCAGCCTGAAAGTATGCTATATTTTGTAACTTTATGTTAAAGAATTTTGCATTTAGTTGAACTCAAATTAACGCTCAACTGGTTGCTACATTTATTTGAAAACTATTTCTTCTTACCTCATTTAAATAAAATTTTTAACTCCAGTGTTCTTCATTAAACTTTGAATCTAAGATAAATTGTTGTTCTTCAGTTTAAAGTGTAAGTTTGTTTCAATTTAGCCTACAAGTATGCTACAAATTTGTTATAATGAAGAGTGTGTTATGAGCACCACAGCTGGTGGTTGCATTGTGCTTCCATAAGTCCAAACTTTAAGTGAATAACACAAAGCCAGTCAATTATTAAATAAAGTAATAAGACGGAATTTCAAATAATACCATTCTTTTTGGTATACTTTTAGGATGATTTTTAATAACACTCTCATCGGTATTTACTTAAAGTTTGTACGAAACAGAATTAAATGGACATTGAAGCTGCTACTTGTATGGTAAGTTTTTAGAGAATTTCAGGTAAATTTTTTATAAATTTTTTGTGGTATATTTTTAGGATGATTTTAAATAATACTCTCAACGATTCTGAATTCGATATTTATTTATTTTTAATTGTAAAAATTCATTTCGTAATTTCGTTTTTTGTGGTATTCTTTTAGGATGATTTTAAAAAATACTCTCGACGATTCTGAATTTGATATTTATTTATTTTTAATTGTAAAAACTATTTTCGTTAAGCCCTTTTTTGTGGCATACTTTTAGGATGATTTAAAATAATACTCTCATTGATTCTGAATTCGATATTTATTTACTTTTAATTAAATAAATTAATTTCGTAATTTGCTTTTTGTGGCATACTTTTAGGATGATTTTAAATTATACTCCCAATGATTCTGTATTTGATATTTATTTATTTTCAATTGTAAAAACTATTTTCGTAATTTCGCTTTTTATGGCATACTTTTAGGATGATTTTAATTATTACTCTCAACGATTCTGAATTCGATATTTATTTCAAATTATAAAAAATAGTAATTGATTTAATGAGAATTTGGTTGTCCTGGCTCGGGGATGATTACGTTGGATCCACGTTGGTTGTAGGTTCAAATCCCGACTCAGTGCCAATAACAAATATTTTTGTTAAAGAATTGAATGACTGATAAAATAATCATCATGACGCAGTAAAATATTAGGATCGCAAATTAATGCATTCTAGGTTCAAATCTCGATTCACAAAATACTAAAAATTAAAATACCAGTAAATGACAAACTTTCGAGACTGCTCGCTGTAAAATCGCTTCTCTCCCAAATCGCATCTCCCTCTTAGTTTCCTTTGGATATCAGATATTAGAAAAAAACTGTTAGGAGGTTCAGGAAGAATTGTTCCTAACAGATGTTGCACCAGTTAAAAAAGCTCTAAGGATCACTCAAAATTCAGTAAGGATTAACTTTACCTAACATTGGACTTGCTAGAAGAAGAAATTCAGTACTTTGGAGTTGATCCTAAGACACTTGTTGGGTTTAAGAGGAAGACAAGTCGAATTCTGGGTCATAGATGCCTGTCAACTGGGATTCGTTTCAATCTTTCATAGGTCAATGAGTTAAACAAAGTGAGTAAGGATTAGGTTTAAGAAAGTTTTCAAGTATTAAAAGAAACTTAATTGGAAAATCAGTACTTAAGAATTAATCTTAAAACACTTGTTGTGTATAAGAGGAAGACAAGTTGGACTCCGGACAAGTCATAAAGGACTTTCATTTGGCAATTGTTTCAAGTTTTAATAGGTCATTAACTTTAAAAAAATAAGTAAGAATTAGGTTTAAGACATTTGTCAGGTATTAAAAGAACATCAATTGGAAAATCAGTATTTTAGAATTAATCTTAAGACACTTGTTGGGTATAAGAGGAAGACAAGTCGGGCCTGGATCAGGTTCAACACATTTTTCAGGTATAAGAACAAAATCAGTTTCAAAATCAGTACTTCAGAATTGTTCTTAAGATACTTTTTGGGTAGAAAAGGAAGACAAGTCGAACTCCATGACATAGAAGACTTTCATCTGTTTCTTGTTTCAACATTTCATAGGTCAGTAAGTTTGACAAGCAACGAGAGACCAAAGATGGAGAGTTTCTTTCGAATTAAAACTGTGACAGCTTTAAGCTCTCTTTTCCATTATCAATCGACTAGCAACTTTGGCAGCAATCTTTGAGACGTGGTATATGCGATTCAATGATTCAATTCAAACTGAAAGGATTAAATCCCAAATAAAAAAGAGACAACTCCAACCTTTCGATTTCAGGGCATGTGAAATAATTTAATGATCCAATAAGTGATCCCGTGATAATTCACTGATCCAATACTCATGATCCAATACTCATGATCCAATAGGAATTCAATGATCCAATACTGAAAGTAGTAAGTTCCTTAAAAACCATAAACAAAATTTTTCATTTTGATATGTTCGCTCCAGGATCTGAAGAAATTTATTAAACAATGATCTTTCTTCACATGTAGATAGATAAAAGGCTTACGAAAAAAATATATTTGACGTTGAGGATATTTTTTTTTAGTTTTTCCAACAAACTGGACACTCAACTGAGCCTATCCACTGTCCATCTAAGCCAACAGTAGCGGAACAAGGCCGTTCGGTTCGCATTGCAAACTATAACAAACAAGCCGTCGCTATTGCGTACATGGCGCCGCTTTACATTGCCACTTAAATAGCCGCCGCACATTGCTGCCGCTCGGACATTTTCAGTGTGTTTACTTTGGATTTCTTGTCGTTTCTCTCTCAATTTTGTGCCTCCAGTCGATGCGGTTGTTTTGCCGCTCGTATTGTTGGCGGTAGTGGTGATTTTTGTTTTTGCATTTTTTTCTGCGCACATACAAGTTGATTTTGTCTCTTTGTTGTTGTTTTTGTTGTTGTTGTGGTGTTTTGTATTATTATGACATATGTAGGCAGTAGGGATCGCAATTTTTTGCCATTTTGCGATCCCGGGATTTTCGGGATTGAAAAGTCAAATCCCGGGATCCCGGGATTTAATCCCGGGATTCAAATAACAAATTTTTTAAATACAACAATTTTACCAAATTGCATAAATACTTGTTTATAATATATTTACCATAAAAATGGACACAGTTTAATCACATTTGGGGTAGTTTTAAGATTTTTTATCTTGAATTTAATCACATTGTAAGGCGGAAAGGGAGGCAGTCGGTGTTGAGTCGTCGAAGTGGTTGGTTGTGCGCGGCACATCACCAAAATCCAGTTGTCATTTACAATCAGTTGTCAATTACATTCAAAATTGTCAGTTTAAATTTAAATCAAATAAATAAACATAGTCATCCTTGACAACATTTTGTTTAACTTAAAAGTTTTTCATTTGACATTTAACTTCAGTTTGATAACATTTTGTTTTATCCAAAAATGACACTTAAACATAACTTATTGCTTTGCATCAAATGTATCATAAAGTAAGGGAGAGGGCTGGGTTGTGAACCATTACCGTTTTTTCTTTCCCTAATTGACATATCGCCAATCTTTCAACTGTCAAGTTTGTCTTATGATATGACTCTGCTTTTGTGGTTACACCGAAGTACAAACACGTATTGCTTGTGGCAGCTACAGACATCGTGTTTGAAAATCGACTGCGAAAACTTGTTGGCTTTTTTTTAAAGTGCTATCCAAGTGACTGAGCTTATTGCAAAAAGGTCTGTGTAATACATGTTTATTTAGTGTTTTGATTCTATTTTACGATGCAATATTTGCTTATGTCGAATTATGATTGGAAGTGTCGTTTATTTTAAAGTTTCCAAAATGGCATCGTGGTTGGGCTGTGAACCACTGAGGTGGCTGGGTTATGAACCACCTGCTTTTCGTACTACATTTGTTCTAACACTGTCAAATATGGACGGATATATTAAAATAAAGTAATTTTATGTAATTTCACCCGATTTTCTTGAGTTCACTTGAAGTGAGCCAATGCGAGAACGCATTCGTATTTCACAAGCAAACATTGCGACACCGATTAGGATGAAAATTCAAAAAATTGAGCACTTTCATTCATTGCGATTTTTTGGCCTAATTGGCGTCATTATAACTTTTTTTCACCTCTTGAGGCCTCCTAATTAAATAAATCCTCAACTAATTTAAAAATTATGGATGTTTTCTTCGTATTTTCCGACTTTAATAGGGATTTTCCAGATGGTTCACAACCCAGCCACTTTTTTGGAAAAGCGAAAAATCAAGTCCTTAGAAAATTGGACGTAGAGAGTTAAATTTCAATCAAAACGGTAATCTGTCTTCATAAAAAAGTTGCGTTATATATTCACCTTTCCAACGGTATCTTCAATATCTTTATTCAGTGAAAAGTTAGAGCCAAAAAACAAAACCACATTTGATAAAAAAAAATAAAATAGTTAATTTGTTAGTACTTTTAGTTTTACTTCGATTATTTCGATAAAAAAGTTAAGCGTTGTGATTAACTAAAAACTGAGATCTTAAAAATACTAAGGCATTAAATGTTTTGCCCTCTAATCTAGAGCGAAATTTATTGCAAATAAACCCTGCTGAGAGAAAACATTTTTCAGATTCAACACTTGCTGGTTGAATGCTTAGTAAATAATTATAAGCCTTTTGCAAAAGACGCCCTCTATCCCCTCCCTCCTCCTTCAGATAAGGAATTGGGTTTTTGTGCTTTTAAATTTATTTCATTTGAACTTTGAAGCATCTTTTGCAATCCCGAAAATCCCGGGATTAAAAGATTGGAATCCCGGGATTTTCGGGACTGGAAAAAGTCCGGGATCCCGGGATCCCGGGATTGCGATGCCTACTAGGCAGTGCATGTTAACATGCGAACGCAGCGAGCGAACACAGGCGACGGTCCACCATTTGGTTGCCGGTTGGTGCGTTTCATTTGCTGGTCGCTTGTTTTTTTGTTTGTTTGTTTGTTGGTTTGTGTTTGTTAGCGCGCTTGTTGTAGCATTTGTGGTTTTGTGTACATTTGCTTGTAGTTGTTGTTGTTTTGACAGTGGCGCCAGTGAGCGGTTTTTTATATCAGTTATTGCTTGTCCAGCGGTCACTTTGCGGTGATTCGTTTGCTATATGAAGCATGGCGGGGAGAACTGAGTTCTGTTGTTGTTGTTGATTTTTTTAGCTGCTGCACATTTGCTATTTTCATGGCATCAATTGTGCATAATTTTCATATTAAAATGTTTTTCTTGGTTTAATTCGTGTGCGCGCTGTGATAGAGTTTTGTTTTGTTACTTTGGCATTTGGATTGTTTGTTTTGACTTGAATTTCAATTTAGCGCAACGCTAATTACATTATTTCATTTATGATGTTTACGCTGAAGTGTGGGGAACTTAAAAATGAAATAATAATATTGTGTGGTAAAAAATAATAAATAAAAATAATTAAAAAAAAATAGTTTTTAGTAATATAAATAAATTTATTAGTCAATGAGTCTATGTGAGCCCATGACATTATAATGAAATTTTGTATGGTAAAAGATAATATTTTTCATAGCTTATTGTTTTACTTTCAGTAATAAAACTGCAGTCAGATTAATTTTAAAATAATATAAAATTATTAAAAATAAAATATGTTTAATTTTAGTAATAAAATACAATTATCTCTCAAGAATATTCCACAGCTTCGTTGGAAATCATATTTAAAAAGGTTTAAATTACTAAATATGATGGTTTCTTTTGTCTGCAATTTCAATTTGTTGCGCTAATTAATGTATTTATTATGTTATTTTGAAGTTTGTGCTGAAATTTGTTTAACTTTAAAATGAAATAAAAATATTTTGTAGTAAAAAGAATAATTTGTAAAGCTCAAATTATGCAAATTTATTAGTCGATAAGTCTCTGAGAGTCCATGACATTATAATGAAATTTTGTATGGTAAAAGATAATATTTTTCAAAGCTTATTGTTTCACTTTCAGTAATAAAACTGCAGAAAGGTTAATTTAAAAATAATATAAAATTATTATAAAATAAAATATGATTATTTTTATTACTCAAATATTCCACAGCTTTCTTGCAAATCAAATTTAATCCTCTCTTTGATTCCTAAATACAAGCTAAGCGTTTCTATTCTCCATTTTGTGGTTTCACTTTTATGTGTTTAATGAAATCCTTATGTCGATTTGTGCTTCTAAAATGTCACTGAAATTGTCTTGAAAAGCATAGCAACGCATAAAACCAACGAAAAAGAGCAGAAAGGACATTTTATCTGCCCAAAACAGTTGCGTCTTTACCTGCTAACAAAGCAATCAACCAGCAAACTTCAAACCAATGCGACTACAGTTAATGCGATGACAGCGCTCAAAGGACTCTCAGCAGGTAACGCGGTAGTATAAAAATTGGATTACAATTGGATTGCTTGCCGCAATATGAACACATATCAAAAACACATAAGACGAAATCAAAGTTGCCGAAAAGAAAAGCTGCCAAGTAACTTAAGAGATTTAAGATTTTGAAATTTTGTCAAGTGCACAAAAGCACCGACACACACACACATATGCCATAGCTGCACATATGTACAT
Source organism: Melieria omissa (assembly GCA_963971225.1). Taxonomy (NCBI): domain Eukaryota; kingdom Metazoa; phylum Arthropoda; class Insecta; order Diptera; family Ulidiidae; genus Melieria; species Melieria omissa. Next base: position 106,347,974 of record OZ020267.1, on the reverse strand, counting down.
GTGGATAGATGAAACTTACATTCATAAGGTTGTGTGTAAGTAGAAAAAGGGGCAAGAAAATGTAGTCTGGCAGCAGTTGAAATGTTAAAAATTGCGTCAGCAATACAACAACAAAAAGCATATACCATATATTTGTGCCAGTATGAAGTATGACGTAAGATAAAATGTCAACCACACTGTTGGTGGCGGTCGCTTGTTCCATTTCCACACACATACACACACAACGACACACAGCAACAAGCGCAGTCGTCTTTGTGAAAGCAAGGAAGCGAGCGCGCTCCAATTTCGTTGCCGTAAAGCCAAGCTAATCCTTTAATTTAATATTTCATTTCAGCTGACACACACACACACAAATATATTCTACACACACACACGCGCACACAGCCTAACGGCAGCGCCAGAAAGAGCTGTAGCCGTAGCAGCCTACTGTCCTACTGGGCGTATACGTAATTGTAATTTCATTTCAATTTCATTTTAGAATCAGTCAACTGTAGAGGCAAACGAAAACGCTTCACAACAGCAAGGCAAAGCATTCACAAATGTGCGCGATAACTTAACAATGAAATGAAATTAAACAAAGCAAAGAAGAAAAGGTTCGTTCTTCTGCTTTATAATCGTTGACTTTTTTTGTTCTCATTTCTCATGATTTTTCTTGCGAATTTTTTAGCAAATTTCATATGCGCTCATTGTCATAATTGCGCTGTCATTTGACTTTTGTAGCGCCCACACACAAACCCACACACACACACACGCACACGCCTACGTCTAAAGAATGTAATTTTTTATTGCCGCTTTTTAGGCGCACGTGTGCTTTATGTTTGTCATTTCTTCACTGCTAGCTGAGCGCTTGTTTGCAGTTCTTTTCAGAACATTTGCTTTGTATTATTTGTGCGCGTTAAGTGACAACTCATTCCACTGCTGCAGCGACTCGCTTGCGCGTTGCCGCTTTGCGCTTTTCGTTGCTGTTGGCCGCTGTCAAAAATATTCGGCAACATTCCTAGACTTGAAATATGTATCAAGTCTGTTGTTGTTGTATGTAATGGTTTTGTTGTTGTTGCATAATATGTGCACATATTTTAATTTGACATTGTTGTTGGGCGCTTTGTGTAGATGTTTGTCAGCAGTTGTCAGCGCGTCTGCGTGAGTATAAGAAAAAAAAATAGCTAGCAACAACTACAAGCAATTGAACAACAACTTCAACAAGTACAACAAAAATCTGCTGCTGTCAGATAACAAAGCAAATGAATTTCTTGCTTGCCCGAGTCAGTGGCCAGAATAAACGCTGCAACAACAACAACAACGCAACAGTTAGCAAGTAAAGAAACCCACCAACAACAAAGCAATGCAACAATAAAAAAATAAAAACAGCAAAAACAACAACAACAGCACAAAAAAAGGTTTCTGTTTATTATCCCTTTGGGTTATTTAACTGCTGCCGTTTCAATTTTCGCTTTTTGTTCGCTTTTTTTTTGTTGTGTCTGTGCGCCCTTTGCACCTCGGCGCGCCTTGTGAGCTTATCACTTGATTGTCATTTAAATTGAAATTCAAAAAGCAGCAAGCAAAGGCAACAGTCAAAATCTGCAACAATAAATAAAAAAATAAAATTTTAAAAAATTACAAATAGCAAAAAAGCAATTACAAAAAAGCAAAAAAAACAACAAAAATTTGAAATAAACTCAAGTATTGTCGTATTTACAGACAGAAATCATAAGAAAATTAAATTAAATAATAAAAAAAGGCAGCAAAAGGATTCAATGAACTTGTGGAAAACATCAAAAAGTTGATTAAAAAAATTCCAAATATCAAAGTGGTAAAGGGCTTTAAAAATCCACGTTCAACTTTGTAACTTTAGACTTTTTTGTTTTGAAATTTTAAAAGATTTCGCTGGCACAAATGAACAGACATTTTTGCCATAAAACAATTTCATAATGAAGAGCGTCAAGCACTGAAAAAGAAGCGTTCATCACTTTGTTTGTTTTGGTTATTCTTTTATATTATTGGCTGCTTGTAAAATATTTTTATAGTTTATAGCAATAAATTAATTGAAATTCCTTTCGTTTTGTTTGAATCGTTTTATTTTTGGTTGCCTGACTTTTTGCTTATTTTGTTATGGAAATATGAGTTTGAAATGATTTTTTTTTTTTAATTTTCAAGAACTTTGAAAACACATTTTGGTCCTTGAGTTGTATAATATTTGTATTTTGAATATCATTTTGTTTTTTTTGGTAATTTGTTTTCTTTTTTTTAATATTATTGTCTGCTCGTTAAATAGCAAGAAACTAATTCAAATTCTTTCCGTTTTGTTTGAATTGTTTTATTTGTTTTTATTGTAAAGGAAACTAGGAAACATTAGGAAACATTTCACATGGAAACATGCTATTGGAAACACATCGGAAACATAAATGTTTCTTGTTGTGCGGAAACATGTTTTCAGTACCTTGTACACTAGAAGTGAAAATCGTCGGAAACACGTTGCCGGAAACAATTTGAAATTCCAAGTTCTTTCCCTACGATGTTTCCGATGTTTTCAACCTGGTATGTTTCTGGTCTTTGTACACTACGTCATTGTACAATGTTGTTGGAAAAATGTGGTGCTTGATTTATTATTGTACGTCGGTGAGTGAAATAATACTGGCAAATACCTTAATAAAAACTAAAAATACGAAAATGAACATATTATTTTTATGACAAGACAAGACCTTGAATTCAACGTCGTGACGCTGAAGGATTATGCGCTAAATTACTACGAGAACTATCCACGGAATATCCGATCCACTTTTCTAATTTTTTAGAATGTCCACTCGTCGAAAGTCGAGTGAGAGCGCTTTCCGCGCTGTTTTCAAAACTATAGTCCGTTTGTATGTAACAGCTCTAGTTTTCGTAAAAAATGGGCTTGTAATTTATCGAATTTTCCTCGACTTTTTTCACGTTTTCAACTGTATTTTTCAACCAATAATCCTATCGACATGAATTTTATATCATTGCACTTACAACATCTCACGCCTTCTGCTCTGACATTAATCAATCTTGTGACATTAATGTTTTAAAGTAGCAAAATATGGAATTTCAAGCCGTTTCTTCTGATGGCGCAAATTGTACAGATGTTTCATAAATCAAGTTACGAAGTTTATAAATATCTTAAGAAGAAACATCATGCAATAGAACTGAGGCAGCATTTTTGGCGGAATACTCATTAGCATCGAAATAATACCAAAAATGTGCTTATGCCAATTTCAACACTTTTCAGCGATTTGTCAATGATTTACTTTAAATCAAAGGCCTTCAAAATATGCAAAGTTTTTTGTTTTTATTTGCCACCGCTTGCCAAGCCGAGAGCTCATTACCACATGACTTGTAGTCAGAGTTGGAAACGTCCTAAAGGGAACGGTGTTTCTCCACCGCAGAAATAAGTTCGGATTGGTATTCATCACTCCAATCAAGCAAGTCGTTGACTCTTGCTTAAGTCGGGGGACATCAACAATATTTACCATTGACATTATGCGACGCGAAATTGAAAAATGTTTCTTACACTCAAACCAAAATTTTCGGGAAATTCGAAATGATTCCATGTGTATTTCCATTGACACAGGAAACACGGAAACCGGATCAAACATCGCCGCAAAGTAATTTTATGTAATTTCACTCGATTTCGGTGAGTTCAGTTGAAATGGGCCAATGCGAGAACTCGTTCGTATTTCACATGCAAACATTGCGACAGCGATTAGGATGAAAAAAAAAAACACTTGCATTCATTGCAATTTCTTAGCCTAAGTGGCGTCATTATAACTTTTTTCACCTCTTGAGGCCTTCTGATTAAATAAATTTTCAGCTTATTTAAAAATTATGGGTGTTTTCTTCGTACTTTCCGACTTTAATTGGGATTTGCCAAGTAGTTCACAACCCAGTCACTTTTTTGGGAAAAGCGAAAAATCACGTCCTTAGAAAATTGGACGTAGAGAGTTAAATTTTAATCAAAACGGTGATCTGTCTTCATAACAAATTTGCGTTTTATATTAACCTTTCCAACGGTATCTTCGATTTTTCGATATCTTTATTCTGTGAAAAATTAAAGTCAAAATACAAAACCCGGTTTACAACCGTTTATGGAAACTTTTCGAAATTTTCGTTCCCCAGAAACAAGGAAACAATGCCGGAAACTGTTTCTATTTTCACAGAAACAAGTTTTAATGACCTTATACACTAGAGAAACGTGTTTCTTGCCTGTTTTCGACATGTTTCCTTGTGAAATGTATCCTATTGTACACGTAGCTTTATGGAAATATGGGTTTGAAATGATTATTTTTTTTTGTGAATTTTCTTACATGTTGTTGTAAGAAATTTCTTTGTTGACAGTTGGAATTTTGCAGCAATAAACATTAAAAGCTGTGTTATATTTTTTTTCAAGTTAGTCATCATGACAACAGCTCTGGTGCCCCTTGTTTTCTAGATATTTCCTAATGACCTTTGAAGTTGTTTTGGTTATAATTAAGTGAAGCCTAACAAATATTTTTGATGATCAACTCATACAATATCTGTCAATTCGTGATGATCTTAATTAACTCAATTTATTATTCAGCCGTTAGCTTCCTGATGCTTCATGCGTCCTATTCAGTTCTCTAGTTGCTCTCCCGTTATCAAATCTCTTCATATTTTTTATAATCTCTTGAGTTATTTGCAGCAAAAGCACCATTCAAGTGTTTTCAAAACTAAAACTATCAGCTAACATTTAACTAGTTTTCTGACTTTGAGTGTCTATTCAAATTAATTTAAAATGACCTTGAGATGTCGTTAGCGCTACCAGAATTGACCGTAAAATCATAATAAATAGTTTTGTGCGCACGTTTACTCAATAACTTCGACTGTTTTCGCTTTGGCATAAATTCTCGAATGGCTTCAGTCAAGAACATTGCGGATAGGTAAGTCGAATTCGTGTAGCATACGAAATGGCAGCTTAAGCCAATAACAAGAAACAATGACAGGGGAAAATGAAAAATACGAAAAAAAAACAACAACAACACATAAGGGCAAACTTTGCGTGAAAGAGACACCAAATAAGGGACCCTAAGTGGACCACTTTGCTTAATTTTCAATTTAAATCCAATTTGTGTCTATGTATGTGTCTGTGTGTCTGTGTGTATGTGTGTGTGTGTGTGTGCCAAGTGTGCCATTGAGTGCGCAGCGCTATGGTTATTGTGTGCCAAACTAAGCTTCACCAGCAACGTCAGCATCAATGTCTTCGTTGTTGTTGTTGTTGTTGTAAGGTGCTTGTTAGCTGCAATAACTAAATGGTAGAACTGCGTGGGCAGCGCTGCTGCTCGGACCATTCGATGCGGTTTATGAAGTTTACGGGCAGCACTAGTAGCATTGTCCACTGTATTTAGTTGTCTATATAGTTGTGTATAAATGTATTTAGGTATGAATGAATGTATGTTTGTATCATTGCTTTGGGTTTGTCTATCGCTTGTGCCGTTGGTCGCCTTTTGCGTTTGCATTGTCTTCTGTTCTTCTAGTCGGCCGATTGTTGTGAGTTTTCTCATTGCTCGCTAACTCAGCTCAGCTCAGCTAGCAATTTGGCACAAATGTGTATCTATGTCTATGTGTAAAAAGAAAAACAAAAATCAAAGAGCACAAAAAAAAAATTGTCGACAAGTCAAAAAGAAAAAAACTTTGCCGTATTGAAATTCAAATTCAAACGTCAAAACTGTGGAAAAATGCAGATGAACATTGGTTGAAAGTGAGCTCAAGTGTATGGGTTTTATTGTGTGGCTCAAGTGTGCCACACGCACACACACACACACACACATACATATGTATGTATTTGTATGTCCTTGTGAAAACTCAAGTGTCTGCAGCGATCGTGTTCTTCTCGCAATTTCCATTATATCTGCTTGTAATTTTTTGTCAAAATTTGCATATGAATTGCATTTGACTGTCTGTCTGCCTGTCCGTTTGTCAGCTTCAATGGCATTTGTGTGCGTATTTGTGTGCTTGTGTATTTGGGTGCGCATTCACAAGTAGTTTTGCAGCACATCAACAGTTCTATTTTTTTTCCAAGTATTTCATATTTTTATTCAATTAATTTTCGTAGCTTTTGTTGCGCCAACTTATGAACACTCGAGCGCAGGCGTCAGCTGCGTTTGTAGCATCAAGCAACTCATTCGTATTCGTTAACGTATTTCTGCGCTATCTTTGTATGTATGTGTGTGTCTCGGATTGTGTCAAGGAAATTGAATTTGTGTGTGTATTTTTAATTTAGTGATTAGCATAGTGAGTGCCAATGCAGCGCTCTCGCTTTGTCTGCCTGTCTGTGTGTATGTGTGTCTACATGGTGGATTTGTATTGTTGTCTGTGGATTTAAATTAATTAAAATTTCACACACACACACTTGAACATACTAAAATATACAATAAAACGTGCGCAAATTATATGATTTCATGGCTAAATTTCAACTGCACACTGAAGTGACTGAATTGGTGTCACTCATACGCCGCGTATGCCAATTTAGAAGAGTTGCGTCGCTAATTTGCATCGCATTTTAGAAGTGTGTGTGTGTGAGAAAAATGGGTAAGCAACTTTGGCAACAAACAAAAAAGGACAAGAAAGAAGAAAGCATTGAGTGTGAAAAGGCAAATGGTTGTTTGCTATTTGCAGAAGATAATTAAAACTGCCTAGAATTATATGTATGTGCTGTGTTCTTGTGTGTGTTTGAGTGTGTGTGTGTGTGTGCGCTTAATTAAAAGATTAATATGCCAAAAATTTGCATACGCAATGATTTCGGTAATTATGGTTTGGCGCGTGATGACGAAAGAAATGGCTTGGTGCAGCCATAATCCATTAAATATTTTACAGAGAAATTATATTTTATACCTCAAGGAATAAGGAAAGAGGGGGAAAAGCAGGCTTGGGAATTTGGTGTGTTTAAACTATATGAAAAGGCGCGTCGACTTGACATTTAAAAAATTGTGATAATGTTAGCTGACAAGCTTAATGAACGAAAGTTATAGGCGAGGGTCTGATGTGAATATGGCGATTAGAGAGAGAAATTAAGTTTGCATGTAGTGGTTCAAACAGTAACCGTTGTTGTTTTTGTTTTACTAAATAACACATTACGGACTAACAATCCAACTCTGATTACTTGGTTTGATTATGATAATCAATGATATTGCTTTAGGTTGTTTTTTTCATTCCAACTCTGATTCTATTTCCATGGCCTGGTTTTGACTTGAATTTTGACATAGATTTTATTTGTTTTGGTATGAGAGCTGCTTTTGCTTTAAATATTTATTCTACCCCACAATAGTTAAGCAATAAATGCATTATTTATTTGTTTTTTATGTTTATATCTATTAGATTTAATAGATCTTATAGATATAAATATGTGTGGGTTCTGGGTTTGGAGTTCAGCATTCATGTGAGCCTGAGTTGTGGTTTAAAATTAGTTCTCATAAGTGTGAACTCCTTTCTACATCTAATTGGAGTATTGAGTCTTTCGGTTTGGCTAATGATTTGACTTTGGGTTTGAGTCTAGGTTTCTTTGTTTCTGCTTTGGCTTAGAGTTTGAAGTTTTGGTTAGAGATGGATCTGTGTGGGTCTGTTTCTGGTTCAGATTTTTGATTTGGACTTGGGTTTGGGACTTAGGAGTTAGTTTTGGTCTGGGATTTAGTCTTGGTTGGATTAACTTGGCAGGCTAAAAATGCGCATTAGACTGGATTTAGTGTTGTATGGAGATTCTTAATAATGGGTTCTCGATGCTCCGCAACCTCTCATTTTATGCGGTTTGGTGAAAAAGTGCATGAGTCAAAAAATTTTGGGTCTCGGGTGGGGCTAAATGACGTCGCATCCAGGTCAAAGTTCACAAAAAAGCTGGGAAATTCCACAAATTGCTCCACACCTGCTCAGAAGTTGCTCTTAGAGGGTTAAAATATATGAATGATCCCCACTAGTTTTCTCTACTGAACATTTCATTCAAACATATTTTTACCCTATGTCCAACCCTTGATGCGGCTCCCATACAAAATGGTCGTTTTTATCAAATGGGCTCCCATTGCTCCCAGGTTGCCGCTAGATGTATCAAATGTATGACCGACACCCATTTATTTTCTTTTCTGAATGTTTCTTCCAAACATACCTACCCGCTAACTCCAAGTCTTCAGGGGGCTGCCATACAAAACTGGCCATTTTCTATGCCTTTGGCTCCCCACTTGCAAATGTAGTAGTTAAGTAAGTGAAGAAAACATCGTATCTCGAAAACTACTGCACCCATTTAAATGATTTATTCAGCGATCGCCAACATTCTTGAGTACAAAAAATACAAAATTAATTAACGTTCAGAAATTCACCACCAGAGGGTGTTCCCCATACGATCGGATTTGTGACGTTGTCAACTCTTGGGTTTCTACAAAGCAAAAATCAAAATGTAGGCATGTATGTTTTTTTCCAACAGGTGTTACAACAACACTCATTTCAAACGAATGGTGGAAGGATGGGAGGTTTGCTTGGGTATTCATCAAGGGTTGAATCGACATTCGGGTCGAAATCTAGGATTGATTTGATTGGTTTGTCCCTGGGTTAGGTTCTGGTCCTGGGAAAGTTTCTAGCTGTGGATTTAGGTCAGGGTCTGGATATGGTTTATTGTTAGACTCAGAGTCTGGCTCTGAGTCAGATTTTGGGTTTTGGATTTTGTTTGGGGTTTTGTTTGGGTCTCGGTTTTATTTTGAATGTTGATTGGGTTTTGGGGTTTGGGTTTCAGAATGAGACTGGGTTTAGGGTTGAGTCTGTGGTTGGTTCTGGGTTTTGGTTAGGTTTGGAATAGGTCAAGGTATAAGTCTGGATCTGGTTTTTGGTCAGTGTCTGGCTTAGGGACTGTGGCTAGTTGTAGCTCTCGATCAGTATTAAAATTAGGGTTAGGTCAAGGTAAGAATTTGGGTATAATTAAAGGTAGATTTAAGGTATGACTTGGGGGTTGGACCTGAGAATGGGTCAAAGTTAGGTTTTGACGCTGGGTTATGGTTTGGGATTCGGTATTTTTTGTTTTGGGTTAAGGTCTCGGTTTAGGTCCGCAATTTCTTCTAGATTAAGGCTGCTTCGGTAAGAATCTAGATTTTGATTTACATTTGGACCCGGGTCTATGTTTGGGTTTGAGTTTTGGCTTGGGTTTGGTCAAGCTTTGAGCTTGTTTTTGATTGTTTGTTTCTGGGCTTGCTTAGGTTTGAGTTTGAATTTGGTTATAGTTTACGTTAAAGTCTGAAGGTTACTAACGTTGGTCAATATAAATACATCAGTGAAATTGGACTGATCAGCCTTTCTGACTGTTTTTTCAATCAATTTCATCCGACAAAAAAAGTACGATGAAGTACGCTCCGTTGAAAATTGAATATAACCAAAAAGGTAAACATCTCTTTTGACTCTTTTCCGCAATCAATTTCACACGACACATAAAGTTACTCATACGCCTCGCTGACAATTAAATAAAACCGATGAAAAGTGGTTATCAGACCTTGACTAACATAGGTTGCTATAAATACATCAGTGAAATAGGATTGATTATCTCTTTTGACTCTTTTTGCCTAGTAAATTTCACACTACAAATAAAGTCACTCATACGCTCCTTTAAAAATTGAGTTAAACCGAAAAAATATGGACATCAGACTTTGACTTATTTTAGTTGGTATAAATATATCAGCGAATTTGGACTAATAAGCTGGTCTGACTTTTTTTCCTAATCAATTTCACACTACAAATAAAGTTACGCATACGCTCCGTTGAAAATTAAATATAACTGCAAAAAGGTAGACATCAGACCTTCACTAACGTTGGTTGGTATAAAAACAACAGTGAAATTGGACTGATAATCTCGTCTGACTCGTTTTTGCTAATAAATTTCATACGACAACTAAAGTTACTCATACGCCACGTCGACATATAGTTAAATAAAACCGATAAAAAGTGGACATCAGACTTTCGCTAACGTTGGATGGTTTAAAAACAACAGTGAAATTGGACTGATAATGTCGTCTGACTCAGTTTTCCTAATAAATTTCATACGACAAATAAAGTCACTCATACGCCTCGTTGAAAATTAAATAAAAGTGGACATCAGCCTTTAACTAACGTAGGTTGGTATAAATACTTCAGTGAAATTAAACTGATCAGCTCTTCTGACTCCTTTTATCCAATAAATTTCACACGACAAATAAAGTCACTCATACGCCCCGCTTAACGAAAGTGTTAAGTGCTTATTTGTCGTAGAAATGCCACAATGCTGTTAACTACCCAAATGAACGTTTGTTTCCTATGCTCTGCCATTCTATAGGTTATTTTTTATAGGAATGCCTCAATTGTTGCTAAGAAAACCCCAAACAAAATTTTAATAGAAATGTTCAAATATTTTGTTTTAACTTTTTCCTGTTAATATGGCTCCATTGCATTTCCGCTGAGCAGCGGAATATTTATAAACAAACAGCCGTAACAGCAGTTTGCACACCTGACAATACAACAAAATTGCGCTGCAAGTTGTTAGCGCGAACTGCTTCGCACTAATATTCCACTCGACACGTACCGCGATGACGCCGCCGCAACGCCCATCGACTGTTCGCCGCACGGCCGCAGCAGTGGCGAAATTCTGTATAAACACGCAAAACAATTACCCAATTAGCATTTTACACAATACCAAAGTTGCAGGCATCGCACTGTTTCTCCTACACTTCAGTGCTGTGCCAACAAAAACAACACCAACAACTAGAATAACAGCGAAAATATGTATGCAGCCATGATGGTAGCGGAGTTGAAAAATAGCGCTGCAAAAAACACACAAACAATAACAACAACAAAAACAAACAAATAGCATGAAAAGAATTTGCATTTCTTCAACATGAGGCAAAATGCAAGCAAAAATATTTGTTTTTTTTTTGTTTTTGCTCGACTCATAGATGAGTGGGAAATATAAATAAAAACCACAGGGGCTGGTGGTGGCCGGTGGTGGTAGTGCAAAAAGGGGTTTTTTGTTGGTTGTTGTTGTTGGGAATAATAACAAATTCCGGCAATCACATAAGCTTTCGCTTAGAGCTGCCTGAATGTGCGCATTCGTGTGGCAAATGCGAACAAAAGTGGGCGGAAAAAACCACAAAAAATGCCAAAATCCACTTGAAAATTATGCACGAACAGCAACAACAAGAAGAATTATAATAAAAACAAAAGCCGCCTGCAAACACAAGTGGAGAAATACACAAACCAAACGAAACGAAATGAAACAAAACATACAAAAACAAAAACAAGCAACAAAAACCAACAATAACGCACATAATGACAATAATGATAGCAACGCCGGCAATGACAGCCATGCAAATTGCGCTCGACACAGCCACGCGTAAGCAAACACGAGCACCGAGTGCGCACAGAAGTATGCTAATAATTTCTGTCAGCAAAATAGCGATGAGTGTGTACGTGCGGGCGTTGTCACGTGTAGCCAATCATATATATACTTATGTGTGAGTAATTGTATATTTATATGTGTGCGTATGCACTCGTGGGTGCTATGTGCTATTTGAATAGGCGGCGGAAGCGTAGCTCGAAAATAGTGAAAGGTTATGGGGCTTGCGTGCTAATTCGTAAATAATGTGCAAGTGTGCGTGTGTGTTAATATGCGTGTGGCAAATTTATTTGCACATTATATTTTCTCATTCACATATAGAGATGCATGAGATTGTGGTTAGTTCTTTTGAAAAATATTATGATTTCGAAAAAACGTTCATAACAAGTGTTTCAAAACATAATTTAAAAAATAAAAATAAATTTGTTAAACTGTATGGCTTCCAATTTGGTGTTTTTAGTTCCTCTTAAGTTCACATAATGTTACAAATAAAAATAAGTTTGTAAAACTGTATAGCTTTCAATTTGCTGTTTTCAGTTCCGTGTCTCCCGTATGGACCATGAAGCGTTGCCAAAAAAGTAATGGGGGGACTGTGTATCCATTGGAAGGAACAAGTTGAGGACGCACTATCATCTCTTTCGTGAACAACGGGATTCCAGTGTTGGCAGATCAGAAGATTTCTTTCTAATTTGAGGAGATTCTTGGACTTCTTGGAATTTTTAGGAAGAATAACTTTTTAGAAGACACTTTAGGAGATTTTATTGGTGATTCATTTGACATCGTTAGTGGCACTGAAGCCTTGAATACACTACTCGACAAAAAATGGGTGCATCCTGTGCTCCTAAAAACAAAAGTATTTTTTAGACTTATCTTCGGCTGCTGAACACGAAACTAAAAATCAAAAAATTTTCTAAAAAGCGTTTTCGAAAAATCTTCGAAAAACACGGGTTTTCCCTCTTATTTCAGTTATGAGCACATATCTCGTAAACCAACCATCTGACTAACACAAGTGGCCCGTCGTTCAGAAGGTAATTAACTTACCTTTCCAACGATATATAGATTGTACAAATCAGATTTGAAGAAGTTACTGACGATGAAAGTTGTAAAAAGTGAATTTTTTGACCAATTTCAAAAATCATAACTTTTCGAATACTTTTTTTATAGATAACATTAATGATCTCCTCTGGTTTTAAAATCTAGGATGAAAGATATATTATTTGAGCAAATATTAAGCCTAAGATCAATCGAATTGAAAGAAAAATTACAAAGTTATGATGCATGGAGTGAAAACACCAACTTTTCATTTACTACACCGTGCGAAATTTTTTTTTATTTTTCCAAGACCCATCCAAATGTTGATATAGACGTGAAACTAGGGTTAGTTTATAATATCCTGGCATAGTCAGATTTTCATTTTCTGACCCAAAAACTTTCTTAAAGGACTTAAACATTTTAAGGATAAACACATTTCAAATATATTTTAAAATATTTGCGGTTGTGCAATAATAAAGATATGGGTATCAAATTAAAGAGGAAATTTTCTCCTTTTAACTAAATTTTCTATTTTTAACTTTTATCTGCAATGCCTCCTTCATTTTGATTTTTTGATTGAAAATTTTTTGATAACAATTATTTTCGGTCCTTGATTTAATTCCTTAACTTATAATGAAAAAACTTATAAAAAAATATTTTGGGAGATTATGTAAATTTTTGGGTGGAAATTTCAGTGTTTTTTAAGATTCAGGAGAAAGTCATTTCAGGTGTCTGGCATCACTGAACTGGAGAAAGCGCGCGCAAAGCAAAGGTCCCTGGAGAGAACTTCTGAGACAGGTCGTAGCCCGGCAATGGGAATCTATGGCCAGTTGAGTAAGTGTTAAGATTTAAGATTTAGATTTGGGTAGCGGGTGTCGAGCACCACCTGCCCGAGACACTGCGTCCAGTGTTGAACTATTGTGTCACGTCCCTTTATCTTACTGGAGGAGTTCGTATCCTCCGATGTTATCCAGGAACTCCTTTATTTTCCTTAGATCAAATTCAGACAGATCTGTACCAGTTCCCTTCCCAGTACCCGCTTTCTTGCGTGTACGAGGGCGGGACGTTCCGTTATGATGTGTACAGAAATCTCCCCGTCTTCCATACAAAATCTGCATAGTTCGTTGTCCGTGATTCCCAGTCGCGCTCTATGCATATTTAGCAGGCAGTGTCCGCTTAGGATTCCCGTCATGAATTGAAGCTCTGCTCGGCTTGGCTCCAAGAGGTAATTCGATTTCTTTGCAGAGTAAACTGGAAAGAAAAGCTTGGAACAGCGTTGTCCCACTGTGTTCGACCATTTGTGGTTAGCTCGATTAAGAAATTCCTGTTTTACACAATGTCTGTAATGAGTCTTGATAACACTTATGATTGGTTCAGGTCCGTAGGGTCGTCTTGCCGCCCCCTCCTTTGCCAATCTGTTCGCCTCCTCATTACCATCGTGTCCACAGTGCGCCGCTACCCAGTGTATTATCACTTGGTTGGAGGATATCTACTGTCTCCCAGACCAGTTTAGAGTCAAATGTAGTCGAGCTCAGAGCTTTGATTGCAGCCTGACTGTCAGACATTATGAACATCCTCTTCCTTTTAAAGTTAAGTGTTAGTATTGTCCTGGCACATTCATTAATGGCATAGACCTCAGCCTGGAAGACTGTGGCCTTGTCCCCAAGACTGACTGAAAGTTGGGAGCTAGAGCTATAAATTCCCGCTCCTGTTCCTTCTTCCGTCTTGGACCCATCAGTGTACTATACAATATCATCACACATCGGACTAATTCTATTATCAGCACAGCCCTTCCTGTGCGGTATGTACGTTTTGTACGTTCTTCTGAAGAGGTGCTTCTGAGGCATCAGATCAAGGGGCATCCAAAAGCCTCCATCTCGCCTCCTGTCTCTCAGCAGAGATAAGTGACCGATTGCTTGTGTATCCTTTGGCATAAATCTACTATGCACCAGTCTGTGAGTGCTGGCTATTGCAGCCATTTGCACTTTGAGTTCCAGCGGCATCGCCCCCAATATAACATTAACACGCATCCGTCGTTAACAAAACGTTACGAAAGAGTCGTTTGTCAAATCATCAAAAACAAACATAAAAAAATATCAATGCAAAATAGTAGTTAAAAAGGAAAAGGGAGGGGAAGTTTATTTTTGTTTGTGTTTTGCCAGTGAGCCAAAATCTCATTCGATTTCGTGAAAAAATAAAGGCGCAATGACAGTTTGAATTCGGAAATTGTGTCAAATTGACACAAACGACGGATGCGTGTTAAGGGCTGCAGTTGGAGTCGTCCTGAGACATTCTGTTATGCAGGTATTTGCTAGTCGTTGTAGTTTCTCTAGCTTAGCCGCAGTTGTTACTTCTGTGGTCTTCCTCCACCAGACTATCGCTCCGTAGGTTATCGTCGGCAGAACTACCAGGGAGTATAGTTTTTGAAGCCACTTCGGCCTCAGTCCCCAGTTCTTACCACAGATTTTTTTGCAACTCCAGAGGGCACTGCCTGCTCTCTTGATAGTGTGGTCAACGTGGGGTTTCCAGTTCAATTAGAGTTACCCCTAGGTACTTGACATCATTCGAGATGTTTAGCACCTTACCGAAGATCTCTATCTGTTCAAGGTCAAATTTCCTTTTAAAGGTAAAAGACACTATAATTGTTTTGTCCGGATTCACAGACAATTTCTGTCTTACACACCAGCGCTCCACAGTTTTTATCGCGCTCTGTTGCAAGTCCGAGACTGTATGTCCGTCTTTGGCCCTGACCGCAATGACTAGGTCGTCTGCATAGGCGACCTGCTCCGTAAGTGAGCGGATTAGTCCATCAACGACCACAGACCACAACAGTGGGGATAGTACCCCTCCTTAGGGACATCCCCTCCCTGTTCATGCAGACAGCTCTACTGCCCCTAGGTTGCACTGAATCACCCTGCTTTCAAGCATGGATGATATCCATCTTATAAGAGTGGTAGGCACCTGCAATTCTTCTAGCGCCTTTTTAATCGCTTCGAAGGTCGTGTAGTTGAAGGCCCCTTGAGTAAGTGTTGCAAAGATTACTGAAGATAGGCTCGAAGGCTCGAAAGTTTGTTAGAGAAAACTATATTTAATTCACTACGAACTACACTGCGAGCTGAGCCATGCCGAGTCCTGCATATCTCTTCTTGCTGTAGTCACTGTTTGTATTAGCCTTAGGAGGCAACTATTTTAAACACATATGTACTCGTATGTATGGGCACATGTAAGCAGTCAAATACATATGTTTTATGTACATGTAAATGCATCAGGCATTTTGAATGTTTACTTAAATTATAATGCAAGTAGTGTGTGCGAAAAAGTGGCAACACATATTATACAAAAAATTCACGCACTCTTAAACTGCAGTCAAAACTACTCTGGCATGACAATTTTTCCGCCTCTATTTTTATTTTTTGTATTTTGCATGTCACACGACATGTGTTGCAAATTAGTTGAAGTGCATTTTCATAGTTTTTGCCATGTAAAAAATTTAATCTAAACTAAAGAACTGCTTGTCATAATACGAAAAGAAATACAAACAAAAAGTTCTCAGGGTCCACACTAAACATTGCATTGACTGAAGAATGGAAAACTCCAGCTCAGCACTTGAAATTAAATAAAATTCTATTGAAATAAAAAAAACGCTTTTGGCTGGTTTTTTCAAAGCCCAATGCCAGCTTTGTGGTACAACTTTTTTTTTCCAAAAATTAAAAAGTTCTTGCCTCTCTTTTAATTAAGCCCCCCAATTAAAGCATAACGAAAAATGCCGCAAAATATCTTTGTAACCCTTTTGAAAACCCACATACAGCTCAACATTACTTAAGCATAAATTTAATGCGAAAAAAATTTGAAACAAATTTGCATAATTTCAACGCACAGCCGCTAATGATAATAAGGAAAAGTCAGCCAAAGGATGCACATAAAAATAAAATAAAAATATAAAAAAACATATTTATTCAATGCAAAAAGAAAAAATATATATATAGTATTCACTTCCATGCAGCTGTGTCTATAAGTTTTTTGATGTGCTGTTTTATTGCTGTTGTTTTTGTTTTTAGTGTTGTGGTGTGGATGTGCTTTTCATCTGTTCATCTGTTCTGCTTGTTGATGATAAATAAATTAAAATGCAACACTGTACAAGTCTACATAAAGCTGAGAAAAATGTAAAAACAAAATAAAAAAATAATAATTGGTGGAAGGCGCAAAATAACCAAGCGACCTTTTTCATTAAAAATGCATAAAAAAATTATGAAAATGAAAATAAACATAAACATAAAAATCAAATGTATTATGAAGCAGGTGGAAGAGTGCTGCAGCATTAAAAAGAATTGCGTGGAAGGGGAGGGAAAATGTATAAAGGAAATTATTAGTTTCAATGAAGAAATGAAAATTTTGTAGCTTAAGAGTACAAACGAAAAATGTGTGCAAGCATAAAAAGAACAACAATTGGCCTTCGCAAAGGCTTTAAGCTCAAGAATGAAGTTAGTTAAAGCCTTGAAAAGCTGCACAAGCAGAATTCAAACCCAAAATCTAAACTGAAGTGAAAGGAAATGCATTGGTTTTCAATTTTTGATTTTTGTTTTGCGGATGAATTTTTGATTTTTTGTAGATGGATTTAGTAAAATCATCGTCATGCGTTGTATAAATGCAATCGGGTAGTGTTGCATGGTATTAGAAAGATAGGATTCTATATTAAAAAAACTTTTCAGACAGTTTTGTAATAGCTTGACCCAGTTTAGCGCGCAGTTTTGAGATAAAGTTTCGTACTAAAAAATTGTTTTCAGACAGTTTTTTAATAGCTTGGCAGTGTTGTTTGATGGTCACCTGTAAAGAAGATATATGCGATATTTTAAAAATTTGTTTTCGATAAAGGTGAAAACGTTAGTCAGGCAGCTGAAAATGTGAATAATTTGTAATGGCCCTCTTTCTGCAACAGTCAACCATGATTGATTGATTTTGTCTATTCCATTTTGGTAATTTTGATGTCAAATATGCAAATATGCCAACTTTGGAATCATTTAAGTACTTTGTCGAGCTAAAAATTGCACAAAAGCCCGTCTAGAATCACTTGAAGAAGAAAAAGAGAAGTTTGATGACGAACAAAAAAACTTTTCAGACAGTTTTGTAATAGCAGTTTCGTTTTAGTGCGCAGTTTTGAGATAAAATTTCGTATTAAAAAAAGTTTTCAGACAATTGTTTAAAAGCTTGACAGTGTTGTTTGATGGTCACCTGTGAAGAAAATATATGCGATATTTTAAAAATTTTTTTCGATAAAGGTGAAAACGTTCGTCAGGCAGCTGAAAATGTAAATAATTTGTAATGGCCCTCCTCCTGCAACAGTCAATCCTGCACAATTTTGATTTTGTCTATTTCATTCTGGTAATTTTGATGTCAAATATGCAAATATGCCAACTTTGGAAAAATCAATTGTGAAAATTGTGGAATCCTTTCATCATTTAAGTACTTTGTAGAGCTAAAAATTGCACAAAAGACCGTTCAGAATCACTTGAAGAAGAAGAAGAAGAGAAGTTTGATGAATGGGTGCCTTACGAGTTAATGTAAATATCTCATGAATTGATTTGCTATCTGCAAATAAAGTCGAATCAGTTCTAAAGCGTTTGGTGACTGGTGATGAAAAGTGGATCACTTACGACATCGTCAAGCAAAAACTTTCATGGACCAAGTCGCAATGAACAGACCGGTCAAGCCAAGATTGACGGTTACTCTGACCTGCTCTTTTATGGCCAAACTCTAAAGTCAGATTTGCACTCTCAACAATTGTACCGTTTTAAGTAAGTAATCGCCCCGAAAAGCCCAACTTTGAAAAGTAGAAGGAGAATTGTGTTCTCTGAAGACAACACCAGGCCACACACATCCATGGTGATTCGCTATAAACTCCGGTAGGTGTGATGGGAGGTTCGTATTCATTCATTTTACAGTTCAGTTCGGACCTGTATTTGTTTGTAAAAACCGACTAAACCCAGTTTTTTTTCCAAAAGGGTTTTAATGGATCATTCTAAGTATACTAATAAGATTCTCCAATTTTACCAAAAAATATTAAATTTCTGAGAAACCTAAGATTTACTTAAAAATGGCAACAAGTCATAAAAAAAAAAGAGCACATTTGACCTAAAGTGCATCATTTTTACTATTCTAAATAAGTTTCATTAAAAAAAATTTGCTGCATCGTAATTTGATGAAAATTAATCAGTGAAGATTTCCAAATGAAAAAAAAAGTAAATCAATTTAAGAAACATTTTCTTTCCTTAAATTGGGATCCGCTCACAAAACCATAAAATTAAACTCAAAAGCAATAAACCGAAATATGTGTGCAATGGTAAATACATTTTAATAATTTTCCTTATGTCACCTGGCTAACGGTGCAGCACGCCACACCACCCGTAACCACCTGCCCACTGAAACAGTCCCCATTGCCTTGTCTTGACTGCAACTTTTACAAACCTGCTTACACACACACACACACACACACACACGCCCGAGTTTACGCATAACCATGTAACGGCACAAACACCTTACACGTACAACAATATTTTTTATTAAAATTTCACGCTGCAAGTTGCTTTGGCGCTGGGCGCTTTGGCTGTGGCTGTGTGTGTGTGTGTTGCAAAAATTTTCAATTGAAAATTTCGCCATGAATTTTTGTGTCGTTTAGTTTTCTCTTTTGGCCGCAAATAAATTCTAGCAGCAGCTGTCGCCAAAAGTGCGCACACTTTTAACGCCGCTATGTGAAGGTATAAAAATAGTAAAAAATAATAAGTAAAATAAAAAAAATTTTTAGCAGATCTCAACTCATGCAATTGTGCACTACGTTTGTTTTGTAAAAAATAAAAAATTTAAAAGCAAAAAAAAATTGAAAAATGCAAATAAATAAATCGGTGATAGTTCACAGGTGAACAATTTTATAGAAATAATTTTTTTTATGTTCGAAATGCGTCAATAAGTTAACTTTAATAAAAATTTAAATAAAATTTTGTTTATGTAATTTTTTATTTTTTTTAATTTCTAAGCAATTTTTCATAACAAAAATATTGCTTCCCTTTTAAAGTACCAATTTGAGTTCAATATTCCGATTTCGTTAAAGAACATGTTAGTTCCTCTTTGAAGATCAAATTTGATTCCAATATCCCGAAATCAATAAGAAAATGTTCGTTCCTCTTTGAAGTACAAATTTGAGTCCAATATCCCAAAATCGTTCACGAAAATGTTGGTTTCTGTTTAAAGTACAAATTTGAGTCCAATATCCCGAAATCGTTAAAGAAAATGTTGGTTCCTCTTTGAAGTACAAATTTCAGTTCAATATCCCGAAAACGTTAAAGAAACTGTTGGTTCCATTTTAAGTACAAATTTTAATGCAACATCCCGAAATCGATAAGAAAATGTTGGTTCCTCTTTGAAGTACAAGTTTGAGTACAAAATCCCGAAAGCGTTAAAGAAAATGTTGGTTCCTCTTTGAAGTACAAGTCTGAGTACAAAATCCCGAAATCGTTAAAGAAAATGTTGGTTCCTCTTTGAAGTACAAGTCTGAGTACCAAATCCCGAAATCGTTAAAGAAAATGTTGGTTCCTCTTTGAAGTAAAAATTTGAGTACAAAATCCCGAAATCGTAAAAAAAATGTTAGTTCCTCTTTGAAGTACAAATTTGAGTCCAATATCCCGAAATCGTTAAAGAAAATGTTGGTTCCTCTTTGAAGTACAAATTTGAGTCTAATATCCCGAAATCCTTAAAGAAAATGTTGGTTCCTCTTTGAAGTACAAATTTTAGTCCAATATCCCGAAATCCTTAAAGAAAATTTTGGTTCCTCTTTGAAGTACAAATTTGAATCCAATATCCCAAAATCCTTAAAGAAAATGTTGGTTCCTCTTTGAAGTACAAGTTTGAGTCCAATATCCCGAAATCGTTAAAGAAAATGTTAGTTCCATTTTAAGTACAAATTTGAGTCCAATATTCCGAAATCGTTAAAGAAAATGTTGGTTTCAAATGTTGGATCCTCTTTAAAGTACTAAGTACAGTTCCTCTTTGAGTCTAATATCCTGAGTTCGTTTCAAGTTAGGTTCCAATTATATATTTTCAATTCGTTCTATTTCAAACTTAGTTTAATTAATTTAGGTTCGGTCAACAGTTAAAGGGTTAGGGGCTCACATAGGTCAAGCTTGACTTATTTTGTTACCACATAGAGGTGGAAAACATTCCACAGCTTCGCAACTTGTAAGCGGGAAGTCACTGTGAGAAGCTGATTAAATTTTATTGAAATATTTTCAACTTTTGCCAACATGATTTCAAAAGTTTGAACTTTTTTGAATTGCAGTTAAAATCGAATGTAATATTTGCTATCCACAACTAAATATGTAGCAAATAAAAATTTGGGACGTTTGAACCTCCGAAACTCTTCTAACTAAATATTCAAAAACCTAGTCCACTATCTGCGAAGTATTTCAAGTTTTGCATAGAAACGATTATACCTTTTCTGTCCATTGCAGCGCTCAGAAGCAGCACAAACACCTATGAGGAAAAAACAACAGAACGTTGGGGTATATTGCGGTTTTTCATATCACAAGCCAGTATTTGCTTATAGTAAAGTATTAAAATTTAAATAAATCTTCAAGCATACAGTGCCAAACATACAGTGTGGTGTATGTTTGTATGTGTATATGCGTATAAAAGCGAAGGATGGCAATAAATGCAAGCAGATGCAAGCGAATGTTTACGTTAATATGAAAATGAAGCAGACATTTTCACTGGCAAAGAGGTCCTGTTAAATAGCTACAGAGGCATATTTTTGGGAGGCTAAGAGTGGGTGTTGACTGCTGAAATGCAATTCAGTATAAAATGCAGACACCTCATGCATAGAGTGATGGTTGGAATTCTTTTAGAGCACCGATATCCTCATACAACTGAGGTGTCTCAGAGAAGAGGCTGTCATTACGTACGCTTATTGCTCATAAATTCAATCATATTATACCATGCGACAAGAAATTTTACACACAAAAAATCGATATACTTGCAAAACTAAAAGCCAAATGTGGTAAAACTGCGTTTTTAGTTTTTCTCTCTGATGTAAGGATTTTTTTTAAGAGAACGTTGAAATTTCAAGGACATGTTCATTTCAAAATATTGATACGATGAGAAACTCCGTGCCGTACTGTACGTGAATGCTTTTCCAAGCATACTTTTAGGCATGCACTTTGAAGTATGGCAAATTTGGTATAATTTGCTTGGATAGTCCGATGTGGCAAGGATGGTTCGCGAAAGGTGATGGACTTTACTAGAACAATCGGGATAGAAAGTAAAACTGGAATGTGCAAGAAACTTCGGCGCGAAAAGAAAACTAGTATAACAGCAGCAGTCGCAGCGCAAGAAGTCGAGTCTGTGTTGAGCAAGCAAAGTGGTAACAAGTGTAGATACAAGCGAAGTGTAAATCTGTAAATAAAGTGATTGTTCATTTCTGACGGCGTTTTGGGCTGAATAATTGAAGTTGTTTTATTTTCAAACACAATCCAAACGAACCTTGGAAAACTTGGGATTTTCGTAACAATAATATTTACAAAATTGAGCGCATTGTAGAATAACAATATGGGTATCAAATGAAAGAGAAATCCTTAGAATTTTAGAAAATTTAATGCTTTGGTGCAAAAGGACGAAGAGGTATTGAAAATGTCCTTTTAAAACTGTATCCTTGAATATCCTTGAAAATTTCTAATAGTTGTTTTTTGAAAATAAAAATTTATTATACTTAAAAGATCAATAAAAAATTATTGAAATTGCTTAATAGTTTCTGTTAGTTGTCATACGAAATGAGATCAAAATATCTCATAACAAGGCAATTTTGAATGTTTTAATTAAAGTTTGAACTTTTATATGAAATTCAAAATTCGTTTACTATTTAGTAATTATAAAAATATCCTCTAAAACACTTTTTACTATTACACTTTTTACTTTGATTCATTTAAAACAAATATTTTTTCCTTTTTCCCCGAAAATAAACCAAGTGGCAACACTTTTCACTGTTGCATTCACACGCATGCAAATATTGCGCCCAAAACAAATTACAAAAACAAAACAACTTGAAGCAAAAAATACAAAAAAAAAAGTAACAGTTTTATGTGTGCAACCAAAATTATTTTTACGATTACGTTTATTATAATCAGGCGGCCACCCGCACAATCCGTTTTCCCGGCAGCGCGCAGCGCCTTTCGTGCCACACGCCTCCAGCCTTTTCAACCTCTTTCACACAAACGTAATTTCTTTCGTTTTTGCTGACTCACAAGGCCCCAACTCATGCCAGCTACTTTTGCTTTTGATTTATTTTGCAACTACATTTTTCTGTACGTTTTTTGTGCCGCGCCTTTACAAAGTTCATTTCTTTTTAACGCGCGCATGTTTTTGTTATTATTTATTTGTTGTTGCAAGTATGAAATTGTGTAAATGTGTGTGTGTGTGTGCTTTTGCACAGGCATATAAAAAATTATTTAAATAATGAGAAATGTGGTTTGTAATGTTTTTCATTTGACCGTTGCCAACCCGCTTTTCGCGCTAAGTCTGTCTTTGTGTAATTTCGTGGGTGCATTTTTTCGGCATTCTCCTGCCGGTTTTTTGTTTTTGTTTTGTAACTAAGAGTCGTAAATTTAAATATGCATTTATTTGTGAAAATGAAAAACACAAAAGGTTGTAAAGTTACAAAAGGTGGATTATTAAAAGAGTGGTGAAAGAACGTTAGAAATAAGTGAGGAGTGAAATGGAAAAATATTTTCAAGAAATTGTGAAATGCAGTAATGCGCAGTAAACCAAAAATTGTGGGGTCTATATATAAGACTTTAAGACTATATATTATATATTTAAGACTATAGTATAGTTGTCTCAAAGGTATAAAAATCAGGCCCAGACTTAACCTTTAAAGTAAAACAATATTGGAATCAGTGATGGTTGGCTTAAAACTCAAATAATTATAGTAAGATTTTTTTGAAAAAGTAAGATTTTGAAGTAAGAAACTTTATGTATAGAAGATCTATGAAAAAATCACCAAAATTGCAAAATGTTTTTTAGTAGCTGTGATATAGAATTTTTTTATTGAAAATGATGCATTAAAATGCCTCCAACGCTTTGTTTATAAAATTCGACTCAAGAGCTTCAATTCTGTATGACAGAGTTCAAGCTGGATCTCACCAGGTGTTTGGACTACGTTTCAAATTGAATTATTTTCGAAGATTTTGGAAGATATTGGAGGATATAATTATATTATTCGACAAGGAAATAATGCTTCTTAAAATATAAAAAAATCTAGGAACATACTTTCACATATTTTTTTAGATATTTTCCTCTAAGTTTTGACAATTTTTAGATTTTTCATTTTGAAAAATATTTTAAGTTAAAAGTGAAGAAGAAGCTTCACCTTTGCAAATTTTGAAAAAAACATTAAAAGCAAAAATGTTCACCTCAATTCGTAATTTATATTGAAAGTTTTAACAAGTTTTTGCTGCTCATGTTTTTTTACGATTTTTTTACTTAATAGACTAAAACACATATTTTTAATTTTGGAAAATATTTTAAATGAAAAGTGATGTAGAAACCTCAGCCTTGCAAAATTTTGAAAAAACATTAAAAGCAAAAATGTTCACCTCATTTCTTAATTTATACTGAAAGTTTTAGCAAGTTTTTGCTGTTCATGTTTTTTTACGATTGTTTTTTTTACTTATTAGACTAAAACACATATTTTTAATTTTGAAAAATATTTTAAATGAAAAGTGAAGCAGAAACCTCAGCCTTGCAAAATTTTGAAAAAACATTAAACGCAAAAATGCCCACATCAATTCTTAATTTATATTGAAAGGTTTAGCGAATTCTTGCTGTCCATGTATTTTTACGATGTTTTTTCTCAAAAGACTAAAACACAGAAAACAATATTTCAATATTTTTATGAAAACAGTTGCGACTTTGAGCAGCTCTTGCACACACATACTAATTACTTTTTTCACAGATTTTTTGGCTTTTTTAATTGAAGGTTTTCCTTTCAAATGACATCAAAATCGTTAAATTCTGAGACTGTGGATTTCTTGAATTTTGTCTATGAAGCGAAACACTGTGCAGTGGTTCGAGTGATGTTTTTCTCTAGTTGTTCAATTGTTGTTGTTGTGTTAAATTGCGCAATCTTGTTGGCCAATTTCATATCGCCTCTTCTTCAAATAACGTGTTGTGAAAGCTTCTCTGGTGAATGTAACATCCAACATGTGACATGTGACAGGTCCTGTTGGAACAACGATATTTGTAATTCAGATTGAAGTCATTGAACTGAGGCTAAGAAAAGTCAGTAATGAAGCGTCATAGCAAACATTTCTAAAAGTTCGGACATATTTTTCTTCTCCCTGTTTCATTCACTTTGGAGAATAGAGTCTCAACAAGGCTAATGTCTTGTGTTGCTTATGTTAATTGATTGAAGTTCTGTCAGAATGGGTGATAAGCCTATTCCTAGTCCTCCCACATGATGAGTCTACCATATGTCGTTTCCTGGAAGAGACATCTCCGTATATAAAAGTTTATTACTGGGTTAAAACATCGGAGAAAACATTTGTCAAAGTTTGGACATTTTTTTTATCTTATGTCCTTTCCTGAGAGAGACACCTCCGTATATAAAAGTTTATTACTGGGTTAAAACATCGGAGAAAACATTTGTCAAAGTTTGGACATTTTTTTATCTTATGTCCTTTCCTGAGCGAGACACCTCCGTATATAAAAGTTTATTACTGGGTTAAAATATCGGAGAAAACATTTGTCAAAGTTTGGACATTTTTTTTTCTTATGTCCTTTCCTGAGAGAGACACCTCCGTATATAAAAGTTTATTACTGGGTTAAAATATCGGAGAAAACATTTGTCAAAGTTTGGACATTTTTTTTATCGTAAGGACCATATGTCCTTTGCTGAGAGAGACATATCCGTATGTGATTTTGTGTGTTGTTTACTGGGTTGAAACATCAGAGCAAACTCTGATCAAAGCTTGGACATATTTTTTGTATCCTTGTTTATTCCGATTATGAGCAGATGGTCTCCACAATCCAAATTGGTTAGTTTAGCAGATGGAAGTACTACCGGAATGGATGATTGGTCAATCGTTAGTAGTCCCAGGTGATGGGGCTGCCATTTCTTGTCCCCTAATGGGGACACTTGCGTATGTTAAAGTTTTTTACTGGGTTGTATAGAGCGTCTTATATGCATCTGTTGCCTTTAGGTAAAGGTGTTGGTGGAAAACGCAGAGGTTGGTGTCTGTGATGAGCTGAGTGTGGCTACTAGATACAAAAATTTTCTGTTAGCTGTTGATTACTACTGATTGAAGTGGGAAGCATAGGAGCTTCTCTAAAGATGAACGATTGGACTGGGTAATGTTGTTGGAAAACACAGAGGTTGGTGTCTGTGATAAGCTTATTTTGGATGATGTATGCGCTGCGATATATTTTCATTAATTTGAATTGGCACAGCTAGTGGTGTTCTTGTTGGCCATTAGTGTGGCTACTGTATGTAAAATATGCTGCGAGCTGCTCATCACAACTGATTTTAGTTGGACGAATAGGAACTTCGCTCCAAAGCTGAAAAATTGGACTGGCTAATGTTGTTGTAAAACGCAGTGGTTGGTGCTTGTGATGAGCTTATTCTGGATCATGTATGCGCTGTGATATATGTATATTCGTTAGTCCAAACTGGCACAGCTAGTGGTGTTGTTGTTGCGTTAGTGTGGCTATTGGATATGAAAATCTGATGTGAATGTAAAATATGCTACGACCTGCTCATCACTATTGATTTTAGTGGGACGGATAGGAACTTCACTCCAAAGCTGGGACTGGGTAATGTTGTTGGAAAACGCAGAGGTTGGTGTCAGTGATGAACTTATTTTGGATGATGTATGCGCTGCGACATATTTTCATTAATTTGAACTGGCGCAGCCAGTAGTGTTGTTGTTGCGTTAGTGTGGCTACTGGATATAAAAATTTACTGTGAGCTGTTGATCACTACTGATTGAAGTGGGAAGGATATGAGCTTCTCCAATGATGAAAGATTGGACTGGGTAATGTTAACCCTTTCGCTATTTTGATGCCATATGGCACATTGCTACTTTGTGGACGTCTGAACCCTCTGTGGTTGCAAGAATACATTTTTTTCTTGGTCCTTAGAATAGTTTGAAATTTTAGGAAAATTACGAAATTAATAAACTGAATATTAAGGTTTGAAGAAGAGAAGTATACACGTTTTTTTTATTGGTATATCTTGACATAGTGTAGTGAAAGAAGAAGCATACAACTTTATATAACGTTTTAATTTGACCTTTTCTTTCATTTTAGATATTTTTTTGTTTTAATTTTGGTTAAAGTAAATGAATAAATAGTCAAATTTTCGTTATGCGTAAAAAGTTTTATGTTTTAGTAATTATTACAGCCGCAACGATGTGGTTGTTCTCATAGAAAAACACTCTAAAATACAGGGTCCAACTATAAAAATTAAAAAAAAATGCTTTTGGAATGTTGCTTATATTACTACATAGAAGCCTTAAACGTAAGATTTAAAAATTCGACTTTCCCCCAGTAAAAATCTGTAGCGAAAGGGTTAATGGGTTAAAAAAAGAGAAGAAAAAGAGAAAAATTGGAAATTTAAGAAAGTGCAGCACTGAACCAATTGAGAATTGAACCCACTCTGGCTTGGAAGACCAGTGCAACGTCCCAAAGTTTGGACATGACTATTGAAATGCCTTTGCAAACGATGTACCTATGCAACTGAACTCAGCATACAAAAACAAATTTATTTAGTATTTTTGTTTCCCGTACAGTCACGTGTGAATGTTATGGGTTTTAGTGTTCTAGTTATTTTAATTTTAAGTTTTTATTCCTTTTTCCTTAAGTGTCAACGCGCTAAATACTGAAGCCAAAAAAGCTAAACAACAAATTTAATTTTCATCAACTTTGAGCACTGATTTTTCTGCCATTGACATCAAAGACGATTTGTGCGCTTAAACTTGCAATATTTGCCCAGCTGATCAATGAACAGTGAATTGCTTTATCTAAGCGTGAGCTGGCATTAACCCATTAAAGCCGGGTACCAGTTCCGCCCATACGGTTTTGATAAAATTTCATACACGACCTGGAATTGTCCCAAAATTATCAGAAACAAAATTTCAGCTTTCTGTCTCTGAGATATTCATTGGGTATTTTGTACCTATTAGGCAGCAATGGTAGCTTTTTTCCATACTTTTTATAGTGATCAGCTAAACACGTGAACAAAAGATCTATTGTTTACAGGTGAGTTAGGAGGCAGATTTTTGTGAAGTTCTAAGACTAATTTTCCACTTCTGGAAAATTAACAATTTTTGGAGTTTGGTAACTCTAGCTAGATGGCGGAATTTAGGGTGACCTTCACTAGACTAGGTAGTTCCATCTTTAGCCCAACCATCCCTATCAATGATTTTGAGATACCTCTACCACGAACTTTTCTGTGATTTAAAAAAAAAAGTAAATTTTCATGGGTAAATTTTTACCCATTAGGCAGCAATGGGTTAAGCAAAAAGGCCAACAATTCATTATTAATTGAAGTTGAAATTTGTCATCATTTTTCTTAGCTGTTTTGTATTAATTCTCATACATAGTCGAGTACATATAAAAGTATCATATTTGTAACACTATTTGTTGTTGTTGCTGTGAGGCAAAATTAAAAATCATTGACCTAAAATCTGCTCAAGCGTGCGGATTTTTTTTAACCACTGCCCAAACCTTCGAAAATTTAGCTCAACGAGTGTTGCTGCCACTTGAGTGGATTCTAAATTTTGAGAAAAAAATTAGAAAAAGATGCAAATGAAGCTGAAGTGAGGGGGTGGGGCATGAAGTGAAAAAACCAAAGGGGGGAAAAAAAGAAAAGAGATGGAGAGAAGCAAATCGAAAAGTGCCCCATGGCTAATTGGGAAAAAAGCGAAGCGCAGAATTTATGAAAATTAAAAGCACACACACACACACATACATATATAGACACACTAACACAGCGACGAGTAGCTGCAAATGATGCCATTTGCAGTAAAATGGAACGCGAGTTTTTGGTTGCTTTTTGGCTTTTCGCTGGCGCGTCAATTGCAGCGGCCAAGCGGCGAATCAAGAGCGCGCATTTGGGGCATAAAGCCGCCGCGGAGCATTGTGCTTGAAGAACGCAGCGACGAAGAGCGAAATTGTGGGCGCTGCCGCTTGCTGTGGCGTGGCAACGAAAGGAGTGGCCAGTAATCGAAGAAAATTTTCAATTTCATTAAGAAGGCAGCCACACAAACACACACACACACATACACAGAGGGGAAAGAATTATTGGCAAAGGTTAAGTGGGGGGCGTGTTGCAATGCACACAAACAACAGGGTTGAGGGTCAACGGTGTCTCCGCGTTGTGTAATGACAGCAAGAAAAGTTTGTTAATTTCTGCCTTTCAATGCGCCAATTTTGTATTCAATTCGAAATTAATTAATTTCCAATGTAAGAGTGTTGGAAGAAAAAGCAATGTTGCAGCGTGTTAATGAACAGGACCAAAGGATCGAGGAATGGCGTAACGGTGAAAGGCGATTTATATGAAAATCACTTGGCCCAAGTAGAAAATTTGCAAGCAATGAAGTGATTTCCCAAAGGGAATGATGAAGAAAAGTAAAAAAAGTGTTAGAAAAAGCATACAACAAATTATGTTAAGTATTCGAGCAATGCTGAAGGCGACGGGTTGTGCCGATAGGTGAAGAGAAATTGCACACAAAATCGAGCGGGGCAATGTAAATTTATAAGTTGCTATTTGTTGGCGGTAATGGTAATGAAAATGAGCGGTTTATGGTTTGAAAAAAAGAAAACAACAACAAAATTATGGTATAACCAATAACAAAACTCAAGGTGCAAAGCTGCAAGAGGAATGTACAGAGAGAGCAGGAAATGAAGGGAGGCGAGAAGATTAAAGAAGAACAAGTTGGGTTGCTTGATGAGTCAAAAGTAGAGGAAATGGTATGCGTGCAATTTGTTAAGTGGCTATTGTGGCCACTTGAAAAAATTCAAATGGATAGAGAAAGGTAAGGAAAGAAGGTAAAGGTGAGCACAAATGGCGCCAAGGAGCAAATGGGGTTAAGTCGAAGGCAGAGCGAGCAATGATGCAATACAAAAGTTTAGGTTTGGTTAGAAGTGAAGCTGCTAATGTTCAAGTAAAAGTAAGGAATTTTAAATGCAAATGATTTTACTTATTAGGCAAAAAGTTGTGCCATCATAAAATCAAATTAAATTATTAAAGTATTATAGCAAATCCAAAGAATGATTTGGAAACTTTACGCATTGATTTGCTGTGATGGGTTAAAAAGTTGTGTTAAATTAAAAAATGTAAGCATACTTACGAGAATTTAACGAAAAGGCTGCTAAAATAACTACAAATGGGGCTCGTCTCCGGATTGAACAAACCGACTACCTGTCAAAGTTCTGGCTGATAATCTAACATTTAGAGAGCTGAGGGACACACCGAGAAATCTTGAGATGGGAGACTTTTTCCACATGTAGAACTGCAATGTTTCATAAGTGCGACGAGAAGTACACCAAGTACATATTGTCGCACTCACAGAAGCAAAACAGGCTCATTTGGGGATTACTAATGGATCAGTCCATGCTCACAGATTGACTATCATTGATACTGATATGAGTATAAATTGCGAAGAGCAGAGTGCAAGAGGAACTCTGTAACATCTTCTTAGTGTGCACACGATATTTAAAGGCGCCACACCTCTTTGTTAGAGTTCTAGAGCTAGTTTACTTTTGAACAATTTTAGCTTAAAACGGGTTAAATAAATTTTTTAACAATATTTTTTAATTACAGAAAAATTATTGAATATTTATGGAAAAATACAAAATTATGACTTTTAGATTTTATTTAACCATTTTTTAATAAACAGGGTTTTTATCAAAAGCATCCAACTCGTAGACTTCAATTGTAACACAAACTTTCCCTGATATCGCTGCAAATTATTGGAAATTATTTTGGGGCTAATAGTAAAAATGTTTTCATTTCCTTTGCATTCACTTTCAGAAATATTAATTTGTTGTTGCCTACTCAAATTAAACCCATAAATCAATCGTAGCTTTTGCTATAAAATGACAAATAGGTGAAGTGGCTTTCAGGTGAAGTTGCTCTTTGTGGTCGAAAGGGTTAAAGTTCAGAAGAAGAGGAGGCAAAATTAAACGATGAAAGGTGAACAAAATGAAGACAAAACTAAAAAGGCAGTGAAATGATGAAAGATGAATGTGAAGAAGAAAATAGAAAATAGATAGAGAGAAAAACACAGAGAACAGAGATTAGCGGAGTCTACTAAAAATTATGAGAGATGAGTAAGAAGGAGGAAATAGGTTTAGTGGCAAACGAAAAGGAAGGACAGAGATTAGCGCAGTCTACCAGAATTGATGAGAGATGAGTGAAAGGGAGGGAATAGATTTAGAGAAAAACGAAAAGGACACAGATAAGCATATTTAGTTTAACAGAAATGATAAAAGATGAGTGAGATGGGTAAGATAGGTTTAGGAAAAAATTAAAAATGCAGAGAGGAAGAATGCAGTCTACCAAAAATCGTGAGAAATAAGGGAGAAGGAGAGAACAGATTTAGTTATAAAGGAAAATGACAAAGATTAGTGCAGCCTACCAGAATAGATTTAGTGATAAACGAAGAGGACAGAGATTAGCGGAGTCTACCACAGTTGATGAGAGATGAATGAGAGCGACAAAAAAAAGCTTGAAGAAAAATGAAAAAATGAAAAAAAATGAAAAGTGATAAGCACAGTCTACCAGAATTAATGAGAGCTGAGTGAGAGGGGAAATATAGGTTTAGAAAAAAGAAAGGGACAGAGCTTAGCATATTTAGTTTACCAGAAATTATGAGAAATGAGCGGGAGGGTAAAATAGGTTTAGAGAAAATCAAAGAGGACAGAGCTTAGCGCATTCTACAAGAAATGATGAGAGATGAGTGAGAAGCAGGAAATAGGTTTAGAAAAACCAAAAAGGTCAGAAATTAGTGCAGTCTAGCAAAATTAATGAAAGAAGAGTGAGAGAGCAGGTTTAGAAAATGACAGAAGTTAGCAGAGACCACCAGAAATTGTGAGAGATGGGTGAGTGGGAGAAATTAGTTTAAGAAAGAAATGAAGAGCACAGAGAATAGCACAGTTTACCAGATATGATGGGAGTTGAGTGAGAGGGAAAAATAGGTTAAGGAAAGAATAGCGATTAGCGAAGACAACAATGAATGAACAATGTATGAGGGATGAAGAAAATGAGTTTAAAGAAAAAACGAAGAGGATAGAGATTAGCAGAGACTGCCAGAAATTATGAGATAAGCGAGAGGGAGAAAATAGGCTTAGAGAAAAGCTTTACTGAAAGCTTTAAAACTAAGCAGAGAAGGCAAAATGTCGTACATTGCGAACAAACAGTTAGAAATTTTCATACTATTTGTACTGGGGTACCCAAGTACCTCATCATACGGGTGAAGGTTTTTTTTCAGCACTAACACTAGGGTTCAATATATTTAGAGAATGAAAAATTTCTTGAAATTAGAGGACTTCACACCTTTTGGTCCAAATTTCATAGGCTTGTTTGCAAATCTTAGGTACGAGGCGCGTTCAATGTATTCTCGGTATGCGTATGTTAGAAAAAAGATAAAACCTTGAAAAAAATTTATTTTTCAATATAGTCTCCCATGATTTCAATACATTTGTTTGATCGCGAAATAAGTTTTTCTATTCCCTTAAAAAAAATAATTTTCTTCTTGGCCCGAAATGCCCGAAAAATGCTCATTTACAGCGGACTTGAGCTCATTATCGTCAGCAAATCGCTTTCCCCTGAGGTCCTTTTTTAAATTTGGGAATAAAAAGTAGTCACTGGGGGCTAGGTCCGGGCTGTAGGGTGGGTGGTTAATTTCCTCGAACCCGCACTCTCGTACAGCAGCCTTGGAGAGCCGCGCAGTGTGAACCGGTGCGTTGTCGTGAAGAAGCAACACATCACGTCGCGTCAGTCATTTTCGTCGTCGCTGACTGGAGGTGGCAAACAAACTAATGAAGTTATCAATATGAAATTTTATATAAATACCCTCAGATAATGTTGTTAGCTAATGATATATTTTAATTACCCACAATAATATCAAATCACCCCGATACCGAGAATACATTGAACGCCCCTCGTAATTCGCCATTTTAAGATTCATTATCTATTCACATAACATCTGAACGCACTAAGCAGACAGTCTCTTCACTCACAAGAAGAATTGAATGTGCCTTCTCAGGACAAGTTTGATCCTCGATGGATTGGCCTCATGCTGGCCCCATGCGTTGAGTTCCATGATGAGTTCGTTTTTCGGTTTGTGACCTAAAGTTCTGCTTTCATTGCACCAAAAACCTTGGGCAAGGTGTCTAAAATTTGTTTTTTAATTTTTCTGATTTATTATTTTGGCTTTTTTCTGCTTTTTTGTGGTGGAAAATCTTCCACATCTGATCTTTGGAAAGGTTATTAGAATTTTGTGACAAGTTCTGAAGACTGTAATGTTTTCAATATTTTTTTAATGTTTTTATTTATTAATTTTTCCTAGAGCACACAATTTAAATCTTCATATCTGTTTAGTCTTCATATCGGTTTTAAGTATACATTTATATCTAATATTTAGTTCATGTAAATGCATCAATTGCATTATTCAAAATATATTTTAAACCTTTAAAGTGCTTTAACTTTCATAAAAGTAAATTCGATTACGTCCTTAGTTTCGATCTATAAGAAAATATTGTCCTCTGGTACTTTACTGTACCAAATAACTGACAATGAAATTTCACTTCCAACACCAATTTCAGCTTCCTTAAATTTTCGTCTTCTCAAATTTAGTTGATGTTCATATACGTTTTTTCTTTTCTTTTACTTAAATTTCTCTGCGTTTCGTTGTGCCGCTCTTGATGAAACGTACGCCATGGCAAATGTTGAATGGTTGCACATTAATCGTTTTAATACAATAAGTAATGATGTCACGCAGCATTGCGCATGAATACGTTGAACAACAATAGCAATGCCAACAACAAAGACAGCGCCATAAAGATACCAGCAGCACCAACTTGGATGCGACAAATAAGCCAAAGACCCATGAAGACTTGAAGCAGCAAAACAACGAAAAAGACAAAAAGAACTGGCCAACAAAATGTTGGGCTGGGTAAACTGAAAATACGCGAACAGCGAGCAATTGTTGCCACTGCTACATACGACCAATGCAACATATGACAATTTATTTGCCGCACACTACAACAACAGAACGCAAGTCTCTCCCATTCTCGAGCATCTACTCGATTCGTATTGTTTTGTTTTTGTGGACCACAGTTTAAGAAGTGCCATTAGAATCCATTTCAACTTTTTCGTTTGGCAACAAATGCTTTGTTGTTTTTCTTGGTGTTGAACAGAAATTTGTTACTGCAAGGTTGTTAAGTGGAGTGTGGGAGTGTCCGAGAATTTTTCACACCAGCAGCAAAAGTTTGCACTTTTGTTTGTTTGCCAATGTGCGTGCAAGAATTTATTATGGCACAGCAATGCTGGCTGCGGGCCATCTTTGTTGTTTTTGTTTTTGTTTTCATTTCATTGTACAACACTGGTCACATGTGCGACATAAAGCATTGAGACAGCTATAGCTTTGGAGCACTCAAATCACTCGTTGATGGCATAGAACTCGTTTCACTGGATGTTGAAATGAAATGTGAAAGCCTAAAAGTATGCCACACAAAATGGCCTTACGCTCT
Source organism: Melieria omissa (assembly GCA_963971225.1). Lineage (NCBI taxonomy): Eukaryota > Metazoa > Arthropoda > Insecta > Diptera > Ulidiidae > Melieria > Melieria omissa. The sequence continues at coordinate 106,313,782 of OZ020267.1, read as the reverse complement.
GATTAACTTTCAAGTTAATTGCAATTCTGGCAAAGGTTCTTTCTAATTGCATACTTTTAGGTGAACACCGAAAATTGCTGGAACCATTATACATTGGAAATTGTGGCGCAAAGTTTAGCATAATTTCAGGTGCTACAGCGTATTGTAGCCCAGTGCACAATCAATCAACGAAAAAGTTTGCTGCAAAAAAAAAAAGGTAAAATGTATTCAAAGTAGTAAAGAGATGGCAGCGGGCGAAGGCGGAACAAAGCACGCTGGCAAAATATTGACAAATTCTTATCAATACGCAGGTACCTCAACACACAAACAACAACAACAATTGCACCACAGTGACTTGTGCGCTCGATCGTTCGTACGTCCGTCCGTTCGTGCTTTGCTTGCATTGTTAACTTTTTGCCAACTGCAAACTTGCTGCCGTTGCTACCTTTGTGCTTTACTTATTTTTCACTCATGCACTGTTGTTGTTGTTGTTGTTGTCGTTACCTTATTGAAGTGCAGCGTTGCATTCTTCAAGTGTCAACTGGCAGCAACAACCGGCCACCTTTAAACTAAAACTGATAGGCCCTCCTTCTCTGCTCGCCTCCCTCTCTCTCCTTCTTTGCGCTTCGTACCTCAGGTCAACATGGTTGCTGCTTGTTATTGCTGTTGTTGTTGTTTGCATTTATCGGCAACATCATTGAAAAATGGCTGCCGTTGCTGCTTGTAACTTTTGCTGCATTACTCTCACCCCTTGGCTTCCGTTCGCCACGCGCTTCCTTCACCCTCCCCCTCACTCTCACTCAGCACATTCTTGCATGTTCTTTGCCGCCCAGCTCGGTCTTTGCATTTTTCTGTGGCAAAATATTTTCGCAGCGCTTTTGGGTGTTGCGCTTGAGTGAATGCTTGCAAGGACGATTGGACGACCGAACGGACGGACGAACGAATGCACTTTTATGCAGCGCATTTGCTATGTAAGTGAAGAGGCAGAGACGGAGGCGGTGACGAGGGCGCTGCGTTGTTTTGTGTTGTGAGAAAATATTTTCATAACAACGTTTTTTCGCTGGCGTCTTTTTTTTCTTTGCATTTTGTGTGTGTTGTGTTGTCGTGTCAACAACAAAAGCAGTTAAAAAATGCTGTAAGAGGAAAGGTAGCACTGTCGCGAAACTTCGTTCGGTGTGTTGGTGTGTGTGTGTGGGTTGGAGGCCAAGTGGCGTGTCAGCTGCGCGGGCGTCGCCTTTGTAGCTTGTTGTGCATTGAAAACGCTTTGCATACGCGACGCAGCCGTTGTTGTCGTTGTTGTGTGCTGTTTATGCATTTTAAATGTATTGGCTGCTGTTGCCACTATCAGCCTGTAAGCCTATAAGTATGCTAAATTATTTAATGCACATTGACATAATTGATTTCATGAGCGGCGTTTTTTCACAACTGCCACTGCTCAAGTAGTGAAAGCGTTGACTGTGGTGTGAAAGGACGTGAGAGAAAGTTTGAGCGCCTGCAAGTATGCAGGGAAAAGTGTTGCTGGACGTGAAAATAAGTCAATTATTAATATTTTGAAGATTTTTGATTTTTTTCTTGTTGTATAAGACAGAGGAAGTGAAAAAACTATAGTTGTGGTGTTTTTTTTTAGTAGTTGTTTTAATGTGTTTATAAAAAAAAAAAAAAAATTTTTCATATTCCTTTTTTATAAAAAAAATTCCATATATTTTTCATATTTAAGTGTACAGAAATTTTTTTTATGAGTCCTTAATTTCTACGATAATATAAATAAAAAAGTTTTGCTGATGAATAGGAATGTAAAGAAAGGAAATATATCGATTTGAACTGAATGAATAAAGTAGATGGGTTTTAAAGGTAAAAATCTCCAAAAAATTTCAGGTGTACAAGGAGAAAACCGCCGTTTTCCACTGGGTGGTGCCACCTTTGGAAATCGGTGAGAGAATTCCGATCAGAAGCATCACATGGCAAGCTAAGATATCGGTTAACAACTCCACATCATCTCGCTTGTTTATTCTTATTGTCCATTTTTTTGTTGGTGCGTGAAGATGTCGAAATTTGAACCGAATAAGCGTCATTTGCGGGAGATTTTGCTTTTCGCGTTTCATTCGAAAAAATCTGCAGCTGAAGCGCGTCGAATGATTGTAGCAACTTATAGTGAGTCGTGTATCAGTGAAAGATCGTGTCGAGAATGGTTCGTGAAATTCAAAAATGGTGATTATGACGTCAAAGACAAGGATCGGCCGGGTCCCGTGAAAAAGTTTGAAGATGCAGCTTTGGAGACTCTGTTGGATGAAGATTCTTGTCAGACGCAACAAGAACTAGCGGATTCTTTGGGTGTGACTCAGCAATCCATTTCCCTTGCTATACGCAATAAAGCCTCAAATTATGAAAAAAACGGCAAACACTTTGGGTGGTAAATATGGTTTCAGAATGTATTTGGATCAAAAGTTGTGTACAGAACCTCAACAAAACCAAATCCTGTGCGAGAGAGTAATGGTTTTATAAAGTAGGCGTTGCCAAAAATTATTCGTTGTCGATCTTAGAATAATCAGAAAGAGTTTTGGTTGTAAGTGAACATTTCAATCAGTGGATACAAGTAGTTGTCAAACTAGACAGATTAGAGTTGTCGCATAATGACTTACGTATGTAATTTGGTTGCCGTTTCGTAGACGAAGCAGAAACTGTTTTGAACTTTTAACGAGCGCCTAAAAGTAGACAATCTCAACATGTGGCAACGTTTTGCTAACTTATTTAACTCTTCGTTGCATGATTTAATTTCCGTGAAGGATAAACATGTTTGCCATATAATTCTTGTTGATTGTGAAGTTTTGATGGTTAAAAGGAAATTTTGTTCAATTCCTGTGTGTATGAAAGAAGTTCCTGGTGAAAACGCTACCGCAAAAATGAAAGTCGGTTTTATCTATGTTTTAGTGTTCCCTACTACGGGAAGTCAAACTGTATATTCGTAATTCAACGCACTAAACACCTGAGTATCATAGCCATATCACCCTCGCCATAAGTAACCCAAATTCTTTCACCAAATCGAAACACTTATTGTTTTTTTCGATTCTTTTGAACATACTTTCAATGTTATTCGCAAAATTTAGTTAGTGAAGAATGAATGACTGTAAAATAGTGAACAGAATAGTTTCCAAATCTATGAAAAGTTAACATTGCATATATGCAATGCCATGCAGCGAAGGGTTAAAATATACAATTTTCGAGTTAACATTTATAAGTCTACATTTAGGCAGTATAGAAAATGTTGCAAATTTTTATAACACTGTGCGACAGTTTTGGGGTCATGGAATCTAACCCGGAACCAACCAATACTAATCGATAGTACTCTTATAGAGTAACACAACCCTAGCTGAGTTTTGCAAAGTAAGTTGCCTTTTAAAAGTTACAGCCGTGTAAAGTTTGTGTGTATTAGGGTTTTTATAACAAGTTTTTTCTTTATAAATCTTAAGATATTCAAAATTTATTTGCTCAGATACAAAGGAAAGAAATTTCCGGAAGCCATACTGGCGGAAATTTGTTGGTGTAGTCAGCAAAAGCAACCGGAGGATATTTAGGAGAAAACGACGCTCAAACCGAATGCACACAACTTTTCAAACAGACTGAAATATGTAGATATACAATAAAATTTCAAATTTAGACTTGAAAATTTTTTTACTTTATTTTGCAAAAAACATATCTTTGTGACGTTAGAGGGTTTAACATATTTTTTTTTATTTTTGGCAATACAAATGCGTTTTTGCATTAATATTAATAGAATAAAAAACACGTTTTCTTTTTATTACAATCAAAAAAAGGTCGATTTTTAACATTGGCCCCCAAAATTTCGTTAAGGTGTAATAATTTTGTTACACAGTGTTCAGAGAATATGTTCACCTAAGTACTAGCAGCAAGTTTGCTGAAGACAGTAATAAAAAATTTTGAATATCTTAAGACTTATAAAGAAAAACTTGTTATAAAAACCCTAATACACACAAACTTTACACGGCTGTGTAACTTTTAAAAGGCAACTAACTTTGCATAACCCAGCTAGGGTTTTCTTACTCTATAAGAGTACTATCGATTAGTCTTGGTCGCACAGTGTAATCTTTTAGAGTAACATTTTATTAGTTGGCATAGAAAATTATGCCCACTTTTGATAATTTTTCAGTTATAACTTTATTAGTTTACTTTTTGTTGGCAAAGAAAATTGTGCCCATTCCTGAGAATTTTTTAGTTATAATTTTATTAGCTTTCCTTTAGTTGGGAAAAAAATGTATGTATTTCTTGATAAGTTTCCGGCTCAAATTTTATAGGCTGACTTTTAGTTGTCAAAGGAAACTGCGCTTAATTTTATGCAAGGTTTATTGACATCCGAGACAGATAATTTGACAGCGGCACTCATGACGTCACTGAAATTATGCCAACATGTCAAAATTTTTGTAGGAACAGTGGGACGAACAACACACTAAACTAGGGTGTTTTTTTTAGAGGTTTGTTTTTCGAATAGAGATAAAACTGGCATTTTGTGGTCAAATCTGGCAACTCTAATGTCATTTATGTTCAGTTTGGTTTGCCATTTCATCATGAACAGGTTGACAAAAGAACAACGCTTGCAAATCGTGCAAATTTATTTCGAAAATAATGGTTCAGTTCGCGAAGTTTACCGCTCCGTCCATTTTATGGTCGAAATAATCGTCCATCAGAGCAATTAATTCAGTTAACCATGGGTCGTTTTCGCACTACGTTTACTCTATGTGATAATACGCATCCGCAGAGACGTCGAACAGTGCGCACCGAAGAAACAATTGCCGCTGTAGAGCAAAATGTTGAAGAGGACCCGAATGAATCGATTCGCCACCGTGCACAGCAATTGGAGCTTTGAAAAGTGGTTGAAAATTGGACCTGTAGAATTGGCTTTATTCGAGCCAGCCGCGGCGGCCACATGCCCGAAAGCATATTTAAACATTAATGGCATAAAATTATCCTTCCAATAAAGCCAAATTGATGGACATTAAAACGATTTTCTTGTGTTTTATTTCAATTCAATCGAAGTTCTATACCTCTAAAAAAAACACCCTATACAAAAAAATTAAAATTCGTGAAATTGTTGTTTTTTTATATTTATATTTGGTTTAAATTTATTATATTTTTATATTTTTATATTAAGTTAAAACAATTTCTTGCACTATTGCTTTGTCGCTGTGCATAACCTTGCTGACCCTCAAAGCTGGGCCATGCAAAGGTATCTACCGCGTCCTCGAGGGTGATAAGGCTGCAGAGTTAGGAGATCCGACTCGTATTCAAAGCGATGGAGAAAGGCTTTAAAGCAGCAGTGTCCACTGATCACTTCATGCTGAGCCACATCATAAGGTTAGGGATTAGCCGGTGGGTGCATCTGCCGTTATCTGCATTGTCCCATCGCGTTTGCCACTTTGAGATGCTGTTATCCCTCAATGCATTTTTTAACGCAGTATCTCTGCGGTTGGCTTGGTGCAAGACGCTGCATTCGTGCGACAGTAGATCCAGCGATTGCTGTTTGGGACTAGACACATCCCATAAAGCCATTATTCTGGCCAGCTCGGTGGTTGCTGTTGCAGCCTTGCTCCAATTGTATGCTCCAGGTGGACGTGGAAGCACAGACATTGGTCGCTACTTTGTCCCGCTGGGCTGCTGTGGTGCTGGACGTCGCGTGCTCAAGTCGCCGAGCATGGCGGCTGACTCCCCGGTAGATATTGTTTTTGATTCGGAATAAGTTTTGCAACCTAAATAATATGCGTTTTGTTAATATATCTTCTATGTGATGCAATAACACAACATTTTCAAAATAAGAGATACTCACTAAAGTTCTTGTTGTTTTGCGCACATTTGCCCACCGCAAAAACCATTCTGACAGAAATTTGTATCTTGTATTTTGGAACCGTTTCACATCAAATTTGTACAGGAAATGCACTTAAATACTTAGGTTTTTTGGGCAAAAATCACTTTTTGAGTTTAAAACGAAAAATTCAAAAGAAACCGTCGGCCAATCAAAATTTTCTGTTCTAATCGTTTCCAAATAGAGCTGCCGAGTGACATTTTTTAAAATTGAAAGTCGTTTCTTTTTTATTTTGAAATTTCTAACTAGTAGGTGCAAAAAGTTCTTGTTCTGTGTGAAATTGGAGTCCTTTAAAGTATTTCCATAGATTAAGATACTTATCAAACAATTTGGTATCAGAACAGATTTAATTGACCATATATTACGATAATTGACTACGTTTAGAACTAAAATTGTTTGGAGGTTGGGATGGTAACTCTAGCAATGAGCACGCATGATGTCAGCACTCGGTACTCTTGTATTCTTTCATTCATGATTTTATGCATAAAAATCTATTTACTTTCTCGCTTTAAAATTACACACACACACACATATGAGTTTTCTATTTGCTAACTGTTTAGTGCTCCACCAAAAATTTTCCATATATGTCCGCTTTATGTAAAAATCAACAATAATCATTGCTTAAAATTTTCAATTTGCAGCTCAACACTTTTTCACGCCAAGGCTAAACCTTTTGTCGATGTCAAACGTCTTAAAAAAATATTAGAAAAAAAATGAAAAAGCAACAACAAAAAAATACACAAATGTAGTAAGCAGCCGAAAGCCAAAAAGGAAGCATTGGAGGGGAAAAACGCAGCTGTCTATTTGCCGACAAGTGCGTGTAAAATTATTCAAAAAGTCCACCACGTATTTCATGTCGCTTTTATTGAAAGCGAATGAAAAATTTTACATATTTTTTGTGTGAAATTTTTGTTTGGCTTTTTTCGTTGCTGTTGTGTTGTTGTTGTTGTTGTGAGGCGTTGTTGTCATGGCATTTCAGCCTTTAAACGAATTATTCTGCGATTGGCATTATAAATGCAGATTAGTTTACAAGCGTGCAGAGGGCACACTTGATCGCAACCCAACAAGTCAACAACAGCCAACAACAATAACAACAATAGCAGCAGCAGCAGCAGCAGCAATGACAACAGCATAAACGAGCCGTTGGTATTGGATTTCAAACCATTACTTTTTTTTGTCGTCAGCTTCTATATTTTTTTATGCGCCAAAGTTAACAGCAAAATTGAATGGTAGGCATATCCTTTTTTACTCTTTAGCTCACAACAACAGCAACAACAATTGCATAAAAATTCAACTGACAAAAAGTATAAGGTGAATGTCAAGTGTCAGCGTTAGCAAAGTAAAAAAAAAACAACAACAACAATAAAATCAAAATGAAAAACACGCATTGCCAAGTAAAGCGGCGATTTGCATTTTGCGTAGCCAAACTGTCAGAAGACGGCCGCATCATTTGTGTGTGTGTGTGTGTGTGAGTGCGTGCGTATTGACGGCAGGCGCCAGCAAATGTATGCAAGGTGAGAGTTTTGCATATTTGTGCCATGTCAGCAAAAAAGGTTTAAACAAAAATATTGCTTAAGATTTTTTTTGGGGCTTTTTCTAGCATTTATGCCTACGGAACAGTAAATTGAGGTGTCCTTTTTTTTTGCATGTTGCATATAATTTTCCACTTAACAGCAAATAAGCGGAACCATTTGCTTGGCAGATTAGGTTTTTTTGTTATGCTTACTTCACTTTGGTTTTAAGTCTTGGTTGTGCTGAATTTGCATAAAATTATCCATACGGCTCATAAAAAATATACCAAAGGTCTTTGCAGCAGTTATGCTTTTGTGCGAGGCGAAAAGGTTGCTTTGCTAAAAGTCGCGCATAGCAAAATAATCCATTAGAGCGTCCAGTCAATGGGTTACAAAAGTGAATGTGAAAAGTAGAAGCGGAAAGGTGAAGGGGAAAGGTAGAAGCGAAAAAGTGAAGGGAAAAGTTGATAAGGTAGCACTAAGCGCCAGTAAAAGTGCACGAACGAGACGAGTTCAAAGGATATTAGTGAAGTTTATGAAGCAGCAATTTATTTGCTATAAATCAATACATGAATACTTATGTCTTTGTATGTGTGAGTAGTGTGGATTAGTTGGAAATACTTTGGTATTATCTGATAAAGAAAATATTTCAAAAAGTATGCGTTGCTCTAAAATACTTAAATCTTTCTAGTATTGAAAAAATTAACAAAACAATTATTGAAGCAAATCATTAAATCACATCGTTTTGGTTGATTATTTTCGCCTATGAAGTCCTAAGAAGATAATTTGCTTAGTTATCTCTTTTACTCAAAAACATCAAGCTTTTTTGACTTTCGTCTGAAAAGTTTACATTTCCTTTAAAAAAATAATCCATTGAGATAAATAATGATGTCAGCTTGTAGAATAAGCAAAATAAAGTTCTTTAGGTCATTGTTGAGCGATTTCTTGAGAGAGATCCTTTAAGAGATCCCGTGTTAATGCCAAATCTTCCTATGGTTTGTAGCTAAAACTGCTAAGATCGACAGTGGCAGTGCATGCTACGCAGAGCTGAGGTCTAGAAGACAGCATTTGGACACTGATGGCGGCGAAGGGAATGGGAATGGATACTGTCGAATGGAGTGTCATCGACACTCGTTTACGGAATGACTATTAAGGAATGACTATGGATTCCCGAAAAGACTAGGCTGGGTAGATCCTGTTTGTCCATGGATGGCGACGAAAGGAATAACAGTGGAAAGACCAAGTTGATGGCATCTGATCGCTCATGGATTTGTTCGAAAGGAATAATACTGAAAAGTCTAGGTTGGGTAAGTCCTGACCATTCATGGATTTGTTGGAAAGGAATGTTAATAGAAAGTCTAGACTAGGCAGATCCTGACGATTCAAGAGTGTGTTAGAAAGGAATGATAATGCCTCCTGTGGAAAGACCAGGCTGGGTGAATCCTGTCCGTAAACGGGTGTCGACGAAAGGAATGAGTATGTTGCCCCGAAAAGACTAGGCTGGTTGATCGGGATCGTTCATGGAATTGTTCGAAAGGAATGATAATAGAAAGTCTGGACTAGGTAGATCCTGACCGTTCATGAGTGTTTTGGAAAGGAATGAAAATATCTCCTGTGGAAAGACCAGGCTGGGTGGATCCCTTCCGTCGACAAAAAGAAAGACTATGTTGTCCCGAAAAGACTAGGCTGGAAAGATCCTGTCTGTCCATTGGTGGCAACGAAAGGAATGACAATGGAAAGACTGGGGCTGGTAGATACGAAAAGTTCATACATTTATTGGAAAGGAATAATACTGAAAAGTCTAAGCTGCTTAGATTCTGATTGTTCATGAGGCTTGCTAAAACCTAAATGTTCTTGGGTGCCGACAAAAGTAAAGAAGATATATCCACTGTCATAACCAGGTCGCAAAATGGCCATTTGATGGAAAGAACTGGTTTATAAGGAGTTTTAACACCACAGAGCTCGAGTTCTGAAAAGAACTAGCTCGGGTTTAGATCTCAGAAAGTCTGAACGATTACCGACACAAAAACATTTATTGGTAAAAAGTAGCGAACATCTAAAACCTGAAACTGATAAACATTGTGAGGATTGCCTTTTTGAACAATGATCGAAAATTAAATATTTATAAACAAAATGAGAATTCGGACTCACATAAATAACAAAATGAAATAATACATGAAATAATATTATGAAATAGGGTTGCCTACTGCCGGCGCCACATTATTCCCCCCCAAGTGACGCAGTCACTGATACTTGAGGAATCTTCCTGTTTTAAATTTTTGCTCGGGCCACTTTTGCTTCTCTACCTTGGGTTCTTCTGTAGACATGTGTGCTACCTTTAGCCGATCCGTGGATACTGTGACCTCTTTTCCTTTAATGTCCAGCTTGAACGTTTTATTCCCTCTGGATAAGACTCGGTAGGGGCCTTCGAAAGGTGGAGTTAATGGCGGTTTTATAGCATCTATGCGAAGGAATACATGGGTGCACGTTTCTAAATCTTTCTGCATGAAAACCTTAGGTGTACTATGATGAAGCGGTTCCGGTACTCTTAGTGACCGCATTATCTGCCGTAGGTTACCAACGAATTCATGTTCGTTTGTTAACTTATTTGATTGCATGTGTACTAATTCGCCCGGAAGTCGTAACACTTGGCCATACAGCATCTCTGCCGGTGATGCTCCTATGTCTTCTTTTACGGTGGTACGAAGTCCCAGGAGGACGATCGGCAGTACCTCTTTCCATGCTGACGTGTGATGGCATGTTATTGCCGCTTTAAGTGATCTATGCCATCTTTCGATCATACCATTACTTTGCGGATGATAAGCGGTCGTATGGAAGTGTTGGCAACCAAGCATTTTGGCAAGTTGTCGAAAGAGGTGAGACTGAAATTGGCGCCCCTGATCGGTAGTGATACGAGCTGGAACACCGAACCGGGAGATCCATGTGTCGATAAGAGCTTTGGCCACGGTCTCCGCAGATTGATCGGGAAGTGGAACTGCTTCCGGCCATCGACTAAAACGATCGATTATCGTTAAGATATAGCTGCAATTATCTGATGGAGGAAGAGGGCCCACGAGATCGATATGGATGTGCTCGAAACGATTATCCGGCGGCGTAAATTTTTCGAGGCAAGCGCGATTATGTCTTTGTATTTTAGATCGTTGACAAGCGATGCTGCGTGCAGTCATGAGTTTTATGTCTTTACGCATGTTTGGCCACACGAATCGTTGAGCAATAAGCTTGGTAGTGCCGCGGACCCCGGGGTGTGAAATATTATGAAGCGACGAGAACACTGTTTGCCGTTGGGTGGCTGGAACGAATGGTCGAACACGCCCAGTAGATATATCGCAGAAAATCGTCACGGGTGTACCTGGATATTGTAGCTGTCGTAACTCCAGTGAGGAGTCTTTCTTTGCGTTGATGAGATCGATATCATCTGCTTGTTCTGAAGCCAACTCCTGATAGTTGATGGTGTTGCGATGTAAAATCTCATCGAGCTCTATACGGGAGAGACAGTCCGCCGGAGTATTTTTATCGCCTTCAATGTGTATAATGTTTGTAGTGAATTGGCCTATGTAATCTAACTGTCGTGCTTGGCGTGGAGATGCTTTATCTTGCCGCTGCTGAAATGCAAATGTCAGAGGTTTGTGGTCCGTTAACAGAGTGAATTGACGTCCCTCCAACATATGTCGGAAATGACGGATGGCTTGGTAAGCGGCCAATAATTCTCGATCGTATGTGCTGTATTTCTTCTGCGCGTCCGTCAGCCGCTTGGAATAGAATGCCAACGGTTCCGAGTGGCCGTTTACCATTTGATGTAAAGCGGCACCCAGCGAATTATTAGAGGCATCGACGTGCAGTTGCAGTGGAAAATTATTACCCGGATGTGCTAACAAGACATAGTTGGCAAGATCTAGCTTACATTTTGCGAAAGCATCCTCGGCGTCTGTATCCCACTCGATGCGAGTGGTATCGTTTTTCTTGTTAGATCTAATTAGCTTCTGCAATGGCGTTTGATTTTCCACTGCGTGTGGAATGAATCTGCGGTAGAAATTAATCATCGCTAGGAAGCGTCGCAGCTCTTTTACCATTGTCGGTTTAGGAAAATCTTTTATAGCCTTGACCTTTTCGTGCGTTGGTGAAATGCCCGCTGCGGAAATGTCGTGACCTAAGAATTTTACCGTCTGCTTTCCAAGTACGCATTTAGATACGTTGATTGTGAGTCCATAATCCCGAAGTCGCTGAAAGACCATTTTAAGATGTTGCATGTGCTCTTCTTCAGTGCGAGAGGCGATACAGATATCGTCTATATATACAAAAACAAAGTCTAAATCCTTGAGAACCTCATGTATAAATCGTTGAAAGGTTTGGCCAGCATTACACAGCCCAAATGTCATGAATTTGAATTCGAAAAGTCCGAATGGCGTCGTGATGGCAGTCTTCTTAACGTCGGCGGGCTCGACAGGGATTTGATGATATGCTTTTTCCAAATCTAGCGTTGAAAATATTTTTTTATTTTGGAACGTATGTGCAAAGTCCTGTATGTGTGGAATGGGGTATCGATCGGGAACTGTAATGGCGTTTAGACGACGATAATCCCCACAAGGTCTCCAGTCTCCGTTAGGTTTCTTGACGAGGTGTAACGGACTAGCCCAATTACTGCTCGATGGTTGACATATCCCTTGCTTGACCAAAGCATCAAATTCTTTCTTTGCTACAGCCAGTTTATCGGGTGCTAACCGACGAAATCGTTCGTGGATTGGTGGACCTGTAGTAACGATGTGGTGTGTAATACCGGCGCGCCGTTGGTTCTCTCGCAACGTTGGTTTCGTGATGTCGATGTATTGGCGAAGTAACTCTGCGTATTGATTGGAGAAGTTGATCGTTGAAATCTTTTCGTTACTAGCCTGCGTTACTTCGGCTATGATGAAGTTGTTCGTTTGCGGGTCAACAATCCTTCGGTTAGCTATGTCGATTGTCAACCCAAAATGTTTTAAGAAGTCGGCTCCTATGATGGAGCGATTGACGTCGGCGATGATGAATTGCCATCGGAATTTTCGTTTCAAACCCAAATCTAATTCTAAAGTTTTTGTTCCGTGAGTGCGAATTTTACATCCGTTTGCAGCAAATAGTTGAAGAGCACTTGCTTGTGCGAATGTTGTTCCATGATCGATAGGTGAACATCTGACTAGCGAGATATCGGCTCCCGTATCAATTAAAAAAGGTTGGTTGCTGCTGGAGTCTTTAACGAACAAGCGGCAAGAGAGTGATGTTATTCGTGCTCCAGCCTCGCTTGCCCTTAGAGCTTGCTCGTCTATTCGTTTTTTCTTTTGGCGTTCGTCCACGGTTGGCGGCATTTCTTGGCTTCCTTACCGAACGTCTGATGATACCAGCACATTAACTCGCTCCGTTGCGGGTTGCGATTTAGGCTAGCCACTTCGTTCTGCAACTCGCTGATAGCTTCTTGTGAAGACTTCTCGCTCACCTTGTGTACGGAACCTTCATTGCGATGTGCTTCTAAAACTGCATCAGCGATGGAGGCTAATTTTTCGAGCGGGGCCTCAATCGTGGCCAGGCATCCTTGAACACTTGCTGGTAGCCGTTGCAGCCACAACATCTTAAGCATGCGGTCGTTCTCGAAACCGATGCTGACGTTGCGTAACTCACCGAGTAGGTGTGACGGTTTGCCATCACCCAGCTGTATACCAGCCACATATTTTTGCAGCCGGGTCGTGTCAGTCTCACAAAATTGTTTCACCAAGGCTTCTTTTACTGCCTCAAATTTACCACTGGTCGGCGGGTTGGTAATTGTGTCGCGAATATGTGCCAATAGGTTAGTGTCCAACGCGGCGATAATAGTCGAAAACTTCGTTTCGTCGCTCGACACACGATTCGCGCGAAACCAATGGTCTAATTGTACGAACCATAGCGGAAAGTCTGTTTTGTAAACCGGGGGCATGGGTAGGCGAATTGCTGCTACCGTGCCCGAGTCCGACACCACTTCACTATTCATTATGTTCACTCGCGCGCGTACTTACGTCGGGGTCACCACTTTAAAACCACAGAGCTCGAGTTCTGAAAAGAACTAGCTCGGGTTTAGATCTCAGAAAGTCTGAACGATTACCGACACAAAAACATTTATTGGTAAAAAGTAGCGAACATCTAAAACCTGAAACTGATAAACATTGTGAGGATTGCCTTTTTGAACAATGATCGAAAATTAAATATTTATAAACAAAATGAGAATTCGGACTCACATAAATAACAAAATGAAATAATACATGAAATAATATTATGAAATAGGGTTGCCTACTGCCGGCGCCACAGAGTTTTAAGAGAAAAAACATCTTGTTTCCGTACACCTGGTGGAAATGCAGCACGTAATTTACTCCCTCCGGGGTTAGTGGACTGGTGAAAAATAATCTATCCGCTTGCTAATGCGGAGGAAGATGATGACGTTATTTATGGCGGAAAAGACTCTGTTCATTCATGGGTGTTGACAAAAGAATTGACTGTGTCTTCCATGAAAAGACTAGGCTGGGTACAACCTGGCCATTCATAGTGCTAAGGAAGGGATCCTGGGATCAGTACGCGCAGAGACTGTTCAGTGGAATCAACTGATGAAAAAGATTCTGGAAGCTCACTATTGTGAACGAAGATGGTGACGGTATCTAGGGAAGAAAGATCAGGTGAGGAGGACCCTATCCTTTCATGGGTGTTGACGAGGGGAAAACTATATTTTCAATGAAAAGATTGGGTCGTGTAGACTCTGTATGGAGAAAGATGCTGACAAAGAGATTAACAATGTCTGAAGACAGTTATTGAAAAGATTTGTTTACTTGCGTGTCTGAACGAAGATGATGACAGTATCTCTAATGGAAAGACCGCTCAAAGGTATGAAGCAAGATGATGGCAATGATATAAACAATGTCTAAAGACAGTGATTGTTATGGAAAGACTAGATCGAGTAAATGTTTTCTCTTTCATGGCTGTGAAGGAAGATGACGATGTCTTCAAAGGACCGAGTGGAGAAGACCCTGTCCGTTCATGGGTGTAAGTGAAGATGATGATAATGTTTATGGTAAGAAGACTACAATGAGTAGATCCTGATCTTTCGATGGACAATAGAGCTAATATCTTCAATTGAAAGACCATGTGGTACCTATAGACCCTGTCCACTTATACTACATGGGCTGAAAAGTCTTTGGCCTGACATAGAGATGGCGCCAAAAATTAAGAATTATTGTGTTGTATATGGAAAACCATCCTTAACTTAGAATCTGTCAAAGTTTCATGACATTTGGTTGACTCGTTTTCAAGTTATTGCTTTCGAAGTGACGCTACCTCTGAATTTTTGTAAACAATGAAAAAAAGTGAATTTCGTGTTTTGATAAAACATTGCTATTTGATGGGCAAAAATACAGATGTATTATAACATTTATCAAGCCATGCTTTTGTTTCCACTGTATTTTTGCCCATCAAATAGCAATGTTTTATCAAAACACGAAATTCACTTTTTTCCATTGTTTACAAAAACAATTTTTGGCGCCATCTCTATGTCAGGCCAAAGACTTTTCAGCCCATGTAGTAGGTTGTGGAGAAAGACCATGTCGCCAGATCAAAAAGCCCTTTTCCACTGATAGGTGTCGACAAAGAGGTAGACAGCGTCTGTGTTGGAAAGATGTCAAGTAGGTTTGTCCATTCAATGGCATGGATGAAGATGAGGAAGTCAATGAGTTCGATAAAAATACCAGTTCGAGTACTCGGACTTTGTCCGTTTAATGGTGCAAATTGAAAACATTGTTTGAGATGAAAAGACAAGTTCAAGTAAGTCCTGTCTTCTTATGGGTGTTGCCAAAGATGAGGACTATGTCTGCGATAGAAAGACAATGGCGAAGACGATGGTTGAGAAAAAACGACGTAGATTTTACACTGTCTGTTCATGGGTATTGCCAAGGAGCAGGACCATGTCTTCTGGAAAGATCAGGACTAGTATACTCTGTCCTTTTTACGTCGGTGTTTGAGATGAAAGTCAAGTCCAAGTACGCCCTGTTCGGCTTATAGGTGTTGTCAAAGTGGAAGCCTATATCTTCTATGATCATATCTGAGATGGAAAAACTATGTTGAGCTAACGTTGTCTGCTTACGGTTGTTGTCAAAGGGAAGAAGGATATTTTAAATTGAAAGACGAGGTCGAGTTTTGTATATCCTTTCTTCGGCGGAAGACGATGTCTGAGATGAAAAGACAAGTTCAAGTATACTCTTCCTCTTCTCGGTTACTGCCAAAAAGAAGCACAATCTCTTTGATGTAAAGACCAAAGTCCATTTGACAGAATCATGATCCATTATGACTTATTTAACCCTAGCTTTTTTATAGTTCTTCTGACAGAGAACTTCGATTGTAGTTAAAAAGTCTCAATTGGGAAATATTTCAGGAATACGTAGTCAGCGCTATTACTCGCTCACAAGCTTTGATGGCTAAATCCACATAATTCGTTAAAAATAAGCACAAAGTACGTCATAAGCCTTGAAAGTAGCATACAAATATAACAACAAACAAAAAACTTATCTTAAGTGCCATAAGTGGCCTAATAAGGTTCAAGCAACATATCAAAGCAAACACAAACCACACACACACACACACATACATTAAGCGTCGTTGTCATACAATCTTGTACAAAAATATTGACAATGTGTAAGTGAAAGAAAAGAAAAAAAAAGCGCAAAAAATTTAAAGTGAATACCGCTATTGAGTAGAAGGCTAATAATATAAACTAAAGGATAACGGCAGGATAAGCAAATAAATTCCATCGCACTCCTGGCGTCTGGCATTACTTATCCTTTATGCCTTCGATACACTGTAAGCGTGGGTTTTCCCTATTGTTGTTGTTGTTGTTTTTGCTGCTATCACAATTTGCGCTCGCATAAGGCCGCAAAGAACTGAAAGCCTATTCACACCAATACTCGCACACACACACACGCACACATGTTTAGGCTGCGTGCAAAGCATTGCCTGAGGAACGCATTTTCAACACCGACCCGTCAGTTCCGAACAGAAAAACGCTGAAAAAAGCGTCGCATTGAGCAGGCGCGTGTGACCGTCGTGCATGTGTGTGTGTGTTGTGGGGTCAGAGCAGGCGCGCAGCACTTTAGCCACGCAAATCCACTTCATATGCGTTTACAGTTTCCACTTAGATGTGTATGTGTGCGTGTTTGGTGTGTTTGTGTATTGAATGTGAATTTAAGCGCTTTTCAAATGAAAAATAAAAGTGATATCCTTGATATCCTCTTCGCGCCAAAGCAGCGGCTTCTTCGCCCGTTTCGAAGCGTGTGTGCACACGGGCGTGCGACTGTCAGCCGTTTGCAGTATGTCGAGCGGCGCACGCAAGGAAGCGAAAGTGGCGGAACGCGCTGGCGCGAAACCTTAACGCGTTTATGTTTGAAACGTGATGTAATAAAAAATGCATGAAAGGTGGCTGGCTGCCTGTCAGACTTCGGCTGTGTGTGTGTGCGTTTTTAGAGTATATTTTGGCTTTGGCGTTTGCTTATCGAAATCCTTTTCGAGCTTTGGCTGAAGATGCGCCAGGATTCCTTTTCAATAAATTGTATTATCCTCGCGCGTTTATTTGTTCGTTTGGTTGGTTTTCTTTGCCGCCAACTCGCGCGCAAAACATTGAAATAACAACAGCACAAAAATGCCAGAAAATGGAAAATACGCATTAAGAAAGTGTGCGCGTCAAGCGTGAATGTGTGAGTTGGCGCTGAGCCCGTGAAATAAGTCAAAGCGCTGAAATGTCTATTGGCTGATGATGGATTGTTGTTGGTGTTTTAGTCTTAGTCTTAGTCTTAGTCTTAGTCTTAGTCTTAGTCTTAGTCTTAGTCTTAGTCTTAGTCTTAGTCTTAGTCTTAGTCTTAGTCTTAGTCTTAGTCTTAGTCTTAGTCTTAGTCTTAGTCTTAGTCTTAGTCTTAGTCTTAGTCTTAGTCTTAGTCTTAGTCTTAGTCTTAGTCTTAGTCTTAGTCTTAGTCTTAGTCTTAGTCTTAGTCTTAGTCTTAGTCTTAGTCTTAGTCTTAGTCTTAGTCTTAGTCTTAGTCTTAGTCTTAGTCTTAGTCTTAGTCTTAGTCTTAGTCTTAGTCTTAGTCTTAGTCTTAGTCTTAGTCTTAGTCTTAGTTTTAGTCTTAGTCTTAGTCTTAGTCTTAGTCTTAGTCTTAGTCTTAGTCTTAGTCTTAGTCTTAGTCTTAGTCTTAGTCTTAGTCTTAGTCTTAGTCTTAGTCTTAGTCTTAGTCTTAGTCTTAGTCTTAGTCTTAGTCTTAGTCTTAGTCTTAGTCTTAGTCTTAGTCTTAGTCTTAGTCTTAGTCTTAGTCTTAGTCTTAGTCGTTCCCGCTTTCATTATCTCCGGTTTTTTTCTTGGTCTTCGTCAGTTTCTCTTTAGGCTCTCTCGCATTTCGTTTCTTTCTATCAGTGTCTCCGTTTTTCGTATTCAAATGTCAAAGTATGGATTCTAAGTTTCTTTATTTTTTCTCACACCTGCTTAGCTCCCAACAGCCATTGATCGGTCCGCACCAATTCACTTCATGGCCTTTGCAGTTTTTATTACTTTTCCATTGCATTTCATGGATTTGAAAGCTTTGCATCTCCAGCGTTATGCTTTAACAATGTCAATTCTCTTTGGTTTTTTTGAGCAGCTGCCGCCCATTCACCAACAACACAACACTCGTTTCATTCCACTCGCTGTCCACCAAAATTTATTTAATTTTTTTCTTTAAACGTTTAAATGTTACAACGCAAATTGGCTGCAACGAAACTTCGCATAAGCTTCAATACTCAACTGCCTCGGACAGCTGCTGGTCTGTTTGTTGGAGAAAATTCTTGTTGTTATGGTTGTCGTTGTTGTTGTCTTGTTGTGCACATTGACGTGGCAAATTATTGGCAGCGGCGGCATTTTTTCTTCCTTAAATTGAATTGAATTTCAATGGCATCCGGCACAGCGTGGGAGGACTGGTGTGCCCAGTGCGCTCCGGGCAACACCCACACGCACACCCACCCACTCACTTACATCCGCACCCCTCTGTCACTCTCAACTGCCCCCCCACCCGCTTTTCTCTAGCCACCTCGCGATTAAGTGTTTTGTGAGTGTTGCCATGGTATGTGTTGGCATTCGGCAGGCACTAAATGCCTCGCCTGTTTGTCTGTCTGTTTGCCTGTCTGGCGTTCGGCCGCCTGCAGCGTACCAGGATATTGCGTAAATTTTATTTCGTGTACATTAGCGGAAATTAGTTAAAATAGCGCGGCGCAACGTATGTTGTGCTGTATTGGCGCGCAGGCGTGTGTCAATGTTTGTGTGCTTGTAAGTATTTTATGTTTGGCAACACGTAGCGCGGCACCGTTTGCCGCCTTTGCCCCAAATGCTGTTGCGTTCTTTTATCGGCCAAGTAATAGTAAAATCGAATTCGACGCATTTACGGCTCGAAGCGTGACGTGTCTAATAAATTTTGTGCTTACGCTGGTGGCGTTTTGTAGCTTTAATTTATTTTAATTTTTAAAAGAAAAAAGCATAAGTCGGTTTCCTTTGCAATTTTAGCACTTTTTTTCAAACCTCCAGGATATTTGTGAATATTTCATGAAAAATATTTGTTACTTTACAATGCAAATTTCATTTCCTTATAAAAAGAATGAGAACACACTCACACATGTATTTTTTATTTCCTTTCCTTGACAAAAAAATTAAGAAAATTCGCAAAAAGCTTACTTGGCTTTGTCGTTCATGTTCAACGTTGAAGTTAATCATACGCACTGTAGGCCGATTGGTTGGCTTAGCGAAAGAAAGTGTAATGGCGGAAAATATGCCGAAGATTTTTATTTTTCCACGCATTACAACAACATAAGCAGACATAAAGGGTAGGCAGTTTTTTGTTAGAAATTTAAAATGAAGATGAAAAAACATAAACGAATAAATGCTATGAAGGGTTCTAAGATGAGTTGAGAGTACTAAGTTTATCTTTTTTCTGTTACACTTTGTCTGTTCTTCGCCTGCTGTGCCTGCCATACCGTTTCTGTCCCTGAATTTAGTGTATTTTGCTTGTCTGGTTTTTATCTTTCAGCTGCCTTCTCACTATTCTGGTTGTATCTGGACACTACTCTACTCCTACTCTACTCTACTCTACTCTACTCTACTCTACTCTACTCTACTCTACTCTACTCTACTCTACTCTACTCTACTCTACTCTACTCTACTCTACTGCTCTACTGCTCTACTGCTCTACTGCTCTACTGCTCTACTGCTCTACTGCTCTACTGCTCTACTGCTCTACTGCTCTACTGCTCTACTGCTCTACTGCTCTACTGCTCTACTGCTCTACTGCTCTACTGCTCTACTGCTCTACTGCTCTACTGCTCTACTGCTCTACTGCTCTACTGCTCTACTGCTCTACTGCTCTACTGCTCTACTGCTCTACTGCTCTACTGCTCTACTGCTCTACTGCTCTACTGCTCTACTGCTCTACTGCTCTACTGCTCTGCTGCACTTCTGCTCTACTGCTCTACAGCTCTACTGCTCTACTGCTCTACTGCTCCACTGCTCTACTGCTCGAATGCTCTACTGCTCTACTGCTCTACTCCTTTACTCCTCTACTGCTCTACAGCTCGAATGTCCGAATGCTAGAATGTTCTGCTGCACTTCTGCTCTACTGCTCGAATGCTCTACTGCTCTGCTGCACTTCTGCTCTACTGCTCTACTGCTCTTCTGCTCGAATGCTCGAATGCTCTACTGCTCTACTAATCTACGTTACTCTACTCAGGCTTATTTAAACTACACCCATCTCTGTCAACTGCTGTACCTTACTTTTTCTATCTATTGGAACAACAACAACTTCATTTCACTCCAATCTACATTCAATTACATGCGGTTACCTCTCCATTCCTAACGACCCTTTCTTTTCCTATACGCAGCCTCCTCCTCCTTCCCTCTTTCGCTGCTCTTTGTCCTTAAATAAAAAATTAGGAAATGAAAAACAACAACAACCAAAAAACTAAAAGCCCCACCGTCTTTCGAGTCTGTGGCTTTAAGTGGCTTTGACTGGCCTCGCAGAATGTGATTTTCAAATGGCGCTCCTGTTAGCCATTGGTCCTTTTATTCACTACCTTCTTCCCACTCCAGACATTGTGGCCTGGCAGACCTTCGGCCACAATGTTGGCTCGTTTGTCTTTTCACGGCCCACGCAAAGTATGTGCTAAGGTGTCTATGGCGGTGCGGTGTTGTCACTCTTTAATGGAGTTGCTAACTTTCACTCCATTTTTCTTCTTTTTTCTGTTGTTGTTCTTCTCTTTGTGTGGCTTACCTTTTTCTGACAGAACAGTCACCTTAGTGAGTGTTTTAACAGACTTTTCTGCTTTGTTTATACGCATTGTCACTTCATCAAACGGCGAGCGGTGTGTGCAGATGCAGTCAAAAGGAAACAGCGAGTGTGTTGTGTGGGAAAAATTTATAAGAAATAAGTAATGTAACGTTTGTGATTTGAGTGAAGTAAGTAGTTGTAAATTCTTAGTTTTAATGTTTTTTGTTTGGTTTGAAAAACTGTTAACTTTATTTTTGATTTAATGCTGTGACGACAGAAAGGATCAGAAGAACCGTTCAGATTAGGAAGTCCATAGTTTGGTAGTGTCAATGTTGAAATAAAGTAAAATAAATTAAATTAATTATTAATAAATTAAATTAATTAATTATTAATTAATGAATAAATGTTGTAGTCCACTGTGAATTAAATTTTTTTATGTCGATCGTTTGGACTAAAATGTTAACTATGAAAAAGCAGAAAACTTTACTTCTGCTCCACTTTTTGCTGACAAATTTAGAGATTTCTTTTTGTATACAAAAATCAAACAACATAAGCAAAGCTGTTTCTACTTTTATTCTTCTTATTCTTATTTTTTGAAATTGTTGTTATTTTTGTTGTTGTTGTTGTAGTGGCCAGATTGACATCTCCCTTATGTAGGTCAGCCTCGTACACATTATCCACTTATCTTTTAGCCTATTTTCATCCATTTTGTTCACTGTCCACGCCTGTCTCTTTATCGCATTGATTCGTTCTGTCTTTTCTTGTTTGCTTCATCTACGTCGCAGCATACAATAAACAGTTTTCCTTCCTCCCTTTGTCCACTGTTTAGCATCATATTTCACATCACGTGTCACTTCAAGTCATTGTTCTGTATGCGCCATTTTTTTTCCTATGCTGCAGCAGTCGGCCACTAGTGGCTGAGATCTACTCAAGTCAAACGATTCACCCCGTGTCCTCTTCCTCCTTCTACTTCTATTACCACTTCAGCAAATATCTTTTATACACTTTGTAACTGATTTTTTATGTCGCTTTTGTGCGTGTCCCGGCTATCAGTCTGCGCTCTCTGTTCCCGACTGACTGTCGGTTCGTGCGTCTGTGTGTGGCTGACCATCTGCGCTGCACGCCCCGACCAGGCAGCCACTTTGAATAGCTTTCAAATGATATATAATCACGGCCAATGCATGGCCACTTAATAGCCCACTTGCACCATTTCGCCAACCACACACACACACACACACACATATAAACGCCGCTCCCCGCATACTTCCAGTTACGCAGTTCTTTTTTAGGATTTTTCTTATAAAGTTGCCATTCTTTGCTTTTTGCTATTTTTGCCATTTCGCATTGAAATGTTTGGGTTCCCTTTCATGTGCGTTGCGCTCTTTTCATTGACTTCTTATCGTCTGCTCGGCGCTTTGTGCTTGTATTGAGTTGCTATGTATGTGTGTGTGTGAGAGCTCTGCAGCATTGCTAAAGTGTCTTGTACTCGTTGTCGGCGCCACAAACGCACCGCAAAAATTCTAATTCGATTTCAAGTTGCGTCGCACTTTTATTTCGGTTACATCTCTTCCTTCTGAACGTTTCTTTCGTATCTCTGCACACTCACTCACTCAACACACACTAATACATGCTGCAATTCATTTCAATTCGATTCAATGCCATTCACTTCAATTCCCTTTCAATTGATAACTTGAGCATGATTGAGCGTTATTGTTGAATGTGTTCTAGCGACAATGTTCGCTGCTCGGCCGCAGTTTGTTGTCCTCATTGCCGTTTGTGTGGCCGTTTGTCGATGTTGCCTGTTTTCCATTGACTTTATTTCAGTTACAGCATGATTTCTGTGCGCTGCGCTTTATTATTTCTTCATTTTTATATTAAAACATTTTCAGTGATTTATTGCTGCACATTATGCCCAACGCTTTTATCGGCCATTTATATGCCAAACGTTCAATGGGAAAAATTTGGCACAGTTAGGGAAAGGGGCGGGCCTAGTGGGCGGTGGGGGGAGGGCGATGTAGCGATTATGACACAGGCCTTGAGGTATGGCAATCGTATTGTTGGCATTTGAATGACCGCTGGGGCATTGCATAAATTAATTTGTAATCTTTAATGGTACCATGACAATGCTGTCAGTTCGTTGTTGTCAATAGGCGAGCGCCAAAAAGTAGGCTATTCAAGGAGCAGATACAATTTCATACAAACAAGTTGAATGTTGGCCAAATATGCCGAGTCAGATACAGAAATTCTTGGCGCTTTAAGTTGAAGTTTGCAAAGATTTACATAAAGAACTACTAAGGCTGCAAGTGGTCGTTGTGGCTCAGTGTTTAGATTGTTGAACTCTAAGTCGAAAGAAGAAAGAAGAAAATTAAGAAAAACTTTTGCTCAGTGGTTAAATAGTTCTGCGTTTTGTAGTCCTTAGTCCTCTACCTTCAAACTGCGAGTTCAAAAGTAGATTAAGTAGTAAGTAAGATTAGTATTTAGTAAGTAAGAAAGTAGTTAAAGGCAGATTCCGGAAACTGCTGTTTAAACTGACCATTTGATAGTAGATGGTTCGAGTACCAACTCATGTCACGGATGGTTTATTCACACATTTTAGGAATTACAAGTCGTGCACCGGCGACATACCCATCCACGCGACGACCTCAAAGCAACTTTCCGAGTTGCCACTCTGTCCGTGACACTCAGCCAGCATTAAAATATGTGTAAACAAAATTTGGACTATAGAATAGTCAAAGGAAGATAAGAAATATAACATTACATACAATAGAGAAAGACCTTCGCCCTGTGATTTATAGTCCTTAGTCCTCTACCTTCACACTGCTAGGTAGAAAGTTCAAACTGCCCATTTGATAGTAGAAGGTTCGAGTCCCAACTCAGCCAATTTCAAAATATGTGTAAACAAAATTTGAACTATAGATTAGTAAGGGGAGGAGAGGAAATGCAAAATCGCATACAATGAAGAAAAACCTTTGGCAGTGATTAGTTCTGCGTTTTCTGGACCTTAGGCCTCCACCTTCAAATTGCTAGTTCGAAAGTAGGTAAGTAGAAGGTTCGAGTCCCAACTCAGCCAATATCAACATATTTATAAACAAAATTTAGACTATATATAAGTCAGAGGAAGAGAAGAAATAGAACATTTTATACAATGAAGCAAGACCTTTGGTCAGTTATAAGTTCTGCGTTTTCTAGACCTTAGTGCTCTGCGTTCGAACTGATAGTTCGAAAGTAGGTAGGTAGAAGGGTCAAACTACCCATTTGATAGTAGGAGGTTCGAGTCCCAACTCAGCCAACATTAAAAAATGTAACATGTAATGTAACATATTTATAAACAAAATTTAGACTATATATAAGTCAGAGAAAGAGATGAAATATAACATCACATACAATGAAGAAAGACCTTTCCTCAGTGATTAGTTCTGCGTTTTCTAGACCTTAGTCCTCTACCTTCAAACTGCTAGTTCGAAAGTAGGTAGGTAGAAGATTCAAACTGCCCGTTTGAAAGATGAAAGACCTTTGCTCATAGGATTAGTCCTGCGCCCTGTAGTCTTTGGTCTCTTTCCTCCTAATTGATAGTTTGAAGATAGGTAAGTGGAAGGTTAAGACTGCCAGTTTGATAGTAGAAGGTTCGGGTCCCAACTCAGTCAACATCAAATTAAGTAAAGATAAAATTGAATTCCTTCTGCGCCATTTCGACCCTCTGGTTTTAAAATCAAAAACTTCTCAAGGTACAATTATACAAAGAACCCCAAAAACGACGTTTGCGACTGGCATAGAATTATGTGTCTATGGGTAAGGAAGTTTTGATTTGATACCTTGCACTAACTATGCAATTGGGGTCTCAAAGTCTACACATCCGTCATCATACTATCAGCCAGTCTCTCACATCTCACGAACATTACTTTCTAATTGTCTTTCTTAATAGCTTCAAGCTTTCAACTTTTTTTATTCGTTTTAATGTGAAAATTCAAGTTTGCCATATTTTCATATTTTTCCTCCACTAAATACTTGTTTTTCCTAAAAGTATGCTATAAATTTTACAACAACTTTTTTTGTAAATCAAAAAATTCAATAAAAAAAAACGCAGCTCCTCGTTTTTCTGTCCACGACCAAAGCACAAAGCAAAAACAATTTGAAGCAAACAGCGTAACAAT
The DNA here is from genome assembly GCA_963971225.1 of Melieria omissa. Lineage (NCBI taxonomy): Eukaryota > Metazoa > Arthropoda > Insecta > Diptera > Ulidiidae > Melieria > Melieria omissa. Next base: position 106,288,938 of record OZ020267.1, on the reverse strand, counting down.
TATTTTTCACTTAAACGCGCCACCACCAAAGCATCAACGACCAGATCGTGTATCGCATACAACCGTCGACTGTGCGCCAACCAACCCAAACAAACCTAAAGTAAAGAGTCATAAAACTGTCGCGACGCGGTGCATCAAAAAAATTTCATTACGTTTTAGTAGTTGCAAAATTTTTGTTGTTACTAACAATTTGTTGGTTTTATGCTGGACATGGTTGCGTGTTATTGCCATTGTTTTGGTTGTTGTTATTGTGGTGAAAATGGTTTACGCTGTGCCGGCCAATGGTAGCCAGCAGTGTAGCTAAAGTTGCCAAAATAAAAATGCGTAATGGATCATAAATTTAGGCTCGGCACTATGCAATAAAACAACAAAAGCAACAACAGAAACTTTAGCTAACAGTACTCAGGCATGCAGTGTTATTGGCAGCGCCTCCCTGCCGCACACACACACACAAATCGTAGAACACAGTTCGGCCAAACTGGCCACGCAAGTGTGCGGACTTTCGGAACCATTTGCATTGCGCTTCTTGGCTGCTATTGTAATAATTTTTGCTGTTGTGCTTTTAGGCGCGCTGCGTTGTGCTACACGCAGTATTTGTGGGCAATAGCTGGCAAATGGAAGCAGAGGGCAGTGGATTTATGGTGGTGGTTGTCAATAGATGCAGGTGGTGGGCCATAGAGGTGCAGGTAGTGTAAGTTTCAAGTGGCAGATTGGATGACAGTGGGAAGATGGTGGGGTCTAACGTAAGAAAAAGAAGTAGGTGAAGTGATCGCTTATGAAAAAATATATCATTGTTGAGAGTGTAGATACATTCTCGTAATTTATTAGCCTTAAAGTATGCTATAAAATATGTCAAACTTTTTATAATAATTATTCCAAATATTCTTTTGCCCACTGAAAGTGTTTAAAATGCTATAAATAGTTTTTGGATAGTAACAATGAAATAAGCCTTAAAGTATGCTAAAAATTGTATTCAAATTCTTCGTAGTCATCATAACTCCGAATATACTTTCGACTCAAAAATTACTTACTAATCAATTAATATTTTTTTAAAATACTATTTTGATCAGCCTGAAAGTATGTCATAAAATATGTATTAAAATTCCCTATAGTCACCTCATAGAATATAGTTTCGACTCTAAATATGTTCACTATGCCCTTAATTGATATTTGAAATAATAATCAAAAGTCAGCCTAAAAGTATGCTACGAAACATGTATTCAGATTTCTTATGGTCATTACTCCGAAAAATTTTTCGACCCTGGAAGTTTTCCATCTGCTGTAAATAATTTTTTTAAATAACCAAAAGTTAGCCTAAAAGTATGCTACGAAATATGTAGTCAACTTTATCGTATTCGTAACTCCGAATGTACTTTTGAATCTTAAATTGCTTAGTATACCGTAAATAATTTTTTAAATTACTATTTAAATCAGCCTAAAAGTATGCTACAAACTATGTATTCAAATTCATTGCAGTAATAACTCCGAATAAACTTTCGACTCTTAAATTGTTTGGTAGACCGTAAACAATTTTTTTAATTACTATTTAAAACAGCCTAAAAGTTTGCATTAAAATATGTATTAAAATTTTTCATGGTCACCACTCCGAATATATTTTTTGCTCTGGAAAAATTCAATATGCCATAGAAAATTAAAAAAAAAAATCATTTTTAACGGCAGCCTAAATGTATGCCACCAAAAATATATTTAAATTCTGATTGATGCCACTTTAATATCGCGTTCAAACTGACTCATTTAAACTAGTTTAAGTGAAAAGAGCTTTTTGTTGAACACAACCGTCCAGACTGCTCAATGCGGTTTAATTTGACAAACAGCTGTTTACAAAAGAAAAATCAAAATTTTGTGCATTTTGCTGTGAAAATGAATCGAGTGCGAAATATCGTCCTAATTATCAGTCTGATAAACAACATTTTCAACTTTGTTGAAATGTTAGACAGTTTTTACTCGGATGTAGTCAGAAGGCGAAGAAAGGAGCAATATCAGTGTATGCATCGCACAAAAATTGCCAGACAGAAGCAAATGATACTGCTCACCACCTGCATTATTCAAAGTTGAAAAGTTCTTTTGTAAATTTTTTTATGTTTCTTAAAAACATTACATTCTGTCCAAAAAATTTACAAAGGAATTTTTTAAATCTTTAAATTCAACGCGGTTTTTTTTCCAACTCGATTAGTTCTTTGTCTGACCGTTCCATTCTTTCACTTTGTTCTTTAATTTCCATTTCAATTTGGTCAAATTTTTTGAGAATTTGTCTTTGAAATGAAAATTTTTTATTTGTAGCAAGTTCTCACTTGATACTTCAGCGCTCGATGGAGATGGTTCAGCGCTCAAAGATGGTGTAGCGCTTGATGGAGATGGTGCAGTGCTTGATGGGCGTGCAGCGGTTGACGGCGGAGAAGCGCACCGTAGAGTTGTCATAGAAGGCGACGGGTCTGTGGGCAAGTAAATTGCTGCAAAAAACGATTCTTCTGCGGGCAAAGAAGTTGGCGAGTATGCTGCAATTGCAAAAAATTAATAAGAATAATAAAATAAAGTATATTTTAACTTACAACAAATGCTTTCCTCAACATATTCCTCTATGTTGTGCACTTTGTACCGACCCAGTACTTCGTGTACCTGGTCGAAAAGCTCCCAGTCAGATCGTCCCCCACCAGATGGCCAGATTTTGTCCTTCTCCTTCCAGCAAGAATATGAATATCAGTAAAGCACACACCAACAAATATTTACTTTCCATACTTATATTTGGTGGTTAGGTTGTGTATTTTGTTTTTAACTCCGCCGGTGTTACTACGCAGCCATATTTTGCAAGTTGACTGACCATTCTTTCGAATACATGGCTATTCCTTTTCTGGCCACGCAAATCCGCAATGTGGTCCCCACACACTTGGGAGGGACCACTCGTATGGGAGGGACCACTTGAACCTCTTTTTTGGTATTGTATCCATTTCCCAATTGAAAATGGTTGAAGACGAATTGATTGAATTTGAATTAATTTTTTGTTTATTGTTTGGATTGACAGCTCAATTTGCAGGGATGTTTTTCTGGTGTGTGTGTTCAGTGTGTGTGCAGTACGTTCAGTTGACAAAAAAGCTTTTTCATAGAAAGCTTTCGGATGCAACCCTGCGTTAAACTCGTTTCAAAACTTGTTAAATGGTTTAACACGTTTAATTTCCAACAACAATTACATGCGAATAAACAGGTTTTCGAACTGGTTTTATTCATTAAACTTGTTTAAGCACGTTAAACGCGTTTAAGTCGTCAGTTTGAACGCCATATAAATATAGTTTTGCTTCTAAAACACATCAGGTGTGATGCAAATTAATTTTCTTCACTACCATTCAAAGTTTGTTCAAAGATATATGTCGAAAAAAAATTTTAAGTACAAAAAGCATTAAGGAGTTTTAGAAGTCAAGTCAAGTCTGATTTAGTTAGTATCGGAGGATCTTTAGAATAGACAAATATGGTTTAAAAATATCGATTGATCTTCAGAGTATTCAAGTGCACTTTACGACCTATTATATATACTTCAGAATAGTAAGACAAGTTTCAAAAAATGTCAGGTGAGCTTTAACTAGTCAAACGAATTTCAGAAAATGTCAGGTAGACTTCAAAATATTCAAAAGTGATGAACTTAGGATAGTAAAACGAGTTTCAGAATATGTCAGATGGACTTCAAAATAATCAAAAGTATTTCAGAATATGTCAGAATATGTCATATCAAAACTGTTTAAAAAAATGTCAGGTGAAATGTAGAATAGTCAAAGTTTCAGTTTCAGAATAGTTTCAGAATATGTCAGATAGACTTCAAAATATTAAAAAATTTTTTATATAATTAAAAATATTCAAAAGTGTATTATAAAATGCCAGATGGACTTTAGCACAGCAAAACGAGTTTCAGAAAATGTCAGATGGACTTAAAAATAGTCAAAAGTGCTTCAGAAAATGTCAGATGGACTTCAAAATATTCCAAAGAGTGTCAGAAAATGTCAGACTAACTTCAGAATAGTCAAACAAGTTTCAGAAAATGTCAGATGGACTTCAAAATAGCCATACGTGTTTCAGAATATGTCAGATGGATTTCTAAATAGTCAAAAGTGTTTCAGAATATGTCAGACGAACTTTAGTATAGTCAAAAAAGTTTCAGAAAATGTCAGATGGACTTCAAAATAGTCATACGAGTTCCGGAATATGTCAGATGGACTTCAAAATAGTCAAACGTGTTTCAGAATATGTCAGATGGACTTCAAAATAATCAACACTGTTTCAAAAAATGTCAAACGAAATTTAGAATAGTCGAAGTTTTAGTTTCTGAATAGCTTCAGAATATGTCAGATGGACTTCAAAATATTCAAAGTTCAATTCAAATATTCAATTTTTGAAATATTCTGCAACTCACTGTGGTCACTTGAGTGCATTATTCTACTAAAAATTACTAAAAATTCATGAAACCCTGCAAATAAGTTGTACAGAAAATAATTGGCCACAATGCAGTCGAACAAAAATGAGTGATAAAATTATTAAGATGCCACGTGTCCTGTGATAATTCCTGCGTGTGTATGTGTTTGATGGTTATTATCGCATTTAAGTGTCCTTTCGGTTACAAAAAATACAATATAACCATAACAAAAATCATTATAACAACTACTACTGCCAATACAATGACAATTATTGCAACAAATCACAAAAGCAATAACAACTCAAGAGGCAGCAAGCGGAATGGCACAGGAAATAAACAATCAATGGCCGAAATTGTAATTCGCAATATGATAGCAAATAATACGAACAAAACGCAACACACTGAACACAACAACAACAACTGCAAAAGCACAGCGCAACGATTACAATAAAACAACAAATCAACAACAACAATGTGCCGGTAAAAGCTACAATCGAATAGAGCAACGGCAAAGAGATTTCCGCTTCCATAGTTCGTCTGTGGCGAACTGAAATTGTTTGTTGTTGTTGTTTTGTTGCTGTTGTTGTTGGCTGTTATTGTGGCTATTGCTATTATTGTAGTTGTAGTTGTTGTTTTAGTTACTGTTGTTGTTATTGTCCAGTAATATAAACGCAATCAAACTCATAGATCACAAAATCTGCTAAATAATGGGGCATAGCATACTTTTAGGTGGCACAGGCTTACTGGCCGCTCGGCTGGCCGTTTGGCCGACTGTCGATTGCTTGTACGGGGTTGAGCTTTTATTGGAGATTTCCGCTGTCTACGGATTTGGGCGTTGGAATTTTGCCGGTAATCACTGCATGTGGTAGCATTGCTATTGTTGTTGTTGCTGATGGTAGTGTTGTTGCAATTTGCGCTTGTTATGAGCATTTCGGTTATTAATTTGTGTTACGGCTGCTGCTCTGCTTATTGTTTTTCGTTTTTATGGTTGTTGTTGTTGTTTTTATTATAGCTGATGCTTTTGTGTTGTTGTATTAAGTTTACTTTCATTTCATCCATTGGTGCTTGTTGTTGTTGCATGTTCAGCGGCTACATTTCAGTATTCCTGCTGGTTTATTTAATGATTTTCGTGTTGCTTTGGTTGTGTGTGTGTGTGTGTGTTTGTAATCCGTGTTGTTGTTGTTGTTGTTGCTGTTAATATCTGTTGCTGTTTGTTATATGTATGTTTGTTGCTTGTTGTTGTTATTATTTGTGCTGCTGGTTGTTGTTATTTACTGAGATTATAAGGGCGGCACATAAATTCAAAATTATGTGGCATATTTTTCGGCGCCTTTTGATTAAGTAGTTTACTGAAGGCTGCGCCAAGGTGAAAGTGGACTGTGAAAGAAAGAAATTAATTGCTCATTAGTTGGCAAAGACTCGAAACGTTGCCATTATGCGGTGAATTAGGTAGAAGGCCTTGGGGAATAGTTGCTTTAATGCAATGTGTAAAGTGCTGAGGCAACACAAAAGTATGCTACAAATATTGAAGACATGTTTGCAAAGAGAGTACAGACTGTTGAGAACTTAAAGAACAAGAGGAAAGCGCAGTAGTTGTGATAAAAATTGGAAAGGTGTTGGCTTTAAGAAAATTAAAAAAATATATAGATAAATATATATAATTCTAAGATAGATAAGACAGATATGCACACTTTATGTTAATGAAAAACAGCTGAAAGTGTATTAAAGTTGAAAAATTGACAAACGAGAGACAAATATTTGAGAGGAACAGTGATTAATGTTGACTTAGGAACATTTTGTTCATTCAGGAAATTGTTCAACTGAGACCACCTAAAATACTGAAATAAGAGTTTTTGAATAAATATTTGTTTGATTGAAATGTTACAGGGCGCCTAATGGTAGGCAACAAAATATATATTTAAGTCATAAGAATGCGTTTTAATCTATGACACAAGTTGAAAGCTGCACGTCATTTGGCAGATACAACAATCGTATGAAGTATAGCTCGCATAAACAGTATAGCTGTGAAAAAAATCTTTCTGTAAATAAACAAATAAAATAAATAAATAAATAAATAAATAAATAATTCAATAAGTAATTAAATCTTTTGTATTTTTAATTTTCAACATTTTTCCTAAAATGTATTAAAAATGATGCCGCAACATTACCAGCACAAATTCTTTCCTACATACTAATTAAACAAATTTGCTTTCAGTGATAATTAGAAACGTTAGTAAATGAATAAATTTGTGGCATACCTTTAGGCGCCACTAATTTTCAAAATACTCAATTAGACAAGACAACTTCATACAGATGGTAAACATAAATAAATGCTCTTGAAATGCTTAAAAGTGAGAATTGAGGGGCAATTAGAAATATTTCGTCAGTAAATTGCTGTCATGGTTACCAGTTGGCAGAATGATAGGCACATTTTTAATGCCCTGAAAAATATGCAATTAATGAAGTGGCATTCGGTGAATTGCCTTGAAATTAATGAGTTGCCAAACACACAAACACAAACAAGCGAACAATACAAGCTACGGTGATGGCAGAGGTGCGATAGGAAAATTTGGGACGAAACGATGATTAAGACAATTTTATAAAAATTTAATTATTATTATTGAGAGGGTAACTGAATGGGCATATAAGTAGAAATAAAAGTTGTAATTTTTTAGTCATGGAAATATTTAAGTATAAATTAATTTGAGATCGTTGAAGCTGATGAACAAATTCTAAGTGCTTTGGAATTTTTAGAGATAGTAAATAGAGCACTAAAGCCCTTAGGGTCATTTGGGATACAACATAAGAACAGACAGTATTTAAAAAAAAATTAAAATACAGTCGTGTCTGGGTATAGTGAACCCCATATAGTGAACACCCAAATTTTGACATCGAACCTCTAAATATAGAAAAAAATTTTATATATATATAGATATAGTGAACAACCTCAATACAGAGACCAGGCCTTCCAATAATTAGTTCACTATATCTAGACACCACTGTATATAAAAAATATATTAAATATAAAAAAACAAAAAACATATAAAATAAAAATTAAAAAATTTAAATAATATAATATAAAAGTAAAAAAAAATTAAAAATGTAAATATAAAATAAAATATATAAAAAAATTCCTGAGTGGAATTGGGAAAGAATTATCACCATAGACAAGTAAATAAGTAGTAAAGTGGCTGCACCCAAGGCGGAGTCAACTTAGGTTATAAATCCCCATTGTGATAACACAAGCCATTCAACTTAAGTCCTCAATGAGTCAGTTTAAGCACCTTACGAAGCCTGTAAGACAGTCCTATCGTCTAGATTGCCTCGTTTGTTAAAGAGTTTCTTCTTCCCAAGTGAGTCTTCTTTCTTATAGATAATGCAGGACAAGTGCATAGAAGGTGAAGTGAGTTTTGTTCCTCTTTCTAGAAGAAGAAAAAGTTGTTGAAAAAGTTGGAAAAGTCTTTATCCTTTTTATAGATAATGCAGGAAAAGTATTGTTACGAAAATGACTTCTCTAAGTTCGTTTCTGGATTGTGCTTGAAAATAAGACCACTTCAATTACTCAGCACAAAACGCAGTCAGAAACCAACAATCACTTCATTTACAAAATTACACTTGTTTGTCTTTACACTACTACTCCCCTACTTCCCCTTTGCTGGCTCAAATTAGACTCGACTCTGGCTGCCTTTTATATTTGTTTGTTTATAGGGCCGATTGTTCTTGCAGATTCCAGTTGGACTTTCTCTCGCGATCGTTCTCGCAAAGCCCATTACCATCGCGAACCATCCTTGCCATATTGGAATAATAGCAAGCCGACCGTACTCGAAAGTGCCTGCCTAAAAGTATGCCTGTAAAAGCATTCATGAATAGCATAGCAACAAAGTGCCTCATCGTTGCAGTATATAGAAGTTGTAGAACATTTTGTTCCTCTTCCTGGTCCATACAGCTTTGACAGAAACCATAAGAGAGCAACCACCTTCTTGTGTGGGTGCCAATTACATAGTGACCCATCAGACTACCAATTATCATTCACATCTGGGCCCATTTTAGAGAGAAAAGTTCTCTAGAAGGACGAAAGGTTATAGTTGGTCAAGTTTGATGCGCAGTTAATTCTGTGGTGCCTGCAGCCCATCTTAGGTTAGTTTATAGTGTGTAGCTTTCATGCAGCGAGCGTTGTATTCCATTCCGTCGTAACCTGCCGACTGAGCTTGTCTGGACTACTGTTTCTTAGAATATCCCTTTACAAAGATTACAGCCTAAAAGAGAGCTACTGTTTCTTGTCCTTATATCTTGGAACCCATCATACATGAATGTAAAACTGCACGGCAGATCTTACTTAAATATTTACTGCAGCTTAGAATAGTCTTTGATTTTAATAAAACTACAGCCGTATTTTTTATCATAACAACATTGCAAATTACATGAAATAACTATTAAATGTAATAAAAAAATCCATAGAGTCTAAAAGTGCTTCTTCAACACTTCAGGTTCCCTGCATAGGTTTTTACTAAGTTTTTCTCTTGTTTCAATCCTAAAAGTATGCAATAAATTGCGGTTTTATAATCACTTTAACTCATAGAAAAATATAAAATTTGAAATGCAGTTTTTATAGCATACTTTCCAGCTGACTGTTAGTTAAAATGCTTAAGGTGATTGGTATTGAAGGAAGAAGATTTATTTTTAGCTCACTGCTAGTTAAGACAGCTAAAATGATTAGTAATGAAAGCCAACTGCCTATTTGTTGGCTCAATAAATTTAAATACATTGTTACTTACATATAAACGAACGCAACAGATATGTAAATATAACCTAAACTTTAATCAAAGTAATGAAAATTTGAAGCACATAGACCTGTCATATTGAATCCATTTACTAAAACTACTCTTCCACGTTCTAGTGGGAAACAATTTGTGAAATCTGTGTCAAATTTAAACTAATTAAGATCGCACACTCATTTCTCCACCCATACACTTTAAATTATTCCAATTATTCCATCGTAAAAGTTGGCCCACGTTGTAGTGAAATCAATGCTGTGTGCGCGTAAAGCGTAACCAACAATAATAGTAAACTCACTTTATGCAAACTATGGTTCGCTGCCCATCGTAAGCTGTTCCCTTGTGACTAATTCAATTTTCATTACATTTAACTGATCATTTGCACACGTTTTGCCTAAAATGGCATTAAGACGCCGAAGGTGACTGGCTTAATAGCGGCAACGGACGGTGTCACATTGAGCGCTTCGGCTGAGTGCGCCTAAAAGTAGGCAATTTCATTTAGTTGTAAACTGATAGACACCAACTGATGCTTGTCGGCAGTTAGTAGCCGCATTTACAGTTGTTGTTACAAGCATTGTTGTTGTTGTGATTGTTGTTATTGTTGTTGAACTTATTTAGCACTTCCTTTGGGGCATTATTATGTCTAGGAAGAGTAAAATTTTAATGAATATCTACAACGATTGTCTATTGGGGAGTCATTTATCTAATTAACTGGCTAATTGTTGCATGCTTTTGGGGGCGTGCAGCTAAAGCACATAAAACGAGCATAAACCAAAAAATATAGGAAAATATTAGACAACCAGTGAGAATGCCATAAACAACAGTGGATCAAAAAAGCGTAAATGCGCATGAAATTGTTAAATCAACAATTTGGCACATTTTGAACAAAAAAAAACAAAAAAATATTTTCTAATATTTTACTGTAAATGTCTGAAAAATATGCAACATCATACGCAGCGCAAACAAATGCAAATTCATGGAAAAAATGTATGAAAACACACACACACACACACACGAGCACATATAAACCCCCAGTAAAAACAAATAAATACACATACAAATGTACTGGAAAAATATAGCAGCAGCATGTGGCACCACTGGCGAATGAGGTTAAATAAAATCATAGAAAAAAATATAACCGAACAACGCGTTGTGCAGTGCGAAAATGAGCGCCATGTATGGTTTTATGTATAAAAAACAGCTGCAATGGGTGTTTTTTACGCTTCAAACAACAACAACTACAATAATATGCGAGTTAAAATAATAACACATTGAAGTTTATGCCGAATGAACAGAGTTGGCATAATAAACTCGCATACAAAGACTCATACGAAAAAGAATAATGCAAATTGTGAAAAGCATATTTACAACAAAAAGGTTAGATTTAAATGAAATTTCGGTTTTAGCTAAAACAAAATTTGAGATGAGTTGAATTTGTGAAAAAAATTATATTAATTAATCTTGGCTTATTTGAGCCTCTTTTTTGGAGCTTTTGTTTACACTTTGCAGTAAAGGTAAAAACAGTTGTTTCAAAAGGGAATTTAGTTTAATTCTGCAAAAACTCTTGAACGCCTAAGGTTATGCAAGATTTTTTAAAAATCAATTTTGATTCAATTCAGAACCATTTTTTTGGGTTGCTGCACTCTTCGATGAAGACAGGCAATGATTTTCTTTGATGACTTTCAGTCGAGTTGGAGACTAGATTGACCTCTTTATTTAAAGAAGGAGAGTTGTATGACCAAAAATGGTGCAAATTTAAGGCAGCTTTTTTTTCTAGTTTAGGAACAACACTCGAGAAAACGCTCAGATGTAGTCGATTAGGTTGATAGAAGCGTCGAAGAAGACTTGGTTTTTGTTGATTTTCTGGACTTTCAATAGAGAAAACGACCAGATTGACCTATTATTCGAAAACTAAAGAGTTCTAAGACAAAAAGTAGTGAACATTTAGGAAAGTTATCTCTCTTGGTTTAGAAACCACATTCGAGAAAAGCGCTCAGACGTAGTCGATTAGGTTGATAGAAGCGTCGAAGAAGACTTGGTTTTTGTTGATTTTCTGGACTTTCAATAGAGAAAACGACCAGATTGACCTATTATTCGAAAACTAAAGAGTTCTAAGACAAAAAGTAGTGAACATTTAGGAAAGTTATCTCCTTTGGTTTAGAAACCACATTCGAGAAAAGCGCTCAGACGTAGTCGATTAGGTTGATAGAAGCGTCGAAGAAGACTTGGTGTTTTTGGATTTTCTGGACTTTCAATAGAGAAAACCACCAGATTGACCTATTATTCGAAAACTAAAGAGTTCTAAGACAAAAAGTAGTGAACATTTAGGAAAGTTATCTCTCTTGGTTTAGAAACCACATTCGAGAAAAGCGCTCAGACTTAGTCGATTAGGTTGATAGAAGCGTCGAAGCAGACTTGGTTTTGGTTGGTTTTCTAAACTTTCAATAGAGAAAACGACCAAATTGACCCCTTTTTCGAAAACTAAAGAGCTCTAAGACAAAAAGTAGTGAACATTTAGGAAAGTTATCTCTTTTGGTTTAGGAACCACACTCGAGAAAAGCGCTCATACGTAGTCGGTTAGACTGATAGCAGCGTCGATGAAGACATGGTTTTTGTTGATTTCAATAGAAGCAGCGACCAGATTGACTCCTTTTTAGACACGTAGAGAATTCTACGACTAAAAGTGGTGCAAATATAGGCAAGTTATCCCTTTTGGTTTCTCACACTTGAGAAAAGCTCTCAGACGTAGTCGATTAGGTTGATAGCAGCGTTGATGAAAACATGGTTTTTGTTGATTATCTGGGCTTTTTATTGTGACAGTGACCAGTTTGATCACTTTTTTAAAAACTAGAGAGTTCTATGACAAAAAGTGGAGCAAATTTAGGGCAGCTAACTCTTCTAGTTTAAGAACCACAACCACGATGAAGACATGATTTTGTTGATTTTCCAGATTTCCGGCCAGGTTGACTTTTATTCGAAACCTGAAGAGAAATTGTCTGTAGACATTACTTAATAACAAAAATGCAAACACGAATTTTAAACTCTAACTAACAAATCAACGCAACCACTTCACAGAAATCATCATACAACGCCCAAAACTATGCTACTACAATCACTTTGCTACACATCAATGCAGCAAAAAAAAACTAAAAATTTCAAACCACAGACTGGACTTGAACATTTTGGGCTTCAAGTGCAAAAAACTAAAAATGAAAAATAAAATTTTTGCACACTTGAAAGTGCAGTTTCCATTTGCATACGAAGCGTTCAACCCAAACCCAATGTTGCAGCAACAATGGGGCAAAGACAATAAAGCACAGACAAAAAATAAAAAATGCATTGCAAAACAAGTAACAATTCTGAGCAACACAACAACAACAATAACAAGAATTAAAAAAAACAGCAGCCCAAAAAACAAACCAAACAGAAATCATGCAACGTGCCATGAACGATAAGCGAAGCTGGCTTCAAGTGCTGCACTTCAATGACACTTCAACGGCATGTCCTGTGCGCAGCTGTGCCGGCGGGCTGGCGTCCGTCAACCGGCTGGCTGACTGGCACGCACTTGAAAAACGTTTTTGATGTCATTATCCTTGTTGTTGTCGTTACAGCTTCAACGAGCTGTTTTGTTTTGAGTTCGTTGCTTTTTTTGTTTGTTTGTTTGTTAGTTTGTTTGTGTCGTCCTTTCAAATTTTTCTGCGTCAGGCATTTTTATGCTAGTCGCTAGTTACTGTTGGCAGCAGTTTTGCATATGAATCGGTGACGCGCACGCTTAGGTGAATGTTTGTGTCAGTGTGTGTGTGCGTGTGTGTGTGTGTGGGCACAGCAATTATCTCGCTGTCTGACTTCGTGTTGGACGTTAGTTTTTGCTGCTCGCTGCCTGCGTTTCGGTTGCATTTGTGTTGGTGTGCTTGTGTTTGTGTAACTTTTTTATGTGTGTATGTGTGTGTGTCGATCTGTACAATTCCCTCGTTATTTGAAATTGTGTACGATTTCTCAAAAAATAACAAAACCAAAGCAAAAAATTGCAACATTTTGCAAAAGAACTGCAACAGCCGAAGGGGTCGACTGTGTGCACTTTTGCATGCGACCATTTGGCTGAAAGTGTGGGGCGCGCGGTAGGGTCATCTTCGCACACACACATACAAATAGACACAGCAACGCATCTAATGTTTGCTTTTTTGACAGCTTTACAAATATCAGTAATGGCCATAAAGCAGGCTATATGTCTGTCTGTGCATCTGACTGTCTGCTAGTCAGTTGGCCGTAGACCAGTTGAAGCGTTCGCTGTGCATTGCTTTGGGCAAAATGTTGTCTGTTGCATGTGTTGGCGTATGTGTCGTTCTTTAGCTGCTGCACTCTTTTCACTTGTGTCATCTCTGCTTAAAACAACTGCAGCACCATTTTCACTTCACACTTGAGTTGTTTGTTGTTGTCTTCATATTGTTGCATGCACTTTTGTTGTGTTGGTGTCGCTGCTGTTGGTAATTGCAGCTGTTGTTGTTGTTACTGTTTTTTTTGCTGCATTCATTTCCATTTCTATTTTCTCCCGGCTCGAAATGTTTTCATCTTTTTCTCGTTGTACATGTTTGTTGTTATTGCTTTTTTCCAGTTATGCCTTTTGATTTTTGTTACATACTTCATTTGTTGTTGTTGTTGCTTTTGTTATTGTTGGCCAGCGGCATACAAATTTCTCCATACATTTTGCACCTTTGTCGTTACCTTTGACCTCCCCTTCCCCCATTCTCCTACACACACACACCTCAGTCTCACACCATCTCTTTTAAAGCCCATCTCTTCTATCTCTCTTTTCTCTTCTCTCTAAAGCACAGTGCATGTTTTGCTTCTGTTTTTCTATTTTTTGTTGTCTCAGTGTCACCCTGTGGATTAACGCTCGCTGCCTGAATGCAATTTAATTGCATTTTCTGCGCTCGAGTGGCGTTTTTTTTTGGGACGAAGCATTTCGAATGCGCATGGAATGCGTTGTGGTAATAGAAAGGTTTGTGCCTTTTTCTGGCGCTTCTGTAATTACAATTTTTTGGCACAGCATACGAAAAAGTCGTAGGTACCAGAAAATGACAGTGGAGAACTTTTAGTTTAGTTTTTGGCTGTTTTGATGTATTGATTTGGCTTGATTTGACTTAAAAATACCACACATTACAGCAGTGAAATGTTTGAACTGATTACAGCAAAATGTGGTTAATTTATCCATTTTTTAAAGCATATTTTTGGGCTCAAACGTAGATTTGTGCATTCAAGACAGGTAAAACAGTGCAATGCTTTTCAAGGATTTATGTTATGAGATGTTAATTGGAATGTTGTTAGGTTACAAAACGTCTTGTAGCATGTTTTTGTGCTGAATTCTAGTTTTGTGTGTGTGGTGAGATAAGATAAGACGGAACAATGCTAGTAATGATTTGTGATTGGGACTTATTAATTAGAATTGAATGGAGTTTGACTTTTCTTGTAGCATATCTTTGGCCTGAAATCTGGTTTTGTAAGTCGACATAAGCTTACACGGGATTGGGTGAGGGTAATTAAAAATTAACTAGAATTTTTTTTAATTTATTTAATACAATTTTTTAAAATTTATTGAAAAAGTTTTTTATAAAAAAAAAATTTTAATTTTTAAAAAAGTTTTTTATTAAAAAAAAATGTTTTGAGGAGATTCGATAGTCTATGGTTCTTTAAAGTGATAGTTCTGAGCATTCAAAGGCACTCAGTAATGAGTAGTGCACTAACAATATTTTCGAGTGTTGGGAGTTGTTTTGAAGGACGAACAAGAAGAAGAAGAAAAAGACGAAGACGAAGGATACAAGATGACAAATATGAACAAGAAAAATACCTTTGATTGACCTTTTCTGATGCTTTGCTTGTTGAGAAATAAGTTAACCCTTTCGCTATTTTGTTGCCATATGGCACATGCTACTTTGTAGACGTCTGCATCCTCTATGGTTGCAAGAACACATTTGTTTGTTCATCCTTTTAGTTTTAGGAAAAATACGAAATTAATAAACTGAATATTTAAGTTTAAAAAAGAGAAGTGTACACGTTTTTTTAATGGTATACCTTGACATAGTAAAGGCAGAAGAACCAGAAAAATTAGACAACGTTTTAATTTGACGATTTCTTTCAATTTAGATACTTTTTTTTCTAATTTTGGCTAAAGTAAATGAAAAAAAATTTAAAAATTGTCGTTATGCCTAAACAGTTTTATGTTTAAGTAATTATTACAGCCACAACGATGTGGTTGCTCTCATAGAAAAACACTCTAAAATACAGGGCCGGAGTAAAAAATTCTTATGGAATGTTTCTTATATAACCACATAGGAGCCTAAAAAGTAAAACATAAAATTTTAGTAAAAACCTGTAGCGAAAGGGTTAACGAAAAGACAGTTTTAACTTCATTGAGTCCAGTTTTGAACCCACTTCACTCTGACTTGTAATTCACTAAGCACTGAATCACAATCAAGAAGATCAATTAAAACGCACTAACAGGCGTCAGACGTTTCACTTCAGTCTTGCTGAAAGCTTCTTTCTTTCAGGCGCATTCAAAATATTGCCAAAAAAATATTTGAAAGCACCACGCAATCTCTCGTTTTGTCTAGACCTCTTCTTTCTTCTTCTTCTTTGTTCAATTTCTCTACACCTCTTCTTCAGTTCTTACCAACGTTTCGTTTTTTTTTATTATTTTTCGATTTGTTATCCGTTGTGGTATTTCAATTTCAACTTTTAAATGGCATTTGTTAGCGTCGCAATTGACTCAAACCCCACAAAACAAAAAGTAAACAATAATCATTACAACAAAAACAAAAACAACAACAACAACAGTAAATAACAACAACAGGTGCGTGTGCGCTTTTGAGGTGTCAAGTGGTTCAGCGTCAAAGTGTTGCAGCCCGCCATCGTGTCGCACTTCATCCCCACAGCCGCAAAGTATGCAATGGATTTGGCGTACACGGTGTGCGGCACGTTGATTGCTTCATAATAAACGTCGGTGATGATGTGAATTTATTTTTATTTTCATTTGGGGATTTCACTCACTCCCACAGCCAATGAAATATAAAAAAAACAAAAACAAAAACAACGAAGCAAGAGCAGCACAAGGAATATTTTGCAGTAACACTGAGAAAAACCAGAATTGTATAAATTCGAATGAATATGCAAATATTCGAAAGTGAAGCAAAAGAAACATGTGCTGAGTGACAGTGTGTGTGTGTATGTGTGTGTGAGTACAAGTAGAGTACGACAAATATCGCTATGTGTGTGTTTTTTTTTTTTTTTTTTTTTTTTTTTTTTTTTTTTTTTTTTTTGTTTTTTTTTTTTTTCTCGTAGGAGGTGGAAATCTTCTTAGACACGCTTGAACCCGTGTTCAACCGCGTGCCGGATTTTTACCGGCTAAAACCAACCCCCTTTATATCGCCAGCCCGTTCATCCCCGCGGAACTGCCGCTAAGCATTGCATCGCAGGGCGGGCAACTGACCCTATTGGTCTGGCTCGGGTCTATTGCGTGGGATTTGAGCCCTACGCTCTTGCTCTTGCCGTCGCTGTGCTGTCATTATGATTGCAGCGAACTTACAGACTGCTTCCCACTTCTCTGCGCATTGAAGCATTTGTGGTACTAGATTTTGGACATTTATTGGCGTGTCAAGGGCGCGTTCCAGCAACTCTCGCTCGACCCTGTAGCGAGGGCACTGGAATAGGACATGTCCCGCGTCCTCAGCCTCGCCAGCACAAACTGTACAGTCCGCAGTTTCTTCATGGCCGAACCGGCACAGGTATGCCCTGAAGCATATATGGGTGTGTGTGTGTGTGTGTGATTGCTGACAACCAACACATGTAAACAGCTTTTGTGCATGTGTAAATATTCATAAGCGCACAAAGGTGTGCGAACCCCTCAGGTATGTGTTGCATATACATGTAAGAGTGCGTATGTTTGTGTGAGTGCGCGCGCGAAAAATTTAAATTTATGAAATTTTAATCAATTTGGGGAATTTGGGAATGCCACATGTATACTCGTGCATGTATGT
The DNA here is from genome assembly GCA_963971225.1 of Melieria omissa. NCBI lineage: Eukaryota > Metazoa > Arthropoda > Insecta > Diptera > Ulidiidae > Melieria > Melieria omissa. Next base: position 106,271,716 of record OZ020267.1, on the reverse strand, counting down.
GTGTGTGATATATTTATTTATTTTTTGCGCCACATACATAAATTTGTATTCCCTTCGCACAGCGCAAGTCGAATGCTTCTTGTTTGTTTGTTTGTGTGCGTGTGCTGTATGTAAATGTAAATATTTGCAAAAAATATGTATGTATATGTGTGCGTGTGAGTGCTCAATTTAAAAAGTCTCCACTAAGTTGAACCCTTAAAGCAAATGATGAACGCCGCCAACAAAGTTAATTTGATATTATTTGTCATTGGGGAGTCGCTTAGTGCTCAGTTGACAGTAACAAGTGTATGTTGTTGTTGTTGTTGCTGCCTTTGGCATATGTCTGACAGTGTGGCAACACTGTTGGCAGCAAACGGTACTACAATACCTGTTACATGAGACAGCGGAATTCCCATTGCAGACGTTTAATTAAATGATTTTAAAATTTTCTACATCTCAATTTTTAGCGTCTTGTGTTATGCAAAGGACTTTAAGGATATGCAGAAAGAATACAGTTTTATGGAATTTTATTGAAACAACTTTAGAACGTGTTTTTTCTTTTGTCTTGCGCTGACTAACGTGATCGATTAGGATTGCTAAAAAATAACTTCTTTTGGTTCTTTACTTAAGTTATTCAACTCTTTACCGCTTCATGTGTTATTTAGAGAAAATCCTTTTTAAATTTAACTTTAACCTGTCAAAATCTGTTATGCATAGTTTGGAAGGTTTTGCTAACAGATTTACTGACAGATTTCTTTGACATTGAAGCGTTGAAGACGAGGGTTGAAGTTGAGATGAGACGACGAAACATCTTCTTTATTTCTTTAGTAAACTTGTATAAGTTTGAACTGCATCGTTTGATAAGTTTTATTTACAAATTTCTTTAGCCCTTTCGACCCCGAAGTTTACCCTTTGTGTCGATATTACTTTTTGGTATTTAAATCATGAACTCTAAGTATCACTTAAGAATCACTTTCTTAAGTAGTGTGCACACGACATTTGAAGTTGCTACGCCTCTTTGTTATAGTTCTAGAGGTAGTTTACTTTTGTACTATTTTAGCTAAAAACGGGTTAAAATAATTTTGTATCAATATTTTTTAGTTACAGAACAATTATTTAATATTTATGGAAAAATACAAAATTATCATTTTTTGATTTTATTTAACCATTATTAAAAAAACAGAGTTTTAATCAAAGGCGCTCAATGCGTAGACTTCAATTAGAACACAAATTTTCCCTGATATTGCTGCAAATTATTGGAAATTATTTTGGGTATAACAGTAAAGTTTAATAAAAAGTTAAGTTAAATATTAATTGGTTGGTGCCCACTTAAATTAAACCCACAAATCAATCGTAGCTTTTGCTATAAGATAACAACTAGGTGAATGTGCTGTCAGGGAACTTTGGAGTCGGAAGGATTAAAGTGAAGGTAAACGTAACGAAATCTGATCACTTGGTGTAAATTTCAGTAATTTACCCTTGTTTTGTTTAAGCTCTGGTTAAAGACGGGACTCTGACAGTCTGAAAATAGCTTCTTTGCTCCTTTGGTTAATTTGTTCGAACCTGATCTGCCTCGTTTGATTTGTCCGATTTCTTTGATTCCTTAATCAAAGGTTACTGTCGTTGCTATCTGTTGATCCCAATTATTTAACCATTGTCTGGTTTAAGCTCTGGTTAAAGACGGGACTCTGACAGCCTGAAATTAGCTTCTTTGCTTCTTTGGTTAATTTGTTCGAACCTGATCTGCCTCGTTTGATTTGTCCGATTTCTTTGATTCCTTAATCAAAGGTTACTGTCGTTGCTATCTGTTGATCCCAATTATTTAACCATTGTCTGGTTTAAGCTCTGGTTAAAGACGGGACTCCGACAGGCTGAAAATAGCTCCTTTGCTTCTTTGGTTAATTTGTTCGAACTTGATCTGCCTCGTTTGATTTGTCAGATTTCTTTGATTCCTTAATCAAAGCTAACTGTCGTTGCTGTCTGTTGATCCCAGTCATTTAACCTTTATCTCGCTTAAGCTCTGTTTAAAGAGGGGAGTCTGACGGCTTGGAAATAAGTTCTTTGCTTCTTCAGTTAGTTTGTTCCACTTTGAACTGCTTCGTTTGGAAAGCTTTGTTAAAGATTTCTTTAACAAGGGGCAACTTATTGAAAGCTTACACTCATTGCTAACTGTTAATCCCAGTAATTTAACCTCTGTCTCGCCTAAGCTGTGGTTAAAGATGGGTCTCAGACGGCTTGCAAATACTTTTATTGTTTCTTTGATTAACTCGAACGTGATCTGCCTCGTTTGATCTGATAGATTTCTTTAATTGGGAAGCATTCTTGATGAAAACTTACACTCATTGCTAACTGTTGATTCTAGTAATTTAACCATTGTTTTGTTAAATCTCTGATTAAAGACGGGACTCTGACAGCTTGAAAACAGCTTCATTCCTTCTTGAGTTAGTTTGCCCAAGTTTGATTTGCCTCCACTGAAAAGCTTTGTATGCAGTTTTCTTTAAATTTCAGGCATCCTTGGTGAAAGCTTACACTCATTGCTTCCCGCAATTCTAGTCCCTTAACACTTATTTACCTTAAGCTTCAGTTCAAAGACGCAGTTAAGACTGGTAGGAAATGACTTTCTTGCTTCTTTAGTTAACTTGTTCAAGTTTAATCTGCAAGCTTTGCCTGCAGTTTTCTTCAAATTGCTGACATGTCCGACGACATCTCGCGCTCCTTGCATGGCTGTCAATCTCATTCAATTAGCACTTGTGTCGCTTAAGCTCTGCTTCAGTACATCATCCAGCATTGCTCTTTTCTTTTCATTCTTAACTCTTCACTCTTAGCCCTTCTCTGTTGTCCTTTTCATTCATTTGGCATTCCGCTTAGTACTTTTTTGCTTCCGTTTTTCAAGCAATTTTTCGCCTTGCCACAAATATATTTTTCCCCAGTGGCGTTTCGGGGGCGCTCGTTAATTTAATCAACCCTGGACATTTATTACCCGTCCATTAAGCCACACGCCGCTCCTATTCCCCTCGATGCCAGCTATCACAGTGTTGACCAAAAAAAAACAAAAATACTCCAGCAACAACAAGACACACAACAATGGCCAACATATGGCAACACTGGCATTGTTTGCCAGCGCTTTTGGGGTTTCATTGTTGTTTCGGGTATTTTGCTGTTTGTGTGTGTATATGTGTGCTTGTTGTTGTTGTTGTTGTAGTGTCCTTTATCGCAGTGTATTGCATTCGGTGTTTTATTCGAACGAGCGCGCGCTCGTCTTTCTGCTTTGCCATTGCATTCGCTTACACGCCTTCACACGTCTCACCTCGCCCACCCAATGCGGTGTCGTCCTTCACATATGCGGTTTGAGGTTTTAGTCATTATTGCCATTGCCAGCAATCGGCGTGGCAACTATTAGGTTTTCAGTTGCCTCTGTTTCCGTCCTTTGTGTACAGAATATTTTTTTTATTGTTTGGTTCGAACGTTTGTTGCTTTTGTAAAATCAGTCAACTTGCAGCATGCTTTTGTTGTTGTTGTTGTTATTGTTGTTGGCTGTGGCATGTGCAGCTTGCGCCTTGCAAACATCTCCGTTGGTTGTTTTTTTAGCGATTTCAAATTCTACTTTTGCGCACTTTTACGTTTACTCCTTTTTCTGCTGTGGTGTCTGGCTAAATGTTGTTGTTGTTATTGTTTTTGTAGTTATTTTTGCGCTTGCTTCAGTTTCATGCAATGTCCAGCGCTGTGACAGCAGCAAAGCGCATCCGCCTCGAGGTTATCCAACCTGTCTGCAATCTGACCGAGACCATAACTTTGGCCCAGGGTTGCATTGATTGCGAGCAACTGCAGGTTGGCGTGTAGGAGAAAAGAGCATCAGCGAGAATGTGAACAGATGTGCAGAAAAAAAAGGATATACAGCCACTGCCCGGACATGAGCTCAGGGCAAACGACTAAACATTTCGATTATTGCATTGTGCAGTATTTATGAGTTTGGCACAAAATGGCAGACATAGCTGAGAAAAAAGTACTCTTTGACAGTATGTAAAGGTGAGAAATGTGTTTGAGTAAAACTGAGGTGAGATAAGGTAAAAGAATAAATGATAAGTGTTGGCAATGGAAACGTGTTTGCATGAAAAAAGCAGCCTTTGGTGATGTTGACTTTCAAAAGCGCTTAAAAATGAGTATAAAAGGGTGATGTAAATTTTTTTTAACTATAAAAAATTGAAAAATTTGATCCTAACACTTCTGGAGTTTAAGTAAAAACTGCTCTAGTGTAATAGAAATTTTAGAAAATATTGCAAAACAGGTATTGAAATCTAATTGTTGAATATTTGAATATTTCTATCGTTTCTCATATCGGTTTTCTGTACAAAAATTGATGAATTTCTTCAAAAAAATTATCTATAATGTTTCAAAAATTTGATCCTAACACTTCTGGGGTTTAAGTAAAAACAGCTACGGTGAAAATATTGCAAAGCCAATACTGAAATCTGATTGAGATCTAAAAAAGGTGAGGTGTATGAATATTTCTATCATTTTTCATATTGATTTTCTGTACAAATAATGATTTATTTCTTCAAAACCCCAGCAATTTCCCAATGAAAATTACATTTGTTACAGGTTGCTGCATTTTATAATGAAATCACGTCTTAATTATACACACACAAACACACACTCACAAACGCACCTTATCACCCAAGTGGTCACAACAGTCGCTCATAGGGGCGCTAACCACTGGGCGGTGCCGTGACGAGCATGTCTCGTTTCCGCTTTTAACCCTCTTTCAGCTCAGTTTTGCTGCCCCCTTTCAATAGCGCAAACAATTTACCACTTCACACATAGCATCACACACACACACACACACCTATGGGCCAACACAAATATGCTTTAACCTGGCTGGACGGTGTTGGTCAGCACCGGAAGCTATTGTGCAGAAATAGTTATTTAACACCTTACGGCCGCATTCTCGAGGCGACCGTCTTGGTTAATGGACTCGGACTCGGACACAACACAGCAGGCCGGCAGCTATGCGTTTGTCTCAATGGGCGTATGTGTTTGTGTGTGTGTGTGTTCACAAGTATGTGTTAAATGCCAAAGTAATGAATTAACAACCAAGTAGCTGCGCAAGCGGCAACCCAACAGGAAAGAAGCGGGTTGAACGTCCCGGGGCGGGCCACCGGAAATGTTAATGATGGTCGCTAAACGGTCGCAAGGGATTGCCCGAGGCAACGCCAAAGGCGTTTGAATGAGCTGTTACGCACACATTTAGGCACCAACATTGAGTGTGTGTGTGTGTGATGGACAGACGTGCCACGAGTTGTAGACAACCGTATTGAAGGCGTTGTTATATGGGCGGCCAAAGGAAAAGGCAAATTGGAGAAAGCACCGCAGTACCGAATGGGACATTGTAATGTTTGTAAAAATATAATGAAAACAAACAGATAGATGGAAAAACTGGTAGCTATATTAAGTGAGAGAAATTTATACAGCCAGACAGACATTTACAGAGTAATTAACTTTCAGACGCGTGGAAAGAAATGAAATGAAATGAATATGAATAAATGTTTGAAAAGACTGAAACTGAAAAGTTATAATATCGATGCATAGAAAGATGAACAATTGGTGTTCAAAAGAATATTGAAGAACTTAAAAATATTTGAAAAAATGAATAAAATTCAGACATAATACGTAAACATATTAGACGCTGATAACATCTGCTAGCTTTTTAGTTTATTGTTAAAAAGAAACCAAATTCAAACAAAAGACGTTAAGAGATTTAATTGAGTCAGTTGCTGAGAAAATCTGCCAGTTTTTTAGTTAAAGAGATAAAAATACCAGTGAGCCAAGGTTCGATTCAATTCGAAGCAACCCTTAAAAACGTAGAACATCAAAGAGAATAGCGACCATAATTTTGAATGTGCAGATTTCTAAAATGACAGCTAGATTCATAAATTTGACTGGGGCCGTAAAGGAATAATTGGTGAGTCAGTTCTCTAAGCACTCAGGCTCATTGAGGCTTGAGAAAAATAGAAAAAATGTGAAGAAATGGAAGTCAATAGGAAAAGACAGATAATGGACAGCTGTATGGATCAATATATTTCAGAGAGAGAGAGAGAGAGCTGTACAAAATTAATGGGCGAAGCAATTCCTCAAGAATTCCTTACTCAATTTAAGTGACTCATTGCAATTGGGCCTTAAGAAAAAGAAAAAAAATGTGAAACAATGGAAAACAATAAGAGAAGACAGAGAATGGACAGACTTTCAAGCGAACAGATGGATGGATCAATAGATTTTAGAGAAAGCTGTAAAAAACCAATGGGGTAGGTAATTCCTTCAGCACCCAGTTTTAGTAACTTATTGTACTTGAGGCTTAAGAAAAACAAAGATGTGAATGGCAGAAAAAAAGTTAAGGAGCCAACAGATTTTTAAACAAACAGCTGGATGGATCAAAAGATTTTAGAAGAAGACGTACAAAATTAAAGAGCTCCTATTATACCAAAGGCTCCAGGTTCGATTCCTGGCTCGGGCTGGTGAACAACTCATATACGTCTATCGCTATCCACATGAAGGAAATTAGAATTACAAGAATCGCACAAGTGCGCTCTTGGCAGGCAATGGCAAAACCTCCAAGTGTAAACGAAAAACTGCTGTAGGTCCCCTCCCCCCTTTCCCCATCCGCTTGAAATGTGTGCTGTAACAAAACAGTGTTGCATACACAGTTCAAAAACGGGTGAAATATGTGGTATCACAATGGGCCTTTCAGGCCTCCGAGTGTGTCTCTCATAGAGGCAGCCACCGCAACCTAACCTAACCTAACCTTATGTTCATGAATGAAAGTCAATGCAAAAGGATGAGAGAGAAAAAAGAAAGAATGGATAAACTTTTGTACATAAGTGATAGCTGAATAGTTGGATAGGTAGCTACATTGATCAATAGATTTCAGATAAAGCCCCAGGTTTAATAAATCATTGTACTTTATGCTCACGAAAAACAGTAATGCAAAAGGACGAAAGACAAAAAAGGAAAATTGAAAGACTTTTAAACAGATAGTTGGATTGGTCAAGACAGTCATTAAGATTTCTAGAGGCACAGATGGATGACTAGTTAGAAAGTGTGTTAGACTAGAAAATGTTCAGACAGACGAATAGACGAACACATGTTTCGATGATCTAATAGACCAAAAAATTGTTAAAATTTAAATGTTTAGATGATTTATAAGACTTGAAAATGCTTAGCCTTATAAATAGACGAAACTTTTCTTGGGTGATTTAATAGACTAGGAAATGTTCAGACTGATGAATACACGAAATAATGTATATATGATCTAAATGACTAAAAATTGTCCCAACAGATAAATAGAAGAACAAATGTTTAGATGATCTATTAGACCAGGAAATGTTTAGCCCAATGAATAGATGAAAAATTCTTACATCGTCTATTAGACCAGCAAATATTCGAACTGATAAATTGACAGACTGAAAAACTAGATGATCTAATGGACACGAATAGACGAACAAATGATTTCATGATCTAATAGAACATGTTTAGCCCAATGAATAGAGGAGCAATTGCTTCAATTTTTTGATAATCTAGAAAACAGACTAGAAAATGTTTAAATATACGAACAAGTGTTTAAATGATTTATTAGACCAGAAAATGTTTAGCCCAATGAATAGACGAACAAAAGATTTGATGATCTCATAGACTAGCAAATTTACAAACAGATGAATAGATGAACAAATGCTTGGATGATCTAATAATCTAGAAAATAGACTGGACAATTTTCAAATTGACGAATAGACGAACAAATGCTGCGATGGTCTAATAATCTAGAAAATATTCTAGAAAATGTTCAAATAGACCATCTATTCGTCTAGCCCAGTGAATAGAGGAGCAATTGCTTCAATTTTTTGATAATCTAGAAAACAGACTAGAAAATGTTTAAATATACGAACAAATCTTTAGATGATCTATTAGACCAGAAAATGTTTAGCCCAATGAATAAACGAGCAAAAGATTCGATGATCGAACATACTATAAATATTTCAAATAGATGAATAGATGAACAAATGCTTCAATGATCTAATAATCTAGAAAATAGACTGGAAAATTTTCAAATTGACAATAGACGAACAAATGTTTCGAAGATCTAATAATCTAGAAAATAGACTAGAAAATGATCAAATAGACGAATACACGAACAAATGTTTAGATGATCTATTAGACCAGAAAATGGTTAGCCCAATGAATAGACGAACAAAAGATTCGATGATCGTACATACTATAAATATTTCAAATAGATGAATAGATGAACAAATGCTTCAATAATCTAGAAAATAGACTGGAAAATTTTCAAATTGACAATAGACGAACAAATGTTTCGAAGATATAATAATCTAGAAAGTAGACTAGAAAATGTTCAAACAGACGAATATATGAAAAAATGTTTAAGTGATCTATTAGACCAGAAAATGCTTAGCTCTATGAATAGACGAACAGAAGATTCGATGATCGAACATACTATAAATATTTGCAATAGATGAACAAATGCTTCAATGATCTAATAATCTAGAAAATAGACTGTAAAATTTTCAAATTGGCAATAGACGAACAACTGCTTCGATGATCTAATAATCCAGAAAATAGACTAGAAAATGTTCAAATAGACGAATAAATGAACAAATGTTTAGATGATCTATTAGACCAGAAAATGTTTAGCCCAATGAATAGATGAACAAAAGATTCGATGATCGAAAAGACTATAAATATTTCAAATAGATGAATAGATGAACAAATGCTTCAATGATCTAATAATCTAGAAAATAGACTGGAAAATTTTCAAATTGACAATAGACGAACAAATGTTTCGATGATCTATTAGACTAGAAAATGCTTAGTCTAATGAATATATGAACAAATACTCAATGTATGTTAATCCACTAAATATCCTGGAAAAAGAGACAAACATTTTCAGATCAGAGAAGAGATATCTAAAGACATTGAATAAACATATGAGACCATAGCAAACTATAATATTATGGTGTTACCTCCGACCGATCTCAATAGCTTCCATCAAGACATTAGTTTCTCGCATGTCGCTTCTTAAAAAACATATCAAATAGAATTTCCTAGATTTTGTCCCACCATAACAAACTTGTTCTTCCTTCTCACTGTTGCTCAGCACTTTCCATTTACAACAAATTTTTCACAGAAGCCAATTTGTTCTCGCATTCCAATGCTCGGCTCAATGTGGACTAATGAAATGCGAGTTGAAGGACATTCAATTGGAGGTGCGCACCGAAATGCGCCTAAAACCAGCAATAGGGACACAAAATCTTATCGCATGCCACGCGCGCACACAAAAAGATAAACGCGTTGTCCAATTTCAGCCGGCGGCGGATATTTTTGTACCAATGGGCGTCAAGTCTACGCTAAAAATAAAACAAAAAGACCACAGAGAAAAGGGTAAATAAAATATAAAAAATATAAGCATAAAAGAAAATAACTAAAAGTGAAAATGCCGGCAATGTGGAGGCGTTATGCGTGAGCGGTTTTGTTTTATGGTGCGACGTTTTGGCCTCTTTTCTGTGTGAATTTTTTGTTGTTTTTCTTACGGTCGCATATTTGTGCTTTGTTGTTGCATTTGGTTTTTGCACGTCGTTCGTTTTTATTTCACGTTTATTGTTTTTCTGTGTGTAGGTGTGTTTGTGTGTACGTGTGTGTGTGTGTGTGTGTTTATCTTAAGTAACTACAAAATGGTTGGGGTGTCGGAAACAGTAATTATTATGTGTTGAGCGTAACGTTGTGTGTTGTAATATTGCGGTGCGTATGGGTTAGACCATGTTTATATGTGTGTGTGTGTGTGTGTGTGACTGAAGACTGTGTTTGTTAACGGAAATGTGCGCTAAATGAAACATTTCCGTTTCCTCTTTTTGTGAAAACACAACGAAAGTTAATGTTGTTGGTATGATGGGTGCTGAGAGCTCAAATGTTGTGGCATGGCTGAGACTTTGTATGATAAGAACACTTAGGAAGAAAGAAAGAAAGAAAATATTATAAAATGCAAAGAAAATGCCTAAAATTTTCTTTGTTGCATAAAGTTAAAAAAAGTTAAGAAAATATTTATTTACCAAAAAAAAATTAAATATATTGCGGTGTATGGCAAGAAAGTTAGGTGAGATTGTTAAGTTTTCGTAGGAGCGATGGACGGGATACTAATGCTTGTTCTTCTGACCTACGTGGCTTTTATATTCAGTCCGAAACGTTAATGAAGTTGAATGAAATTTTGAAATGTTGGCTTTCACAACGCTTTCTATCTTCTTATTCAAAAAGCCGAACAGGCGCAGAGAAAGTAATGGATGGTTTTCCTGTTACTCGAGTAGGGAAGAGGTTACTTAGGGAAGGGTATGTGCGGACCACACATATCATAGTTACTACCTGTTGGGTTCCACAGACACTACTTGATTCTTGGCGCGGTCTCTATAACTTTGCAACGTTGGTTTGTCACCATTTTGTGTTTGATTCAACGTCCTAAACACTAGAATATGTTTTAAAGAACATTTGCGCCCTTCAAGTGCAACTCATTCTGTCTGAGTGGAACAAAAGATCACAGCGACTGCCTCTTCATTCCAAAAGTGTTTTCCCGAACAAACACTGTTTTTATTCCTCAAAATTGCCTCTGCTAGAGATGCCACAAAAACAAACATTTTAAAAGCTTTGCCTATCATTACAGAGTCCAGTTCTTTCATACATGGATGTTTATTCATGCTTCAACTTTTCACAACATAGTTTTCAATCCACTACTTATAAAGTTCAGTATGTATTCTGTAATGGATGAATCTCTGTAATTTTCAACCTAATGAGCCACTAAGGACTTTTGGTATTTTTTTTCCTTTTTCACTCTCGGGAGCGTAGGGCCTCCATAAGACATGACATTGTGTTGGTTTGGGTAGGTGATTAGCTTGCCGCAGGTAGTCCTAAGTGATGGGGCGGCCATCTATCGCCGCTTAGTTGTTGTGAGCTACAGTTCATAGCGCCATCTGCAGTGTAAAGAAGGTGATAGCAGAATGGTTAGGGAATTCGCTAAGATCGGTTTGGTGCGTTGTTTTTTCTTCGCTAATGTCGCCTTTCAGGCGTTGTTGGTGCACTGTGGAGCTCTATATTTGTTTTTTTTACAGCCGCAAAAACTTTTGGTATATTGTTGCTCATCTCTGAAGGACTTTGGTATTGACAGCAACTTGTTCATTTCGTATAAACTTGGTTTTTATGCACTGAACAACCACTGATTTCAGGTAACGTTTAAAGGTATCAAACATCATTTATTTCTGCATTCAGATTTTGTTAATTCTTTCCCCTTTTTTCTTCGTTTCGGGTAGCATTCAGAGGTGTCAGACTTCACTTTTTTTGATGGCAACACAATGGGTTGAGATTAGTCTTTGTGAGCTCTCTAAGCTGCCACCCTTCTTAACCTTCTTATCAATTTTGGTTATCGAAAGGCGATCTGCAGAGTGCTCCTAGTTTGCGTTTTGAAGTGTCAAAGGTTTCTCTGTTGAATTGGTACATATTTTTTTTTCAAATGTTTCTTTGAAACATACTTCTTTATCATTCCTTTTCTTAGTCGCTTTCTATCCTTCTAACGGTTATAGGACTTTTGTACCTGGAAATGGCTAAGAACTGTTGTACCGGAAAATTACTTCACTTTCTTGGACTTCTGATCTTTCTGACTGTTAAAGAACTGTTATACCGTAATATGACTTCATTTTCTTGGACTTCTGAAACTTTTGACTGTTAGAGAACTGTTGTACCTGAAAATTACTTCACTTTTACTCTCTTACTCTCTTCACTCTTTATGACTAATACACTGAAAAGCTTTCAAAACTTTTCACTTCTTAAACATTTTCACTTTAATGTTCCATTCCAAGCAAACTGTTTCCTAATCTTAACTCGTCATCCCAACTTTATCAAAACTCCTTCACCAAAACAATGACCAAATGACTGACTAGGCCAATCTGTCAAAACAAGTCAAACTCTAACAACAACTAAATACAATGATGTGCACAACAACACAATGATTAATTAAATTAAAAACCCACCCTGTCTCTACCATCAAATGCGCCCAACTATTGCCCCCGAACTTCTCCCCACTCGTACCTTTCATATTCTCTCAACTACGAAAATTGACCCAATGCTCGTTTGCTAAACATTTAAACCATTTGTACACGAAAATTTGTACACTGTATGTTTTCAGGCAGTTGAACCGTACATTTTCTTAATGCCAACAACAAAAACTACGATTAAATTCAACTTTGTTTGCTGTCAAAGCACAATTAGCCGCCTGTCATTGAATGCTTTCGCAGCTGAAAAATCGAATGTGACACGCATTTTGTTGACCAAAGCCAAAGTGTTCGTAGAAAGAGAGAGGAAGATAGAGGAAGAGAGAGAGCGCGAGGGTGAGGTACTTGGATTTTGTTTGTCCAGTTCAAAGGCAAACTTTAAAGTGCACACTTTTAGGCGCCGTACGCTGCTTTTCATGTTATTGTTCGAGTTTGAAAAGTGCTTTTTAAGTGCAAAATTGCAGCTCGTTGACGTTTGCCAGATTTTTCGCCAACGTTAACTAACGGTCTTTTCGAGTACAATTAATTGAATTTTGCGAGCGAAGTTTCACCTTCTACCGTTCCATGTACTTTTTAGCATCTTTGACACCCGTCTCAAGTTGACAACGCCACTCCAAGTGGGGTGTTTGACAGTTTTAGCGCTCTCGCTTCTTAAGCTTAATGCGAAAATCCTTTTAAAATGTGCTGGCTGGCGCATAAGCACCTAAATGTATACTTCAGGTTTTTTGTTTTGACTAAAGTTGAAGTTTCTGCTGAAATAATGAAAGACGAGGTGGCGACGTGCGTTGGATTCAAGAGATGATGGAGTCCAGACAGTGAATGTGGAAGGTGTAAAATTCTATGAAATTCTATTCAATTTTGAGTTTGCAGAGTTTTAGAAATAGTTTTAAATAGTTTTTGTTGTTGTTGTTGTTTTGTTTTCTTAGAGAAACTTTGTTGAATTTGTGATGGGTTTTTAGTTTATTTTATAGCGTTTTTTTAATTATATTTTTATTTTTATTTACTTTATTTATTTATTTATTTCTATTATTCATTTTTTATTTTTATTTATTATTATTTTATTTGAAGTTTTAATTCCATTTAATTAATTATTAATTATTATTACTAAATTAATTTGTTTTTACATTTTTTAAATATTTTTGTTATTTACAATTATTTTAAATTACATTTTTATTGTTATTTATTTCATTTATTTATTCAATTATTAATTTATTTTTTATTATTAATTTTTCTTTTTTTTATTTATTATTATTGTTTTTAATTTTAAATTTTACTTAATTAATGAATAATTAAAATAATTTCTTTTTAAATTTTGTAAGTTTTCTTTTATTTACAATTAATTTTAATTTAATTTTAATTTTTATTTATTTCATTTATTTATTTATTTTTATTTATTTCATTTATCTATTTAAATAATTAATTATCTAATTTATTTTTATTGTTAATTTTTTATTTTTATTTATTATTATTGTTTTTAATTTTTACTTTTATTTAATAATTAAATTAATTTGTTGTTTAATTAAAATTTTTTTTTTAATTTTCAATTTTTTTAAATTATATTTTTATTTTTTTTTATTTCATTTATTTATTTAATTATTAATTTTTTATTACTAATTTTTTTATTTTTATTTATTATTATTATTATTATTATTATTATTATTATTATTATTATTATTGTTTTTTAGTTTTTAATTTTATTTAATGAATTAATAATTAAATTAGTTTTTTTTATTTTTATAAATATTTTTGTTATTTACAATTAGCATTTTCCAAATCTTCAGTCTTCTTATTACAGAGTTTTGTTATTACACCTTTAGCTTCCACTTTATTTGTATTGAATTCTTATCTTTCTATCTATTTTTCTTTAAGTTTGAGTATCTGTTTTCTTTTAGGAGCTTAAATATTTTGTGCAACAATTGCATCGAGTTGTCAGATTAATATACTTTTCAAGCAGTAAATATATATGTATAATAATATATATGTAAACAACAATAAGTTAGGTTAGTTAGGGAAGGTTGTATATGGGACTGATTGCACTTTTACTTGGAGGCTAAAATGACCTAATGAGAATACTTCTGGAGTTAACCAACAGTTTCAATTCAAGGCAAACTCATTTAACCTCTGAATTGACGAGAGAAGATGGCAGATTTCGACATTCACCGGTCTAATAGGGTCCGTTAGGACCTTCTAGGTTACAAAGTCAGCGTTCTTGCAAAACCGACGAGTAGCACAGGCAGTTTTGTATTGTTTTTGGCTTTTCTTCTCAGCCATCCTTGATAGTCCAGTGGGTAGCACGCTGGTCTCTCATGCCAGAGGTCTTAGGTTCGAATCCCAGCGCGGGCTGATGAAACGCTCATCTACTTCTATCGCTATCCACATGAAGCAGATGAGAATTACACGAATCGCACAAGTGCTTTTATCTGATATATTCAGTGCTTATGTGATCTAAATATTTTCTTTCGTTTTCTATTAATTAACATATTTTAAAAGACACTAGAAACTAAGAATAGTAAGGGCCTTCCCCAAAGCATTCAAAAATATCGTCTTTTTGCACTTTAGAAATCTTCAGATCTTCCTTTGGCGTTCTAAGTCTGCAATTTCTAATTGAGAACACTCAGAGTAAACTTACTGACATTTATTTTTAGATTTATTTTCTAAAATTTAGAAAATTCTTCCATAAAACAGCAATGTCAAGGTGTCAAAAAATATAAAACATTTAAAGGTTTTTTTCTCACACTTTTAGTCCCAATCTTTTCGCTCAAAAGCATTTTGAACCCCTCTATGTAGTTGCGGCATTTAACCGCAACGCTCAATCACAGTTTGAAACAATTTGAGTTGCTTTTCACAAACACATAACGACCGCCATTCCTTTTCACCTTCTCACCCTCTTTTACAGTTTCTCCTCGTCATTTTGCATATTCAAAATTCTTTTGGTGTGTCTTTTGGTTTTTTGCCTCTATTGCTGTTTTTTTTTCGCAAGTGGGGGCCACACGTAGAAGTGTCGTAAAATATATTTTTACCACCAGAAACTCAAAACTACAACAACAGCAAAAACAATAAACAACTAACATAACAACAACAGCAACAGCAATCACTATTACAACTCGTACTAAAAGTAGTTTCGGTTCTCGTAGTTTAGTTAGAAACTTTGCAATTTTCGGGCCAGCTCGCGTTGCTGCTGCACTGACAAGCAAAACTTTGCAGCTACCTCGTTGACCGAAGGGGACTGAGGTGGGGCGGGAATGACTGCCAGTGGGGTTTGTTGCCTTTGCTGCGCCAAAAATGAAATGCGTTTGTTAAGTGAGTGCAATTTTTTAACGAATTAAGTCGAGTCAGTCGAAAGCGCCACCATGGAATGGGGGCGAGGGAGCTGCAAGAAATGCGCATAACAACTAAAACAAATGCAAAATGCAACAAAAAATTGTTGTAGTAATAGTGAAAATTTGCAGCAACAGATTTTTTTCGCATGCCAAGTAAATTGCAAACACATAAATTGTGCTTTAAGTGCGTGAAAACTTTTAATCAAAGAGTAACAAACATTGACGAAAAAGTGTAAGAAAAACATGCAACGAAATTTGGAAAAAATTCAAATGAGTGGAATGTTGCATAAAGAAAAGAAATGTTTACTATAAGGAAAGTATTAACTATAAAGAAACTCTCCATATGGGCAGGCTGAAACATTTTTTACTTGGCCCATTCACTGACTGACAGAGATTTTTGAAATTTTAAGGGGTATTCACTTGATATCTTCCTTTGAAACTATAAGCTTTGTACTCATATTAGTTTATTATAAGAAACTAATATAAGATGAGTTGAAGCATGTAAAATATCAATTTGAAACTTTAACTTTTGATATCTTTATGAAAAGTTGTAATGAAATGTTAAAAACAAATATGGAAAATTATTTTCGAAATTGAAGTAAGCGATTGTAGACTACACAGATTAAAAATTTAACTTTAGTGCGGATTGTTTGTTGAAATTTATTTCTTAGCAGTAAAAACAAAATGTTTATTAATATCTTTGTTGATATCCTTAAAAAAGTTGTTATTAAAAATGTTGAAAAAAATATTAAAATAAAAAAAAAATATTTAAGTTGGGTACAGATACCGAATATCAACAATTTAATTCTTGCTCGCATATTTTGTGCAAATTTTTACCTAAGCAGCAAATACTTCAAAAGAATTATTATTGATACCCCCAAACAGTTTCGTATTAAAAAAATATTAAAAATTATTAAAAAAAAGAAAGTACGTCAATGCAAAATTCACTAGGTAGGTAGGTAGATGGTGGTGGCAGCTCTCATATGAGAGCTCACTTAGGCCAAGCTAGGCCCATTGTGGTACCACAGGATCTCTAACTCCTTATTTGTTGTTAATATGTCTCAAACCAACCCGAACAGGTGATGAAGCGTATCAGTCTCTTGGTGTCAACCTTCGATAAGTCCGCGAGGTTGGCTGCATGGTACAACCCTAGATGTTTTTTCCGTTTCCTGCAAAGAACGGGACAGGTACAGAGTAAGTGGAGAATTGTTTCTTCCTCCTCTATGTCTCTGCGGCTTCTGCAGAGGTGGCCCAGCCCTAATCTAATAGCGTGGCTGCAAAGGATGCAGTGACCAGTGATGACTCCGACAACAACCCAGAGACTGCCCCTACTGTTATTGAGGCTTAGCAGACTTTTAGTGCGCTTCCAGTCCAGCTTTGGCCAGATCTGTTGCGCTGTCTTGTCTGTCTCTGAGGCCGTCCATGCATTATTAGCGGCTTTTGTCATCGCTTTCTCTATCACCAGCTTGCAAATACTCAATTGAATACCTAAGACGGCGAGCTCTGAGGATAACTCTTTGGTCGTTCCTTGTCTAGCCAGTTCGTCTGTCTTGCAGTTCCCCGGGATATCTCTGTGACCAGGCACCCATATGAGGTGGATTTTAAGCTGCTCAGCCATCTTATTAAGAGATTTGCGGCAGCTGATCACTGTTTTGAAAGTCAGAACATGAGACCCTAGGGCCCTGATAGCCGCTTGGCTGTCAGAGAGAATGCTAATATCTCGCATAGAGACACTGCCCTCTTTGATCCAATTCAGGGCAGCTTCAGTTGCTGAAACCACTGCTCTGGAACACGCTACAGTGGTCCGACAGTCTAAAGGAGTAATTTATACTAAGTGAGTCTGAGAAGACGCCTGCTTCACTATGAAATACTCAAATATTTCGTCGGCTTAGGGTGAAAAGGTGCTAAGTCCACTTTTTTACAAATAACAGATTTTGATGCACGATGAAAGAAAACGTCAAAATACATCATTTAACAAAAACAAGTATATAGCTTTTTTGTTTTTATCTGCTGTTTTACAATGATGCGCAAATGTGCTAAGTCCATAGTTCGCTTATTTAGAATGAAAATGTGCTAAGTCCATTTTTTTTTTGATTTTGAGGAAAGACAAGAGTGCAGTAAAACCCACTCAAGTACCTCACATAAACATGCGATGGATGTACATACCAAAATCGAAACGTTACTATGAGTAATGCCTTAATGAATGCAGCTGCTAAACATCAAATAACCATTGTACAACAAGTTTTTGAAACTGGACACACACAAATAGAAGCGGACAGTGTCCATTCTACCATAGAGCGTGCGATGAAAAATCGCACAATCGATGTTCCTGCGGAATATATTGGCCGTTCGAAAAAAGCCTAAACCATATGAGGTCGAATATTTAGATCATACATTTTTCAAAATTTTTAAGGGCTTTCTTTTTGTAAAAAGTATTCGCCCAGGACGGCTAAAATGCGATGCTAAAGTCACAAATATTCGGGTCATAAAATAAACTCCACAAAAAGAAATACTTTACAAATTAAGATTATCACATTCATGGCAACTTCTTTCACAATGAGTTGATAAATCTATTGTACCGTTAGACTGGGCTGACTTAAAACCATTATACTCTAAAAGAAGAAACTTACAGCAAGAAAATACGAATACCTTCAATGACGAAAGACTGCGTTGTTTACTTTTATAATACTTGTTTTATACTTTTCTCACTTTAATGTTACTGTTTACTCAGTACTTTACTGTTTAAATATTTTTTCGCAGCATCGAAGTAAGACTGTACAAATTCCTTTCTTTTACAATAAAACTATTGCTACAAGTATTAAAAGCAACAAACTAGGTTGTGGTGTTTATATCAGGTCAGTCCATAAGTTCGTGCGGTTTTTTTTCAGTAGTTTCAGAATAGGCGCTTTTTGCATACAAACAATGATTAGTGGTAGGTAACGGAATTGTTTAATTTTTTCTGGTGTATTGTGCATTCAACAAGTGATTTTAATCGCGGAAGACGCACGCTTTGTTAAAAAATAAAATGGAATCTTCGAACGAGTATAAGAGGCATATTTTGTATTTTTTTTATAAAAGTGGAAGAAAT
This sequence comes from Melieria omissa, assembly GCA_963971225.1. NCBI lineage: Eukaryota > Metazoa > Arthropoda > Insecta > Diptera > Ulidiidae > Melieria > Melieria omissa. The sequence continues at coordinate 106,253,237 of OZ020267.1, read as the reverse complement.
GCAACAACTGCTGCTGCAAAAATAAACGCAGCTTATTGGGAGAATGCCGTGAGTGTAAGGATTGCGCAAAAGTGGTTTTTCCATATTCCGAAGTGCTGTCTGTGACGCTGAGGATGCCCCAAGCTCTGGTCGTCCTTAGGTCCTTAACTCCGACGCCTTGCTGTAACTCGTGGAAGCAGAGCCAAGTTTGACAGTCGATATGATGGCTGGAATGTTCAATTCATCACATGGAACAGTTTACAGGCACGTGGTTCACTTGGGCAAGGTTCCATAGCTTGGAAAATGGGTTCCGCATAAACTTCCTGTCGCAAATAGTGTGAATACAGCAGAGAGTGAATGTGTGTTCTCAGCTGCCGCAGCGGCTTAGAAATGAGAGCTTTTTGAACCGTATTGTTACTGGGGATGAAAAATGGGTCCTTTACAGCAATCTTGTTCGCAAACGCCAGTGGTTAGATAAGGTGAATCACCAGACCCAACCCCTAGAGATGGCCTTCACCCCAAGAAGATTCTCCTGCTTATTTGGTGGGATATGACCGGTGTTGTTTATTTTGATCTGCTGAAACTAAACCAGACGATTACAGCAGATTATTATTGCCATCAACTATCCAAACTGAATGAAGCACTTGCATAAAATCGACCGAATTTAGCCAATAGACGCAAACTTTTGTTTCACTTCGACAACTCAAAACCGCATACCGCAAGACAGACCTTAGGCAAGCTGAATGAGCTCGGATGGGAGCTAATTCCGCATCCACCATACTCTCCGGATATTACACCTTGCGATTATCACCTTTTCCGCGGACTTCAGTCCCATATGGGTAATAAGAACTACTCCTCAAAAGGAGCTATAAAAAGGGATATCGACGCGTACTTCGGCTCCAAGGACAATCAATTTTTTGAGCAGAGAATTAAAAATTTGCCTAAACATTGGGAAGACATTGTAAATAATGCGGGAAAATATATTATTGATAAATAAATACTGAAAACTCCTTTTTTATTTATTTTAAAACCACCTCAGAAAAACGCACGAACTTATGGACTGACCTGATATTTAAACAATTTGTGTTTGTGAAAAGGTGCTAAGTCCAGTGCACAATTTAAAACTAACTGAAGAAAATGTGTTAAGTCACAAAAGTATATATAAATCGGAAGTAAATATTTTTTTTTTATTTCTTCATATTCTTTTCATTACTGTAAGGCAATGTTTAGTGACATTACATAAAAAAATAAAACAATTAATTTTCATTTACATTTTTACACTGTTTTTTGTCTCTCCTGAAAAATTTGAAAAAGTGGACTTAGCACCTTTTCACCTTAAGCCGACGATTTATTAGACTATAAGTCGCATTTTTGCTGCACATTTTTCACTAAGCAGCAAACACAAAATTATTTTTTATATCCTTAAAAGATTTTCATGAAAAATATAGGGTTTTCCAACAAGAGGTGTTATTTTGAATCACCCGGTATTTCGGTAGCTGTCACTTTTGAAGCTTTTATTCCTTGACGTTAGACAAGTAGAAACTACTAAAAATGGAACGATACACGCTTCAACAACGCATTTAAATTATTAAAATTCACTACAAAAATGGTGAAAATCTTGCAGTCACAGTTTGCAAAACTAAAGCATTTTTGGGTCGTCGTCAAGCACCTTGTCGGACTGCAATACAGAAATTGGTGGAAAAATTCGAGCTGTTGGGACTCGGAAAACCCAAGAGTTATTGTTGAGAAGCCTCTCCATACTCAACGTGTGACTGTTTGGGGCGGTTTATGGTCCGGCTGGGTCATTGGACCTTACTTTTTCGAAAATGAATGAATGAAATGAAATGGATTGCGCTATCGAGAGATGATTAATGATTTTTTATGGTCGGAGTTAGATGGTATTGATCTGGACAACGTTTACTTTGAACAAGACGGCGCTACGTGCCACACAAGCAATGAAAGCATTGCTCTTTTACGGGACAAGTTTTCGGACCGTGTTATCTCTGGAAGAGGTGATCACAATTGGCCACCAAGATCTTGTGATTTAACACCTTGCGACTTCTTCCTTTGGGGCCACGTGAAAGACAAGGCGTACGCCAACAGCCCAGCGTCGATTCAAGACCTCAAAGATAGAATTCGTGAGGCTATCGAGGACATAGGGCAGCCACTTTGCGATTTGGTTATGGAAAATTTCATGAAAAGGATATGGTTCTGTAAGCGTGGTCGTGGTGGCCATTTGGCTGATGTTGTTTTTCATTATTAACGGCATACCTTTCTCTTTATTATGAAATAAACATCCGATCATTTATCGCAAAAAATGGCATTTTTCTTTGAATACCAAAATAACACCTCTTGTTGGAAAACCCTGTATAAGAAAAATATATGTACAATTTTTTTAAAAATTGAATTTTTTGTAGTTCGTGTATTTTGTATAATTTTTGTTTGAGCAGCAAAAAGAAGGAAATGTAACTGATATTCTTAAAAAATGTTGTATTAAAACTAAAAACTTTACTGTGGCTCGTATTTTTTGTGTACTTTTTTTTAGCAGCAAAAGAAAAGAATTATTATTGATATCCTTAAATCAATTCGTATACAAAATTTTGAAGAAAATATGAAAAGTTAAGTTAATGAGAACAGACATCATTAATTATTTTTTAATTAATTTTTCTAATTGTGTACATTTTTTTTAGCAGCAAAAAACAAAAATTATTATTGTTGGTATTCGCAAAAAAATTTGTATAAAATATGAAAAATTATTTCAAAAATAAAACTTAGTGAGTGCAAGCCTCACATATCAAACATTTTATTCAAACATTTGCTTTTTTTGTATAAATTTTTTCTAAGTAGCAAACAAACGTAAATGTAATGATAAATTGAAAAAATATAAATAACTATTTAAACAATTAATTAGTTTATTATTTAAACAATAAAATTATTTAAATTAAACCAATTCCATGTATTAACAATTCAACTCAAGTTCGTATTTACAAAAAACAATTTCAAGCTCATGTCCGCTGCTTGCTAATTGCTTATCTCATGTTGCACTTGACTTCAACCATTTATGTATGAATGAAAGTGTGTGTATGTGTTTGTGTTTCAGTCTGAGACTTCCGCTTGACAAATGAGCCGCAGTTTCGCTGAGCAGCAAAACCGATAGCCAGCAACAGGCAAAGTTTTAGCAACAATGGAAGTCAACTTCAGTAAAACAAAGGAAAAAACCAACTATAATAACAACTATAATAGCAACAACAACAACCGTCAATTGTGCAGCATATAGCCAGCGGAAGCAGCAGCAAGTGGCATAAATGGCAATGCAGCTAGTTGCATTAAAAAGCTTTTAATGAAATTAAAATGCAGCTACTTGCCACCTTTGCACTGAAGACACAAAAGAAGCAACAGCAACAACAACCAGAAAGAATTAAACAAAAACAAAAACATACTTGCTGCCGCCACAACTTTTACATTCATCTTGCCTGGAAATATATATATTTATATATATATATATATGGGTACACATAACCTCACTATGGAGCGAGCTTAGTGCTGCTGACAGCAGCAGCAGCAGCGCTTGCGTTCTTCTTACTCTTCTTACCCTTCTCATCATTGTCTTATTTGGCTTGGCGATTTGTAGAGCGACGAGCTGAATTGAGTTGCTCTATGCGGAGCCGGAAGTTGAAACACAACTTCCGGCTGAGTGCAGTGCGCTTCATTATGCTTCTCGCGTGCACGGCACTTTTCGTTTTTACTCTTTTAAAGCATTTCATTTTTTATAAATTTGTTTTTTTTTATTTCTCCAAAAAAAAACCAAAATATTATGTCTTGTTAGTTTTCGTTTTTCTCGTTTGCTATCTTTTTGCAGTGCTTTAATGTTTTATTTTGAGCGATTTGAGTTTTATGAGCGCACTGCTGCTTTTAACGTTTCATTTTTCTTCTTCTTCTTTCACGTGCACTAGTCGCTTTTTCTCACGTTTCCGCTTGACTCCACTGCACCACCAGCCACAGTGCACACACACAAACACACACACATACAGTTCATTCATCAAGTTTTCGCGCTGCTGATAACGGCATTTTCATAGCGTTTTTGCCAGCACTGTTGCAGCATCCGACTAGCTGCCACATAGCGTGGCAGCAGCAACAGCGCCAGCGGATGTGCCCGGAAATTCAATTAATTGTTTACGTTGGCATTTGTCTGCCTCATGCGGCTATGGCTGCGAGTGAGTGTGTGTGTGTGTGTGTCTCGGTATATGTTCAGAAATATGTTTGTGTGGCTGTGTGTGTGTTCTGGGTGAATGTGTTGGCGGTGTTATTGAAGACACTTCGTTGTGCCGTCAACATCAGCGTTCCATTAGCGCCACGCCTACAACAATAACTTCCGCTGGCTTAGTCACTTAGTCAACAATTCATTGGTCAATCGCGACATAGTCTACCACAGCGTGTTATATACCTGTTTCTATCTTTAGGTATATTTGTATCTGTATCTGTATCTGTATCTGTATCTGTATCTGTATCTGTATCTGTATCTGTATCTGTATCTGTATCTGTATCTGTATCTGTATCTGTATCTGTATCTGTATCTGTATCTGTATCTGTATCTGTATCTGTATCTGTATCTGTATCTGTATCTGTATCCGTATCTGTATCTGTATCTGTATCTGTATCTGTATCTGTATCTGTATCTGTATCTGTATCTGTATCTGTATCTGTATCTGTATCTGTATCTGTATCTGTATCTGTATCTGTATCTGTATCTGTATCTGTATCTGTATCTGTATCTGTATCTGTATCTGTATCTGTATCTGTATCTGTATCTGTATCTGTATCTGTATCTGTATCTGTATCTGTATCTGTATCTGTATCTGTATCTGTATCTGTATCTGTATCTGTATCTGTATCTGTATCTGTATCTGTATCTGTATCTGTATCTGTATCTGTATCTGTATCTGTATCTGTATCTGTATCTGTATCTGTATCTGTATCTGTATCTGTATCTGTATCTGTATCTGTATCTGTATCTGTATCTGTATCTGTATCTGTATCTGTATCTGTATCTGTATCTGTATCTGTATCTGTATCTGTATCTGTATCTGTATCTGTATCTGTATCTGTATCTGTATCTGTATCTGTATCTGTATCTGTATCTGTATCTGTATCTGTATCTGTATCTGTATCTGTATCTGTATCTGTATCTGTATCTGTATCTGTATCTGTATCTGTATCTGTATCTGTATCTGTATCTGTATCTGTATCTGTATCTGTATCTGTATCTGTATCTGTATCTGTATCTGTATCTGTATCTGTATCTGTATCTGTATCTGTATCTGTATCTGTATCTGTATCTGTATCTGTATCTGTATCTGTATCTGTATCTGTATCTGTATCTGTATCTGTATCTGTATCTGTATCTGTATCTGTATCTGTATCTGTATCTGTATCTGTATCTGTATCTGTATCTGTATCTGTATCTGTATCTGTATCTGTATCTGTATCTGTATCTGTATCTGTATCTGTATCTGTATCTGTATCTGTATCTGTATCTGTATCTGTATCTGTATCTGTATCTGTATCTGTATCTGTATCTGTATCTGTATCTGTATCTGTATCTGTATCTGTATCTGTATCTGTATCTGTATCTGTATCTGTATCTGTATCTGTATCTGTATCTGTATCTGTATCTGTATCTGTATCTGTATCTGTATCTGTATCTGTATCTGTATCTGTATCTGTATCTGTATCTGTATCTGTATCTGTATCTGTATCTGTATCTGTATCTGTATCTGTATCTGTATCTGTATCTGTATCTGTATCTGTATCTGTATCTGTATCTGTATCTGTATCTGTATCTGTATCTGTATCTGTATCTGTATCTGTATCTGTATCTGTATCTGTATCTGTATCTGCATCTGTTTCCAATGGACGAAAAGTGGGGCCGTTTTATTTCAGTTGGACCTTTGGGTCAATTTTGTGTAATATGTTCCTTTTTTATACAAAAGTGTGTCAGCAAAAATGACTTAGTGTTCCCGTTTGTTTATGAGTCTCTTTTAGTAAAATTTTGGTACACAATATTTTAGTTGAGTGGCAATCGTATCTGTATTAGCAACTAAAATTCTCATCTCTATCCAAATTCATATGCAACTGAAGCCATAGGGTTATTATACCGTTATTCTACGTTGACCCAACCTACAACATTGTCTGCCGATCTCACTCATCTCTACTTTCAGAGCTGTCAACTGCAGTTGCCTGTCTCCCCATGTTGTCTGTTCGGTCGTCTGTCCTCCGGGTTAACCTTTTGTTCGTTTATCTTGTTGCTTAGGGCTGCCATAAATCTTCAGTTATCAACCAGTTAAACGAAAATTGTCTTCAAATATTTTTACTCAATATTTTGAATTCTTCAATTTGTAACGTAAAAAGATAAGCTCACATTAATTTTATTAAAAAAAAATAAGAACAAACCCTATTTGAAAGATGACATTGCTCAAAAGGCAAATAAATAATTACAGCCAGTCTGACAGTGGTCACAACTTATGGCAACTCTATTCTGTTTCAGATATGTAGCAGCAATTTTTTAGCTCTTGAGTATTTTTCGCTTTCTGGCATTTTTGGTGCAAGGCAGTTTTTTTTAAATCAAGTTAACTCTTTTTGTCTTCATTTACCATTTTTCAGTCATTTCAGTTTTTCTGTTTTTAACATTATTTTTGTTCGTTTTTTTACGCAGCAATCTTCGTCAAGATTTCAACATCTTCATTTGAACGTCATTGTGAAAATGTCTGAGCCACGGTTTCTTCATGGTTTGTTTTCGTTGCAACGTTTCTGCTGTCTCAGCAACGTGCCGTCTCAACAGTAGCCAAAAGGTGGCAGCAACAGCCGCTGCTGCACGCTGCATTGCGCTGCCAAACTTAAATTAATTGCCACAACCTCGTCCTCCTCTGCCGTTGCCGCTGTTTCGCTCCGGACTTTACGTGCACAGGATCCCATTACAGCTACTCAGCTTCCTTAGCATCCTTTGGCAGTGCGACGCATCTATGTATGGCTTTGTGTGTGCATGTCTGTGTGTATGTGTGTGTGTGTGTGTGTGAAGGTATGATATTTGATGCCGTTACTAGAGACTTGTTGTAGTTGCGTTGTTTGCGCTTGGATTGGATTTTGTTTGCTGCAGCAATTTTTCGCGCCGTAAATCGACGCCTTCAAAACTTGCCTCCCTTAATTACAGCGAGTATTCACTGTCAGATGCAGACATGTTTTTGGCCGTGATTTTCACGGCAATTAACGCGCTAATAGTAAAACAATAAGTGTTGATTCATCAATAACAATGCTTTTATTTGCATAGTCTTCAGTTAAATTTTTGTTGGTTAGCTGTTCGAGATGAACGAAAGTCACAGGCAAACAACTGATGGAGTTGAAGTTACGATTCAGCGTGATTTTTGGCATAAGAAGAGGATTGAAGCTACTTCAGGATTAGTTTGAGTGTTTTGAACTAAACGAAGGATGGAGTGAAAACTGAGTAAGAGCACCAACGAGGAGAATAGTTGGTGGAAAGGTTTCGTGTCCAAAGGAAGACGGAGTTAAAGGTGAATAAGAAAAAGAATAAAGAGACTTTGGAGTTGGGGAAAGGTTGACAGGCAAACAGAGGATGGTATAAAAATTATATAAGAAAAGGAATAAAGAGAGTAAAAAGTAAAAAAGCATAGAAGAAGAAAAGGAAAATGAATGAAGAGACTTTGGAATTTGGGGAAAGGTGTCTGAAAACCTCTAAACAGAGTTCGGAGTGAAAGAAATGAGATAAGGAATGAGAAAACTTCACGATGCATAAATAGACAGCGAGTCAAAAGCGGAAAGTAAAATGATAAGGTTTGATAGATTTTTATGTATATTTTCCTACAAAGTTAAAACCAAAATACAATTCATTCATTACCCCATGATTTCTCTAAAGCAATCATTAAAAAGTTGAAATTATTTGCTTTAAGCTAATTTTATCTGGACAATGTTTCTTTTCTCTAACTATTTGTAATATTTTATAATTGTTTTCTTCTGAGTCACCCTCTCAGAGAACTCTCCAAAGAGATGGCGTGAGCAAATCCTTGTGAGTCGGCAACAATTTCCCACTATTTTTGCTGGCAACCAAAGAGCAAACTTTGATAGCCGAGTAAGAGACACTTTGAAGAGCAAACAACAATGTTTCATGGAAATTACTCTATGTTAGAAGATTCCGTTGCAAATGTTCAGCTTAGAATATTCAGCACAAACATCAAAAAATTAAAAGCCAAACCAAAAAAAAATGAAGTATAAAAATGAAAAATATACTAGGAAAAAATATATAAAATAAAAATTTTAAATATTATTCAAAGGAAAAAATACAAAATATAAATAAATAAATTATTAAACAAATAATTAACAAACTTAATAATTAGAATAAATAATTTGTTTAAATGTAAAACAAATAAATGTTTATCTAATTGAAACAAAAAAATATGAAAATAGAAATTAAAAAATCGAATATAAAAACTATAAAAAACAGAAATTAATAAATTAAAAAATAAGATAAGAAAAAATGGTAAATATTTATAAAAATTATACAAAAACTAAATATATTTGTGTTATTTTCACTTTTTTAATTATGTTTTTTGTATTTATTATATTTTTCGAGATTTTTTTTTTTTTTATAATTTTTAATTTAATTTAATAATTTTTAATAAAAAATAGATTGAAAAAATTAAAAAATTTGAATAAAAACTTTAAAAGCAAAAATTTACTTTTTAAAACTTCAAATGAGAAAAAAAATTACGATAAAAAATGTTCAATAACATAAATCAAAAATAAACAAAATGCGGCAAAACTTATAAAATATTAAAAAATCGAAATTTTTACCACAAAAATAAAAAAACAAGAAATAAATAAAAAGAATAAAAATTTAACAAAAAAAAATTAAATGAAATTAAAACAAAATCAATAATTAACACATTTTAAGCGGGTAGCCTAGTATATGAAACTATGCTGCGTAGCGGGCATTACTTGCAAAACAAGCAAAAATTGCGCGATCCAAAATAAATAAAACTTGAAATTTATGAAACTAAAATAATTATATGAAATAATACTTTCAGTTTTATATGAAAACCAATCCGGTAAAAATACCGTCTCCCGCTTTTAAAGTGCCTACATTCAAAAGGTAAAAATACCCGCCCCGCTTATAAGCAGCAGTTTTCACAACGGGTAATTTTACCCGGCCCGCTTTTAATGTGTTAAGAAAACATAAAATCAAAATTAAGTCAAAAATAAATAAAAAGAAAGATTAAAAAATTTTACAATCAAAACATAAAACAAAATTAAAAAAAAATAAGAAGAAAAATAAAAAATAAATATTTAACAATACAAAATAAAATATTAAAAATATTAATAATTGAAAAAACATACATTCAAAATTAAGGAATTAAAAAAGGAAACAATTTTAATTAAAATAAATGCATAGCATAAGCAACTTGACCTTTGACACTGTAAATTATCATTAAATGTCTAATGTGTGAAAACGTTTCACTCTCGACTCTCTTAGGTCGGACAAAAGCAAACTTCCACGACGAATTCAAACCGAATACAGTGAGCAAACGCTCCTTTATTGGACCGTTGGAAACTCATAAAGTCGTATCCTGCGAAGCGAATCGGCCCTCGCCAATTCCAGACATTTCGGCGCTCTCCCTTCCAAGGCGAAACTTCCATTGGAACGTGCGGCGAACACAATTCCAGCATGTATCCATCCTTCCACCCCCCCGACAAAGCAAGCTTCGTGTTTTCTCAAACTCACACACCCACACACACAAGCACACAAAAGAGACACACACACGCACGCACGCACAGCACAGCCGCAAATACCGTTGCCCACGAGCGCCCGCAAAACGGCATCGTCTGCTCGAGTGCTCGCCAAATGCAGGCGAAGCCAACAATTACCGTTAGTTGCTTTGATAACGCGTAGCGAATTGGATCTGTGCGGTGTGCGCGTCGTGTTTGTCGTGTTTTGTGTGCGCTGCGAATGTGCGTGATTTTTTCGTTGTCCTCTGCAAACAACGGTACGTAGCTGCCCGGTGTACGTGTGCGTGTGTGCGTGTTTGGGTTTCGGGACGTGATCGGAAGGGGTCGGTTGGTGAGAGGCGGGTTCGACAGGCAGGGAGTAGCAATAGCAGCGGCGCAGCAGGCGCTCGACCGACCGCGTTAATTCGTAATAAGCGTGTGAAATTTGCCTTTGAACTGTGCTATTGCTGTTGTTGTAGTCAAAGTTCACTAGCTTTTGTATGGTTGCCGCTGCTGTTGTTTTGATTATAATGGTTGTTGTAATTGTCGTAATGGCAAAGACGACAGTTGCATTTTTAATGCATTTCGTTTGGCAAATGTCAATGACGTCGAGTGAGACAATCGTGGCGTACGGTGACGTCTGAGTTGACGACGTTTTGTGTTTCTTGTGTTTTCTTGTGGCTTATTAACGTGCGGACGGCAAAGGGACGGTATTTAATGTATTATTTGAATTTGTTTTTAGTAGTTTTTTGTGAAATTTTTGTGCTAGGAGGAGAACATTTTGATGAGCTTTTAGTAAACAATGATGCAAATATAACAGAAAATTAAATGAATAACACTGAAGAAATGAATCGAAGTGTGTTATTTGATATTCAAAGAAAGACCTAAGCAATGAGCAGCATTTTCGGCTGCCAGACTTCACTACAGAACATTGAGAAGGTAAGTGCAAACCAATATGGATTTTAGTTATAAAAATATTGTTTTATTTTTTAAGAAGAGGAGAAAAGAAGAATAGGCCTATAATTAATGGCTTTGAACCACATTTTTTTTTATTTGGTATGTAAGAAAAATTTCCTAAAACAATAGAAGCAAAAAGATGCCAAGTTCGGTGTTGATTTCTAACGGCAGTTCAGAAGTGATCAGGTTATTTTTTATTATTTTATTTTATTTTATTTTATTTTATTTTATTTTATTTTATTTTATTTTATTTTATTTTATTTTATTTTATTTTATTTTATTTTATTTTATTTTATTTTATTTTATTTTATTTTATTTTATTTTATTTTATTTTATTGTATTTTATTTTATTTTATTTTATTTTATTTTATTTTATTTTATTTTATTTTATTTTATCTTATTTTATTTTATTTTGTTTTATTTTGTTTTATTTTGTGTTATTTTGTTTTATTTTATTTTATTTTATTTTATTTTATTTTATTTTATTTTATTTTATTTTATTTTATTTTATTTTATTTTATTTTATTTTATTTTATTTTATTTTATTTTATTTTAAATTATTTTACTTAATGTTATTTTACTTTATGTTATTTTACTTTATGTTATTTTATTTTATTTTATTTTATTTTATTTTATTTTATTTTATTTTATTTTATTTTATTTTATTTTATTTTATTTTATTTTATTTTATTTTATTTTATTTTATTTTATTTTATTTTATTTTATTTTATTTTATTTTATTTTATTTCATTTTATTTTATTTTATTTTATTTTATTTTATTTTATTTTATTTTATTTTATTTTATTTTATTTTATTTTATTTGTTTTAGTATTTATTTTATTTATAGATTCCTTTTTCTTAAATGACACTCTCCAGGTTAAAAGTACACAAAAAGGTGTCTTCCAAAGGTTCTATGGCATCAGCGGAACAGCAAAACACTCTATAATCTTCTGTTGGCTTTTAAGACCAACGAAGGAATGAAAAACGGACACTTAGGAAATCATAATTTGTTACTTCCAACTCCGACAGAGTAAAGTCAAAATTTAAAAATATAGAAAAAGCAAATATTTGAATGAAAGCTACAGATGGGAGTGACAGAACAGCTTCAGGACCGATTAATGCAGAGCTCATTATAGCTTAAGAGTCTGACCAAGTAGGTAAGTGTCAGGCTTTTATATCTGTCCGAAAAATGTAGCTAGAAGTTGCAGGACTACTTACTTTGTATTATCAGCAGATGGTACCAAGTTGTCTAAGTGACCTCATTTGAGTCAGAAACCTTATCTACTTACTTAGTATTAACCAAATATATCAGCAGATAGTTCCGTTTGGTCATAGAGACGAATTGTTTGGTTCCCATAATCAAATCCAAAAACATACATTTGGACTCTTTAGAAAACCTCGCGTACTCCTCAAGGCTTGATTTGCTTTCGATACCAATTTTTAATTGTTAGTTTAGCTAAGCTTCAAACCAGTGATCCATGGCAACATAAGTGAACAAATTTTGTTTATTAATGGCGCCAGGCTGTTCGATATGAACATAAAAGACATATGGAGACAAATTACAATACATCACAGCTTTCAAAACGATTGGGACAATGAATTATAAAAATATGAATTTCATATAAGAATAGTTTGAATGTTTTGAATAGTTGATCCTTACGCAAAAATATAAATCTTAATCCTTTCGTCTTTTCTAAAGGTTCAAATAGGAGACATAAAAGACCTTCGGAGACATATTGCGATATGTCGATTCAAGCTTTCGAAACGATTGGGACAATACATTTTAAAAATATGAATTTTATGTAGAAACTGTTTTGAATAGTTGATTGTAAAGAAAAAATATAAAATATTATTCATTCTGGAATTTTAATTTTTTGCCTCAAAATTTTAGTCATAAATGTCTTCATGTTTTCATAAATTTAGGATATAAGTAGTTTCAATTAATGGAATACAGAAATTAGCGGCAAAGTTTGAAATTCTAGATCGCTTGTGATTCCAACTATTTTTTAAGAATCAACTATGAAAACCTTTTGTTTTTGAGTATATTGCTTTTAGTTCGAAAGGTTTAAACAGAAAAATCAAACATATAAAATGTTAATATAGAAAAATGTTCTTCTTTGAAAAATATAAACAAATTGTATTCCCGCTACAGACATCAGACTTGGCTTGCAACGCACTTTAATCAGGACATGTTTGAGTAACACATCTTGTCTGTAGATATGTTGACAATTGAATTTAGGGTCTGAGTAAAATGAAAATGTCTTAAGTCGACCGAAACCGAAGTTGACAAACATGTTTTCCTGTGTAAGGACTCGTCTGGAACCAAGTATGCTGCTTCAGTTCGAAACTAAATCTGACGTCCGTAGTGCACTTTAGACTCATTTATTTTGGGTTAGTTGTTGTGTATGGAGTATGTAATTTCCAGACTTTAAGATTCTGGGTCGTTGTGCAGTCTATACTTTTTAGTCAGATGTATCCAGTTGTGCTGAATACGTTCCTAAGTTCATTTAGTGAGAACTAGTAAAAACTTCTCAAAATAGTTGTTAAAAAAAAACTGTTAACATAAACTCTCGGCCAGTAGTAAACACAATGCAATGAACCCATGGTGAACTATTTTTACCCATAAAATAATTATTAATAATTTATTTCCACTACAAAAATTTTCATATTTACTACTTCCCTCTACCGCCTACTCACTCTTATAGTCTACGTCATACATATTTTATATTTTCCATAAAAGTTTTTTATTTACTGCCAGTCATATTTTTTGTGATTTGTAATCCAGCAATTTGAGTAAACAATTTGTTGACTTATACATTTCAATAAGCTAAATAAATATAACTTATAGTTTTTATTAGTTGATTTGTTTGTTTGCTTAGCGCCTAAAAGCACACCGACCATTTTCGCATAATAATTTGAGCCACTTTAATTTATGTAGTTGAGGCAAAGCGCCATAAAGCTGCCAACCCGAATCGCTTAGGCGGCTCCAGAAGCAAATAAATCACAATGTTGTTTTTGTTTTCAAAGCAAGCAAGCAAAGCAAAGCAACTGAGGCCGATTTGCAGCCCAGCCAGCAAATTGTTAAACTGTTAGGCCAGCAGCACGAAGGTCAGAAATTGTTGAAGCGAAAATTTTTGGGTCAAAACCAGCAAAGCAAATAAACAAATCAAAACAGCAAAGCAGAAACACATTAAAAAATAAAAATAATAAACTGAAGCAAAGCATCAAAGAAAACAGCAACAAAAACACAACACTAATAGCACTAAAACAAAGTAACAAATATTAAAAAAAAAACAAATACGAATACAACAAGGAAGCGAGAACAAATTAACATAAACTAACACAACAATAATAGAGCGCAAAGAGCTGCGGCGCAGGTGGCTGGTTGGCATCTGGAGGGCTGGAGAGGACTGGAAAATGCCAACATAAATAAATAAACTGGCGGCTGTGCTTAAAGTTGAACAGCTCATTAAATGCTGCACACCCAAACATTTTGAATGGCAAACAATTTCGCTTGTCAAATTTGGTGTTTCTATTTTTGTTGTTCTCGTTTAAATAGTCAGAAATTAAAGCACGTAAAAAGGATGCCACTTTGACGAATGTTCAGTGTGAAAAATGCCCTTTTTTGCTGCCGCTTTAAGCCCACTGAAGGATTGGGATTGGGTTAAGCTGCTTGTGTAAGTTGAAAAAAAATATGCTTGAAATGTGCTCAAAACTCAAGCGGCCAGCGGTGTGGCCAGTGCGATCCTTTTGGTGACAAGAGCCCATCCCGTCGTAACGAAAACGAACGGCAACCGCAACAAGTGCGGCAGCCAGACTTATAAATAACAGCAATTCGGTCCATGGGGCATCAGCAACACGTTGGCCGCATGAAAAATAAACTAATTTTGCGTAAAACGCTCGGACGCGGCCACTTAGCCTAAGCTGTAGGCACACACACACACACACACACAAACCATAGTGTTTGAAAATCACATAAGTTGGCATATTTAAATGTTGCCTGGGTCTTGGTTATTGTTGTTGTTTTTGTTGTTGTTCTTGGGTTAAGGGTTGATGGATTTGCTGTTTTTTGCGGCATGGCACATTTACCCTCATGAGACGTTTTACCCCCTTTTTTCTGTTGCATTTTGGGCCATTTTTTGAAGCTCCTTTTGAATTTTTGTCATGGTTTTTGTTGTTGTTGCTTTTTTTGTGTTTCCCAACTTGTGCCATATTGCAGCAAACGGCCGTTTAGCTTAAAGTTTTGTTAAATTTAATTATCCAACATTGCCAATGTGTGTCAATGAGGTTCACATTGTTGACTGCTGTCGCCAGTAAAGTGACACCAGCATTCAGTGGCGCTTTAGTTTTTCTGGCTCGCTTTAAGGCTTTTTGACTTTTGAACAACATGCTTGGGACTTCTTTCTCCCGCACGCGTCATTTAACTGGCATTTAAAGTAAAATTAGGTTTCTTTTGCATATGTTTAGGCGTCACATTAGCAGAGTTAGTTAATACTGTAGATGTTTATGTGTATGTGCGCAGTTATATGAAGTTAGTTGAAAGAGATTTTCTAAAGTTTTGCAAGTAGCTGATTTGACTTAGTATAAAAGTTTTCCGTAGGAAATCCTCTTGAGATGTCTTCGAAAAGACCCATTAAGGTATAACACTTTTTTAAGAGTAAAAAAGAGCCTCATTTTGATAACTCATGTTGAGAGTACTGAAAAAATTGATGGAGAAAAATTGAAATAATTGTGTTTTCCTCAATGCTTACCCACATTTTTCCTAACCAATCCACCTACCAGGGTAGCTTGCTAGTTTTTCATACCATAGGCTCTAGGTTCAATTCCTAGTTCGGGATGTTTAAAACACAAACACCAAAAGTATACTTTTGGTAATGGCAAAGCTTCCAAGTATGCAAAACAAACTGTCAACTGCCAAATTTTCAGTATTACATACATATCAGGTCAGTCCATAAGTTCTTGGGTTTTTTTAGGTGGTTTTAAAATTAACAAGAAAGAAGTTTTCAGTATTTTTTAATCAATAATATATTTTTCTGCATTATTTACAATGTCTTCCCAATTTTTAGGCAAATTTTTAATTCCCTACTCAAAAACTTGTGTGTCATTGCAGCCAAAATACGCGTCGATATCCTTTTTTATGGCTCCTTATGAGTTGTAGTTCTTATTGGACTGAAGCCCGCGGAAAACGTGATAATCTCAAGGTGTAATATCCGGACAGTATGGTAGATGCAGTATTAGCTCCCATCCGAGCTCATTCAGCTTGCGTAAGGTCTGTCTTGCGTCATGCGGTCTTGCGTTGTCGTAGTGAAACAAAACTTTACGTCTATTGGCTAAAGTCAGTCGATTTTTTGCAAGTGCTTCAATCAGTTTGGATAGTTGATGGCAATAATAATCAGCTGTGATCGTCTGGTTTGGTTCCAGCAGATCAAAATAAACGATACCGCTCACATCGCACCAGAAAGACGGGATAATCTTCTTGATGTGAAGGCCATTTCTGGGAGTTGGTTCTTATCTAACCACTGGCGTTTGCGAACAGGGTTATTGCAAAAGACCCATTTTTCATCCCCAGTAACAGTACGGTTCAAAAAACCTTAATTTTCAAGCCACTGCAGCAGCTTGGATCACACATTCACTCTCTACTGTATTCACACTCTTTGCAACGGCAAGTTTATGCGGAACCCATTTTCCAAGCTTTGGAACCTGGCCCAATAGAACCAGGTGCCTGTAAATTGTTCCATGTGATGAATGTAACCTTCCAGCCTTCATATCGAATGTCAAAGTTGGCTCCGCTTCCACAAGGTGCAGCAAGGCGTCGGAGTTAAGGACCTCAGGACGACCAGAGCGTGGGGCATCCTTAACGTCACAATCCCCACTTCGAAATTTGGAAAACCACTTTTGCGCAGTTCTTGCACTCACGGCATTCTCTCTATGAGCTGCGTTTATTTCTGCGGTAGCAGTTGTGGCATTTTTTCCACTTTTATAAAAAAAAATACAAAATATGCCTCTTATACTCGTTCGAAGATTCTATTTTATTTTTTTAAAACGTGTGCTTCTATCTGCGATTAAAATCACTTGTTGAATGCACAATACATCAGAGAAAATAAAAAAAATTCCGTTATTTCCAAGAAATCATTTGTACTGGGCTGCATATAAAGACTCAGATACATAAAACAGGGCCGCGTATTAATGCGACGCACTGCACTAATCGCTAGCGCTAATCAGCCTAGCGCTAATCAAACTAGACTTGTTCAGCAGTGATCGAGTGAGCGCTCGCTAGTGCTCGTATTCACACTTGGCAGCCAACATGGTTGTTGTTGTTGTCATGCTGAGCCACCCACGCTGGCGAACGTGAGCGCAGAATTTCGCGCTTCACTTGCGCATTCTCTTTTGCTGTGCGTTCGTACTGCGCTAGCGCGGCGCTCTTAAATCGAATCTGCGTATCCAGCAGATAGTGGGGTGTGGCGGTGGTAGTGCACTTCGGCCGCGCTGCACTTTATGACCTTGCGCGAAGTGTTGGTAGGATGCATTTCGGCTGCCGGCACTTGCTATTCCAAGAATGTTGTTGTTGTGTCGTGCAGCTGGTGAAGTCTTTGCCGTTCTGGCTGCTGCATTCCACCAACCACGTAAAGGTCACCCCATGCACCAAATTTTGTCGCATTTCTGCAAAGAAGTGGGGTGATCTGCTGGAATTTGGAAGATCAGGCGATTATGCGCTGTTGCGGCAAAATTTGCCTTTATAAGCGGCCACCGCAGTAAGATCGGGGAAGTCGTTGGTATGTCGCAGGATGAGTCGTTACGCATAAGTCGTGCCAGATCATCAAGAGGAGTTGCTGAGTGTTAAGTCAGTGGTTAAGTGGCCAATCCGTGGTGTTCAACAAAGTGGCCTGCGAGAGTTCGTGCGGCCCAATAGTGGCATAAGCCGGTTGTACAGGAGAAAATGATGAAGTGCGCGGACATAGTGGCCAATACAAGGGCCTAGTGTAAAGACGAAACAATATTCAGTGCCGAGTGAGCGAAATTTCATTTTTATTCAAAAATCTCACGAGGCAAAACTTGCCTTTAAAAACAATGTGGTTCTCGTTCTAAAGAAAGTACCCCACCCGAGAAATTCAAAACGCCAAAACAGCCAAAAATTCCGACTATGCTATATAAGACAAAAAAAAAAAAAAAACCCATGCCAATGCTAAACAAACTACCTAAATTGTGCTAAAAACAAAATAATTCTGCTAAAAATTAACTTAAACTCCGCCAAGTATATCTAAACTGTTTATAAACTATAAATGTGAAGCTGACAAAAATAAAAACGAATACTACTGCTGCCCGGGAATGCTGCTGAGAATGCTGAAAGACCAGTCATCGTTGGAGTCGCTAGAAGCTGCGAGACGCATACCAGGATATTGTAGGAGCGTGCAAAGTTGTTGAATTTTTTTTATAATATAAAAACTAATTAAAATTTCTTACAATATGTGCGTCATATTTCTAAATTTTTAAATTAAATTTGCTAATAACTAATTCCAAAATGGGAAGACATTTTTTTTTTCTAAATAAAATCCTTATACAAAATTTATATTATTTATGATAACAGGTTTTTTTTTTTTCTAATTAAAATTTTGACAAAAAAAAAAAAAAAAAATATGTGGTGTATTTATTTAAAAGAAAACATGTATATGAAAAATTGTGCTAAACAAAGCAAAAATATACATATATTTTTTTCTATTAATATTTTATTCTTAAGATTTAATTTTTGTAAAAAAATTAAAACTATTAAAAGTTAACTACCATTTTTTTTGGGGAAAAAAAAAAGGGAAACCAAAAATGAAAATATCCAAAAGGTTATTTCTTCTCACTATTCTATTTTTAAAAGCGTTTTTATTGTCATTAAAACTTATAACTGAAACATGAATTTATCCTATGAAAAATTAAATTTACGAAATATTTAGCAAAAGAAAAGCGAAGAAGAAAAAAAAAAAAAGAACAAAACAACTGGGTTATATCGAAAAGGACAGAAAAACGCACTTACACCTATGACAAATTTTCGTTCCACAAAACCCTATTTAGCACATCACGTTCCTGAAGACGCGCATCATGTCGCTGGGCCCAACGCATCGATGGAGCGAGAAAAACCGTGAGTGAACCAATAACATTTTAATATAATTTTGTATATTGTTATATATATGGGTTTTCGTGCGTTATTTTGAAAAAAAGGGAAAGAAAAGAAACGAAAAAGGGATAATGTCTAAGGAAAAACAAAATAACAATACAATTTGCGGAAAATTCTGAGAATTAGTTAAAATAAGAAAAAGGAATTTTGAGAAACAAAAGATTCTTTTTTTAATTTTAAAGTTTGATTGGAGAAGTAATTTAAATTGGAAGAAAAAGGGAGAAAGAAAATTTATTTTTTTTTCTATTTTTGAAAGTGTGGTTTTTTTTTGGTTTTTTTTATGATGAAACGTTGGTTAATTTTGTTTTGGAATATTTGTCTAAGTCTAAGAAAACGGTATGATCTAAGTAACTGAAAAAGGCATTTTTCTTCTCGAGTTAATTTAATTTTAAGCTTTTGTTGATATTTTTTTTTTTGAAATTGAATAAATAAAATTACAATTAAAATTTAATTATAATTTGACCATGAAAAATAGTTTGGAAATTAGATTAAGAATTGATTTTGTATTAGGTTAAGATTATGGAATAAAATTTGTTATAATGGTTGCTTAAGCTTAAATAATGTTTGGTCTGTCACTGAAGTGGGGTAAGGAGGGTTAAGTTTCCATTGGGTTTCCAAATTTCACCTTAGGAAACAAATGGCAGGGCGGGTTAAGAGCATCCCATTCGATGAGGCGATGCTGAGGAATAGGAACAACAGCAGCAATGGTACTTGCTACCATGTCCGTCCGCTATGTCAGGAGTTAAAGCGTGTGCATAAAAATAATTGTATGTTAGTGTATGTGTGTATGTATCTTTTGTTATGATTTTCCGGTTGTAGGCTGCTAGGTCGTCGTTGCGGTGCTTGCTGAGGTAGATCCAAATGGCTGTAGGTGAGGCGGTATGGCTACGGAGCGGACTTGTTGGAGTGGAACCCACGCCAGCTGAAGCTACGGGATAAACAAAGCCAGATGCACGCGTCCAACAAAACCGCTGGCCCCGTAGTCATACTCGTGCTCACCGGTCGGAGGTAGGGTGCCGGCATACATGCAACATGAGGACGACTAGCGGCAACCTGCCCCAAGGACTGAGGAGGTGCAGCGGCAGCAGAAGCAAAAGGCTAGAAACCCAACAGCTAGACACACCGATCTAAATTCGTGGCGCTCAACGGGAGGCATGCCACATGTGGGTACATACAAACACCTACTAGGACATGGCGCCCAACGTGAGGCCGCTACGAACAGGGCCATGCCGCGTGATCGACCGCACACATACATATAACAGAAAATGGCGCCCAACGTGGGGCCAGATGTACATACCGCATACACATAACAGAAAATGGCGCCCAACGTGGGGCCGCTACGTAAGTGGGGCCGAATTTTACCAAAGGGTAATTGTCCGTCGGTCCGTTTGGCTTTTTGAAGCATTGCGTTTGTTAGGCATGATTGGATTTTTGATGTTTTGGTTGAATACTATAACTTCTTACCACTGCCTACGAACGTTGAATCGCTTCGAAAAGATTTTTTTTTGCAATCGGATGTTTTCTTTATTAGCTTCATGCTTTGGATTCTTAGCACAGCTTCAACTAAATGTTGGTTGAGCTAACCGGCACGAATGCTGAGGGGAAAACCGATATGCTTGAGGATATATGTTTTCTTCATTTTTATAAAATGTTTTTGAATTTTCGTTTTCGCGATAGCTTTGCAGTGCGGATTTTTTTTAAGCCCGTGGTAGTAGCTTATAACCTCATTGCAAATGCATTTGATCGTTGAAGCGAGCTGCTAGTTGTTTCATTTTCCTCCGGAAAATCTACTTACACCCTTCATACAGACCAAACTAGAAAGTTATATCGTTTGATTGATTTTTTTGTGGTGATTTTTTTTTCGATTGATGATTTTGTTTTGATGGCTTATCTTTATATTTACCGTTATCTTTATCTTTATCTTGTTGGTACATTTTGAGAGTTTGTTGGTACAAAAATTATATCTTTAAATTTATTTCGTTTGCGGTTTGATTTTTTTTTTGTGGTTTGGCTTTGCGAATTTTTGGCTGGTGATATATTTTTTTTTTTCTTTGATAAACTTTTGGCTGGCCATATATGTATATGTTTTTTTGGTTGATGAATTTTTGGATTTGAATTTTTTTAGTTTTTGGTTGGTACAACACATTTGTTTGAATAAAGATGTCGCTGAGACACAGTACTGACAATTTGACTATGCAATCGGTTTGCACATTATGCCGTGCGATTTTTATTGAAGGCAGTGATGTATTACGGACGGCGTGTAGCCATACTTTCCACAGATCGTGTCTCTTAAACTACCTGAAGCGTAATTCTTCATGTCCACAATGTCGAGCTGCGTGTAGCAGTCGAGAATTTGTGAAAGCTTCAGCCAAGTCTACTGGTATGCAAACGCGATCGCAAGCAAATCCGTCAGAGGAAGCGGAAGACCCTCGTCCATCCACATCGCAAGCAGCAGCAGCAGCAGCGCAGATGTCTGGCACGCCAACTCGAACCAGTAATGCGGTTGCCGATGCAGCAGCCAATGGGGCAAGTGACCTTTCCGACGAAAGCCGAATCAGAAGTGTGGTGGGAGCAGAAAATTTTATCTTTAGGATTGAATTGCAGGTTATAGATACCCTAGGTGGGAATTTTAGTTTATTGTGCGAGCACGTACAAAGTTTGTTTGTTAACGAGGCCAAGGATTGGTACTGGAGATACCGGCGTTCAGTAGACAGGATTGAATGGTCGTCGTTATGTCAAGCTCTGCGTACTCACTTTGGTGAGCACAAGACAGATACAGATATCAAAGAGGCCATGCGCAGCCGATGCCAAGGCGCCGCTGAATCATTCGATGAATATCGAAACGCAGTTTTGCGAATATCTGAAAACCTTAAATCACCGATATCTGAATCTGAGCTTGTCGAAATTCTACAAAGAGGCTTACGACCGCGTATTCGACAGCAGTTGCTGTACGTCAACATTAACTCAATGGCCGAGTTGCGTCGACTTTGTCTAAAAGGCGAAAGTCTGCAAAACGAAATTGCAAAGGCGAGCGTTCCACATTCTTTACCAAATCCGCGAGGTAATTTTCCGCGTCGCCAAGTAAACGAAGTTGATCTTGATAACGAATTAGATATAGCAGATTTAGATGACAATGAAGTCAAAATGGAGGTAGAAGAAGTAACTAGACGTAGTATTTTAAAATTAGTTTGTTGGAATTGCCGCAAGGACGGTCACAGATATTTTGATTGTTTAGAAGCTCGTTCGATATTTTGTTATGGATGTGGTGCGGTAGGCGAATACAAGCCAAATTGTAAGAAATGTAATCCGGGAAACGTGAAAGCGAGCGAGGATCGGTATGCGAGTCCTCGCTACGACGTAAATCAACGGAAATAAATGTATCGCATATGCCACCGGCTCACGAGGATCCAATAGAAACTAAGCTAGATGAATGTAAGCGTAATGAAATTATTTCTTATGAAGATAGGTTAAAAAAAATATGAAGCTATACGAAATCGAATTTTTAACAGTGAATCAGTAGTAGAGACAGCAATCCCGCGAAGAACATCAACGCGTATGCGTAAATTTTGGCAGAAGGTGAAGCAACAACGAAGGCATGTTGCCAATATTTGTGCGATTGAGCATAAGCCATTCGATTCGCGTCCATATGTCAAAATCAAGCTTTTTGACAAATCACACCTTGGTTTGCTTGACAGTGGCGCGCAAGTTTCATGCATGGGTGGTCCGTTAGCAAAAGAATTTTGCGAAAGAAAGGAATTCAGGCAGCACAAAACAACAGTAAAAACTGCTGATGGCAGGAAACAAGTAGTTTTTGGAATTTTCCCAATTGAAATCCAATTCAAGGCGCAGAAAGCACTTATTAATTTTTATGTAGTACCAAATTTATCGCAAGAACTTATCTTAGGCGTAGATTTTTGGAGAGCGTTCCAGATTGCGCCAGATATCATAGCTCAAATTGATATCTGCGCAAACGATAAGAAGGCAGATGAAAATTTGATCGTGTTGACAGAACAGCAGAAGAGAAGTTTAGAGACAGTAAAGAAATCATTTCCATCATGTGAAGTTGAGGGGTTAGGAAAAACAACCCTCATAGAACACATAATCGAAGTTGAGCCGAATGTCCGTCCGATTAAGCAGAGATATTTTCCGATTTCTCCGGCAATTGAGAAGTTAGTGCACAAGGAGATCGATGAAATGTTGAGCCTTGGTGTAATAGAAGAGTCCCCTAATAGTCCGTGGTCCAGTCCGGTCGTGTTAGTCCGCAAGGGAGAAAAAGTCCGTCTGTGTCTAGATTCGCGAAAAGTCAATGCAGTCACAATCAAGGACGCATACCCGCTACCGCATATTGAAGGTATTTTGAGCAGATTGCCAAAAGCCAAATTCATATCTTCGCTCGACCTTCGTCGTGCATTTTGGCAAATTCCTTTAGCTGAATCGTCCCGCGATTACACTTGTTTTACGGTGCCTAATCGACCTTTATATCGCTATTGCGTTATGCCTTTTGGCTTGTGCAATGCACCACAAGCACTGTGTCGGTTGATGGATCGAGTAATCCCTCCTCAACTGAAAGACCAAGTTTTCGTGTATTTAGATGATCTCCTAATTGTGTCTGAAACTTTTGCTGATCATCAGTCTGTTCTCGCTGATGTAGCGCATCACTTAAGAAAAGCCGGCTTGACGATTAATGTTGACAAAAGCAAGTTCTGCATAAAGGAAGTGAAATATCTGGGCTACATTGTAGGTGATGGTACACTTCGTACTGACCCGGAGAAAGTGTCAGCCATACACGATTATCCGCCACCCACTACAGTAAAAAGCTTGCGCCGATTTTTAGGTATGACTGGCTGGTATCGTCGTTTCATCGACAATTACGCAGCCATAACAACTCCGCTTACCAATCTTTTAAAGAAAGGTAAAGGATTCGAGTGGTCAGCCGAGGCTCAGGTCGCGTTTGATGTTTTAAAAGAAAAACTAACATCCGCGCCAGTGTTAGCCAATCCGGACTACAACAAGCCATTTATAATACAATGCGACGCTAGTACGCTAGGGTTAGGAGCAGTCTTAGCTCAGAAAAATACTGAAGGAGTCGAAGTACCGATTGCGTATTTCTCGCGCAAATTGAACAAAGCGCAGAGTAACTATAGCGTTACAGAGCTAGAATGTCTTGCTGCACTGTTGAGCTTGAAGAAATTCCGAGCGTATGTTGAAGGCCAGGAATTCACTATAGTGACGGATCATGCAAGTTTGCAGTGGCTCATGCGACAGCCGGATTTGTCTGGTAGACTCGCACGCTGGTCTTTGAAGCTTCAGGGCTTTAAATTTAAAATTGAGCACCGACGTGGCTCCCAAAATGTAGTGCCTGATTGCTTGTCGCGGCAAGAATTTGAAAATAACTTATGCGAAATTGAAGCTCTACCCATTGTTGACTTGGAATCTCCAGCTTTTGAGTCTGCGGATTATCTTGAATTAAAGCAGCGAATTTCTGAAAACGAAGCACGATTGCTTGACCTGCGTATTGTCGGCAAACACGTTTACAAACGCAACGAATTCGCAGATGGTAACCCTGAACGGGAAGTGTCAAATTGGAAGCTGTGGCTACCAAAAGAATTAATTGCGGAAGCAATTAGTAGTGCTCATTGTCCTCCAAATAAATGTCATGGTGGTATAGGCAAAACACTAGAGCACTTGCGGAAAAATTTGTTTTGGCCGAATATGGTTGCAGACGTCAAGGACTTTATTGGCAAATGTACAGTTTGTGGGCAGAGCAAAGCTCCAAACCGAATTCTACGTCCGCCAATGTCTGGTCAATACAGTACGCAACGTCCTTTTCAAAAATTATATATTGATTTGTTAGGTCCTTATCCGCGTTCGAAACAAGGCAATGTGGCTATACTTATTGTCCTCGATCATTTGACAAAATTCCCGCTGTTGAAAGCCATTAGGAAAGCCAACTCCAAGGTCATTTGCGATTTTCTGCGCGAAAATGTCTTCAGCGTATTCGGGACTCCCGAAATAATTTTAACCGACAATGGTAAACAATTCAAGTCCACGCATTTCAACGAGTTCTTAAAAGAGCGAGGCATACGACACATGTACACGGCGCTGTATAGTCCACAAGCGAACGCAAGCGAGCGTGTTAATAGATCCATTCTGGTAGGCATCCGGTCATATATTGGCAAAGACCAAACGATTTGGGACCGCAATTTGGCTAATATTGCAGAAGCATTGCGCAGCGCTTATCATCAAACTATCGGCTGCTCGCCATACTTTGCATTGACGGGCCAACAAATGTTGTCGCACGGACGCGACTATGAATTGTTGCGAAAACTGCAATCATTTGATGATACGGTGATAGAAAGGCAGGACAAAATCAAGCTAATACGCGACGCTTTAAGCGCAAATATTGCTAAAGCCTACGAGAATTCTGCAAATCGTTACAACTTGCGTAGTTCGACAAAACAGTTCGAGATAGGCGATACAGTATTTAGGCGTAATTTTGTTCTTAGCGATGCAAGCAAACGATTTTGTGCTAAGTTTGCACCCAAATTCCTAAAGGCGAAAGTTATAGGCAAGAAAGGTAACAATATGTACGAGTTGGAAGATGAAGAAACAGGGAAGCGAGAGATTTACCATAGGAAAGACATACAGGAGAGGAAAGTTTAATTCGCATCCCTTTTCCAAAACTTGCAGCTGTGCCGCAATTTTTGTGTTGTACTGGGCTGCATATAAAGACTCAGATACATAAAACAGGGCCGCGTATTAATGCGACGCACTGCACTAATCGCTAGCGCTAATCAGCCTAGCGCTAATCAAACTAGACTTGTTCAGCAGTGATCGAGTGAGCGCTCGCTAGTGCTCGTATTCACACTTGGCAGCCAACATGGTTGTTGTTGTTGTCATGCTGAGCCACCCACGCTGGCGAACGTGAGCGCAGAATTTCGCGCTTCACTTGCGCATTCTCTTTTGCTGTGCGTTCGTACTGCGCTAGCGCGGCGCTCTTAAATCGAATCTGCGTATCCAGCAGATAGTGGGGTGTGGCGGTGGTAGTGCACTTCGGCCGCGCTGCACTTTATGACCTTGCGCGAAGTGTTGGTAGGATGCATTTCGGCTGCCGGCACTTGCTATTCCAAGAATGTTGTTGTTGTGTCGTGCAGCTGGTGAAGTCTTTGCCGTTCTGGCTGCTGCATTCCACCAACCACGTAAAGGTCACCCCATGCACCAAATTTTGTCGCATTTCTGCAAAGAAGTGGGGTGATCTGCTGGAATTTGGAAGATCAGGCGATTATGCGCTGTTGCGGCAAAATTTGCCTTTATAAGCGGCCACCGCAGTAAGATCGGGGAAGTCGTTGGTATGTCGCAGGATGAGTCGTTACGCATAAGTCGTGCCAGATCATCAAGAGGAGTTGCTGAGTGTTAAGTCAGTGGTTAAGTGGCCAATCCGTGGTGTTCAACAAAGTGGCCTGCGAGAGTTCGTGCGGCCCAATAGTGGCATAAGCCGGTTGTACAGGAGAAAATGATGAAGTGCGCGGACATAGTGGCCAATACAAGGGCCTAGTGTAAAGACGAAACAATATTCAGTGCCGAGTGAGCGAAATTTCATTTTTATTCAAAAATCTCACGAGGCAAAACTTGCCTTTAAAAACAATGTGGTTCTCGTTCTAAAGAAAGTACCCCACCCGAGAAATTCAAAACGCCAAAACAGCCAAAAATTCCGACTATGCTATATAAGACAAAAAAAAAAAAAAAAACCCATGCCAATGCTAAACAAACTACCTAAATTGTGCTAAAAACAAAATAATTCTGCTAAAAATTAACTTAAACTCCGCCAAGTATATCTAAACTGTTTATAAACTATAAATGTGAAGCTGACAAAAATAAAAACGAATACTACTGCTGCCCGGGAATGCTGCTGAGAATGCTGAAAGACCAGTCATCGTTGGAGTCGCTAGAAGCTGCGAGACGCATACCAGGATATTGTAGGAGCGTGCAAAGTTGTTGAATTTTTTTTATAATATAAAAACTAATTAAAATTTCTTACAATATGTGCGTCATATTTCTAAATTTTTAAATTAAATTTGCTAATAACTAATTCCAAAATGGGAAGACATTTTTTTTTTCTAAATAAAATCCTTATACAAAATTTATATTATTTATGATAACAGGTTTTTTTTTTTTCTAATTAAAATTTTGACAAAAAAAAAAAAAAAAAATATGTGGTGTATTTATTTAAAAGAAAACATGTATATGAAAAATTGTGCTAAACAAAGCAAAAATATACATATATTTTTTTCTATTAATATTTTATTCTTAAGATTTAATTTTTGTAAAAAAATTAAAACTATTAAAAGTTAACTACCATTTTTTTTGGGGAAAAAAAAAAGGGAAACCAAAAATGAAAATATCCAAAAGGTTATTTCTTCTCACTATTCTATTTTTAAAAGCGTTTTTATTGTCATTAAAACTTATAACTGAAACATGAATTTATCCTATGAAAAATTAAATTTACGAAATATTTAGCAAAAGAAAAGCGAAGAAGAAAAAAAAAAAAAGAACAAAACAACTGGGTTATATCGAAAAGGACAGAAAAACGCACTTACACCTATGACAAATTTTCGTTCCACAAAACCCTATTTAGCACATCACGTTCCTGAAGACGCGCATCATGTCGCTGGGCCCAACGCATCGATGGAGCGAGAAAAACCGTGAGTGAACCAATAACATTTTAATATAATTTTGTATATTGTTATATATATGGGTTTTCGTGCGTTATTTTGAAAAAAAGGGAAAGAAAAGAAACGAAAAAGGGATAATGTCTAAGGAAAAACAAAATAACAATACAATTTGCGGAAAATTCTGAGAATTAGTTAAAATAAGAAAAAGGAATTTTGAGAAACAAAAGATTCTTTTTTTAATTTTAAAGTTTGATTGGAGAAGTAATTTAAATTGGAAGAAAAAGGGAGAAAGAAAATTTATTTTTTTTTCTATTTTTGAAAGTGTGGTTTTTTTTTGGTTTTTTTTATGATGAAACGTTGGTTAATTTTGTTTTGGAATATTTGTCTAAGTCTAAGAAAACGGTATGATCTAAGTAACTGAAAAAGGCATTTTTCTTCTCGAGTTAATTTAATTTTAAGCTTTTGTTGATATTTTTTTTTTTGAAATTGAATAAATAAAATTACAATTAAAATTTAATTATAATTTGACCATGAAAAATAGTTTGGAAATTAGATTAAGAATTGATTTTGTATTAGGTTAAGATTATGGAATAAAATTTGTTATAATGGTTGCTTAAGCTTAAATAATGTTTGGTCTGTCACTGAAGTGGGGTAAGGAGGGTTAAGTTTCCATTGGGTTTCCAAATTTCACCTTAGGAAACAAATGGCAGGGCGGGTTAAGAGCATCCCATTCGATGAGGCGATGCTGAGGAATAGGAACAACAGCAGCAATGGTACTTGCTACCATGTCCGTCCGCTATGTCAGGAGTTAAAGCGTGTGCATAAAAATAATTGTATGTTAGTGTATGTGTGTATGTATCTTTTGTTATGATTTTCCGGTTGTAGGCTGCTAGGTCGTCGTTGCGGTGCTTGCTGAGGTAGATCCAAATGGCTGTAGGTGAGGCGGTATGGCTACGGAGCGGACTTGTTGGAGTGGAACCCACGCCAGCTGAAGCTACGGGATAAACAAAGCCAGATGCACGCGTCCAACAAAACCGCTGGCCCCGTAGTCATACTCGTGCTCACCGGTCGGAGGTAGGGTGCCGGCATACATGCAACATGAGGACGACTAGCGGCAACCTGCCCCAAGGACTGAGGAGGTGCAGCGGCAGCAGAAGCAAAAGGCTAGAAACCCAACAGCTAGACACACCGATCTAAATTCGTGGCGCTCAACGGGAGGCATGCCACATGTGGGTACATACAAACACCTACTAGGACATGGCGCCCAACGTGAGGCCGCTACGAACAGGGCCATGCCGCGTGATCGACCGCACACATACATATAACAGAAAATGGCGCCCAACGTGGGGCCAGATGTACATACCGCATACACATAACACATTGTTTGTATGCGAAAAGCGCCTATTGCGAAACTATTGAAAAAAAAATGCACGAACTTATGGACTGTCCTGATACTTCAAATTGGTGCAATTTTTTGTTGTTGTGTCTCATACAGAAGCAGCCGCAGAACCTAGTTTAACCTAATCTAGATTTGGTATTTCTTTAATAAATTTAACCAAAATTTTTTAACAAAAATATTTAAATTCAAGTTACAAAAAAATTGTAACTCCTCTTCTCTTATAAAAAATTTCATGTGAAGAGATGGCATTAAAAAAAATTATTTTGAATAAATTTAATTTTTAGTTTAAATTTATCAGGTGTACAACTTTGCTTCCGCCGTTTTCCGATAGGTGGCTGTACCGGCTGAGGCTGGTTGAAATACATAGATGGTAATGCCTTTAAAGTGAGTGTGGACAGTGCCTAATGAATTGTCATCGCCGTTTCAGTGACAGTTGTTCTTGTTTTCGTATTATTCACGCTCGAAAATGTCCGTTTATGTGCCCAATTCTCGCCATTTGCGGGAAGTTTTACTTTTCTGTTACAATTCGAAAAAAAATGCAGCTGAAGCGCATCGAATGTTCTCAGAAACTTACGGTGATGCTGCTCTGAGTGAAAGAACGTGTCGGGAGTGGTTTCAACGTTTTAAAAATGGTGATTTCGATGTCGAAGACAAACATGGTGGTGGAAGAGAAAAAACCTTCAAAGATGAACAACTAGAAGCATTGCTTGATGAAGATTCGTGCCAAATCCAAGAAGAGCTTGCCGAATCGTTGGGAGTGAGTCAGTAAGCCATTTCAAAACGTCTCAAGGCCCTGGGCATGGTTCAGAAAGAAGGAAACTGGGTGCCGTACGAGTTGAAACCGAGGGACATCGAGCGCCGTCTATTTGTATGTGAGCAACTGCTTCAAAGAAAAAATCGTAAGGGGTTTTTACATCGAATCGTAACCGGTGATGAAAAGTGGGTTCGATAGATAATCCTAAACGCAGAAAATCATGGGGAAAGCCCGGGCATGCTTCTTCGTCGAAGGCAAAACCGAATATTCACGGCGCCAAGGTTATGATTTGTATTTGGTGGGATCAGCTCGGTATGATTTACAACGAGCTCTTAAAACCGGGTGAAACCATCACAGGAGATCGCTACCGAATGCAACTGATGCGCCTTAGTCGCGCGCTAAAAGAACAGCGGCCACAATATCAAGAGCGACATGACAAAGTCATCCTCCAACACGACAATGCTCGGCCTCACGTCGCAAAAGTGGTCAAAAAGTACCTGGAAACGCTGAAATGGGAAGTCTTGCCCCACCCGCCGTATTCCCCAAATGTCGCCCCTTCTGACTTCCACCTATTCCGTTCGATGGCACACGGCCTGGCAGATCAACATTTTTAATCCTTCGAAGAATTGGAAAAATGGATTGCTTCATGGATAGCGTCAAAAGAGGACTCCTTTTTTCGAGCCGGGATCCGAAAATTGCCGGAAAGATGGGAGAAAGTTGTCGCTAGCGACGGACAATACTTTGAATAATACATCTGTAAGCACTTTTTCGCAATAAAGCTTTTAATTTTGGAAAAAAACGGCGGAAGCAAAGTTGTACACCTGATAAATAATTTCAATTTTTTTCAATACTTTGTTTTTCTAGCTTGGACATTGAGCTTTTTATTATTTTTAAATATTCTTAAGACTTTAGTCAATTAAATGATCAAAAGGCAAATAAATTCCTAGAACTATAGAGTGCTCAGGCATCTACAAAGTTGTATGTTATATGGAAACACAAAATAGCAAATTTAAAATAACTAAATGTGTTCTAAACTGTTTTTTTTTTAGGAATTCGAACATAGGACTTTTGTTATTTAAGTGTACAGATTATATATTTTCGGAACTATTCTATTTGAAGATCATAAATTCAAATGAAATTTCATCCTTGCAACCATGGAGACATCAGGCATCCACAGAGTTACGTGTTGACATATGAAAATAAAATATCGAAATTAAGTATCTACAGTTAAAAATAAACAAAAAAATTACCTTTGAAATTGTCCGAATTTCTGGAAATGTTTAGAAGATTCTGCAATATTTTTTTTAATTTGTGTTGAACATACTTATCAGAAAAATTTCCAATAAAATTCTTCATAGAAACACCATTTGACTTTCACTCACACATGCAGCAGTTTTCAACTAAACTGGCCAACTAGCGCACTTTGATGTGTTTTTCAATGCAAAATATCAAAAATGGCGCTTAAAATCGAAATAGAACAATTTGGGTTTTTGGAAATTTGGCAAATCGGCAACGAATGCAATGTCAACTTGCATGCGGCGTCAATGTGCAATTTCCAATGCAGCTACTCGACTTTTATTGAAATGTGGACCAAAGCGGATTACTGTCGTGGCACTTCATTGAAAATTCAGCTATGGAGGCAAACACACATACATACACACATACATCTATATGCAGATTGAGTGCTATGCAAACAGTGTTTCAAGCAACTATGAATACGCGCATACATACAGGGTGCACATATAAGTAAAGGGACATAGTAAAAAAGACAGTTTTTGGTTGAGGTTTTTGGGAGCAGCAAATTTTGTGCATGTTGGGTTGTTGTTAGTTTTTATGACTAATGCCAATGTACGAAAAAAAACAAATGGTTTAAATATGCGCCCGAAATGTGTGTGAGAGCTCAATCACCATTGGAGTATTATGGCAATATTTGTTTACACAACAACAACAAAAGCAAACCAACTGTTAAGCACCAACGCTACCGTGCAGTCAGATTTTCAACAGTTCATTAAAAATAGCAAACAACAGACCAGAAAGTGTCAAAATAAAGTCAAAGAAAATTACAAAAAATTCAAAGCGGCAATATTAAATGACAACAACAACAAATCGTAGTCGAAAATGAATACGAAAAGAATAAATGAAATGCACAAAAAATAATTAAAAAATTCAACAAAAAATAAAAGAAAATTATGAGCACATGAGGCGCATTGGTTTTTGGGCTCAAAATTGTAGTTGTTGTGGGCGAGAGGGCGCGCAAGTTGATGGGTAGTGACAGAACAGGACCAAGAGAACGAACCAAACCCATTATAGCTGCCGAAAGCGAGAAGTGAAAGCTGCGTGATGGGCGGAAAAGAGGGAGTAACTAGTGAAGTAAATTTTTATTGTTATTTGCTGTGGCGCTAGCTTCGCCATTTAATTGCAACATGGCAACGAAATGTATGGGTGTGTGTGTGAGAGCGACACACACGCCCAGACATATATACATACATAACGAACGAGTGCTAACGGTACAGACACATGCTTAATTAAAGTGTAATGCGAGCCATTAAGCGCACAACGAAATTGTGCGCAGAGATGGGACTCGTTCTTGGACAAAGCGGCCGAGTTGCTTCACTATTTTCGAACGGGGAAGGTGGGAGGGGGGCGTACAACGTGTAATGAAACAACAACTGGCGTATGGGCACAAAATTGCACATAAATGGGTCGAAAGTAGGAGAGTGAGAGAAAAGAGAAACAGCAAAAAGCGTAGCTTGAAAAATGTGAACTGAATTTCAGCAAAACAAATGAAAACTTTGGCCATGTGCCTATGTGTGTGTGTGTGTGTGAGTTGTGCATTGGATGCGCCAAAGGCAGGCAGTTAGTTTGCCAGAGTTGCCAGTTTTCATTTTCAGTTGCAGTTACGCTTGTGCCATTTTAATTTTCATTTCATGCGCTGTGGCACAATTTTTTTTTCGCGCGCATTCTTCACTGTTTTATCAACAATTGTTAATTTTCGCGCTGCCAACACATTACAGTAACAGATACACATACACCGACATGTGAGCAGATACACAAATACACAAACATACATATACATTTATATATATTTTCACATACAGACATGCAGAAATGCAGTGCTTCATTGAAAGTCTATACTTGTGTATTTGTATGTCAGCATGCTTGTGTGTATGTGTGTGTCCATGTAATTGGAGCATGAGTGTTAACAAACCATAAGGATATATTTTAGTCTTATTTTGTTTGCAATTGTTGTTTCCCTTGTTGCTGATGTTGTTGTTGTTCGCATTGCTGTGGCCATTGCAGTGATGCGTTCGTAATGCGTATATGGCCTACAATAATTAAAACCATTTAAATATGTAGCACGTTGGCGCATTTTACGCGCATCTCTTTTGTAATTGTAAACGACAACGGCGCCACGCCCACGCATCAGTCAAACAGCGACAGACAGCGTCAGCGGCAGCGTTAGCACAGTGTGAGCTACGAATTCTTCAAATTACATTGCAACACCTAAAAGTAGGCAAATGCAGCGCGTGAATGCTTCGCAGGTGGCAGTCATTGTTGGCTACTTGCTGCGCATTCTGCAAATTGTAATGACACCTAAAAGTATGCCACAACATGGGCGCAACAAGCAGTTGCAGTGCAAAAATTGAAAGAATTTAATTGAAGCAGGGTTCAGTGAAGCTTTAAAGGTATTTATTTGACTTTAAATTAATTTTAGTGCAGCCTGAAAGTATGCTAAAGTCAAGAGGCTGCTTGTTTAATTTAAATAACTATAATAGGAAGATTTTGAATTTTGGTAGTGAAAAACAATTTAGTGAGACTGTAGACTATGAAAAAATACATAAAAAGAAATCAATCAAATCCAAATGAATTCTTGTATTCTTCAGAGTAGCAGTGTGTTTGAAAAAAGCTTCAAAGTGGGCAATTAATAGGAACTGATTTTAATTAAACGTATTTTTAGCTGTTTTTAGTAAGAAGTGGGTGTCAAGAAATTAAGTTGGAAGACGAAAGTAAGATCTGTAATCAATACAATTGTTTTTCTGATTGTCTCACTGATTGTCTGACTAATTGTCTGATCGATTGACTGACTGATTGACTGAATGATTGTCTGACTAATTGTCTGCCTAATTGTCTGACTAATTAAATGACTAATTATCTGATTGATTGACTAATTAATTGACTTATTGATTGTCTGACTGATTGTTTGACTGATTGTCTGATTGATTGACTAACTAATTGACTAATTGATTGTCTGACTGATTGAGTGACCGATTGTCTGATTGATTGTCTGAATGATTGAGTGACTGATTGTCTGATTGATTAACTAACCTATTGTCTGCCTAATTGACTGACTGATTGTCTGATTGATTAACTGACTGATTGTCTGACTGACTAATTGTCTGACTAATTGAGTGACTGATTGTCTGATTGATTGACTAATTTATTGACTAATTGATTGACTGACTGATTGACTGACTGATTAACTGCCCAATTCACTGACTGATTATCTGACTGATTGACTGACTGATTAATTGACGGAGTGACTGATGGTCTGACTTATTGATTGTCTGACTAATTGACTGACTGACTCTCTGACTGATTGGCTGTCTGACTAATTGACTGACTTATTGACTAATTGATTGTCTGACTTACTATCTGACTAATTGGCTGACTGATTATCTGCCTGACTGATTGACTGAATGTTTGATTGAGTAATTGACTGACTGATTGACTGA
The DNA here is from genome assembly GCA_963971225.1 of Melieria omissa. Taxonomy (NCBI): domain Eukaryota; kingdom Metazoa; phylum Arthropoda; class Insecta; order Diptera; family Ulidiidae; genus Melieria; species Melieria omissa. Next base: position 106,218,807 of record OZ020267.1, on the reverse strand, counting down.
CTGATTAACTGACTGTTTAACTGACTGATTGACTAACTGATTGACTGATTATCTGACTAATCGACTGACTGATTATCTGACTAATTTATGACTGATTGACTGACTAATTGACTGATTGATTGCCTGACTGACTGACTGGCTAATTAATTGAATAATTGACTGCCTGATGTACCGACTGATTGACCGATTGATTGACTGACTAATTGACGGACTGATTGTCTGCCTGACTCATTGTCTGCCTGACCGATTGACTGTCTGCCTGCTTCATTGACTGATTGATGGACTGATTAATTGAAGGGATTTTTTGAAATTGGGCCCATTGATTTCAAACTTGGTGGAAATTCTTCAAATAAAAAAATTTAACACGTATTAGTTTTTCGAAAATTACGATTTCATCAAGAAGGGGATAAGGTTCAAAAAACTTGAACCGAACTTGGCTTATTGACTTCAGAATTGGTTATAATACCTAAGAAATAAAAAGTTAATTAGGTATGTGTTTTTAATTCTTTTTCAACAAAATCTGTGGTCAACAATGGGTTAAAAGTTTGTATGGAGAAACTGTTTAAAACATGACTTAATGGGTCTATCGACTTCAACTTTAGTGAAAGTGTTCCAAATGAAAAAGAATTCGACACGTGTTTTCAATTTTTTGAAAATCAAATTCTAATGGGGTCAACAATGACAAAAAAACACTACGACAAAATACATGAATTAATGGGCCAAATTGTCTTTAAAAATGTTGAAAACACTTCAAATCAGAACTAATTAGAAACGTGTTTTAGTTTTTTTTATATTAAACTCCAATGAGGTCAACAATGGGTTAATTGTTCGTCTGGGGAAACATTTAATGAATTTTTGACTTCAAACTTAGTAAAATCACTTCAAATGAGAAATGATAAAAAATGTTTTTGTAATATTTTTCGAATATAAAAATTTTACGGGGTCAACATTAGGTGAAAAGTTTGTATGGAAACTGTGAAAACCATGAATTATTGGACCTACTGACTTCAAACTTGTTGACAGTACGTTTAGTGAGAAACGTTTTTGTAACTTTTTTGAAGATCCAAGTATAATAAAATCAACGATCGGTTAACATTTGGTATGGAGAAACATGACTGAATGGGCCAATTGATTTTAAATGTGTTGAAAGCATTTGAAATGAGAAATAATTAGAAAAGTAGATAGGTTAGGTTAGGTTGGAGTGGCAGCCTCCTATGTGAGAAGCTCACTTAAGCACAACTTATGGCTCATTGTGATACCACGGTGGATTGCGCGACTCCCCCTTACTGCGCTGAGAACCAAGAGGATTCTGTTACGAACCTGACTATATCCCTGATATTCAGAGGCGATAGCTCAGTTAGTAGAAAAGTAGATAGTTTTCAGAAAAATCTGATGGTGTCAAGAAAGGAGTAAAATAATTGTGATTGATAGATCCATCATTGAGCTCAGACATGGAAAAATTACTGAAAATTTACCTGTGTTTGAAAATTAAAATCAGTCAAGGTAAAACATTTGTTAGACGTCTTCTTCACATAATTCAGTGTTAGATAAAAAGTTAGTAAAGATTATTTCAATGAAATCATAATCGGGCTGGCTTCTCTATAAAAATGATCCAAAACAAGTTGACTGCACTACTCAAACTAAACTTGGTTAAAACCAACCAGAGTGCTAATAAAAATTGGACATATGTATTTATTTTTTTAAGCTTTCCTTCAGTGGAAAGTGATGTTTCAAGCAATGAAATTCAAAAATTAAACATAAGAAAAATTAATTAAATTATATTAATTAAAAATTAAATTTTTTATAACAAACTGATCTAAAATAAGGTGACTGCACTACTCAAAACTAAACTTGATCTAAATAAGCTGTCGTGTTATGCTAAAACTATACAAGACGCCAACAAGTGCAACAGCCGAAAGGTCCTTCAACAAATGAGCACACATGGGCATACTTAAATATACACACACACACACATGTGTAATTACGCTTTACAAACATGGCAACACTCGACTCGAGTCGTCTCGACTTGAGCCAACGCGACAGGACTACTCCGAGGACGACTACTTGTCGCGCAATTAGCACAACGCGCTCCACTGTACGAAATCCTGTATTTAATGTGTGACTGCAAAAAAACGGCAGCAGCAACAACCGGCAATTACAATGAAGCAAAACAATATTTACACACACAGACAAATGAGTCTCTCTAGCCGATTATCTCGACGAGTTGCCATGTATTACTAGCAACGAGTCGGCAAGCGGCATAGAAATGAGCAAAACAAAAAAAATGAAAACGCCAACAACAACGAAAGCACTTCCGTGCTGTTGCACTTGGGTTAAGGTGTGAAATTTCACGCTCATTGCAGCAACAGCAGCAGCAACACCAAAGTGATGCATGCGCGCTATGCATGCTGCTAGCTAAACAAACACACACATACACACTAATACGCATTCTTACATGCATTCATACAATATATGTGTGTGTGTGTGTGTGTGTGCACACAGTTGACGCTTACAACAAAAATTCAGACAGTAACAAGAACAACAATGAGGAAATGACGTCAACACGAAGACTTATGCGCGCACTTAAGTGGCAAATTAAAAAGCAAAGCAGCAAAAAAAGCAACAAAAAACACAACAAGAAGTAAAACAAAAACGTTCGCAGCTCGAGCGGCTATAAATGTGTTGTGCAGTCGTATATGTGTTAGTGTGTTTATGTGTTTGTGGCAAATGCGCATAACGCAAATGTGCACCGAAGCAATTTCAATTGCATTTTGCTGCCATTAATCTTCACCTCCTTCTCACACCATTCCGTTTGCCGTTGTCTGTTTGTTTATTTATTTGTTTGTTTGTTGGTTGGTTGGTTGTTTCAGCTGTCTTGACTGGCTGCCTGTTGCAGTTGAAACGGCAAATGAATTGCTGTCACGTGCTGTTTCGATTTCTTGTTTTTGTCCTTAGAGCGCCTATAAGTAGGCAACGTCAATGAGCAAAGCCGGCGCGCTGTGTTTGTGCGGTTTAATGCTTCAGCAGACGAAAGCTGGTGTGAATGTGCGAAAGAGTTTACGTAGAGAATGGGGCAAGTGAAAAGAAAAAAGTGTGAGGCAACATTAATGAAAGGAAATCAGCTCACAGTTGAAATGTGTTATATGTTGAAGTCATACGAGCGTTGTCTTGTATGACCCAAAGAGATGGAAACTTTAAATTTTCAAAGAGGATTCAATATTTTCAAGGTTTTGTTCTACTTGTTCAAGGTGTGACCTTGTTAATATCAAACGCTATAATGTAATAAGAAACTAGTTGAATAATTTCTCGTGGCGTACATTTCAGCAAATTTGCTCTTGTTAAATGCTAAATTTCATTTCAATTTCATGTTCAACTTTGACACATGGCAACAGTTTCATGTCCATATTCGCATGTCTTTATTTACATCAAATGTCTCGACATAAAATTCGGCGGTAAGCCAAAACTTGTTTACACATTCCAACCGAATGTTGACCCAACAAGAAACAAAAAGGTAAAATGTGCTCTGTTGTATAGAAATTTTTAGTATCGTCGACATAAAAGCCAAATAATTTATATGCACGCAAAACAGCAGACGCGCAGACGAAGCCGTCGCCAAGTAAGCGAACGCAAAACTTTATTGTTTACACGAAGAAGCACCAAGAATGCAGCGAATGCCAGCTTTCGGCTATCCGCAACGAGGAAGAAGCAGCACGCTAAGGTTTATGGCCGAAGGATATACGAAATTTGCCATTGTCGAAGCTGGCTCGAATATTTTCTAGACAGGGAGAAGTATAAAAGGCGTAAACATAAAATGGGGAATTTGTTGTTGTTGTTGTACTTAACTGGTGCGGCTGCACGAAAGCAATGCAAAATGTTGTTAAATTTTTTTTATGGAATTTTGCTTTTAGCAATTTTTTTTTTGTTTTTTGAGCAGCCACTTGTGATTCAATTGGCATTAAGTTGGCTGTTTGGCAGCAGACAGAGCATAAATCTAATCAATTTGATTATTAAAAAAATTGACAACGCTGATTCAGCGTTGAACTTGAATGCAGCCAAGAGACTCACAAAACATTTAACTTTATTATCGGCTGCCAAATCAGCGTAATAACGTCATTATCGGATGCTGTTGCTAGTGTTGTTGTTGTTGCAGTAAACGCTTTTGACTCTTGTTGTTGTTGTTATTGTTGAAATATTCAAAATATCGTTAGGTCGTGTCGCGTTTTCGTGCATTTTCACAACAATTTCCAATCGATACTGGCTGCTGTTGTCTGGTGTGGCTCGAACAGCGGCGAACCAAAAGGGGCGTTTCGAATGGAGCTTGAAAATACTTCGAAAAGAGTGATGACCATTTATTTAGGTACTTCTTGCTAGTAGCAGAATGGTCATTAAAAATATGATTACTTACTTAACTGGCCCTAACAATCCGTTACCGGGTTGCAGCCTACTGCAAAAGTTCTCTTCAGGCGCCTCTGCTTTATGCGGCACTTCTCCAATTGTTCACACCAAGAGATGATAGAGCGTCTTTCCAACTTGCTGGTCCTTTTATCGGCGACACAGTCTTCCTCGTCGCCATCGAGCTCCAACTGCTGCGCCAAATACCTTCGCCGGAGCTTCATCGTCCATACAGGAGACATGGTGTAGCCGGTGGATATGAATTCATGTCGTAAAATCAGTAAAATTGCTTATCCTTAATCCGTATTTGGTGTTAATTTGATACTATTTTAAACTTTATCAAAGCATAACTAACTTAATTTTTAATTTTTTATTAATTCAATTGAGCTTTCAGATTGAGGAAAGAACTGTTTTAAATTTAATTTTTTTGATTTGTATACCAATAACAAAAAGAATATCTCGAGGCCATTTGTGCCCCTGTCCTTCAAACGTTAATGTACCTGAAAAATCGTACAAATCATTGTTTTACCTAAGAGCCTGAATGCCTGAAAGTATGCTTAGAACTTAGATTGAATTGAAAAAATTGTTATAAAATATTTGCGATATATAATTTCCTTGGTTCTAAGTTGAAATGCGTAGTTAGAACTTAAGTAATCACCGTCATCGACAATCCTAGTTGTACTTAAAGGTCTTCATAATTCAAAAAACTGTCATAAACTAAACTTAACATTTATGTGATATCATGAATTAAAAATCCATCATTTGCATCCAATACTTTTGCACTGTTATATTTTAAAAACTGTTCCAAAGGATCCTCATACTGAAGAAGACAAAAACTACGTTAAGATATAAACTAGCGACAGCCCCTAATAGCTCAACGGTATCACTTCATCATCGGATTACTCTTATAGTTCATACAAAATATTATGAAATATTTCCTTTAAAGTAATATCAGTACATCGCAAATTTATATCAGAATATCACTCTATAGCCAAATCAAATCTTCCATTGGCAATCTATACACAAATATCCTTACATCGTTATGTCAAAATAATACGTGTTAAATTTCTATATAAAACATGGTTGTGACTTTGAAGTATCACATTTGAAACTATATGACTTTACTTGGTTTTACTGTACCATAATATCACTACATCACTTCATCAAAGCATTCGTTGAAAACTTATACAAAAGTATTATACACCACTACATTACCAGATCACTCATTGAAGTCCTATGTAACAGTATCACCAAAGTACTTAGGCTACACGATTACTGATGTTTCTTTCATTATATCGTGTCATTAAATCAATTCATGGTGACATCAGATCATATGCAGAAATTGTATGTAAATGTATTACAACATCACTACTAGAGATCGTCAGATCATGCTATGCAAAAATATCACTTCATTAAAATTATAGCATGATAACCAAACTCGGGAAATGCCATCATTTGTTTATATGACGTACAAAAATGTCAGAACAGCACATCACAACATCACATCACAACATCGCATCACAATATCACACGACGAAGTCACATCATCACACCACACTGCATACAAAAACAAAATGCATATCAAAGTATCACAACAACATTTAATAAAAGTAAACATCACATCCCAACAATACATCACATCACATCGAAACATCACCACTTTATAAAATAATTGTAGTGTAATCATATTACAAAAACACTAAGCAACAAGTGATCTAAAATTAGAGTCGTCATAAAGCTATACATAGATTTCAAATTTTTAACAATATCATAACATCACATCTTAACACAACATCACAACATCACATCGCAACATGCATAAGTTCAGTATTTGAAATCATTTTACCAATACGTTAAGCACCAAGTGACCTAAAATCAGAGTCGTCATAAAGCCTTACACAGATTTCAACTATTCCACAATATCACAACATCACATCGCAATATCACGTAAAAACATCACATCGCATAAAGTTTCACGTAAATCACAGAGCTATACATAGATTTCAGTTATTTAACAATATCATAACATCACATCTTAACATAACATCACAACATCACTTTGCAACATGTGTAACTACAGTACTTGAATTCATTTTACAAATACCATACATTAAGCACCAAATGACCTAAAATCAGAGTCGTCATAAAGCTTTACACAGATTTCAACTATTCCACAATATCACAACATCACATCACAACATAATGTCAAAACATCACAACACATCACAGCAAGCAATATCAAATCATAGTCGACATAAAGTTTCACATAGATTCCAGGTAGTCAACAATATCACAACATCAGATCGTAACATCACATCACAACGTCACATCACAACATGTAAATCAAAATATCATCATATCATATCATAATTTCAGTACTTTCATTAAAATTATATTACAAAAACATTAAGCATTAAGTGACCAAAAATCAGAGTCGAAATAAAGCTTTCAGTTATTCAACGATATCAAAACATCAAATCGCAACATCACGTCAAAACATCACATCACAATAAGCACATAAAACATAAAGTTTTACATACATTTCAGTTATTCAACAATATCTCAACATCAGATCGTAACATCACATCACAACGTCACATCACAACATGTAAATCAAAATATCATCACATCATATCATAATTTCAGTACTTTCATTAAAATTATATTACAAAACATTAAGCATTAAGTGACCAAAAATAGAGTTATTCAACGATATCAAAACATCAAATCGCAACATCACGTCAAAACATCAAATCACATAACAGCAAGCATATCAAATCAGAGTCGACATAAAGTTTTACATAAATTTCAGTTATTCAACAATCTCTCAACATCACATCACAACATCCCATCACAACATCACATCAAAATATCACCACATCATATAATAATTTCAGTACTCTAATTAAAATTATATTACAAAAAAATTAAGCATCAAGTGACCTAAACTCACAGTCGACATAGTCGATAGACTTCAGTAATTCATATGCAAAGTCTCATAAATTGACAAAAACAAAAACTAAATTATCTACAGTTTTTAAAAATTGTCAACATTTCAAAATATGATTTCCTTCGCTTTGAAAATTACGCGCAACTGCGCTCATTTCATTTCATTTCGTTTCGTTTCCTTTCGTTTTGCCGCTTCAATGCATTCTCACTTAACTTTGGCCGCGTTTGTTTGCTAATGTAATTTACTTCTGTTTGCCATCCGTTGCAGCCGTCTCGTCTCCTCTGGCATTGCCTCGTTCGTTAGCGACGCGTTTTGTTGCACGCTTAAACTGTTTCGCAACTCAGACTCTGCGCAGCGAGTCAAGTGTGTGGGCGCAGCTTCAACAGCGGTTGTGCCGGGCCTGACCTGGTTGCCCTCGGCGTCTGGCTGTTTCCCTCTCACTCCGCCGACAATCGCTGCAATTTCGCCGTTTTGTCTGTTGTGCAGTCTTCACTTCATGTGCGCACCGCATATTTAACTGTTTGTGCCCGTTGCGCTGTTTTGCTTATTGCGTGCTCCTCTGAGCGCCTCAAGTAGCTGCTGCTGAATTCCGTGAATGCTACGTTTTCCCCCATTTTTCGGTATTTCGGAATTTTGTATTTTTGCCTCAACTCCCTCAAAGTGCTATTGTGTTCTATCTGGCTGGTGCGTTCTTTCTTTGCGCGCTTTTTCCTTCGCTTTCTCACTTGTTTCCGAGTGCCCATGGCAACTTGAATGCCTTCACTTTTCATTCTTTGCTGACATTTGAGCAGGTTTGGGTCGAGCGTTTCGAACAGCAAAGAGAGAGCGCAAAGCAATGGGGGCAGTCACTTGTGGCTTTTTTTAGAAGCTATTCATTTAAAATATTAAAGAAATTGCTTTTACTTATTATTAGCCTTGCTTAGGCGGATATTTAAAGATCTTGGGGGGCTTCAATGTAATTTGACTAATTTCTATTTTGATAATTTTCATGTTTTCATATTTCATATTTCATTTTCATTTTAAATTTCAATTAAATTTAAAAAAGTGACTGAAAAGTGCAACCAAAATATAATTTTGACGAGAACCATTCAAATGTTGATACAGATATGAAACTAGTAGTCATTCATAGTAACCTGACACAGTAAGTTTTTAATTTTCTCTTCCAGTATCCTTTTAAAAGGCTTTGAAAATTGTAAAAGCATAGACATTTCAATAAGTTTTCTTTAACATTTGTTTCTACATTCAATTTACACTGCAAATATTTTTGTTGCAATTTCAAAAGTCAACCTAATGATGCCATAAATTAACCAATAATGAAAACGTATTTCCCTCAACATGATTTGGCAGCAAAATGATTGAATATCTGCGCGAATGGTTTGAATGAGTGACATCGATGATGAAGTTGATTTTAATTAAATTGTACAAAATTTATGCCAATAACATTGCAGCATGAAATTACAGCTGCACAACAAGCACAACGAAATTGCGTCTAATCAATCTTCGCCCTTCGAAAAAAAAGAAAACTTATTAGAGCTCTTCAAAATGACAAAGAAGCGAAATGGCGCACAATATGCAACAAATTTAATATATCACCTTTTCTGTCGCACTGCTTCAAGCCAAACAAAATGTCGTGGCTTAAATTTCCAAACAACAACAGCAAAAAAAACAGTCGATAAAAACAGAAATACAAAATATGAGCACAAGAAAAAACGCAATCATCAATTTTGTGCCAAGACAAAGAAGAAGAAATGCGTGGGCCAGAGGCGGTGGGGGCGAGTGAGTCAGAGTGGAAGTGTCGAAGCAAAACCAAACTTCTCATGAGAATTTAATTCAATTCCCGCCTGTTTTTTAGGTACAACATGCGGAGGCCTTGTGCTGCATATTGTTGTTATTGTTATTGTTTTTGCTTTAAGAAAGCAGCCTGTTGGCGCATTGAATTGGGCAAGGGGCAACCATTTGGCGCAGCAATAACAACAATAAAAACAACACGAGCCACTGTTGCCGCAGCTGACAGGAAGTGCGCGCTGCCAGTCAACGGAAGTGGCAACAAACGCAGTTACAGAGCGACAAAACAAAAAAATAAGGAAAACCTATACATGTTTCATATAAAAGACAATTTTTCTAAAATAGAAGAAAACACAAAAGGGGGAAAACACAAAGTAAAAAAAAAAAATTATAAAAAATTTTTGCTTAATCAAGATACAAATAAAATAAAAAGCGCATGAAAAAATTTTTAAATAAAACAAAATTATATTTCCTCTTTGCCACGTCTGCCTCCCTCGAAACGACGCAACTGCGCTGCTGTCGCACGTTCTGATGCCGCTGACAACATCGTCAACGTCAGCAACAACATTGTCGCGTTGTGCGTCTTTCGCGCTGCTGTTGTCGCTCTCTCTCTCTCTCTCTCGTTTTTTCTACTGCTCCACGCAACACTGGTTACCTCTTCAGTTTTTGTTGTTGTTGTTGTTGTTGTTGCTGTTGCGCAGAACTTTGTCAACTTTGCCACAGCATCAGCGCGTTGCTGTCACCGTTCCCGTCAGTTGATAACAAAATGTTGAGTGAGTGAGTGAATAATATTTTTCTTTGCTTTTCGTATTCTCTTCTTGGTTGCTGCTTGTTGATTGTTGTTGTTGTTTCTTAGTCGACGTTGTTGTTTGCCTGCGTCGACTGTTGTTCATTCAACGAATTTTCGTTAGTCTTCAACTCCATGGCAAATTATTGTTTTTGTTGTTGTTATGTTTTTTCTGACTTTTTTACAAGCAGTCAGCCACAAGTTCTTCCGAGTGTGCTTGCCAGCTGTTTCCTTCCTACTTAGCATACTTTTGGGCGCCGGTTTGCATGTGTTGCTGCATAGACAATAAGTCAGGCGCTGAGTTGTTGTGCGTGTAGGCAACACACCAGCGGGCACAAAGAGATTTCCGAAGCATGATAAGTGTGTGAATTAGAGGGGGAGGGGAGCGTGGTGCAGGAGAACAAGAAGAATGTGCAGAGTGTGTTATAAATAGAAGACAGTGGGTAGAGCATTCGGATTTGCTGCATTATATCATTTCCTTTTTTAAGTAAATTTTGTGTATTAAATTGTGAAGAAATTATTTTGTATTAGGAAAACGTTTTTACATATAACAAAATATTAAAATTGGGTCAGAAATATGAAAATTTTAGGGTCAAAGGGAAAAAAGTCGAATTTGTATATAAATTGTTTCTCGTTTTGGCTCTATTTTTTCTTTATTTGAAAGCAGATATTTGTTTAAAATTTTAATTTTTTTATTTGACGCTTATTCTGTGAAGTTTTTTTAATTTTATTATACAATTCAATGTTTGTTAGTGACGCTTTAAAGGTGACTTTCTAACGGCGAAAATGCCGCATATGGAACGATTTCAACTCACACCAGGTTCAACAGACAAAATTACAGTTTGGTGTGGATTTTGGGCCTTCATACATCTTCTAAACCTTTTGTGAGACCATCTCTTATAACAAAAAATGCTACAGAGCTCTGACAGCCAATTTGTGTTGTTCCATATTGAATCATATCGATGCAGGCGACATGTAGTTACAGTAAGTCGGCGCTACATGCCACATTTCGTATGCATCATCAAACATTCTGCATGAACAATTTGAGGGAAGGAATGGAGTTGGCATTAATTGGCGAAATATGAGGTTTTCTAAAAGCTGCAATCGATCAATTTCCTCAAGGTTAACATAACCCAGGCTTAAATTTAGCAGGATATATGAGTCAGAGTGATTAACAATTTCACCTCTAGGATCTGTGCAGTGGCGAAAATTTAAACAATTGAAGTTCGTGATCCGAAAGGCAACAAACGAATGAAATGAACGATTGACCTCTCATAGACTTTGTGCCCATCTTGGCTTCATAATTTAAGGCTGCTTTGGTGGATTGTTTGGGTAAGGTGTCTGGGAGCTCGCAGTTTACTGTTATTTGAAATTTTTATAGAAAGAGGTTCATCCGTAGGTGGAGTTCTGTCTTCGCAACACTGGTTTGAAGTAGTTAACTCTATTCCAAACATAACTTACCCAGCCTATGGAGGCTACTTCCACTTTTACTTCGACTTGAATATGCTTTTCTTCTTGAATACATTGTACGGAAAATGTATAAAGGCTTCTAACACTTCCACTAACCCTTCCACCCCATGTAGGCTATTTCCTCCTTTATTTTGAATTCCAATTTCTAGTCCATTCGAAACTGCTTTCCTTCTTTAAGAAGCTGACCGGGAAAAGACTCATGGCTTCTACTAACACTTCCGATAACCTTTCTACCCCATGCAGGCTAGTTCGAACTTCACTTTCACTTCCACTTTTTATTTCATTCGAAGCTGCTTTTCTTCTCGAAGACACTGACCGGAAAAGACTCATAGCTTCCTCCTTTCCACTAACCTCTCCACCTCATGCAGGCTACTTTCTTCTTCAGTTTCACTTCCACTTTCTTGACCATTCGAGTCTGCTTTCCTTTTTGAAGACACTGGCCGGAAAAAGTCTCACGGTTATGTCTAACAATTCCATTGCCACTTCCATTTTCTTGTCCATTCGAAACTGGTTTCCTTCTTGAAGAAACTGACTGGAAGTCTCATGGCTTCTTCTAACACTTCCACTAACCTTTCTATCCCATGCAGCCCAGTTCCAACTTTACTTTAACTTCCATTTCCTTGTCCCTTCGAAATTGCTTTCCTTCTTGAAGACACTGGCCGGCAAAAGTCTCACGGTTTTCTCTAACTTTTCCACTTCATGCAGGTTACTTTCTTCTTCACTTTCACTCACTTTCACTTCCATTTTGTTGTCCATTCGAAGCTGCTCTTCTTCTTGAAGAAACTGACCGGAAAAAGACTCGTGAGTTTTTCTAACACTTTCACTAACTCCTCCATTCGAAACTGCTTTCCTTCCTGAAGCCATTGACCGGCAAAAGACTCACGGCTTCTTCTAACAATTCCACATTCACTTCTACTCTCTAGTCCATTCGAAACTGCTTTCCTTCTTGAAGACATTGACCGGCAAAAGACTCATGGCTTCCTCTAACAATTTCACTTTCACTCCCACTTTCCAGTCCATTCGAAACTGCTTTTCTTCTTGAAGAAATTGACCGATAAAAAATTCATGGCTTCCTCTAACAATTCCACTTTCATTCCCATTTTTTAGTCCATTCGAAACTGCTTTTCTTCTCGAAGACATTGACCGATAAAAAATGCATGGCTTCCTCTAAAAATTCCGCTTTCAATTTGTTTTTCTTATGCATTCCAAACGGCTTTCCTTCTTGAAGACACTGACCGGCAAAGACTCATGAACCTCCTCTAACAATTCCACTTTAACTTCACTTTCCAGTCCATTCGAAACTGCTTTTCTTCCTGAAGATTAACGGCCTTCTTTCACACTCTATGAAGGATTATGCTGGCATTACTCTTTGTCTTCTAAACCTTCTTGGCTTTGTACAATACAACTCCAACCTCACTTCCTAAAATTCATAAAGCATTCATAGGTAACAAAAAACCCTAAATTATCTTCTAAACCTTTTACTTACTTTCAGTTTTTGGCTTTTTCCAACTCATTTCCTCAACGCAGAATATTTTCGATTTCTTTTTCGCTAACACTTAACAGACTTTCAGTTATCTTCTTTCAATTTCCTTTTGATTTTTTACACGTTTCATATTTCAAGCATTGCGTACTGGACAATAATTCTTCTTCTTCCCCACACTGGCCCACTTGACTACAAAGTCTTCATTTGTTATCTTTTTCTAACTTCTTATTCCCCATGTTTATTCGATTTTCTTTGCTAATTCTCTACTTCTAAAAGTCTTAGTGTTTAATTCTTTTTTCAGTCAACTTCAAAGCTGCATAAAGTTTATTCTCGCTTCACTTTTTCCTCTCTCGCGCTGTGTGCGGCCAGTTGGAAATTTAAGTTGAGTTAGCGCAAAAATGTTGCTTGCGAACAGGTATAAAACTTTTCTAATGCCAAAATTAATTTCAATAAAATGTTTTTCTTTTTTTCTCTCATACTTTTGTTAAATTTTTTCGCTCTTCATTTGAGAATAATTTGTTTGCCACGCTTTTTACTTTTAATGCAAAGAAATTGAAAAGTTGTACGTCTCTACTTAAGTTCTTTAAAGTATTACGCACACAATGGCAACGAATTCACACAACTTGTACCCAATTAAGCTGTGGTAATTTATGAAAAAACTTGCAAAACTCAATGATGGTTCTTGTGGTTGGAAATGGCAAAATATTCGCTCAAGTATGGATTCTGCTCAAGTTATCTGGTGAGCTGATCAACTATCTACGAACCGATTTCATTGCTATTCGCTGCACCAAAAAGACCGCTAATTAAAATCTCAAATCTTAACAGCGCAATTTTTGTTGTTACTTTTTTGCAGCAAAATATTTTTCAGCAACATTCGCATCCATGAACGAATTTTTTTAAACGCCAACGCTAAAAATGTCTGTAACGCAAAAATATGCGACCGACAAAAGCAATAAACACAATAACAAAAACAACAAAAGCAAACACACAAAAATTCCAAAAAAATCGTTTTATCCTGCGTGCACATACACCCACACACACTTATACAGCAAAGACTTAATAATTCCTACGCATATTTATCAAATTTCTACGCTTTGTTAACATTCAATTTTGCTGGCAGCTGTTTGCCCAACGGCAAACGTGCACCACGCACAATAACAACAAAAACAATAGCAACAACAACAACATCACATTCGCACCCACAAACGTTTTTCTTCCGTTGTTTCACGTAAGCAGGCAGGAAAAATATGGCAATAAACAAAAATGCTATGGAAAAAGCAACACAAAAAAGGCAACAACAACAACCACAAGTAAGTAAGACAAGTTGCTGCGGTGGCATGTTAAAAGCGAGGAGGGTGTGGCAGAACAGAAGACAGACGCAATATTGAATTCACGCAAAGTGGTTTAGCGCTGACAATCGACAAACCAGTCATCGGGGGCGCAACACAGCGGGGGTTGGATGGGACGGGAATGGGAACAGCGAATGCTGTGAATTGAAGTCGGGGGGAGGGCGGTGGGCGATAGTAACAGGTGAGGACAACAGCTTGTCGAAAGCATCAAAAGCCGGTTAGGTAGACTTTGACCTACTGAAATTACGCCCCAATCTTTGTGGCTCTTTTTGAGATTAAAATTACACTTTGTGTTCGGCTAAGCGTTGGTGCATTCTGCTTGGCTGACTTAGAATTCTCTGTGTCTGTACTCATCTCTCTGTCTGAACTTAGTTACCTTTTGTAATGGTCAGCAGGTTTGTGAGTTACCTGCTTTAGGCTCAACTTAACGTTATACATGACATATATTTTCTTGTTCTTCTTCGAATCGTAGTCTGAATATCTGTAACCGAAGGTGTAGCGAAGACCACTATCGAGTCTACGACTTTGTACGCAGTCAAATATCTTTTGAACAATGAGGAAACAAGAGTCAGGAAATAGTGTTGCTTCAAGCGTTTGCTTCAAATACCCAGCTTAGTTTTTTTGTTGTAGTTGGCTAATATTCAGAGCCGAGTTGTAGAGAGAAGTTAGGCTGGTAAACTGATGGACCTTTTAAAATTTTCTTACCGGACATTTCTTATCCCAGAGCAGTTGATGTTCCTTTTGGTTTTGATCGTCTTGATACTGGAAATGCTCAACGAAAAAGGAAAGAAGAAATACAAGACAAGAAAGATAGAAAGTAAAGGCCAACAAAATGAAATTGTGGAAAGAGCTGAAGCTGTAAAGAAGAAGATTTCCCTAACGTTTAATAAAAAGTAAAAACTAAAAAAAGTAAACGAAAATAAAAAGTAAAAAAAGGGCATCGAGGTTAGAAGTGAGAAATGAAAGGGGAAATGAAGGGACAAGTGATAAGCAGATATAACAAATAGATGATGGTATCGAGCTAAAAGGTGAAAAAAGAAAGAGAAAAATGTGCAAAAGAAAGGAACAAGTGAAAAGCAGAGCCATCACACACACACACACACGCACACACACATACACAGCCAGAGTTTTTCATTAGAGCAAATGAGCAAACAAACTTTGTCTATGCGACAACACACAACACACATTTCCTGTAACCCTAAGCAAATCTCAAAAGTCACATTCAATCAGGAATTGATGAACCTATAGGCTATTCCACCAACAACACCAACAACTAACCAGCAACCAGCAACAATATGCTAATAGGCTTTTGTCGCTGTTCGATTTGGTATTTGACGAGTGCCGGCTCGATTGTGGAAATAATGCAAATATACTTCGACGAGCATGCCGCATGCCAATACACCGAAAGCGGCTAAAATTTGGCTAAATAGATTTTGGGCTTTATAAATCGAACATTGGCCGCAAAGGGAGAAGGGTTGCTACTCCTTGCGAAATCATTAAGCACAAGAATGGCCATTGTTCGTCATTGTGTTGGCGAAAAACTCGCGCAAATGCCGGGGAAAGTCTATTCGAATATTGGGCAAATCGTAATTAGCATTGTGAACGTTCGAGAGGAGTGTATGTTTTTCCCATAACGCTGCATTGTGCCGTGTGGTGTGGCTGCAGCCGCCAGTTAAAGGATGCACGCATGCGCGGCTTTTTCTTGTCGTTGTCGTTGTTGTTATTGTTGTGTGTGTGTTTGCTTTCGCACATTGCCATTGTGTGTGCTTTAAACAATTTCACCGATTGCCGCCGCTTGCATTGAGCCTTTCTTCGTTCGATGCAGAGCAAGACATAAGAGCGCAAAATTATTAATATTTTGGAATAGAAGTAGACAGCAGAGAAAGACATTGAGAAGAGTAGAAGGTGAAAAACAAGCACAAAATAAAAAAAATGAAATGAAATAAAATAAAATAAAATAAAATACAATAAAATAAAATAAAATAAAATCAGATAAAATAAAATAAAATAAAATAAAATAAAATAAAATAAAATAAAATAAAATAACAAAAAATACCTTCCTCATAGACATAGCCATACCCACAGACATAAACATAACAACCAAAGAACAAAACAAAATCCACAAATATATACCACTTGCAATAGAACTAAAAGAGCTCTGGAAACAAAAATCAGTGACAGTGGTTCCCTTAGTTATTTCAGCTACCGGTATAACCACAACAAACTTTAGTAAATATCTAAAAAGTCTAGACCTTGATCCAACTCTACACGCAATAATCCAAAAAGCAATAATTGTTAAAACAGTACAGATCACAAAAAATTTTATGCAACAATAAGAAACTATGTAAATAATTGTAAATAAATATATAACTAAATAACATCAAATAGATTAAAGATTAAATAATATCCATATCTGTGATAAACTACTAACAAATACAATAGTGCTGAAGTGGCTTGCGGTTCGCTTACTGCCGCCATATTCAGTTTTAATGGACCCCACCTCGCGCGGTATGTGGGGGGGAGAGAGGCCGTGGGAAATAAAATAAATTAAAATAAAAATAAAATAAAATACAATAAAATAAAATAAAATAAAATAAAATAAAATAAAATAAAATAAAATAAAATAAAATAAAATAAAATAAAATAAAATAAAATAAAATAAAATAAAATAAAATAAAATAAAATAAAATAAAATAACATAAAATAAAATAAAATAAAATAAAATAAAATAAAATAAAATAAAATAAAATAAAATAAAATAAAATAAAATAAAATAAAATAAAATAAAATAAAATAAAATAAAACAAATAAAATAAAATAAAATAAAATAACATAAAATAAAATAACATAAAATAAAATAAAATAAAATAAAATAAAATAAAATAAAATAAAATAAAATAAATTAAAATAAAAATAAAATAAAATACAATAAAATAAAATAAAATAAAATAAAATAAAATAAAATAAAATAAAATAAAACAAATAAAATAAAATAAAATAAAATAACATAAAATAAAATAACATAAAATAAAATAAAATAAAATAAAATAAAATAAAATAAAATAAAATAAAATAAAATAAAATAAAATAAAATAAAATAAAATAAAAGAAAAGAAAAGAAAAGAAAGGAAAAGAAAAGAAAAGGAAAGAAAAGAAAAGGAAAGAAAAAAAAGAAACGAAACGAAAAAAGAAAAGAAAGAAAAGAGAGAAGAAGAAAAAAAAGGAATAGAAAAGAAAAGAAGAAAAAAAATAAAAGAAAAGCAAGGAAAAGAAGGAGAGTATAATAGAGTAGATGTCGGGAAAATAAAGAGGAGGAAAAAGAGAAGAGGGAAAGTAAGACGAAGAAAAAAGGAAAATTGAAGAAAATATATAAAAGGAAGGAATAAGACCAGAATGCAAGGAAAAGAGAGGGGGAAATAGAAAGAACAAATTATGGAAGGGGAAAATAAGTGTTTCACGAAAAAGAGAAACTAAATAAAGGAGAAAAGTAGAGAAGACGTATAAGAGGGAAAGGGAAAGAGTAATTACGAAAAAACGAGAAAAGAAGATTAGTAGCAGAATAGGAGATAAAAGAACATGAGGCAAAACCGAGAAGAGATGGGTAGAAGAAAAGAAAAAACAAGAAGAGCAAAAAATAAAGTAAAGGGCGCAGTAGGCAGCAGAATGAGAAAAAGAGAATAGGAAGAGAATATTAGATTAGAAGAAGCAGAAAAGATTAGAGGAAAGGAAAGGGGGTAAACGACAGTAAAAGTCGGAGAAGGTAAGTAAAAGAGAAGATGAGAATAAGGAAGGAAAGAAAAAGAAGGCGAAACAGAGAGCAATAATTATGGATATAGAAAGAGGTTGGGCAACAAAAAAGGTACAAAAGAGGAATACAAAATTAAAAGAGAAACTATGGCAATTTTAAACACGAAAAAGAGAAGAATAGAATAAGAAGATCAGATTAGAAGAAGTAGAGAAAATTAGAAGAACCTGAGGAGTAAATGACAGAAAGAGGCGAAGAAGGCAAGGAACAGAGAAGATTAGAATAAGAAAAATAAAAAGTGGAGAAGATGAGAAAAAGCAAAAACAAAGAAGGCGAAATAGATAGAAAAAATTATGAGTAAAGAAAAAGGGTTGGGCAATAAAAAAGGCACAAGGGTGGAATTAAAAATGAAGAGAGAAACTGTGATAACTTAAGACAGAAAAAGAGAATAAGAAGAGAAGATTAGAAAAGCAGGGATAATTTAAAGAAACAGGTGGAGTAAACACTAGAACAATAGACCTCATCACAAACAATAGAAAGAGGCGAAGAAGGCAAGGAAAAGAGAAGATGAGAATAAGAAAAATATTATGAGTCGAAGAAAAGAAGATAATAAGCCGAAGCGAAATGAGGCGAAAAAGGAAAAAAGATTATGGAAGATATGGTTGGGCAATGAAAAACGCACAAAACAGGAACTAAAAAAATAAAAACTAAATATTTTCAAAGAAGAATAAATAAAGAAATTTAAGTGGCCAAAATTGATTTGATGTGAGGAAATTGATATAGAAAGCAATGAGAATTGAAAATTATTAAAGTTAAAAATTTAAGAAGTTTATTTATTTTTAAAACAAAATTTAGTTTTTAATAAAGGCAATCAATGCCAGAAGAAGTCAGTGAAAATTGTCTCCAAGTTGTCTCAATGTGGAACTAAATAATTTAAAAAATTAATTGAAAAACTCGCAACAAACTTAGCACTTGAATAAAAAATATATGAGCGAACAAAGAAACATTGAGAATTCAAATGAAAAAATTCATGTCTGTGTAGGAACAAAACGAGATATATATAAAAGAAATTGAAGGAATAAAATATGAAAGGAAAATAAAGAAGTAGGGAAAACGAAACCGTGCGTCCTAATTAAATGAGCTTATTGTTGTCAGATATTTTCACAACAACAATAAAATTGCCAAAAGAAATAAGTTATGTAGCGAAGCACAAACACAAGTGACAAATGCCCAAAAAACAGTGACAGGATGAGTGGCATCCGAGAGGAGCGGAGACGAAGACGCAGTGCGGCCAGGTAGAAAAAGAAAAATGTCTTTGCATTAGAGACAAATTTCGTAGACTGCCACAAAACTTTCAACTTTGACAGGCACAAAAATTTTTCTTAGCAGAGAATTGCTAATTTTTGGTCATGGTGGGAGGGGGGAGACAGAGTAATGAAAGAGACAAAGTGTGCGAAGGGAAATTGATGATTCTCATGGAAGGTGCTTGCAATCAATCAATATTCATGAAATCAGCTTTAATTGAAATACGCTCGAGTAATGTTGGATGCCACGAGCGACAACAACGCACACAAAAGTTATAATAAAAAACACACAAGAAAAAAAAAACAATTTCAGCCAACGGCAGTGGGCCGTGGACGTGATTTTGGGAATTTACGCGCGTGCCAAAAAAAAATTGAATTAAAAAAAATACGAACGCAATTCATGGGGGACAAAATCAACAACGACGCCGACGACGACGACGACATTACAGCAAATGCAACGTCTGCTGTTTGTTGTTGTTGTCATTTTAGTTGGGGGCCATTATTGAAATGTGCGCTAATTGTGCGCGAACGCCTGTCGGCGGTCGGCGACAGTAGCAGCTGCTGCGGCAACGTTTAGTTGTCATTGTTGTTGCAGCTTGTTTGCACACGCCTTGAGGTGTTTTTTTGGCAGTTTGCGACGTTGCTGTTGTTGTTGTTGTTGGTTTCGGGTGTCAAAATAAGCTGCCAATTCAATTTTCAAATTAAAAGTGAGTGAAGAAAAGAGAAAAAGGAAAAATTGCGGCATGCAGCAAAATGCAAAAAAAAATTCACAAGGAATAAAGAAAAGAAAAAATGAAATAGAAAAAAGGAGCAAACAAAAAAATAAAAAAAAAATAAACGTATGGCTGGCAGTGAAGTGAAATGAAATAATGTTTTAGCCGCACAATTTATAAAGCAGCTTTTGGTCGGTTTTTTTTCTTAAAATTTTGTTTTTGCATTTTGTTATGAGCTGCTTTTTTCATATTCGACTGGTTTGGGGTTTTGTTGTTGTTGTAATTTTGGGAATTTTGTGGCGCGCGCATTTTGACCAGAGCAAAGTGACCGCAAGGTAATTGCGGTATAATTTTTTTGCGGTCTTATTAGAATGCGAAGAGGGAGGGGTAGATGTGGGGGGGGTGGGAGTGGGCAGAATTATTTTAAAATATTTTTTTTTATCTGTACGTGTTTAATTTCTTATATTTTGACAGATTGGTTGCTCTGTGTGAACAGTTGCTTTGCGTTTAAATGATACATGGGAGTCCGTGCCCAAGAGACCAAATAACCATAACTGCTCGAGAAATTGAGATATTAAAACAATGTGGAATTGTTTTTTGTTTATTTTGTTACAGTTACTGCTACGTTAGGTTGTTAAGTACTCTTATGGTATGATGGATGGATGTGAAGGCGAGCCGAGGAAATAACCTAAGGGAGATCATTACCTCAAGCACTCAGGCTTTATAGCCCATTGTACTTAAGGCTCAGGAAAGAGGAGATGGGAATGGGAAAAGAAAAAGAGAAAGTGTGTGGAAAGGGAGACAGGGTTATGCGTTCTCCTGCGCATATTTCCCGGACTCATTAATGAATCTCAGGAGATCACACAGGGTGAGAGAATGAACTTCGTCCATTCTCATAACATCTGAACCCAGCGTGCGCAATCTCGTTCCAGAGAAGGCAGGACATGCACAGAGAAAGTGCTCTGTACTATATACCTTCTCCAGGCAAGACACGCAAGTCGGATCTTCGATGATGCCCATGTTGGTCATAAGACACGCCCATGGATTGTGTCCTGTTGTTTAACCCGACCATTCGTCGGAGGTCTTTCCTTCTCAGCTTCTGGAGGAAATTCCCTGCTTTCCTGTTTGGGCTTTTCACAAAACACTTGGCAGTTTTACAGCTTCCCAAGCTGGACCAACGTTCTCTATGTAGGTTATTTACACAGGACTTGATCCAGTCCAGGGTTTCCTGCTAGACTGGTGCCGATTATTGGTTCTGGTCCCATGGGTGTGCACCCTGATTCACAGTTAGCCAGTTCATTGGCAGTTTCGTTACCTAGAACACCACAGTGTCCCGGAACCCAGATAAGTTGAAGCTTATTACGTCTCGCGACTGATTTTAGCTTCATCTTACATTCTTGGACAATCTTAGCGGTAACACGTGCATTCTCCAGGGCCTTAAGTGCAGCTTGAGTGTCACTACAGACTCCTCTATGTTTCCCCGCACCATTTCCTACCTATTATCCATTCCACTACCTTCAGAATGACGAGGATTTTTGTCTGAAAGACGGTAGTCAGCTCACCCAGTGAGTAGTAGCAGTTGACACTTCCATCGAGCTCCAGTACCTTTATCGGTCTTGGATCCGCCAGTGAAGAAAATATCCGTCAGATCCCCTAGCATGGCCTTTGGGTTGCCTCATTGGCCGCGCGTTGGGAACCTCACTTCAAAGTTTCTCCCAAAGGATATAACGGGTATTAGGCAATCTTTAGGGGCCAGCAGTAACGGACATTGCACTGACAACCTCTTGAAGATTTCTCTATGACCCGAGCCCTTGTTGTCATGCCAGTATCCATAGGAATACAGCCGACATGTCGCTTTCATCGCCTCTTCTTGAACTTTTAGATCCAGGGGAAGCAGGTCAAGCATGGCATTAAGGGCGTCACCTGAGATAGTGCTCATGGCACCCGCAATGCATATACATACACTTCTTTGTAATCTGTTCAGAGGCAAAGCTGTGGACTTAACCATTGTTCGTCTCCACAAGACTACCAATACGTACGTAATTATGGGCCTGATGAGTGCGGTATATATTGCAACGATGAGGCACTCTGTGCTGTGCTATGCATGTCCATCACGGCTATATACTGTCCTCCAAAACACTCTATTTCATGTGACGAATACAAAGAAGTTATTGGAATCCACAAACACAAATTCATTATGGGCGGCGACTTTAACGCGAAACACATTCATTGGGGTTCACGTCTCACCACAACTAAAGGACACGAACTAATGAAAGCAGCAACGGAGACCGGGTGCGAGTTCGATTCGACAGGAAAACCAACGTATTGGCCAACAGACATTAATAAAACACCTGATCTAATTGACTTCTTTATGATAAGGAGAAGCTCATTCATTATAGCTCAGAACTTTGTTCAAATAGAAGATGGTCAAAATATATATTCAGATCACTCACCTATTTACTTAACAGTTAGTGAGTCAATAATTGAAAAACAACAAGACTGCACACTGCATAATAAAAACACCGACTGGGATTCATTTAAACAAGACTTGGAGGGCATGATTAGCTTCAGTTCACCAATATTTTCAGCTGAACAACTGGAATTAGAAGTGGATACCTTTATGAAGCAAATACAGCAGGCTGCGTGGAACAACACACCTAAGTTACGGCGAACAACAAAAGGTGCTAAGTATCCGAAAGAAGTAAAGATCTTATTGTCAATGAAAAGAAAGCTACGCCGTAAACGCAAACCGCAGCAAACGCGTTCACCGATTGATAAAGCTAAACTCAATAAAGCAGCAGATGGCCTTAGAAAAGAACTAAGTAGCATAAAAACTGCATCAATGCAACAATATTTATCAGAACTCTCAGCGGACAAAAAAGATGATTATTCTCTTTGGAAAAGCACAAAATTTTTAAAAAGACCGATATGTCACATTCCTCCTATTAAAAATGACAACAACACGTGGGCTAGAAGCGATAAGGAAAAGGCTTGTGCATTTGCAACACATCTATCAAATACATTCCGTCCTAACGAAAGCAATGTGGATGTAGATCTGCAAAACACTTATAAGGAAAGCACAAACATCCCATTAGTCACTTTGAATGAGCTGCAAACGGAAATTAAATTGTTAAAGACAAAAAAAGCACCGGGTTTTGATTTAATTACAGCGGAGATATTGAAGCAACTACCAGAATCAGCTCTAGAAAGGCTAGCCTTTCTGTACAATTCAGCAATTCGACTTAAATACTATCCAAACCTGTGGAAAGTTGCTGAAGTAATTATGATCCCAAAGCCTGGAAAAGATCCTCATATTGTTTCGTCATATCGACCTATCTCCTTATTGCCACAACTTTCAAAGCTATTTGGGAAACTCATACTAGAAAGGTTAAAATCAATAATCGAGTCAAAGAACTTAATACCCTCCCATCAATTTGGCTTCCGACGTAAACACTCAACCTTGGAGCAAGTTCACAGAATTATCACCATTATTGAAAAATCTTTGGAGGATAAAAATGTATGCTCAGCGGTGTTTCTTGATGTCGCACAGGCATTCGACAAAGTCTGGCATGAAGGACGTATCTTTAAGCTACAATCCTGCCTCCCACGTGAATTCTGTGCCTTACTTGAGTCATATATTACACAAAGATACTTTTGAATCAAGCAGGGGAAGGAATATTCTGACCTTGTTGAAATAAAGGCAGGTGTACCGCAAGGAAGTATCCTTGGCCCAATTCTGTACCTCTTATTTACAAGAGACTTACCACTTACACCAGGTAGTATGACTGCAACTTTTGCTGATGACACGGCTATACTATGCGTTGAGAACACATAGTCTAAAGCTGCAAAAAACCTACAGCAAGCAATGAACTCAATTTTGGCATGGACAAAAACGTGGAGAATAAAGTTAAATAGCAGCAAATCAGTGCACGTAAATTTCACAAACAGAAAGATTCAATATATGCCAATAATACTAGCTGGTGATAAAATACCATATGCTAACACAGCAAAATATCTCGGAATTACCCTTGATGCAAAATTACGTTGGAAGGTACACATCAAAATTAAACGAACTGAACTTAATATAAGACTTTCGAAAATGAACTGGCTAATCGGATGGAACTCAAAAATGTCTATTCACAATAAACTTTTAATTTATAAACAAATTCTTAAACCTATGTGGAGCTACGGGGCGCAATTGTGGGGTTGTGCAAGCGATGAAAACATAAAAATAATTCAACGTTTCCAAAATAAAGTCCTTAGAGGCATCGTTAAAGCACCTTGGTTTGTCAGAAATGCCGACATCCACCGTGACCTTAAAGTGAACATGGTACAAGACGAGATTAAAAAACAATCAGGTGCTCATCATTGCAGACTTCTAGCGCATGTGAATGAAGAAGCTAGAAGCATTCTTAGCAATGTATGTGCATCATCGCCTAAAACGCAAAAGGCCTCAAGAACTTATGGCTAACTAAAGAAATAGGAAACTTCTATTCCTTAACATAAACTCAATTTAATATATGCAAACTGCTCGTTAGTTAAGTAACTAGTTGTAGTGTCATCAAACATTGTTCTTTTTATTGTTATAATGTTTGTAATACAACAAAAAAAAATGCATGAATCGTTTTCCAAGCATACTTTTAGGCACGCACTTTAGAGTACGGCAAATTTTGCTATAACTCCGATATGGCATGGATGGTTCGCGGCGTTAATAGGCTTTGCTAGAACGATCGAGATATAAAGTACAACTGGAATGTGCAAAGCAAGCAAAGGGGAAACATGCAATAGTAGTAGTGTAAAGTAGCGTTTCGGTGAGTAACTGAAGTGGTTTTATTTTCAAGCACAATCCAAAACGAACTTAGAAAGTAATTTTCGTAACAATATCCAAGGGATCACCGCAGGCTTCAGGCCCCAGGTCTTGCTAAAAGCTTGACGGCACTGTTGGAAAATCTTCAGCACACGGTCTACCTTCGTCAAGACATGCATCTTTCACATTAGTTTCCTATCTAGGATTACCCCTAAATATTTCACTTCCGTGGATAGACTGAGGGTCACACCTATAAGTGCTGGCAGTTCGAGACCATCCAGCTTCCGCTTCCCAGTAAATATGACCAGAGTCGTTTTGCTAGGATTGAAGGCAAGACCCTGTCTTGTGCACCAGATCTCAATCTTATCCAGGACTTTCTGCATTTTTTTGTAAATCATCCTGAGGGATCGTCCTAATACTAGTGCACAGACATCGTGCGCGTTTGCTTGGACATGAATTCCGAAATCCTGCATCTCCCTTAGCAGAGAGTCGACCACGAAACACCACAGCAGCGGAGAGAGGACACCACCCCGTTCAACCGCTGCCGTGACCGAATTGCTATCACTCTCACAAACGGTTAGCAATCTCCCGGAGAGCATGCAGCGGATCCACCTTATCAAGGTTTCATTTACTCCTATGGTCTACTTTAGGCCTGGTTTGGCTGGAGACTCTAGAAGAGTGTTCCAACAGTTTTTAAATTTTTGTGTATAAAATGAATTGTATAACTATATTCTGTTATATATAAATAAGTGTGTAGTAGTCTGTGGGATTTTTTTCTGTAAACTCAATTAATTAAATAAATAAATAAATAAAAAAGATATACAAAATAAATAAATTAATACAAAAAATAAATAAATTAATTAATTAATATATGAAAAAATATATAAAAAATAAATAAATAAATAAAAAAAGAAATAAATAATTGAAACAGAATAAATAAATAAAAAATTTAATAAAAAAAATCAATAAAAAAATAAATAAATAAATAAATTAATTAAATAATAAATAAATTTCTTGATTGAAAAACTGATTGATTTGCCTAATTTGACTAAAAAAAGCTACAGAAGTGACTCATCTTATAAGATTTGTAATGAATTCAAAATTTCATTAAATTTTTTCTATTATAATTTTGTTTTTTAAAGAAAAGGAAGATTTGTTCTTAATTTTATTACAATTTTTACAGCTTAATTTTCAAAGCACGCAAACAAAGCGCCCTTAAAACTTTTCTGTGGTTGCCAGTAACGCTTTGTTTTTCTTTTATATTCCCTAAATTGTTCACATATCCTTTTTATCTGCATTATTTTTGCCATATTCTCTTTTAATTATGTTCAAAATTTTACCATTACAGGCAGAAGGAAAAAAGACGCCACGAGCAGCGAAAAGTATTAAACAAAAATCAATTACTGCACTGAGTGGCTAAGAAAAAAGTTTACTTAAGCTCTTTGCACAACTTAAGAAAAGGTTAAATGTGGCTTTGGCCCGTTGCAGGCAACGATACCAGTTTTACGGGTTTCCTCTCATGTTCGGTTTTTTTTTGTAATTTTTCTTCTGATAATTGCATTAAAATAAAAATTATAACAGCGCATAAATGTGGTTAGTGTTGGCGTGTAAAACTTGTTGTTGTTGTGGTTGTGTGGCTTTGACTTTGTTGCCGTACTTTCACAGCTGAACACCTGCGGCGCGCTTTGCCAATACCAACACACACACACACACACAAACACATACACACGCGTTTTTCATGTAGCGCAATTACAATAACAACAAAAACAGTAGACGCTTTGAGTTTTCGCGCAAATTATAAAATATATATATTTTTTTTTTGTAATATATTTTTATGTTTTATTGTAATTTTTGTTCTGGATTTTATAATTTTTTCATATTTGCTGAGCGATGTCGAATGATGATTTTTTTAATGGCGTCCCTGATTTTTTTTGCGTGCACACACACACTCGTTTTTATGGACCATATTCGTGTGTGTATGTATGTGTGTGGCTTCGTTAACCCAGTTTGCAACACTAACTGCAAGTGCAACAACAAAAACGACATTAACAACACAACCAAAACAAGCAGAACAGCCAACGCGAGTTCAAGTGAGGGAGCGAGTGGGCCAACGTCGATGCAACCCAGCAGCAGCAGACCTCGCAACACTTACATATGCAACACACACATACGCTGGCTCGAGCCTTTGCAAACATTGTAACAACAACAAGCACTTGCTACGCACATGCAGCCCTTGCCACAGCCCCCTTTTCCACACAACCTGCTGCTGACAATAATCAAATGCAAACACAAATGAAAGCTGCACGAGCCACACGGCCAGCGAGCGGGTGGCAACGCTGCTGCGTGTAAGGCGTGGCCGTGCAGCAGTCGGCAGACGGCAACTGGCAACCAGCAGCAGCTTCGACAGCCCAAATGGCAGCTGGCACAAATATGCAGCAAAAACACAAATGCCATAAAACTTGCAACTTGTACTTGTGTGCTTTATTGCTTGCATACTTTTAGGCAGCCATGCGGCCTGGCAGCCAGCGCCGCTGCCCACTCGCTTTCACTTTTTAGCGCTGCGCGCACAGCACGCTTCAGCGTTTTGATGCGTGAAAAATTAATGCAAACATGTGCAACTTTGTTGTTGTTGGGTTTTATGTGTGTGTGTGTGAATGCCTTCATTTGTGCTGGTTAAAAATGTGTCAAAAGTTGAGTGTGTGTGTTTTCGTATGTAATAAAATTTTTTTCCTTTTATTTCAAACTTTTTGCTTTTTCAAATGTTTCCCCCCTCCGCCCCTTTATTTCTATTTTTTTCTCCAATGTGAGAAAAATAAATACGAGTGCGTTTTGTTGGCAAAGTATTGCCAACTTTTTGTTGCATTCGCTTGTTTAAAAAAAAATAATATATTTTTATTTTATTTTCACTTGAGTTTGGGTGCTTTCAGTTTGCTTATGGCGTTTTGAGCTCATGGTCAGCAAATGTGTCGCGCTTGTTCTTTAGAATATTTCTTGTTTTTATTTGTGGTATTTGTTTGTGTGTGTGTGAATGTAATATTTTGCAGGTTTAGTGTGTTTCACAGTGTATGAGCAGCTTTGGATATTTTTTGTCGTGGGCGTATGAGTGATTTTTATTTTGTATTGAATTAGGGTGCGGGGGCTGAGAAGGTAGAGTTATGAAGGGTTTAGTGTGGGAAAGAAAAATAGAGTTAAGTAGGGTAGAGAGAAAAAGGATTAAGTAAGGGAGACATGAAGAAAGTTAAGTGCGGGAGAAGAAAATAATGGAGCTAAGCCAAGGTGCGAGAGAGAGAGTTTAGAAAGGGAGCGAGGGATGTGTGTGTCATTTGCGGTATTTGTTTGGGTGTGAGTGAAGTAATAAACAATAAGCAGGGTTTGTATGTTTCATGGCGCATGAACAACATTTGGTACTTTATTGGTCGGAGGCGTATGAGTAATATTTATCTGAATTAGGTTTAGGAGGCTTTTAGAAAGAAAGTATCATAAATAGTTAAGAACAGAAGAGAAGAATTAAAAGAAGGGGAAGAGAAAGGGCACTAAATAAATTTAAGGAGTAAACCAGTTGTGTAAGAGAGCAAAGAAGAGCGTTAAGTAAGAGAGCAAGGGAGTGGGTTCAGTGGAATATTAGAATATTTATTTGTATGAACAGTGTTGTTTTCATTTGTCTTACTTGTTTGAGTGTGATTGAAAAAATAAACAGGTTTGTACGTATGAACAACATTTGATATTTCTCTGTTCGGAGGCGTATGAGTGATAATTATTTTTAATTATTGTAAGAAGACTGAGAGGGCGAAAGTGTTAATTAAAATTTAATAAAGGAGAGAGGGAAATGGTTAAGAGTGAGAGGCAGAAAAAGGGGTTAGTAAAAGAAAGAGAAAATTATATTTAAGAGGGGAAAGGAGATTGGTAAGCAGAATGTAATTCATTACGATTAGGGTAGTGTTGGTAAGATGAAGTAAGAGAAAAACTATAGAAAAAGTGGAATAATCACAAAGAGTTAGAAATAAAGCAGATGGTATTATACAAAACTGGCAATTTTCTATGTCATTGGCTCCCCACTTGCAAATGTAGTAGTTAAGTAAGCGAAAAAACATCGTATCTCGGAAACTACTGAACCGATTTCAATGATTTATTCAGCGATCGCCAACATTCTTGAGTACAAAAAATACAAAATTAATTAAGGTTCAGAAATTCACCACCAGAGGGCGTCCCCCATACGATCGGACTTGTGACGTTGTCAACTTTTGGATTTCTACAAAGCAAAAATCAAAATGTATTGTTCAGTAGTTTCCGAGATACGATGTTTTCTCGCTTCCTTAACTACTACATTTGCAAGTGGGGAGCCAATGGCATAGAAAATGGGCAGTTTTGTATGGCAGCCCCCTTAAGACTTGGAGTTAGCGGGTAGGTATGTTTGGAAGAAACATTCGGAAGAGAAAATAAATGGGTATCGGTCATACATTTGATACATCTGGGTGCAACCAGGGAGCAATTGGAGCCCATTTTATAAAAACGACCATTTTATATGGGAGCCCCATTAAGGGTTGGAGATAGGGGATGAGTATGTTTGAAAGAAATGTTCAGTAAGAAAAACTAGAGGGGTCGGTCATAGATTTTAATCCTCTAAGAGCAACTTCTGATCAGCTGTGTAGCGATTTGTCGAATTTCCCAGCCTTTTTGTAAACTTTGACCTCGATGAGACGCCATTTAGCCCCACCCTAGCCCCAAAATTTTTTGGCTCATGCACTTTTTCACCAAACCGCATAAAATGAGAGGTTGCGGATCGTCGAGAACCCATTATTAAGAATCTCCATACAACACTAAATCCAGTCTAATGTACATATGTTTAAATTCTATGCCTCCCGTGTATTCAAATTATAATAAAATAATTATAGAAGTGTGCTTGTGATGAGAGTTTCACTAAGCCTTACTAAGCTAACGAAGCACTGCCAAAAGTTAGTAAACTAAAACAAATATCAATGCATGCAGCTAAATCAGTTTCCAAGTCACTCAAATCGTGCCTGATTTCTCTTCATGCATACAATCTGCATTCAATTCTTATCCTCATTCTCTACAGAACTACTACGACACCGATTTCAATATTCCAATCTGATTATTTGTTCTCATTCTTTTCGTTTATTTACCGTTCACGCACTTGAGCTGCACACTCACAATCAAATATGCTTCGTTTGCTGCTCGACTTGAGCTGCAACGAAAAGTGAAATTTCCAATAAATTACACACGATTGCAGCAGACAATTTGCATATAAATTGCATTTAAAACAATCCACTTGCCGAGCAAACTTGCCAACATTTTGGCGACCACTTGTCGTATGAGTGACATTTAATTTCTTACTAACTTTCTGTGGATTGATACCAATATCAGCAGCTGTGGCTGTGACAGTCGCAGCAGCACCGCATTGACCTCGCATACGGCGTTTGACAGTGTTCGGTGAGAGTTGCTTGAAAAATCAATTAACTGCGCACGCCCAATATGGCCCACGTCGATTATCAGGCAGGCAAGCAGCAGCTGCTGCTGCTCGTACTGCCCGCTCAGTTTAACCTTCAGCACTTTTTGATTGAGCGCGCCCACTCAGGCTCAAGGTACGAGGGTGAACTGTGCTGCTCCTGGCACTTAAAAGCAAATTAAGTTGCCACATAGCTGCACATGGCGGCACAAAGGGTCGGCAGTGGCGGGTGCAAGTGGTTCAGAGAAGCTACGATAAAGTGCAACCAAGTGTTAAAGGCCGTCTACATGCCATGTCCTTGCAGCTTACGGCTTGAGATGCAAAGCACAAGCAGTGCCATCAAATTGCTTTTCGCACTGGATAAACAAAGACGCAAGCGTGCTGAAAGCAACAGTAAATTACGAATAAGAAATTTTGGGAAACTGCTTTCGGGTATAGGAAAAGGCCAAAGTGATCTTTGGGCGCTTAGCAGCTTTTAAACACAGCAGCACATTTGTAGTTGTTCGGAGCGCGTGTGCGCTTTAAAAATCAATTAGGCCGCAATTACAATAAAACCAACAACTAACAACAACTACAAAAACAACAATAATCAGAAGAAAAACAACAATGTCTAATAACCACAACTTAACAAGCAAAAATTAACTATTGAAAACCACTCAAGTGTCAGGCGCATAAAATTCAATGGTGAAACGAGCAAACACAGCACAAAGTTTGCTGTCTTATAATGTGTTTGTTGTTGATGTTGTTGTTGTTGCCGTTTTAGTTGCTGACAACATAATATGCGAATTTTAAAGCACAGCGCACAAAAATAAAGCGTGAACAGGGCAAAAGCAAAAGCTGCAGCGGCAACAGGATATTAAATAAGGATGTGACAGCAAACTTTTGTTACATGTTGCAAAAGTATGTATGCGCGTATATGTACATATATGAATGGCTGCATATGTGTGGGTGTCTGCTTGTGTATGCATGTGTGTGTGTAAGTGACATTTTGTGCATGCGCGTTTGTTTGCACAAGCAGCAGCAGCAGTGACGGCGACGGCGGCAGTGTTTAGTAGGTGATAAGGATTACCAAAGGATTTAATGTGTTACACAATGCGTATGTGTGTGTGTGTGTGTCAGTGTGTGGCTAAAGTAAATATTTTTCATAGAAATATTGTCACTAGTTAGCTGGTTGTTGTTTTTAGTGGATGGGCTGCATCGTTAGTTGGTTGGTTGGTTAGTTGGTTGGGTCTTTGGTTCGTTGTTTAGATTTCTTACAGTTTTTGCTAGAGTTGTCGTTTCGTGTGTCTGCTTGTGGTTGTTGTTTGTAAGTGCAAAAGTATGCAAGAAGTGCTTGTAATGAAGGATTAAACTTTTAGTTGGCTGATAGAGGGAAAATATATGCAAAAGCGTTTGTTGGAAGGCGTTGTTGGGTTAAGTGCTGAGAATTAGATTTTTGCAAGGAGATTAGCTGAAAACGTGAACGATGGCTGTAGAGTTTGGCTAATGTGAGGGAAGAGGAGCATAAAATGAAATAGAGGGAGATGTTTAAGAGATTCAAAAAGTTTGGAGAAGGCACACATAGGCAAAACAGTTTAAAAAATTGAATAAAACATTTTGATTTCATAGCAATAAATAAAAATTAGTTAAATAACTAATATCAAAACTGATATTAAAAAATTCCTAACAAATGCTTTATTGGACTTTTGCGGTTGAAATAAGTTGAAATTTTAGTTGATTGCGGGGCGTATGAGTTACATTTATAGAATCATATTTTGGGGCAGTTAAAATAATGTGAGTTTAACCCTTTTACAGCCAACCAGACATCTGGAACTTAGATCTGGTCTAAGGAAACTTGAAACCGGACACCAAGCCACATGCATTTCTATAGCTTTTGTTTTACTGCGGTGCGTATGAGTAAAAAATAAAGAGTCTTTCATTGATGAGTGAAAATAATGTGGATTTAACGCTTCCATTGCCAAGTACGCAATAAAGGGTAGTGATAAATAAAAAATATAATTGCTTGAGACATCTACAAAATGATCAGAAACCACAAATGATTAAAAAATTGATGATTCAAAACATTTTGATATGCAAAAGTTTAGAATTTTCAAAAATTAATAAAAATCTAGTTAAACTAGTTACTTATAAATTTGTATTGCTAAGAATAAACAGTGGAAATTTTGAAATTTGAACAAAGTTGAATTTCACTTTCAAGAAAAAAATTATGTATCATTGTTTGAGTTGACCATGGGGCGTATGAGTAACAAATATAGAAAGGAAGTCAATTAGACATTTGGGTCCTAGATCTGGTCTGAAATATTTAAATTTTATCCACAAAATACATCTATTTTGATGAATTTTTTTACTGTGGGCGTATGAGTAACAAGTAATGAACCAAATAATAGTTGAAATATTGAATTTAACCCTTCACAATCAATGCCTTAATGATTGTGATTCGAGAAAAAGATTATATGTAATTCTTTGAGTTGGCTACGGTGCGTATGAGTAACAAATTAACAACAAACAACAATCTGGGTCTTAGAACTGGCCGTAAAAATTTAAATTTTATCACCAAGTACATTCATTTCTATAGCTTTGTTTTGACTGCGTGGCATATGACTAAAAACTATGGAACCAATCATTGAGATAGGTTAAGTAATGTGAATTTGATCCTTTCACAACCACGAAGCTATATTAATTTCCATAAATTTTATGCTGCACCAGCATCTAAACCTCTCTCTCTTGTTTTGTGTGCTTGGTTGTATTATTAAATGGCCAACATGTCGTATGAGTGACAATAAATTAATGTCACTTAAAAATACGCTTAAATTTTTGTGCATTTTTGCCGCTCATAAACCCATCAAATCAACATTATGGTCAACACTTAACCCAATGGCTACTTCTGTTGTCTTCTTTGCGCTTCAGCTTTTTGCATAGCATTTCGTCCTTATCACATTACCGACTCATGCCGGGTTGTTCGGGCTGTGCGCTGTCAACTGTCGCATCAAAAAGGATCAATGCGCGTATTAAAATAAATTTCAATGGCACTTTGGTCAATCATCAAAAGGCACTCAGGCGGTGGCGTATAAATAGCAACATACATATAAACACAGACACAAAAATAAATACAAATATACATACATACTTTCATACGTATGCACAATCTGTCTCGACTATATACAATCTGCACGTTCTTAGGGTGCAAAATAAATGCGCTCGGGTAGCCACAAATGTGTGACAGACGACAGCGAACGCGCAGAGAGCAGCGCCAGTCGAAGCAGAGGGAAAACAACAACAATAAAAAAATGAACGGTCAACGAAAGGATAAAATTGATGATGGGCCGTCAGCAACACTTCAGGCCAATACGATTATGTATGTATGGGTGTTTATATACATGTGTAGTATGTATGTGTGAGTGTGTCTGTATTGCGACTTGTAGGCACACACAAATATGTCAATATTATTTTTATGATGCGCAGTTTATGGCTGGGCAAAGGTTCACGTCTGTCACTGAGTGTGCTTTTTTGTATGTGTGAGTGTGAGTGTGTATGCAAGCAGTGTTAAAAAGGCACTTGCCGTTTTTTTTTATTATGCAAATTTCTGCGAGTCAGTGCGTGCAACAATAGCAACGGCCGTAGTAGTGAAATTGCAGCAAGTGTTAAGAAAGAAAGCAAAAAAGAAAAATAAAAATACAAAATTGCAAATTGAAATTGAATTGAGGCGATCCAATGTGCTGCTCTCTGCTCTCGGCATTCATCAACAATTTGCAGCGCGCACGGAACTGAACTGGCTGGCATTGCCACTTGAAGCGGCATAATGCTGGCGAGTGGTGGAACGGACGAGCGAACGGGCAGTCAGTAACGACGCACAGCTGGTCAATTCGGTTGGCGCTTAAGCTGCGATTCCTTTCAGCGACGAATACGCTCGGCATGTCAGTGTGCACGCTTGCCAAATGAGATTAAAATAAGCTTTTTTTATCAATTGAAATTGCCGCACTGTGCCACGTGTTGGTCGTTTCGCTGGTTTGTGCTGTTTTTTGTATGTATTTTGGCCTGCGCGCAATTTTGTGCACAGCAATGGACACGAATTTATTGCAATTGTGCTAAAAGGGTCTTATCCTGAAGCGCCATGCCGAGTCTGCATACAAACACACACACATACATATATACATTTATATGTCTATGTGCAACCATTGAGTGAGTCAATCAGCGAGGCAGCGCCAGCTGACCAATAAAGCAGCAAAATGTTACGCATACGCCATGCAGTGCCAAATGAATCAATAGCTTGTGCGGCATAAAGGAGTACAACAATGGCAGTGAAGAGGGTGCTGCGGGGGCAGTGGCATTGCGAGTGGCAGCCAGAACTGTGAAGAGCGGGTAGGGGGTGATGACAGGCGCCATGTTTGAGTGTAGAGTACGAAGGGGTGCAAGTCAATGTGACGGATTAAAATGACATCAAAATGGATTGAAAATCCTAGAGTTGATTAGAGGGCGCTGTAAGCGGCTGTAAAACTGGCGAGGGAAATGAAAAGTGACAGTGTGGAAGGGGATTGCGAATGGGCCAGCGGTTTAGTGCAAAGTGTCAGCGAATTGGGCTGGTGATGGGCTAAGCGAGTAAGCGGCAAGAAAGCGGCAAGCGCGGCACTGAAAAGGTCACCGTAATGGCGCAGCCAGCTGTTGGAAGTGACAGCCGAGCGCAAATAGCCGTGGAAAAGCGCAACCATGGTCCATAGGGGCCGCATTTGGCAACGACAATACACATACACATCTATATATATACACACACACACACAATCACACAACATACGTCTACCAACAAATGACAATGCATACGAATGCGTCATTGCGTGTACGTGTGTGTGCGTGTGTAAGTATGTGACTGAGTGTGTCATGTTTCAGTGTGTGCGCGTATTTTCTAAATTGAATTTTAAGTCGCTACAACAACAGCTTTTCAATCTTGTTCACTTCAGCTGACTGGCTCGCTGACTTGACTCAGTGTGAGTGGCCTGTCGTACTCCTTCTCACTTTATGCGCTCTAGTTGGCCTTTTTGTTGTGAATTTTGTTGTTGTTGTTTTTGACATTGTTACATTTGAAAATGTTGTTGTCAGCGACAAAATATTGTCGACAGCAGCAGCTGCACAACGCCGATAACCTTGTCGTCAAACGCCTCTCCTTTCCGCTCTGCTCATCTCTTCTCGTCTCGCCACGTAGTCAATGAACCAGCGAGCAATTGAAGCGAAAGCATGAGCATCAGCGCTTCCAGTCAAATCGCACTGCAAATAAATACACACATCGAATTGTTGCCAAACATTTTCGATTTTTGTTTAGTTTATTGAAAAATCGCCCTAAAAAAAGGAAAAATCTATTTTGTATAGAACGCTGGGGAAAATGTAACGTTATAGCAGCTTAGGGACTATACCAAAGCGCTAAGCGTCAGCACACAATGCCGACTGTGTGCGTGTAACATTGCCACGCCAGTAAAAGTGGGCCGCTGCAAATATTCCATACACCATATAGATGTATGTGTGTTTTGTTGTTGTTGTTGTGTGCTTTGAATTTTATTTGAAAGACAGTCGTTTGGGCAAAAATAGCGACCGGCGGCCAAGGGATTTGGCTCAATAATGACAGCAGCGTGAAGCGTAAAAGGGCTCGAAATGCGCCAGTAAATTGTATTGTTATGTGTCTGTGTGTGGGTTGGAGTCCCAACGAACAGGCTGCGGATGCGATGAATTTTTATGTGAAAATGAAATTAATTTAGTGGCTAATTTAGATGTTGGCCACTGAAAGCTAAAGCACCAAAGAAAACCAGTAGTGATGGCGTAATGGCAAAACAATTTAGTGAAATCAAAGAAGACCAGAATTATTTATTATTTTTGGGGTTATCGTGTTGCAGATGAGCTGCGTAAATTATGTTTTTGTTTTTAATCTAACTCATTTCGAAATAGAGGAGAAATAGAGGAGTGAAAGTGTATGGCAGACTGAATAATTTGTCGGCAATTTTATGAACAGTTGAATGACTGGTTGATACAAATGTTGCAAAATTGGGGTAAAATTTTTTAAAGGAATATTTTCAGTTTTGGCAATCGATTTCGCTTTCAAAATTAGTAAAAATCACGTATTATATTATGATTTCTTTTAAAGAAAATTTCTTTCTAAATGAATGAGAAGTGAAAGTGTTTTGCAGACTAAATGATTTGTTAGCAATTTTATGAACAGTTGAATGACTGGTTGATACAAATGTTGTAAAATTTGTGTAAAATTTTTTAAAGAAATATTTAATTTTTGGCAATCGATTTGGCTTTAAAAATTAGTAAAAATCACGTTTTATATTATGATTTTTTTACAGAAAATATCTTTCTAAGTGAACGCGAAGCAAACGTGTATTCTTTAACAAATGATTTGCAAGCATTTTTATGAATTCAGAATGACTGGTTGATCCACAACATTGGTAAATTTTTTTAAAAATAATTTATTGAGTTTTAGTAATTGATTTGGCTTTCAAAAATTGTAAAAGCCATGTCTTAAATTATGTTTTTTTTTATTTTTTCTAAATGGATAAAAAGTGACTTTCAGGCAACTTTGTGAAAACTTGAATGACGGGTTGAGACAAATGTTGAAAAATTGGTGTACAATTTTTTAAAGGAATATTTTCACTTTTTGTAATCGATTTAGCTTTAAAAACAAGAAAAAACTAAGTCCTAAATTTTGCTTTATTTAAACAAAATATCTTTGTAAATGAATGAGAGGCAAACGTATCTTCGACACCAAATGACTTGCAAGCAAATTTATGTACATTTCAGTGACTGGTTAATACAAATTTTGCCGAGTAGTGGTGCATTGTTTTAGTAAAATTTGGCTTTGAAAAATAGTAAAAGTCTGGTTGTAAGTAATTTTTTTTTCAATAAAATTTCTTTCTTAATGGATAAGGAATGAAAGTGTATGAATTATTTGGAAGCAACTTTATGAACATTTGAATGACTGGTTGATACAAATGTTATTGAGTAGGAGTAAACTTTTTTAAGTAATATTTTCAGGTTTTTTTTATATAATGCAACTTCTAAAAGTAATAAAGTTATGACAGATTTTCTTTGAGAAAGCCATGAACAAAATGTTAAAAGACCTTAATTCAGTCATTTTGACTCCTTTGAACATTTAAGTTGTGTGTGGTTCCTTTGTGGTCAAAGTGCTTCACAAATATTAGATTCATGTTTTTGTTTACATCTGTCGCTCTTTGTGTTCATATTTACCGTTCTTTGTGTTCACATTTGCTGCTTTTAATGTTCACATTTGTTGCCTTTCTTGCTCACATTTGCTTCCTTGTTTAAGTTCTTAAGTTTTCCTTCTATATTTAAGTTCAGTTCATTATACATTTCAATGCTTTTCAAATTCTTCTGCTTTATGTTACTTATTCACATTTTTTGCATTCTCTTAAATCCACTTTTGTCCAATCTGGCAAAATCTGTAAAAAAATGTGCCCATAATTTGTTGTTTTTTGTGCTCACATTTGCTGCTTTTCGTCTTCACATTTGTTGCTCTTTGTGTTCACATATGTTTGTCTTCCTAACTCACATTTGCTTCCTTGTTCAATTTCAGTTTTAAAACCACTTCTGCCCACATCTGTTGCAGTTGTATCACTAATTAGACTTTGCTGG
This sequence comes from Melieria omissa, assembly GCA_963971225.1. Taxonomy (NCBI): domain Eukaryota; kingdom Metazoa; phylum Arthropoda; class Insecta; order Diptera; family Ulidiidae; genus Melieria; species Melieria omissa. The sequence goes on along the minus strand of OZ020267.1, from coordinate 106,180,923 downwards.
CTTTGAATTACAACTTAGCCAAAATTAAGTAAATGGGTAAAAAGTGTTATTGGTGACCGAAGTCTAAGCGATACATTAAATAACTTTTGAGCTTCAACTAATAGTCTGGAAATAAAAATAGTATAAAAAATAGTATAGTAAAAATCATGAATTGTTTTTGTCCCTAAAACTTTCCTTTATTTCTATACAAATCAATGACAGAGAACGACTTAAAAGCAAAAGGCCTCTCAAATGTTAGAAACAAGACATGGAACTAAGTGATCAAAACATAAAAGTAAATATATATCGCCTTTTAATTTAAAGATATATACATTTAAATTGCTCTACCTTGAGGCCTAGATATGCATTTAAGGATTGAATTTATGTAACAGGCTGCACTAATGGTTTCTAAATGCCTCAAATTGGATTCATTAAGGAGTTTTCTACCAGTCATACTTAGTAAAGGTTTTTAAAAAGCTATGTCTGACCTTTGACTATGTCTGATCTTTGACTATGTCTGAACTCTGACATTTCAGGTGACAACGTTTTCATCATTTCGACAATTTTATTCTGTCACAGAATTCCTTTATATTTGATTCCTTTTCTTACATCTACCTTGCAACCAAACTCTTCTCTTTTCGCTCCACTTTCGTGTCCGTCTTTTCTTTTATTGTTCATAGTATCTGCCCATATATTATTTGTTATACATCTACCAACTCTACGCTTCCAATTTTCACGTTTTCTGTCTCCTATTCAAATAGCATTTAGCCACTCACATCAATAATATCACTCATACGCCAGCGCGTACAGCACACAATAAATGACGGCGCACATTAAATGCTATAAATATGAAAAAAAGTAAATCATTGAATTACAACGAAATGTTGGCAACACTCACCTACAACTTAATCCTACTAGATCGCCTACGGCAACGTCATTGAAATGTCATCTGCTTTTCAATTTACTTTCGATTTCATGCAATTCCATCAATTCGTCTTTGGCGCTGAGCTGGTCATATACTTTGAGTTGGTTTTTTTCTCTCGCCACTTTTGGCATTTTGCGACATTGCTGAGCCAACATGTCGCCGCTGGCGTTTTTGATGAATAGCCGCTGAGCAATGTGTGTCAATGTGTGTGCATCTGTATGAGTGTATGTGTGTATTTGTGTGCTGGTGGAAATGTTTTGGGTGATTTATTGCCATGTATGAAAAATGCTCAATCAGCGCAGCAGCAGTAAAAGCTGAGCAGAACATTTGGCGAGTAAAAGAGAAAGAGAGAAAAATGAGTTTGTGTGTGACAAAGAGAGAGAGAGTTCGATTAGGATTCACCTTACGCGAAAATGGCCAATGTGACGGCGCCAGACGTGGCATACTTTTGGGGCCTTTCAGTGCTGCTGTCATGTTATGGCGGTGCCAGAGCGTTGAAAGACCCGACAGCGTGAAAAGGGCTGCAAAAAACTTATATAAATATATATTTTCGCAAACTTTATCACAGTTTTTGATGTTGTTTTCTATTTTTTTTAACGCTAAACAGAAGAAATCGCCAGAAGAGTTCTTTTTTCGTTGCAGCGACATTTTCAATTTGAAGTAAAAGTTGCAGGGGAAACGCATGAAAAAAAATAAAAAATTGGAAAAAAATTGAAACGGCGAGTAGCAGCAACAACAAAAAAAATCAGCCAAAAGCAGTCTAAAGTTTTCAATTGTGCGCTGAAAAGAGTAAAAAAAAATGGTTCGCGTAAGCAAAGTTTTCCGCCTCGTTGTCATAGCCTGTGTGTTAGTGTATGTATTGGCTGTGCGTGTGATTGTGTGTTGGTCTGCGAACGTGTTTGTGTTTGTTTGGCGCTCCAAAGTTTGGTCATGTTCTTGCCGCTGGCCTTTTCCGCACTTTTTTGCTGCTCGCTGCCGCAGCCACTGCAACCTTTTCATCAACGCTGCAGGTGTTCGACACAGTTGTGTGCATGCGTGTGTGTGCGTGTGTGTTGGAACAAATTACAAATTGATTACACTATCAACAAATGTGTTAATATGCGGTTTTGCTTTGTGCAGCGCTCGAATTTGTGGTTTGTATAGACAGCCCGGCATGGTCGAATTTTTGCGCGTCATGTGGAACGCACACACACACACACAAAAACACTAACATCAATGCGTAGCGTTAGGTCTGTTTGTGCGTGTGCGCTTGTGTGTGTGTGTCCTTGTTGCGGAAGCAAAACTTTCACTCGACAACCTGAAAACTTTGCGATTTTTTGCTTCCGGCAGCAAAGCATGTGTTGTAGTGGCACTTGTTGTTGTTGTTTCTGTTGCTATTGTATGGCAGCTGTCGCTGTCTATGTCTTATTTTTGTCAAAGCAGGCCACAAAGTTCAAGTTTAATTTATTTTCGTTCGCAAACAATAAAGTGGAAAAAGTCCAGCTTACAAAAAAAACAACAATAATAATAAAGGGAACACACATGTTGCCGCACATGTGTGTGCAGCAAGCTGCTCCAGGCTTGACGCGACAAAGTTTTGCCATGAAAATTGCTGTGTTTTTTAGCTTTGCAATGACATGAAATGTGTAAATCTGTGCAAATTTTTCATTAGAACTAAATTGATTTGTAGCTGATGACAATGAACATTTCAATCTTGTTTTCAACCAATCATTGCAAAAGATAGAAGTATACCCATGTGTCAATTGCGCATCAAATGACACTTCAAATATGAAGAAAAACCAGATAACAGCTGTCGGAAAAGTTTTCATTAGTTTTTTGTTATTTTTTAATTGTATTGAATGTGCTATAAAGTTGTTATCTATGCTTGAAACATACACTTTTCATAGTATTTTGGTGTTGAAAATAATGAGTGAGAATGGATTGGCTAAGACGATATCTCGGTAAGTAGTCGCGGAGGCCGCAATGGATACCAACTGCCAATCTAGTGGTGACTTTTATTTATAATTTTTTATTATTATTTATAATTATTACTTATATTTATATTTTTTTTATGTATCATCAATTGAGCTCTTCATTTAACTCAAGTAGTCATGCAAAAACTTTAATTTAGCTACTTGAAAATTAGCGCAAAATTTACCATAAATTAAACTCGAGTCGCCATGCAACCTCTCCTGTTGTGCTGTTATTGATAAACAAATTCATTCGCAATTGACAAAACCACAAATGAGAAACTGACAGCAGCAAAAGACATTTGTTCGCTTTTAAATTTCGTTCACAAGTTGTGTGTATCGGAAACGTTGTTAATCCTTTCGACCCCAAAGTCGCCTGAGAGCAAATTAGCCTATTTGTCATCTTATAGCAAAAGCTACGATTGATTTATGGATTAAATTTAAGTAGACACCAACAGGTTAATATTTTAAGAAGTGAATTTAAAACAAATTATAAACATTTTACTGCAATCCTCAAAATAATTTCCAATAATTTACAGCGATATCAGGGAAAGTTTGTGTTCTAATTGAAGTCTACGAATTGGGCGCATTTGATCAATACCCTGTTTCTTTAAAAACGGTTAAATAAAACCAAAAAGGGATAATTTTGTATTTTTGCATAAATATTAAATAATTTTTTTTGTAATTAAAAAATATTGATACAAAATTACTTTAACTCGTTTTTAACTAAAATTGTTCAAAAGTAAACTAGAGCTAGAACTCCAACCAAGAGGCGAGGCGAGTTCAAATGTCGTGTGCACACTTCTTAGGCAAATGTTTCATGATTAAAATACCAAAAGATAAAAATAAAATAAAATACCAAAAAAAAAAATATCGAAACACAGTGTAAAATTCGGCGTCGAAAGAGTTAATCAAATATTACTAAATATTTAATACATGTTTATAAGAACTGTTTTATACATGAATAGAAACAAACCGTACTTCTGCCTAAACCAAAAAAGTTCGATACAATTTTCGATAACAAAAGCAATAAACTCAATTAAAAACCAAATTCAATTCAATTCATTTTGCTGTCTGAACAGCACATAAGACTTGAGCTTTCAATGTGTTTTTGTTGTATGTTCACAACCATGTTTGACAGATCTATGAGTTGTAGATGTTCTGGCTATCTTCGAGATTGATTGAAAGTAGGCATTTGTGTTTGTCAACTGTTAACAGCGAAACTATAACAGAGCCGCCTTGAACACTTTAACAGAGCAGCGTAAATGATGCATTGAAGACTCTGTACTGAGTTGTACTACTAACAGTTCTACAGCACTGCTCGTTTCAACAATGCAGCTGCAAACTGTTTTGAAACTGAACAGCGCTGCAGTTGGCATGTTCGAACAGTGCTCTGAATCGTCGTTGTTGGTATGTTCGAATGGCTGCTGTGGATTTAAGAGCGCAAGCTCTCAGTAGATCGTTTCACCACATATACAAACGCAACTAGAACAACAGCCAAGGGAAAAATAAACTAGTTCAACTCGGTTTTCAATTTACGAACACAACTGTTGATAAATTATTATATTTGCAGCTAATTTACTTCACATGCTACCAATTTAAAGTTGTTCCGGATAGTTTCCATTGCTTTAGTTCAATGAATGAATACATTTTCATGCTAAATGAATGAAATGAGAAAAACAGCTTTTACATTACTCATTGATTGTTTGTGTACACTTGCGTATTTTATATTTTTTCCACAATTTTTTTGCTGACTCATTGTACCAAACATTTACATTCAAATGTTCTAGCTTTGTTGGAAAATTAATTGTATGTGTCATTAGCTCAACTGGTCTGGTCTGTTATCACACTTTTAAGTTGGTTTCATTTTACTGGTTGTTTTTACTTTGTTTTTGCACAATTTTTTTTATATATAAAAGCTTTACGCTGATTTGGAAGACAACTAAATCCAAGTAGGACAACCGCGCTTTGATTGTTCGACTACGAGAGTCCAGTGTGTGTGCACAATGAGTACGTGGAAATTCAATCTGCTTCTGTTAGCTTTCGCATTGCATAAAGTCGGCGCCTTAACAAATGATGACGAAGAATATTACGATTATAGAAGTGACGATGAACATTTTGCATTAAAAATCGAGAGACCCAGCGACCTCAAGAAACACACCAAAGTCGAAATCGAAACACCGAGATCGAAATCTCCAGTTAAGGATTCAATTAAAAAGTTCTTTTCTATGGGAATGGATTTGAATGGAAAATTGTTTAAAAACATTAAAAACATACTTAGTGGTGGTCTACAAAATAATAATCATGATATAATATAATCATTTTTTCAACCATATATCATAGTTGAGCTACTGTGCAATGTAGTCAGTGAGAGTTATGAATAAAAAGTAAAATTGCATTTCATGAAAATGTTTACCAATCATTTTGAGTATGCAGTGCAATAGTACAGATTTTGACTTTGACAACGTTTCATAATTTGTTGCAGTTTTTTGTAATGTCATCTGTAATGAATGATGGTGAAAAAAAATAATAAAAATCAGCAGTTCTTTTTTGGCTACAATAAGCCTCTTTAAAAGAGGTTTTCATAGTGTGTGTTGTTTACAAGAAAGTTCACTGTTGTTTGTTGTGCTTGTTTTCATAGAAGTATAATTCGGACCGGTGTAGCGTCTACGTTCATAATGATTTGAAAGTGATTTGAATCGAGTGCTCCCAGATGAGGAGATTAGTTTCTAGATGTAGGAGATTGTTGGCTTTTTTGGAGAATTTTTAGACGGTAGAATTTTTTAGGGGAAAGTTTAGGAAATTTTGATCGTAATACATTTGACACCATTAGTGGCACTGAAGCCTTGAATATTGAAACCTAAAGTGTCTAATTGAATTTAATTATTTTGTGTAATTCAAAGTGTACAATTTATGCAATGATTGAAGAAAGTTTACAAAAGCCAATTTCATACCGAAACATTTTTTTATTTTTTGTTTGCTTTTTCAGCTTATTCATTCAGCTTCAGCGAAACAACAATTTAATACAAACAAAAAACTTTACTTAACCCTTTTGGGACGGAGTTTAATTTTGAAATTAAAAATACTCTCAGTAGAAATATTCTCACGCTACGAACGTTGGGGTTAGAAATCTATATTGGATGCTCACAAACTCTGAAATAATCCCTTTATGCGGGAACACCGAAATCGAAACAATATTTTCCGTGGATAGTAAGTTCTGAATAATTGTTTCGAGGGGTATTAAAAACTTGCTGGGACGTATTATCCCAGTAGTCCCGAAAGGGTTAATATATTTCAATTTTTTTCATAAGAAATTATTTTTCTTTACAAGAATTCCTTAGTTTACAATGACGAAAACTATACAAAGAAATTTTTTTTAATTTTTTTTAATTTTTTTCGGGGAACTTTCGGTTTTTTGTTTTTAAGATTTAAGAGAATATCACTTCAGGTATTTGGGGCAACGCTGTTTGAATCTACCAGACCTACGGAGAAATCTGTCAGTGCCGCATTTTGAGGGTCGGCTTTGCGTACAACTTTTGAGCCCGGATTCAATTAAAAACCATATTTTGCACCAGCAATTTTTTAATATAGTGGGAGAGTGGATCCTGGGGCGCCAAGAATCCAAGATGATCGCTTCTCAACACATCGGTGCCAAATGGCCGGAACCTGATTCGGGCCTACGTGAAGCAGACACACAGAAAGTGGTGCGCCGTTTCTTGTTCCTTCATACAGCTGCGACATAGTGCACTGTCAGACATGCTTACCTCTTCCATGTGTTTTGCCCATAGAAAATGGCCCATCATCAACTCGACTGTTGGCAGTAACAGTCTCTTCTGCATAGCGACCGAAGAAATTGTAAGCATTTGTCAGAGCATTTGACAGAAAGCAGAAGTTTCGTCCAACTGCAGCCGCTCTCAGCCTGCCATGCTCGCTCCTGGGCCACAATGACCCATTTCGCAGGATCATAACTGCTCATAGTGAATGTTTTTTTGTTTTTCAAATGCCACCAAATCAACAACACAATCTACTTTTCGATGGATTTCCACTGTTTCATTGTACGAGACTATGCAATTTTTTCGTCAGCAACACTTTGCTTGTATCTTTTCAATGCCTTTGAACAGTTAAGAGTCTGAGTGTTCAGTTGTTCCAGCCTCGCAACAAAATGAAGTCACAAATAAGTGACGCAGTGAAGTAAACACACGCACACACAGCTGGCACAATAGTGCAACCATCTGTGTTTAGTGTCTAAACTTGCACTCAGATGGACAATAAAGTAGTTTCCTACTTTAATTGCTTCACGAGCGCAACTGTTCATCAATTACGTGGCCAATTTTAAGTTGGCTTCTGTATTTAGGGCTTTCCTTTTGTTCAATTACATTGCATCTGCATGTGAGATCTTCAAGAGAAAACAGCTTTTCGATTAGTGCATTGATATTTTTTTGGTACACTAAGAGAGAGTTTATTGCACTTGCAGCTGAGTCAACAAACAAAATGTTGACGTTTCACATGCAAATAATATTGCTTTGTTAAGTGTGTCCATTAGACTTGACATGAGCTCAACTGGTCTGGTCTGTGTTATCAGACTTTGACCAACTTTTCAGCTATTTTTACGACTTCCTGCGTTTGTCATGTTACTTCAAGGCTTTGCACACAAATTTTATATAAAAACTGAAGGCAAATTTGAGTAAATATTTAATTGAACTGCGACCAGCGAGCTTTGAATGTTGCTCAGTGTGCGCACAATGATTGCGTGGAAATTGTTTCTGGTTCTGTTGGCATTCGTAGTGTTTGCATTATTCGCAGCTAAGTGCGAAGAGGTAAACAAGCAAATTTAATTTCAGCGTTTTCGCAAATTTTAATATAAAATTGTTTCTCGATAACAGAGCGACGTTTCCACAAGAGACTTCACGTTGCATTCTGATGTTCAAGATCCACTGGTGAAATTTTTTCGATGGTTTTTCACTTTGCCTGAAAAAACATATTCGAAAATAAAGAAAGTTTGGAATGGATGCTTCAGTTAGAGTTCGAGTTAAAGTTAAATATTTATTTTTATAAATAAAAAGTAAAATTGTATGAAAACATTTGCGAATTTGTTGGTTTGCTTATATGTCATTTGGATAGTTTTACAGGCTTTTGAAAGGTTGAAAATCGTATGGGGCCAAAAGTAGGTTTAATGAGCCATAATTACGCATACGAAAGGTTGTAATTTTTTGTAATCTCACCACCTGTGATACGGAGTCATGTGCTTATTTTTATTGTAAAAAAAAAGTTTGGTTTTTATTTAGTTTAAGTTTGCTCAACTGCTTGTTTCAATCACTTATTTCAGTTTCAATTAGTTCAGTGTTGATTGTTTTGCTTTTCTTCAACAGCTCATAGTGCATGATTTCTTTCAAATGCATTCAAATCCACAATATCCACATAATCTGACGGCCAATTTGAATGAAGATTTAATTGAACTGCAACAAGCGAGCTTTGGATGTTCGACGGTGTGTGTCTGCTGACTCACACAATGATTGCGCGGAAATTGTTTCTGGTTCTGTTGGCATTCGTATTGTATGAAACATGCGCAGCTGCGTGCGGACAGGTAAAAAAGAAATTTCAATTTAAGCGTTTTCGCAAATTTTCATGTATATGTTTTCGATGTCAGGGCAACGAACTCTGCAGAAGGACCAGGAACACTGATGTGACTAAAACAGATCTGATGTTGTCATTTTTTCGATGGTTTTTGTATTTACCTTACAACATATATTTGAAAATAAAACAATTTATTGTAGACCATCCAATCATTCTTTGTCCGCCCCATCCAACTTTTCCTCCCTATCCTTGGTGGTTATTTCCTACCAGCACCACCACCGAAGCACCCACACCGGATCCAAACGCTACTCCGGATCCAGACGCTACTCCGGATCCAAACGCTACTCCGGATCCTCCTTTTGATTTCTGAGTCGGCGGCTCACTTCCCCTCCCTCACACACACACACACACACACGCACGCGTTTTCTATCTTCTCGTCCTTTATCCACTTTCTTTCCTTTCCAAAAATGAACTCTCTCCCCACTTTCATGCTCCCCTAGTTGTAAGCTCAAAATTTGTACATTAGTTACTAAGAAATATTCAAAATAAAACAAAACCGCTGCGTCTACACCCAACAACCCGCCGTCTTTTCCCTGATCGGTCCCGTGCAATCTATCGAAATAATCGTATCATCATATCGTATCGTATAATAATCTATCGTGTTTGGTTTTATAGTACAAAAAACAAAAACGAAGTTGTATTTATTGTATCAGTTTCTCAACAACTTGTAATTAAAAAGTTTTTTCAATAAAAAAAGGTTAATGCGAGTTGAAGTTACACATTTCTTTTTATAAATAAAAAGTAAAATTGTATGAAAACCGCTGCTGCCAATCAACTGCTGCTTCAGTGTTGATTGTTTTCCTTTTCGTCAACAGCTCATAGTGGATGATGTCCTTCAAGTGCCACCAAATCCACAACATAATCTTTTTTATGGATCGATATGCATTCTGTGCTACTAAGGAAATCCGGTTTTGGTTCTCATACTGCTTTAGTATATTTTTCAATGAAATTTTTGGTACTTTTTATCTCTTTGAGAAAGATGAAGAAATGTTTAAATCCAAGCAGATGAGAAGCCCATACTGGTTGAGGATTCATTTCTGTCAACTCATATCAAACTGGGTCATTGTTGATTATTTTGGTACGAAATTTGGTGTACAGAATCCACTTTTCATCTCCTTATTTCTCTGGAAGAATTTACTTGAAAAATGGTTCTTTAAGCAATCGAAACTGATGAGAAGCGCGTAGGGGTTGAGTATTCATTTCTGTTAACTCATATCAAACTGGGTCATTGTTGATTATTTTGGTACGAAATTTGGTGTACAGAATCCACTTTTCATCTCCTTATTTCTCTGGAAGATTCTACTTGAAAAGTGGTTCCTTAAGCAACCTAAGAAGATGAGAAGCACGTAGGGGTTGAGGATTCATTTCTGTTAACTCATATCTGGGTCATTGAAAATTTTTTTGGTACAAAAGTTTTGGTACTGATTCCATTTCTCATCTCCTTATTTCTCTGCAAGAATTTACTTGCAAAATTGTTCCTTAAGCAATCAAAACTGATGAGAAGCGCGTAGGGGTTGAGGATTAATTTCTGTTACCTCATATCAGACTGAGTCATTGTTGATTATTTTGGTACGAAATTTGTGGTACAGAATCCACTTTTCATCTCCTTATTTCTTGTCAAGATTCTACTTGAAAAGTGGTTCCTTAAGCAATCTAAGAAGATGAGAAGCGCGTAGGGTTCATTTTTGTCAACTCATATTCAACTGGGTCATTTTTGATTCTTTTAGTAAAAAAAATTGTGGTACGGAATTCACTTTTTATCTTCCTCTTTCCTTGTAGAATGCGCTTGAGAAATGTTTCATTTTGCAATCTAAAGAAATAAGGAACAAAGATCTTTTGAGAGTTCCTGCGTTGACAGAAACTCATATCCCACTGGCCCGGTATCGGTATTTCTTTGTAGCTTTCAAGCTACTTTAACCCTTTCGGGACTACTGGGATACTGGATAGCAAGTTTTTAAGACCGCTCAAAATAACTAACTAATTATTCAGATCTTATCACACATGATAAATAACACTGCACAAAAAAATAATTTTTTTTCAAATAACAAGGTTCTGACTATGGATTCGTGTAGAGGAGATAAACAAAAATATACGTGTATATCGTTTTGAAAGTTTACGTCTGAATTGTTTTTTAGGGGGGGGTAAAAGTTTTCCCCTTTTCGCGCATTATTATGGTAAATCGGCATACGAAAACCATGTAACATCACATTTTAGGTATATGATGTGTTCAACAATTTAGTGTAAAATACTACGAAGTACATTTTTGTGGAGCATTTTAACCCTGTAGCTCCTATTTGTATGGGTCAATTTGACCCTTTTTTTCTAAAATGCCAAAAATGTCCTGTAAAACAGCACTTTTTAAGGACAAATTGTACCACAAAAATATTTTCCATAAAATTCTACTATAGGTCTCTGAATACATCAAACCTCACAAATTAACTTGAACGCCAGAATTAAGCCAAAACTGAAAATGTATTTAAGTGTTTATTTTGTATTTTATCAACATTGGTACTTACTATTGTTGAGCAACAGTTGTTTTCTCTATTCATTGTGATCTGATCTTCCAAATCCTTGACTATAAGTTGTAGATGGAATCTGATCTCTGTTCTCACACTATTTTGTTCTATTTTGGGTTGACATTTCTGTAGAAAACGCTTGAGAACTGTTCAATGGGTCCACTGCAGTTCTTTGCAAAATTGTTCAACTGTTGCTACAGGTTTTCTGTATTCATTGTGATCTGATCTTTTCAATCTATGAGCATCAGTTTTCAGTTCTTGAAACGCATTCTCTGTCGACACACTGAAGTACACATACACACGCACGTACACATGCACAACTCTCACAACTGGCATTAACGCGCCTAAGGCTCATCTTTGCACAACCATCTGTGCTTTGCGTGTGAATATTTTCACACAGATGGACAATGAAATAGTTTATTATGATTTCTTTATGAGTGCAACTGTTGGTGCATTGCTTACTTCATTTGCGTTAAATTTGCGTTCAAGTTGCTTCTGTGTTGTATTGGCTTTCTTAATGTTCAATTGAATTACTTCTGCCTATGAAATATGAAATTGTTAGACAAAAGCAGCTTTTACATTCGCTAACTAATTCATTGCACAATTTTTGCACTTCTTTAGCTGAGTCAATGCATACAACTCTGACCAACATTATTAAAAATATTCCTATTCTTATGGATTTGAAAGTAGTATTTTTTTAAGTGTTTTAGCTGCAACTGCTTCTTCACAACATTTTCACATACGTTAGATAAGTTTCAAGTTATTTTTATGACTTTGGTTGGCTGTGTTTATTTGGCTTTGTTGTTTTTTCTGTTGGACACAAATTGAGTATAAAAACGGTGCAGTGCTTTCAAAGACAAACAGATTGAAGTGAGCCAACAATGGTTTGGCTGTTGCTCGGCTAGAGTCCAGTGTGCGCACAATGAGTGTAACGTGGAAATTTTGTGTGGTTTTATTAGTGTGCTCACTGTCTGAGACTGTGGCTGATGGCGAGTTGGTAACAAATAAATTCATTGTGCAATGTCAACATTTCATAATCTTAATATTTTTCCATCTCAGGATACATTGATTCAGATTGGAAGCTTTTTGTACACCACATTCAAAGTTACTTACGAAGTTGTCACCTTGCCATTCAAATTTGCTAATGGATTAAGCGAGGCAACTTCTAGGGCTTTTCAACCGCGACCTGTGGAGTGGGAAGACGAAGACGAAGACGAACAATAAATTAGATGTTAAGCATTACTTATGTTAGACTACGATGCACAGTGTTGCGAGTTCATATAGTGGAGTGACAAAAATAGAAGGAGTGGTCGTATATACATAAATGAAATTTGGTATACAGTTATTGTATGAGTAAAGAACTTACTGTACTTACTTAATTTCAATGAAATCGGACCAAAACTTCGACCAAAAGGTATAGATAAAATGCGCTTTTTTCAAAAGAGATTGAAAATAAAATCGCAATAAAGTGCTCCACGGCTGCTCAGAAATTGCTCTTAGAGGGTTAAAATCTTAGACTGACCGCCACTAATATTTCCTCCTGAATATTTCTTTCGAACATACCTGCCCCTTATCTCCAACATTTAATGAGGCTCCCATACAAAATAATCGTTTTTAAAAAGTGCACACCCGCTGCTCTCAGGTTGGTCCCAGACGCACCATATGTAAGACTGACCCACATTGATTTTCCCTTTTGAATATTTTTTCTATACACACCTAACCGCTACATCCAACTCTTAAGGTGGCTGCCATACAAAACTAGTATTTTTCCATAGAACTGGCTTCACACTTGTAAATGTAGTAAAGTAAGCGAAAAAACATCGTATCTGGCAAAATACTTAACCGATTTGAATGATTTATTCAAGAATCGTCAACAATCCTGAATGTCAAAAATACAAAATTAATTAAAAATTAAAAATTCACCACTAGAGGGCGCCTCCCATACAAGTCTGTAGGGCTAGTTGCCTCTAACGAAATGAAACGCGAGCTTGCACGTTGTAACAACTTCTCTTTTATTATAAAACTGATGCAAACGGAATAACGGTTGCCGGCGCGACTGCAGCGCACGGCCTACTACGATAAAAACATTTCGTTGTGTTTAAATTTGCTGAGTTGCTGACTGACAGCATTGCCAGCATTACATTTAGAGAGGGCATTGCCGCCACAAGTCAACTTTTGGTTCTGTACGAAAAAAAATCAAAGTGTACTGTCGAAACTCCATTAACCCCTCTATTTCGAATATAATGGTAATCGTAATTGATTTTCCGAAGCTATCTTCAAAAAATTTTTCCATTACCAGCAGAGCATTATTTGACCGATTGCTATTGGCATTCAACCAAACTGTGAAAATTTGCACTCAAGTCTTCACCGAAAAATGCCAATAACTGCCATTCGCGCAATTATGCGCAGCTAAAAATTGTACAGCCTAATCTACATACTTGCCAAAACAATAAATCCAAAAATTTCAAAACTAATATTTAAGGTTTTTTTTTTTAAAATCCCTTGTAAAGTTTGAACTCACTTTTTATTCACTCGTTTTCTTTACTTAATTTTCATCATAACGTTACTGCTCAGAGGTGAGAGTAATCAGCAAAATTTTGGTCTTGTCAGACCTAGATTATATAAAACTTACGACAACAGTTACTTTTAGGGATCTGCTCATCATTTATTTTGAAATATTCAACCTCAAAGTCAAAGCAAAAATTTGCTGTTTGTACACAATGTTTTTTCAACGCTGAAAGAGCGTACTTTAAGAGCTCATAACTTCTATGTTATACAATATTTTTTCATAAAACTTCGGATTTATCTTAATTGATAAATTTCCAATAAAACCTCATACTCAGATTTTTGCACTTATACAATTGCATTTTGGCATTTTTGTCACCACTCGCAACACTGTGCGATGTCGCCTTGAAGTCATAAATACATTTTTTAGTTATTGTTTTTAACGTAAATAATTACGTGTTACTTAATTTATCAATTAATTTAATGTAAATTAAGTATTTTCTTAATCTTTTGAAGTTTTGTTTTATTTATGTTTTTCAATAGTAAAATTCAATACAAAGCAATTTTCAGATATTTCAAATGCTTGCGAAAGTCATTTTTCGATTGTGTATTGCAAGGATTTTCTAGACGTTTTTAAAACTAGAAAGCTTTGTCAATCCTTGAATGGCTAATAATATTATTATTTTTTTAAATTTTAATCATAAAGAGTAACCAGATGAGAACGATAAGACAAATAATTTAAATAAGTAACTGAATAAAGTGTAATATATCAAATTGTTTTTGATTTTATGGTAGAGAACATCATTCAAATGGCCGGCCAGAGATTTGTTGGCAGTTCTTCTGTTAGCAAACAGTCCAATTTCTGATGACTGGGTTCAATATGTGCAGCATTATTTCGGCAATGGTGTCTGGAATGTGGGCCTCAAGCCGGTTCAAAGTGGTTCAACGTAGCCTTAGAGAAAATAGTAAAAAGGCATCAGTTAGCATGAACGTGGTAGCCAGTTGATGAATGCTTGATGTGAGCTGAGACAGTCGCCAAATTTCTTCTTCTTCTGGTCATTTTGTCGATAGCTATTGACTTCAATAAACTGTGGCTAAGGTCTGTAAAGATGAAACATATATCTATATATAAATAATAAATAATAATTCTTAGTATTGACTAACTGACTGACTGACTGTTGTGACCACTGATGCCACAAACAAGAAACTTTAACTGTAGGTTAAATTTAAAAATTTTACCTTCGCTTAGTACGGATTTTAGGAGTTCGGGGTCTAAAAGGACAAAAAATGGCTGAAGGTGTTTTATGACGAAACTTGATTGATTTATTTGAAATTTGCTTGATTTCATATTATTTCATTTTTTTTAATTAAATCAGAATCTGGCAGGCTCAATAATGGGTTAAGAGCTTGTATGGAGAAACATGATGTAATGAAATGATGATTTAGTAAAACCATTTAAAATAAGAAATAATTCGTTCTTCACTTTTTGAATGTCAAAATCAGACGGTGTCAACAATGGGTTAAGAGCTTGTATGAAGAAACATGATTGAATGACTCTTTCGACTTCAAAGTTATTGAAACTATTTCAAATGAAAACACCTTTGTCGACATTTGTGTTACACGTTTTGAAAAATCAAAACCTGAAAAGGTCAATAATGGGTTAAGAACGGGAAAGAATGGGCAATCAGTGCTCCTCAGTTTTCTTTTCTTATTGGTTTTTTAACTTCAAAGTTGTTAAAAATGCTTCAAATGCGAAATAATTCAACGTGTTCTGTACTCTTTTAAAATTCAATTTCAAATTTGGTCAACAATGGGTTGAGAGTTTGTATGAAGAAAAATAATCTAATACGTTTTTTGACTTTAAACTTAGTGAAAATGCTTCAAATGCGAAATAATTCAACACATATTTTTTATTTTTTTGAAAATCAGAATCTAGCAGCGTCAGCAATGGGTTAAAAGTTTGTATGAAGAAACATGTTTTATCGTTTTTTTTTTACTTCGAAATCGGTGAAAATACTGAAAATCAAAAATAATTCAAAACGTATTTTGCAGTTTTCTAAAATCGTTATTTGGCAAGGTCAACAATGGGTTAAGAGTTTGTATGAAGAAACATGATCTACTTGAGTATTTTACTTCAAAATCGGTGAAAATACTAAAAATAAAAAGGAATTCGAAACATATTTTTCACTTTTGTGAAAATCAAAATCTGATGGGGTCAACAATGGGTTAAAATTGTGTATGAAAAACATGATTCATTGTGTTTTTTTTTACTTCAAACTTGGTAAAATTACTTGAAATGAGATGTAATTCGTTTCATAGTTTTAATTTTTGTGAAAATCAAAATCTGATGCGGTCAACAATGGGTTAAAAGTGTGTTTGAAAAAACATGATGTAATAAGTTTGTCGACTTCAAACTAGTAAAATCATTCAAATGAGTAATAACTCGACACGTGTCATTCACTTTTTTGAAATCAAAATCTGATAGGGTTAACAATGAGTTAAGAGTTTGTTGTGGAGATCAAGTTTCCCCTTATATTCCTTCTCGTATTGGGTTTTTTGACTTCAAAGTTGGTGAGTTGTTGAGTTTTGAAGTTCATAACCTGACATAGTCAACAATATGCTTAAATTTTTGTCTATGATTTAATGAGTTAAAAATTCAAACTTAGTAAAACTATTTCAAATGAGAATTAATTCGCCTTTTTTACTTTTTAAGATCAAAATGTGAATCACAATACATGTGAAGAAATTATAAAAAAAGTGCAATTTGATTAATGGGCTCATTGACTTCCAATGTTTTGAAAGAACTCCAAATGAGAAATAGTTGAATAAAAATTTTTCATATTTTCCAATCAAATCTGACGCGACCATCAAAAGGTTAATAGGAACGCAATTTGTTGAGCCAATTAACTTTAATTTTTTTAATAATTAAAAACTGCAAGCAACACGCCTACATACTTAAATTGAATGTTTAAATATTCAAGTTAATAATTGAAATTGTGATAAGCGAAATAAGCGAAACAATCTACATTGTGACCAAAAAGTTTCCGGAAGTTCTCATTTAAAATTCGCGCGCTGTATATTTTTCGATATTTTAAGTTTCTGTAGGTTGGTAGCACTCTCCTTAACTACTACGCCAAAAATGAGCACGATCTGTCAGACAGTTTGTTTACGGCAGCTGTTGAAACCAGTTCACCTCAGTAGTGCGTTGCGATTTTGTTGAGAATTTTCTTCAAAATGAGTACCGTGAACAGGTCTCGTTGGACGTGCTTGATCGTGCCAATTCCGATCCAACTTTCATGGAACGCATCATAACTGATGACGAGACATGGGTCTACGAGTACGACATGCAAACAAGCCAACAATCATCGGAATGGAGAGGAAAAGACGAGCCGAAACCGAAAAAACCACGCCAAAGTCGATCGAAAATCAAGGTAATGCTGATTGTTTTCTTCGATATTCGTGGTGTGGTGCATCATGAATTCGTCCCTGAAGGACAAACAGTCGGTAAAGACTATTATTTGACTGTTTTAAGACGTTTGCGTGAAAATATCCGCCGTAAACGGCCTCAATTGTAGAAGCATAATTCATGGATTTTTCATGACGATAATGCTCCCTCGCACCGAGCCAACATTATCAACGATTTTAAGGCCAAACATTCAATAAATACCATCGAACAGCCACCGTATTCACCTGATCTTGCACCGTGTGACTTTTTCCTGTTTCCCAAACTCAAATTACCACTCAGAGCAACGCGTTTTGAATCCATAGAAGACGTAAAACAGAATTCGCAGAGGGAACTCAAAGCCATACCGGAAAGCGCCTATAAAAAATGTTTTGATGATTGGAAGAAACGTTGGCATATGTGTATCGCTTCTAATGGAGCATATTTTGAAGGAGATAAAATAAATATTGATGAAGATTAAGAATTTTGCGTTTTATTTAAAATTTCCGGAAACTTTTCGGTCACAAGGTATGTGCGGCAAAATTTTGATGAACTGTACAACTTAAGTAATTTTTTTCACACTCCTAATGTGAATATTCAATTATTGAGGCCTAATACAAAAATGTTTTCGGCAGTTGGGCAATAAAGTTGGTCATTAAATATAATTATTTTTTCATGATTGCAATCGTCTCTAAAATTATATTATTGCACTTTTGGCTTTTGGCAAAATATTTTATTTTATTAATTTAAGTCTATGAACAGATTGTTCTTACAGACACATTACAAACTAAACTTAAAACTAGAGAACATGTTTTAGATCATTTTAAAAAACATCTTTTGAAAGAAACAAGTCTAACTTGAATTTAGAAGATACAGTGTTATACACGTTTAAAGCTCTGTATAAAGGGGAGTTTAAAGCATAATTAGCTCGGCAAGTGCTTAAGTAGAATGTGTCTGCCTGTCGTAGCGCTCTTGAAGGAACATTGAAGTTAATTAACTGCAGCAAAGACGGGCAGTCAACCCTTCCCACCTCGATGTCAGAAACGAACATCAGTGCCAAGGTTGTTCTTCTGTTTTCCAGAGACTTTAGGTCAATTAGCTTGGAACGTGCCTCATAGGATGGTAAAGGATCTGCAAACCTAAGAGACCTCAGAGCGAACCGAACAAACGACTTTTGGATTCGTTCAATTCGTGAGACATGAGATGCATAAAATGGATTCCATATGAAAGAACCATATTCTAGCCTAGAACGAACCAGACTTGTATAAAGCGACTTAAGCGTGTATGGATCAGAGAATTCCGCATCGTTACGGCGAATGAACGCTAGCAAGGAGTAGGCTTTAGGTATGATGTAATTCAAGTGGGGTACAAAGCTGAATTTAGAATCAAAAATTACCCCAAAGTCTTTAACTTCTATGATTCGACCAAGCGGGGAGTTCGCCAGGGAATACGAAGTGTTTATAGGATTGGTTGACTTCGAGAAAGTGGCAAAGTGACACTTTGAAACATTAAGTTGGAGTTGGTTTTTAACACACCAACGAACGATTGAGTTTATATCCGACTGTAAATTAGAAACGTCCGAAAAATCCAAAACTTTAGTGTAAAGTTCTAAGTCATTGGCAAACAAAAGGCACTGAGAATTTCTGACGGCGTATGAAATATCATTGATAAAAACAATGAACAACAGTGGACCAAGGATACTGCCTTGTGATACACCAGAAGTTGCTACAAATGGTCGAGAGTGGACATTTTCAATACTAACAAAACTTTCTCTATTTTCAAGATAGGATATAAACCATGATAGCATACTAGAGTGAAACCCCAAATTTGATAATTTTTTTTTTTTTTATATTATATTATATATATTATATATATATATTTTATATTATATTCATTCATTCATTTCTTTTTCAAATATTACTTTACATATCAAAGTGCATATTCTCTGCGGTTTCTCTCCTTTTTGGCAAAATTTCTCTACAAACAACTCAAACCACTGAAGGATTGAATCTTTTCGTGAATAGCTGACTTAACCAGCTTACGCCTGTGCAGATCTTCTGGCATTCGGGACGGACTTATCGCAGTGTTGCAGCTATATGTCAGAAAACTTAATAATAATCATATTTAAATCCATAAGAACCCGACGCTTGAAAAGTATATCGCCTGCGACACGTGCCTTTTGAATTTCGCGCTTCATTTCCGTTACCATATTTTTATCATTCTCAGTCAAATTCGCACTCATCAGCAACTTATCAATACTTTGTATGCCTTCGTCAAGATGCGAATTCAACATTGCTTTTTCCTCATTCAACTGCTGGTATAAATCCATCATACTTTCCACTTGCATTATATAGTTTGCGATTTCTTCATCCGTTTTTAAATCCGACAACTCAACATTGGCCGTAATTTCTAGTAAGACATAAATTTCTAGCTCAGTCAGTGTCACATCATGTTGGGTTTCTGTCAGAGCACTCGATACAACGTTGACGGCTAGTTGAGCCTGCTTGGCTTTCGCGATGAGATTCTCTGAAGGCCCCAACGATGGCTGAGGTGTTAGCTGAGTTCACAATGTATTAAATAAAATATCGATAAAATAAATATTCTATATAAATATAATTTTATATCAAACCTCAGTGAACTGGGCCACCGTCCAATGGGCGGTAAACATAAACAGAACTAGAAATAATTTACGATTTTCCATTTCGAATAAACGCAACGCAAACGTAAACTCAAACTTGCCTTCCTAACTCTGATTTGTTTTACGTGGAATATAATGAGTGGATATTTTGCGCTCAGCTTTTATACAAAAATCCTGCACACAAAAGCCAAAAGTGCAATTAGAGACGATTGCAATCATGAAAAAATAATTATTTTTAATGACCAACTTTATTGCGCGAATGCCGAAAACATTTTTGTATTAAGCTTCAATAATTGAATATTCTCGTTAGGTAAACACACTATGAAACACTGATTACACAGTACAATAGTAAAAAAAACCCGCGGAGTTTCTCAACTGTTCCTTATATTTTCGGAGTCGCTGATCACGAATATGTAATTATTTTTTTCGGGTCACCTCTAGTTTGGGTTTTACAGGGTCTTGAAGTTACAAGCTACACCCCAACTAAAAAAATTAATTTAAATGGTTGAACTTATCCTAGTCTAACAATATTGGTATCAAAAGAAAGGGAATTATATCTCCAACTCAAATCAAATAATTTTTTTGTAATTATCCTGGCTGAAGGATATAAAAACGTCCTTTTAAGAATGTATCCTTTATTATCCTGGAAGTTTTTCTACAAAAAAATTTGAAAAAAATATATTATGATACAAAACCCTTACCATGCACCAAATCAAATCAAAAAATATATTTATAAAAACTATAAAAATTAAAAAGATAAAAAATATTAGCAACTTAAAAATAGTAAAAATATTAGTTATTGAATAATAATTTAATTAATAACCAACAAAAACTGAAAAATATCTTAAAAACCTTACAAACGATTTGAGAATAATAACTTTTCATTTGAAATTCTTCAATGTCTTCTGTACTTTATTTACTTTAATTTTTTCTCTCCCCACTGTTTCGAAGCTTCGCTCCGTAATACATAAAGCATTTGCGCCTTTCTTTTTAATCGTTTCACCTTGCCAAGCTAGAAGCATTTCTTTGTGCGCTCACCTTTTTGTTGTCCCACTAAGCACTTTTACGCTGTAATCGCACTTTGAGATCGTTCAAGTGGCCGCTTATAAAACTTTTCGCCAAAATTCCTCAAAACGAAACGGAAAAATTGTTGCCCTTCCACTTGAGTGTTTCTTTTTGCTAGTCGGTTTAGTGTTGCTGAAAACTTACTCACCGCCCGCCCACCGTTGCCACGCTTACATCTGCTTACTGCCACTAATTACCTTCAAAAATATCAAAGCACTTTATTTTTATTTAAGTCGACCGCAATAGCTTTAAGCTCTTAAGACTTTTGCAGTTTGTTTTTGTTGTTGTTGTTCATGTTGTTGCACTGTTTTGAACGTTTTCGCATGCACCTTGATGGTTTAAACGAAATTTTGCGTTCACACAAAATTTCTTCAAAATTGTTTATTACTTTTAGTGATTATTCGAAATGTTTGCTAAGACTTTTAGTTTTAATGGGCTTTTGTTCTCATTGGTTTTTACTTGTGTAAGTTTTTGTATATATTTAGAATTTTGTTACACAATTTTTTATTTTGTTTTAAGTTTGTTTAGTTTTTTCGCAATTATGCTTTCTCCTTGTTCTATAAAATTATTGCTGTTTTCTCCATGCTTCATTTTAATTATTTTGTTGTTTGGCTTATTTAATTTGTTTATTGTTTTTTTGTTTTATTTCATTTCATATTATTTTATTTTGTTTCATTTTATTTTATTTTATTTTATTTTATTTTATTTAATTTTTTTTCTGTTATTTCATTTTATTTTATTTTATTTTATTTTATTTTATTTTATTTTATTTTATTTTATTCTGTTATTTTATTTTATTTTATTTTATTTTATTTTATTTTATTTTATTTTATTTTATTTTATTTTATTTTATTTTATTTTATTTTATTTTATTTTATTTTATTTTATTTTATTTTATTTTATTTTATTTTATTTTATTTTCTTTTATTTTATTTTATTTTATTTTATTTTCTTTTATTTTATTTTATTTTATTTTATTTAATTTTATTTTATTTTATTTTATTTTATTTTATTTTATTTTATTTTATTTTATTTTATTCTGTTATATAATTTATTTTATTTTATTTTATTTTATTTTATTTTATTTTATTTTATTTTATTTTATTTTATTTTATTTTATTTTATTTTATTTTATTTTATTTTATTTTATTTTATTTTATTTTATTTTATTTTATTTTATTTTATTTTATTTTATGTTATTTTATTTTATTTTATTTTATTTTATTTTATTTTATTTTATTTTATTTTATTTTATTGTATTTTATTTATTTTTTTTATATTTATTAATTTTTTATTTATCTTTGTCTCTAGTTCTGACCTCAAAAGCGTATAAGTTAAGCGTTTTGCTCAGCTTCTAGAAATCAACGCAATTTGGTCGAGTCACCGTGCACTTTACGGGGGAAGAGGGAAAAACTGAGAGTAGGCAAGAAAATCTTACAACTTTCGATGCAACTTTTACTAATGTGAGTTTGAATTTATTTGTTAGTGTTGATTTATTTGTTGAATATGTTGCGCGCATTCTTCATTGCCTTTCTTGCTTTGCCTCCCTTTGGTTTCTTTGTTATTGCTTTGTTTCTCACTGTTTGTTGTTGCTTTTATAATTTGTTTTTTTTTGTGCCTGCACACAAGTGATTTTAGCATTTCCCCATCCCACCACCTCTTCTTTCCGCACAAATATTGATGTAAAAGTTATGCGAAAAGTTTTGATTTGTTTAGTGAATTTGGCCAATTCACTCTTAGTCGGCTGCGCCTTTGAATGTTGAAAGCCCATTTGCACTCAGGTCCAGCGTTCGTTCGTTTTGACTTTACACTGCAACCTACTCCCTTTGGTGTAGCGGGAAATGTCAGTGAAATTTATGCTTCCTGCTCTCTTTCGCCTCTTCTTCATCTCGCAACGCGCTACGCTTCAGCTAGTCGACTAATTGAAAACGCGCTGAGTGCGCAGTTAAACAGCTGACTGCAGTTAACGCTTTTCTGCAATTGCTGCAAAATTGCAGCTCTGCCAGAATTTCAAAAATTCCCGAAATAAATTTCTTTTTTGTTGTACTTTTAATTCTTTTCGATTTCTTAATTAAATTTGTTGTACTTCATTGTCGGCTTGTTGACCTGTCTTACTGTCGCACTGCCAATGAATGCAAGCGCAGTAAAATTGCCGAAAATTTATTGAACATTGGCAAACTTGGCCGTAATTGGTGAAAGTTTAAATTGATATGTAAGCACAAAATTAAAAAAATAAAATTTGAACGAAAACAATGCGAGCATTCACAATGCGACGAGTGAGTAGAGCAATGAAGTAAAGAAATGGAGAGAGGGAGGGAGGCAGGTTTGTTTGGAGAGAGTCGAAATAAGTGAGTCAGCTATTCATTGCATTGAAGTCAAGGTTCGATTCGTTAAAGCTGACAGCTTATGGGGCGAGTACACTTAAAGATCCGCTGAGTGAATGTCCACACCCATTGGGTCTACAAGTTTGCCTTGTTTTCTAGTTGCTTGACAAGTATTGAGTGATTTCTAATACTTAAATGAGGCACCTGTCCGGATCTTGGCCAATTTTCGTTAGTCACTGATATGAGTCGTTTAGTTTTGTGGTTCAATAATATTTAGAATACATCCAGCTGGCAGTTCATTTCGAAGTAACGAAATTAAATACTGAGAAACCCTACTTTATTCAATCTGAAGCGATAAGCAAAAGTTCGTTAGACCAAAAATCAATCAAACTTTCACAAAAAAACAAAAAACCTTCATGCTTGCTTTTTCACAACAACCAGGCACTGCTTTTGACAGTCGCAACAAACTGTCCGCATGTACTTGACCCAAACGACAGAGAGACAAACAGTCGACCCTGAGCTAAAAATTAAATTTTCTAATTTCAACGAACGAAAAGCGAAATAAAAATAAAATAGAAAACTCAATTTAAAAACAAAAAAACCAACAACAACAATATTCACAACCACAATTGTCACAAAAACGAATTCGAAACTAAAACTCAGAGCAAAGCATTTAACCGTAAAACTAAGCAAATCAAAGTCGAATCCGTTGTGAAGGTCTCCATGATTGTTCGAGTAACTAAAACAGCAAGAAACGAAAATGAAAATAAATCAAATAAAGTGAAAATGATGCAAATAAAGTAAAAACCGGGTTTTTATTAGAAAATCAACAAGATACAAAAACGACAACTCTTCGCTGCAAATTCGAAAAAGCGCCAAAACGTATAAAAGTACAAACGGCGAACAGCGAATGAACGAATGCGACATTGAAGGTAAAAGTGCAGCAGCTTTGAGCTGAAGCTGCTAATTAAACTAATTTGAGTGAAATTTAATTTGAAATTAAATTCCTTGAACCGAGCAATGATGAAGAACAAGCATTCAATTTGTCCGAAGGCAAAATGTTGTCAGTTGGTTTTTGTTGTTGTTGGGTTTTGTCAGTTCTGTTTTATTAGCAGGAAAATTTTCCAAAAGCTATTTGCATGCCTTCACTTGTCTTGGCTGGGCGACATCATTGCGGTGCTGCTAGAAGAGGAAGAATAAGTAGAAGCATAAGAAGAATAAGAAGCAGAGGTATAAAGGCGATGACAGCCAACACTGGTCGCTGAGTTGCTGGTGAGGCGCATTAACCATCAAATTGTAGACGACAACCGAAACAACAACAATGTAAATTGCAAAAACAATAAAATGAATTGCAAAAACAACAACAATAAGCAATCTAATGAAGACAAGCGGAAACGTATAAGATGGATGTAAACTAAATAATAGGAAACGAAGTTGGACACCAATGAGTGTGGATGATGAACTGAAACGGTCGCATTAGAAAGAAGGGTTGGAAAAGGAGAAAAGTAGAGAAGTGAGAAGTAAGAATAAGAAAGTAGGAACTATGAAGTAAGAAGTAAGAAGTAAGAAGTAAGAAGTAAGAAGTAAGAAGTAAGAAGTAAGAAGTAAGAAGTAAGAAGTAAGAAGTAAGAAGTAAGAAGTAAGAAGTAAGAAGTAAGAAGTAAGAAGTAAGAAGTAAGAAGTAAGAAGTAAGAAGTAAGAAGTAAGAAGTAAGAAGTAAGAAGTAAGAAGTAAGAAGTAAGAAGTAAGAAGTAAGAAGTAAGAAGTAAGAAGTAAGAAGTAAGAAGTAAGAAGTAAGAAGTAAGAAGTAAGAAGTAAGAAGTAAGAAGTAAGAAGTAAGAAGTAAGAAGTAAGAAGTAAGAAGTAAGAAGTAAGAAGTAAGAAGTAAGAAGTAAGAAGTAAGAAGTAAGAAGTAAGAAGTAAGAAGTAAGAAGTAAGAAGTAAGAAGTAAGAAGTAAGAAGTAAGAAGTAAGAAGTAAGAAGTAAGAAGTAAGAAGTAAGAAGTAAGAAGTAAGAAGTAAGAAGTAAGAAGTAAGAAGTAAGAAGTAAGAAGTAAGAAGTAAGAAGTAAGAAGTAAGAAGTAAGAAGTAAGAAGTAAGAAGTAAGAAGTAAGAAGTAAGAAGTAAGAAGTAAGAAGTAAGAAGTAAGAAGTAAGAAGTAAGAAGTAAGAAGTAAGAAGTAAGAAGTAAGAAGTAAGAAGTAAGAAGTAAGAAGTAAGAAGTAAGAAGTAAGAAGTAAGAAGTAAGAAGTAAGAAGTAAGAAGTAAGAAGTAAGAAGTAAGAAGTAAGAAGTAAGAAGTAAGAAGTAAGAAGTAAGAAGTAAGAAGTAAGAAGTAAGAAGTAAGAAGTAAGAAGTAAGAAGTAAGAAGTAAGAAGTAAGAAGTAAGAAGTAAGAAGTAAGAAGTAAGAAGTAAGAAGTAAGAAGTAAGAAGTAAGAAGTAAGAAGTAAGAAGTAAGAAGTAAGAAGTAAGAAGTAAGAAGTAAGAAGTAAGAAGTAAGAAGTAAGAAGTAAGAAGTAAGAAGTAAGAAGTAAGAAGTAAGAAGTAAGAAGTAAGAAGTAAGAAGTAAGAAGTAAGAAGTAAGAAGTAAGAAGTAAGAAGTAAGAAGTAAGAAGTAAGAAGTAAGAAGTAAGAAGTAAGAAGTAAGAAGTAAGAAGTAAGAAGTAAGAAGTAAGAAGTAAGAAGTAAGAAGTAAGAAGTAAGAAGTAAGAAGTAAGAAGTAAGAAGTAAGAAGTAAGAAGTAAGAAGTAAGAAGTAAGAAGTAAGAAGTAAGAAGTAAGAAGTAAGAAGTAAGAAGTAAGAAGTAAGAAGTAAGAAGTAAGAAGTAAGAAGTAAGAAGTAAGAAGTAAGAAGTAAGAAGTAAGAAGTAAGAAGTAAGAAGTAAGAAGTAAGAAGTAAGAAGTAAGAAGTAAGAAGTAAGAAGTAAGAAGTAAGAAGTAAGAAGTAAGAAGTAAGAAGTAAGAAGTAAGAAGTAAGAAGTAAGAAGTAAGAAGTAAGAAGTAAG
Organism: Melieria omissa; assembly: GCA_963971225.1. Taxonomy (NCBI): domain Eukaryota; kingdom Metazoa; phylum Arthropoda; class Insecta; order Diptera; family Ulidiidae; genus Melieria; species Melieria omissa. The sequence goes on along the minus strand of OZ020267.1, from coordinate 106,154,944 downwards.
AAGTAAGAAGTAAGAAGTAAGAAGTAAGAAGTAAGAAGTAAGAAGTAAGAAGTAAGAAGTAAGAAGTAAGAAGTAAGAAGTAAGAAGTAAGAAGTAAGAAGTAAGAAGTAAGAAGTAAGAAGTAAGAAGTAAGAAGTAAGAAGTAAGAAGTAAGAAGTAAGAAGTAAGAAGTAAGAAGTAAGAAGTAAGAAGTAAGAAGTAAGAAGTAAGAAGTAAGAAGTAAGAAGTAAGAAGTAAGAAGTAAGAAGTAAGAAGTAAGAAGTAAGAAGTAAGAAGTAAGAAGTAAGAAGTAAGAAGTAAGAAGTAAGAAGTAAGAAGTAAGAAGTAAGAAGTAAGAAGTAAGAAGTAAGAAGTAAGAAGTAAGAAGTAAGAAGTAAGAAGTAAGAAGTAAGAAGTAAGAAGTAAGAAGTAAGAAGTAAGAAGTAAGAAGTAAGAAGTAAGAAGTAAGAAGTAAGAAGTAAGAAGTAAGAAGTAAGAAGTAAGAAGTAAGAAGTAAGAAGTAAGAAGTAAGAAGTAAGAAGTAAGAAGTAAGAAGTAAGAAGTAAGAAGTAAGAAGTAAGAAGTAAGAAGTAAGAAGTAAGAAGTAAGAAGTAAGAAGTAAGAAGTAAGAAGTAAGAAGTAAGAAGTAAGAAGTAAGAAGTAAGAAGTAAGAAGTAAGAAGTAAGAAGTAAGAAGTAAGAAGTAAGAAGTAAGAAGTAAGAAGTAAGAAGTAAGAAGTAAGAAGTAAGAAGTAAGAAGTAAGAAGTAAGAAGTAAGAAGTAAGAAGTAAGAAGTAAGAAGTAAGAAGTAAGAAGTAAGAAGTAAGAAGTAACAAGTAACAAGTAACAAGTAAGAAGTAAGAAGTAAGAAGTAAGAAGTAAGAAGTAAGAAGTAAGAAGTAAGAAGTAAGAAGTAAGAAGTAACAAGTAACAAGTAACAAGTAAGAAGTAAGAAGTAAGAAGTAAGAAGTAAGAAGTAAGAAAAAAGAAGTAAGAAGTAAAAAGTAAAAAGTGAAAAGTGAAAAGTAAAAAGTGAAAAGTAAAAAGTAAAATGTAAAATATAAAAAGTAAAAAGTAATAATTAACAAATATAAATGAGTAAAAATTCAGCTGGAAAAAATGGGAAACACTGCAAATGAACAGACAAAACACATACAAATTGGAAAATAAAAAGAGTATAAACGATATTGGGGCAGGAAAAGAAATTGAAATATGAAACATATGAAAAATATGAACAATGCAAAACAAACATTTAGCAACTACAATAAAACTATAACTAACTACTTGTATATGACAACAATAACAACATTATCGCACAATGTGACAGCAATTTCAATGCTTTTCGCTCAATTCGGCAGCATTCGTCCTACAAAGATGTGGTCACTGCTCTTGTTTTTTTGTTTTATATTTTCCCGCCTATGAGTTATACTCCAATCGTTGTCCTCCTCTCAGAAAGCTACATAAAATTAGCTTATTGTTCAGTTTCTCACAATTTCAACTTTTCACTCTGACCAACGCTTATCTGCCCCCGCTCGACACCGTATGTCCTTTGACGCACAGACCAAATGTCCTTCTTGTTCTATTACTCTTTGCCGCGCATGTCTGCTTTCCGCTTTTGCTTGTAGCGCCAACAAATTTTACGACAATTTATTTTCCTTCACTTATTTTCGTCTTAGTGTCATGAGAATTTTGATCTATTCTCTTTGCCTTTTATCGGCTGGTGTGTGTGCTTTGTGTCGCACCAGCACACAGCTTCCCATGAAGACAGTTAGTTGACTTTTCATTTCCAACGGAGTATAGTCGTCATTGTACGGCAGTGACAAGAACAACTTGACCAACATGGCAACCCCGCAAACGGTCTGAGTGGCCATGTTGCGTTGGCTGCTGGTCCGGCAGTGTCCTTTTCGTTACATTTTAACAAATTAGTTTACAGATAAGCAGCCAGCTAGCCGACAGTTTCATTTCTCCCTGTCCGTTGTTGCTATTGTCATTGTTATTGTTGTTGTTGCATTTGTCTTGTCGCCAACTTATGTCCTGTCAAATGGCACTTTGTGTCTTGGTGCTCTGCTTGCTCGGAACTTGAGCACAGCGTGATGTGAAATCTGCTTGTACCTTGGATGCTTCTTCTACAGAAGCGTCTTACCTTTGCTGCATGGTGTTGAAAAATGTAAGAAAAGTGGCAACAACACAAGCTTGTACCAGTAATAAAACTGTAAGTAGCTGCTTGCTGCTCCCTCACAGCCCCCCACGCACTGTTGCCACTTATTGCTATCCCTATCAGCGTTGTGTAAGGATATGCTAAAGCATGTCAGGATATCATAACGTCGCATCGATTGCAGTTAAGATTTTTATCACTTTTTTTCTTGTTTGTGTTTTGCTGTTTGTTTCATTTTATTTAACTATTTTGTTTGTCTTGTTTTGGGGAAAGCATGGTGTTCCTCTGCTGTTAGTTGACTCATTGTTGTGCAAATTCATGCCATAGTTGCCACTACTTGGTTTTATTTTTCTTCTTCTGCTTCTGCTTCTTCTTATTCTTATTCTGCATCTTGTTCTTCTTAAACTGCTTCTTCTTCATCTGTAAATGGTTGTTTTTTTTTTCGTCGCACACAAAAGACTCGAACGTCTGTGGCGTTCGTCACTCGTCAGGCAGCCGTGTCGCCGCTCACTTCACTTCTGACGGCGCTGCTTTTGACAGTGTCCACTTGTCATCTTAAGTCAGTCAGTTCGTCATTTGTCGCACCGCGCTGTTGGCGCTGCTGTTGTTGCTGTAGTGGCAACAGCCAACAGCTAAGTGCCTGTAAGTGCTCGGCTCTATGGCCAAAAATATATAAATGACTTCAAGTTGTTGGCGAAAAATTGGCAGCAATTTCTTTTCTCTCTCCCTCTACGTCTCCCTCTCTCGCTCGTCCACTCTCTTGTCAACTGACAGAGATTAGACTTTTTGCGCGCATTCTTGCAGAAATTTATATATTTTTTGCTTATTGCATTTATTATAATTTTTGGCTTGGGGTAGTTTTTGGTTATTTTGTTGTTGTTGAGAAGAAATGATTGCTGTATTTTAATATAAAAAAGTTTTGACTGAAAATTGTTGGACTTAAAGTTGAGAAGTTGCTGACTTGGGGATTTTTCTAATATAAAATTTTTATAATAATTTTTATAAATATATATAAATTTATTTATTTAAGGAAACTCATAGAAATATATTAAAGTATATTTATAAATATTACGAAATGTTTTTTTAATTCTTAAAATTTTTGTTTTCTGTCTCTTTCAGGTAAATAATCAGCCATTCCTTATGCAATCTTCAAAACTGTGAGTGCATCAAAATATTGTAAAACTTTTTAAATTTTTAAGCAGTAATCGGTTGCACTTGAAGGATTTCATCAATTTAATATTTTTACAAAAATAATAAAGCAATTTTTTTTAATTTTCAATTAAATTTTACTATCAACAATTGTGCCGACAGTTAATGACATAAGGAGAAACGAAAACGAAAACTTTTCAAATGCAGCAATGAAGTGAGTGCAACAGCTTGAAAAGTATTCCGACGTATGCGCACTTTACTCGTGTTCAAATTAATATTACTTAGTTATTAAACTCAGTTATGCATATTACTTGTTGTTGACAACATCAACAACAACAACAACAACCCCAACCCCATCAACTGCTACCACTATAGACTCCTTCACTGCCCAACGACTCAGAACACATACGTAACAACTTTTCGAGCACATAAACACGCAAACGTGACAAACTTGTAGGTCCAAAGAATACAAAAACAAAAAAAAGAGAGATCTGAAAAGAGGCATAGAAAACATAGGTGTAAAGTTGAGGTAGCCAGCAAGTGTGGCTGTAATATGAGAAAGTGCCAAGTTTGCGGCTTCTTTGGGGTTCTTTCTTTTCTTATGTTTCGCACAGTTTGTGGAATGGAATGCAATCTTAAGTTGCAAATACTTTTCCACTTGTTCAAGTTAAGTGGCTTTTGCCTAGTGCCAGTCGGTGTGTCTGTCTGTCCTGGAGGCTGTCTGACGTTTGCGTTATAAACAAAACAAAAAAAATGAAACGCACAGAAGCGTGTAAATAAAATCCATGAAAGTAAACGCGTGTGTGACAGAACTTGCGTCAACGCAAGTAAGGAAGTCACGCGTACCGCCTTCGGCCCATATGTCAACTATTAACTTACAATGCAAATATTTTTGAGACAGCAAAGACACAGCAAGTCAAAGCAACGGCAAACAAAATCAAGTTAAGCCAAGTCAAAGCATGCGGGCAGGAAGTGCTAAATAAAAACGTCTAATAAGAAGAAATGAAAGTAAGAGAAACGAAACGAAACGTGCGCACAACAAAAGACACAAACACAAACACAGTCGCAGTCACAGACACAGACACAATCACAGACACTGGTACAAGTGCTGCACGTAGCAGTGTGAGAAAAAGTCACAGATTGTAATCAGGGTGCCGCTCCGTACCCGCAGTTGTTATCTGTGTATTGCAGTGAATACGTTGTGTTTGTGTTGCATACATTTAGGCGTTGTCACACACGCCCATATGTAGGCAACATATGCCGCAACTTCAGGCACAGCGCTTTGGGGTTTCCCTCGCTAAGAATAGGAAAAAAAAATTGCTTAAGTAAATGCGACACACACTCACTCATTCACACATACAAACAAACACGCACATGAACTTACACGCTCGCACAAAAACTGTCGACATGTTTGGCGCTTGGCATATGGCGCAACGTCCAAAAACCGCCAATCACATACACTCAGACTCACACACAGACATATACACACAAATAAGCTACACACAAATTGGCTTCAGGAAGACGGGGAAGAAAACAAAGTGTACACCAAAACTTTTTGTACGCGACGCGTTGCAACAATTTAAGAAAGTTATAAACAAGTAATTGAAGTTAAAAACAACAACAAAACCATTTATAATAATGCGAAAATCACACAAACTTCTATAAGTAAAGTTCTCAAACAATAACAAACACATGGAGCAGTTAGAAAAAAAAAGCGCACCAACACCAAAAATTAATGACAACAAATGAGAAATGATAAGCGAAGCGCTTAATGCGGCACGTAATGTTTACTTTCTACCACATTCACACACACACACACATACATACACACACACTTGCCTCCTAGCTGGTGTCTCAATTGTGTCGTCTATAACTGCTTGAAGAACGTTGCTTTCTGCGGCCACGCTGCGTGTGTGCTGCACTTAGTTGTCGATTCTTTGCTTCGTTCAAGTACGCGCTCAACTTTCTTGATGCCCATAGAGGCTCTTCGTTTACCGCTAAGTCGCTTGTCAGTGGTTCACAAACAGATAAAATAACTTAGGAGAATATTAGAGACAGGATTTTGTACTAAAGTTCTGTATGAACAAATATTTAGTTGAGGGATTAGGTAAAATTCTTATGGCAGAGAGCAATAGGCTTTCTACTTCAGACAAATATAGGAAGCATGACAAGTTTACCAAACTTAAGGGGCTCTTCTGAACGAATAGTTTCAGGTCCAAAGAAAAGGATTTGGTACTATGCAAGAATTCACACAAACAAAATCCAATAACTAGGCTTACCAGATGGTAAGATATTAATTATGTGATCTCCTTTGGCAAATGTCAATAAAACGTTGTGCTATTTTTAAATTATTTCAGTAACTCTAAAGCATTCAAAAGTCCATTGATTAGAGAACCCCAAGTTCATAACGTCTGTTAGGATTAGGTTAGCACTAACTACTTAAAACAAATGCAGAATTTCACTTCGATTTAGGTGACTACTTTCATTTAGCATGAATTAAACTACTCTTAAGTGCCTTGAGTAGTTCTCAAGTTTCAATTCGTTGCATTGATTGTAGAACCATCAGCTCTGAAAAGGTCTTTTTAGATTAGGTTAGCGCTAACTACTTAAGAACAAATGCAGAATTTCACTGCTGTTTAGGTGATTACTTTCATTTAGCACGAATCAAACTACTCTAAAATGACTTTAATTACCCTCAGAGCCATAAGCTCTGGAAAAGTTTTTTAGATTTGGTTAGCAGTAACCACTTACCAGCATTTCACTTATATTTAGGGGAATACTTTAATTTAGCATGAATTAAACTACTCTTAAGTGACATAAATAGCTCTCAAGTTTCAATTCATTGCATTGATTGCAGAGTCGTAAGCTCGGCCATGTTTTTTAGATTAGGTTAGCACTAACTACTTGAAAACAAATGAATTTTTTCACTTCGATTTAGGTGATTACTTTCATTTAGCATGAATCCAACTACTCTAAAATAACTTTAGTAGCCCTCAAGTTTTAACTTGATGCATTGATTGCAAAGTCATAAGCTCTGACAGTTTCTTTAGATTAGGTTAGCACTAACCACCTTGCAACAAGTGCAGTATTTCACTTCTATTTAGGTGAATATTTTAATTTAGAATGATCTTAACCACTCTAAAGTGGCTTTAGTAGCCTTCAAGTTTTAATTCGTTGCATTGATTGCAAGAGTCATAAGCTCTGAAAATTATGTTTTAGAAGAGGTTAGCACTAACCACTTAGGAACAAATGCTCTCATTTAGGGCACACTGCAATTGTGTCATATGGAGTGTTGTTGGTTCCAGCATATATATGATTGCACTGTGTATGTCACCTACTGTCGCTGCCGCATGCCAATCGCACAGGCAGCGGCATCCATATGGTAAAAGTTTTCTTTAGAGCGCAGAGCAAGGAGACGTAGAACATTTGAGCTACTTTATGAGATAATAAGCGGCAACAGTGGCAGCAACGTACTTATTTCATGTGAGCGAGAGAGTGGCGCTGTCTGTGTCTGTGTGTGGGTGTTTGCCAGACTTTGGCATAAGCACCAGAAACAGCTAATAATACAGCCGACACCAACAGACAACAGTCACCCAAGCCGAAAATTTCGCCCCCTCTAAGAAATACAAACAGCAAGAACCAGAAGAAGCAAAACAGCAACAACAACAACAACAACATTATTGAGCCAAGTCCGAGCCGCAAGCGGCACATCAGTGGCGGCTGGTGTGGCAGCATTGTCGCTGGTTGCCCTCATTGGCACATATACACTTGCCACATACAGTTGCCACATACACTTGCCACATTTGTCACACGCATACACAACCACTGCTGAGATACGCACACATACCTACACACACACACACACACACACACATATGTGTAGGTAGGCACAGCTTGCTAAGAGGACAAAGTTTCCTGTGCTCATGTTCTGGCCCAATCTTTTGTAACTTTTTCCCGCTACTCCGCCAGTCCGCCGCTCACTCATCCTCACTCGCTCGACGGCACAGCATTTGCGCTGCTTCGTTTGTCGGCATTTCCTTATAAAGTTTCCAGTAACAATATGCCAACATATGTGCGCTCGCCGCTCGTGTGGCGGTGCGTCTTAACATATAAGCCGGTCCCGGATGTGTGCCGCCGTGGCACTGCAGTGTGTTTCCCTGTCGCACGCGTGCTTAGCGCAATTTTGTTGTTATTGTTTTTTTTTTGGTGTTTATTTGCCGCTTGGTGTTTCTGGAATGTTGTTGCTGTTATTGTTTTTGGTTTTTTGCCTCTTGACGCAACGCTATTGCAGAGATTAACTTTAATTAGACCCAAGAAAGTGATTTATTTTGATACTTTTTTGCGCTTGACATACGCAAAGCGAGCATGAGCCGAAGAGGGCACAAATTAAGGAAAAGCGTTGCAAATCTTTTTTAGATTTATTTTATTTTTCTTATGCTTTGTTTGCAATGCGGAATATAATAACTCAGTCATTGAAGCATTCAGTGTATGAAAATTGTTGGAAATCAGTCGAGCATAATTTTTGCAATTTTGAAAAACTTTAAATTAAAACACAGAAAATCCGTATGGAAATGGGAATGAAATGCGGTGCAGTGTGGTTAGAGTTTCGGTTAGTGCTAACCAAGTGTGATGTTATTTTTCAGGGAAACAATATACATTGAAAGTAGATTTACGTCGAAAAAGTAAAAAGTCTTACACATGTTGTTGTAACTTAAAATGTTAGCAGCTTTTGTTTATTTATTTATTTATTTATTTTATTTATTTATAAGTCAGTCAAACAAAAAATAAATTTTAACAGAACATCTATAAAACTGGAATATTACAAAATAATAAAGTTCAATTAAAAAATTCAACAATAATTCTTAAGACTATAAATTTTTGGGGAGAGAGATCTAAGTGTGAAATGCGATTAAGTTCTGAGAGCGCCCTAAGTGCTCGAGAAGGGACAGTAAACGTCATTATTTCTTAATTGGAGTATCATTAGTTGTGATGAACTCCTTTTTGTCTTTGATTGATAGGATCAGTGCAAAACTATTTAGCATAAAAAAATAAAATTAAAAAATATAAAAAATATTCATTTTATTTATTCTGTCTTTAAAATACTGCGTAAGTCTAGAAGAAATAAACCTTTTTCCAATTTATTGCATTGTGTTGCAAAGAGGATTTCCAAGGCCAAAGCGTCTTTTACGGCTGCTCTCAGCCACACAAAAAAAATATCAGAACATCATTATATCACTGAATCGTTATTAAAAATCGTATACAAAAAATCATGCGATTTAATTCTTATTAGTAAATTGCAATATCAAAAGATTTACTGAAAACCTATACACAGAAATCACTATATGAACAGATCACTCGCTAAGATACTAAACGACGTCACTATGAAATATCACCTGGAAAACAATGAGACTTACTTAGACTCGTTAAGTCATAACATCACTCTATCACACATTACACAAATATCAAGACATCAGTAAAAGATTCTATACAGTACAACACTGTGACTTTAAATTGTAACTTTTGAGACTATAATATCACTACATCACTTCATTAGATCATAACATCACTGTAACACAATATTATCAGGTGTACAACTTTGCTTCCGCCGTTTTCCGATAGGTGGCTGTACCGGCTGAGGCTGGTTGAAATACATAGATGGTAATGCCTTTAAAGTGAGTGTGGACAGTGCCTAACGAATTGTCATCGCCGTTTCAGTGACAGTTGTTCTTGTTTTCGTATTATTCACGCTCGAAAATGTCCGTTTATGTGCCCAATTCTCGCCATTTGCGGGAAGTTTTACTTTTCTGTTACAATTTGAAAAAAAATGCAGCTGAAGCGCATCGAATGCTCTCAGAAACTTACGGTGGGTTCGATACGATAATCCTAAACGCAGAAAATCATGGGGAAAGCCCAGGCATGCTTCTTCGTCGAAGGCAAAACCGAATATTCAAGGCGCCAAGGTTATGATTTGTATTTGGTGGGATCAGCTCGGTGTGATTTACTACGAGCTCTTAAAACCGGGTGAAACCATCACAGGAGATCGCTACCGAACGCAACTGATGCGCCTTAGTCGCGCGCTAAAAGAACAGCGGCCACAATATCAAGAGCGACATGACAAAGTCATCCTCCAACACGACAATGCTCGGCCTCACGTCGCAAAAGTGGTCAAAAAGTACCTGGAAACGCTGAAATGGGAAGTCTTGCCCCACCCGCCGTATACCCCAGATGTCGCCCCTTCTGACTTCCACCTATTCCGTTCGATGGCACACGGCCTGGCAGATCAACATTTTCAATCCTTCGAAGAATTGGAAAAATGGATTGCTTCATGGATAGCGTCAAAAGAGGACTCCTTTTTTCGAGCCGGGATCCGAAAATTGCCGGAAAGATGGGAGAAAGTTGTCGCTAGCGACGGACAATACTTTGAATAATACATCTGTAAGCACTTTTTCGCAATAAAGCTTTTAATTTTGGAAAAAAACGGCGGAAGCAAAGTTGTACACCTGATACTTTCACTAAAAATTCGTATACAAGTATCAATACATCAATATATAACCAGATCACTCTTTAAGATTTTATAAAATACAATAAGATGAATATGAGTTATGACTTTTGAAACAATGGGACTTAATTCAGTATCACTACATCATAATATCACTTCACAAAATAACTTTATCGCAATATTAAATATTTCACTAAAAATCTACACACAAGTCACTACATCGTTTCAGCAGCAGAACACTTCTTAATATTCCAAAAAGTACAACAAGGTGACAATGTATTATGACTTATTAAACTATGATGTAATATGAAATTGTTCCCTAAAAATGCATACACAAGTATCAAGATATCAGTATATCAACAGATCACTTCTTAAGATTCTATAAATTACAGCATTGTAACTATGAATTATGGCTTATGGAACTATATGTATCACTGCATCATAATATCACAACATCACGTCATAAGATCATGACATCACTAGATCACAATATCAAAACTTTCACTCAAAATTTATACACAGGTATCACTACATCACTATATCAACACATCACTTCTTAAGATTCTATAAATTACAACATTGTGACTATGAATTATGACTTATAAAACAAGACAACAAGATTCCTTCGGTATCACTGCATCATAATATCACTAAATCAATACATCAAATCATTGGAAAATCATTGTCCAAAAGTATCTCTGCATCATTACATGAGCAAATCAATCATTGAAATCTCATCCAACCATATCACTAAATTGGGTCAATGAGGAAAATCCTCCGAATTTCAGAGCAAAAAGATAAATCAGAACAATGCAGAGGCAGATTTGCAGGCGAGAATGGGGTTTTACTGGACAGAAAGCATTTAATGGGTTGATCAGACTTCTTTGAAAGGGAGGAGAAATGTTGGACTGAGACACTAAAAGATCTTCAATCCAAAAGGAAGTTCTTCGTGTTTCGTCTTGTACATAAGCCAGCTGGGTCAGGACGCTGACTTTCTAGCCAAAATATTCAGATTCAAGAAAGATATATCCGAGATTCCTCTGGTTAGAACAAGGCAACACTTGCTGGTTCTGTGGAAAGCAACACTGAAACACCTAATCCTCCACTGCACTCACACTCACTCGCTGTATCTGACAGCAGGTGATCAGTTCACAATCAGAGAGGTAAACTACCTAAAACTGCAAAAAATTCCAAGTCCCATAATGGCTTTTGGCCTTGGTGACGTTCTCTAACTGACAGTTGGGGGCACAATGGATCAATAATGCAGAACATCCTAATTACAATCAAATCTAGGCCTCAGTCAGAGTTTTCACTTTAAGAAAACTTGTCACTACATTACTTCCTCATATTAACAAATAATTCACTGAAATTGTATACAAAAGTATTACCACATCACAACTATAAATTATCAGATCGTATCCACTGATCAAATCTTAACTATATTACACTATATACAATACACTAAATTATAATACAGTGATATCAACACTACATTATATAATTTTATGTTCCATATAACAATATCACAACATCACAACATTTATGTCACATTATCAACACATCATATAAAAAATTTACTAAATACTTTCATCAGTCATGTTGACTGCATTTTGGCTTGATTTTAAAAACCAACAACAACATCTAAGTATATAACAATAACACCGTCACAATTATTCCGCTGCCTGAAAATATCAACAAATCATTGGATCACCATGTCACCTTTTATGTCTTTTATTACCTGAATATGATTTTTAATAATTTTTTTATTCAATTCGATTTGATTCAAAGTCAATTTTGTACTTGAAGTAAACACATTTACATAAATTACAAACAATTTGCATAGCGCATAAAAATAGAATATCTACGCTTTATCAATGTGTCCTGTGCACCGGTGCGCTTTGCCTTATTTCAATTTTAGACTTCACAATCTGTTTGAGTTAAAGCCGACTGCCAGACAGCGATACAGTAGAAGGTATGCGTCCCGCTGGACGCGACATAGAGCAAAGCATTTTAAGCTTATCGCACTCTTGTGTAGCACACAACGTTGCCAGATGTCGCAAAAAACAGAATATAAAAAGAAAACGAAAATAAATAAATAAGAGGAAACAGATAGAACTACGGAAGAACAGCATAAAACCTAGAGAGACAATTTTGCATTTAAATGATAGCAGCAATATTCAACAACAACAACAACTAAAGCCATAAGTACTAAAACAAAGTGAGCAATAAGCAAAGGTGTAGCAGTCGGTTGTGGTTGACTTATTTCTAAGCTATGATAGAAATTTTATTTAGTATTTCATATTTTCAAAGTAAAGTTTGATGGCCAATCATTTGTGGAAATTAGGAGTAACTATGAAATTTTTAATTTAATTTTTAATAACTAAACATTTATTAATTAACGAGTAATTAACAATTGGCACACTAAGGTACTCCGCTGATTAAAGGATTGTAGGGACGTCCAAAATAAACTCCAAGGTTCTCTACAATTCATCGTAGATTTTTGAATCTGAGCGGTTATTCCCAACAAAAACGATGGCTATCTGGTAACGCTAAGGCCATGATCGGAGTCTATGCGAGGCCTCAGAGCCAACCAAACTCACCTTCAAGTGAATATATACTAAAAGCCACAACCATTCATCTGGTAACGTTAAGAGCTCGATTGGAGTCTCGAATCAAGTCTATCTGCAACGCCTTTTAAAAACCCCATATCAAAGTGAATATACACTAAAGGCCTTGCTGCAGGGTATAAAAATGCCCGCCAACTTACTTAAGTGTCGACAAAAGGCATGCAATGCGCCTACAAGTATGCAGTACTTTAGTATAAAAACAACAAACACATTGGCTGGCGCACACATTTAAAAGGCCAAAAGTGCAACTACAGCAACACCAATAACAATAACAACAACACCAACACTGAACAGGTTAGGTAGTGTCTGAAATGGCAAGCAACGACCAGCACTTGGGAGCATTCGCGCCAAACTTAAATTCAACGAGGGACTTTATACAACTTGCCAGCAAAATTTATGCGAAACTGAAAAGAGAAACGCAAAAAAAATCGAATAGAAAAAATTTGGAAAACAAGACAACACTGACAAAAAATAGAGGAAAAAATACAAAAAATAAGACTTGCAACTATTTTGCAAAAAAACAAAAATATAAAAATTACACTGTGCCGCAAAGCGAAAACAAACCTGGACGCTCGTTATTCTGTGTTATTTTCATACAAAAAAAGTGCATAATAATGAAACTTAAATTACAGCAGCCGACAGCAGCGGCAGTTGCTAGTTGCGCAAACAACATTTGGCAACAACATTTGCATATTTGCAGGCGCGATTTCAACCAATGAAATCTTTTCGGGCGCCAGTGTGAATTTTAAAGTCATCACATACTTTACGTTACTTTTAGCAAAGCATGAATTTAGGTGCATAGGTGCATAGCTGATGATGAAATGTAACATGTAGCCGATGCTGGCATATTGCTTAGCATATAACTAGGCGTTTTGTCAAAAGTGATTTGCTTTAAGGCTGTGAAGGGAATTTCAAGATAAATTGATGTTTTCGTGTAAAATTGTTTTTTTATTAATTTATTTTTGAGTAGTTGTAGCTTAGGGGTTAAAGTAGAAATCAAAAATTAACATTTCTGTACATCGCATTAGATATTAAAAAAATATTGCTTAGCATATAACTAGGCGCTTTGTCAAAAGTGATTTGCTCTAAGGATGTGAAGTGAATTTCAATATAAATTGATGCCTTTGTTTAAAATTGTTTGTTTTTTTATTTTTTTTAAGAGTTGTCGCTTAGGGGTTAAAGTAGAAATCAAAAGTTAACATTCCATATTTCGTATTAGATATTAAAAAAATATTGCTTAGCATATAACTAGGCGCTTTGTCAAAAGTGATTTGCTTTAAGGATGTGAAGGGAATTTCAACATAAATTTATGCCTTTCTGTTGAAGCTTTTGTTTGAAATTGTTTTTTTGTTATTTTTTTTTAGTAGTTGTGGCTTTGGAGTTTTAGTGGAAATCAAAGATTAACATGTCTGAACTATGAATAAAATATTAAAAAAAAGTAAAAAAGAAGCATAGTTGTTTCAGTTTCATCTAAAGTCACAAACCTATTTTAGTTCATTTTAAATATTTTTTTTATTATGAAGAATCAATAATAAAACATATTTTAATAAAAATTGCCAACATTTTTGCTCACTCTTAATTAAAAAAAAAGACTAAGAAAGCTTTCATACAAAACTTAAAATTCCTTTGAAATGTATTCTTCAATTTATTACGCAGTGGTTTTGTTCATAAAAAAGCATATTTTTTCGAAAACTTTTCAACGAATTTGCATGATTCTTTTATTGTTTTATAATATTTTTCAATGCAAAAAATACAAAATTATATAAAGTTTATTTGCTCAACAAATTAAGGCGCTAATCCCTTTCTCCGTTCCTCTTGCCCTTATTAATGTTTTTCAACTGTTCGTCCCACTCCGGACTTGTCAACAGTAAATTTGCCAAATATTGAAATATTGTTTTTCCATTATCGCTAATGCAGTTGTAATTCTTGTTTTTATTGTTGTATTTATATGCCATTTGCTGTCTGTCCTTTAACTGTTGTTCAGCCATTGATTGTGGCTGCCAAAATTCAGCTTCTCTCAAATCTTAAGTTATTACCATACTTGTTGTTATTGTTGTTGTTATTTTTTTGGGGTATACAACAATCTATACAAGTTCTTGCTATTGTTGTTGTGTTTATTGCTGTTTTTATTTGTCCTCGGCTCGTTGGCCTTTTTGACTCAGGGGCTCACTTTCACCTAATTTTTCGACCTCGACTTTAACTTTTCTACCCGTTGGCGTTTTGTTTTGTTTTGTGTTCTATTTTTTTTTTCGTGCTGATATGTCTGCCTGTCTGCTTGTCGACCGTCAAAGTTCGCATCGAACATTTGTGTGTGTGTGTGTGCGCGCCTTTTTGCGGCTCACTCGTTCGTTCGTGCGGCCGATTTGCCGTGTGTTTTGTTAATGAGCTACGTGCGTTGTTGATTTGTACATATCCCTATTGTTGTTGTTGTTGTTGTTGCTGCTGCTGCTATCTTTTTCTTCTTGTCTCATTGTGGTTCTTGTTATTGCTGTAAATTGCCTTTCCTCTGGTTTAACACGCCTTTTTGTTTAGCCTTGTGTGATTTTTTCCTATGCTTGACATGCTTTCTCTTGCTCCAGTCACTCGAAGTGCCTTTGCTGTGTTTTAGGTTTTTTCTCTGATATTTTCTTTTCACTTTTTGTGTCTGCTGTTTTGGCTAGAAAAGGTATGCGCTCCCTAGGCTGACCTTGAAATTAAATATTGATGCTGGGTAATTGGCAGCTGCAACCTTGAGTTCAACTAATGAAAATTTATTTTATAGATAAACTTCGTTTGGGTAGCATAACATAGTAAAGCAATGAAGGTGATTAGGCGAAGCTGCTTATGTTAGTAGAAATTTTAGGCAATTTTCGGCCAGCAAATGTCATTGAATAATTTAGTATTTATTTCAGTACGTAGACAAATGGGCAATAAATTAATTCTCTTTACCATTTAATTAGGTTGTATTAAGACTACTAAGAGTAACCGTAGACACACATAAACAAACATATAGATATCTGTATATATATGTGTTTAGTTTTGTATTCAATGTATGTAAAGCTGGAATGTAATTAACATAATTGTCAGTTTAGCAAAGCATAGGAAAGAATTTCAATTATTGAATACAAATTTAGGCTAATTTTCATATTTTACGGCTGCAGGGCTTTTCTGTGCATAATTTGTTTCATTGTGACATACATACATATATGTTTTAAATAAATATTTGCAAATACAGAATGAAAACAGAAAGTTTTACTGAAGTTTCGAATTTCACATACTGCTTTAAATTTAATTTTAATTAATTTTAACTAACGCACTTTATTATACTTTTGACTATATAACGAAAAGATCCTAAATTTTATTTTTATATTTTTTTTTATAATTTTGTAAATAAAACAACGAGTGTTTTATTGAAATTACATTAATTGTTTTGAACTGACTTTCAAACTCAGTGTTCAATTTTGCTCTCAGTCAATGCCCAAAGTTTTTTTTCCTTACAGGTTTCTCTACTCTATCTTCATATTAGATATCGCCCCGTTTCACTAAACACATTCACAATTGAGTCTCCTTTAACTGTAACTGTCTCTTAAATCTACTTTTTTGTTTGCTCTCTAACGATGCTTCGACTGCATGTCGACGTGTTCACCCTTTCAGCGGCCGCATTACTGCAAATTTATTATCAACGCAATTGCGTAGTCCATATTGAATATGTGGCGTACGCCTTAAGTGGACTTAACTTGCCATGCACACGAACATGAACATAGACATAGATGTAACTATAACAACCACAACAACAACAATAGGCTCGTTGTATCCTCGAATTGGTCGAGTTCGAAGACAAGGCAAGCCAAGCCAAGCCTGATCCTGAGCCGTGACATGCCACAATGAACCACTCACATGCGCACAAACACTTACAAGTATTCATATATACATACACACATGCATATACATGAGAAAAAAAGAGACAACACACACACATATAGAAACAAAGTTTAAAGAAGAAAACCCACACACAGAGACAGTTGGCTTAGCATCGAATGTGCCTCGCATGTGGCAAGTTGGTGTGTGCCACATTTTTGCCGTTGTCATTGCTTGCTTGCGAGTGGGAAGCGTGTGTTAGCGGCAGCTGAGAGACAACACAGTACAATAACAAAACAAAAAAATAAAAACAACAACAACAAAAAAGGAGCTACAACATACTTGAATGTTGTAATGGAAAATGTGCAAAACAATAACATTTGCCAGTTGCTGTGCGGAAGCGTACAACAGTCAGTGCTGTTGTTGGTGTTGTTGTAATGGCCACTACTGCCAGTGTTGCATGTGAAGCTAGTCGTGCAAGTTGCAGTTGATGCTAGTCGGTTTGCTGTTGTTGTTATTGTTGGTGCGCTTGTTCGCCGTCATGTTCTGCATGTCTTTGTTATTGTTGTTGTTGTTTTTATTGTCGTCCTTGTGCTGGTCCATACGACACTGTTTAATATGATTGTTGGTTTTGTTGTTGTTGTTGTGGTTGTTGGTATTGTTGTTATTGTTGTTTTTATTGTTGTTGTTATTGTTGTTGTTATTGTTGTTTTTGTTATTATTTTTGTAGTTATTTTTGCAGTTATTTTTGTTGTTATCGTTTTTTGTTATTGTTGTTGTTATCGTTGTTGTTATTATCATTGTTGTTGCAGTTTTTGTTTTTGTTGTAGTTTTCCTTCTGCTACTCATACGGCACTGTTTAATATGATTGTGTGTGTTTGTTGCTGTTGTAGCTGTTTTTCAGCAGTTGTTGTTGTTATGTATTTGCTGTGGTCGAAGGCGTAAGCCAAGACAGAGCCATACAAGCAAAAACGGACAATTGAACCGACACCGAGACCGAGGTAGACACAGAGAGGCAGAGACAGAGGGGCAGAGGACACAGAGGCCGAGTGGCAGAGACCGAGAGAGTCCAAGTGACAGACGAAGGCATAGCATGCATAACACACGACAGTGTTCTGACAGTGGCATTGTCACATATTTTCCTTTAAATTTTTGTTTTTTTAGAAGCATTTTAGTTTTGTTTTAATTGTTTTTTGTTTCAGTTCTAAGTTTATTCTTTAAGCATTTTCAATTCAACTCAATTCAACTCAACTCAACTCAATTCAACTCAATTTAACTCAATTCAATTCAATTCAATTCAATTCAATTCAATTCAATTCAATTCAATTCAATTCAATTCAATTCAATTCAATTCAATTCAATTCAATTCAATTCAATTCAATTCAATTCAATTCAATTCAATTCAATTCAATTCAATTCAATTCAATTCAATTCAATTCAATTCAATTCAATTCAATTCAATTCAATTCAATTCAATTCAATTCAATTCAATTCAATTCAATTCAATTCAATTCAATTCAATTCAATTCAATTCAATTCAATTCAATTCAATTCAATTCAATTCAATTCAATTCAATTCAATTCAATTCAATTCAATTCAATTCAATTCAATTCAATTCAATTCAATTCAATTCAATTCAATTCAATTCAATTCAATTCAATTCAATTCAATTCAATTCAATTCAATTCAATTCAATTCAATTCAATTCAATTCAATTCAATTCAATTCAATTCAATTCAATTCAATTCAATTCAATTCAATTCAATTCAATTCAATTCAATTCAATTCAATTCAATTCAATTCAATTCAATTCAATTCAATTCAATTCAATTCAATTCAATTCAATTCAATTCAATTCAATTCAATTCAATTCAATTCAATTCAATTCAATTCAATTCAATTCAATTCAATTCAATTCAATTCAATTCAATTCAATTCAATTCAATTCAATTCAATTCAATTCAATTCAATTCAATTCAATTCAATTCAATTCAATTCAATTCAATTCAATTCAATTCAATTCAATTCAATTCAATTCAATTCAATTCAATTCAATTCAATTCAATTCAATTCAATTCAATTCAATTCAATTCAATTCAATTCAATTCAATTCAATTCAATTCAATTCAATTCAATTCAATTCAATTCAATTCAATTCAATTCAATTCAATTCAATTCAATTCAATTCAATTCAATTCAATTCAATTCAATTCAATTCAATTCAATTCAATTCAATTCAATTCAATTCAATTCAATTCAATTCAATTCAATTCAATTCAATTCAATTCAATTCAATTCAATTCAATTCAATTCAATTCAATTCAATTCAATTCAATTCAATTCAATTCAATTCAATTCAATTCAATTCAATTCAATTCAATTCAATTCAATTCAATTCAATTCAATTCAATTCAATTCAATTCAATTCAATTCAATTCAATTCAATTCAATTCAATTCAATTCAATTCAATTCAATTCAATTCAATTCAATTCAATTCAATTCAATTCAATTCAATTCAATTCAATTCAATTCAATTCAATTCAATTCAATTCAATTCAATTCAATTCAATTCAATTCAATTCAATTCAATTCAATTCAATTCAATTCAATTCAATTCAATTCAATTCAATTCAATTCAATTCAATTCAATTCAATTCAATTCAATTCAATTCAATTCAATTCAATTCAATTCAATTCAATTCAATTCAATTCAATTCAATTCAATTCAATTCAATTCAATTCAATTCAATTCAATTCAATTCAATTCAATTCAATTCAATTCAATTCAATTCAATTCAATTCAATTCAATTCAATTCAATTCAATTCAATTCAATTCAATTCAATTCAATTCAATTCAATTCAATTCAATTCAATTCAATTCAATTCAATTCAATTCAATTCAATTCAATTCAATTCAATTCAATTCAATTCAATTCAATTCAATTCAATTCAATTCAATTCAATTCAATTCAATTCAATTCAATTCAATTCAATTCAATTCAATTCAATTCAATTCAATTCAATTCAATTCAATTCAATTCAATTCAATTCAATTCAATTCAATTCAATTCAATTCAATTCAATTCAATTCAATTCAATTCAATTCAATTCAATTCAATTCAATTCAATTCAATTCAATTCAATTCAATTCAATTCAATTCAATTCAATTCAATTCAATTCAATTCAATTCAATTCAATTCAATTCAATTCAATTCAATTCAATTCAATTCAATTCAATTCAATTCAATTCAATTCAATTCAATTCAATTCAATTCAATTCAATTCAATTCAATTCAATTCAATTCAATTCAATTCAATTCAATTCAATTCAATTCAATTCAATTCAATTCAATTCAATTCAATTCAATTCAATTCAATTCAATTCAATTCAATTCAATTCAATTCAATTCAATTCAATTCAATTCAATTCAATTCAATTCAATTCAATTCAATTCAATTCAATTCAATTCAATTCAATTCAATTCAATTCAATTCAATTCAATTCAATTCAATTCAATTCAATTCAATTCAATTCAATTCAATTCAATTCAATTCAATTCAATTCAATTCAATTCAATTCAATTCAATTCAATTCAATTCAATTCAATTCAATTCAATTCAATTCAATTCAATTCAATTCAATTCAATTCAATTCAATTCAATTCAATTCAATTCAATTCAATTCAATTCAATTCAATTCAATTCAATTCAATTCAATTCAATTCAATTCAATTCAATTCAATTCAATTCAATTCAATTCAATTCAATTCAATTCAATTCAATTCAATTCAATTCAATTCAATTCAATTCAATTCAATTCAATTCAATTCAATTCAATTCAATTCAATTCAATTCAATTCAATTCAATTCAATTCAATTCAATTCAATTCAATTCAATTCAATTCAATTCAATTCAATTCAATTCAATTCAATTCAATTCAATTCAATTCAATTCAATTCAATTCAATTCAATTCAATTCAATTCAATTCAATTCAATTCAATTCAATTCAATTCAATTCAATTCAATTCAATTCAATTCAATTCAATTCAATTCAATTCAATTCAATTCAATTCAATTCAATTCAATTCAATTCAATTCAATTCAATTCAATTCAATTCAATTCAATTCAATTCAATTCAATTCAATTCAATTCAATTCAATTCAATTCAATTCAATTCAATTCAATTCAATTCAGTTCAATTCAATTTAGTGCAATTCAATTAAATTCAAATTCCTTATTTATCCTTCTACACTTCCTCCTCCACCTTCTCCGTTTTCCAACCATTCTTCACACTACGAACCGTACAACAGCAAACTTGCAAAAATGTGGCCCTTTTTCACCGATGCAATGACTCGTTGGTTGTTCGCCTTGAAATAATGAATTTGTAGTTTAATCGCATATTTCAGAGATTTCTCCAAAGAAAGAAAGAAGAAGATAGATCGCACAGTCTTGGAATTACACTATTTTGATATTTTAAAATTTTTTTAAACATTTTTTTCAAACATTTCATAAGTACTTCAAATAACTTACTGTTGAGCTTTTAAACAAAGACTAAAATTTGTCTATTCGAATTTTGAATAATTTGGTGTTAAGCCTTCCCCGCATATTTACGCAACTTTAAGTGTCCTTTGAGGACAATTAAATTAATACTCGATATGATTTCATAGCTGCTCTTCTTGTATCAGTTAACGCACTTTTATTTTATATAATTCCATTCCCACTATTTAGGCTTCCTTGCCGTTCTGTCTTTCCTCCTCCTCTCCTCCTCGCTCTCTTTCCTTACGACTCTCTAATCCTGTGTGATGTCCTTTAGTTCAACATATGTTTTCTGTTTGTTTGTCTTTTGCTTGTTTTTATTGTCATTTCATAGCTTTTGTTGTTGTTGTCATTTTTCTGCTTTATGTATCCCAGCTCAATATTTTTGCAATTTTTTCCACTCAATGATTTGACTTTGACTCGGTTTATATTTCCAAACGGCTATTGTTTCTCATACTTCTATTGTTTTTTTTCTAATTTTTTCTGGTTTATTTCCTGTTTTATTGTTGCTAGCCAACTTTTACTGCTTATGCGCATTTGAGTGACACTTCGTTTAAATTGCGCCTGTTGCCCGGTTCGTTGCATGTCCTTTATCCCATAAATGTGTGTGCGTGCATAAGCAAACAAATACACACATACACACACACATGCACATACATATAGTTAGTTCAGTCTATGTATGTGCTCGACTGTTGGTAGTTTTTCATTTTTGGTTTTTTTTTTATGGACGCACTCGTACCCACAGCCATCGCAGCACAGCATCGACAATGCTTGAGCAAGCAGGACCGAAGATAGTCAGTGAAAAGAAATAAATTTAAGTTGCACATTTGTAAATAAGATTTACCGCTTAAGCTGCAGCACAAATTGCTACAGTGAAATTGTTGCGAAATTGTTTTCTTGCTGTTGTTATTGTTTGGTTCTGCTGCTGCCCGAGTCTGAGTCTGGGTAAAGCCGCTTAAGCAGCGCTTCACATGTTTCACTGTTGGCTGCTTTGCGCTGCACTCACTTCATACTCGTACATTGCTGTAAAGACTCAACAGCAACAATAACAAAGAGCAAAACAAAAATACAAAATTAAAATAAAATCAGATAGGGGTTGCAATATAATTGAAATTGTGGCTACAAGTGTACAATTAATAAAAAAAAACAAATAAATAAAATTGAACCATTTCAGCGGGTTCAGATTGATTGACTTGTTTTTAGTTTTTGATGGACTTATTTATAGAATTTGTAGTAGTGGCACACTCAGGATTTTATTTGAGGGGAGAGGACATTTAATTTATTTTATTTGAATTTTAATTTGTAAATTTTTGAAATTTTAGTTGAAACCATATTTGTCATCCAACAACAAGCAACAAGATATATGGGGTTAAACCCCCTCATAACACTGCTTGCGTGTGCGTGTGTGTGATTTGTAAACTTTGTATAATACATAAGCACTTTTGTCTCCATTAAAAAGAAAAAAACAAAAACAAAAAATAAGTTGAAATTGAAAGAAATTTCAGTTCTTGAAATTTGTTAAGAGCTCAAAGCAAATTCACGTGGAAAGTGTTGATTTTTTCCTCTCTTAAAGTTGCAGCCAGTTTTCGGCAGTTGTTGAATTTTTACCATAGATTTCCAGATTTTTTCTAGCATAGATGTTCTTTCTAAGTCATTCAGTGTAAAAACATTCAATGATCCTTTCAGATCTTATGCGCTCAGTTGAGTTGTTTTGGTTTAGTAAAAAAGTTAAATCAGTTGAGTTGTCTGAATGTCAAATTCTGAGAAGCATCAGCAACAAAATAGTCAAAAACTGATAACACAGTGCAACAAATTCAAAAAAAATTTCGAGGGACAAGGTCAAACCCATCTCATTCGATAGAGGACCTCAGTAGATAAAAAAGTGTCAAGGGATTTTTCTCGGAATGTTCGAGGTTTTTTTTAAATGCAGTTTAAAGATGGCGCCTTAATGCCCCTTCCCGAAACTTTTAAAACATCATATCTCTTGACTCAAATGTCAGAAAGGAATAATTTTTACGTCAAGTGAAAGCTAATGATATGAAGTCGATGACACAATATCCTTTGTGGAAAAATTTTCTGAGAACGGATATGAAGGAGCTCAATTAAATTTGTATCCTTGAATATCCTGGAGACCGTGAGAGATAAATTTATGTAAGTGACTTCTGGTAAAAAAGCATTCAAAGATCTATACGGCTTATAAAAATTATACCTTTCTGACATTTGAGTCAAAAGATATGATGTTTTAAAAGTTTCGGGAAGGGGCATTAAGCCGCCTTCTTTAAACTGCATTTAAAAAAAAACTCGAACATTCCGAGAAAAATCCCTTGGCACTTTTTCATCTACTGAGGTCCTCTATCGAATGAGTTGAGTTTGACCGTGCCCCTTTTTTCAGTGTTGCACTGTGTAATCACTAGTTCAGTAAATGAACAGTGTGGCCAGATCAGAAGATTTTCTCTTATATTTAGGTGACTTTTGGCGTTTAAGAGGAATTTATAGGATGAATTGTTTAGGAGAAAGTTAAGGAGATTTTGATGGTGAAGCCTTGAATATTGAAAACTAAAGTGTCTAATTCAGTTTGATTGAATTTTATGCTTCAAAATTTATAATTTAAGTTGTGAATGAAGGAAGTCTACAAAATCAAAATTCATACCGATCTAAATTTTTAAATGCTATATTTGTGTTGAGTTGTTGTTAAGCTGAAGCTGAATGAATAAAAATGCTGCAATAAAAAAACTAAATATGCTTTTATTTTTTTATGAGAAGTTTCATTCCTTAGTTTGCAATGACAAACATTATAAAAACAATTTTTATGAATTTGTTGAATGTTTTTTATAATTAGTGTAATTTTTTTTTATTTTTTATTTTTTTATTTATATTTTTTATGAGAAGTTTAATTCCTTAGTTTATAATGATATTTGTATTGGCAAAAAAAAACAAAATGCTAAATATTTTTTTATTTTTGATGAGAAGTTTGCCTTAGTTTATAAAGACAAAATTAAAAAAGAAACGAAATATATTTTTATTTTTTTTTATAAAAAGTAAGAAGTTAGTTTATACAGGCATGTGCTACAAATCGTTTTCGTTTCAAATTCGGAGCGAAAACGTGATGTAGTGATGTAGTGTGCTCAATTTCGTTTTGATTTCGTCAATTTTCGAAAACGAAATCGTTTGAAATGATATGTGCCAGAAAACCGAAATTCCGTTTTCGTTGCGATTAGAAAACGGCTGGTATTCTATTTGCGTTTCAACTTATAAAGAAATTTTGAACGTGAAAAAGTTGAGGGAGTACTGGCTCACTGACCAAAATGAAATTATGCAAGCCGATAGTGGGCACAGGTCACAACCTGTTAACCAATAGGGTTACAACTCCATCACTGTTGCACTGTACTCTTGCAAAAGAGGAGCTGTAAGAAATGAAGTATCCAACCACGTATCATGTACTCGATTTACATCTCCGTGATTAGGCCAATTCTTTTCTAAGGAGCAGTAGTATGGTGGACTGCCCTGGATAAGATGGTTAACCAGAAACTTCTGGACTCAGTCCAAAGATCGGCGGCGTTCATAATAACTTGAGCATTCGATCAACACCATCCAGAGGGCTCTACGCCCTGCTCCACTTTCTTCCTGTTGACCTCTTCGGTAAACAAGCTGCAATCCTCTCTGCAGTGAGACTATATACCATCAAAAGATGGACATGTACTGATTTCGGTTACTACCGAATCCTAGGCTGTTCACCTGACTTTCCTGACAACATATATTACTCGCTACCATCATATCTGTTCGACTCTAAATTCTCAACCCTCATACCTCATAGACCGGAGTGGGAACAAGACACGGTTTCTATTCAGACGGTCTCAACCACATCAGCTTTCCAGACGTGGCACCACCCTCCCGTATTTCAACACCACAAAAAATGGCTTGAATAGTCTTCTTGACTTGCAGTAAGACAGACCCTAAACTTGTGGTATCACAACGGGCCTATTCCGTGGCCTAAGTGTGTCTTTCGGCAAGTTCCATGCCAAGACAGCCAAAAAATTCCAATCATCATGCAAGATATTCAATTTTTTGTTAACGTTTCAAAAAACATTGTATAGACGTCAACAAAAAAATCAGCTTGAATTTTATTTCGAATTGAAGTCAAATCGTCCGTTTTGTAGCACACCCCCCAAAAATTCGTACGATTTCAAATTCCGATTTCGATTTGAAATCGTGCGATTTGCAGCACATGCCTGATAATCACAAAAATAAAAAGCAAAATTTGGGAGTTTTTCAAAATTTTTGAGAGTAAATTTTAGTTTTTTTTTAAGATGTAGGGGAAAGTCATTTCAGGTATCGGGCAACACTGCTCATGAAAACACCAACAGAAACAGAATTCAGGGCATCTAATTTTTAGCAAAGCGCGCAGTTATAAAAAATTAGCAGACAGCAAGGAAAGGTGAGAACGAATATCAGAAATATTATTGAAAAACGAAAAAAATCAAGAGACTACGAGACACTCTACTATCTCTTGTGGAAATTTTTGAATGAATGAATGAGTGAATGAATGAATGATTGAATGAGTGAATGAATAAATGAATGAATGATTGATTGAATCAATGAATGAATGAATGAATGAGTGAGTGAGTGAGTGAGTGAATGAATGAGTGAATAAATGAATGAATGATTGAATAAATGAATGAATGAATGAATAAATGAATGAATAAATGAATGAATGAATGCGTGAATGAATGAGTGAATAAATGAATGACTGAATAAATGAATGAATGAATAAATGAATGAATGAATGAATGAATGCATGAATGAATGAATAAATGTATGAATGAATTTAATAGCTAATCAGGGAATGAATGAATTAATGAATTAATGATTGAATGAATTAATATATGAATGACTGAATAAATGAATAAACGAATAAATGAATGAACAAATGAATGAACAAATGAATCAATAAATGAATGAAAGAATGAATGAATAAATAAATGAATGAATGAATGATTAAATGAATGAGTGAACGAATGAATGAGTGAATGAATGAATGAATAATTTAATGAATGAATAAGCGAATAAATGAATGAACAAATGAATGAATGAATTGATGAATGAATAAATGAATGAAAGAATGAATGATTGAAAGAATGAATGAATGAAAGAATGAACGAATATATAAATGAATGAATGAATGAATGTCTAAGAAAAACTTACTTTTGCCGCCATTTGCAAAAGTTTTAGAATCTGCCTATAAGGTGATGACTTTTGCGCCACCCTGTATTACCTCGCCCTGTAACACTGAACTACATGCAAAATTCCATGATAGTTTTAAGAATACAATGTATGTTCTTCCAAACATTAAAGTGGAATGCTGTTGGTTTTGGTCAATGATTAGTGTTCACTCAAATAGGAAAAACGCAAGCAATAATTACAGCTGCAAATGGCTCGCAAGCAATGCGTCTAACAATACCAACAGGTCCAATCGAAAAAATACCAACAAATCAACAAAGCAAGAACAAAAATCTACAACACAGCTGTTCGAAAATCGACTTAGACGAAACAAAAAATCCAATGCACAAAAAACCAAATGCCAAAATATGAAAAACCAAAACACAATTGCAACAACACACACAAATCATGGCATATAAAAAAATACAACAACAACTATATGTAAGAAGCACAACAGTTGCGCCATCTCATTGTAATCATCATTACATGCGGTGTGAGTATGCTCAGTGGCACTGAATGGGCTAAGGCAGGGACATGGCGTTCTTGCCACTTTGCTGGCCTACAACAACAACATCAACAACAACAGCAGCAACAAACAAATGCGCTAATAAAAATCAACCGAAACCGCTGCACACACACACACACACACACACACAACGAACCGCAGCGCAATTTGCCGTCGAGCATTGTGTGTAGTTATTTGCCGTAGTGTTTGTATGTTTGAGTTAGTGTGTGTGTGTGTTAATGTTGGCAGAAAAAATCTGCTGGAAAATGGCAAAATATGGTGCAAAAATGTTGTTGCTGTTGCTTTGGTCGGAGAATAGTTTGGTGACTGGCATAACGGCAAATGGAAATGAAAACGATGCGCTAACTCAGGCGCCAACACACACACACAGACACACAATGCATTATGCGGCCACATACAACGCCGCTTGCGTTGCTTTTGTGCTTTGTTTGTGTGTATGTGTGTGTTGGTAAATTTAATGATGTGTTGTTTGGTGCAGCTGTCATATGTACATATATATATATTTTTTGTTTTGCTGCCTTCGTTGTTATGATTTTTAGCCACAATGCTAGTTTTGCTTCCCTTTCGCTTTCGTCGTGCCTTTTTGCTTCTAAATCCGCCACATCACCACACTCACACACACACTCGGCTGGTTTATGTTTCTCTATGTCAGTATGTTTGCCGTATTAGAGTGTCTGTCCATTTGCCCATTTGTAGTGCTGCCGCAACGTTCCTATGCGGATGTGTGCAGATGTGTCTGCATATGTATGAGTCTATTTGAAAGTGTGTGTTTGTGTTTGTGTGAGTGCTTGAATGTGCTAAAATTTATTGAGTGTAAAAGGTAAAGTGAAATTTTGCATTAGTGCCATTTCCGCTCACTGGCCAGCTGTCTGCTTGGCTGACTGGCTGCCTGACTGCCTGACTGTGTGCCATGCGCTGCCTGGCTGAGTGCGCGGTTGAATGGTTGACTGAGTGGCAGCGAGTGCATAAATGATCGCGAGTAAGTGAGTGATAAACAGAAAAAAACGGTGAAATTAAATGCAAATGCGCTCAAGTGGCGCACACAAACGCCGCACTGCGTGAGTTCGTTGAATAGTAATTGTTGCAGTTAACATTGTTGTACATTTGGCATGTGCAACAATTTGTAGCAATCATTGTCGTATTTGAAAATTTGCAATATTTCTAACTGATATTATGCTGCATGCTGCATATTCGAATTAAAAATCACTCATACGCCAGAGTGGGTTAGGCGCTGAAGCAACTCATGCTTCAATTGGAAGGGGAATAAAGCAGAAATGTTTTATGGTTGGCGCTGAATTTTTACTGAAATTGTGAATTTTTGGACTATTTTTTGATTTGTAGGTTAGGTTAGGTTAGGTTAGGAGGAGTGTTTACAGCAGCATTTCCACTCGGAGGCCCAAATAGTTCATTATGAGTCGCTGCGTATTGAATTTTGAAGTCAACTATCAGTCTAAATTTGAAACTAATTAGTCTCAGTCCGATACAAACTAAGTAGATGAAGGATAAAATATTCAATATTTCGTCTTTCATATCGCTACAAGGAATCTTGATACCATATTGCAAAAATCAACGAAAAAGTGACAAAGGAATTGTTGTATCTTTTTTACTTTAACCTCAACTCTGCAGCTCCTGTAAGCATTTCTAGACAAGAAGTGCCAAATAGAGAGACTGAATGTGCCCTAACGACTGGCTTTATAAAGAATCTACTCACCGTGTAGAGGCCTTGTTGCATAGGGAATCGACAGAGCCACAATGCTGTGCGGGTTCCACAGTCGCGTTTACTTCGCCATGAAGATTCTATATGGTTGGAAATTAATCTGCCTAAAGTTAATACAGAACTGACAACGAAGGTAGCACAGAGCACTTCACTTTGGTGTCGCATAATGCCACCTCCATGCTCACTAGACTGAAATTAGTGGACGATTTTTCGATTTCGATGCTCCGCAACCTCTCATTCTATGCAGTTGGGTAAAAAAGTAGATGAGCCAAACAATTTTGGTGCTAGGGTGGGGCTAAATGGCTTCGCATCGTTTCATAATTGAGTTACCAGCATGCAAAAATTACATGTGAGCAACGGTGCTGAAGGGGCGTGAAAGTCATCAAGTCATCAAAGTCATCACTAAAATGACGCCTTGTGACATAGAAAACAAGTTTTGCTCCAAGCTGCTTACGCAAGGAGTACCTATACCGGCTGAATAAAAAATTCACATTTTCTCACAAAAATTTAATAATTTCTTCTTAACACTCACTTATGATTGCAATTATATTCAAAGTCGAGAGGTAAGTGCGGTTTCGGCAATACATTTTGATTTTTGCTTTGTAGAAACCCAAAAGTTGACAACGTCACAAATCCGATCGTATGGGAGACGCCCCCTGGTGGTGAATTTCTGAACCTTAATTAATTTTGTATTTTTTATACTCAAGAATGTTGGTGATCGCTGTATAAGTCATTTAAATCGATTCAGTAGTTTCCGAGATACGATGATTTCTCGCTTACTTAACTACTACATCTACAAGTGGGAGCCAAGAGCATAGAAAATTGTCAATTTTGTATGGCAGCCCCCTTAAGACTTGGAGTTAGCGGGTAGGTATGTTTGGAAGAAACATTCGGAAGAGAAAATAAATGGGTGTCGATCATACATTTGATACATCTGGGGGCAACCTGGGAGCAATTGGAGCCCATTTTATAAAAACGACCATTTTATATGGGAGCCCCATTAAGGGTTGGAGATAGGGGATGAGTATGTTTCAAAGAAATGTTCAGTAAGAAAAACTAGAGGGGTCGGTCATAGATTTTGACCCTCAAAGAGTAGCTTCTGACCAGCTGTGGAGCAATTTGTCGAATTTTCTTTACTGCCTTTTTGCCTTCTAATTAGTTGAGGATCTCAAGCCACGACGAGGTGTCTTCAATTTGGCATTTTATTGTAGTCCAGTCTGCCTCTTTGATGAGTGAAGACATCAATTACTGCTTCGAACAACTTTTTCTTTAGAACTTCGTCATTCATATGGCTGGAATTTGATTCTTTAAGCTATGTTCATAAAATTAAACAGCTCACATACTTTGTTGTTCGTTCGTATTTGGTTGACGAGTTCATTGGGAACAGTTTAGAAGATTTTGAGATTTCTCTACTAATAGAGTTCATGTCTTTTCGTACTTTATGCTTATATTAAATTCAATAAAATCTATGTCCTTGCTCGTTGAATTTTCATAACTCGAATTTAATAATTCAGTTTTTCATAATTCCAATGTCACTCATAGACATGTCAGTGCTTAACCAAGTTGTTGAAGCAAACATATTACAAATTCCATATTAAAGTAAAACTTTTCACTATGCAACATGACAGTTTGTTTTATTTTTGCAGTCAGCTTATGCCAGTAGTTAGTATAAATGCTGGAAAATAAGCAGCATAAGCTGTTGGTTGAAATGTCTGAAAATAACAAAAACCACAACAACAACAACAACATCAAAAACAAGAACATGTTATAATGAAAGTAACAAAAAATATTTGCGTAAAGTATTTAATTAACACATCCGAAACAGAAGCTGCCGAAGTGCAGTTACGGTACATGGCAGCAGCAGACAGGCGACCTTTGAAAACCAATACACATACACACACACATGCATATATGTATAAGTATGTATATGCATATGTATACATAAATATGTTTATAAATAAGTATGTAAATGCATTTGTGTATCTTTCTTCCAGGCAGACAAGGCAAACACACTTCAATTTATCACCGACAAACAGACGCCGCAGCAGTCGGCAGCAAACGAAACTGCAATTTTACTTACTGTGTATATGTGTAGACTGCTTTTAGGGGCCAGTAATGCTGCAAGACTCTGGGCGTATGTTGCTTGTGGCAAAAGCAAGTGAGGAGCGTTGTGAGGGGGGAAAAAGTGTCAGTTTGAAGTGAAAATGAAAATAAACATGTGGCAAAAGCAGCACAGCGGGGCAACTTAACCTCAAGGCAAATGTGGCATACAGCAGCTGCTGCCCAAAACACACTCGCAGCGACACACACGCACACACGTAAATGAACAAACAATTACTGCCTCTCATATGGATCCAAGTACAATTTTGAATGTGTGTGTGTGTGTGTTCGGGCGTTGGTGTTGGTTGCAATATGTTTGCACACATGCAAGACACAACAACAATAGCAACAAATAGGTACACTAAAACAAACCAAAGCAAAGAGAAACTAAGACCAAACGAATTGAAGCGCAACAAAAACACCAAAGCAACAAATCCAAAAATTAACAGAAAATTCATTTGTGCTGCCTGGCGTCTTGCAACTCAGGCTATAACGACAATACTATAGCATCAACAACAACAACAACAACAATCAGGCAAGTCAATAAGTGCAGTAGTCGATGTAGCGAAGTAAGTGTTGCTGCTGTTGAAGTTGGAGCCGGTGTTGGTGTTTGTTGTTGTTGTGCTGACTGCTGCTTTAAGGTTTTGGCTAAATGAAAAGTCAACAATGCCATATGTTGACATACGCACTCAAACACACTGCTACGCACTCATATATGAGTATATATATGCGTTAACACATAGTCAGTCATTGGCAATTTGCCGGGTGTAGAGTTAAGGCTGTTGCCATCGTTGCTGGGCGTGTCAAATGCTTGGCGTGCAATAGGAGAGGGAGAAGAAGGAAAGGAAGGACTTGTTTTCGTTTTGGATATTTAGACTATGTCACCAGCGATTCAATGTAATTGCGCTATAAATAGAAAAAAAAACTGGCGAGATGAGGAAGAAATGAGAGGAAGGAGAAAAAAAGATCGAGGGAAAGAGAAAAGAAAGGAAAGGCAGGAAAATAAAATAAAATAAAATAAAATAAAATAAAATAAAATAAAATAAAATAAAATAAAATAAAATAAAATAAAATAAAATAAAATAAAATAAAATAAAATAAAACAAAATAAAACAAAATAAAACAAAATAAAATAAAATAAAATAAAATAAAATAAAATAAAAAAAATAAAATAAAACGAAACGAAACGAAAAGAAAAGAAAAGAAAATAAAAGAAAAGAAAAGAAAAGAGAAAAACGAA
Source organism: Melieria omissa (assembly GCA_963971225.1). Classification (NCBI taxonomy): domain Eukaryota; kingdom Metazoa; phylum Arthropoda; class Insecta; order Diptera; family Ulidiidae; genus Melieria; species Melieria omissa. The sequence goes on along the minus strand of OZ020267.1, from coordinate 106,123,356 downwards.
AGAAAAGGAAAGAAAAGGAAAGGCAAGGAAAACCAATAAAAGGCAAAGAAAGCAACGAAAGGCAGGAAGAGACAAGGAAAGGAAAGGCAAGGAAAGCTCTGGAATGGCAAGGAAAGGAAAAGAAAGGCAAGGAAAGTTAAAAAAGTCAAGAAAGGGTAATGAAAGGAAAGGCAAAGAAAGTAAGGAAAGGCAAGAAAAGACCAGGAAAAGCAACGAAAGGTAAGGAAAGAAAAAGAAGAGAAGAAGGGAAGGGAAGGAACAACCATTAACAACGTGAAACTTAAAGACCTTTAGGATTGTTTCCTATGAAATGAAATGTTATAAATGGCAAAACTTTAATATAAAAAGCAAATGTTTTAGCGCTTTCAAAAATTCATTGAAAAAATTACTAAATTAATGTTTAAGATTTGTTTGCAAAAAACTCTCGGCATGGCATTTTCACGCACCCACTCACATTGGCACTCACACAATTGCACAGGCAGACGCACAAAGAAAAAAAAACAAAAAAGCAAACTCTTACGGTTGCGCGCTCACACATGCAGCTAACGATCGTTGTGTCTTAATTACACATGTCAGTTGCCATAATCACCATTTATGCCATTGTTTTTATTTATTTTTATGGCAAAGCGCGTTCCTTTTCGCAGCGGCTGTCGCATTGCTTGGGCGCTCTGTCTGCAACGTGGCCGCCGCCGCCATTGTTGTTGTGCTCCTAATGTTTGCACAAAAACAATAGATGCCTTTTGCGCTTTTTTAGACAAACATGCGCGCATTCACACATAGATACATGCACACACTAACGCATAGCCCAGTTACAGACAAAGTAAGGCGTCCTCGGTCGCGAACATGCACACACACACACACACAAATAATACACATATGCTGCCGACAGCAACACGTCAGCGGCATAGCGTCGAGCAGTGAGCAACACATTTGAAGCTTTTCGGCTGCAATCAACTGGCAACAATAACAACAAAGCCAACAAGAAAAATACCCAAATGGCGGCCTTTGGCAATGTTTACGTTAAAATGCTATAAAAGTGGTTAAAGCAGAAAAACGGCAGCGCGCAACCGGAACGTACTCGTACACATGTAATATTTGTTTGCCTTTGTTGTTGTTGGCTGTTGGCGCTGTTGTATGAGTATGAGTGTTTGTATGTTTGCCTAATGTGTTATAATGATATGGCATGCGGCCTGCTCGTAATGACAGCTAATTGGCAATACTTGATGCGTTGCAGCGGCACTTGAATGCTGCCCCATAAACGCCAAAGTGTCAATAATGGCAACAACGACGACAATAACGCAGAGCAGGCGTGAAAGAGCAGCAGTTACGGCAAGCAAAAGTTGCCAATTTGCGCTCGAGAAGCGTCGAGGCGTAAACGAATATGGCGGAAAATAAAATTAAATTAAGCAAAATGAAATAAAATAAAATAAAATAAAATAAAATAAAATAAAATAAAATAAAATAAAATAAAATAAAATAAAATAAAATAAAATAAAATAAAATAAAATAAAATACAATAAAATAAAATAAAATAAAATAAAAGAGAATAAAATAAAATAAAATAAAATAAAATAAAATAAAATAAAATAAAATAAAATAAAATAAAATAAAATAAAATAAAATAAAATAAAATAAAATAAAACAAAAATAAAATAAAATAAAATAAAATAAAATAAAATAAAATAAAATAAAATAAAATAAAATAAAAGAAAATAAAATAAAAGAAAAGAAAGAAAATAAAATAAAATAAAATAAAATAAAATAAAATAAAATAAAATAAAATAAAATAAAATAAAATAAAATAAAATAAAATAAAATAAAATAAAATAACATAAAATAAAATAACATAAAATAAAATAAATTAAAATAAAATAAAATAAAATAAAATAAAATAAAATAAAATAAAATAAAATGAAATGAAATGAAATGAAATGAAATGAAATAAAATAAAATTAAATTAAAAATAAAATAAAATAAAATAAAATAAAATAAAATAAAATAAAATAAAATAAAATAAAATAAAATAAAATAAAATAAAATAAAATAAAATAAAATAAAATAAAATAAAATAAAATAAAATAAAATAAAATGAAATGAAATGAAATGAAATGAAATGAAATGAAATGAAATGAAATGAAATAAAATAAAATAAAATTAAATTAAAAATAAACAAAATAAAATAAAATGAAATAAAATTAAATAAAATTAAATTAAAAATAAATAAAAACAAAAATGAAAAAATAGAAAAATTAAAAAAATATATATTAAAGTAAATCAGAGTGAACTCAGTTGCCTGTGGTGCCGTTTTTTTTCCTTAATTTAAATTTAATAGCTCCTTTGTATGAAGTGGTTGCTATCATTTCGCAGCATTAGCTATTTCGGGCTTACATGTCGTATACGTGGTAAATTTTTGCTGTTTGAAATGTAAAAGGAAAAATGTTCGTGAGTTGCATTTCACTTCATCAACGGAAGCTCGCTTAATCAAAAAGGTAAACTTTGTATTTCCATGCACGTCGTCGGCCCTGTCCAATGCTCACACACATAGAAAGTCGCCCGAAAACTCGCGTTAAAAAAGTTGAAGAGATCAAAGTCAAAGCATTACATGCTCAGATTGTAAACTCAGCCACCTCAAACTCTCCAACGCTGCCAATGCTGTGCACTCAGTCTTGAAAGCGTCAAATTTTTTCCAAGAAAATTCAACCAAAACTTTTAACTCAGCGGTTAAACATATTTAAGCATTTCTTAGGCTGTTAGTCTTTGATGTTTTTAAAAAATGCACTTAAAAAATAAAATTTCTAGCTACAAAAATGTTCAAACAAAAGCCTTGTTAAGGGAAAGACTCCAGTAGCAGTTGGCCGCCTGTAAAAGGAAAAAAAGCGACACAAAAATAAAATAGCGTAAAGTGAAAAATGCACAGAAGCAGTAAAGAGGCAACATTCGGAAAAACACAGCAACGCTAACTTGGTCAGAAATAATTTAACTCAAATTGAGTGCAAACGTGTGCCGACTGTTAAACATGATTTGTTGGTCTGCCTTAGAGCAGCCACAGTATTAGAAACAACAACAGCAACAGCAGCACAACACATACGGCATTCAAGGATCAAGAGTTGGTCCTGAAATAAAACTACAAATAAATACCCAACATGAGAACTTGTAGCAGCAAAACGAAATGTGGCCAACAAAAAAAAAAAAAGTGTAAATAAATTGCAAAAAGCAAAAACAAAATAGTTCCAAGAAAATCGCGCAAGCTGCAAATAGGCAAAGCACCTGAATGAGGATTGTTTGCAAAAAATGGAATGCTGCAGTCAGCAATGAAACGCTGAAGGTGCATTTTTTGCCTTCAACTGATGGATGTTCGATGTGTTCGTTGTTGCACTGTTTGCAACGAACTTTTTTCTATATTTTCTTACTGGCTCTCACTGCAACATGGAAACTGTTTGATGCCTCAGTGCTCGTCGGTACAAGGCTGCATGACTATCGGCGTTTTTCCAGTTACGGCACGTTGCAGTCTCATTGGAAAATGTGTGTTTTCCATGCACTTTTCTTCTGGTTCGCAAAAATTGTTCCATTTCAGCGATTTTGCCAGCTGTTGCGCGCATCAGCGTTAAACTTTGCCGCATGCATTTGAAGTTCATTGGAACAGCAGTCAGTGCAACAGCAACAACAATACGTAATATAGTCAACAACAAAATTCGACGAACGTCAAATCTAACCCAAGTTGGGCAATAGTGCACGTGAGCAAAACATTTTCCACTTGCAGCTTTTCTACGCTCAGTGCAGACTTTCATTCATTTCTGTCTAGTTTGTTTTTAGCTGTTGTTGTTGTTGTTGTTTGCGTGTCGAAAGCCAAGCTAATATTTTATCTTTGCAAGGTCCTGCGAGAGTGGTTGCTGTGTTGTTTGGCCATTTCGCTGCAGCCTTGGCATAGTCGACACTCACGCCGCTTCGACTAAAGTGAAAAGTGAAAAATTTAAATAGTTTTAAATTCTGTGGAATTGAAAAGCTTTTTTATGTGTTTTTAAAATGGTTTTCTTTTTAGGTTAAGTTTGATAAATTTTGACTTTTCTTGAGTTAAATACAACAAAATGTAAGGCAGGTAAGACCAACTGCTGACCGAGTTCTAGACCGATTGAAAAGTTTGCGATCAATGGTCTGAAATTACGATTAGCATAAATTTGGTTCATCTGCCCGAGGCGCTCATCTTGAAAGCGAACATGGCAGCTTTTTCTGTCTCTGAGCAGCATGAACTGCGGGCTGCTAGTTTGACTTTGGGCAAGTCACGCTTTCAGCCTGAAAGCGAATATCGCAGCTTCTTCTGTCTCTGAGCAGGAAGCACTGCAGACAGTTGATTTTCCTAATGATGGATCATTTTCTACGGGCTAATTTTATGAAAGAGAAAGGCATGTCTGACAGTGGGTTATGAGGATAATGAGATGGCGCATCTGTCCCACTTAGGCTCGAATTAGGTTCGATTCATTTGTTGAAAAGCAACAACCTTGGGCCATCTCGTCTTAGGATCTAATCAGTGTTTTCAGGAGGTCAGTCAGCAACTTAAAGCAACTTACCAGGGAATATCAAGTCGCTGTACAATAGAATCTGCCTGATTGACGTAGAAATGGAGGCGGTAACGCTCTAGGCAACACAACAACACTGAACCGACATTTGATAACAGTAGCAGCATGGCATACTTTTAGGGGGAATGGTAATTTTGGGTAAATGATCGCATAGATGGTTCGAGGCGATGCTGGAATGTTAAAGAATGAGTTATGCTCTGTGCAAAGAGGTATAAAAGATAGACGTATATAAGGCAGTCAGTCTGGTTTGGTTGGGAAAAGTAACGCATAAGAAAAGTGAAGTTAAAATTAAGTAATAAGTGAATCAGTGAAGTAAAAGTAAAGTGATTATGAAAATGTGTAAATAAACTGACTACAGTGGTGAACTGCGTTAAAGAATGAGTTTTATTTTGGCTTAGTCCAACTAATTTATTTTTTTTTTATAATTTTCAATTATATCAAACATAGTATGTATGTAGGTATGTAACAAAAAAACATTAAAAAACAAAATCATAAAAAAAACAATTGAAGTATACCACAAAAAGTCTATTGCTTCCTTCTACCATTTGTGTAGCTTATTAATTTTTTTTTACGAACAATTTTAAGTATTTCTATATGTATAAACCCCAATAAGAGTTGGTTGTATGTGAGACGTTATTAAACCAATTGAAACCATTAAATTGTTGTTACGAAAATTTGTTCTGTTGGCCAACGCAGGCGTAGTTCGTATCGCTTGATTGAGCCATAACCCACGGAATTTTTTTAATGAAAATCACCACCGTAGTCACTGTTTTTTACAAATGGTCAGAATCTATTTTCTTTCACATCAGTTAATCACTTAAGTTTTACTTCACCTTTCAACTAACCCAAATTCAACTTGGTTTAATTAAATGCTCAATGGTACTTAAAAAGTGAATATTGGGGAAAACCAGAACATTGTGGAGTTGGCAAGGATTTATTAATAACAAAAAATTACAATAACATTACCCTCTTTTCTTTAGTTAGTTTTCATCAATGTGGGCAACAGTAATTAACAAAAAATTTGGACATATCCAACAGGAAAACAACAAAAATTTTTTCAGTGTGGCGAAGTTGAATTATTTTGTCAAAGACAGACTTTGAAAGTTCTGTGATTCACGAAAAAGTTTCAATAATTTTCAGTTCACCATTGACTCAAAATTTCCCATATTTCTAGCTGTGTGTATTCAGTTACTAATCTATGCTTAAAATACATTTTTTGATTTTGTCAAACTCAACTTGCTTTGCATATCTCACCACATGCCACCAACCAACTTGGCTTTGCCCAAATCCCTCAAATATCAATTAAAATCAGTCAAGTTAATGCATTCCAAAAGTGCTCGGCAACTCTGACACCAAGCACTCAAAGAATATCCGAAAAAGAAAATGAACTTTCAATTAATTTAACAACAACAACTTTGGCCACACAGTACAAGAAATTGAAACTTTTGTGGTTGAGGTGAGCAGAGAAGGGGGGTGACAAAAACTTCGTTTGCCTAATTTTTCATTTTATGTTTTTTTCATTTATTTTCATTTATTTTCAATTATTCTAAATTTTATTTTTTTTAGGATTTTGAAAAATGATGTTGGCCAACACAAAAGCAGACCAGTAGCCGAGCTTTGCAAATGTGCTGCAAAATGCTTTCAAACGAAAACGGCTGCGGGTAAAAGCAAGTAGTTACTTAGATAAGCGTAAGCGCGCACTTAACCGTCTGGTCTGTACAGCAGCTGGCACCGGTGCACATGCAAATACGGCGGCACAACTTTGGTCGTGTACGAGATTTCGTCTCGCACCTGAGATGCCATCAATTTGCCATGGCGCCGCTCCGCTGCCGAGGTCAAACTATTGCCGCCTTAACAGTGCAACTTGGAAACATGCGGCAAAAGTTTGTGCCGCAAAATCTGCCAATTTCCGAAGTAAACGGCAGAAGTGCGCAAAATGTCAGTAAATTGTAAATTGTATGCAGTGGCAGCTGGCAGGTGGCACTTTGAAGTGCCGACCGTCAACGGCGACAAGCAGCGGGTGTGAGTTATGCGGGAGCAGCAGACAATTTAAAATAAAACAGCCCGCAAGCTGTTGTTGGCCATGGACGAAGTGACGGGGGGCGGCAACTAATTTTGCGCCAGTCGCCGCAAAATTCAATCAATTAAATTGCCAGCTGGCAGCAAATGAGTTAAACGTTGCACGTTGTATGTATTGTGTGCAATATGTGTGCGTGTGAGTGAGTGAGTGTGTGTGCCAATGGGTCGTGGGCCTGTGTTGCATGTTGTAACGTTGACTGTAAACGGGAATAAATGGCTGCCAATTTATTTGAGAAGTTGTTAAAGTTACTGAACACAAAGTCGCTGGTACACCTGTCGTCGTCGAGTGTCAAAGGGGCGGGAAAGGGGAGCAGCAATGTAGGTACTTTATTAGTATTGGTGGGCGTGCCTTACAGCAATCATTTAAACACACACTGCTCTGTGTGGACATGGAATTGTTGCAGTTATCGTGAAAGACCAACCGAGTTTGGTGGTGAATGTGTTGGATGTGAATACTGAGTTCACCAAACACCAAAAAAAAGACAGACTTGACGCGTTCCTTTAAGTACGTTAAGCGCATGAGAACATTATGCTTATTCGCTTAAAAGTTTACTACAGAAAGTGTCTATTGCTTTGTGTATTTTATATTCAACGATTTATATAGTTTTTTAATTTTTTATATTTTTCCTATGACGAACAATTTCAAGTATTTTTTTTTATCTCCAAAACAAAAAAATTCTGGCAATTCTGACAATTTTTTAATTTATATATTCTGATAAATTTGATAATTCTTTTTGATAATAAAAAATTTGTAGGGTTTTAATTTTCAAAGCTGAGTAATTCAATGCTTTTGATTTTGTAATAATAGAAAAAACTATAACGAAATTATAAAAACTAAAGCGAAAGACATATTTGCCTCATTGATCCTCTTCGATTTATTTCAAACTGAATTTTTATTTTTTTATTATTTGTACAAATAAATACTAATAAAAAAACATGGAAAAAAAATCTTTAATCTAACTATGGTTAGGTTAGGTTAGGTTAAAGTGGCTGTCTTGGCCTGGGACCTGCCGAAAGACACACTTAGGCCACGGATTGGGCCCGTTGTGATACCACAAGTTGATAGGTCTGTCTTACTACAAGTCGATAAGCCTAATTAAGCCATTTCGAAGAGTGAATGAACTCAATCAAGTCTTTTATTCTAACTGAATTGACTTCACTCAAGTTTTCGAAGACAACTACAATCTAACAATACATACCTTGTGGCCGAAAAGTTTCCGGAAATGTTAAATAAAACGCAAAATTCTTAATCTTCATCAATATTTATTTTATCTCCTTCACAATATGCTCCATTAGAAGCGATACACATATGCCAACGTTTCTTCCAATCATCAACACATTTTTTATAGGCGCTTTCCGGTATGGCTTTGAGTTCCCTCTGCGAATTCTGTTTGACGTCTTCTATGGTTTCAAAACGCGTTCCTCTGAGTGGTAATTTGAGTTTGAGAAACAGGAAAAAGTCACACGGTGCAAGATCAGGTGGCTGTTCGATGGTATTTATTGAATATTTGGCCTTAAAATCGTTGATAATGTTGGCTCGGTGCGAGGGAGCATTATCGTCATGAAAAATCCATGAATTATCCTTCCACAATTGAGGCCGTTTACGGCGGATATTTTCACGCAAACGTCATAAAACAGTCAAATAATAGTCTTGTCCTTCAGGGACGAATTCATGATGCACCACACCACGAATATCGAAGAAAACAATCAGCATTACCTTGAGCGACTTTGCGTGGTTTTTTCGGTTTCGGCTCGTCTTTTCCTCTCCATTCCGATGATTGTTGGCTTGTTTGCATGTCGTACTCGTAGACCCATGTCTCGTCACCAGTTATGATGCGTTCCATGAAAGTTGGATCGGAATTGGCACGATCAAGCACGTCCAAAGAGACCTGTTCACGGTACTCATTTTGAAGAAAATTCTCAACAAAATCGCAACGCACTACTGAGGTGAACTGGTTTCCACAGCTGCCGTAAACAAACTGTCTGACAGATCGCCCTCATTTTTGGCATAGTAATTAACGACAGTGCTACCAACCTACAGAAACTTAAAATATCGAAAAATATACAGCGCGCGAATTTTAAATGAGAATTTCCGGAATTTTTTCGGTCACAATGTATATTGTCACCAGATTTGCTTATCTGCCATTTCAAAATTTTTAATAATTTTGCTTTTATGATAATGACACATTGTTTTCATTTAAATCAGAATAAACACAATATTTTTATATTTTTTTTTTATATTTTATACATTTTTTTTGTGGCAAAAAACCCCGGTTTAATTATTTTTAAGATTTTTAATAATGTTTTTTTTATGATAATAAAAAATTGTTTTCGTTTCGGTTCTTTAAAGTAGAATAAACCAAATATTTATATATTTTTTAAATATTTTATAATATTTTTGTAATGAAAAAAAAAATGTGTTATTTCGTCAACGAGCAAGAATTGTAGGCATTTCTAGATCCTTACTTACTCCTTAACTGGGCGTAACAAACTGTTGTCATTTTATGGCCACAAAAATTCTCTACAGGCGTCTCTGCCTGCCACGTAATTTTTCCTTTTGGTCCCACCAACTGGCGGAGATCGGAGGTCGAAGGTCGAAGACTAAAATTAAGATCGTTCACTTTGTCGTTGACCCCGCGAACTACCGCGTCGAGCACCTTTTTCGCTGGAGTTTTAATGTCCATAGGGCTACTTTACGCTTTATAAATTATTTCTTCAACACAATCGTAACCCATTTCCATCCTGATCAATGCTGATAAAGAAAAAATTAGAAAAATAGGTGTCAATCTATTTTTTATTTTTTTTATTATTTTTATAACCTGTGTGATACCTAAAAAGAATTAAAATTGAATTAAAAAATTTTTTTTAGGTAATGTTTGCGGTGCAATCACCAGTTCTTTTCTATATATTTCTCATATTCTCTTTATAATACAAATTTTGTTTAAATTATTTTTCCACCTACGTGATACCTAAAAAACAATTTAAATTATTTTAGGTTATGTGTGCGGTATGTGGAAAAAATATATATTGTTAAACATTATATAAGAAATATTAAAAAATATAAAAATCATATAAAAAAGTTTAAACAAAAATTGTTGATTGTATAAAAATTCGAACTTGATAAACAATTTTTTTGTTAACCCTTTCGCTACAGGTTTTTACTGAGGAAAGTTATGATTTTAAATTTTTCGTTTTAGACTTCATTAGCAACATTCCAAAAGAAATTTGTTAATTTTTATACTCGGACCCTGTATTTTAGAGTGTTTTTTTTAAGAGCAACCACATCGTTGTGGCTGTAATTATGACTTAAACATACAACTTTTTACGCATAAGGAAAATTTGAATATTTCTTCATTTACTTCAGCCAAAATAAAAAAAAAAAAAGGTATCTAAATTGAGAGCAAACATCAAATTAAAAAGTTATCTAAAGTTTTCTGCTTCTTCTTCCTTTATTATGGCAAGATGTACTAATAAAACAAAGTCTATTAATTTCGTATTTTTCCTAAAACTTCAAACTATTCTAAGGACCAACAAAAAAATGTTTTTGGCATCCATAGAGGACGCAGACGTCCACAAAGTAGCATGTTGCCATATAGCAACAAAATAGCGAAAGGGTTGAATACCTAAAAATTTAAATGAAACGTAAAATTTTTTTTTAATACAAATATGGAAAAAATATATGTTGTTAAACATTATACGAGAAATTAAAAAAAATATACAAAATATTGTTACGAATACTAAGTCTAGTGGGCTGTTACGTATCACTGGATTGTGCAATTTGAAAATGAAACAACTTTAATTATTCCAACGCAGCCAATTCAAAACCAACAGTCACTTTATTATTCACAGTTTTACACTTTACTGTTCGTACAATTAAGTATTTGCTTAATTACTCCGTGTGGCAACTTCACTTGTCAAAACCAGACCGACTCGCTGCGCCGCATCCGGCTGCCTTTTATACCCGTCTGGCCATCGCGCAGATCGTTCTCGCACATTCCCGAGTGGACTAAAGGTTTCCCTGATCATCGCGACCATCGTTAGCCAGATTGGACTAAAACTTATTATCGCGGCCGTCGTTGCCACATTGAATTATAGCACGGCGCGAAGCGGCAGGGTTGCTTTGCACAGCGACAGGCTGTCTCATCGTTACAATAACATATTATGTAAAAGATGTAAACAAAGTTTGGTGAGTGTACGAAAATTCTAACTTGATAAAAAAAAATTTTTATATACAAAAAAAAAAAAAAAAAATTGAAAATAAATTCACTTTCAAATTCCACAGATTTTGCTGGTAATGCGTCTAAGTGATATCTATAATCCGTCTCAATCTCATCTAAATCGGATGACTACTTAGAAAGTATTTAACTTTTGCTTTTATTTATTTTATTAATTCTGACAGATCGGGGATTAATTATTAAAAGCCTAGTATTAAAAAATATATAAAAATCAATAAAATATACCAGGTGGGTGAACATGCCCTCTCCCACCGTAATAGATCAGCACCACTGTTGCCGACTGTCGTCGTGCTCGATCGAGAAACTATTTATTCTTCAGTACCAGACAGAGCAAGTGCGATACTGCTGCGGTCACTGATTTGTCGCTGTCCTTGCATTAAAAATAGCTACCAAGACCATATCTGCAAAATTATAGTGTACAAATTAAAACAACACAGTGCCGACTTTCTACGCATCGCCAAATTGTTTACAAAAACCAAGTGGGATTGACTCACATGCAATATGTAAGTTGGAGTATTGCTAAGTGATTCAATAATAGCAATAATTTATTGCTTATTTACTAAAATGTAATTCTTAAATTTTACTTCAAAATTTTAGTTTTTTTATTGTCATCACTTACACTAATTTCTAAGTACATAAAATGAATTTGAATTTAGTTTTATTTTTTTGCATTTCTTAAGTCGAAGGGAGAGCAACAATGCTCTCCATCACTTCAACAACAACAACATACTAAGTACTCATTTAGTTAAGAAATCATGTGAGATGTAGCATTCAATTAATGAACTGTAATTTTCCGTTAAGTTAGTTTCCAGTGAGACCGGTGAGATTAGTGGAGCAAGGTGCGCTCTCAGCTTCTCTTCACTACTGTTGTTGATGCGATTTCATTGTCAACTTACTTCTTCCTGTGAGAAGCCAATACGCTACGCCTGTAAGTATGGTCGAGTTGGTTCGTAGGTGGTTTTGTTCGTTTGATTGTCTGTCGTGCTATATGTTGTTGTAGTTAATAGGGAAATTTGGTCCATTTGAACATTGCGCCTTTGGACCGTTTGTGTGTAATTTGAGCAATTTTGAAGGCAACTTTTATCGTAACTTTTTGAAGGCAATCGATATATAATATATATTTTGTATTTTTGTAAAAAAAATTAATTTGTTGAAATAAAAAATGCAAAATTAAATTGTGAGAATTTTTTAAGGAAGATTTTGGTACAAAAAATTCTAGTTGAGTGGCAATCATGGTTAAGAGAATCAATAGAAGTAAATCTTTAGATTCTCTCTCTCTCTCTCTCCCACTTTCTGCGACAACTGGGGCCTTATCAGTATTTGCTACATATGTGAGAGTTCGCTTTGTTTGTTATCAACAAGCATTCAATAAAAAATGAATCTATTTATATAAAAATGTATGTTTGTTTGTTTGTTGGTCACACGACGATAGCACCCAAAAACTAGACGGTCGATTTAACTGAATCGTTTACGGAATGTTCGTCTTGATTAAATTTCGGTGAATCACATGGTGCGCATACGGCCCGACTAGTGGGCGTGACACCTTCCATACAACCGAAATTTTTAATATGGAATATCTTCGGAATTATTGGTCAGAATACATTGAAATTTGGTGCAGGTCCACAGTTTAGGTATGTCGTTTCACTAGCAAAGTTTTATGAGCGTTGTACAAGGGGCGTGGCACTTTTCAAGCGGTTCAAATGTTTTGAATAACTTTGAAACTACAGGTAACACATCAATGACATTTTGTGCCCTTCGATAGGAAGTATAGGGTGGGTTTTGGACGAGGGGGCATGGCACCGTCCATACAATTCAAATGTTTAATATGGAATAGCTTTGGAATTATAAGTCGGACAGCATTGAAATTTTGTACACCATCGTCCTAAAGATGTGTCGCTCGACTGCTAAAATTTTATGGGCGTTGGACAAGGTGTGTGCCAAATTTTCTGTGAATCAAATTCTTCGCGTAGCTTTGGAGCTGTAAGTTGCATATCAATGAAATTGGGTTCCACCATTCCACTGGAAGAATGGTTTGACCACTGCATAAAAGAGGCGTGGCACCGCCCTGTAATCTATATATGTAAATATAATTGTCTTCGCTGACCGACTGACTGATTCATTACCGCCCAGGCCAAACCGCTAAAGCTACAGGCATGCAATTTGAACTGTACGTACATTTAAGAAAACAAACTTCCGCCAAGACGTGATTTTTTTTTAAAGTCGGGGTCTAAAGGGGCAAAACATGGGTTGTTGTATAAGAAAACTTGATTTATTGGGTCCATTGACTTCAAACTGGAGTGCAAAGCCGCGCTAGTATCTGCTAGTATTTTTACATTCTTTAAATTTTTTAATATTTTGCGGTTCATAGATCTTTGAAGTTTTTATAAATTTTCTGTAATTTTTTGTTGAATTTTTTAATATTTTGTATGATGGAAAAATTTTATAAAATTTTATTTCATACAAAATATTAAAATATTCAAAAAAATTACAGAAATTTTATAAAAACTTTAAATAATTATTTAATGCATTCGAAATATGGCCACCTGAAAACTGATTTTTGTCATTTATTTTTCACTCTTTTTTTGTAAACCAGTTCCAGTTCAGTTGCTATCACATCTCTAGCATGCTTCCTATTTACTTGAAAGTCGTTTCCTATAGCAAAAATATCTCTTTATATCTCGAAATGGATTTTAGCAATTAAGAACATTTAGTATCGTAGGGTTAAATTGATATGTAGTCGGTTTCACATACATAAGTATTTCTCTTTCCGCTCAAAATTTTACTTTCAAGTTCAGTTGGAATGTATCGCACAAGCAAATGCACAACGCCCCCAATTCCCGCACAAAACATTATCTAACGTTAATGCAAAAAGTTTGCATGCTCAATTCGCAATCGTTATTGTTGCTTTGTTTGTGTGTGTATGCGCAGCGCAGCGTAACAGACTCGAGTGTGGTTTTTGTTGTGACCATTAAACGTTTTATTGTTCGCGTTTCCGCACAGCCCAAAGCCAACGCAACAACTTTTGCTGCACTGTGCGCTCGCTTTGTCCAATCTTCTTGTCCTTCTTCTTGAAAACCGCAGTTCCTTCTGCTCTGCCCGCTGCTTCTCGGCGTCTTCACTCAACTGCAATGTGCATGCAATGCTTCGGCGTAAACTGTCGCATGCTTCCGTTTTTATTTTTACTGGCAACAACAACAATAACAACAGTCATAATAATATAAGAAATGCAGAAATTACAACATTTGCAACAACCACAAAATAAAAACAAAATAAGTAAAAACTCCAAACACCCACAGCGATGCGTCTTAGCGCACCGAAAGTGATATTCGCGCCAGTGTTGTGCTTTAATTTTGTTCAAGTCTTTTACGACTTTTCGTTTACACTGCACTTAACCTTTTTGTTTGTAGTAATTGTTGTTGTTGTTAGCTTTGTTGCATACTGTCTACTGTGCTGTCTGCCCAGTCGCAGTTGGAATCGTAGCCGCTTAGACATTTTCAGTATATTTTGCTGGTCTTTGCGTGCTGTGGCGAGCATCGGTAGGCGTGGTTGGTAAAACTTTTCTAATTTGACATGGAAAATATAATAAAAGGCAACTTTGCTAAACGGAAAGTTTGTAAGCGAGCAAAAGAAAAACGCGCTCTACCATTGCTTGACAAAGGAAATGGGGGTAAATTGTAGTGAGAATAGTTTGCAGTTGAATTTTGGGGGAAAGCCAAAGCTGATGGCAATTAGGACAACTGAACACTTTAGCATTTAGTTAACTTAACTAATCGTAGTAGGAAGAGTGGTGGCAGTAGCAGTATTAAAGTCATTGGGGGGTTAAAGGAAGTGGGAACAGTAGATAGAAATTTTGGCTAGAAATGGATGTGAATTTGGATAGGAATATTTGTGAACTGGAATAGGAATATCATAAGTTCAAGTAAGATGCTATTAGGAGTAATAGAAGCTTGAGTACTTGGGGCAATTCAAGATGATTAGAAACAATGTTAAACTGTATTCTAACTATATTCTATGTTATATAAGTGTAAGTACTCGTATGACAGTGGCAGTGAGATAAGAATTGATTGTTTTAATATTAGCTTCAATGATGATTTTGTTATGAACCATAACTATGAGAATTAACAATGAATTGAACCATTCTTCGAGTTTTTCGGAGTAATTTGAAATCATTTAGAGTAATTGAATATGTTTTGGAGCAATTAGGAATGTTTCAGAGTAAGAAATCAAATAGGAATTTAGGGTTTATTAATTAACAAAAAAAAAAATTAAGTCTTTTTCGGAGTTATTCGAATCTATAAATATAGAAGTAATTTAAAAGTTTTCTGAGTAGAATCATTCCGAGGAATAAGGATCGCCTTCGAGTAATTTCGAATCATTAGGAGTACAAAATCAGGTGAATAGAAGTTGTTGTAGTAGTCATTTAGAATTATTAAGAGTAATTAAGAATGTTTTTTAGTAGTTCGGATATTTTTTGAGGAAAAGATCAGGTGAATAGGAATTTGAGATTTATAAATCGAAAATAAGCATTATTTGGAGAAATTAACCCTTTCAGTCACAATGTCCAATATATTGGACTACAGCACATACAATTCATACAGCGGGATGTTATTTTCATGTCGGAAAGGGTTAAGCATGATTCGGAGTATTATTAAAATTCAAGTAATTAAAAAATCTTCAAAGTAATATAGAATCATTCAAAGTAATTAGAAATGTTTCGCAGT
Source organism: Melieria omissa (assembly GCA_963971225.1). Taxonomy (NCBI): domain Eukaryota; kingdom Metazoa; phylum Arthropoda; class Insecta; order Diptera; family Ulidiidae; genus Melieria; species Melieria omissa. The sequence goes on along the minus strand of OZ020267.1, from coordinate 106,107,747 downwards.
AATTCGGAATTTTTCGGAGTAAACAACGGGTGAATAGGAAATTTAGATTTATAAATCGAAATTAATCATAATTTGGAGTAATTTAAAAATTCTATTATACAAGTATTGAAGAATTTTTTGGAGTAATTTAAAATCATCCCTTCATAAATAATCAGGGAAATAGGAATTTCTAAGGATCTAAGAGATATTAGGCATCATTAGGAATATACTCATTTTTCGAGTAGTCTCGCATCCTTCATATTAAAAAATCAGCTAATTATGAATGGTTGAAATTTTTCCGAGTAAGTTCAAATCACTTAGATTAAAAAATTAGGTAAATATGAGTTGTAAGGATAGTAAGGGAAATTAATCATCATTCGGAGTTCGAAATTATTTATATATACAATTAATTCAGAATTCATAATAATTAGAGATGTTTTGTAGTAATTCGTAATCTTTCGGAGTATAAAATCTGGTAAAGAGGAATTCTGGATTCATAAATCAATATACAGAGAATTTTTAAATTTTTATTATACAAGTAAATCAGAATTTCCAGAGTAATTTGGAATCATTCAGAGCAATTAGAAATGTTTCCAAGTAATTTCGCATCATTCAAAGTAAAAAATCAGACGTATAGGAATTGGTAATGTTAAGCGAAACAAAGCATTATTCGAATTATATATAATATTAATATATAAGTAACTCAGAATTTTCCAGAGTAATTAGAGATGATTTGTAGTCATTCGGAATCTTTTGGAGTATAAAATCAGGTAAATAGGAATTTTGGATTCATAAACCAACATTTAGAGAAATTTTAAATTTGTATTATACACGCAAGTCAGATTTTCCAAAGTAATTTGGAATCATTCAGAGTAATTTGGAATATACTCAATTTTGGAATATACTCATTCAACAAGTAATCAGAAATGTTTCCGAGTAATTTCGCATCATTCAAAGTAAAAAATAGGAATTTAAAAGTGTTCAGCGAAATTAAGCATTATTCGAAGTAATTCGAAATTATTAATACACTATGAATTCAACATTTTCAGAGTAATTTGGCATCATTCAAAGTAATTAGGAATCTTTCGCAGTAATATGAAACCTTTCGGAGTACAAAAATGAGGTGAATAGGAATTTTGGATTTATAAGTGGAAATAAATCAACATTGAGTAATTTGAGTAATTTGGAATCATTCAGAATGGTTGGTTGGTTAAGTGGCTGCCTCTGTATGAGACACATTTAGGCCTATGGGCCCGTTGTGATACCACAAATTCCACCCGTTTGAAATGTGTATGCAACACTGTTTTTTTCCAACATGTGATACAACACACATTTCAAACGGATGGTGGAAAGGGAGGGAGGGGACCTAAAGTTTAACACCGAATCCGAACGGCGATTGGCAGTTTTTTCTTTCACACTTGGAGGTTTTGCCATTGCCTGCCAAGAGCGCACTTGTGCGATTCTTGTAATTCTCATTTCCTTCATGTCGATAGCGATGGAAGTAAATGAGTGTTTTTTCCAGTTCAAGCCAGGAATCGAACCTGGGGCGCTCGGTATCAGAAGCCAGCGCGCTACCCGCTGAGCTATCGAGGCCGACCGATCATTCAGAATAATAAGAAAGGTTTCTAGTGATTCATAATCTTTCAGGTGAATATTAAATTTGGATTTATAAATCGAAATTAAGCATCATTCGGTGTTTCTTGAAATCATTCAGAGTAATTAGAAATGTTTCGCAGTAAATTATAATTTTATATATATATTTTATAATTTTTCCTTATTCAATAAATTAATAATAATAATAATAATTAAATTTTGATTTTAATTAATTAATAAAAAAAAATAAAATTTTTTAATATTATTTAAATTAATTAATAAATTCAGGGTAATTTATTTGAATTAATTTAAATTAATAAAAATCTATTGTAATTTTAATTTAATTTTAATAATTTAAAAAATCACTAAACAAAACAAGCTAAACATCTAATTTCGTAAATTCTGTTAGAAGAAAAAACAACAATTGAAATATTCGCAAAAGTTTTGTTTGCAAACGAAAGCAGTTGCTCGAGTTGTATGATTCGAACTATTCGGACTGATGGGTTCAATGGATTGTTGTATCAAACCAAAGAATATGAAGTAATATTACTTCATAATATTACTTCAGTAATATTACTTCATATTGAAGAATATATATACTTCATAATATTACTTCAGTAATATTACTTCAGTAATATTACTTCATATTCTTTAATCAAACTCAAAAGTAATTATACTAGTTACTAAATTGTTACTGTAGCATTTGTCTACATTGTGACAATATTTAAATAAACGATATAGAAAAAGCAAAGATGTATCCAAGCAAAATAATGTCACAGTTTGAAATTCACTAAAAGTCCTCCTAACGACTACATACATGAAGATATAAATGTACGCACACACACACACAAATTTAATACAGACATCTATAGTAATGTACAAATTCAGTGGCGTACGCAAAGAGGAGTCTTGGGGGTACAAACCCCTCCATAATATCATTGGTTTGAGAAGCAAATAAGGTTTCAACTGGTATTTAGCTCCAAAAATGTATATCCTATGTGAGCCACTGTAAATATATGTATATATGTGTCTATATAAACACGTACTAACCCCCTTCCGTCACACACATACACACTTATAGATCGAATCGTGCACGTATACGGTGTCCTTTAGCGCCAATCATTTGTCCACCTGAATGCATTTTTATGCTTTGCCGTTCCACTGCCATTGCAATTTTAACGGTGTACAAATTTCTGGCAGTAGTTGAAAAGAAAAAAAATGTCAAGAAAAATAATGCCAGCAAGTAGCGTCCCAAAATCAGTTCAGTTCGAACGATGGCAAAATCGAAAACTACTAAAGCGCATAAAAAGCCAATTGCAGCTAAAGGACAGCAGGACCTGATGCAGCTGAAGCACAACGATGAGCCAATGTCGGCACGAAAAGAAGTTGGCCGAGCAAGGAAGGAAGGAAGACTGAGTGTTGGAGAAATTCCGGCAAGTGTTGTTGTGTGCGACAACAGTGGTCAATGCAGTTGTTGCTTAGCAGCAAGAAGAAGAAGAGAATAGTGTGGGGGGTACAGTAATACTTATTGGCTGAAAGAAATTGAAATAAAATTGCAATGCATGGCAACGCTTTCTGTGTGGCTGCTGATGCTGCCGATTATTGTTGTTGCTGTAATTGTAATGCAGTCATTTACACACATTTGGTAAATGTAAGTTTTGTGCGCACGCACACACATAAACAGAGGTGTTTGCACAGGGTGATTTATATTAAAAACAATTTATAATTTAACAAAATATGTGTGAAGTAGAAGGTTTAGGTTTATGGGGAATTTGTCATTGAAAATGTTTGAACAACAAATTTTCATATTTGAGTTTAAAGCTGAGGTAAGATTAACAGCAACAATTTCAGTTGAATTTGATGACAATTTCTTTTTGATATGCGACGTGGTTTGATAAGAAAAATTGGTTTGATGGGAGAGTGTTGAAGAAGAGGAGATTATGAAGATAAGATAAAGTTAGAGAGTGGAGGAGAAGAGATCAGTAAAAGTGATATTAGGGATGAAGTAGTTTGTCAAGCTAGAAAAGGAAGGGTTTAACTGACTGGGAGAAGATAATGTTAGAGTAGATGAGTGTAGAGGAGACTAGGGAAGAGATGGTTATAGAAGCTATAGAAGAATACAGAAGAATAGGTTAAGGGAAACAATATTAAGGCAGTAAACGTCAGAGAAATAGGGAATAGGGAGAAATAGGAAAAGGAAGTAAGGAAGACTAGAGAAGAATCATTGAGGTAGAGTGTGGCTAGATGAACTACGTTAGTGGAGAAAAGATTAACTAGGGGATGCAAACGACGCACAGTGGGGTAATTGATGCCGAAAGTGCCGATTAATTCCCCCAGGCTATTTAGATATGAAATAACTAGTAAGTTTAGTTAATTGAACATTATAAAGTAAAAAACAAATATTTTTGGGTATACTTTAGTGGACATTTTTTTAAGAAACGGTAAAAAACTAACATAGTAAAAAAAAAAATTTGAAAAATGAAATTCATCGCCGTCTCTTGCAGACAATTTACTTTCATCATTAAAATCATCATTACCATCATCATCATAACCTTCATCAGCATCATAATCATCACCGTCACCATTATCATCATTCGTCATTATTGTCAACTCCATAGCATCTTTGGGCATACCTATACTGCACTTTTTTTTGGCAATTTTCTTATTTCGTCATTGACTCTTTCTTTTTCGTTTTTAGAAACTGCTGCAGATTCCTTGACGAATTCAATTTTTAACGGCCTACAAAATCGTGTAGATGCGGGTCGTGGGTTTTGCCATATAATTTTGTTTCCACAAAATATTCGAAGTGGAACAATTTTGAAAACACGCAATAAACACATTTTCAGTTTTGGCTTAATTCTGGAGTTCAAGTTAATTTCTGAGCTTTCCTGTATTCATAGACCTATAGTAGAATTTTATGGCGAATATTTTCGTGATACATTTTGTCCTTAAAAAGTTCTGTTTTACAGGACATTTTTGACATTTTAGAAAAAAAGGGTCAAATTGACCCATATAAATAGGAGCTACAGGGTTAAAGTACTCCACAAAAATGTTCCTCGTAGTGTTTTACACCTAATTGCTGAACACATCATTTACCTAAAATGTGATGTTACATAGTTTTCGTATGCCGAATCACCATAAGAATGCGCGAAAAGGGGAAAACTTTGACCCCCCCTAAAAAAAAATTCAGACGTAAACTTTCAAATCGCCGATACACGTATATTTTTTTTTGGCCCCCTCTACCAGAATCCGTTGTCAGAACCTTGTTATTTTGAAAAAAAATTGATTTTGTTGTGCAGTGTCATCAATTTCGTTTGCACAATGCATGCATGAGGCCCTTGGGTGCGCACACAAAAATCGAAATGCTGGAAAAGTGCGCAACATCGCGCAACTTTTTTTTTCATAAAATGTTACTGAAATATCTAAGCTATACGCTAAGGAAAACAGTTTTGCCCGACCTCACAAGACTCACAACTATATGTCTATGAAAAGGTAAAAAATTAGACAATTATTATGCTTTTAAACAAAAAATTAAATGAAATACTTATAAACATTTTTTAACAAAACCAAATACACATTGCATTGCTGAAATACCTGAACATGAAGGCTGCATCATTAATTTTTCAATAATTTTTCAAATTCACACAAAGAAATCGTTTTTAAGTGACGACAAAAACACGTTTATCGCTGTGCGCACAAAAACTGAAAATAAATGTCAACTTTCAGAGTGCTTTGCGGGAAAACGGTAAACTATTTTGCAACAACTCTTTCACATAGTGATACAGAATTTTATCCCCTTTAACCCGGTACCAAAAACATAGTTGTATCTTGATTTTTCATTTTTGAATTAATCGGCACTTTACTTATATATTACCCCACTGTGCGACGTTGGCGGTGAGAGGATAATGAAAAAGGTTAAAGAGGAGAAGAGAAGAATAGAAGAATAGAGAAATGAAGATTAGAGGAGGAAATGTTGAGGCAGAAAAATCTTAAGAATAGTAAAGATCACTACAAAAGAATCGTTGAGGTGGTGGATGGTTGGATGAGCTGGATTAGAGAAGAAATGATATTTAATAGGGGAACGTAATAGGAAATGGTGGTAGTAGAGGAGATCAGTAGGATGAAGAGGTTAAAGAAGATCAGATTAAAGCAGATGAGTTAAAATGAGAAGAGAAGGTTAGTGAAGGGTGATATGGAGAAAGATGGAGGAGAGAAGTTATGGAGAACAGAGGAGGTTAGAGAGTAATGGGCTACAAAAGATAACGTCTGAGCAGATGAGTTTGAATGTGACAATGCAGAGAAGAGGAGAGCAAGATAGGGAAGGATAGGAAAGAGGGGATCAGGTAAGAAGGTAATGGGTTAAAAAAAATAAGGTTAGAGCAGATGAGTTTAAATTGGAAAATTTAGAGAAGAGAGGTTAGAGAAGGGCGAGATGGAAAAGGATGGAGGAGAAGAGGTTAGAGAGATCAGGTTAAAGGGTAATGTGTTAAAAAAGATAAAGTCAGAGCAGATGAGTTTGAATGGGACAATGTAGAGAAGGGCAAGATAGGGAAGGATAGACAAGAAAAGGTAAAGTATATCTGGTTAGAGGGTAAGGTGTTAAAGAAAATAAAGTTGGAGAAGAGAAGGCTAGAGAAGGGCAAGATAGGAAAGAATAGAAAAGAGGAGGTTAAAGGATAGTGGGTACAGAAGTTCAGATTAGAGTAGAAGAGTTTAAATGGGGAGAGGTCAGAGAAGATAAGATTAGAGAAGGGTGAGATGGAAAAGGATGGGGAAGAGGAAGATATGAAGATCAGGTTAGAGAGTAATGAGTTGAAGAAAGTGTGATTAGAGCAGATTAGGGACAAGAAGATTCGTTACATCAGGTCCAAGAATATTGGGTAGAGAAACTGAAGTTAGAGCACATGGGGAAAGAAAAGAGAAGGTGGGATAAAACCAATATAAACAAAGAAGGTGGTTAGAGAAAGGGTAGTAAGAGGAGAAGATGTTAGGCTAGAAGAAGGAAAGGAGGTTAGTACTGAAGCGGTTAGAGGAAACAGGTTGGAGAAGAGTTAATTCGAAAATAGGAGGTCAGTACACAAGAGGAAAAGGAGAAAGAGGAGAGCTACTTCGAGGACAGGAGGTTTGAGAAGCAAATTAAGATCAATGGACATGAGATAAGAATTTAGAATTCAAGCGTTGTGATTAATAGAAAGAAGAATATAGGCAGGATATACCTACGGCATGAGGTAAGAGCGGAACTATTAGGGCTTTCAACACGTCCTCATGGTGGTATTGATTTTTCTTAATTGTCTCTACAAACCAAGAAGATATCCACTCTACACATTTCTATTTTCCATACAAATAAATATATATTAAAGTATACAGATAAATCTATATAAATATTTTTTTGAAGAAGTAAAAACCTATTTACACTTAATCGCTTCCCAGCAGACACATAAACAATTTATCTTCGATATTTTATGCGCAAAAACTTTTCGCCTCACAATGTGGCGCCACTCCTTCTTCGCCGCACACAGCTGCACACTGTTCGCTCGCCATTCGTTGTTATTATTTTTTTGTGTATGCGTTACAGGGCAGCAACTTTGGTACTTGCTTTAATTTCACTCAGCTGCTTAAAAGACGCTCACAGAATTGCGCTGAAAGCAGCTAAACTGCATGAAGCGATGGCAAAGTGGAGCAAACGTTGCTGCCGATGGCGAAGAGTGCAGAATTTCGTTGACTTGTGTGGCATACAAAAATTTATCACGTTAACCTTTGGGAAATTCAAATAATTTATCGAAGTAGAAGAACAGCAGGCACGAACCGGCAGCCGACGTCGCAGCGGATACCAAAAATTATTTGTTGCTTCGAGGAAATTTTGCCATTTCTTAGAAATACTGCAGCATTGTTGTTGGCTAAGCTGCTATGGCGATATGTCGTTTTCCAACGCTTGGCATACTACTTTGTTTGAGCGGGGCAGAACGAGAGAATGAAGCTGCAACATGCAGCGTCAGAAGTTGTCAGGTGAGAGGTGCGGACGACCACCAGCAGCAGCAGTTGCAGTGCCAAAGTTAGCATTTACACGTGGGAATCAAGAGTTGAAAACTATCGCTGCTGCGGTGCTATCTGTGCCGCTCTTCCTTGCTTTGTCTTTCGTTTTGGGCTCTCTTTCTTTTACACTCGTTGTGTGCATGTGTGCGAGCACAGGTTAGGCGCAATGTGGCAAGAAGAAGACCAGAAAGAGGGGTAGGTGATTTTTTATCCAATGCCGATGATGCAAAATGTTGGCCATGTTTGTTGACTTGAAAAGTTTTGCTACATCAAGGAGAGGCGAAATTGCTGGAGAGAAATGAGTATGAGTGCAGAAGTTGATGTTGAGAAAGTGTTGTATGGATCGGTGTGGTTAGTATTTGTTTGGTTAAAACTGATAGAATGGGGAAAGTATTTTTATGCTTGGAATATGAATAGGAATGGAATGGGATATAGGATATGGATATGGATAGGATATGGATAGGGTATGGAAAGGATATGGATAGGATATGGATAGGATATGGATAGGATATGGATAGGATATGGATAGGCTATGGATAGGATATGGATAGGATATGGATAGGATATGGATAGGATATGGATAGGATATGGATAGGAAATGGATAGGATATGGATAGGATATGGATAGGATATGGATAGGGTATGGAAAGGATATGGATAGGATATGGATAGGATATGGATAGGATATGGATAGGATATGGATAGGCTATGGATAGGATATGGATAGGATATGGATAGGATATGGATAGGATATGGATAGGATATGGATAGGATATGGATAGGATATGGATAGGATATGGATAGGATATGGATAGGATATGGATAGGATATGGATAGGATATGGATAGGAAATGGATAGGATATGGATAGGATATGGATAGGATATGGATAGGATATGGATAGGATATGGATAGGATATGGATAGGATATGGATAGGATATGGATAGGATATGGATAGGATATGGATAGGATATGGATAGGATATGGATAGGATATGGATAGGATATGGATAGGATATGGATAGGATATGGATAGGATATGGATAGGATATGGATAGGATATGGATAGGATATGGATAGGATATGGATAGGATATGGATAGGATATGGATAGGATATGGATAGGATATGGATAGGATATGGATAGGATATGGATAGGATATGGATAGGATTTGGATAGGATATGATATGGATAGGATATGGATAAAAGTTGGGAATGATATGGATAGGATATGGATAGGATATGGATATGATATGGATAGGATATGGATAGAAAATGGATAGAATGGATAGGGTATGGATAAGGATATGGATAGGATATGGATAGGATATGGATAGGATATGGATAGGATATGGATAGGATATGGATAGGATATGGATAGGATATGGATAGGATATGGATAGGATATGGATAGGATATGGATAAGTAAGGATAGCATATGGATAGGATATGGATAGGATATGGATAGGATATGGATAGCATATGGATAGGATATGGATAGGATATGGATAGGATATGGATAGGATATGGATAGGATATGGATAGGATAGGATATGGATAGGATATGGATAGGATATGGATAGGATATGGATAGGATATGGATAGGATATGGATAGGATATGGATAGGATATGGATAGGATATGGATAGGATATGGATAGGATATGGATAGGATATGGATATGATATGGATAGGATATGGATAGAAAATGGATAGAATGGATAGGGTATGGATAAGGATATGGATAGGATATGGATATGGATTGGATATGGATATGGATAGGATATATATAAGACATAGATTTGTATAGAATTTGGATAGAATAAGGATTCTATTTTTGCCAAAGAATAACAACTAAATTTTCGCTGCCCTTCAAAAAGTTGATGTAACCTCTTCCAACATTATTCTTCTAACTTCTCTTTTCGTGACCACTCATGCAACAATAATTCTCCCTTTGTTTAGTTAGTAAGAACACATAAAACATATAAAACTCCAGTCGTTTTGCTGTCTAATTCTGCTGAAATAAACTGTCAGTGTGCATTTGCCAACCAATTCATAACACAGTCGTCGGCTCCGCTCTGCACAGCGCCGTCTGAATCGCTTCCGTATTGTGTGCTTCATATCCGAGCTGCGTCTCATTAGCATTTTCTACTTTCTCTATTCTCTTCTGTTGCTACTCGCCACGAAGAATATTTCCTCTTACTGCTGAGACAAATATTACTTTGAGCAAAAAATGCACGAAAAGACAACTTCGAGACAGCTTGACTGACAAAAAGCAACTTAGCTCAAGATCAAAAGCAGCTGCCTGTCTGTCTGTCTGTCTTATTTATCCGGCTAACCATTTACCTGGCTTATTACCCATTCAACGGCCACTACATTTTTCTACTCTACGTTACTAAACTTACAGGACTTTTCACCTGTTCGTCTCGTCTATGCGCTACGCTTGGCCCACGAACTGCCACCTTAATCGCAATTTCACTGCATAGTTGAACGCAAGGAATACTGAAACCAAAAAGAAAAAAAAATTTAAAATGGAATATATGTATATGTAGAAGAAAACCTTGAATTACGACCACACTTTTGTCAGCCATGTTGTGGACGGTGAAAAAGTGGCGCTGAAAAAAATGTTGGTAAGAAAATTTTCAAATAGCAAAGAGAACGCCAGCATAATGTCGCCCCAACAGTTTAGCCACAAAATGTCATTTGCACTTGAAAGTAAAATAAACTTGACGTTAACATTGTGTGACAGTCTTGTTGTTGTTGCTGTTTTTGACTATGGCCTGTGCAGCTCGCCCAGCCACGTGATCAACAAGACGAACAAATGCAAGGATTCTTTGCGCATAGAGCAACTGTCGACTGGCAAGCAAACAGACAGGCAGGTAGCAGCGTTGATGGAGAGAGGGGGAAACAGAGTAGAGAGAGCATTCAATTGAAGCGTAAAAGTTGCTTGTCACAAAAAACTGCGCCAACCTGTCAGATTTGTGCCTTGCAGTCGTCTCGACCAAGCGGGCACGCGGCCAACTCGGTTGCTGCGGAAGCTTTGTGCAGTCTTTGTGACTTTATGACTAACTGACCGTAGTAGCAAATGTAAAATCAGCTGACATCCATGCAGATAGTTTCAAGTAAGGGAGTAGAATTGAAATATTGCTGAAGTGAGGAATGCCAAAACTTTTACTTGACCACAGCATTGTCCTCCAATGAGCTTCGATGTGGCTCTACTCGAATGATTTAGGCACTTTGAAGTTTTTATTAATTTATTCAATACTTGAAAATGTGTTTGAGTTTCCAAATTTTTATATTTTATATATTAGTTTGATTTAATTTTGAATTTCACAAGTTATAATTTATATTGTTTGGCTGTCTGTCTTGTCTGTGCGACTTCCTGTGCCTTGTTGTATGTGCCCCGCGGGTCTGAGTGAACGCGTACTCATTTACGCCGTTCATTTGTTGTTTCTTCATCCAAAGCTCTGTGTTTGAATTTGCAAAAGTGACAGCAGCAGAATTTGCAATGGCCGCAGAACCTCTACTAGCACCTTAAAAGTTCCTCTTCGTCTTTTCATTTCATTCGTTTCATAAAACCACCGCAACCCACGAATTGCATTTTAAAGTTGTTGTCGTTGTTGTTGGTGTTTTGTGTCACGCAACAAGACTACAGATGCATCAAGTGGCAGTGCGTTGATCCTGGCAACAGGAAACAGATGCAGCAGAAGTCCTGGAAAAAAAGAAAAATTGAAAAAAGTTACAAAATTTAAAGAAAAGTTATATATGAAATATGCAAAATGGCTGCCAATGCAACTGAAAACTACCAGGCAAAGTGCAACAACAATGAAATGTTATGAACAAGGAAGATACGTTGTGGCATTAAAAGGAACACAATGCAAATGTCGAGTGGGACGCAGTTGTCTACTGGGCACAAATTAATTATGTAAAGTTTAAATGTCAGCTTTGGCTATTGTTGTTGTTGTTGTTGTCGCATTACAAATGCGTAAAGTTGCTTGTCATTGTTATTGTTGTTAATGTTGTGTTCATTGCACCCTTCATATCTATCAGATGTGTTGGTTGTGTTGGTTGCATCTGGTTGTTGTTGTTGTTGTAGTGTATGTTTTTGTTGCAAGTGCCTTGCAGTTTTGTTAGACTGTTGTGGCTTTGTTCTTTTCTTGTCCAATATGTTAGCTTTAGGTGTTGTTGTTGTTATTTTGTTTTAATTATGGTTTGCTACTAATACTTTATGACACTTTGTTGACAGCATTCAAGCGCAACATGGTCGACCACTGGACAGCAGCGCATAATCAAAGCGGACACTCGAGACTCGTTGTTTTTCAATGTCCTCATGGAATATTGAAAAGTTGACGAATAGTGCAGTATTGGTATTGTTAAGAGTCCTTTGAGAAATGCTTAAACTAATAGAGACTTGAAAATTGAAGAGTTTCTTCAGAATTTCAAAATGTATTGCTTACAGAAATTGCACACATTTATTGACACAAACATAGAAACTTTCATACTCGATTACTTAAATATTTGCTATGCAATAGGAACTGAAAAATTAACGCCACAAATTCCACGCATTTCATGCGCTGCGTTCGAAATTCCAAAATTTACCCATAATGACACTTTGGTGTTTACATTTGTGTTGTTGCCAGTTCAATATTGATAAGTAATTAATAGCAATTTGTTTATGCTGTGGTCACTTAAGCTGCCTTTGCGCCACAACTATTAGTGTCACAACTTGAATTTCGAAGGACACTTGAGGTTGCCAGCCGAACGGCAATCAAGGCGAGTGCCACTGCAACGAATTATTAGTAAACATTGAAATGTTGTAGCTAATCAATGATGCTTTCATGAATCGATGCTTTAAGCCATAACACAATTAAATCAGTACACAAAGTAGTGCTTAGCATAAATAATAATACGAAGATAACTAAATATTAACCTGCAATCAAATGGAATAAGATTTAAACTACTTAAAATATCTTACACGAATATGATCTCTGCATAGTTAATATAAAACTGGTAACATTAAGGTTAAGCGCCTAAAAATATGCAACAATATTTGCCTAAAATATCGTACAGACCTCTTACTAGACAACTTAACGTAAAACTGGTAGTTATTAAGGTTAAACGCCTAAAAATATGCAACAATATTAACCAGCAAAGAAATATAATTAGATTTGAATTACTTAAAATATCTTACATACATATGATCTGCGCAAAGTTAATGTAAAACTGGTAGTATTAAGGTTAAGCGCCTAAAAATATGTAACAATATTTGCCTAAAATATCTGACAGACATGGGATCTGTGCACACTTAATGTAAAACTAATAGTAATAAGGTTAAGCGTCTAAAAATATGCAACAAGTTAATGCAAAGGTAGTAGTATTCACGTTAGGCGCCTAAAATTATGCATCAATATTTACTGTAAGACTGTGCGCCAGCAAGCATGCAATGCATTTCGTATTTAATGTTGGTTACTTATATATTTTCATATACTTTCGTTACTCACATTCCGTATTGTTGCAACCTAAAGCGCCTAAAACCCTGCTACAAGAATTTTTCTTTACAATTAAAAATTATTGCCAGAACAGAAAAAAGAACACTTTACACATTTATTTGAAAAACCCCTAAATTGCAGTGAACCATCAAATGAGTTTCAATAGCTAACCCCGCTCGCGTGCAATTAATCAAAAAGCATTTAAGGCCTTGAACAACAACAACAATGCCAACAACAGCTAAAGAATTGAACATTCAACGTTTGGCTGCTGAAATGAACGTCCATTGACTGCAGTCCAGCTGTCCCGATAGACAGCCAGATAGACAGACCGGTGACAGTCTGACAATTGCGCTGCCAATCGGCTGACTGTTGCTTACAATGAACAAACAACAACAAGCACGCGCAAAAAAAAATTCATAAATTCTAAAACACCTGACAATGCGCCGCCAAAAGCCGCAGGCCACGCTGACTGTCCAGCAATGTTGACATCAACGATGACAAGTGACAGTTGCTGGTTGCTGATGAGCGTTGACAACAATATGGCCAATATGTCATTTGGTCGATTGACGCGCCACGCTCACAATGACTCGAACAAATGCATTCATAATATAGCAAAAAATAAAAAACTGTTGAATTGCGTAGAAAAATTATAAGAAAAAAGAAGAAAAACGAAATGAAAAGTTTTTCAATGAAAATTCAAAGAGAATCAGTTGACAAGGAAAATTATGAGAAGCGAAGTGGAATTGTGCGCAGTCATCTAATTGATTGACAAGTGTAAAATCGCTAAAATTGCGTTTGACAAAGTGGTCACAGGGCAGTTGGGAAGAGGTAATTTTTGCATTAAGAAAACGTTTCAGAATATGTTGTGCAAATAAGCACAAAAAAACGGTGAACAATGTAGAAAATTTAAAAGAGAAATTGATCATGGGTTTTAAATGTCATGAAAGTGATATTGCATAGTAAGGAGATAGGGGATTCAATTGACCAGACACTGCGGTTTAAGAAGTCACATTTCAAATGTTTAACCTTTTCGACCTCGGGTAAAAATTTCGATATTACTTTTTGGCATTTAAATCATGAAACATTTGCCTAAGAGGTGCTCACACAACATTTAAAGTCGCCGCACCTCTTTGATAAAGTTTTACAGCTAGTTTACTTTTGAACAATTTTAACTTAGAACGAGTTAAGTAACACAGCACAACAAAAAAACACTTTTTTTCTGTTGCATGGAGTTTTTCTACTGTTTCTTACTAATTTGGGTGCGTTGATTTCGAATCTATCCTCAGATTTTTTCCAGCAGCTCTAGTTAGTGAGATATAGGTATCGTGTCATTTTTTCAGTTTGTCCTCTATTTTTTCCATATTTTTGATCGTAATTTCTAAACCAAAAAACCGATTGACATGACTGAAACCTTATGGCATTAACAACACCGCAGGGATTCTTTCCCGATGCAAATTATTTTTATAAGTTTTAAAATGCCGCGGTAATTGGACCTCAAAGTCGGAAAATATGGAATTTTAAGGCGTTTTCTTTGGTGGTCAAAAACATACACAATTTTCGTAAATCAATTAACGAGTAAGGTGTATAATTTAAGTCGGAACATCAAGCAATACAACACAGCCAAATTATTTGGCGGAATACACTTTCGCATCGAAATAATAGCAAAAATTTACCATAGCCATTTTCATCACTTTTCATACTTTTTTCTTAAAAAATTAGGAGCCTCAGAATATGCAAAGTTTTTCATGTTTTTTTTGTTTCGAGCGATTCAAAATTTTTTTGTTTTTTGCTTGTATTCCAGACTATAAATGGAACATATGTATATAAAAGAGCACATTTTGAGGCCCCTAATTTTTTAAGGAAAAAGTATGAAAACTGATAAAAATGACTATGGTAAATTTTTGGTATTATTTTTATGCTAATGTGTATTCCGCCAAATAATTTGGCTGTGTTGTATTGCTTGATGTTTCTTCTTAAGATATTCATATACTTTGTAACTTGATTTATGAAACATCTGTACAATTTTCACCATCAGAAAAAACGCCTTGAAATTCAATATTTTCCTACTTTGAAACCTTATTACAACGCCAATTTAGAACCCGTAAAATTGTTAATGTCGATAGGATTATTGGTTCAGAAATTACAGTCAAAAACAATGGATGACGATGCCGAGGAAAATTCGAAAAAGTGACACGCCCATTTTTTGCGAAAACTAGAGCTGTTACATAAAAACTGAGTATGGTTTTGAAAACAGTTTGGAAAAACGATTCAGATTCATGTAAAAAACTCCATGCAACAGACATGCTGTTGTGCATTGTAATTTTTGTATTCATATTTTTTAACTACAAAACAAATGTTTAATATTTATGGAAAAATACAAAATTATCACTGTTTGATTTTATTTAACCATTATTACAGAAACAGGGTTGTGGTCAAACGCGCCCAATTCGTAGACTTCAATTAGAACACAAACTTTCCCTGATATCGCTGCAAATTATTGGAAATAATTTTGGGGATACGAGTAAAATTTTTGTAATTTGCTTTGAATTCACTTCTAAAAGTATTAATTTGTTGGTGTCTACTTTAATTTAATCCATAAATCAATCCTAGCTTTTGCTATAAGATGAAAAATAGGTGAAGTTGCTCTCAGGCAACTTTGGTGTCGAAAAAGTTAAGAAGTCTTATCTCATATTTTATAATGTTGAAGTGCTCTTTGTACAACACTTATTGACTGATTTGTAACTTTAGGTGATTTCATAGGTCTTTTTTTGTAAACGTCTTTCTCTGAATATAATTTTTGTCTTCCTTTAACAAAGACTTAAAAGACACCTCTATATATGCGTGAGCATTCTATTGGTTCCGTAGTATTGAATGAATTAAAATCAAAAATAATTTTGAACGAGCAACTAGAAAACACTCTGCTTAAATCGATCAACCTAAATTAAATTGACTCATAACAAATATTCTACAAAATCTCCATAGAAAGTCAATTCTTTTAAAGGCAATGAGTTGGTCAAAAGAATAGCAATAGTTAGTATTTTATAAAACACTGTTTTACCACAAATATCTGAAGAAAAAATGTGCTCAGAACTATTGAGCTCTGGAAACTGTGAAGTGAAGAAATCTTATTCTTAAATAATGTAAACAAGATTGAGGTAAACTATCATCCAACATCACCAGAATGGTTCATGACTAGAGCCCCAAAGAGAGGAAAAGTTGCCGACTATCAAAAATACCTGAGTTACGCAGATTCTAGGCCAATTAGATGCTGTCAAAACCACATGAAACGAATCAGTTCGAAAATCCTTATTGAGCCCTTTTGCTTCCAAGTCAGAACGAATAAAAAAATATGTATGAACTAAGAAGTGAACAATTTGAAGCCGCAGGGGTCATTATGGTTCAGTTAAGAACACATGGAAAAGTCTAGTTCGGACCCTTTTCTTAGAAGCCGAAGTGAATAAAAGGATATAAAATTATAGAAAAAACAGCAAATTAAACAAATTTGGAGCAACCGGATTCATTGTGGTTCAAGCGACTCAGTTAAGCAGATCAAATAGTTTAAAAATTGAAACCAAAATGGATGGATGGATGAAACGAAATTTTACAAAAATTTTCACAATGAATGAATTCCGAGTGAAAATGTTGCTATGTAAAACAGCAAATTAAACAAATTTGAGGCCAGAGCGATTAAAAAAATATATAAATATGTGTGAACTAAGAAGTGAACAATTTTGAGCCACAGGAGTTGGTATGGTTCAGTTTTGATTACATGGGAAAGTCTACGTGGGACCCTTTGCTTCTAAAATGGAGTGAATAAAGGGATATAAAAATATGGAGAAAACAGCAAATTAAACAAATTTGGGGAAACAGGAGTTTTTGTGGTTCAAGCGGCTCACTAAGCGAATCAAATTGTTTAAAAATTGAAACCAAAATGGATGGATGGATGGATCAACTTCACAAAAATACTCACAATGAGTGAATGAATGAATTCCGAGTGAAAATGTTGCTATGTAAAAAAACAAATTAAACAAATTTGGAGCAACAGGAGTTATTGTCTGTAGTTCAGGCGACTCGCTAAGCGCACCAAATAGATAGTTTAAAAATTGAGATCAAAATGGATGGAGTGAATGGATGGATCAACTTCACAAACATATTCACCATGAACGAATGAATGAGTTCTGAGTGAAAATGTAACGAACTTGTTCAACGTTGTCAAAGTTACATAATTCAGCTGGTGGCACCTAAACACGTTGGCAACACTGGACCCCATTGCAATTTTACAACCTAGAAACTATTTGACGTCGTTATAGACAAAAGTGACAATTTCTGTGGTCGCAGTTTCACAGTTTCTTGAACTTGCAACACTGCCAACCTCTGAACGCGTTGTTGCTGTCAAGAAGAATGCTGACAGCTGTGGCTGTCTGTCGATTGTTGCCATTGCGGTCATAGTTGAATGAAAGACTAAGCGCACTGTTCGTTCTCGAGTACTCGTAAGTGACGCCGGCTGCATGTGGAATTATTGACTGACATTTGCTGCTTTTTCATTGTCTGCGGCAAATAGTCAACGCAATCTAAATGGATGTGCTGCCTGCTGTCGGTAGTGCCAAGCACAACAGTGGGAGAAAGTGACATTATCACAAAGTGCACATTGTGCAAGGTCTGGTCGAAGTGAACTGACAGTCGAAGCGGAAAAGCAAAATTGTTCTGCAGTCAGCTTTGCATGGCTTGATGCGATGTTCGATGTGTTGTCTTGTTGCATGTCAAATCAGCGCCATGCATGCAACTACATGTTGCTGCAAGACAAGAATGCAACCAACAACAACAACAAAAACAATAATAACAATATGGACCGCCCATAGATAAAGCCAGAAGGCCAGCAAAGATGTCCTCAGTCGACTGTAATGGGGCCGCCATAGACAACAGATGCTTGTACAGCAAATACAACAGCAACAACAATAATAAAAAATAGCAAAAAAGAATTGTATATATACATATAGCAGCACAAAAGATAACAATAACAACAGCGACAGTTGTCGCAACATTAAAATTGCAACAGGAAATAAGTAAACAAGCGTCAAATGGCAGAGCAAAATGGCTCGACAACACCCACAGCGACACCGGCAGCAACAATGTCAATGACAATAACAACAAAAATGTTGTACAACAACACCAAAAACAATGCAACATAAATAAATGAAACATTCAGCCAAATGACAAGGACACAGCAAACGTGCTGCCTTCGTCTTCTTCAGATGCTCTTCACCTCCAACTCAACTGCGCCTCTTTGCCCACTGCTGTCTGCTATCTGCCGTCGTCACTGCCACGAGTTGCCTGCACATTCCGCACACTGCGACAATATCAGCGAGGACATCATTTTCCAGCCAAGCGCGCCGCCAACAGTCGCCTGGTCCAACAATCCAACAAGAGCACAAGACAACAACCGGAAATCCGCCGTCGTGCTTCAACAACGCGCGCTGCCAAGGCGTCGATTACACACCAACAGCCGACAGCAACGACGACCGACAGCAGTGCGGCGCATAGTTAGGGCCCCAAGAGTGGACGGGAAAGGGCAGCAACTTGACGCGACCGGAAACGTGCCAGTCACATTTTCGGTGCTCGCTCGTTGCAGACGCTGCAGGCCACCACCGACCAACCGACCAAAGTGCCGAGCGAACTTTAACTTTTCATTTCCGTTTGCGAAATTATGAAGTTTTCGGCGAGCGAAAATTTATAAATGTCCAATATTAAGTTGGCGTTTGTCTTAAGCGTGTGCACTGTCAGATGATGTGATTGAAGGACCAAATTTCGAGTGATAAATGAAATTAAGGCATCAAATTTTTGATTATCTAATTTGCAAATAAACAACAATGAAATTTATGAATTTGTGAAGCCATTGAATGAGGCCGGTTGATAAGAACAATGAAGATGAAAAGTTTAATTGTCAAATGAGAAGTTGGTTTGGCAGAGCAGTGAATGGATTAGAAATTAAGAGGAAACTATGAAGAAGTAGGCATCTGGATCAATAATGAGATAATGAGAATAAATTAACTATTAAACTTTGGTCCAATCTACAACAAACGCAGCTATAAATATGTTCATGGGACAATGTCTAAACGAAAGACCTACTAAGAGACTGGGTTCATTATATGAATGTACTAAGATTTGGCAGCAGTTATGGTCTTGAAGAAGAGAATGAGATGGTATGAAAGATTCTGATTGCACGAGTTGGCTAGAAAAGGGTCAGGTTTTCGGACTCATGGGGTTCTCCCGTTTGAGAAAATGATAAGGCACTCTGTGCTGAATGATTTTCTATGCTCGAATGCTTTTCCAAGCATACTTTTAGGCATGCACTTTGAAGTACGGCAAATTTGGTATAATTCGCTTGGATAGTCCGATATGGCGAGGATAGTTCGCGAAGGAATGGGCTGTGCGAAAATGGTCGAGCTTTTTCAAATTGCAAGTTGCAAGAAAATTCGGTGCGATAAGAAAACTAGTATAAAAGCAGCAGTGTGCAGCAGTGTGCAGCGCAAGGGGTCGAGTCTTAATTGAATAAGCAAAGTTATAACAAGTGTAGATACAAGCGAAGTGTAAATCTGTAAATAAAGTGATTGTTAGTTTCTGCCTGCGGTTTGCGCTGAATAATTGAAGTTGTTTTATTTTCAATCACAATCCAAACGAACCTTGGAAAACATGGATTCTCGTAATAATATTATACCAGATCGGTAGACGACTTGCCCATGGCTTGTACCAAGTCACAGAAGGACATTGCCAGGCTCGTGGCAATGCTCAGGTGGGTTTCAATCAACACTGAATACAGAAGGACAGGGGTTTGCCTACACTCTCCTTGGTCATCAGAATGGGACTCTTGTGGAATCCGAGTGTATTTGGTGAGAAACCAAGAAACTGTCTGTCGTAATTAACTAAACCTACTGGGCCAGTAATACCAAAAGAATGTCGTAGGACACTCCACATAGGATTGCAGCTATTAATAATGGCATTACTAAAGAGTTATTAGAAATCAGCTTGGATTTTTGGCATGAACTCTTATGTAGGTCATAACTTTCTTTAGGAAAAATTGTGGTGGGCATTGAATAATGTGTTCAAGCACTTTCAACACGGTTCACACTTATTTATGTAGAACAATAATACTAAAAGAATATAGAGAGGTAGGACACTCCCTAAAGGGTTGCAGCTATTAATAATGACATTGCTAAGGAGTTATTGGAAATCAGCTTGGAAATTTGGCATGAAATGCATCTAGGTCATAGCATTCTTTATGAAAAATTTTGGTGGGCATTGGACAATGTGTTGGGGTACTTTCCACATGATCCAAAGAAATCATATTATGACGATCATGCAGCTCGTTCTGCGAGACTGTGGTCCCTTTAGCATAGATGACAACATTGAATGAACATTTGTTGGTTGCGGCAATATTGCATATTTTTAGGAAGCATGGTTTTACTGTGTTATTGCACAAACGGTTCAAGGCAATGCTGGAATGTTTGAGAACCAGTTGCGTTCCGGGCAAACAAATATAAAAGACAGTTGGTTATAGCACCGTAAGTCAGTTTGGTTTTGACAGGCAACGGTGTAACACAGAGTGGAAAAGTGAAGTAAAAGTAGATTGAATCAATGAAGTTAAAGTAAAGTGACAACTGAATAAGCGAAGTTAAAGTAAAGTGACTCTGGAAAAGTGACTCTGACTGCCGTGTCAGTTAGTTGACAAACATTCAGTGTGTTTTATTTTGGCACAATCTAGTGATATGAACTACGCCTGCTTGGGCCGCAAAATCAAATTTTCATAACAAAAATATGTCACTTGAAGCTGTTAGATGTGCAGTTTAAAAACATGGTATTTCTAAGTTGTATTCGAATTTGCAAGGCCTGGAATCTATATATTTGTATGCTCATCAAGGTTGTATCGTGATAGTAAAAATACATTTTGTTTTTGTTGTTTTTTCATACTATTGCTTCTAATTCGCCTTCGATTTTAAATAAATTAAATCATAAGAGATTGTTTGTTTTTTTTCTGTAAAAGAAAATCGGTTCAGCAAATCGGTTCAGCAAATCCTTACAACGCGTAAAAACTATCACAAACACACACACACACACACACAATCGTAAACTGTGAACAAAAATCGAACACTATATGTGCGTGTGAGTGTAAAATCGGCACAGCCATCATTGGGAATCCCTTGAGCTGAGATTGCGTCTGGATTTGTTGAGTTCACGCTGGCGCCATTGCTCGTTGCTCCTTGTTGTGCCTTTGTTCTGGTTTGCTGTTGCTACTCGGCCATGTTGTTGTTGTTGTTTTGCATTCGCATGACTGTTGTTGTTATGAACTATAGTTGTTTTTGTAGGCTCTAGGCTTGCTACACGTGTTGACTATGCGAGTTGTTGCTTGCATGTTGGTAGGTGGTGATTGCTGTTGTATTAGTTCCTGATGGTTTTTTGTTGTTTTCACTCATGCGATTTCATTGCATTTCGATTTTTGGTTGAAGCATAGCACACAAAATATTGAAAGCAGCTTAGGGGGCAGCGTAAAGACATTAAAAATAAAAATAAAAATAAAACAAATATAACTAAATGGAACCGAGAAATGCAAATGTGCTGCCTGGTTTAAAGTAATTTTTTTGGAAAAAAATATGAAATTTGACATAAAAAAATATTGGTGACTAAGTGTGTGTCTATTTTGAATAATTTTGCATTAATGTTGTTTTGGTCACATTCCACTCACATGCAACTGATCCTTTAGATTATCCTTACAATCGTGTGAGTGCAGTTTTGCGTAACATTTTAATGACCGTTACGTAGGGAATGCAAGTCTCGATAATATTTGTATATACAAAAATTTAATGCTGTCAATTATTGCAGTGTCCATGCATTCTGCTCGAATATCCTTTTGATTTTTTTAATTACAATGTTAACAGAATTTTTTCTATTTTTTAATTGCAGCACAACAAATCCAAACCGTGTGGGTATGAACACATGTCAGTCGTGGCAACAAATTGATTTTTAACAAAAATTGCATTAAAAGAGGATTCGAAAAAATATTTATGAGAAGAAAAGGTGAATACGACTTTCTTGTTTCATAGAAAACTGCAAATACAGAAAGAAGAGTTTAAATACCAAAAATTAGAGAAAAATGTTTCTTGACATTTTAAAGCACAGCAAAACGATTTAAAGAGAGAGAACAAAAAATGTCCTTCTAAAAAAATTTGTAAAAAAAGAGAATAAAATAATAATAATAAGAGAAAAATGAAAAACTTGGATGCAAGGATTCGTTAAACAAGAACATACTTTGATCTGGACTAAAAGAAAAGTCATATACACTTTGATTGGTCGAGCCAAAATGATTCCATTGGTTGGTTCAAAATAATTACAATGCAATAATTAAATAATCACGGAAATAGACTAAAGCGAGCATATCCTTTGGTTGTGACTTTAAGCACACATTGTGTCGTTTAAAATAAACAAAACTTAGGCTGACGAACGAAAGCTTCACCAATTCTGGTTTTTCCTTCGATTTGCCGAAGTCAGAAAGAGTCAAGTCATGAGGCTGATACGCAACGCAGGACATTTTATGCAGCTCAGGCTGCAAGTGCTGAAATTTGTTGGCTGTTTGTTGCTGATTTATTTGCCAGGTAAGTTTGCTAAATTTTTTGTTTTCTTACTTGAACATTTGTGCGAATTCTGTTGTCTGCAGAACAATAAACTCTCATCTCATTAGGATAACAATTCATAAGTGGCTGATAAGTGGCTTAATAAGTCTCATGATTGATTCTGAATGGTTCAAACTAAGAATAGATTAAGTTAGGTAGGGAAGGTTATATGCTAAGATAGCTCGTTGTGAATCCTTTCTAGTTTTTCTCTGGAGCTAACCAATAATCTCAGTCTGAGTCCGTCTTAATGCAGATCAGAGATTTAGATATTCGCCGGTTCTAGGTTCGTCAGTAGCCAAGTTCGTTCCAGAAATATTGAATCCAGGATACGGATTCGATCTTTCTGTAGAGCTGAGCACTGCCACAGAAGTAACTCTTCTTTATGGCAGCAGCATCTACTGCCATCACCAGACGAGTGGTGCCGTTTCATGTACATGGATGGCTCAAAGTTAAGTAGAACCAATTGCTCACTGAGGTATGACAATGTGTTCCTTGTCATTAGGGCTAAAAATAGTTTGTCTTAACATACGACATTAATTTTTTCAGTGGCTAGTGGCAAGTGGCCAGTGGCTAACTCAAAGTGAAAGATCTCAAAAAGTATTCAAGAAAAATCACAATTTGCTAGCAACTTCCGCTTTGCTTTTGCCACTATTCACTAAAGAAACTCAGCAACGCTATCAATAGCCAACACAACAACAAACATTTGGCCCTTAACAACTCGTTGACAACAGAGCTAAAGTAGAAAGTAGAGAGGACGCAAAATATTACCTCCTGCACATTACAAATTTTTTAAATTCCATCCTGGTTGGCTGAATGAAGATTGCCTGATGTTGGCAAAAGCTTGGCGCTGCAAATTATGTAGGCGGCAGGACATGTGGGAGCTGTTTGAAATGCCGATCACGTCGCTTGTATGCCTCACTAGACACGCATTTCAATATTGGTTTCCTTTTTTTTGTTGCGTATACGCATTGAAGTTGAGCAGTTTTGAAGCAGCGATGGGCTGCCGCATTGCACTCTCCTTCGTTTCTCTATGTACAAGTATTCTCTGGCACGCCATGCTTTATCCACCTCACACGCTATTTGTGTGCAGTAGCGCTTTCGCTCGCCTTCTATTTGGCTCGTTCGCTCGCTGTGTTTTTTTTTAACATCATTGCGGCGCCCACACAATTGCATTGCTGTGGCTGTGCGTGGTGTCCTCTAGCCGGAAAGACCCATGAAATAAAAATGAAATAGCCTCGTCGCTTTGATTTTGCCACAACGCGTTAGCTGCTGTGCTGTTGTGTCACGCGAACGAGCGAGCCAGCGTTTGTCATGCGGTGCGCGCGACCGCCCAGTGCGTATACGTAATCACGATTAAACTGTCAGCAGAATACTAATTAGATTTTTACTTTTTCAAAGCACGCCCACACGCACACACACGCACGCACAGACCCACACATGGACACATCTTTCATCTAAAAAAAAACACATTTGTGTGTGTATGTGCCCATGTTGCAGCTTCCTGTAAGTGTATATGTGTGTGTGTGTGCTGGGGCTGTTGACTCTGTTGGGGAGTCAAAAAACAAAAATAACAAATCCCAGCATAAAAAATTCACCAAAAATGTTAATGAAAGCGCAAAAATGTATATTTGAATGCTTTATGATTGTTTGATTGATGGCTGCCTGTGTGGTGCCGTTCAAGTGTTGGCTGCCCGCAAAGTAGGCAACGCACACATACACTCATACAAATGGCAAAACAAGAACGTGTGGAATGACGCGTCGAGGGATGGTGGAATGAATTGCATGATGAATTGGCTGCTTGAATGGCCGACTAAATGCATGATTTTTGCTTGGCTTGCTGGTTGAATGCTTTGACTGCGCATAGCGCGTGACGTAAAAATATTTATTTGACATGCTGGTAAATATTTATAAGCCGCATAATTTCATGCGCCATTTTTTTTCTTGCGCTACTTTCATTTGAGTTTGATTTTCGGCGGTGGGATGGTTTTTTGATGATTTTTGCTTTTGAAGTTAATTTTGGCTTTAAGTGCAAACAAAGAGTGGGAAGTAAATGTGTTGCATACATGTGGAATGGTGATGATTTTGGGCTTTAAAATTTGTAACATGGTTTTTCAAGTCTGTTTTGTAGGCTTTTTGAGTGACGCACACAGGACTTCATTTTGGTTGGGTTTGTCCACAACTTTTGCGCCCAATAGTAGTTGAGACCATATGAGGTTATTAAAATATTTGCAAAATATATTTAAGTTGCAGAGTTTTGACCCCCAAAACCTCTAACTGTGATACCACAAATTCTACCCCTTGAACTGTAGCCAAGATAGATATCGAATCTAGGGCCTCTGGTATGAAAAACCAACGCGATATCTGCTGAACTAGCGAGGCTGGCTGTTCATGTTCTGTGCAATGAAATACGAGGGTTACCTTTTATATTTTTTCAAAAAGGATGAAAATGCATTTTGTCATCATCAAAAATGGTTTTATTGCTTTTCAAGGTATTCTCCTTGAAGATTTATACACTTTTGAATGCACTAAAATGCATTGTCGAAGCACTTGTTCCACTCCGATTGAGACACCTCCAAAACATGGTTTTTGAATGCTTCAGCAGCATCTTTCGGCGATGAAAATCTTTGCCCATACATTTGTTTTTTATGTGCGGAAATAAAAAGAAGTCATTGGGTGCTAGGTCAGAGCTGTATGACGGATGACCCATGACGTAGGCGGTTATTTGAGCCGATGTGTGAGAGCGCGCATTGTCCTGGTGAAGAATGATTCGGCGTCGGCGGTTGTTTTTCCGTATTTTATTGAACACATCTGTCCAACAAATTGTTGTGTACCACTCAGAATTGACCGTTCTACGTTGTTCTAATGGCACAGTAGCCACATGGCCAGAATCAGGCTACCATTTTCTTCGATGTGCTGCGTGCTCGAACAACTTTTGTTGGATTTGGTTCGTCTTGGAAGAGCCACACGGTCGATTGCTGTTTTCTTTCGTGCTCATACGCATATATCCATAACTCGTCATCTGTCACGATCTTATAAACATCTTTCGAAGTACCGCGATCGAATTTTTTCATTATTTCTTTGCACCAATCCACCCGAGCCTTTTTTTGAAAATTATTAATTAATTTAATTGATTGGCACGACAGCCCGCTTACGCGAGACTAAGGCCTAGCTTCCCGCAACCACCCGTGTTGTGCGTGTGAATTTTGTACGCGGGTGGAAGGGACCTACAGTTTTATGCCGGTTCCGAACGGCAGGTTGGGAGCTTTTTCATAGGCAATTTTTACTCTCAGAGGTTTGCCATTTCCAGCTGAGAGAACAGCCACCGAAAGAGAAAACGATTGTCAAATTATGCGGATCACAAATTATCGTTGGATCACAAATCTTTCTGACATCTAAATTTTCAATCAATATCGAATGCACGGCCGTGCAACTAATGCCCAAGAATGCCTCTATCTCACGGTAGGTCACATGACGATCTTTTGTTTTCAGTTCACGCAGTGCATCGATGGTTTTTGGCACAATGACCGATTTCGGACGACCTTCACGAAATTCGTCCTGGAGCGAATGGCGACCACGCTTGAATTCATTAAACCAGCTAAAAAATTGTCTTGAGGGTTGGTGCTTCATCACCAAATGCGGAATAAAGGCGATCGAAGCACTTTTCACTTCGGAAATTGTAACCACTTATTGCTCGAAAATGTTCACGAGTTTAATCCATTTTTTGACCGAGATGCATTTTTCAAGTCAGTGTAAACAACACAAATAGCGCTTGAACACAAAAAGTTCTAAGCACATTTATGTAAAAAATAAAAAATAAATAAATCAAATTAAAAATGACAAACTTTTCAATGGCAATCTCAGGTTTTTCGAAAACTTACTAGACCATCCCTATTGAAAAAATATAAAAGGCAGCCTTCGTACTTTGTATTTAGGAATAAATTTTAAATTGAAGCAATTTTTGTTTTCCAATCTGTTATTTCATCTTAATCTAACTTAAACTCAACCTTCTTGTCTGGGTGACAATTCACTCATCATAGCTGTCAACTGCACATTTTGTAGTGAGAGAAGTTCTCTAGAACGATTTGGGTATAGGGTTGGGAAAATTCGGTGTATTTTGAGTACATAGCTCACAAGTTTAAATAGAATTAAGAAGCGTTGTCAGCACTTGGCACAACTGTACCCTACCGCATGAGCTAAGCAGTGAAATGGTTAGTGGGTAATCAATTATGTTATGGGGACTAATTTTTCACTTCTATGTTTTTATATTTTTATAGATAATACCGAATATTTAGTCACTCTATTTGAATTAAGTCAGTGAAGATATTTGTTCTACGTAAAGATATTTTTGAAGGACTTGGAATCTAATCCAATCGAAAAAATGCCCAGAATGTGTAATTGCGACTCACTTAAGCATTCTTGTGTTAATGTTTTTCGCCAAATCAGTTTAAAATGCTTTTAGAAATTCCGTAGATTAGTTATGTCTCTTCACGGGAGTATTTTCACTAGAACTCAATCAAGTTCAATGAAGTGAAGCCAATCGTTTTGGCACGCGAGCAGCTCATATCAACCTACGTGCTTAGCCAGTTGCTTTCATGTCTTTCTAAGTTTGTTTGTTGCTTATATATGAACTCGTAGAAGCGCAACGACAACACGTACACAATTTTAGTTTACGCTACATTTGTTAATAAACGCATGTTGCATAGTGTTGAAGTGGCAGCAGTGGCAGACGGCTGTGGCATGTTTACCAACTGTTGGACATAAATAAATATATTTTCACATAGCTACATACATATACATAGATGTACATAAATAAGTAAATATATTTCAGGATATAGAAGCGTGTGTGCATTAGCTGAGCACTTGTGCGTGACGAGCTAAACAATAAATTATAGCAACCAGCGAACTTTTTTGGGAGCAAACAACAAATTCGCTAGTTGACGTGTGAAATTGTTAAACTAAAATTGAGTAATACTAGTGGCTTTTTTGGCATTTGACACTACTGCAGTTTATTTTTAAATATATTTTTTTAATTTTTGTATTAATGATTAAAGCCGTTGTAGCTTTAGAGATGAGATATTGACAAATACATTTTTAAAATTTTTTTTTTTATTTTTTAACTTTTTTAAATTAAATTTAAATTTTTTTAAGTCTTTTACTAATTCAGAGGTGCCATAAATATTTGTATATTATTAAAACAATATTGAAAGTGCACTGCAGAATTTTCTTTTAAGTCAAAAAATTCAATAGTTGTTGAATTATGGGCCATCAAAAGCGTACAGGGTCTAATTGACCCAAAACGTTTCCGATGATTGAAAAAATAACAAAAAATCATACAAACGAAAAATAAAGTACAAACACACATTCAACGTTTGTTCAACGGTGAGCATTCGCTGCCGCTCGCGTCAAGTGCGGACATGCAAAGTGTCGCGCACGGCACAACACGTCGTATACGCGTTGCCATGATTTATGCCTGCGAAGCGTGACACTGCAATGTGCTTTATGTGTATGACTAACAGAACACAACAACAACACAACAACGAAAATAATAACAACAACAAACATAAGAATAACAACAAAGCACAATAAATACAAATCCAACAGGAAGCTTGCAGTGCACATGTGGCATTTGTTAGGCTTGAAATTGAAATTGTGTTAGTATTTGTGCGTGTACGTGCGTTTGTATGAATGTGTGCATTGCTATTACATGTAAACCAAAAACATGTGTTTTCTGTCTAAAATAAAACACAAATCAAACACACTCATAGAAGAAATTAAATCGCATGTGCACCTAACTAGCAGCAAAAACAAAACAAAGCAAACGCAAAAAAAAGGTATGGAACCTTTTCACCTGTTCTGACAGACGGAATTGATTTATGGCATCAGTGCAAAATTATGGCTTTTAACCATTTCTCATGTTTTTTGTATAAGTATGTGTGTGTGTGATTTACTCTGTGGTTAAATTAAAGTAAAATAAATAAAAAATAAATGTAAAAAATATGGCGCTCAGGGTCAAAGGCAAATGCACACAAGTGAACATTAATCTTTTCAAGGATTTACTTATTCATTTTAAAATGCTGCAAAGGCATTTAAAGTTTATTTTAAGCTACAGTTATATATACATTTTTTAGTGGACTTAAATTCAATTGATTGTGGGCTTTAAGGTCCTAAGTGAGACACGCCTTTTTATTTATTTTTACCTATATTTGGTTTTCTTTTATACAGCAAAATAAGGTTTATATAGTAAGTAGTTATATTCAATTATTGTTCAAGTTAATTTATCTATGGTAATACGCATTTTGCTTTGCATACTTGTAGGCACTCATAAAAATTGCCTTACATGCAATCTGCATGGCTACTTTTAGGCATAAAGATTGATTGCTGTATCTGAATGGCTCAGAGTTTTTATAGCAACATACAATACTTTCAACTTGGACTTAAATCCATTCATGATATAACTAATTCTAAAAATCGCCAATTCCTACCTAAAGTCATTCTTGATATAACTTATTTAAAGCGTCACCCATTACATATAAACATATTTTCATTCAAACAATAAACTTAACCTACTTATGTCTTGCCTACTTTTAGGCACATAGATTGATTGCGGTGTCTGTAGGGCTCAGAGTTTTTAAAGCAACATACAAAGCCTTAAAATTTGACTCAAGTATATTCTTGATATTGTAACGATGAGGCACTCTGTGCTATGCATGAATGCTTTTCCAAGCATACTTTTAGGCATGCACTTTGGGGTACGGCCGGTTGGCTATAATTCCGATATGGCAAGGATGGTTCGCGAAAGTGATGGGTTGTGCTAGAACAATCGAGATAGAGAGTACAACTAGAATGTGCAAGAAACATCGGCGCGATAAGAAAACAAGTATAAAAAGCAGTAGTGTGCAGCGCAGAGGGTCGAGTTTTAGTTGAATAAGCAAAGTAGTAACAAGTGTAGATACAAGCAAAGTGTAAATTTGTAAATAAATGATTGTTGGTGTTTGACGGCGTTTGCGCTGAATAATTGGAGTGATTTAATTTTTCAAGCACAATCCAGATACGAACTCAGAGAGGTCATTTTCGTAACCATATTTCTAACTTTCTGTCTCTTTGACTTCATTTCCTTATTAACTTTTTTAAAGTCCAGCATCACTAAGGCTTATCTTCTTTCTGCCGTCACATGCCTAGTTATCTACCACGAAAAGACAATTGCACAAGAATCATAAATGTGCTTCAAGAAGCGCGCTTACTACTGGAAAAGAAAACAAGAAAGCTACTCAACAGATATTGGAAAAAAACAACTTCCAACCAAACTTGAGTTGTTGCAGATTTATTAGGGGTTTTCTTATTGTTTTCTGGCGCTGCGCGCACGTTGTCGCTCATTTTCCAATTGGTTAACTGATATGCTTTACTTGGCTTGTGCAAACTGTGCGTAGAGCATTCAACACAAACAAGCAAAAAAAAAAACAGTAACAACAATCGTAACAGCAGCGACAAGCGCGACAACAATTGTTGAAGAAGTTTTCGCACTTGAATGCCGCCCTGGTGGCAGTAATGGACACAGAGACGCACACACTCTCACAATGAGCAGCGTCATTTGCCTCTTCAGGCCGCGTTGCATCAACTATTTTGTAATTACGCTGCTGTGCCTCAACTAGGCGTTGCAGTCTTTTGCCAATTTTCATTATTTTTTTTCTGCTTTTTGTTTTGAAAATTTCATTCAGCCGACAGCGGTAGTCTTCTTCATTCATTTACGCTCTGCTTTGTCTTTGCATTTTTGCCGTTTCGTACTTTGCCTTGCACTTCTTTCCATTCCTTTTCATTTCATTTCATTTTGCATTATTTTTGCAGCATTATGCGCCGCCAGCAAGTCTGACTTTTATTGTTGTTTTTATTCCCCACTCTACATTTTTTGGTTTAATTTCATTTGTCTTTCGTTTTGTATTTTTTGTTATTCTTTTCTAATTAAAACTGCATAATCACGTAGCAAATGAAATGTAATGAAATCACAGTTGATGTCACTTGACTTTGCCGAGAGCGCCGCCCGCTGCGCTCACTTGCGCCATTGCTCTGTTCGCTAACAGCACTTCAGCTTTGCAACTTTACGCTTCTCACGTTTTGCAACTTTTTATCTACTTTCGTTTCGGCTTGTGCCAGCTTTAAATTATGCAGCGTTAAGGGGCAAAATAAAAATAAAAAATTGAAAATGTAAAAACAAAAATTTCATAGAAAATTTCCTTACATGATTGCAGCTAAATTTTGTCGAACTTTTGATTGGGGAAAAAAAAAATAATTTTATAAATAATAAAAACAAGTTACAAGTATATAAAAACTTAATAAATATTGACTTGTTCTGAAACTAGTATACTAAAAAATTATGTTTTTACTAATAATCATTCTGAAATTTGCGAATAATGAAATTTCATACTGAAAAATGCTACTTAAGAGAGTTTTTCTCCTTTGTCGGATTAGACTCAGATAGAGTGTTGATTGACTGCCCGTTGTACTATGACCTGAGATTCTCTGTTAATTTTCTTTAAATCGGTGCGACCTCTGAAGAAATCTGAGTAGATCATGCGGTGCTAAGAAGGTGTCAAGATGGTCGTTTCTCCACACATCAGTGCCCAATGAAAGCTTCTTATTTCCGAACACCTCAGGGAATAGCAGCTCCTCCTCCCGAACGTTTTTAAGCTATTCTTACCACTACGAAACTTACAATATACATTTAAAAAATATGGATCATCATCTAAGCGGGTTAGACACACAGAAAGTGGTGCAGCATCTCATTATTTTTCCCAAAGGCAGAGAAGGACAGCGCACTGTCATATATGTCCGCCTTTTTCTCACCATTTCTATGTGATTTGCTCATAGAAAATAGCCCGTCAATAGGTAAACCAACTGCCTGCATTTCCTTCTGCATAGAGATCGAAACTACTGCAAGCATTGATCTGAGATGAGAGGAAGCATAACATTCGTCCATTTGCACGCCGCGCTCATCCTGCCATGTTCGCTCGTGTGTTGAAGTGATTAATTTTTAAACTGTGGACTTAGTAGCTGCCAATGGAAGTTACAGAAAAGCTTCTGAACCGATAAATGCAGTCTCGAAGCCTATTCTAGCTAAGAAATATGAGGTCTCGTTACCTGCAATTCCCACGCGTGCTGGGGCTCAAGGGAACATCAGCTCAGATGGAAGTGGCAGAAAAGATTCGAACCCAATCACTTCAGCCTCAAAGCGCATTCCATCAAAGTGGTCTAAGGTGACATTACGTGCAATTCCTACGCCTGTACGGACCTAAGTGATTGTTGTGAGGTGGTTTTTTGGTTATTGAAGGCCCTGAGTGCTGAGCTGCCACCACAGAAACACCTGGATCTGTCTCTCTACATGGCTTCCACAACAAAGTTCGTTGCTTCAAGTATTGTATGCACCGTTGCCTGAAATATAGATGCAGGCAAGTTTAGAATAAAAAACTGTCAAATCCTCTCCAGAGACCTACTCCTATCTACCTATATGGCTTCCCCTGCAGTAATGTGACAACAAAGTGAGTTCTGTTCGCAATGAATTCTGTCATTGCCATAAGCTGTGCTTCAGTTCTTTAGTTCCCTTTTGCCAAAACTCGCTTCAATAGTTATTCTATTTAGTTCTTGAATGATTTTGTGTTGCTTTTTTACATATATTTTTGTGCTTTGTACCTAAAAAATACAGAGTCAAGTTGCTAAATTAATGACCATTTGTAGATTATTCTTGGCCACAGCGATCATTCATTGTGATTTCCTTCTCTTAAACTTGCATCAATCGGTACACTATTTAGTTCTAGAAGGATTTTGTATTGCTATTTAAATATTCAGATGCTTTGTAACTCAACAATACGGAGTCAACTAAATAAATCAATGATCATAGGTTGCTTATTCTTAGCCAAGTTGAGCCACAGTGATCATCCATTGTGATTCAAAGCTTTTGGGAACTTTAGAGGTTATAATGCTTGTAGCAGACTTCCAGGAACATATTCTGTAATATTGCTCCATCAGCAATGTGCAAATTTTTTATTTGCCAGAAGTATTACAAACTTTTTAAAATTTTAAATTTGTCAAATTTGCCTCAAAATTCACTTGTTATGTTTAATTTGCAGCATCTTTCATTATGGGAAAAGCATCATTGGCAATAAATTTTTTTCCACAGCCCCTAGTGGAGTTCTTCGAATGTTGCGGCATAGTCTGACTACACTTTATATTATTAACATTCATTAAATATCAAACGACTTTCTGGCTTGTAAGGTATCAGTGTGCGCTGATGCAAAAATTACTTTACCACGCACGTCTACCCACTAATTAAAATTTAATTGAACGCCAACAAATTCAAGCGTTGGTGCTATAAATCAGTCAATTTAAATTGCTTTCTAATTTGTTTCCAAAGCGCACGAAAATACATTGGCAATATACATATATATGTATTTATCTAAGTACTCATATATATATAAAACAATACGGCAAAAGTTTGGCCTTCACGCTTGGAGCCATCAAATAAGTAGCTATAGCTTTGGTCTGCCTGTGTCAATGGCGTTAATAGCATTGGCAGTTTATTGTTCAGCTGTGGCATTTTGTATGGTCACACACACACACACATACACATATCTACACCTGTGCAACTCAACTTTATTTTTATAGAGATGGGAAAGCATTGACAGTCAAAACCTCGTAAAGTTCCACACTGACGGTGTTTTGGCTTTCGATACTTTTAATCTCAATAAAAAAACAATAACCTATACAAATGTATAGGTTACAGCACACACACACTTGTTTGTAGTGGCAGCGAGTGCTACACAAAATTCAACAGAAAATGGAAAACAAATTTGTTGTGATATTATTCGATAAAACGAATTTGTTTTTTATTGCGTGTGGTATTTTTTATTCTCATATCTTTACTTTAGTTGTTTGCAGAGTTGTTTAAAAATTGTATGCTCAAGTTTTTATTGACGCTGTGGCAATTGGCAATTTTATTAGTGTATTAGTTAAAGTTGGCGAAGCAAAAATGAAATAAATTCAGAGCCAAAGTTGAGTGTACTTTGGCCTTGATAGAGAAGGAAAGTGAGACAGAATTGGGCTATTATAGCTCAATATTAAATATTGAAGTCCAACATACCGTCCAACGAAGGCATTAAGATTGCACTTAAAAAGCAGCATCGAATAGAAACTTCAATTAGTATTTTGTGCTATAAAAAATTAAAATTGAAAATCGTATGAAATGTAATCCACAACCCAAATACACTTTTTCACACTAAAGTGAATACTGCTGTACAGAATGTTGGCCTTCACAGGCAGCCATATAGAAATAAAAGCACTGACTTCCAGCCCGGCAGCCAGGCAACCCAACAACTGTCGAGATATTTCAATTATTTCCCATTAAACACACTCAATTACCACTTATATCTGCCCCAGCAGTACTAACAACAACAACAAAAACATAGCCAACCAACCCTGTGACCCAACCAGCCAGCCGAGCTAACGAACGAACAACACTCGCAATACCGACAATTTGCAATTCGCCAGCAATGAACGTGCCACTTAAAAGTTGAGCGCACCACCCAATAAGCCGTCAGTGCGACGCGGGCGCCCTCATGCCAAAAACTGCAGCTGCAGGCCAAAATTCAACAATCAGGCCGAAGCACACAACGCCCGAACGCAACGCAACGCAACGTAACAGTGGACGTTGAAGCGGAAGTGTGTGAGGCATACTCAACAAGGCCAAAACAACAACAACATTGTAGCAACGACGACGGCAACGACAACGACAACGACATTGACAATGTCGACAAGCGAAACAGATACTTGCAACAATTACAAATTGTTGCAAAGCGAACGAGAGGTTGCGAGGTTACGTATACGCCACCATGGGTACCAGTTACTTCAGTGAAAGAATATGACACAGAATAAGCGAAGTGGCCCATTCAAAAATTTGTCAGTTTTCGATGAGAGATGCACACACCCATACATACACACATCGAGAGAGTGAAATAAATTATAACGCTACAAGTTTAACACTTTGCCAAGGCTCAACTTTAGCAACAGCCACCACACACATACGATTGCACTGCCAATTGTGGCGGCAGTGTAGGTATTTATATTGTGTGATTTTGTTGCATACTTTGCGGCTCTGTTGGGTTGTAATTTTGCACATATTGAAGTTATTTTTGTGCATGAAAAATTATACAAGATGACAACATGCTAAGCGTTTTATGTGTCTCGTTGTGTATGTGTATGTATTTTTAGTAGACTTGATCTTTTGTTGTGTAACTGTAGCAGTGGCGCATACAGGATTTCAGTTTGGAGAGGTTTCCATATGTAAATTGTAATTTTGAGTCCAATACCAGTTGAAATCATAGTGGCCAACAAAAGGTTGTTTTTGGAAAAGGGTAAAGCATTGAAAGCCGGTGAAACTTTCACCCACTAAAAACCATCCTATCTCCAGGGAACGTCCTGCGAGAAATTACTTCCTATTTGAGAGGTGTTTGAACCCTTTTGTGTGCGTCATTGAACTACAGTCACTGCTATCACTGTGCCTGCAGCATGACTGCCGCTTATGGCTTTATGGCAGCACTTCATTATGGCTGCCGCTTTCTGTTAAGAGGCCAAAATAATCGTCACTTGACTCCTTTTTAAACACAGCTGATTTTTTACTAATAAAATAAAAATAAAATAACTGAACGTAATTTTAACTGATTGCTGGTTTTCTTAGGTGGATGCTCATTGCATCCAGGAATCGAAAAATTAAAAAAAAAATTGTAAACTATAAGAAACCTAAATAAAAAGTTGTTGTAGTTGTGATTATATTCAGCTTCATGTGTTGGCCTCGCTTTTTCATATTATTTTGAAATAAAAACAAAACATTAAGCCACGTTGAGCAAAAACTTTAATCGGCTCCACTCAACTCATATGAAACCAAATTAACACATTTTCATTTCAATTAATTTTCTGGTGCATACCAAGTACTCAGAGATAGCATCGTAACATCGCTAACTGATTGTAGTTGTAGTAAAATTAGTGGAGCACTAGCAGTTGTTAAATTTGTAAAATAGTTGAATAACAACTTTGCCAACACTCAAAATTCAAATTTCAAGCCATGTAGTAAGTGAAATTAAATACGCCTAAAAGTATGCTATAGTATAGTTGTACGTATAGCGCACACTGCAACTGGCAAAGGCAATGTATAATTTTTACTGCATACTTTTCGGCATAGAAACATTGTACATTTTTATGATAAACTTTTTGAGTCACTCACAACTTTTATGCAACTAGAAAAGTTCGAAATGCTGCTTTAGGTTTTTGTTCATTCATTGCAAAAGGGTATGATTGGTGATTAAATGATTTGACTCAAAGCTTTTATGTGCCGATAAGATTTTATTAGGAAAGAAAATGCTAATGAATTAATTTCAATAAGAAATACAATTTGTTTTTTTTCATTTGAATTATTTCGTTAAATATGTTTTTGGCTTTAGGTCAATTTCGAGTTGACAAGTTGATCTTGGTTTTTTGATTACTGCCCAAAGAAAAAGTGTTGTGCATAAAATTCAATTGAAATCGAACGATTTAAATGACATAGTGTAGGTTTTTGGTGTCTTTTTATGATTTTTAGTTAAAGTTAAATCCAAGCCATGGCAGGTTTTAGACCTTCGAGGAACTTTGATAGATTCATTTGAGCTCAGGTTGGTTTCAACCATCACCCAACACTGAATACGATGTGACTTACCACACTTATTTGGGAATCACAATGGATCTCAGGGGCCACAGAGTGTAATATTTGAGTAATA
This sequence comes from Melieria omissa, assembly GCA_963971225.1. NCBI lineage: Eukaryota > Metazoa > Arthropoda > Insecta > Diptera > Ulidiidae > Melieria > Melieria omissa. The sequence goes on along the minus strand of OZ020267.1, from coordinate 106,071,200 downwards.
CTAATGTCTTACTTAAGCTTATTCAACCTATGGGAGCCATTAAGTAGGCAAAGTTAGGGAATATAATAGTTGACTGAAGCATTTAGGTCCATAGACCCTCAAACCCACAGTTGATTGACAAATCTGTACAGAACGGCTCAAGCTTCTTTATAAAATATTAACCCTGCTTTGATAGAAATGGTATGCTAACTTCAATGTTAAAAATCCCATGTATATTGTTAATAATTATCTGCTTTTAGGCGCATGCACCTAATTTGGCGCTCAGCCAGCGGCTGTTTGCAGCAAAGACGAATTTAAGGTTTTAAATTTGTAAATCTTTTTATTTTCCTTTGTATTTTCTTATTTTTGCTTCATTTTCATATTCTTAATGAACGACCATGGCTTAAGCATAATTTGTATTTTTGCAGCGTTGAATTTTTTCACAGACAGCTGCATGTTGCTGCAGCGCATACGAAAGGCCAGAGCCGACAGTAACTTGTGGCTGTGGTGCACAAGAATCTCATTAAGTATTCTTATAAATATTACTGTTATTTATTTTCTTCTTGTTGTTATCATTGTTGTTGTTATTGTTGTTTTCAATTAAAGAACAACAGCGTAAAGAGCAAAAATTACAACGTTTGAAGTGCATCAGCTGCGCCATTAATGTCGGCACATTAATACGCACATACATATGTATGTGTATTTGTTTGTGTATTTTAAAATGTACATATATACATGAGTATATGTTGACAACAACAATAACAGCTTAAATAACTCGAAGGAATTACAAAAATAAAAATAAAAAAAATCGAAAGCAAAAACATTAATAACGTCAATACGCATCGACGCTGTTGGTCGAAGGCAAAGAATATTCAATGCGACGAGAAAAATAAGAAATATTTATTAATATTCTGCATACTTAAATGGCTGAACGAAGGCGTCGTCGTATCAAGTGCAGTGTGCTTGAGAAATATATGAAAATTGCATTTCATGCACCAACACTGCATACTACTACAACAAAAATTTCAAAAAAGATAAAAGCAAAAATTCATAACGTGCAGTTTCAGCGCAGGCAGATAAATACGCATCCATATACATGTATATAGTGCAATATATATACACTTATTAATGCAGAATACATAACAAGAAGCAAGGAAAGAGCATGTAGGAAAATTAAAAAATACCCACTTAACGTGGCGCATTATGCAACGTTATTAAATTTTAATATAATTGCTGAAAATTTCATAAACCGAAAAATAAGCGCACCAAGTGAAAATCAGTTGGACGAATGGAGAGTGTAAGCAGAAGAAATTTTGGCTACAAGTAGATGTAAATAAATTATAGAAATATTTCTACAGAAAACTTTCCAGTTTATGGCATAGTTACGGGCGCAGGGAGGCAAGTGCGAGGAGTGGTTAAGGTCAACATTTGCAGTTAAAGTGGAGAATGCTTTGTAAGCAATGAACGCTTTCAAATATGAATCTTTTCGAATAGGAAAAATTTGCAAATAAAAGTGTCAGCGAATGGCTCAGTTGGCAATCAGCCCAAATGTATGCTATGAACTTTGGTTTAGTGCGCATAAAAACTTAAGTGCTGGAAAATTTGAGCGAATGTGTGATTTGTGCTATTTTGGTTTTTAAATTGTTTGCTATTTTGCGGCCTTATAACAACATGCAACTTTAATAAAGACTGAGCTCTCTAAAATTTCAGATTTAAATATTTTCGAGGTCTTTTTAAGCATAGAGAGTAGACATTTTTCAAATAAACTGGTAAAGTCTTTAGTTTAGTTTTGAAATGAACTGACCAGTACAAGTCATTACTTAGTTATATTTCTACTACAAATACAACAAATACTAGCACCACTAGTGGCCAAGATTTTGACTAAGAAATATTAAAATTTAACAATTAATGTGTAATCAGCTAAGAAAAGAAATCAAATTGATTCTGGCTTTATTTTGAAGCTACATTCAAATGGCCGTCTCGGTCTTGCTGGCAATGCTTCAAGCGGTCAGATCAATATTTGATTACTCTATCCACGATGTGCGGCCTTGTTCTGGCAATGGCGTCTCGAATGTTGGCCTCGAGGTTGTTGAAAGAGTTTGTTTAAAGAGTTTTCTATGGTCGTGCGGTTTCAATTCCTGTGTCAGCGCAACCGGATACGGATGTAGGCCCAAATCCAAACGCAAAAGAGGCAGAATTGACTCTCTGCTGTTGCACATTGCTGGGTCTTCTATGATACTAGCGGCTATGCTTTCTTTAGTTGCTTCACACAAATCTTTGTCTGGTTGTTGGTTTATAGTACAAAAGTGTGTAATCACTTTTGTACAAAGGTGCAACAAATTGCTTTCGCACTGAAGCCATGTTGACCGACCTCACAACGAAATTCACATTGCGTACTTTCAGTAGAGCAGAAATTTCAATTAAATTTTGTAATTTTTTCCATACGTTCGGCAAACGTAAAACGATGCCTAATGAAATGGCAAACTACACCAAATATTTTGACATTTAAACGTCATTCATATCTTTGACTGCTGCTGAGATAAACCTATTGAAGAAACCATCACTGATATCTGGTCGACATTTCTTAATGATATTAAAATAAATTTATTAATATTAAAAAAATAAAATTTTTAATAGTTAAGTATTTTTATTGCGTTAAAAAAAACAATTTCAATATCTAAGGAGGCTTAAAATTGGTACTGAAACACAACCAAAAAATTCATTCCTTCTTGCAACCCATCCCACTCATTCATTCATTCTTGTCACCATTCCATAACAGCAACAAAAATTCACACTCTTACAAATTATTGTTTTCGTTTATATTTCAAAATATAATATTTCTCTGCTTTCACCAGAACTTGTGCAATAAACAACAACAAACAAATTAAAATTAACAAAAAAAAAAAATAGAAAAATTTAGATTTTCTGAGCAATCAAAAATAAACTCAAACAAGAAATATTTGAACAACGCCAAAACGAGCGCCAACAAGTTTTCACATAAAACTCAGCTATTAATTACAAACGCTGTCAAATAAAGAACAACAACAGCAGAAATATCAACAACACAACGGCACGTACACAACGCATGCACACAAATACAAACGAACAAGAAAACAAATACACACACACAGACACAACTACATCTCCACTTGTAATTGCTGGTGCGTTGCTGTAACATATGAAAGCAGCAACAGCGACAGCGGCAGCAACACTCATCGACTGCTGCCATTGGCCTCGCTCTTGTGTACTTAGCGCACTCCCAGCGGAAATTTCATTTAATTCATTGATTGATGAACGTGCCAAGAACTTATGACATTGATAGTTATAAATTATTTGCAATTGTATCGCCAGTGGCGCTGTGCCGAGTGGTGGCGAGGTGACGAGGTGACGAGGTGGGCGTGTAGCGCAGATTGGGGCGCGTTGACATATTGATGTGTCAATGTGTGCGTTGCTGTTAATGGTAATAGCATACTTTGAGGCGCCGACATGTGTATTAGGGTCGCGTGTTATTGAAATTACCAACACGCTCTGACACACAAACACATACACACACAGTCATGCGCTGAGCTTGGGAAGCGTTTTTTAGCTTCTGTAAATATGGACTCACAGGGTACAAACCAGCAGATGAGATGATAAGAATGGGAATTAGAATTCTATTGGTTGAGTCCTGAAAAGGACAACTATGTAAGTGTTATCTGCTCTGTACTTGGATATCGTCCGTATAGGTAGGTGAGTGCTACTGGCTGCCCGCAATGGGCGCAATGGCCACACATAGATCACTGTTGGGTCCTTGCTATACCAGAGGAAGATCCGTTCACTAGTTGTGGTAGTGATACTTGAATACGAGCAAAGACTTCGCTTCAAATGACAACACCTTGTCTGTAATAGTTCTATCTGTCTGTCTTTTCTAACAATCACTAAAATGGGGTCCTAAAAAACCACGTACAAATAAAAAATTAAGTAAACTTGACCCTATTGTCAGCCTTTGTATAAGACACCCTAAGGCCTCTTAACGGGCGCTTTGTGATAGCCCAGATTCCACCCGTTTGAAATGCGTATGCAACACTGTTTTTCTCAACATGTGATAAAACACACATTTCAAACGGATGGGGAAAGGGAGGGAGGGGACCTACAGTTTAACGCCGAATCCTAACGGCGATATCTATTGTCAGCATAACAATCAAGGAAACTAAATCCAAATAATGGAATAGGTCCTTTCGTTCAATATGTTCGGTCTCTATCTATGAAGAGTTTTTGTACCTGATAAATTGTGTTGTGGGGTTTGCAGTAGATTTGAAGATGACGAAAAGATGAAATAACACAACGCTTCCCATGCCACTGTGCTGTCTTTTAGAAGCTCAAGAGTGCCATAGAAGCTTAGGAAATTTCAAATCTTTCTTTGGTTGGCTTTTTTACCTTTGTATGGAAGCACAGTTTACATTTCTCACATCGTTTTCAATCTATAATTTCCCATATTAGTTTCTTTTTCTTATTTTTTTTCTTGTGAGTATAGAGACTCAACAAAGCCTTCTTTTGCCTTCTGTTGGTTAGTTTAATCGATTGAAATTCTGCCAAACTGCATGTGTTGTGTTGTACTTTTTCCTACTGGGCGTTAGCGTTATGCATTCATGAAGCACATTACACCATTCGTGCCTCGAGAGAAATTCAAATTATTAAATTATCCGCATCTGATTGCGAGACATCAATTACACATATTACTGACACACACATACACGAACAAGTTTAACTTATGTAACTAATGGGTTACTTCTTAATTTGTGAACCTCCTCCTCCGTAGCATAGTTTTAGGAGCAGTTTAGGATGTAATCTGTTACTCATTTAAGCAGCATTAAATAATTGAATTAATTAATTAACTAAACGTTAAATGAATTCCAATAAAATAAAATAAAATAAAATAAAATAAAATAAAATAAAATAAAATAAAATAAAATAAAATAAAATAAAATAAAATAAAATAAAATAAAATAAAATAAAATAAAATAAAATAAAATAAAATAAAATAAAATAAAATAAAATAAAATAAAATAAAATAAAATAAAATAAAATAAAATAATATAAAATAATATAAAATAAAATAAAATAAAATAAAATAAAATAAAATAAAATAAAATAAAATAAAACAAAATTAAATAAAATAAAATATAACTAAAATAAAATTAAAATTAAAATTGAAATAAAAAAACTAAAAGTTTATTTGAGTAGTTATAAAAACTTAAAATATAAATCATAGGTACAAACTTAGCCATGAAGACAGCCCCAAGCACACACTTCTACTATTAATTTCTGCTACTTATTTCTGTTGAAAGAACCAGGTCCTTTCTTCTGTTACTTATTTGCTTTAATAACAAATTACGCTCTACAAAACGCGCTCATGAAATTATTGCAATTTTGCGAAAATAAGATACGCCAAAATCAAATTACTGGCATAGAATAAAATATTTTACGATATCCCATTGGAAAATTCAATGCGCAAATATTACGAACCAACATCGAAACGTCCTTGAACACAAATGCCTCATATGTCAGCTTTGTGTGCTCTGTAACTGCTGCTAATAATGCCATTTTAGCTTCCTTTTTCCACTGTACACAAACACTTACAAGCACAACACAAAATTTCGTCTGCCAGGGGAGCTAATAAAAATCCCGCACTTGCCATTTTATGTGTTTATGTTAGAGTAGTTGAGTCCTTGACAGCGCAGTAACGCAGCTCGTACCCCTTTTTTGGTGGCCAATTCCAGCGCAAACGAAAATGAAGGCACTCAATATATTGCCAACACACACCCACACACACACACAGAAACCTAAATATAAGTAGTAGTATATCTATTTGTGGTTGTTGTTGCGCGTAGACACCATCAACGCTGGCAGGAAGGTGAATTGATTTCACATTTAGTTGTGTGCGCAGTGCTTTGTTGTTTGTGTACGACTTTGTGGTTTTTTTTTTTTTTTTGATAATGTGCACATAAAATGCTTTTATGTTTACTATCGACTTACGTTGGCCATGAAGCAGCTGAGTGAATCATTGTGTAGCTAAGGCATTGCCTACTTTTGGGCTGGCTGGCCATTCGTGTCCGTGTGTATGGCTTTATTATGTGCGCTGACATTAAGTGGATTCGATGTTTGTAATTAGATTTCAAATATTTTTATTTGGTGGTGAAATCAAGGAGTAATAAATTTTCATTGCTATAGGAATTGAATATTGAGTTTAAAAAATATCTCCACGCTTTCAGTTTTTCAAAATTTCGACGCGCTCAAAACCCGTTGTCAATACTTGTCAATACTTATGCTCCAAAATATTTTTGTTATATTTAAAACAGCTTTTTCAAAGTTTCAGCTAAGCAATTCATCAAAATTAGCACAAACAGAAAGTACAGTCATTCATTAATTAATGGTGAGAGAAATTTATTAGAAAATAATTAGAATTAAATTTGAACAGCGACTGTCTGCGTTTGTTGACTTTTGCAGTTTCTTTTGCATGCTTTTAGGCGTCAATTCCCCTTTGGCTGAGAAATAATAATAAGTAAACAGATATAGCAGCAGACAGACAACAAAAACAAGTAGCCCATCTAAATGTGAAATAGAATTCTGGGGTTGCAAATAAAATAGCCAGAAATTGAGCGTTAATAGTGTCGAATGTGTGTAAAGTCATTAGCAGTAAAAGACAAACAAAAAGTTCATCTACAGACAAGCAACACGAAGTTGCCCGATGTAGGTGGAGAAAGAAGCAGTGGAATGTTGAAGCCATTAATTATGGCGCGCAGCTCTAAAGTGTGAAATATAAATTCTTTTCCATTGCAGAAGTCAATAATTGCTGATGAAATTTGAAAATTCATAATAGTAATTTTTTTAATTTAATTGTTGAAAGAGTTTTGTTTGAAAGAAATTAAGACAGAAGATGTGCTAAGTTAGTCTTCGGTTATTACTAATAACTTACTAAGAAGGTTGACAGTAAGCTAGAAATTTTAGCTCCTCAACTAGAATTATATATCTTGTACATCTCTATAATTTATATATTTTTTTTTACGATAACGTTGATTGGGCTTAAACACCTCACCTTTTTAAACACTGTCGCCAGGCACACACACACAAAGAAATTTCAAAATAATGTAAATTTTTGTGAGCTACTCAAATGTCTGTAGCTACTAAACTAGCGGCCCCAGGAAACTATAATAAATCATATTCTGCTTGACAGATTCCAAAAATAGACTCAACAATTTTTTATGTGGTTGTAGGTCTTAATCTAAGAGCTCTAGGGACTTGGAACTCATCATATCTTAATCATATCTTGTGGTAAAAATCAATCGGTCTTCGACAAATAAATCAAAATCTCGTAAATATTATCCAAAATCCTGTCAAATCGTAATTGATGGACATTTTTGAAAACGAAAAAGCTTTTTGTATGGTTGCAGCTCTAAATCTAAGACCTCAGGGGACTTGGAATGGATCATATATCATAGTAAATCTCAAGAGATTGTTTAAAATTGTATTCAAAGTCTGCTTAATATTAAAAACTTATTTAAGATGGGCTCATCGCAACACAGGTCAACTTTAAACTTCTGGCATTCTAGAGGACTTCTGTCACTAAATAGGGTCCAGCTCAGAACAATGATTGGTGTTCTGAAAAGTCGCTGACTTTAATGACTTCTTTCGAAGTGGTTTTGAGGAGGAGGAGGAACAAAATCTTGACCTTCCATGCACTTTTCCTGCTTTTTTCAGAACACTTTGGCAACTTCTTCCAAGACAGTTTAGAAGATTTGGTTGATTGAATTTTTCAATATTCATTCATTCATTTTCACTATCTATTAGGCTTCTCTCACTCTCAAACTGGTTTAAAGGGAGTGGTTTCATGCTCGAGTTTTTGTGGAACACAATGGGCCTTGGTGGCCTCATTTGGCTCCGCCTTTGGGAAACCTCTCCGTTAAGCCTACTTCACTTCATGAGAAGTTCAAAATGATTCAAGCGGTTTCATGCTCAAGTTTATTTGGTATCACAATGGACCTTTGTGGTCTAATATCGTACACTGGCTGTATACTGCCGTTGTTCGGCCTCTTTTGTTATATGGGATAGTAATCTGGTGGCCTTCATTGGCCAAAAGGTGTCACTCCCAAGTACATACCAAAATTCCAAGGTCCGCAGAGTTATGTATAAGTGGGGCCCTGCGGACTACTCCCACTAATGCTTTGGACGTTGTGCTTCACCTAATCCCATTGGATATCGTGGGGAAGCAATTGGCCGCCAATGCTGCCATCAGGATGCGCGCTTCCGCGCAATGGAGAGTTGGGCGTTACGGGCACTCTTCTATTCTAAATTATTTCAAAGGCATCTCTCAAAATGTGGACTACATGACACCCAGCCTGTCCTTTGATAAGGACTATCAGGTTGTTATCACGTCTGGAGCCGAATGGGAGCTGGGTGTGCCTCCGGCCAGCGGTGATGTTCATATTTATACGGATGGATCGAAACTGCTTGGTCAGGTGGGCTGTGGTATCTACTCAGAAGGATTAAACCTTAACTTAAAGCTCCGGCTGCCAGATTACTAAAGTATCTTCCAGGCTGAGGTCACAGCAATTTGCGCAGCCTCCGATTGGCTGGCTCCTAATATTATCGGACAGCCAATCAGCTCTTAGAGCTCTGGATGCGGTCAAAATAACATCAAAGACTGTTCTCAGCTGCAGCAAATCTCTCAACGAGACTGCCAAGCAGCTTCATATTCGCCTATGCTGGGTTCCAGGTCATAGGGATATTCCAGGGAACTGTAGTGCGGACGAGCTCGCGAGACAGGGTACTACTGAGTAGTTGGGCCAAGAGTTGTCTTTTAACATGTGTGCTTCGTACCCATGCGAGCTCTATACACGATACGAATTTAAGATCAGTTGAAGGCAACACAAGCCTCCTTGCGCACCAACTTTGGCCCACCTTAAATCTCCGACGTTCTAAAGAACTCTTCTCATTAAATAGAGCCCAGATCAGAACCATGATCGGTGTCCTTACGGGTCACTGCCCAATCGGCACCCACGCAAAAAGGATGCGGCTGTTTTCGTACGACTTCTGTCGCAGCTGTTTGAAGGAGGAGAAGGAAGAAAATATTCCTCACTTACTATGTTACTGTCCTTCTTTATCCAGTAGAAGGCTGACCTACTTAGGCAACTTCTTCTTCGGAAGTTTAGAAGATCTAGCTGAGAAGACCATACGCCGTCTACTAAGCTTCCTTAACCCTTTCCGACATGAAAATAAACCGGGCTGTATGAATTGTATGGGCTGTAGTCCAATATATTGGACATTGTTACTGAAAGGGTTAATAGCTCCAATTGGTTTAACGAGTGAGCGAAATGATGCTCGATCTCATGTGGTATCATTATGGGGCGTCTGGTTTAAGTGCGCTCCTCCTGGAGCAGCCTACCTACCTTGTGGGCTCTGCAAATCATGCAGTTGTGGCTAATGATCCTAGGAACCTGAAAAAATTCGTACTTTATGACTAATTTAATGGGCTTATTGAAAATATATTTGAAATCGTATAAGGAGACCAAGAAGATGACATGTTAATTTAACTTTTGAGCTAAAAAATCTGGGAACTAAATTGGTCCAATATCATAGTAAATACAGCTAGTTCTTTGAAAAAGTTTTTAAAATGCTATTATCAGGTGTACAACTTTGCCTCCGCCGTTTTTTTTCCAAAATTAAAAGCTTTATTGCAAAAAAGTGCTTACAGATGTATTATTCAAAGTATTGTCCGTCGCTAGCGACAACGGCTCGGAAAAAGGAGTCCTCTTTTGACGCTATCCATGAAGCAATCCATTTTTCCAATTCTTCGAAGGATTGAAAATGTTGATCTGCCAGGCCGTGTGCCATCGAACGGAATAGGTGGAAGTCAAAAGGGGCGACATCTGGGGAATACGGCGGGTGGGGCAAGACTTCCCATTTCAGCGTTTCCAGGTACTTTTTGACCACTTTTGCGACGTGAGGCCGAGCATTGTCGTGTTGGAGGATGACTCACCATTTTCACTCACCACGAAATCACCATTTTTAAAACGTTGAAACCACTCCCAATACGTTCTTTCACTCAGAGCAGCATCACCGTAAGTTTCTGAGAGCATTCGATGCGCTTCAGCTGAATTTTTTTTCGAATTGTAACAGAAAAGTAAAACTTCTCGCAAATGGCGAGAATTGGGCACATAAACGGACATTTTCGAGCGTGAATAATACGAAAACAAGAACAACTGTCACTGAAACGGCGATGACAATTCGTTAGGCACTGTCCACACTCACTTTAAAGGCATTACCATCTATGTATTTCAACCAGCCTCAGCCGGTACAGCCACCTATCGGAAAACGGCGGAAGCAAAGTTGTACACCTGATACATTCATATTAATAGTATACTTTAAGGAGGTCTTTTAACTATGAATGGTTTATCTGTGAATTCTCCACTCATTTGTTGGAGGGCTTAATTATTTTGTCCTTTTTTTATTATTTTTTATAATTTTTTTGTATGATTGTATTTTGTCTGAATAAACGTATTTAGAATATTTATTTCATTAATTAATATAATATGCAATTTTATTATTTTTTAAATTAAAATAATTTCATTTATTTATTTGTGAATACTAATAACAATTTAAAATTCTAACCCATTAAGCAATTTTGGGAAACAGAAAACCATCACGATTTTTCTAAGATTAATCTAAAGGATTCAAGTTGTTTTCATTGCATAATTTTTGTTGCTTCTATTTTTTATATAGTAGAAAAAGCTTATAAAGAAAATTTTTCAGTTAAATTTCTTGTGAACTGAATTCTTCTTGAAATTAAAGCACAAAGAAAGAAATTATAACAAGAAGCTATGCGACCATAATAAAACTTGCGCCACATAAAAACAAGTTCAATCAACTTGCAGTGCTTGGCAAATGATAAATGACGTCACTAACCACTACAACAACAATAATAATGATAGTAAATAAAGACCAACCATAGCGATTGAGGCAACAATGTCTGCCCTACGGCAGCTGACCGAAACGGCTGCTGGTAAAAATGATGTAATCGAGCTGCTGGCCACCAAACGGGCGCTGTTTGCTCTATGACACGCGCGCTCCATCACTATTTTATTACGCACCAAGACAAACACTTTCTATATATAACTATTTATTCAGATGACAGTCATACATATATGTACATATGTAACTATTGCATGAAACGCTGACCACTACATGCGTTGCGGAAATTCGAACCAGACAATGTTTTGTATTGCTGTCAATGGCATTTCTATTATTAGAACATTTTATATAAACCATTGTTTTTGTTGTTTTTCGTTGTGCATTTCTTGTCATAGTTGTTGTTATTGTTGCTATTAATGAATTGAAATTTCTTGTAGTTGACAAAGGCAGCAACCACAGCAGACAATTGCCGGAAGTCATTTAGCCTGCAACTGTAATCGAAAAAATAGTTTTATGCGTTTTGTTTGCTTTCTTTATGATTTCTTCCATCAAAATTGAGTCTCAAATGTTGCTATTAAAAAGACCAATACAATACTTTAATGATAGTTTTGGTCTCCATAACATTTACAGCTACTTTGAACACTTTGCTCCTCCTCTTTGACTGCGCTTTTATGTGGCTATTCATTTGCTTGCTGCTGGCCAGCACTTTCACTCGTTTGGCCATTCATCGCTGCTGCTTTGTAACTACTGTAATTTTAATGCATTCTGTGCAATTTTCAGCGAAGTTTTATTGCAATGACGCATTGTGCAAACGTTACGCTGTTCACTCTAACTGCTCTGTGGTTGCTCGATTTTTGTGCTTTTGGTAGAGTTTTTCGTTTTAAATTTTTGCCATCAAGAAATAATGCTGATTTTGATTACGTAATGCAGCTTAATGACACTTTTATTAGCGCAGCAAAATCAAATTGTTTCAGCTTATTAATTGCTATGGTTGTGATAATTAGCTGACACCTAAAAGTATGCTACAACTTGTGATGATAAAAGAACATTTTTAATGGTAGAAAGACCACAAGTATGGACAATACCTACAAGGACTACATACTATATACGTTGATATCTCGAAAAGTACAGATCGAATTTGGCTAATTGTTCACAAAATAAATTAAAAAAATATTGTAACGATGAGGCACTCTGTGCTGTGCTATGCATGAATGCTTTTCCAAGCATACTTTTAGGCATGCACTTTAGAGTACGGCAAACTTGCTATAATTCCAATATGGCAAGGATGGCTCGCGATGGTAATGGGCTGTGCGACAACGGTCGAGCATTGTCCAATTGGAATGTGCGAGAACAGTTGGCGCGATAACCAGACAGGTATAAAAGGCAGCAGTGTGCAGCACATGGGGACGAGTCTGATTTGAGAAAGCAAAGGGGGGAAAAACAAGTGTAAATTTGTAAATAAAGTGATTGTTGGTTTTTGACTGCGTTTGCGCTGAATAATTGAAGTGGTTTTATTTTCAAGCACAATTCAGATACGAACTTAGAGAAGTCATTTTCGTAACAATATATAAAATTTTCACGAAATAAAATTTAAAGACACCAGCGCAAGAATTGCTAGAAATACTAAAGAACCCACAGATATTTAAAAATGAAAACCGTCCAAACTACTGCAATGATCTTTCTAGTTTAAAGAGTAGCAAATTTTAGCTTTTGAATGAACAATAGAAAAGCGGCCCTACTTTTCTATTGTTCATTCAACACACCGGCTGTGCTGAGCGTATAACAGAATTCGAGACAACATACAAGACTCAAACCAAACCTTATAGTTTAACTAATAGTGCACTAGATTTAAAATGGAGGTTTTTCTACTGTGAGGACTTACTTTCTAGTTTCCGATTAAGATGTTAGTTATCTGCTATTGAGTCACTCAAAAAAAAATTGATAGTTAAAAAAAATGTGTACACTAGAAAATTGTACTCTTGGTCCAAAGTTTTTCTACTGTCAGGACTCACTTTCTAGTTCCCGAATAAGTTGATAATATTATTATTTTTGAGTATCCATTGTTTTCAAACTGGCAAATTAAGACAGTAAAGTGATCGTCCTATACCGAAGTTTATGTTGAAAAAATGCAATTTCAAAAATATTAAACTCTCAAATATAAAATCCTTCTTAAATTCTGAAGAAATTGGGAAGATGAAGAGAAAAACGAAATCATTTCCATTTTTTGTTTAAATATTCCTCAATGCAGATATCGTATGAACCACTTGAATCACTATTCTCAATCAAGCCAATCGTAAAAATGTTATTCTCGGTACCAATTGAATTGTTGTTGGCAATTGTCACTTTATGGTATTCTCAAGAAAAATTTTATTTGCTTGTTCACTCCTCTCGGGAGCATAGGGCGTCCACAAGGAATTGCCTTGTGTTGGTTACGGTAATCGGTTGATTAGCTTGCCGCAGGAATTCCTAAGTGATGGGGCTGCCATGCATCGTCAAAAATTATCAAAAAATCGTATATTCAATTTCATAATTTTAATTACAAAAAAATTATTTTCAACCGTTAAAAAGCTGAAGGGTAGTTAAAGAAAAAAATCAATTAAAAAATCAAAAGAAAAAAAGGACGAAGAAGAACAAAGACCATAATCCTTCTATGCTTGATTCACAGAATACACACACACAAACATACACACGCTTGGAGTAAATTGTGTATGCTCTGAAAAATATGCAAACAGCCCTCAAAAATGTGCAAAAAGTCCTGAAAAATGCCCACGAAAACCCGTGAAAATCAATATTGAAGATTTAGTATTAAGTATTCTACGAGACTTTAAACACTCTTACAAGAGTTCCAACATAGCTTTTTAATTTCGGAACTTCAACTGAGAAGCTTGTACCCTATCGAAGTTATTGCTACCCATAATGATTGTCATTGCCCTTGAAAATCAGTTCACTTTAAAAACAATAAGTCATATTTGTTCAATTGTCAAATACTCCAAAGATACTTTTTTCCTTGTTCCCGAGCCAGCACTCAATGCGGCTCGTCGCGCAAAAATGCAATAAAAACCGCTAAAAGCAAATCATGTGAGCGCATCTGTGCGCCTAAAAGCGCCTCACACACACGCACACACAATTGAAATATTCAATTTTGCGCATATCAGTTGCTGGGCCTATTAAAAAACAACACAAAAGAATCAAAAAACATTTTTTGTATGACCCACACATAAGCTTTATTATTGCCGTTTAGCGCATGACGCTGCCACATACTGTTGCTTGATTTGGCATTCTTGGCCATCTCTCGTTCTCGACCGAACCCGTTCCCTGCCATTTGTAGTCCTATGCCAAGCGCCCGTGTGTGTGTGTGTGTGTATTAATATTCGTTGCTACCACATGTGGGTCTCCGCGTTCGCTGTGTGCGCGCGCGTGTGTGTGTTTGTGGCCAGCATTTCCGTGTGCGCCCAATTTTAATATGGGCGCACTTGTCCCGTTAACTCGGCTGCTCGCTGCTGTTGCATTTTTGCTCTATCATTTACCCGCTCGCTGCCCGCAGGGAGCGTTTAAATAACAAAACAATAAAATTGCACAGACCGGCGGCCAACCAACCAAGAACCAACAACCAATGCCCCACAGCATCGGCAACGGCCAAACGTAATCGCCATGGCCACAATAACAGCAATAAAACAACAACAAATCGATTTTCTAAATTGCAGTGCAAAGCTCGAGTATTTTTCACTTTTTTACGCGTTGGCTCGTACCGCTTCTGCCGCTTTCACTCGCCCGCCGGTCAGCTCCTCTTCTAGCTCGATCTGTGCCATTTGTATGCGTTCGAGTGTTCAAATGTGTGTCGTTGTGTGAGTGTGTGTTACGCCCGCACGCACACACATACACATATATACACCGACGGCCATATTCAATGGCCGCAATTTCTGCGGTTTTATGCTGCAACTCTGCATGGCTTTGTTTTTATTTTCTATTATGCACTGCGTTTATTGCTGTTTTCCGCTTTCTGCGCTGACCTCTCCCCTAAACCATTACATTGTTCTTGTTGTTGCTGTAGTTATTTTGTGGTCATATTGTTGCAGTGGCATGGAAAATTTATGCACACCGACCACAATACAAGTTCGGATTGCAAAGCGCACTTTTAGAGGGTTCACAATACGAGCGTTTACTGTAGGTAGTTGACCTGATTTAATGCAATGCCTTCGGTATGTTTATGTGTGTGTGTGTGTGTGTGTGTTTGGGCATTCAGGCGATTAGTGCATTACAGTATGACTGAAGTTGGTGGGTTTCTGAGCGCCAACGAATGCATTCTTCCATAATTCAACAGTTGGTAGAGTATTTCGCATAAATACTGTGAGCTTCAAAACAAAACCATTGTTTTTGTTTGTATTTGCGCAAAACGCCTAAAACCATGCTAAGGTTTTGGTTAAACTTAAGCGCTTAATAGGACAATGCAAATTGTTTGGCATTATGATTTTTCATATTTTATTAAGAGAGCCGCAAGCAATGACATTTTTCTTTGGCTGCAATTTATTTGAAATTCGTTAATTAACAACTAAAAGTATGCAATAATATTGTGTGGAATTATTAGTTAAAAATAAACGATTCAAATGGCTTAAGATTCTAAGGCTTTGAGAAATTTGGCAAGGTTTATGAAGTTATTTGTTATCTTTTATTGCGCCTAAAACTATGCTACTGAATTATATTATTTAATGATGTTTTTTGATGCATGTTTTCAGAGTTAAAACTGCTTTAGAATTGCTTTAGAAAAATAATATATACTTATATATATTTCGAAATTATTGTGTTAATAGCATACAATCAGGCGCATATTAAGGCTTTTATTTGTAGGTGTAAGCAAAGGACTTTAAACATTCTGAAGGTGTCCGTGCTGACATACAGGTTTGAAGCTAAGCAGATACAGTTAACCAGTTTGTGTGCACGCCTGAAATTATGCTTATTAATAGTATATCTTATTAGCTAATTTAATAGAAAATGTTGTTGAATTATTACTGGCTGATTGTACCTGTTGATTGATTCTCTATTATTTTATGAAAGCTTAAACTAGTTCAGAATTTAAAAATATTAGACGAGGACATTTATTAACTATTCTATTGATAGCATACAATTAGGCGCCATTAATGCCCACAGTTACATATACGTAACGGCAGCAACGATATTTTAAAATGTTATTCACAGGTTGCATGTACATGCCTATTCATGTTTATACCCCATATGACATTGAAAATAGTTTAACGAATGCTGTAAAATTCAAATTAAGTCAGAAACTCTTTTGATTTCTTTGTGAGCACAAGTTTTGTAATGAGGTAAATTTGAAATTAGTAAAAATAGCGATATGGCGACACGCAAACGGTAGAAAAGATTTATAAGAATTTAGTGAAAGTATTTTGTGAACAACTTTTTATGAAAAGTGATTCTTAAGGGGGCCGATACATGTAAATAGTGTATTTTTTGAGAATTTTTTTGGGGGATAAGGAATTTGGCAATTGATTTTTTTTTATTTTTAATCTTTTATTAACTAATTAAAGGTTCTTTTTCCATTTTTTCTTTGACCCGAGAATCCAAGATGGCGGCGGCGCGTGGGATCAAAAAACCCCCTCCAATCTGATGCGCTGCGCGATTGCGCTGCTCGTATGGGGCTCAAATGAAAAATGAAAGGAAATCAATTAAAAAGCAGTTGTGGCTTCGATGTGAACCTGGTTTAGTAAAGAAATTGTGATTTGTTTGGAAACGGCAGAAAATTGAATATTTGGGGCAGCTGTTTTGATGAATTTGCAAGCACCAACATGAGATTTTTGCAGATTTGTAAAAACAAGTAGGTTCACATCGAAGGGATGAGTCTTCCGAAGGTGTGGTTAAAATTTCATCGCGATCGGTTGAGCGGTTCTCATGCAATCGCGCAGCCCATACCGAAAAACATGGTTCCGAGATAAACGGGCTCAAAGATTGAGTAAGCGACAGGCTTATACCTGACGCCGCCGCTTCTACCTGTGTTTTGTCTGGGAAGGGATTAGAATTTTGGAAAACGCTCTTAGCCATACATTGAAAAGGCTTTGTAGAACATATTCCCGAGAAAAACAAAATTTCCAAAAATACTTCATTTTACATGTATCGGCCCCCTTAAATATCTACAGTTTTACTAAAAAATGTTAAAATAAACGTTTAGGGTCCGTGGGCTTTTCTGAGCAGCTTACAATTGCACTGTTACGTATATGTAACTGTGGGCCATTCTCAGTACTTTTGTCTTTCTTGTCTAAGTTACACATACGTAACAGTGGGCTATTCTCAGTACTTTTTTAACGTAAGTACAAATGTAAACGTAAGATTCTCGTATGCTTAGATACGGATATTTGACACTGGATGAGGCCACTATATATTTGCAAGAGCTCGCAAGTGATGAGAAAGCAGATAATACGTTGGAAAAGTTGACAATTGAGCCGCCTAGTGCCCATATTTTTGAATCTGAAGTGGATTCTGAGGAAGAAGATGGCGGTGGAGTGCCAAACAATTTGAGAGAGAACACGATTAATGCAACCATGTGAGGTTATTGTGCGGCAATTGACAACAAATGAGGTTGAAACAGCAAGCTCTTCAAGACGTGATAAATAATTCCTTCGCAAGCTTACATACAGATCTTATAGAGTCACCAAGTACTACACAATGAACGTCTTTCGGGTCGCCCTCTTGTGGAGGAGCCATTTCACTGCCTATGTTTCAGAAGAAGAGCCATTGGAGCCTAGTGACGAACTTTTTTCGGCTACAACAGCAATATGTACACCAACTGTCAACATTCTTATTAAAAAAACATCGTTAAAGGCTGCTCAACGTACAAAAACTATTAATGCTCAACATGCCACAACTTCTAGTGCTTGTATATATTACATTTGATCACCAAAATTCTGGATCAAGTACGTCCACAGTAGAAAAACCATTGGCAAAATGTATGAATGGAAAGTGTACCAAAGTAAAACGTACCTACAAACCTTGTGAACCTGTTATTTAGTGGTTGGAAGATGATGACATTAGGTGTCCGGAAATTTTTCCGGAGCCGAACTATTCTGATTGTGGTAATTTACATCCTCATCAGCTGTTGAGAAATTCTTCGACGACAAAACTGATCCAGTTGTTGTGCGATGAAAGTAATAGCTATGCTGTGTGTTGAGGTCAAACAAACCCAAACATAACTGTTGAAGAGATGCGAGTTTTTATTAGCGCTCGTGGAAAGAAGTGGTGGTTTTGCATTTTTTCATGGCTCAATGACGTGTTAATGCAAAATGCGTGGATCTTGCATCGCAAAGGGGGAAGCAGTATGACGTAACTTGATTTCCGTAGAGCCATTGCCGGACGCTATTGCACAACTCTTGGCACAATAAGACCACTCCAGAGCTTTTGTCGAACAACTGCGGCTGAGCTCGACTTCTCAAGCCGCTATGACTACATTGGGCATTTTATTGTAGAACTAATAGATAAAAAGAGGTGCCGCTGCGCTGGAATGAACTGAAAATCGCATCCCACTGCTTTGTGCAAATAGTGTAATGTTGGTTTGTGCATCAAATGCTCCGAAAAGTACCATTATGCTACTACAGTGAAAACAAAAGCATGGCTTGATAAATGTTATAATACATCTGTATTTTTGACCATCAAATAGCAATGTTTTATCAAAACACGAAATTCACTTTTTTCCATTGTTTACAAAAATTCAGAGGTAGCGTCACTTCGAAAGCAATAACTTGAAAACGAGTCAACCAAATGTCATGAAACTTTGACAGAATCTAAGTTAAGGATGGTTTTCCATGTACAACATAATAATTCTTAATTTTTGGCGCCATCTCTATGTCAGGCCAAAGACTTTTCAGCCCATGTAGTACAAATCCATAATTTATTGTATCAACCGCATATGTATTTCATTCACCTTTACCTTCACAGTTCAATTTATACAAAGTTTTCATGTATTTTTAAGTACTAAGCTGTAAAATTGTAATTCAAACTAAAAAAATTTGTTCCACAAAAAAGTACTGGAAATAGCCCACTGTTACATATATGTAACGGCTTCCCGAGACCAATCCATACAAGGTACCAAACATTTTTTTTCATTTACGTTCCTGTGCATCATAAAGCATACGTCTCTAAACTTCAGGCCCCTAGCATTGCTAGATCGCTGTGGGCATTAATGGGTTAAGGCTTTCATTCGTAAGTGTAAAAGAACGACTTAAGCCATTCTTAAAGCTTCTCATGTTACCTTAAAAACTTAACACTATGCAGATACAGTTACCAATCTTTGTGTGTGCCTAAAAGTATGCAAACTCATAGTTTATTTAATTACACTGCACAACAAAATAAAATTTTTTTTTAAATAACAAGGTTCTGACAACGGATTCTGGTAGAGGGGAGCAAAAAAAATATACGTGTATCGGCGTTTTGAAAGTTTACATCTGAATTTTTTTTAGGGGGGGTAAAAGTTTTCCCCTTTTGCACATTCTAATGGTGAATCGGCACACGAAAACCATGTAACCCTACATTTTAGGTATATGATGGGTTCAGCAATTTGATGTAAAATACTACGAAGAATATTTTTGTGGAGCATTTTAACCCTGCAGCTTTCTAAATTGCCAAAAATGTCCTATAAAACAGGACCTTTAAGGAAAAAATATTCGCCATAAAATTCTACTATAGGTCTCTGAATACATCAAAGCTTAGAAATTAACTTCAACCCCAGAATTAAACCAAAACTGAAAATTAATAATTAAATTAAAAATACTTTACTAGTTTACTTTACTTTAATTAGTTACCAATGTTTGTGTGCGCCTAAAAGTATGCTAAGTTTTATCTAATTTAATTGCAAAAATAGTTGCGAGCAACTGCTGATCATAGCTGACTGATTGTACCTATTGATTGACTGTCTTTTATTTTGTGAAAGCTTGAAATGCATGTTTCCATAGTAATAAATCAAGAAATTTATAATTTTTTTTATTAATGGCAGACAATTAGGCGCATACTAAGGTTGTCATCTGAAATTGTAAGTGGGCGCAAGTTATTGCGATAAAAAAAAATTGAACTTTACCTAATCTGAAGATTTCGCATGTTGCCATAAAATACTTGAAGCTTTACAAGTACAGTAACCAGTCATCATGTGCGCCTAGAAGTATGCAAGACATTAGTAGAAGACAGTGGCGTCCCCAGGGGGGGGATTAGGGGGATGGATCCCCCCCTTGGTCGAAGAATTCATTTATGCAATTTGATATAAAGATATGGAATTGTGAAAAATTTTTACTATTTGCTTTATCTCTTCTGTAATCAGACACTTAAAACCTAATAATTGACCCTCCCATGATCTGGCCAGACCATGATGTGAGCAAGAGGATAGTCAAGGATTGTTGTTAATGATATAAAAAAAATCAGAAAGTATAAAGAAATAATTTTTTTAGCTTGCCTACATTATTTTTACGTAAAACGGTGAAAATATACTAGAATAATTAAGTAAATAGCGAGTTTCAACTTCAATGAATTAATTTTGAAATAAAAAAAACGACAGTAAAGCAAGAAAATAAAAAAAAATTTATTAATGTAAAATTCGTTACTTATGGATCTACTTCAACTGCTTGACCAATGCAATTATTTCAACGATGTAATGCAGTATCATGACTAAACCACATTGAGATTTTACATTCAACACATACAAATCGCGTTTTGATATATCTATTTCTGGATTCCCGCACTGTCAATAATTCTGAACTGCTTTGCCAAAAAAATATGAAATGAAATGAAAAATATGCAAAACATGCTCAACATGTTATTGTTCATGCTGAACTGGCCGGATGTCTTTCTCCTTGTCGCCTTCGGTGTCGCTATCTTCACATTGAACTATCTAAACGACCATTTTTCTATCAGTATCAGAAGCTTGGTTTTTTTTAGGGCCAAATGAAAGCGTGAAACTGGCAACACCGTTATTATTACCTCTAGCAGCAAATTATTTAATATCTTAAATTCGTTGCTCTAAAGCATTAGTTTCCGCTATTGCTTAGACAGTTTTTTTAGAGAAATTTTCTTCTCTGATTTAGCTCCAGCGTCGAAGTTCAAAGGCAATGTCCACCTGATCCTCAAAATAGCATTCCCTTCCTTTCACCTCTGCCACAGAAAACACTCAATCGAATTGATAAAAAACCAGACTCTACAAGACCACAAATGCTTCCTTCACTTCAGGATTGTAATTGAATTGACACCAAAACACGGATATAACCATGAATACAATGGATAAGTATTAATTTTGATTATGTTCCAATATTATTTTCCAAGAAAAATTCTAATTTATTAACCCAAAGAAAATAAAAGCCAAGGCGAATGAAAAACACTTGGACCAGGTACATTTTGCGTCAGCTAATTTATGTCACTATTAACGGGATGGCAGGAAAAATGCTTCAAATCGGGTCAGATGGAAAAGCCTAGTTGAAAATATATATAAAATAAAAATATATTTATAAACAATTCTGACAATAATTACGTCGAAAATAAAAAAAAAAACTGAAAATAACTGGCAATTTTGTATGAAAATGCACCATGGTCTGACCAAGCCATGGTTTTGGGTTTTGTGCTTAGAAAGGATCAGTTAAGGATATCATGAAATATGAGCTCGATAGCTTAATTACAATATTACTAAAATGCATCCAAAATTCAATATGATCTGGCCCGAACCGGATGCCCGCAGAAGTGTTAAGAATAAATGATTAAAAAAATCAGCATTGCATTTGTTCTCGCAGAATAGTTGTATTTTTAGTGTTCCCAAAAGTATCGACTATTTAGCAAAGTAGTAGTCAAACGCAGGCTTCATGCCAACCCTGCATGATCTGTTGAAATTTGGAAAAAAAATGCACTTACATTTTTTTGGTGAGTTGTGTGTAAACATGGAAACATGGTCACCTATATCATAATTAAATTTCAGAACGTCATACATTTTGTAAATGTTGGATTTCTTTTACATAGCTGGTGTGTTATGCTTTTTAAAATACGTCTTTTGAGTTTTTCGTAATTCTTTTAGAAAGTTTTTTCAATATGTAATAACTTAAAACAAAGTTGAATTTTTTAGTTGGGATTTTATGACTTTAAAATACATGTCACTAAAATTTTTTGTTTTAAGAAGTTTATGCTATATGTATACATATAACACTTCGTTCAATAATGTGTGTGACTAACTAATTAAAACACATTTTTTTGCCAAAATTCGTTTTTATTCATCAACATAGTCCCCTTTTAGGGAGATACAATCATTCCAACGCTTTTCCAATCTTTCGATACCGCCTTTGTAGAACGATTTTTCTTTGCCTTCAAAATAGGCGTTAGTTTCGGCGATTACTTCATCATTTGAGCCAAATCTCTTACCACGGAGCATCTTTTTGAGGTCTGCGAAGAGCCAGTAGTCGCTGGGGGCCAGATCTGGAGAATACGGGGGATGAGGAAGCAATTCGAAGCCCAATTCATGCATTTTTGCCATCGTTTTCATCGACTTGTGACACGGTGCATTGTCTTGGTGAAACAACACTTTTTTCTTCTTCATATGGGGCCGCTTAATCGCGATTTCTTCTTTCAAACGTTCCACCAACGCTATATAATAGTCGCTATTGATTGTTTTCCCTTTCTCAAGATAGTCGATGAATATTATTCCGTGCACATCCCAAAATACTGACGCCATAACCTTGCCAGCCGATGTTTGTGCCTTTGGACGCTTTGGGCGGCTTTCACCGGTTGCATGCCACTCAGCAGACTGCCGATTTGACTCTGGAGTGAAATGGTGGATCCATGTTTCATCCATTGTGATGTACCGACGCAAAAACTCCGACTTGTTGCGCGTAAACATGTCCAAACAGCTCTTTGAATCATCGATTCGTTGTTGTTTTTGCTCCGGTGTGAGCAAACGCGGCACCCATTTCGAAAACACCATTTCATAACCAAATGTTCGTGTATTATGGTGTGTACACTGCCTGCTGATATCTTTAGAATGTCAGCAATCTCCCCCACTTTCACTTTACGGTCGGACATAATGATTTTCAGTGTTTTTTCAACGTTTTCCGGAATAACAGCGTCATTTGGCCGTCCAGTAGATGGAATGTCATCGGTGTCTGTACGACCACGTTTGAATTCGGCATACCAATAACAAATGATTCTTTTTGATGGAGCAGAGTCCGAATAATGTTTTTCAAGCCATTCCTGGCATTGAACAGTATTTTTTTTCATTAAAAAACAATGATAAATCAGCACACGGAATTGCTTTGAATTCATTTTTTTTGAAAACTCAAAAGTAGTGTCACTTAAAGCACTGTAACTTGTAAACTATTGGTCGGATTGACATATAATTTTGACAGTAAGCCTAAAAAGGTTCACAATTTCGAAAAAAAATATTGATTAAGTGTTAGTGCCGCCATCTATGTGTCAGTCACACACATTATTGAACGAAGTGTTATGTATGTATGCACAATTTTATTCAACATACATTAAAAATAATACGCAAAGACGAAAGTATAAAAATGGCGTTAAACTGCATTTTTTGCATATCCCCCCCTTCCCGAAATCCTGGGGACGCCACTGGTAGAAGATATCTAATTCAATTACAAAAATAGTTGTACCAAAATAGGTTTACCACTGGTGAACATTGATGACTAAATTTTTATTTAATTTTTATCATATTGCTTGAGAATATCTCGACAGTCAATCTTTCTACTTGGATACTCCGCCTCGTGCCAAACTTTATTCTTAAATTGTTGCCCATTCTTGTCTTGCTTGCACATTAATAGTAATTTACACTTCCTGTTGCCGCTCTATGGTTGGTTTCTTTGACACATTCTTTCGTATGAGGCATGAAATGAGAACATGCCACACTTTGTGTGTGTGTGTGTACATATACCCGCACACTATGCAGCTGCCAAGCGAACTACCGCAACTGCCGCCTTATTTTGTAATTGCAGCGAAATGCAGTGACAGCGCTTCGCATGCTTTGCTCCACTTTGCCGTTGCTGCCACAAGCTTTGTTGCAGCCATGACAACTTTTTAATTATAATTTTTACGCTGCCATTGTAGCTGCTTTGTTGTTACTTCCGCTGTTGTTAATGTTTTTTGTGGTGTTTGTTGTTATTATTGTTGTTGTTGTAATTGCAGCATATTATATTACATTAATGCCGGCGGCAACACTTTGCGTCATGCATCCGCAACAACCGTGGGGCGTTTGGAAAAAATCGTGTCAGCTGCAACAGCCATAACGTTGGTTGTTGCCACTTTCACGCATGCAACAGCACCAGTGGTAGTTGCCACAAACGCTACATTAACAACAACAATAACTGGCAACGCCAGTCATCCACATGCAAAGCGAAAATTACTATGAACAGCGACATAAATAAGCACGAAAAAACAAAAATAAGCAACACAACAAAAATGACTACAACTTGATAGCGAAATTGTGAAGCGGCAAGTGTTGGTTGTTGTTGTTTTTGTGATGTTGTTCATTTCTTCGTCTGAATTTTATAATGTTTGCCACTTTAAAGTTGCGCGCGTTTATTTTGCATATAAATACATTTTTTTTCTTGTGACATTATAAGCAAAGTTTTGTAATGAGCATAAAAGCGTTGCTTGCTTGCGGCAAACGTGTGGCAATATTGCACAACAAGCGGCGGGGTAGGGGGTATGCAGGTGCTACAGCGAGGGCGTTGGCAGTGAACATAACTACGCGTGATGCGCAAATTGCTTCAAGTATGAAAAAGTTAAGAAACATTGCCAACACTTAAAAACTGCCATGCCATTTAAATACAGAAGAAGAAGAATGCATATTTTTGGGCATTTGTAATTTTAATTAAAGAAATGTGAGCATTTAGCTGGAAAATTAATGTACCGAAAAATAAAATAAAATAAAATAAAATAAAATAAAATAAAATAAAATAAAATAAAATGAAATAAAATTAAATAAAATAAAATAAAATAAAATAAAATAAAATAAAATAAAATAAAATAAAATAAAATAAAATAAAATAAAATAAAATAAAATAAAATAAAATAAAATAAAATAAAATAAAATGAAATAAAATGAAATAAAATGAAATAAAATGAAATAAAATAAAATAAAATAAAATAAAATAAAATAAAATAACTTACTTACTTAACTGGCCATAACAACCCGTTATCGGGTTACGGCCTGCCGCAAAACTTCTCTCCAGGCGCCTCTGCTTCGCGCGCGCCTTCTCCAGTTGGTCACACCAAGAGATACCAGGGCCTCTTCCACTTGGTCCTTCCACCGGAGACACGGCCTCCCTCTTCGCCGTCGACCTCCAACCATCGCATCGAATACCTTTTTCGCCGGAGCTTCGTCGGTTAAAGTTAAATAAAATAAAATAAAATAAAATAAAATAAAATAAAATAAAATAAAATAAAATAAAATAAAATAAAATAAAATAAAATGAAATGAAATGAAATGAAATGAAATGAAATAAAATAAAATAAAATAAAATAAAATAAAATAAAATAAAATAAAATAAAATAAAATAAAATAAAATAAAATAAAATAAAATAAAATAAAATAAAATAAAATAAAATAAAATAAAATAAAATAAACAAAAAGAACAGACAAGGAGACGAAGGCAACAAAAACAAAGCAGCTGAGAGAGAGAGAGAAAGGGTATTTAACACAAACAGAGCGAAAGAGAGAAAATTATGGAATGGATTCTGGAGAAGTCAAGAACTAAGTCAAAGATAAAGTTTACTGAAAGAACTGAACGGATTTAATTTCTCTGGCCGGTTTTGGAAAACAAAGCGAAAAGATTTTGTAGTCAAACTAGAAGCAGATACAGAGACACAATTTGAAAGTGAGACCATAGCGAAGACACTTGATGGTGGATTGATGAGATTGGCAACTCAAAGCAGACACTTCTGATACAATTGGTACATGGTGATGCCACAATTTATATTGAATCTAAGAATCCATCACATTTTCCTCTCCGCACCAAGTTTTAGAGATAGCCAATTCAATTCCATAAGGAATTGGACCGTAGATGACTTTGATGTTGGGCTTTGAGTTGGATTGATTTTTCTGAGATCAGTAAGATCGACAATATTTGATCTTGAACTTTTATAGGTCAGTAAGAACGAAGAGATTGAAACTTGAGCTGCATCGATCATTGATAAATCAGTAAGATGGGAAAAATCAAATCTTGGACTTGGAGATGTACCGAACATTGAGAAGAGATTGGAACTTGAACTGCATCGATCATTGATAAATCAGTAAGATGGGTAAAATCAAATCTTAGACTTGGAGATGTACCGAACATTGAGAAGAGATTGGAACTTGAGCTGCATCGATCATTGGTAGATCAGTAAGATCAGAAAAATCAAATATTAGAATAGGAGATGCTTCGAACATTGAGAAGAAATTGAAACTTAAGTTCATAGATCGATCATTGAAAGAACAGTAGGATCAGCCAAATCAAATCTTAGACTTGGAGATATATCAAACATTGAGAAGAGATTGAAACTTGAGCTGCATCGATCACTGATAGATCAGTAAGATCGGCGAAGTCAAATCTTGGACTTGGAGATGTACTGAACCTTTAGAAGAGATTGATACTTGAGCTGCATTGATTATTGGTAGATCAGCAAGATCGGAAAAATCAAATCTTGGACTTGGAGATTTGCCGAACATTGACAAGAAATTGAAACTTAAGTTTATAGATCGATCATTGTTAGATCAGTAAGATAAGTCAAATCAAATCTTAGACTAGAAGATGTTCCGAACATTGAGAAGAAATTGAATTTTAAGTTCATAGATCGATCATTGAAAGAACAGTAGGATCAGCCAAATCAAATCTTGGACTTTGAGATGTACCGAATATTGAGAAAAGATTGAAACTTGAGCTGCATCGATCACTGATAGATCAGTAAGATCGGCGAAGTCAAATCTTGGAATTGGAGAAGTACTGAACCTTTAGAAGAGATTGGAACTTGAGCTGCATCGATAATTGTCAGATCAGTAAGATCGGCCAAATCAAATTTTGGACTAGATGTTCCAAATATTGAGAAGAAATCGAAACTTAAGTTGATAGATCGATCATTGTTAGATCAGTAAGATCGGCCAAATTAAATGTTGGACTAGATGTTCCGAACATTGAGAAGAAATCTAAATTTAAGTTGATAGATAGATCATTGATAGTAAGATCGGCCAAATCAAATCTTCGACTAGAAGATGTTCCGAACATTGAGAAGAAATCGAAACTTAAGTTGATAGATCGATCATTGTTAGATCAGTAAAATCGGCCAAAACAAACGGCGAAAAGAAGAGAACTTAGACTTGGAGATGGTTCGACCATTGATAGGTTGGTATCGTAGATTAGATAGATCAAATGTTGGACTTGCAGATTCATCGATCATTGGCAGTTTAGTGCTATCAAAAGAAGCTTGACGAAGAAGATTGAGGAAAATAGATCTAGAACTTGGAGCTGGTTTAATCTTAAACAGTTCAGTAAGATCGACGCGATTGAATCATGGAACGAGAGTTGGGAGGTCCAAACGATTTAAAAGATTGTATGTTGGACGTCGAAATGTATCGATCTTTGATATGTCAAGAATATGGGCAAGAAGAGAACTTCGAGTTGGAGATGGATTCACCTTGGATTGCTTAATAAGATCGACAAGTTCAGATCTTGGGCTTGGAGATGCACTCATCATTGATATGTCAGTAAGATGAAGTAGATTGAATGTGATTGATAGATTGAAGATGTCAGTAAGATTGAAAAGATTGGATTGGATTTGAAATGGATGGAACTTTGGCGGGTAAATATGATAAAGTAAGATTGGATCTTGGGTTTAGGTTAGGTTAGGTTAGGTTAGGTTAAAGTGGCTGCCTAGGCACGGGACTTGCCGAAAGACACACTTATGCCACATAAAGGACCCATTGTGATACCACGAAAAGGGAGTGATCTGACTTACTGCAAGTTAAGTGCCTATACAAGCCATTTTGTTTTGTGGATAAAACTTAGCAAGTCCCTAATGTTGACTGATCTAAGGTCATCCAGGTTGTCGAAGAAAGTAGAGCCTAAGGCTTTCCATCTTCGTATAGAGAGAGCCGGGCAGTGACAAAGGAGGTGACTGATTGACTCTTCCTCCTCCACATTGTGACAGCTACGGCAAAAGTTCCGACTGTCAAGACCCAATCTGTAGGCATGACGGCCAAAGGTACAATGTCCCGTAAGAATCGAGACGATCGTACTGATGTGTTGTCTATTGATCTTGGGTTTAGAAATGAATCAAATCGTGATTATTCAGTGAGGTTGCACTTCGTACTTCGAAATAGATCGAATTCTTATGGGTTAATAAGGTCGAGTGGATCTTAGGTTTGCGGATAAATCGAATCTGGATTATTCAGTGAGGTCGGAAAGATAGATTCTTGAACTTGGAGTTGCGATTATTGTTGACGGGTCAGTAAAATCCAAAATAGTGGATCTTGGTCACAGGTTGAAGAGATCAGTAAGATTGTCAAAAATGGAGCTTGGACTCAGAGATGGATCGATCTTTGACCGATCAGAAAAAGTTGAATCAGATCTGAATCTCGGATCATAGTCACAGGTTGGACAGGTAACTAAAAGCGACAGGAATGGATTCTGCACATGAAAACGGATATATTTGACCAAAAAGATAGAATCTTTGACTTGCAGAAAGATCGATACTTCACAGGCCAGTAAGTTCGTTAGGAGAAGAGTGCAAAAAATGCATTTTTTTCTTGAGCTATGAGAGTCCAGTGACACTTAAACCATCCGACATTCTCTCTATTATCAAACTTTTGTATTACTTTTCCATTCCTCTTCTGACGTTTCAGTGATATTATTCGACAACTTTGCATCAACTTGAAGCACTTAGTTTGTATTTACTACTGTTGTTTTAGTTGTTTTTGTTTCGTTGCAAGAATTGTCGTCGTATGATTATGCGCCGCTGCTCAGTCAGTCACTCATTTCGCTTTTTAAGTACATGATTAAAAGTTTAAAATTCGTCGCCATCCCATGGACGCATAGCGCTGCTTGTCAAGTTTCGCGATTATTGCTTTCGTTGCTGTGCTTCACACCACTACATAAATATATGTATAACGTAGTGCGCTATACACCAAAAGAAAGAAGCAGGACAAAGGAAGACGCTATGAGCGTTCTTGTTGTTGTTGCTATTGACAGCAGGGAATTCTACTCAAATATACGCGTATAGTAAATGTCTGCGGCCTTATGTGTATCGGTATGTGTGTGTGAGTGTTTTTGTGCAAGTGTATTTGTGTATGTTAACGGCACTTTGAAATGTGTAAGCCAAGTTAACTGAAGAAGTTTTCGGTCGAAAAGTAGTCGAAAAGTTTACAAGTTGACGAGGTTTCACAAATACGCACCACCAACATTTTGTAATGAAGGCGTTGAGTTGAGTTGAGTTGCGGTGAGCTGTAAGCCATAAGCTGCATGACGATCAGCTGCAATAGGCGTGATGAGCGTATCGAGGGGAGCTGAAACACACCCACAAGTCTGTCTGCCAGTGCTGCAATAAGGCGAACGAACTTCAAATGCGTAGAAATTTTCTTATATTCAGCGTTGTGCGTTTGGTTCTACGCTCTTCGCGCTTTGCTCTTACAGACATTTATTTTAGGATTTGTTGTTGTTGTTGCCACATTGAAGTCACAGCAACAAAGGACATACTAAGTAAGTGGGACTGCTTGTTGCGGTGACTATGTGGTGCTCGCGGTTGGTATTGGATTTCCCTGTGAGGCGAGGTAGCTGCCTTGGTTGGGAGTCGTAAGTGTTGATTTTTGCGCATGAAATGCAAAACAATGACAGCGTTTTTAATTGGTATTTTGATATGCTTTGCTTTGGCACATTATGCTTGACTTGGCTGGTTACTCCGGCAACCATGCAACCAGCAGTTATGCCACAAATAATTTTTAAGCGTAAGTAATGAATTCTTGTAACTGGAAGATAATGCAAATTGAAATCGTATAAATTTGAAGAATTTTCCAAAAATAAATGTCTGCCGTAATTTATGTCAAGGACTTCATGCCTTTACTCACATTAAGGGTACCTTCAAACAATCTCGTATCTCTGATATGTGACATTTTTTGCGATGATGAAAATGTGACCATGAAAATGTGGCCAAATTAGTTCGAAAGGGTTCGACTCCAAAGTTGCCTGAGAGCAACTCTTAACTTCACTTATTTGTCATCTTATAGCAAAAGCTACGATTGATTTATGGGTTTAATTTTAATAGACACCAACAAATTAATATTTTTAGAAGTGAATTCAAAGCAAATTTCTAAAATGTTACTCTTTTCCCTAAATATATTTCCAATAATTTGCAGCGATATCAGAGAAAGCTTGTGTTCTAATTGAAGTCTACGAATTGAACGCGTTTGATCGAAACCCTGTTTCTTTAATAATGGTTAAATAAAATCAAAATGTAATAATTTTGTATTTTTCCATAAGTATGAAATAATTTTTCTGCAACTAAAAAATATTGATACTAAATTTATTTAAACCGTTTTAAGCTAAAATTGTTCAAAAGGAAATTAGCTCTAGAACTCTAACAAAGAGTCGGGTTCTGATAAATAATTTTCTAATTTAGAATTTATTCTCATTTGGAAAACCAATAAAAATTTTTATATTTTTCAATGACAAAAATTTAAAGCAGTAAAAGAAGCGAAACCATTACAAATATTATTTGCCGCTTATCAATGCCACTTTGACTGAGGGACACAGCGCACAAATAGGAACCAAATAAACTGGCACACAAAACACTCACACACACACACACACACATTTATAGATAGATATAAAATGAATACATGAATGTGTGAATGTAAGTGTGTGTGTGTTTGTATGAATGTATGAGTGCATGTCTGTATGCTTATACGGGCATTTATGCGATAACGACTGCCATGCCGGCTATAACGTTGCTCGTTCGCTTATTTTATTTTGCTCTCGTTTTTTGTGCACTTTTGCCCACATCAGACAGACAAAACGAGCATTCGACGCGGCGAGTAGCGAGCAACGCTCATAATCAAGTCATGTGTCCTTTAATTGTGCCTTTTTTTGTCTGATCGTTGTCAGTGCTGTCGTTGCTGCTAAAGCGCCCTCTATGCATATTATCTGTGGTTGTAGTTGTTGTTTTTCTTGTTTTTGTTGTTGTAATTGCTTTTATGTTATTTTTATTGCAGCCAGTTGAGAGATGGGTTTTTTTGTGTTGTTTCGCCGCAGACACCGGCGCTACGTTCACTTTGCACGCTCACTGTTCGCATTGTTCTAGTCGATAGCGAAAAATGTTGTTGCTATTTTCACTATTGACAATGTTGGTGTATGCTCTGTAGTTTTTGTTGTTGCTGGTTGCTCGAAATTATTGGCTTGTGCTGTTTTATTTTACTTGCGACAGCGTCTGGCGTTCAGTGTTCAGTTCAGCGAGTTCGAGTTCAGGTTTTTGTTTTGCTGCTTGTTTTATTGCATTTGTAGATGTGTCTGTCTGCATACGTTTGTGTCTATGTGTGTGTGTGTGTTTAGTTGTTATTTGACTGTTATTGTTTTCAAATTGTATTGTTTTCATTTGTGTTCCAAAAATGCTCGACTTTGGCCCACTGAAAGGTCATTTATTTTCATTTTAATCCTTTCATCCGGTTTTTCATTACCTGCGGACTTGACTTAACTCTGAGTGCGAGTTTCTTTCTATGTGTGCGTGTGTCCATGGCATTGACTGTCAGCCAGCTAGTGGCAGTGGCAGTGCCAGTGCCAGTGCGGCTGCCATTGTTTCACATAGCTTTTGTCCATTAAAAGCGCCCAGACACACACCAACACACACATACACACTCGAGTCTTATGTGTGAGTGAGTGCATGAATTGTATGCGGGTGTCTGCGAGTGTGTTCGTATGCACACTTGAGGTCGTTTATTCTAGTGCTAATTAGCACAATACTTGGCAATTAAATTTTATTTGTTATGTGCTGCGCTGCTGCCACTTCACAGTGCTTTTGGTTGTTATTGTTAGTGTGTGTGTGTTATTTTTATGTTTTTTTGTTACTAGGTGGTCAGCTGGAGTTTATATTTTTTGGCATCAAATGAAAAAAGGACTTGTTGTGAATGTGTGCGTCTGCATATGTGTGAGTGCGCAGTTTGAAAAATGTTTGCTGTTAATGTGGAAAATTTAAAATTGTAGTCATTTGGTGAATTTTATAGAGTTTTTTGTTCGAGTTGTTTTATTGTTGTTGTTTTTTTTGTTTTTGTTGTCTGGCTATTGTGTATTGTTGTTCTTTTTTAAGCATTGTGCATGCTTTACAATTTCGTCGTTGTGTTAGTTAAACAGACACGAGACTAGTCATGAGCCGACGTGTGGATGACCGCGCAGAGTGGATTATCCTTTTATGTTGGCATGCTGACGCTTTGTTGCGCTGGTTTTTGTACAAAAGTCAAGTTGCCCACATGTTTTGCATTATGTACTGAGACAGTTGTTGTAGCTATGACTTTTATATATATTAAAAACAAATATTAAGTAGCAACACGTTTTGTTTTGAGCTCAAGTGGAAATTAAGTTGTTGCAAATTAGAATTAGACACACAATCAGATGGCATGATGAGAGTTGGTGAGCAAGGAGTGCCTTAGTTAATTTTATGTAGTTTTATCTTGTCTTCTAATTGAAATGAGTTGGTTTTGTTCAGTGGTGATGGTACTGGGACTTTCACTTCAACATATCTGGGTCAAAAGCAATAACCGCTTAAGTCGTCTTAAGAAGAAATTGAGTTATGGATGCCACCACGTTCCCTTGACTGTGCTCTACATTTGTGTAAAATCGGGGAGTTTGTAGCTTTAAAATAAAAAAAGTCATTAATAAAAACCTATTTGCATTCCAATAGCGAACACACGATGCGCTAAAATTATAAAACAAGATTGCTCGAAACAGCAATTTTCGACTTAGGCGGTTATTGCTTTTGACCACAGATATATGTGGCACTGTCTGCTTTGGTTGATCGCTAGAAAGATTTGTCTTCGTTAAGGATTTTTCTCATTTGGATCAGTTTTATGGATCTGCTTTGGTTGAAAATATTTGCTTGGTTGAAGGTTGGTTAAGTTGGATCAGTTCCATAGATCTGTTTTGATGTGTTTGAGCTACAAAAATGTGTCTTCGTTAAGGATTTTTTCAGTTGCATCAGTTTCATAGATCTGCTGCCTTTGATTGCTGGAAAGATTTATCTTGTTTAAAGGTTTGTTCAGTTGGATCAGTTCCATAGATCTGTTTTGATTGATCGCTGGAAAGATGTACTTCGTTAAGAATTTGTTCAGTTGAATTAGTTCTATGAATCTGTTTGGGTTGATTGCTGGAAAGGGTTTTCTGTAGTTGGATTAGTCCTATGGTTCTGCTTTGGTTAATCGCTGGAAAGATTTATCTTGGTTAAAGATTTGTTCAGTTGGATCAGTTTTATAGATCTGTTTTGATTGATCGCTGGAAATATTTGTCTTGGTTAAGGGTTTCGTTTAGTTGGATCAGTTCCATAGATCTGTTTTGATTGATCGCTGGAAAGATGTGCTTGGTTGAGGATTTGTTCAGTTGAATTAGTCTATGAATCTGTTTGGGTTGATTGCTGGAAAATTTTGTCTTCCTTAAGAGTTTTCTTTAGTTGGATTAATTATATAGATCTGTTTTGATTGATCGCTGGAAAGATTTGTCTTCTTTAAGAGGTTTCATTAGTTGGATCAATTTTGTGGATCTGCTTTGGTTAATTGCTGGAAAAATGTTTCATAGATCTGCTTTCTTTGATTGCTGGAAAGATTTATTTTGGTTAAAGGTTTGTTCAGTTGGGTCAGTTCCATAGATCTGTTTTGATTGATCGCTGGAAAGATGTACTTGGTTAAGAATTTGTTCAGTTGAATTAGTTCTATGAATCTGTTTGGGTTGATTGCTGGAAAGGGTTTTCTGTAGTTGGATTAGTCCTATGGTTCTGCTTTGGTTAATCGCTGGAAAAATGTGCTTGGTCAAATGTTTGTTCAGTTAGCTCAGCTCTATGGTTCTGCTCTAATTGATCGCTGGAAAGATTTGTCTTGGTTAAGGATTTGTTCAGTTGGATCAGTTTCATAGATTTGCTTTGTTTGATTGCTGGAAAGATTTGTCTTGGTTAAGGGGTTTGTTTAGTTGGATTAGCTCCATAGATCTGCTAAGGATTTGTTCAGTTGATTCAATTCTATGGATCTGTTTTGGTTGATCGCTAGAAAGGTTTGTCTTTTTAAGGGGGTTTTCAGTTGGATTAGTTTTAAGGTTTTTCTTTTGTTAAACTCTGGAAAGATTTCTTCCTTAAGGATTCTCTTCAGATGGATCAGTTTTATGGTTTTGCTTTCGTTGATCGCTGAAAAGATTTTCCTGAAAATAATGTATTGGAAAAATGTGTCTTCGTTAAGGGGTTTCTTCAATTGTATCAGTTCCATAGATCTGCTTTGGTTGATCACTATGAAGATTTGTCTTGGTAAGGTGGTTAGATGGGAATGCAATTTTATCCATAATCCGCTACGGCAAATTATACACAGGGGTACATTTTAGTTTGTAGAAACCTAGTAGACTTCTAGATGTGAGTTGGTGTTGAATGGGAACAAAACAAAGTACCTACGTGGGCAGTCCGATAAGTACTTAGCCCCACCGTAAGATAGTGATACTATCGTGTAGTACATCCTCGTGGACGGCTTCTGTCAAAACTTCAGCCATATTGGATTTATAGTTTTGTTTTGACCGCGTGTGGAAACGAACGTGTCCGCGGATTTTAGAAACATGGAAAAAGAGCAATAACGGTCGGTGATTCGCCAAAATGGTCGCATTAGGCTACGAACAGCTGCCCCATCCACCGTATTCTCCAGATTTGGCCCCGTGTGACTTCTTTTTGTTTCCAAACTTGAAAAAGTCACTCGCCGGGCAGAAATTTGAGTCGAATGAGGAGGTTATCGCCGCTACGGAGGCTTCCAAAAAACGTATTTTTCAGAAGAGTTAAAGAAGTTTGAGCATCGCTGGGTCAAGTGTATCGAGTTGAAAGGAGACTACGTTGAGAAATAAATCGCCACTTTTCCAAAATTTTCGTTTTTCTTTTGTAGGCTAAGTACTTATTGGACCACAAATAGTTTACCTGTTCTGGACATCAGTCAGTGATACTTACAGCTAAAAAAAATCCAAAAATTCTGAGAAAGATTGTCTGGTCCGCTTCGGTAAATCCTCAAACAAGGGTGTGGTTTTTAGTCGATAAAATTCCAGTAAGCAGTAAGGAAGATACGGATTGGTAATTAGTGAAAACAAGACGAAGTATTTTTCGTTATTAGCTAAAGAAAGAACCGCTGGTCTGGTCCCTATTTATACTTTAAGGTAGAAAAAAAATCAATAAAGTCCTTAAAAAAACATCGTCTGTATGTAAGAGGGGAGGGGCACAATAGATCAACTTTGGTCTCAGTGCACATTTCCCCTTTCAAATCTATCTAAGCGTCCAAGGTCAGAGTCTTAGACTTAGTGTCAGACTGGAATTTAGTATAGTTTCTCGTGTTTCCTGATACAATACTCAGCATTTCATCTATCAAAGTAGCTGAAAATTCACATGAATTTAACATCAATATGGTCCTTTCACAAGCCACACATTAGCCTCACTCATTAGCCACAGCACAACAACTAAGAGTTCCGTAAAAAAGTAGGTTTTTTTGTGTGCCACCGCAAATGAAACGTGTTGCGAATAATTATGAAATTTTATGACCCCGAAATTCAGTCGCAACTAAACAGGCGAACTATGACCGCGGTGTCATGACACGCCATAATGTCCTGCCAACTTCCTCGACACCGAATAAACCACAAAAAAAAATTAAAATAAAAAAACACAAACATAGAGAAGAAAAACACAAAGCTCTAAGCAGCGCATTGTGCAAATGGCAAATAATAAAGCGTGAGAACAAAATTATGGTGGCGCACATGAAGTGGCCGAAAATATTTTCGAAAGAACGCTTTTAAAAAATACCTAAGAAAAAACTACAACAGAAAGAAAAAAGAAAAGAATAATGGACAAGAAATGCGCCAAAAAACAAAAAAAAACAAAATGATGAAAGCAAACAAAAAATCGAGGAAGAATCACGGCAAACAAGGACAACACGGCATGACGACTCATTTAAATTAGATTTTTTTCTTGGAATTTGTTTGTGGGCCCACCAAGCAAAGCGCATGCAAACACAAACGCGACCATTTCGCAACATTTGGCAGCCACGCTGCCGGGCACGAACTCGAATGCCGGCTCCGTGAGCGCATCTAATTTTGCGTTGCTTTTGTTTTCGGTTTGTTTACAATGGGCGAACGGGCGCTGACAGCGGCGCTGCTTCGTGACAGGATATGAATAGCGCCAAATGAAATGAAAATGTCCACAATTAAAAAGCAGCACGCGAAATGTGGCCGCGCTGGCCTTGTTGGCACGCGCGCTCGCGCCAGCCACACAAACTGGTGGGTGGGTCCTGTGGAAGGATGCGCTGAGGGAGGCAGTGAAAGTGCGCTGAATTATGCAAAATGCTTGACTTGACTGGCAAACGGCCGAAGTAGCGTGCTGGTGCGACGAATATTTGTGGCTGTGGGGCTAAACATGAAATGTGTATGTGTGTGTGTGGAGAGTGGCGTCGGTGTGCGAAGCGCCAGCAAGAATTCCTCTTTTGTTTTGCCTCAGAACCCTCGAAGTTTATTTGTTTGCTTAGGTGCAAACGAAATGATTTGGAATTTTCGTTGCTACCGAATGAGGGAGTATTGTGCTCAAGGCGCCCCAAAGTATGCTGCGAATTTCGCGAACATATTTTCAACATGAAATGGCAAAGGGAGGCGAATTAAATTGAATATTGAAACAGTTTGTTGACGGGCGAGCGCTGCTAATGGATAAATGTGGGAAATTTATTTGAAAGAAAAAATAATATAAGAAAAAAAGATTCACATTGCAAAATCCATGAAACATGGCATAGTTTTAGGGGAACAGTGGTGGTATCCAAGTTATTTATTATTCGTGTTGTGCTTGCGATTTTTTATGGGAATAAAGAGTCAGGTCAGGTAAGCCAGGCTGATTACTGATTTCTCAGCAAG
Organism: Melieria omissa; assembly: GCA_963971225.1. Lineage (NCBI taxonomy): Eukaryota > Metazoa > Arthropoda > Insecta > Diptera > Ulidiidae > Melieria > Melieria omissa. Next base: position 106,034,166 of record OZ020267.1, on the reverse strand, counting down.
AACACTTGGAGACCTCGAAGGGCTATTGTGATGTCCCAGTCTTTCTGAAGACAAGACAAAGGACCAGTGGTGACAGTGAAACAATTTCATTTTGAAGGGTTTTGCGAAACAATATTTTGCACCCGCAATTTCTGTGGTAGTTTGAATGCCATTCCCCCTTCTCCCCCCTGTTTGCGCCATATTAAAGGACTCACAATCATATGAAGATGACTTTTAAAATTAATGTACCAAAGTTTTTTCTGAGCACCCTTAATTCACTCAAAAATTTTAACTAAGCCTAAAAGTAGGCTAAGACAAATTTCGTATCACTGTCTAATGTCCTTGTTAGCATTAATCACACGACGGAACTACAACAAAAAACCATTCAGCCTTGAAACTAATCTCTTACATTTAGTTTCATCAAAACACTGTTAATCCTTGTCAAAACTTTGCCTCTCAACCATTTGCACTAATGACCTTAACCCGTTTTATACGCTTGAAAAATTTTAACACTCAACAAATCTGTGTCACTACAGACATTACAGCGTTCATTCTATAATCTTTTTAATAATCTTTTCGCTTGTCATTAAAGTAAAACTATTGAAATTTGTCTTCCTCTTGCTGTTCATCAAGACTTTTGCCAATTTCAAGCAAAACTTTAGCGTTTTATTTTATTTCGTTTTTTTTTTATTTTTTTATCATAAAAATTAAGTCAACTTAAAATTTGCAGACGACAATGAGTGGCTGGTTGGTTGGCACACAACTGGCTAATAATAAAATCTTGTTTCCATGGCACGTCTGCGCAATGGCCGCCTCTGCGACTTTATCTCTGGTAAAACTTTGCGCGACTATCATAAACACCTTTTTCCTTCCTTCAGCGCAAATAGCATTATCCTTGTTCGCGTTTATGAGTTAGTTGAAGCGCACAAACTGAAAATCTCATTTAACCACTCGACGTTGGCGAAGACTGTGCGGTAGACGCGGTAATAGAACAAAAGAAAAGTGATGAGGGCGAGGAGTGTAGAAAATGTGCCTGACGCAGTGGCTTTAGATATGGAAGGGAAAAATTGCAGCAGAGCTTAAAAAGTAAAAGCAATTTTTGTGAAGGAGGAATGATTGGTGATGGTATGAAAACATGCGACCAAAAATATGTCAAAGAATGCGCAAAGCTAGTTCAGGTGTTTGAATTTTGGGCAAGTTGGACTTGTAATTTGTTTCTATTATGATTTCTTGCTTCATTTAGGCCGGTTTTCATGTAATTTCTGCTTTATGAATGTTCTAATTAAACTCTGTTGTCTTCTTTCTTATTTTTGAGGACAGCAATTATGCTCTTCACAGGTTCAGGTCAGCATATTAAACCCCTAAGCTAAGACTTTGGCACAAACTTTAACTTTTGAAGACTCTTTTTGGTTTATAATAATATATAAGTTAAGAATTTTAGGATCAACTGAGTAGGTGTCTGCAGCAGTGAAAGGGTTAAAGTATTTTCAGAGTCTCAGTCTCTTTTCTAAGCATTCTTACTTCAATCCTTTATTTCAAAGCTTTATTCCATCAAATAACAAAAATAAACTTTTAAAAGTGAGCTAAAGCAATTAAATAAAATTTTGTGGTATACTTTTAGGCTGGCTCTAGGAAATTATATAAGTTCAATCTGCTTCAGAAAATTGACTCAAACAACTAATCAAATACTGTAGAAATAAATTTGCTGCATACTTTTAGGATCACTGAAAACTTTAAAATGTTTTAGGCAAACTTTTGCATATAACTCCACTTAAAATACTAAGGAAATCTTCAGAGCTTAAAGCAATTCTCGACTTTACTCTAAGCTTACAAAGTTATATTGAATTTACAGCTATTTTTCATGGTCTTCAAAAGACCTCACTTGCCATAACCGGTTTTCAAAAGTCTTCCCATCTCTCCTTTTAGTCAATCTGATCTAGAAAGTTTACTAAAACTTTTACTTCATAAATTATTTAAATACATTGCATAGGGTAGGGAAAGGTGTGTGCGGAAGGACGGCACTTCCACTCGGAGGCCAAAATGGCCCATTGTGATTCCGTTCTTATGGCCTTCTGGAGCTAACCAATAGTCTTAGTCAAGAGGAAACCAGTTCGACCTCTTAATGAAGGAAAGCAGATTCGAGACTTGGACTTTCGCTGCGCAAGCCAGGTCTGTCAGGAACCTTAACCTCAAGGTGCGGAGTCCGCGTTCCTGCAGAGCCGTAGGAGGACGAAAACAACTTTTTTAAGCAAACTTCTTCATAAAATTCTTAAAAATACTAACCAAAGCTTCGTAAGTTGATGCAATTATCTTACTGCATACATTTAGGCTCACTTTAGTATGAAATAAAAAAATTGTATGAAATTGTCTGCTGGTTTCGATGGCGTTCAAAACACCCCACTTGCCACTATTAGGTTGTCATTAGTCTTCAGTATTTTTCAGCCACAACACTAGAACAGAACAGCAGATATGATTTTAGTCAATCTGCTCTATAAAATTGGCGAAAACTATTAATAACCCATTAGTGAAATAAATTTACTGCATACTTTTAGGATGACAGAAACTTTAAAACTTTTTGAGGCAAACTTCTTCATAAAATTCTTAAAAATACTAACCAAAGCTTCATAAGTTACAGCAATTTTCTACTGCATACGTTAGGGCTCACTTTACTGTGAAATACAAAATTGTATTACATTTTCTTCTACTTTCGATGGCCTTCAAAAGACCCCTCTTGCCACTATTCGGTTGCCATTAGTCTTCCTTGCAACAAGCAACAAATCGCTAATAACACCGAATCCAAAGCGCCGCACATACATATCTTTTTTTTTGCACCACACACCACGTCAATGTTTATGGCCATAAAACTGCATTCATTTCACAGCCAGTGCGCAGTTGGCCAACTGGCAAAGGTGCAAAAGGCATAAATGCAGAAAGAGCAAGCAGAAACTACACAAAAAGAACTGCAAACAAAATTTACTGCAACATTTTTAAATCATTAAAATCACTTAAAAAATCTTCGTAGTCCATAAAAAGTAACGTTCGCACAGAAACAAAAAAACGTTGTAAGCGGACGGGGAATAGGTAAATTATGTTTTAAAAATTTTCTACAGCTTGTTCCTCACACTCACACACAGACACAACGCGCGCAGTGGGCGCACGCTCGCCGACATTTTATGAGGAGCAACACTCACTGACACAGCCGCAGCAACAGCAGCGCCAACACATTAAACAACCGCCAACAAGCATTTATCAAAATTCTATTATATTGCATGTTGTTAGTGTGTGAGTGTGCGATGTGTTGCCACTACCGCCCAGCGGCACTGCCACCTGCTGTTTAGCGCTTCCGCGTCGCTTGCACATTAAACGGCAGGTGGCGTGTGCGCGCTCCAGCCCATAACGGCGGCTTAATGATGCCAATGAAGGCGCCTATAGCTGGCGAGAAAAAACAATCATGTGCACAACAACAATGCTTACTAAAAAGTGACTGAATATTTTGCATTTAAAAAACTTAAAACTTTAAAGTGACGTATACAAAATTGATCAAAAAATTTATATTAAAGCAACAGCAATAATTTAGCAGCTGGCTTGTGAAAAAACCAAAATGTAATGCATGTTGTATACGATTTAATGCTTGCTTAGCAATTTTGCATAATTCATATGGCAAACAAACTTGCTGAATGTCCTTTTCAGCTTTCTTTCCCCCCCCCTAATGCAATGCTTGAATGGCTCGGCGCACGTTGGCCGCCACACTCACACTTGTGGGACGTTGTTGCCAGATTAGAGCAAACAATGTTTGGGTTTTAGTTATATTCTGTGAATGAAACTAACAGATTTGAGAGATTCAAAATTGTTTTTTTATTAAGGTAAATGATAACTCACAAATATTAGGTGTATTAAAAATAATAAAAATTAAATTTCATTAAAAAATTTTTACAAGAAGTTGCTTGGGTTTTAATTTATCAAAAGATCAAAGGCCCAAGCCTGTAACTATGTTTCAGGTATTGCTTGATGCACCCTGGAAATGTCTTTGCCTGTCTTTCCTTTTTTTGAATATTTTTATCTTCAACACTGTCTTCCTTTCTCACTGGTAATAACTTTTCCACTAATAATGTATTTGATTTTTCAATAACTTTCTATCTAAATAACTGCCCCTTCATCTTCTTCTTCCCTTCTGTCCCTTCCCTTCTCAGATAATGTCTTTAATACTGCCTCTCACTTTCTATCTTTGTCACTGTCTCTCCCTTAGTATCTGATACAGTTACTCTTCGTCTCTGTATCTGTTTTTCTCTATCTTCACGACTGTTCGGTATCTGATCCTGTTCCTCTGTCCCTTTCTCTCTCCTACGTCGACTGTTTTTCTCTGATCATCTATTTTATAATGTCTGCTATTTTCTATCGCTGTTACATTCTCTTACTCAGTGTTTGAAAATTTTTGTTCTACCTTCGATACTATTTTTTTCTTTCTTCCTCTGTCTCTAATACAGTTTTTTCCCTCTAAAAACTTTTTCACTGATTTCGATACTGTTTACTCTGATGGTGTCTTTTTTACTTGCAATCCACTTTCTATCGCTGTTGCTGTCTCTTCCTCAGTGTTTGAAACTGTTTTTCTGTACCTTCGATTCTGTTTTTCTCGTTCTCTTTCTCTCTCTATCTCTGATACTGTTTTTCCTCTAATAGTTGTTTACACAGACTCTGATACTGTTTCCCCTAATCATGTCATTGTTATTGTCAATCTACTTTCAATTGCTGTTACTCTCTCTCTCTCTCTTTCTCAGTGTCTAATACTGTTATTCTCTCTCTGATTTTGTCTTTTTATTTCTCTTACTGTGCTCAATACTGTTGTGTTTTGTTTCGGATACTCTTTTCTCCATTTCTCTCTCTTTCTCTCAGATAAGGTTTCTCTTTGACACTGTTTCCAACTTTCTATCTTTGTTATTGTCCCTCTCTCTCTCTGTCTTTAAAACTTTTCCTTCTGATCATCATTTTGATACCATTTTTCTTTTTTCCCCATCCCTCTCTCTCTGTCAGATAGGTTTTCTCTTTGACAATGTTTCCAACTTTCTATCTATGTTATTGTAATTCTCTTTCTCTCTGTGTTTCTAAAATTTTTTTCTCTGATCATGACTTTGGTGCCGTTGCTCACTTTCTAACTCTGTTACTCTGTTTTTTTTTCATTTCTCTCTCTCTCTCTGTCTCTGAAAATGATTTCCTCTGATCTGATACCATCTCCCAATTTCCATTTCTGTTGGTATTTTTTTCTATCTCTCTATCGCTCTTGAAACTGTTGCTCTCTGACTCTCTCTGTGTATGATACTCTTTATGATCATTTCCTGTCTCTGATATTTTTGCTCTGATTCTCTATCTATGATACTGTCATGTCTTTCATACAATTTTGTTTTTTTATTTACTTTATTTTATTTTATTTTATTTTATTTTATTTTATTTTATGTTATTTTATTTTATGTTATTTTATTTTATGTTATTTTATTTTATGTTATTTTATTTTATTTTATTTTATTTTATTTTATTTTATTTTATTTTATTTTATTTTATTTTATTTTATTTTATTTTATTTTATTTTATTTTATTTTATTTTATTTTATTCTATTTTATTTTATTTTATTTTATTTAATTTAATTTTATTTTATTTTATTTTATTTTATTTTATTTTATTTTATTTTATTTTATTTTATTTTATTTTATTTTATTATGTTTTATTTTATTATTTTATTTTATTATTTATTTCTTTGTTCTCTCTCTGTTTTTGATACTGTTTCTCTCGGTTTCTTTCTCTGTTCTGTTTAACAGTCTCTGACGCAATTTTTCTCTATTTTTCTCTGTGTCTGCGATACTATTTCCCCTCTTTTCCTATCTTTCTCACCATCACTTCTATTTCTTGCTCATCTTTGCAAATCCGGCTGATATTACTAAATAATAATTGCCATCTATGGACAATAAATCTTATGCGGCAATCAATTCCACCAGTTGTCGTATGAGACTTAACTCAGAACCCACATATATATACTTTTTTATGAACTTGAAGTTACTGGTACTATACGAGTCTCTTAAATATTTCTATATAAGAATAATGCTAATGAGAACTGAGTACAGTGTTGTCCATATTATCTCACTGTCAACTATTGTATCAGGTGTACAACTTTGCTTCCGCCGTTTTTTTCCAAAATTAAAAGCTTTATTGCGAAAAAGTGCTTACAGATGTATTATTCAAAGTATTGTCCGTCGCTAGCGACAACTTTCTCCCATCTTTCCGGCAATTTTCGGATCCCGGCTCGAAAAAAGGAGTCCTCTTTTGACGCTATCCATGAAGCAATCCATTTTTCCAATTCTTCGAAGGATTGAAAATGTTGATCTGCCAGGCCGTGTGCCATCGAACGGAATAGGTGGAAGTCAGAAGGGGCGACATCTGGGGAATACGGCGGGTGGGGCAAGACTTCCCATTTCAGCCTTTCCAGGTACTTTTTGACCACTTTTGTGACGTGAGGCCGAGCATTGTCGCGTTGGATGATGACTTTGTCATGTCGAAATCACCATTTTTAAAACGTTGAAACCACTCCCGACACGTTCTTTCACTCAGAGCAGCATCACCGTAAGTTTCTGAGAGCATTCGATGCGCTTCAGCTGCATTTTTTTTTCGAATTGTAACAGAAAAGTAAAACTTCCCGCAAATGGCGAGAATTGGGCACATAAACGGACATTTTCGAGCGTGAATAATACGAAAACAAGAACAACTGTCACTGAAACGGCGATGACAATTCGTTAGGCACTGTCCACACTCACTTTAAAGGCATTACCATCTATGTATTTCAACCAGCCTCAGCCGGTACAGCCACCTATCGGAAAACGGCGGAAGCAAAGTTGTACACCTGATAGCATATTACGTAAAGTGTCTACTGTTCAATTTGTTTGTAATGTGGATTTTATCAAAGCTTGGTTTGGTGAACTAAGAATGAACCAAGCTTTAAATACACCAGATACCAGATTAAAACCAGATTAAAACGATTTAATAGCTGATAAGTGATTTAGCTTCAGCTGAGAACATGCAATTCGTGGTAGAAAATTTTAGCTTCAGTTTACTAGGATCAAATAACTAAACTCAGTAGAAGATAAATGGATCCAGGTTGACTAAAACTATGCAACTCTTTGGCTTCATCTAAGAAAATTAAATAGTTGATAAGTAACTGAGGTCTCTTTATGGCAAAAAATTGTAAATTCAGTTGAAGGACACTATTTTTTTCTCATAAGTAAACTTATAACAGGATCCTGATTGATTGACTGTGTATGGTCTCAAACAAACTGCATTCAATTTACCAAATTTTGTTAAAGCATTGAAAGTTTTGAAGTAAAAAGAATTAAATATTTAATTGCAGAATCTTATTAATTTTTCACAATAAATTTTCAAATTTTTTGTTCATTAATCTTGCTGCATAATTTGTGGGGAATTTCAATCATTTCAATATTTCAATTCATTTAAAGTTTTGCAATTTTGCAAAAACTTTCACTGGCAACCCTGCAGCAACTAGTAAAGCGACCGCAAATTCCTTGAACAGACCATGAACAAGCACCCACCTCACCCACCCACATACACACACACACTGGCACACTCAGTTAGGGAAGATAGCAATTTGCATGGCAAAGAAACAACACACAGAGTGCACAGCGAGCCTTGGCGTGCGCTTTCATTCAATAGCAAACCGCAAAATGCTGGTTGCGCATGCTGCCGCTGTGGCCTTGCCTGCTGGCTGGCTGTCTGACCGTCAGGCGTGCTCCAACAATGTGCCGGCATACTGCTCGCTTGACCGCTTCGCTGTTGCGGACAAGGATAATAATTATTTTAAATTTTTCATGTACTTCAAAAATGTACAAGAAATACCAAAGCGAGCCGTAAGAGCCGAAAAAGAAAAATGGAAAAATTAAAGCGATTTTTCGACAGTGGACAATGCTATTAACAACAACAAAAAGCGCAAGCCAATAGGACAGAGGGACTTTATGAAGTGGTTCAGCCACGCCTACAACATTGGGCGTAGCGTTGGTGTGGCGGCACTGCACAATTTTATAGCTGCCGTTTGGAGTTTTGACTCCTCAAATAGAAAGCAGCGCCTTTCTACGTTGCAGGCACTCGGCACTGCTGCGTCCGGCCGTGAGGCGTTTTCATGGCGGATTTTTCGCCATTTATGCGGAAATGATAATGCGCACCAAAATGAGTAAAACGCTTCTGCCTGAATGAGCGAGTGGGAGTGAATGAATGGCAGAAAATCAAAGGTCCTTGCTGCCATGGAGAATATGCAACAGCATGAAAATGATATCGTTGAAGTGTGAGAAGGTGTTCGAGTGGGCGGAAAGTGGCAAATGTCTAACACGCTGCTCAAACATAAAGACGAGCGGCGGCAGAACACGCCATACAATGCCAAACAAAGCGCTGTGACTAAGTGGAAGGCTCGGCGGAAGTACTCATTGTACAGGATAACAGGAGCATAGGAATGCGCCATGAGCAACATGGCCAGGAGTGTGTGGTGTGAAAGTACTGAGTAAAATAAGTGGATAATGCAATAATGTTGGCATAGAGCAAGTCGAGACTGGTATGAAATACTCTGCGGCAAAGAAACTTTAAAGGATATGATGAAATTTTAAAGGAGAAAACGAAGTATTGAGAGTGTGTTGATGTATAAGTGGAAGCACTAACAAGTGATTAGAAAGTGGGTGTAGTGGGTGGAGAAATCTTAAAACATATTTTTTAAAGTAAGACAGATAATATAACAAGAAAGTTAAGGATTGAAGAATAGATTAGTAAAAGCGTGGAATTTTCTTTATATATATTTTGGTTAAATAAGAAAAAAAAACATAATTTTTGTGCTTCAAACATAACAAAAAGTCGGCGAAAATCTTAGAAAAATCTTAGAACAGGAACTGGTTACGCTATAAATTTCTTACTGGTTAAAAATTTGCCAAAACGGGTCTGTTAGTTGAGTCCTTTTATGACGTATTGAAGGATAATGACATATGTGTTTTACTCCCTGTAAGAAATTACCTGAAATAGGCTTAAAATCAAAAACTTTTAAAAGATAAGGCGGACACTTTCCAAAGACAAATAAATATTTTTAACGGGATTTTTTTGTCGGTCTGTTTTACCCTTTTCTTATCATTTCCTGTTAAGAAATTCAAAGAAACAGAATTTTTCCGAAACGGGTCTCTTTGTTGAGTCGTTTTACGATGTATTGAAGGATAATTAAATCTTTTTTCACCCCCTGTAAGAAATTACCCACAACAGGCTTCTAAATTGGGCACTTTTCAAAGATAACTCAATATTTTTCTATGAATCGGCCTTAGTCGAGTTTTTGACATATTAAAGGATAACCAAATATTATCTTACCACCCCTGATAGAAATTCACAGAAACAGGCTCTCAATCGGGCCCCTGTTTCGACAGTGTACATTAATGTTTTCTTTACCATTTTAAATCAAAAAATCCAATAAAAAATTTTTTCAAATTATTTTCGCTAAAAATTTTGTTCCACATGTTTGCAAGATAAGCCCATATTTTACTATTTTCATGCATACTAACATTGAACAAAATACTTGACACAACTTTTCCAATTATTTTCATTGCCACCAAAGGGGTTTAAATAAATTGCCATAAAAAAGGATATATGGCGTGCACGGAAAATAAACATCACATAGTCATCTAGTCGTTTGCTAGTATCAGATAATATGTTTTTACGTTTGCAGAGCGAAATCCATGCAAATTGGTAACACCGAACGCCGCTAAATATGCAACGTAAATAGCAATCAAAATAAAAAGTGTAGTAAAAAGTTTGATGCTTAAAGTTCAAGTTGATTTATGTCACATTTGAGTAACGAGAAATGACAGTAACAACAACAACAACAAAAGCATAGGACTAATGTAGCGTACCGTACACAAATATGTTGCACATTATACAAAAAGCACTGATATATGCACGAATACTCAACACAAACACATACACATAGAGGGGCTTATGTTTTATAATGCTGACATTGTCGTTGACTCAAGCGAATGTTTCTGTATGTATGGGTGTGTGTGTTTTGTGTGTGCTTTTGTTTATGACAAAAACAAACACAAATAAAATGTATGTAGCGTAAAATATGCAAGCAGGATGAATTGCTTAGATTTTCAAAAGTCAACGCAATCCAGGCAAACAAAAACGCACTTGAAGCATTTTGCGTAAAAGAGAAATTGGTACGGAAGCGACAATGTGGCAAGTGGGCATACACAAAGAGGCAACAAGGGGGCGGCAAATAAAAATATGCATAGCGCAGAGAGACAATCACAGATAAGATTTATGCCTGTCACTTACGGCACTAAGGATAATTTAGCAACAGCGTGTGGTCCGCTGCCGCTGTCGTTCTCGTTGCTTCCTACAGCTTACTTGCACACGTTGGCTTACCTGCTGCGAGTCGAAATGTTTGTGTTGTATTTGCTGCTTTGTCGACTGCATATTTTTGCTGTCGTTTATTTCTGAAGTATGCCCAAAAAATGTTCAATGCAAATTTATTACTTGCCGCAGCATATTAAATAAGTTGTATTGAAGTGTAGCGCACGCAGGAGCAGCTTTGACGTGAGAGTTGTCTGTGTGTGTGTGTGTGTGTGTGTGTGTGGCGTGGGTGCGGGAGAGCGAAAAGGTAAAGTTGAATGTGCCATTACGAGGGGAAGAGATGTGCCGTGATAAAACAGATACAAAGGCGCGTAAAGCAATAAACTCTTAGAGGCATATGGCATGAATGAATGTAAATTTTATTTAAAAGGAAGCGGCACATTATTTTTGCGTTTCATGAAGTACGCAACAACACCAATGACCGTGGCAGAAGTGGGGCAACCTTTTGAAATGTTGTTAATAAATCAAAGAGCATAAGTATGTTTGGGGAAAATTAACTAAAGACTGTACTTTTTATTATTATTTGTGAAGTTCTTAATGACTGCTAGAAGTAAGAAAACGAAAAACTTTCAATGGAAAAGTAAGAAGTAATCACTTTCAAATATGTAAGGACTTTGAGAATTTTGTGAGCTCCACGTCAATGTTTGTTTTGAATATGAAAGTTAGTTATTATATGAAAGAGTAGAACTAAAGTTGGTGTCGGATATGAAAATAGCGACTTTTATTTTCAGATTAGGTTAAACTATGTTTGAGTAGCAAAATATTTTCATAGAAGCTTCAAGGATCTGATTCGTAGTGGAATAACTGGTTAAGTTTGAAAAATGTTTCGAATAACTTTGAATAACATCATAGTATTTGAACTTCTCAACCATTCAATTAGTCGATTGTATTTAGCTAAAAGTAAACACGCAGCAAAATGTTCAAGGACAGAGTGAGAATTAATCACTTTGAATATGTAAGGACTTTTAGAATTCCGAGAGGCTCTCAAAAAGTCTTAGTCAGTATTGAAGAGTCTAACTGGGATTAATGACTGATAGGAATAGTGATAGGCTAGTTAAGATATATTTAAGTGACAAGGTTAGGTTAGGTTGCGGTGGCTGCCTCTATGAGAGACACACTCGGTGGCCTGAAAGGCCCATTGTGATACCACATATTTCACCCGTTTTTGAACTGTGTATGCAACACTGTTTTGCCAACATATGTTACAGCACACATTTCAAGCGGATGGGGAAAGGGGGGGAGGGGACCTACAGTTTAACGCCGAATCCGAACGGCGATTGGCAGTTTTTCGTTCACACTTGGAGGTTTTTGCCATTGCCTGCCAAGAGCGCACTTGTGCGATTCTTGCAATTCTCATTCCCTTCATGTGGATAGCGATAGAAGTAGATGAGTTGTTCACCAGCCCGAGCCAGGAATCGAACCTGGAGCCTTTGGTATGAGAAGCCAGCGCGCTACCCGCTTGACTATCGAGGCCGACCAAGTGACAAACTATTCTCAAAAAAGGCTACAAGAGCTTGATTCGTAGTGTCTTAATAACTTACTTACTCAGTTACTACTAAGATTACTTACTACCTCTTGAACATTTTCAAAGAATCCCTTAGTTCTTCCGAAGATCACAACCACACAAATAGTCTGTTGTATCTATTGAGCAAAATCTTTCATTTTAACTGCTTACTACTAAAACCAAGTATCATCAATCCCAAACTACAAAATCCAGTCTTATGATCTCTAAATCCTTTGAGAGCAAACCCTTTGCTTTCCATGAATATGAGGTAACCGGCTCTTTATAAAACATCTTTTATAGTTGAGCTTTCTGCAATTTTTTATGACAACAAGTTTAGTCAGTTTAGTAGTTTAGAAGCTTCTACAAGCATCTCTTTGATCTCAGGGACCAGCGATTACCCGCTGACAACTCTTGTTGATTAAAAATGATTTTTCTTTATTGTGACCTTGACTGAGTGTGGGTTCGAAACCCATACTGTCTTAATTCTATACCAACTCATCAAACTTATCAAACCCCGAACGTTAGCGACCAATTGACGCATACTAATTCATACGCAAGAAATCTTCAGATGCAATGCATTGTCAGAATGGATTTTTGACTAATTAAAAGAAGGATGTTTTAGTCCCATTGAAAGCCTTAAAGAAGATCAATTTCAATAAGTAGGGCAAGATTTGTTCCCAAATTGCTGGAGCAATGTGGTTGGTCCATGACAGCCGTTTACTGCTGCTCTTTTAACAGGATATACGAGTAGTACAACTAGCTCCTGAAATGCGTTCCTGGGTCATAGGAACAAAGTCATAGAGGGAAACTGTAGGGCACTGTGGGGAACGAGCTGGCAGTTACGGAGATTCAATACATTAACGCCACAGACTAGGTTTTATATCAGTTTTTACCTGCAATTTTCATATGAAAAATGAATACCTAGACAGAGCCAACATTAGATGGATCCTTGAAAAAAAATGTAACACGGCAAGATCTTTCCTTCGAACGTTTAAAGCAGATCCATGCAACTGATTTTACCAAACAAATCCTCATAGGGGTTCTTGAGGGAGTCATAACCGGACATTGCCTCTTCGGTCAACACGCCAAACCATTGGATCTGTTGTGCCATGACTTCTATAGTAGGTAGTATAGCTCAAAGATTTCTTACCAGTCTTCTGGTAAGAAATCTTTGAGCATCTCTTTCGCAAATGTTCGGCGCTTGTTTAAAATTCCTGGAACACTATTTTCTCCACTGTCAAGAGGAATCGTTGGTACTTTGCAAGTTTGCAAGGTACACAGAGGTGAAATGATGGGAAAATGTTCGTCCATGTTTGATGCTATTTGATTGCTGCAGCTCAATGCAAAAGAGTCCTTACTCAAATTGTGTCACTTTTGACGAAATAAATTTTTGTTAAAGTTAATTTTAAGCAAAATTCTGACAATTTTTGTACTTATATATTTTTAATTTTTTAAATTAATTATGAATTTTCAAAATTTTTCTTTCAACTTTTTAACCGTCATTTATAATTATTAAATTTAGAAAAAGTAGCATAACTTGAAATAGTTCCGTAATTATTGAATTAAAATATCATCAAAAGAGTCACAACTCAAAATTTTGGATTTTCTAGTATAAAAAAAAAGTTCTTGGAACTTATCAAAAAGCATAATCTGTAAGGATTTTCTACTGAACGGTCTATTCGTTTAAAAAAAAAATGTTTATTAAGCTTAAAAACAGTTTTTTGCGTTTCCTGAAAAATCACAAATTTTGAGTTGTGTCACTTTTGTTGTGCGTGTGCGATATTAATGTTTTAATCATTAATTTGTATGTACTTCATACAAATTTAAACGGTCATATGCCTGTGCATACTTTTAGGCTGCTCCAAAAAATTTTACAGTACGGTTTAAAGCCTATAACTGTCACACAGCCTTATGGGTTGTAACAATCCTTAAATTCAATTCATTCAAAACAATCCTTCAATTACTGAATTCAATTTACAATTAACCATATCTACCTTTGATCCTTTGGCGTTCGCACCAGTGCAATTAAAATAGCATTTCGAATGGCAGCAAGGACACAACAAAAAAGATTAAATGCATTATGCGGAAATATGTTCAAGATACCCAATGAACAACACGAGCAAGAAAAAAAATAAAAAAAAAACCTTAAAAAGAAGGCAAAATAGTGGCAGGGGAAGAAAATTTAATTTGGTTATGCAAATAAATGCGACGACACAAACGTGAGGCACACAACGTGAGGTAAGGGTGAAAATTCGATGTTAAAACTTACTGCCGGCAACAACCACATGGCTATAAAGTAGCCAGCCAAAGCAACCTCAACAACGTAGCACGAAAGGCAAAGGCAAAGGCACAACGAAATGAAAAAAAAGCGCGAAAAAAAATCTATAGTCAAGCGACAAGGAGCCCTCAGGACAACAATGGCATAATGAAGAGGCAACGTTGCATGACCTGCAGCAACGCAGCGACAGCAACAACAACAACAATAGCAAAAGTAGAAGCAGTAAAAGCAACAACAACAAAAGCAAAAGTAGCGACAACAGTAGCTGCCAGGCAGCGCGCACACTTTCATTAGCTAAGAGGGAAAAATGTGTGTGTGTATGTGCACGAGTGTGAGTGGGTTTGTGTGCAGTGCAAACGGATCTACGCACAAGCCCGCTCATTGTTAAGCAAGAAAATGCTATCAGTTGCAACACAACTGCAGGCGGCTAGTTAAACTTGTGCCGCTTGCTGGCGAAGCCCAAGTCTGGCCAACTTGATGGCGGCGGATGGCCCGGAAGCGGTGCGGATGAGAGCGACAGCTATGCGAAAAACTGCCACAGGTGCGCGACATGGACACGCCGTGCACATGCATAGGGGTGAGTGTGAGTGCAAGTGGGAGTGTGTGTGTGTGTGTGTGTGTGTGGCGGCAATGTATTTTATGCTGCGCGTCGCTCACCGCGTTCGCTGCGACAGCGCTCGCCTGAAAATGATGTTTTAATAGGAAAAAGCGCGCAAAGCTCTCGTTGTTGCGCTGCAGGTTGCCGCGCATTGTGGCAATGTCAGTGTTGGCGTTGTATGGGAACAACAACGTTGAAAAATATGCTGCAAATGCGCTAGTAATTTTTTTTTAGAGTTTTGAGGGCTGAATTGGAAACGTGTAGCGCCGCAGTTGCGGTTGCGCTGGGAATTGTGCGAAATTCCCCATTGTGTGTGCGTGGGAGGAAGTCGAATCACAACAGTCCTCGCGGCCCACTGCTGCCTACACAAACGCCTGGTGAGCTCCCGTTGCTCTACGTTCTAACTAAAATCCAGCGAATTGCCATTCCCAGTAGCTGTGACCCAGGTCAGCGTGCAGCCGCTAACTGTCGTCTAACGTTTCGACGATTACATTGCTTAGCTGACTGCAGCACAGCTTCGGCCAGACGATCCACCTCTGTGCCAGCGAACTTGCACTGTCAGCCACATTAAGCGCTGCTTCTTCTCGACATCGACTCAAGGAAATAGGAAAGGAAATAGCCCACTTTTTGTGTTTTTCTTTGCCCTAAATTTTGCTTTATTTTGATTTTTTTCTTGTGGTAAATTTTTGCCACTTTTGCTAGTTTCTCTGCTATTTGGGACGCTGCACGCATTTTGCTTATTTTAATAGACTGAAATTCCATGGAGTGCGCACACGTTTCGATATGCCGTTAAGATATATGTTCGTCTGTCTGTGTGTGTGTTGTGCTTGTTTGCCTAAGATTACACATCCTTACAGCTGGCGTCCGCACAACCACCTGGCAATTTAAAATTGCCAATATTGATTTATTGTTGATTTTTTTCTCGCCTCACACAGCCATTCTGCTTTTCGTTGCGATTTCATTTTTTTTCTCTCATACATTTTTTCTCCCCCTTTGGCATACCGAGCACTGCTGCTACGCCAGCATTTTTGTGCGCATGTGTTTGTGTGGCGGCGCTACTTGAGATGCTTAGAGTGCGCGCTCGAGTGCCGAGTAATTTATTAGCCACACTTCACTACCCGCCACAGCCACATTGCAGCACCGCTGTGTCCCATCGAAGTGCGCCCCAATGCAACCCAACACAACCCAAGACTGGTGTCTCTTCAGTCCACACTGCACGACGCCAATTTCCCTCGTTCTATGGAATTTCTTCTCTGACTTTCGCTTGCCACATCTTCTTTAGTGCCTTTCTCAATATTTTTCTCTCTTTTCAAGTCTCAATTCGCTCTCTCGCTGCTTGGCTTTCGCTGTTACTTGCTGGTTTTCTCTTTTTTGCTTACTCTCTCTGTGTTTTTTCTTTTCGTTGGCTGGCAGCAATTTAATTTAATATTTGGCGGCGTGGCGCTTATAAATTATGGAAATTTTATATGCCGCACGAGCGAATTTCGGGAAGGAGTGCGCCCGTTTTGCCGGAATTCCTGCAGGTACTTAATCGCTGGCAGTAAATCGTTTTCTAGCGTAGAGAAAAAAAATATCCTTTGCTGGTATGTGCGGCGCGACTCTAAAGTGCCAAAGCTATTAACTCGTAGCGTACTTTTAGGCGCATTACAAAATTTTCAAGCCAAGTACGGACAGTATTGGAGGACTTATGTGTGTTGTGGGAGTTAAAGTGGCGAATATCTAAATGCAAATTCAAACTAAATTAAGGTGAAGAACGATAAATTAAAAAAAAAACAAAACTAAAAATAAAAATAAAAATAAAAATAAAAAAATCTGCAAATTCAAAGTAAATTTAGGTGAAGAATGATAAATTAAAAAACAAAAATAAAAATAAAAAATCTAACAATTAATGAAATTGATTTTTAAGAAGTAATGAATAAATTTTTCATACATACAACTTAATCCTTGCAATCAAGTCAAACTTATATTGAACTAATAAAATAAAGAAAATTATTTATTTATTAAATATTTATGTATTACTTTAAAATAATAGATTAATTAAATTCAATTATTAAAAACTAAAAGTATAGAAAGTTTTAAAAACATGTTAAAACATCAAACATCATATTAAAAAAAATTAAAATTGTGAAAACTATTGAAAACATGTTCCCACATTGAGCCAACTCAGTTCTTCAACTCCAACTCATCTCTGAATGCAAGCTTAGTCTATAATAAACCATTACTGCTTACCGAAATTTTAAAAACTCATAAAACATTGTTTGTACAGATCTCAATGACTCGAAACTGATAAAAGATATCAGAGTATTTTATTTAATGTTTTGAAGGATTTTAAGGAAGGTTAATGCTTTTATAGGTTAAAAACGGATACTAATTTTATAGATCAAAACGCAAAACCAATGGTTCAAAAGTCTTTCTAGAGCTAAAGCTCAGCTTGGAAATGTCTCGCAACTGCGATTATAAGAAGGTTCTGAAAGCATTAGACTGGCTGAAGCCCAGCCTTCAAAGCTGCGGCTGTAAATAGGTTCTTAAAGAATCAGTCCAACTTAAGCCCAGCTCTGTCATCATTTATAACTGCAGTTATTTTTTACTATGGCAACTTGTAATTAGAAATAGGTTGTGAAATGATTGGACACATTGGATTGGCACAATTATGGTATTTAATAAGTCGTAAAGGAATAACACAGCTTAAGCCCAGCTTTTAAAGCTGCAGTTGTTTATAGTTTATGAAAACAAAGCACAAGATTAAGCATAGCTTTTTCATTACTTTTTATTGCAGTTCATAATAAGTCATGAGACTGTTAAAAGGCAAGACTAGCTTAAGCCTAGCTTTGACATTACAACTGCAGTTCTTAGGAAGTCATGAAAGAATTAGATCAGCTTAAGCCCAACTTTGGCAACTGTGGTTGTAAATACATTGTGAAAGAGTAAGAGTAGCTTAAGCCTAGCTCTGCCATTACTTACAATTGCAATTCTTAGGAAGTCGTGAAGGAATTAGATTAACCAAAGCTGGGCTTGGCAACTGTTCTTAAGAAGTTGTGAAGGATTTAGATCAGTTTAAGCCCAGCTTTGGAAACTGTGATGGTAAACAAGTCATGAAAAGATTAGAACTAGCTTAAGCCTAGCTTTGACATTACTTACAACTGCTATTTCTAAGAAATCATGAAGGAATTACATTAGCTTAAGCTCAGCTTTGGTAACTGTGGTTATAAATAGGCTGTTAAAGCATAAGACAAATTAAAGCCCAGCTTTGGCTTTACTCTTAACTACGGTTCTTAATTGGTCGTGAAGAAATTAGGTCAACTGCGGTTCAAAATGGTTAATAGAACCAATCGTCAGTGCATTAGACCCATTTAAGCTCAGCTTTGACACTACTCAAAACTATGGTTGAAAATAAGTTTTGAAGAATTAGATTAGCGTCAGTTGGGCTTTGACATTACTTACAACTATAGTTCAGCATCAGTTTTAAAGATTATTTAACTTAAGTCTAGCTTTGACAATCAGCTTCGGCATAACTTACAACTACGGTGCGAAATAAAATTTGTGAGAAAGCTTAGCTTAGCTTTAACATTACTTACAATTATGGTTGTAAATAAGTTTTGGAAACAAAATTCGATTATCTTAAGCTCAGTTTGACATTATTTGGAACTGCGATTCTTAAAAAGTTTTAAGAGGATTAAAACAGCTTAAGCTTAGCTTTAGTAATACTTATCACTGACTTTTAAACAAGTTAAGCCTGTTTTAATTTCAGCTTAAAAATATTTGAGTAGCTTAAGTCTAGCTTTGGCATTAACTCCAACTGTGGTTCCTAATAAATTTTAGGAGTATTAAAGCAGCTTAAGCTCAGCTTTAGTAATATAGGGTGTTTTTTATAGAGGTATAGAACTTCGAATTGAAATAAAACACAAGAAAATCGTTTTAATGTCCATCAATTTGGCTTTATTGGAAGGATAATTTTATGCCATTAATGTTTAAATATGATTTCGGGCATGTGGCCGCCGCGGCTGGCTCGAATAAAGCCAATTCTACAGGTCCAATTTTCAACCAGCTCCAATTGCTGTGCACGGTGGCGAATCGATTCATTCGGGTCCTCTTCAACATTTTGCTCGACCAT
Source organism: Melieria omissa (assembly GCA_963971225.1). Classification (NCBI taxonomy): domain Eukaryota; kingdom Metazoa; phylum Arthropoda; class Insecta; order Diptera; family Ulidiidae; genus Melieria; species Melieria omissa. Next base: position 106,015,267 of record OZ020267.1, on the reverse strand, counting down.
AAAATGGACGGAGCTTGCGGTAAAATTCGCGAACTGAACCATTATTTTCGAAATAAATTTGCACGATTTGCATGCGTTGTTCTTTTGTCAACCTGTTCATGATGAAATGGCAAACAAAACTGAACATAAATGACATTAGAGTTGCCAGATTTGACCACAAAATGCCAGTTTTATCTCTATTCGAAAAACAAACCTCTAAAAAAAAGCACCCTATACTTACAACGGACTTTTAGACAACTCAAGTCTGTTTCAACTCCATGTTACAACAAAGTGTGGGTTTAGCTTACTTTACAAACCTTTATAAGACGTTTTGTTCTCTAATTGATTTTGGTATTTTTTCCAGTAAATCTGATCTAACTTCTGCTTAGTTTCATTCACAACTGAGGTTTTATTGTCAACTTTACCTTTTTATTCAAAAGGTGAGTTAGTTACTGTGGTTTTGTTTTGACAAAAAACAAGAGATTCTTTTAAATAGCATTCATAATTGACCTTGGGTAAGTTTTTTGGTGGTAGAAAAAGCTAATTTCAACCTTATTCAAAGCTCATCTTAGCTTAATCTCTAATAAGCTTAATTCCACTTTCGTCTAAAAATTTGTCAATCTTAGCTCAACAATTTGCAACCAAACCTCAGCTATACCTGGAATTCATTTCCATTCAATCTTATAATTCAATCTTTGCACACAACTTTTTTCAATTTTATTGCCCAGTATCGACATTCTGCTTTGCTCTTCAGCAAAAAGTGCTTTTAATTATTTATTAATTACTTCACATCCATTTTCCAGCATTTGTGTCAACTGCAACACCCACACCGATAATTTTAATCGAACCATTCAATAAAGTGTCGGAAAAGTGTCGGGTAGAACTTGAAATAGCAAGATTAAATGCACACAATCACAGCAAACTATGAAACTATCGGCATTCATCAATTCGTTCCATGAACTCGGCACTCGCTGGCGCAATCGATGGCTGTGCGAGTCCATACCAACAAAAAAAACATCAACAACAACAACAAATCAAAACTTGCACAACCCATTGGCCAGCAGAACGAAGCAGCAGCGCAAATATTGAAAATGCAAAACAAAATCCCTCAACTCCGTTGCACCTCGACGCGTCGGCAATTTGATTGCTTCGACGAATGCACAGGTGGCAACATGCGCCCGCAACAAACCACAACAACAAGCAACCGCACTGCACCGAACCACATCACACACTTCATCACACCAACATACCACCAGTAGCAGCAACAACAACAGCGACGAGAGCAACTCTACCAATTTCGATACATTTTCATGAGCTCATCAACGGGCGCCAACACAGTGAAATCGCCTAATGATACCCAAATGAATTATGCGAGCGAGTCGCACCTCCTGTCCCGCCCACACAGCTCCACCACATTCGCACGAAATCGTCCAGCGGCCGCAACCAGGTGCCGATGAGTTGGTGGCATCACGCGTTCGCCTCTCACATCATCATCATTTTTCACATTTTCACGTTTTCACGTTTCGTTCGTTCATTTTCGCTTTTGCCATTTATTTGGCGCATTTTGTTATTTTTCTGCCTTGACGCTGATGGCGTTATTGCTTTCATTATTGTTGTTGGTGTTGTTGTAGCAGTAGGTAGTGGTTGTTGTTGCTGCTGCTTTTTGATGGCTGCTGCTCGGCACATTCAACGCTGCCCATGTTTATCGTAAACAAATAAAAGCGGCTACAAAAACAAAAACAAAAACAAAAACAAGAACAGACCAGCACCGGTCATTAGATTTGCACAGCAACCGACAACGGCTGCACACTGTGTTGCGGCATTAAACAATTCCAAAGGATTTGCAACATCCGTACGTGCGGCAGGAGATCAGGCGATGTCAGCAAAAATCTCCGCAAAATACGATTCACAGTTGATTGGCGTCGTGCGGAATGGTGTGACGGTTCGCTGGCCATGGCAGCGCCATTTGCGGTGTATTAGTGGAAATGCTGTTGCTGTTGTTGTTGTTGTTGTGGATTTTGATGTTGCTGCTGTCGAAGGCTGCTGGCAATGCAATGCAGCTGAAGTTTGGTGCCGGTGTTGTGATGTTGATGTCATTGTTGTTGTTGTTGTTATTGGCTCAGTGTTTATTGTTTGCCGGCCTGTCTCTCGATTGCTGATTTTCCTGCGATTATTTTGGCGTTGATGGCATTGGCTGCAATATTCAATTGTTTTCGGTTGCCTGTGCCGAATGGCCGGATTTGGGGAAATGCTAACCAACGATTTTACCGCTAATGAGTTGAAAATTATAGCAGGTTAGAGGTTTTGTGTCGCTTTTATGTTGGCACTGCCTTCGGGATTATCTGTGATGATCGGATTTTAAGTATGGCAAGTGTTTTTCAGTGGGAATAGAAGCAAAAGAAATTACAGTGGTCACTTGGCTTCGTTTAAAACAGTGAACTGCTCATATTTGCATTCACAAGCTGATATTTTATATAAGAAAAGTAGACCAATCTGATAAAAAAAAATTTTAAAAAAGGTTCACACCGGAAAAAATCTATAAGAGCGTGAAACAAGAGACAAAACATAGTGTAACGAAAAAAAAGTCTGTCGCTGTGCAAAGCAACCCTGTCGCTACGCGCCGTGCTATAATTCAATCTGGCAACGACGGCCGCGATAGTGAGGGAAACTTTTAGGCCAACCTGGCAATGATGGCAACTTTTAGTCCAACCTAACAATGATGGAAACGATCATCATGGAAACCTTTAGTCCACTCCGGAATGTGAGAGAACGATCTGCGCGATGGCCAGACAGGTATAAAAGGCAGCCGGGTGCGGCGCAGCGAGTCAGTCTGATTTTGACTAGTGAAGGTGCCACACGGAGTGATTAAGCAAATAATCAAGTGTGAAGACAATGAAGTGTGAAATTGGTGAAATAAAGTGATAGTTGGTTTTTATTGACTGCGTTTGCATAACTAAAGTTGTTTTATTTTCAAATTGCGCAATCCAGTGATACGTAACAGCCCACTAGAACTAGTATTCGTAACAATAGTAATACTGCGTTCTCAGTTTTTCATTTTTAGAAAGTTAGAGTAATGAAATTTCGACACGTGATCAAGGAGATTTTGGTTTTTAACATACTTACTTTTCTAGAAAATTCTATAAAAATTTTCAAGGACATAAAGGATTACAATTTGTAAAGAAAATTTTTTATATCCTTGTTCCAAAAATTGATAAAAAATTAATTATATTTAAATTCTTCAGCCTTTCCTCTTTCATTTGATAAACACATCGCCATATTCTAACGAGGTTAAGTATTTTAAAAAATTTTTTTATCTTTTATCCCCTTCAAACTTTTGAAGTTCTTTTAAAAGGACAAATAATGTAGCAATGAAAAACTGAGTACGCAGTATTACTATGTTTGGTGTCTAGTTTCACACCTATATGGATTTTTCCCGGTGTGAAAAATGCTGTCGCACAGTGTTATCGGAGAGAATGCAACTAGGATAGGCTCATCAAAGCTTCAACTCCGAAAGCTGTGGTGATCTGATTGAGAAGGAAAGTAATGATAACTTCTTCTGTAAATGACCGGACCTAGCAAGAAGGAGAATAAGAACGCTGGAGAAATTCTATGGTAGGAAAATCAGCGATTGGCTGGTTTTCATAATCGCTTTGAAATTACTGCAAAATCAATCAGGGTTCGGGATGATATCTATAAACAAGATTCGGGGCGGTTTGAATAACCAATGCACAACCTAATTACCGTAAGAGTGATATAATAATGACCAGTGACTTACACAAAGGCGGCTTTTGGGGGTTCAAACCCCTTCCATGTATCTTTATCTGGTGCCGATTTTGAGTGAAAAATATGGCTTCAAGTAGCATTGAGCTCAAAAGTTCTGCACGGAAGCACCCAAAATGAAATACTTTGTGTGCCACTGACAACTCACCAACGATCGAGTACAACCTACCATGTGTTTATATATATATATTTTATATCTTAGATGATGTACGCAGGATTTCATTTTGGAAAGCGGTTTTTTGTACAACTTTTGATCTCAAAACCATTTAAAGCCATATTTTGTATCATTAGTTTTTGTATTCGGGGGCTTGAACCCCCAAAACCGCCTGCGTCCACTTCTTTATATCTATTATATCAGGTCAATGGACTGGTCCAAGGCAATTTTGTAAAGTCTTTCCAACTTATCAGCCAGACAAACACTTCGAATGTCCTTTTCTACATAAATTGGTGTTGCAATGTGGTTCTTGTTCTTGTTGAGACCAAAATCGAATGAAAACCTATATATAGTACCAGCTCTCAAAGTGTTGGAAATCCTTCATGATGTCTTTGATTATGAAACAACCTGATTATCTGCAACAATTTGTACGATTCTTATGGGGAGGAATTGTGTGTTTGGTTCGGGACTACTGGGATAATACTTCCCAGCAAGTTTTTAATGCCTCTCAAAAAAATTATTCAAATCTTACAACCCACGCAAAATATTTTTTCGATTTCGGTGTTCCCGCATTAAAGGATGATTTCAGAGTTTGTGAGCATCCAATAAAATTTTCTAAATCCAACTTTCATGGCATGCGAATATTTCTACTGATTGTATTTTGAATTTCAAAATTAAACTCCGTCCCGAAAGGATTAAAGTGACCATGTTAAGGACATTCAAATGGCCTCATAGCTAGTTTTTGGTACCATTCTTTTGGTATAAATAAATTTATATTTTCTATTTCATATTTTGGCTGCATTCAAAACTAATTCAAATCACTTTTAATGACTCATTAAACCACATATGCCGAGTTTACTACATGCAGTACACCAATTCTACTGAAAATAACAAATTGGTTAGCAAATTTAAAGCACAGTAAACACAGCACTTTGAAACTAACAACTATACACATTCAACCACAGATCACAGACCTTTAAATCACAAATTTTTTGCGGAAGATCTCCTTAACATGTTTGATGTAAGATTTTCGCATTGTATTGTCCTGCTCCTTGCATGTGAGCAAAGCAAACTAGTCAACTCCTGTTGGTCTACCTTACACAATGCAATAGAACTTTTAAGCCACCCAAAAGTTCATATAGGCCTGAAACTAGACATTAAAAAAATGAAAAACTGCTGTGTGTAGTGATTTGTCGATTTTACCTCTAATTGCATCCCCTCATTTCCTTCTTATTCTGTACTTATGTTCCCCTTGTTCTGCTCCACGCTTTCGGTCTTTCGTATAGTCCAACGCTCATCATTTGTTAAGAACCCACAGAGAATAAACGACCTCAAACAGTTTCAATCGTGTTTCAATTAGATATTCGCACCGCCGAGTGCCAAATTTCCCCCTATAAATGGTTTCTAGTTTCATGCATGTTTTTCAACAATTTTTAGTTTTTTGTAGCACTTTGCTATCACAATTACTACGGTCGATATTGTGAGCAGAATTGCATAAAACAAATTCCACTTTTCCACATGAATTACTACTCGTAGTTCCTTCTCAATGAATGTTGATGTTGATTGTTGATCAACGTTGCCATAGTTCTTTCGGTACTTCAAATATTTCGTAAATGCTTTACAACACAATCATATTTCATATGGAAATTCCATGCAGCGAAAACTCAAACACACTTTTGTTAAACCGTTTGTGAGCTTTTTACCAGTTTCATTGTCCAAAAGCGTCGCTTGATGTATGCAATGAAAATGTCTGCATTCTACTCAGCTATGCCGAAAGGCAATTCACAAAATTCCCCAAATCAAACAGTGCAACAAATTTTTTTTGCATCAAATTGCCATATGCGTTTAGTGCAAAAACAACAACATATAATAGCATTGATTACAAAAAAACAAAAACATAAATCAACCACTGCCACTGTGCGGCAGCAAACAAGCAAAACAAATGCCAACTAATTTGCGCCAAAAATTTCATTTTCAAATTGAAATGCAAATATTCAACAAAAACAACAACAATAAATACCTAGAATAGAAACGACCAAAACCCAGCGACAACTCAACGAAATATCAATCAAACACAATTTCTGTTTTTGTCAAAAAACAACAACAACAAAATCACAAAATTCCAAACATGCTCACAACTCGCACTGCATGCAACATGGCGAGTTGTCGTTCGTTTTATGGCATTGCAACAAATGTGCAAATGCAATTTTGACGCTTTCAAGTTGTTAGTTGAGTTTGGGCATTTTGTTGTTGCTTATGTGAATATTCGGCATAATTGTGTGTTGCGTAGCAAAATGTGCTTTTTGGCGGCAAAGCGTAGACAAGCAGAAAAGTGCTTTTAAAAATATTGTAAATTTTTTTTTTTTAATCGAAAATTTGTTGGTATAATTTTATTTTTGTTGCTAGTTTTTGACAGTTTGACAATCTGTCGTTCATTGCATTTAAGCCAATTCAATGAACTGCTCAATGTTTTATTGGCATGAAGTGATTTGGTCGAAGCGCTGGTCGATGGTTGGTGTGGCTGTGCTGATTGGTCGAGGGGGCTGCCGTGTGTGGTGTTATAAGTGCACAGGTCAATTTGGACATTTTTACAGTCAATTTGATGGCATTTGGAATTTTGTGAATTTTTTTTTTAATTTTTTGGAATTTTTATTTGTGTCTTTATGTGGAAAAATGCGCTCAATGCTGCATAGTGCAGAGGGCAACTTTGTGCCTCATGTCAATGCAATTTTTGTAAAAGAATTAATCTCTTAATTTTATATGATAGATAAAAATCACAAATATGCACTGAATAAAGGATTTTATTTTAGTATTTTTATATCTAACTATTTAAAAATAAATTTGTATGTATTCGGCTCATCTATATTCATTAGCTCAGCAGTTGAAAAGTTTTTATATACAATTTTATAATATACCAAAACTTGTAGTTTGCGAAAAATGCTCATTCTATGCTCTTCATTTCTCTCTTTTTAGGTAATTAATTTAAAAAGCTTTGCTGCACACACACACACAAGAAACGTTCATGCTGCCGAAAGTGCGCGCGCTCCATTTACTCGATGGCCACTTGTAAAGTAAGTCGCTGCTGGCACATTTATTTTCCCCTAAAAAAAAAGAAGGAAAACTATTATAAATTGATGAGAAAAAAACCTGCCACTACTCACTTATACACTATAATAAAATAGATAAATGTTATAAATTATTGCAATAATTTTTCAATTTCATCTTTGCAAAGCAAAAGAAGTGGCGCGCACTTGCCGGCTGGCTGCACGCTGCGCAACAGCCCGACAACCAACCAGCCAGCGCAACCAACCAACCGACAGTAAATGCCAAACTGATTTTACAATAAGCTTGATTAATATTTCAAAAATGTGCACTTTGTACAGTGCAACACAACTAAAAACTGAAAACTGCTTCGACTGCAATCAAATCATTTTTCTTTGCAGCACAACAAAAAGAAAAAAAAAAACAAACATAAAAATTATGAAATTCACAAAAAGACTGAACAATTTTGCAGTTTTTGTGCAATGCTACAAAATATTTCATGCTTTACCAAATTGAAAGTTTTGCTCTGAATTGAATAGTTGAAAGTTTAGTTTGGTTGCGGCACAAAATGTTTGAAGCTTCAATGGGAGCAAAGTTTTAAGCATAAATTTGTTGTGGCCTCTGTGACTTCAACTTGGGTTAGCCTGGACTTGTCCAATTTCTTTCGTTTTCTTCAGACATGCTGAAAGATTAGGCAAGCTTTCTACTAAATTCATGGACCTAGAAAATCTTAACGAAAAAGACGGAATTTGCTCAGCAAAATTCAAGTCCTTTTTTGACGTTGAAAAACATTTTACTTTTAACTTACTTTTTTATATTAAATTTTAAAAAATATAAAGTTTATGTCCTTTAAAAACCATTCAAATATTCCAATGTTCAATTACCTAATAAAATGACAATTTAAATCGCATTTACAAAAATAAGCAGCAAACAAACAACATAAAAACACAAAACCAGCTACAAAACTGCATTTAACTGGAATAAATGCAATAATTGTAAAAAAGAACTACGTGACTTTAAAAGCTCATAAAATTGTATGCAATTCGTTGTGTGGTGGTGGTAGCAGCACCATTTGCTCCTCTCTCCCTCTCTGCATGTTTGCCACAACCCACTTAAGCTGTTTTTTTAAGCACCTGCTGCACTTAATGCCGCAACGCTTTCCTCTCGAAGCGCACTTTGTATCGAATGTCTTGCAACGAGGCAATAAAAAGTGTGCCATAAAAAAATGAGAAAAAATACTTTGCGCACGTGCATGCATGCAAATTGTTAAAAAGATATAAACACTTGAGCGATTTTTTTTATTTTTTGTTAATTTTTATGTTCACATTGTTGGAGGAGCTGTGAGCGTGTAGTAGACATTAGCTGAACCTGACAGACAGTGGTGCGCACAATTGCAGCAAAAATAATGGAAGTGAGCACAAATCTGGGCCAATAAATTATACACTTTTCGTAGAATCAACTATGAATCAGAGGCAAATGTTTAGTGTTGATTGGCATTTATGAATTTTTGTTGCATACTTATGGGCTATGAAGCAGAAGATTACTTGCGCAGTCGATATGCATTAAACTACAGTGCGCTCAATTGTTGATAGTCTAAGCAGGAGGCAAGAAACCAACACGCTTACCAGAGTGGAAAATCATGCGACTCAGCCCTATATGACATCGTATCCAAGATTGAAGTAGGGCTGGAAGCTGACCAGTACACTTTGGGCGACTTTGTGGATATTGAGTGCAACCTTTGACTCGATATGCTCAGCAGCCAGAATGCATGGGGTAAATGAGACCTTGATAAGGTGGATCCGCTGCATGCTCTCCGGGAGATTGCTAACCGTTGGTGAGAGTGATAGCAATTCGGTCACGGCAGAGGTCGAACGGGGATGTCCCCAGGGTGGTGTCCTCTCTCCGCTGCTGTTGTGTTTCGTGGTCGACTCTCTGCTATTCATGTCCAAGTATACGCGAACGATGTCTGTGCACTAGTACTAGGACGATCCCTCAGGATGATTTGCAAAAAATGCATAAAGTCCTGGGTAAGATTGATAACTGGTGCACAGGACAGGGTCTTGTTGTCAATCCCAGTAAAATGACTCTGGTCCTCTTTACTAAGAAGCGGAAGCTGGATGGTCTCGAACTGCCAGTACTGAAAGGTGTGACCCTCAGTCTGTGAAGTGAAATATTTAGGGGTAATCCTACAGCCGCCGTGGCTCAGTTGGTTAGTGCGCGGTCCAAGCGAGTCGCATGCAGAGTGACGCTAGTTCGAATTCTGCATGTAGTAACAACTAAAAAAAAATAACGGGAAACTCGTTTTCTCTTTCGGTGGCTGTCCTCTCAGCTGGAAATGGCAAACCTCTGAGAGTAAAAATTGCCTATGAAAAAGCTCCCAACCTGCCGTTCGGAACCGGCATAAAACTGTAGGTCCCTTCCACCCGCGTACAAAATTCACACGCACAACACGGGTGGTTGCGGGAAGCTAGGCCTTAGTCTCGCGTAAGCGGGCTGTCGTGCCAATCAATTATTATTATTATTATAATTATTAATCCTAGATAGGAAACTAATGTGGGAGATGCATGTCTTGACGAAGGTAGACCGTGCTAAACACTGAAAGTTTTCCAACAGTGCCGTCGAGCTTTTAGCAAGACCTGGGGCCTGAAGCCTGCGGTGGTCCTTTGGATATATACCGCACTCATCAGGCCCATAATTACGTACGCATCGGTAGTCTGGTGGAGACGAACAATGGTTAAGTCCACAGCTTTGGCTCTGAAGAGTCCATCGAGGCCAGAGGCCCCGCTAGGTGATCTGACGGATATTTTCTTCACTGACGGATCCAAGACCGATAAAGGTACTGGAGCTAGATGGCACCTCGATGGAAGTGTCAACTGCTACTACTCACTGGGTGGGCTGACTACCGACTCTTAGACGGAAATCTTCGCCATTCTGAAGGTAGCGGAATGTATAATCGGGAGGAAATGATGCGGGAAATATATACGAGTCTGTAGTGACAGTCAAGCTGCACTTAAGGGCCCTGGAGAATGCGCGTGTTACCGCTAAGATTGTCTAATGTAAGATGAAGCTAAAATCAGTCGCGAGACGTAATAAGCTTCAACTTATCTGGGTTCCGGGACACTGCGGTGTTCTAGGTAACGAAACTGCCGATGAACTGGCTAACTGTGGATCAGGGTACAAGTTAAGGCACGTTGTCACAGCGCACAGTGGTCGGACTTATATGGGCACAGCGGTCAAAAATACTTCTAGCAGAAATATCAGCCTGAAACTTTGGTAACTTGTTTCTAAAAATGTGGCAATTATTTCATGTGAAAATGGGCGTGGTCGGACATCTATACGCCTGCCCCCATGTAAGGAAATGATAAAAAATTTGTTTCTTTTTTGTTTTTAATGAGAAACAAATTGTTTCCAAGATTTTGCTCGACAAAATTCATATATAGGCAGGGTCAGAGGGGCAACCGGAGGGGGTTGCGGGGTTCAAACCCCCAAATCAAAAAATTGCTTGTGAAAATTATGATCTCAAACAGTATTAGGCCCAAAGTGGTATGCAAAACCTCCCAAAATGAAATCCTGTGTGCGTCACTGTACAGGTAATTAACTCAAAACGGAGCGTGAATTAAAATTTTATGAACAGAAGGTGGAAGCCAGTACCATTGATACATCTCTATCTCTTAGCAGTGTCGAGCGCATATTTCCTTAATTTTTCAAAATTTATTTTTTAATCTGAAAACATAGCTTTAGCTTTAACATAAAATTTAGCACTTGTATAAATCATATTTTATCTTGATATATCTCAAAATTTTATTAGAAAAAGTTTTCCATACGACACATTTTTAACTGATCGTTCCTGTGGCAGCTATATGTTACAGTTGGGCGATCTTGTTCAAGTTTAGTTATGCGATTCAGTATTACATAGAAATGTCAAATACGACATTTTGTGAGAATGTCTTTAAAAATGCATATCTTGTTATGTCATTTCTTCTGCCAGATTTACTAATTTTCCCACATTGTGTGGTCTGAAACCGCTTTGCTCCATTTTCTCCTTCCACATTTGGACTGGAAACCTCTTTAACATTACCAAAAAAAACCAAAACTGTCCCCACAGAACCTATGATAACAAAAATATTTACATATGTAAATAGTGTCAGTCACCGTATATAAAAATTGGTTTAAAAGTGAAATTAAAATAGAAAAGTAAAAAAATTGCAATACGCATTATATTAACATCACCTTACTTAAAAACAACAGCACAAACAAACAACAATACCACCGCACAAAATGCCAAGCTTCTTTTGCACTTCTGGGTTTGCGCCCCATTTTTAATACAGGCACTCAGTCTATGAAAGATTGCACGAAGCCTGGCAAATTCTGGCAGCTGAAACTAACACATTATAATCTTAAAACGTGACTTAGTATTAGGAAAAAAAGATCAATGGGGGCAACGAGGGGGAACACAACTAAAACTTTAAGTGAAATTCTGGGAGTCAGACGAAAAACACAGAATATAGTAGTAGTAAATTTTGATTTTTGTTTTTAAGTAGACTTCAATTCAAATATATCTCATTAACTAAAATTAAGTTAAATACTTGTATGTTCAATACCCTTTTTATTAATTTTAAATTTGGTGATTTTTTAATAAAGTTTTAACACTTCAAAATTGATTATTGTAAAACGCTGCTCACATTGCACTAATCAAGTGAACAAATGTTCTCACTTCTGATGCTATTTTCAGAAAGTACCGCAAGAATCAAACCAAAAAAAATTTACCGTTAGAAAGCTTGATTATATAGGACACTATGTAGTTACTTTTAATTTTAAAATTTGGACTTTGAATTTTTTATTTTTGGCCTATGGGAGCGACCACAGTGCAGCGTGACAATTTTGGCCACGTCGTCACAACGTGACACTAACCTCGTAACCTAACACTCAATTTCAATGTCGCGAAGTCCCAACGTATTCCCACGGGAGCGTTTGCGCTAAGTCAGCAAATCTGAAACGACAAGCTGACTAGCGACAAGTGGAGTTGTAGGCTTCTTTCTGTAAAAATTAATTCAGTTGTTCACCGCACCTCAATTGTAACAGTCGCAACCTCATAGGAGGGTAATAAAGTAAAAGACAATTTGGAAGAAAATAAAGAAAAAGTTACCATAAATAAAGAACAAGTTAATTTACACACCCATGGGACCAGAACCAATAATCGGCACCAGTCTAGCAGGAACCCTGGACTGGATCAAGTCCTGTGTAAATAACCTACATAGAGAACGTTGGTCTAGCTTGGGAAGCTGTAAAACTGCCAAGTGTTTTGTGAAAAGCCCAAACAGGAAAGCAGGGAATTTCCTCCAGCAGCTGAGAAGGAAACAGCTCCGAAGAATGGTCGGGTTAAACAACAGGACACAATCCATGGGCGTGACATATGGCCAACATGGGCATCATCGAAGATCCGACTTGCGTGTCTTGTCTGGAGGAGGTAGATAGTACAGAGTACTTTCTCTGTACATGTCCGGCCTTCTCTAGAACGAGATTGCGCACGCTGGGTTCAGATGTTATGAGAATGAACGAAGTTCATTTTTTTCACCCTGTGCGATCTCCTTAGATTCATTAGAGAGTTCGAGAAATTTGCACAGGAGATCTCATAATCCTTTCTTCCTTTCCACCCACTTTCTCTTTTCTTTTCCCTATCCCATCTCCTGTATCAACTTCTTTCCTGAACCTTAAGTACAATGGGCTATAAAGCCTGAGTGCTTGAGGTAATGACCTCCCTTAGGTTATTTCCATCCATCCAAGGAGCAGGCAAGACACTGCACAGTGATTCGACTCCATACAACCGCGGGACAAAATTAGAAGGAGTGGTCCGTTCCTCATAAAATTTGGAATACTAGTTAATCATGGTCTGCTGAATATAAATCTCTAATTTGTTTTTCTTAAAATTTTGTAGTTTGGCAATGCCAGAGTCTTAAATTTTCAAATTTCGTCACTTTTGGAGAGCTATAGCACCAAGTGTGTTGGCTAGATTTTTCAGATTTTACATTTAATCGGTAACACCAACATTGATTATTGCAAAGAGTAATTGAAATTGTCTCAGGACCCTTTAGTTTTGCAATAAAATCGATAATAATAGATGTATGTTTTGCTTTTTTTGCAGTTTTCTCAATTTTTCATGCTGATTGCATACTTTTAGGCATGAAAAAAGAAATTTTGTCGAAAAATAGGTGTTTAGACCACTTTTAAAATTGAATTATTTTCTAAAATCAGAAGATATCGGAGGATATAATTACATTATCCGAAAAAGAAAGAATGCTTCTTACAATAAAAAAAAATCCAGGCACATACTTTTTAGATATTTCCCTCTAAGTTTTGCCAATTTTCAGATTTTTAATTTGGAAAAATATTTTGATTTAAAAGTGATGTAAAAGCCTCAGCTTTGCAAATTTTTAAGAAAACATTAAAAGCGAAAATGGCCACATCATTTCTTAATTTATATCAAAAGTTTCAGCAACTTCTTGGTAACCATGTATTTTTACAAGTTTTTTTCCTCAATAGACTAAAAAACAGAAAAGATGTGTTTACATTTTTTTGTGAAAAAAGTTTAAACTTTGAGCCGCTTTCGCACACACACTAATTAATTTTTTGCACAGATTTTTTGTGTTTTCTTAGTTGGAGTTTTACCTTTCAAATGACATGAAAATCATTAAATTCTGAGACTATAAATTTTTTGAATTTTGTCTATGGAACGAATCACTGTGCACTGCATTGATAAATATTTGGCATAATTTTAGGCTTTTTCAAATAATAATAATAATAATTAATAATAATTGATTGGCACGACAGCCCGCTTACGCGAGACTAAGGCCTAGCTTCCCGCAACCACCCGTGCTGTGCGTGTGAATTTTGTACGCGGGTGGAAGGGACCTACAGTTTTATGCCGGTTCCGAACGGCAGGTTGGGAGCTTTTTCATAGGCAATTTTTACTCTCAGAGGTTTGCCATTTCCACCGAAAGAGAAAACAAGTTTCCCGTTATTTTTTTTAGGTGTTACTACATGCAGTATTCGATCTTGAGTCGCTCTGCATGCGACTCGTTGGACCGCGCACTAACCAACTGAGCCACGGCGGCTGCTTTTTCAAATGCTTTGTTTTAAAGAAAAATATTCAAAATTATTATGATTTTTTTTTAAGAAAACTTCAAGATTTTTTGTGATTAATTTCAAATACTTCACGCTGTGAATAAATATATTCCAAATTATTATTATTTTTATTCCTTAGAAAAAGAAATTGGAAGTTAGAGAACAGACGTTTTTCGCTCTTTGTAAGAACTTAACGTTGCACAGTGGGGTATTGACCATTGAAAACGGCGATCAATTCTCCTGAGCTATTAAAATGAATGTAAAGTATTTTTTTACATAGATGAAACATATATAAGACAAATTAAAAAAAATAATTGTTGTTGTTGTTGTTTTTTTATTAAATTTATTCAATTTAAGTAAATATTTCATGTTTTGGGCTTCTCACACTAGAATTATTAAATGTCATCGCTATTATTATCATCATTATCATCATCATCGTCATCATCATCATCATCATCATTATCATCATCATTATCATCATCATCATCATCATCAAACGCAATATCATTACCAGACTGGAAATTAGTATTATCTGTTGAAGTTTTTACAGATGGTGATTTTAAAAGTTCAATAGCTGATAGTGGTAGGTGTTGATTTTTTTTGTTTTAGGAAGTTTCCTTAAACTTGATAAAATTGGATCGGAAGCAACAAGAAATCGATGCAAAATATCATGATTGGTTTTTTCTCTGCTAGTCTTGCGAGTAAAATGTTCTCTGTATTTTTTAAATTCTTTATTCAGTGCTTCCTCAGTTAATTGGCCAATTGGTAACAGAGCGTGGTGTATTATTTCTGGCCCATGAATTCGAAATTTTTGCACCGTAGGTGGCATATTGCACCATGGCAACTTTGATACAAAATATCTCGCAGTATCATGTGCGAAATTTCGAAACTTTGCAATATCTACCTCATGGCCTCAAGTTCAAGTCAACATTCGTGATTTCAGACGATAGCTCTGCGTTTCGAAAGAACCTTCTTGCCGTATTTCCATCATTTGAGTTGCCGAATCCGGGTTTTTGTTTCGTTTTCTGACCTTACTTGCCATTTTTTTATTGGTAATTTGTACGATAAATGAAGAAGGCATTCAAAAAATCTTATCGAACCATGCAGTACTGACAGTCCAACATTAGGATTAGTGGTTTCAACATTTCTTGCAATCATTTCGTCAATTAAGTTGAATTGTGTTCTAGTTGCACCGCATAAGTAACACTTTTGAGTTGAAGTTGTCTCAGTGCCTTATTTGTAGTGCCTTGCAGTAGAATAACAAAACAAAACACATGATAACAATAACCTTCATTACTCCATGAAGATCAAGCGAAATCACAAAATTTGGCACTGACTTTGAAACACTAAAACTTAAATATTTCAGAAAATGCACAAAAGTGCACTTTAATTTTTTGCAATATAGTAGTCAAATATATGTTCTTTACATATCATAAAAAATTATTACGGCCTTTCACAGCCAAAGCAACTATATGTCTACCTATATCCTTTAAATATGTACAATTTTAAGAGTATAACTAACAAATTTTTATAAATTATTAATACACATATTCTACAAACATAATTTTGTTTAAACATTAGTACAATACCTGAGGTTGAAGGTTCCATATTAAAAAAATTAAGTTTTGCAAGAATGATATTAAAAAAAGCACTTCAAATCACTGGCAAATGCGTAACGCGCTCTAAACACAACGGAACAATGATCAAATATGCATTTTGCAAAGCGCACTGTGACAATACCGTTCAATGTAGATCATTTATTTTTTCACCCAGTGATGCACAATTTTATCTACTTTTCCCCCATACCAAATATTATCAATATATTTGAATTTCATTTTTTGAATTAATCGCCATTTTGGGCATCAAATACCCCACTGTGCGTTGTAAAGAAAAACATTTTAAATTATTATGAGTTTTCTTTGTTAAAAACTTTAAGTTTCTTTTTCTGATTGCTAATATTTTGAAGAAAATTATTCCAAAAAAAGAAGTTTATCTTTCTTTTTAAAAACTTGAATTTGTAAAGAAAAATGTTTCAAATGACTATAATTTTTCTTTGTTAGAAAACTTCAAGTTTGTACAGACAAACTTATTAAAAATTTGAAGCTATGAAGAAAAATTGTCCAAACATTCTTTTTTTGTCTTTATTCTATAGATAGAGTTTAGTTTGATACTCTAAGATAGAGTTTGTTTTAAGTCTATTTGAAAAATTTATTAATTAATTTAAAAAATAATTCAAATTATTATTATTTTTCTTCGTAAGAAAACATCACTTTTTTCCTTCTCTTTTCAAAAACTTGCCGTTTTAAAGAACAATATTCCAAAGTATACGATTTTTTTTTATAAAGTTCAAACTTTGTTGTCACTTTTCACAAAATTCACGCATAGCTATTTAAATATTTACTAGTTTATTGAGTGCATTGTGTTGGCTTATAAATAAATAACTGTACAATGTGCGCAATCAATCACACAACCAACAAACACCTGCAAACCTCGCACGCAAACACAAACACACATACAACAATTATTATTAATTATTGTGAAAAGAAAAACACAACACAAAAACTGTTTGGTTATTGCAATTTTTTTTAAAGCCATAAATAAAAAAAATGTAATAAAACCAATGACATAAAAAGCAATAAAGCGAATATTGCAACAGCCAAATGCGGCTTGAAGTTTTAATTTTCTACAATTAATGCAAGAAAAACCAATGTACACAAAACACTACTAAAAAATGTATTGTAAACAGTAAAAAACAATATATATAAAATAAATATTTTTAAATATGATAGAAACAATTAATAATTAAAAATTTAAATGTTTTCCTTTTTTAATTTCGCCTTGTGGTATGAAAGATTTTTATAAATTTAAGTGGCCACATTTAAAGTTAAAATTGTTTGGTTTGCTTGAAAAATTGCATACACTTGAAAAAGCAGTGCCATCCTTCAGAAACATTTTTACCCGCTGCCGATAAATGTTGATCAGATTACATTACCTTAGATCAGATCACATTACCTCTTTGCGGCTTTCCAGACCCGATTAGCAGTGTTTGTTATCGATTTATATTGCCTCATCTCAAAGGTAGAACGAGCTGTTGAGTCTTAAGCGAATCTTGAGAGCAGCTCCTGGGTGATAACTTGACTGAACACTAGACATGATTTAGTGTTGTATGAATGTTTTTAATAATAAAAAGTTGGGGGGCTAGAAAGGGGTTAAATCGTCGCCTGAGAAAACAAATGTCGTATGTCGTACTAGACTCAATGTAACATACGACATTCGTTTATTGAGGCGACAAAATGGCATGGCATCGAGGCCATGAAAATTCGAAAAATTGCTCAGAAATGTATCTAAAAAGGTTAGGTGAGTGAGCCCTGCTAATTTTGTTTTCTGATCATTTCTTTTAAAAGTACCTACCCCTTATTTTCATCCCTTAATTGGGAAAAATCGTGCACTAAATTATGTTTACTGGGCATGTTTCCGTTTCTCTGGAAATATTTTTGACCAGCAACTCATTAAAGGTGGATACTAAGCAGTTCAGCTAACTCTTCAAAAGATTTGCGGTCTTTGATCATTGTTTTTGATGCCAGAACTTGTTCCCTACATAGTCGCTTTGCTTGCCTAAGGAGACGGTTTTTTGCTTCATGTTAAGGCAGCTTAAATAACACTGTTCAACAAAAAAAAAGTTATAATAAGTAATAATAAAGTTCTGTTAACAAATGCTGGTAGAGGAGACCAAAAAATATACACCTGCATTGAATGACAGTTTACGTCTGAACTATTTTTTAAGATTGGTCAAATTTGCCCCACTTTTGCCATTCTTATGGCGAATTGGCATATGTAAACCATGACATCTTACATTTTAGGTATAAGATGTGTTCAGCAATTTTATGTAAAATACTATGAGGAACATATTTGTAGAACATTTTAACCCTGTAACTCCTATTGGTATGGGTCAATTTTACCCTTTTTTCTTAAATTTCCGAAAAATATCCTTTGAAACAGAACTTTTAAAGATGTAAAAGATGCAAACATACTTGCCGTAAAATTCTATTATAGGTCTCTGAATATATCAAAGCTTAAAATTTAACTTAATTTTTAGAAAAAAGTAGAAATTGAAGTCCTTGACAGATTTTTGTTATTTTGGGGGGAAAAATAGATTCTGTTTTTCAATCAAAAATAATGTAATGACTCTATATTAGTATAATTAATTCTAGTTTTAATTAAAATAATAATTTATATTATCTTTGGTTCAATGTAATTGAAGCTTTCACCTTGAACCCATTGCAGTGATATGGCAGAAATTTTGAAGCAAGTATTTTGTATCTAATGAGTACGAGAAAGAAATAATTAAAAAAAGTTTCAGAGTTAAGTCAGTCAGCAATAGTTAGAAACTGTCTGTGTTATAAAATTTAAAATAATATTTTCATAAAAAATAATTAAAATTAAAATCACATAAAATTCAATAAATATGTACATTTACATTTGAAGACATATGTAGCACCAGGTTTTTCGACATTTTTTTATGCAAACAAAGCTTTAAGCTAATAGATACATATGTTTATATCTGTATGGGCACAAAACAAACACAACAACAATAATAATAACCATAACTCTATACATTGTCGAGCTGTGCTTTTGTAACAGCTAATCACAATTTGCATGCCTTACTTGTGCATTGAAACACTATTTCTGAAATTAGCTAAATTCACTCGAATTTCATTGTTGCATAATAAAATATGCCAGCGTTTAAAATATTAATTTTCATAATACATAGATACAGTGATGACAAAAATTGTTCATTTGTAGTTATCTCATTGTTAGAGCTCATTTGCAGCTGGGTTCTGTGAACAAATTTCATTGATAACTACAACGCAAATCCACTGAGGATTAGTCGACACCTAGCAAAAGAAACCAAAACAAGACATTTTTAAAATTACAGCATCAACAATGAAATTACATGACAGCAACTAAACAATTTCTACCACCGCTTCAGGTTGACTGCAACAGGACACAGTCTGAATACTTTCATAGACTACTGTAACTAAAATGTATAAATTGTTAATCTGCCATTTCTATTAGTTTATGTAAAATTATTAATGTTTTCATTTGCTTTTAATTATTGGCAGCAACCGCAGAAATCGGCTCCGCTGTCCATTCCTCCTTCCTGCTCCGCTCTGCTTTCAACACTCACTCCAAACATGCGCCTAATGCTTTTCATTAGCTAACCACTGCATCTATTAGCTGTCTCTGTTGCCATCTAATATCCCACTACCAATAACAACAATAAAAACAACCTAGTTGTGGTTTCTATTGTCATTGGTGTCCGCTTTGGCAGCAACTGCCACAACGTGTTGCTAATTTATAATTTACGATCAGCAATAAACAAACATTTAATTTATATTTTGCCAGTGGATTTAAATTTCAATTAAAAATTATCCGCTTGCTAAAGCCTTTTTGTTATTGTTTTTTCAATTATTTTTTTTTTGTTTTAGCAATTTTCAGTGGCTAATAGCAAATTTAATTTAATCTTTGTTGTATTATAATTTCTAGTGTTTTTGTTGTTGTTGTAAATAAATGTTGCTTATTTAACATTGGACAAATTATGTAAAATAAATCATTAAATATTTTATGCATTGGGAATTTTGATTGAAATTTTACATAAACAAAACGCAAAAATTTCAAAGGAATGTGCAACATTTTGAATAAACATTGCAAAGAGTTGGTGGGAATTGATTTAAAACTATTTGAATTTCGAAATTTTAGTAACTTTAATATTTCAAAGCCCCAAAGAGGAAGAAATTTTATCAAGTAAACTTTAATAAAGTTAAGTTTTTTATTAATATATTATTTACAATTTTCATTTCTAATTCGACGACAAAGTTTTGTAGTACAAATTTACCAATTCAGATCGAAATGACTGAAAAGTGTGCTGAGTACTATTAATGGATACATAACTCATGTCAGATCTTCATTGACGGCCTCAAGCATAATGAAACAATGGCTGGAGTCGTTTCGTGAGACTCACTTGACATAAATTACTACTACAAACAAACTAACCGCATACTACTGCAGTGTGTTTCAAGCGAAGGCTTCATGGATCTTCAGGGAAGGCTTTAAAGGAGCAAAGAGCTCGCATTCTAGCGAAATGTTTGCATATTTTTAGACTATCAGGTAACCCTTAGGGCACTCAGGAGTCTTCTTAACGTTATGTCTGAAATAAATTACCAGATATAAATTACCACTCAACATAAATAACAAGGAAAACTGTGCAGAACTAGTGAAGAGTGTTTAAAGTGAAGGTTTCAATCAGTAAAGCTGCCTTTGAATTGACCTTGAAAGAGCTGGAATTCTAGCATATTCGGCTTATTCACATATTTTCAGACTACCGAGCAGCTACCAGGCCACTCAGTAGATTTATTAGCGTTTTGACAGACTCCACTCTACATACATTTCTACTACGAGGAAAACTATGCCGAACTAGTGTAGTGTGTTTCAAGTGAAGGTTTCAACCATCAAAGCTGTCCTTAATGGATCAAAAGTCGCAAATTCTAGCAAGATGTTAACATATTTGCAGACTATCAATCAGCTCTCAGGGTCGCTAGGAACATAATCTCATGTTCAGGCATCAAAATATCAACGATCTGAAATCTCTTGATGAGTTAGTTGAATTAAGTTTAGTTAAATTCGGTTTTGATAGTCCAACGGGTAGCGTGCTGGTTTCTCATACCAGAGGCCCTAGGTTCGATTCCCAACGCGGGCTGGTAAAACAATAGTCTAGTGAATGATTTTTATTGATGACATAAAAATAATAGTCATTGAATGATTTTTATTGATGACTTTTATATATAAAAGTCACTTATTAATTTTTATTGATGTTTTCAAAAACAAAAGTCACTGACTAATTTTTATTGATGACTTTTATAAATACGGAATGATGTTTATTGATGATTAAAAAATAAAAGTCACCAATAATTGTAATTATAGGACAACTAAAATAAAAATCGACTAATATGAAACAAATCAAAAATAATTCTTATTAAAGGATTTTTAAAATATAAATAAAACATAAATCTTATTTTTTTAATTTTCCCCTAATAATTACACAAAAAAAGTTTAATGTTTGTTAGTTTGATTCTCCGCGCGAAAAAAATGTATTGGTATATAAAAATAATTCTTTAAAATATGAATAGAAAATAATTCTTCTTTTTAAATTTTTCTATAAAAAATAAGGAAAACGTTTAATGTTAAGTTTGATTCTCCGTGCGAAAAAAATGTATTGGTATATAAAAATAATTCTTATTAAAGGTTTTTTAAAGTATAAAAACAATATTTCTTATTTTTACTTTTCACATAAAAATTACAAAAAAGTTTATTACCAAATTTGATTCTCCGTGCGAACAGAAATGTATTGGTATATTTCATTTATTTGTATGACATTTTTTTCATAGTAATTTTCTCAAATATAATTTTCATAAATAACTGTTATTCCCGGTCCCTGGTTTTGATACGTGAGACTTTCAGATACTGTGCCAATGATGACATCCATAATTTTTGAATACATTTTTAAACCAAATATGTTTTTAGTGATAGAATTTAAAAGCATATTTGCTAAAGAGCTGCACCAAAGGTTCTATTGGGCACACTTCACTACTGCACAGTACTGTACTTCAGTATCGCGGTGACAGCGAATTCAAATGCTCAATAGTGAAATTCAATTCAATTCAAATTCAAACAGCGAATTCAAATGCTCAACAGCAGCGACAGTGCTTGTGTTCTGTTGTGAAGCAAAACATCAACACAGAAAGCTATAATGAGGTTAAGTAACGGTAAATCACAGCGAGCACACCGAATGAAGTAGAACTTTTACTTCACACCGAGTGAAACAGACTTAAATAAATATCGAAAAAACATGTTTTAAACCTGCGTTGAATGTAATGTTTGAAATGCATATGCAGATTCCATACAAAATACCAATTCTATACAAATACCAATACCAGTCTTTTTCTACTTCAGTGTTGTTCTACTTCCGTGTAGTTCCACTGCAGTATTGTTCTACTTCAGTGTTGTTCTATTTCAATGTTGTTTAACTTCAGTGTTGTTCTATACTTCAAGGTGTTTGAAGTTCTATTGTCGTTTCGTGCAGTATTCGTATGAATATCAAAAGATTTCTTCACTACAGTGCTTGTTTTGTAGTGAAAGTGAGGAAGAGTGACAGTACTCGAAAGCACAGCGATGGCTTGCAAGTCATTTTTATAGTGCTTGCGCCGCTCTTTAGTATTAACTGCAATCGAAGAAGAACTGATTACCATTTGCTTATGGTTTCCAAGAAATGCATGGTTTCTGTGAGAACATATAAATAAATAAATAAATAAATATGTAAATAAAAAAAAATAAATAAATATGCACACAAGCATGCACCAACACAGATAGAACAATCCCAGTCAACAATTTGGTAAAGTGATTCCAAAGTAATGCATGGTTTGTGCTTTATTTGGGATGCTGAAAACAGAAGTTTATGCAAAGTTGTAAATACTTCAGTTTAAAGCTTACAAAGCAAAGTAGGACGATTTTTTTAAATTGAATTACTTTACAATACTAAAGAGTAAACAGCACTGGAAAGTACTGAAAGCGGGAAATATTCCGTACTTTTGCTTTGCATTTTTTTTCGGCAAAACATGGACTAATCAGGAACAAAAAATAAACATGCTTTAATGCATTGATGCATTCTCCCATTTCCCACTGGGTTGTTCAGTACTAGACTCACACACACAAAAACACACACACAGCCAGGCTTAAGCTTAATCTGCCATTGTGCCTGCACATATTTTGGCCACCATTCTATGTGCAAACATATTGAAATGCCACCATCGCATAATTGTGCTGCAAAATAATTGCCGCTTATCGTATAAAACCAATACCGCCCAACAAACAAATACGTTGCGGAAGCCAATGCGGCATACACACACACACACACACACGCAGCCATAGACACACAAATTAAGCGATGGACTGTATGACTTAAGTAGCAGCGGCGCCAGTTAGTTGGTGGTTGAATGTCTGATTGCAGTGCCTGGAGCTTAGGTCGAATTATACCAATTATTGTTGTTGTTGTAGAGTAGTTAGCGCTTGGAATGCAGCCATATTAATAACCATTTAAATGTTGGCTTATGACCAAAATTGAAAATTTGCCAGAGCGCTAATGTGCTGCTGACAGTATGTGGCCGCGGACGAGCGTAGCGGTGTGAAGTTGCGAATTGTTGACCAACGAAAGGTGTGTGGCAATTTGTAGGTATGTTTGTGTGTTAGTGGGCATAAAATTGCCCCGTGTTTTTGGTTTTTTTTTTACCTAAGCTAGGTTGAAAATCATTGAATTTTAACGCAGTAAAAATCAACTCTTCTCCATTGTCGCAATGGCACAGACAGACAAGAACCGCGCAGCATCACCATTTTGGATTTTCTTTGCAAGTCAAGTAAAATCGTTTATCTAGTCTATTAGGTTAATATAATTGCCTCGTGTGTGTGTATATGTGTGTGTGTGTATGCGTGTTAGTATGTGTGTGCTTGCTGCCAAACTACAAACATGCTGTCAAATTTTTGCGCCCCTAACAGCACTTGCTGATTTAAGGCAAAGCTTACACATACATATATATATATACACATACATACACATTTTATATATAAGTGCATAAATAAATAAGCGTAAACGCGCCAAAGCAACACTTGAAGCACTCAACATAGACGCGTAATAATTAGGCACATCCTTGCAAAGATTTAACGCTGTTAATCATCATCAATTAATTAAGCTCCATGCATATATGCACATATGTATGTATATATATGTATGTGTGTGTGTACAGAGAAGTGCTAAATGGTGCGAAAGCGGCAAGCACAGTTAGCAATAGAATCCGTGGAGTTGAGTTGGTTGGCGCAGTTAGAAACGCAGTTGGCGAAACACATAAAACCAACGCAAGTTATTGTCCATAAATTTTCACTTCAACATGAACGCAACCAACCAGGGCATTAATAACAAACAACAACAACAAATAACAACAACAACAATGACTGTTCGCCTGTTGACCGCCTGGTTAGCACATCGAAAGGACCAAAGTTGACGTGCGCGTGCAGTCGCTTACGCCCCATTAATGACAGCAACAGTGCCTACAACAACAATATTAACAAGAACACCGGCCAGTAGCGGGCAACAGCTGACTGAACTGGACTGGACTGTGTGTTGTGTTAAGTTAACGCGCAAATTTAAATATATGCAGCCTGCAAGCCACTAAGCAGCACGCAAGCCACCATTCAAAGGTGTCTGTAGGGGGCACACCTACACCTTTATACATACGTACATGTGTGTTAATATATGTATTTGCTTCTAATATGGCCCACACTTGTGGCCTTATGCGCAACACTCAGCCAGCTGCAGCGTGTGTGTGCCGAATTTATTCGTTTGGAAAATTTGGCCCTAACCAAATTTGTGGCTAACTGACACACGCACACACAGAGGAAACCATACACACACATACATACATTCAAAGATTGTATTGGCAGCCACACAGACCGCTGAACGGACGAGTAGACAGGCAGTCAAACGAACAGACATACTGACAAAAGTAAGCCTAAAGCCGACAAGCGGGTTAAGCGTCTAAATCTTGTACGGCTGCCAATTGCAGTTGTATGTCCTGCTGCCATGGCCAATTTGGCCGCTTGCCACCCTCAAGTAGCGCAGTATCCCGCCTCGATCTTCGCCCCTTTGCGCAGCTATTACGTTCGCACGCAGCGCCACTCACAGTGCTTCGAGGTGTGCTGCGTGTTGGCTCGCGTGCGTTGTTAATAAGATTTTATTTTAGCTGTGCAGTTGTTGTTATTGGTGCTGCAGTTTTTATGTATAGTCATGAAATTTATGACAAACACCGCACAACGTCATGGCGTCGATTTCGTTGGCAGTGAAATTATTATTATGACTTTAATTAGTCGTTTTATGATGTGGAAAATTATAAAGATTTATTGCACTTTTTTTCTCAACATTTCTAGTAGTTATTGTTTTTGTTGTTCTCTTTGCTTACTACTTATTTATGCTCGACAGTTTCTAGTTAGTGTTATTGTTGTTGTTAGCCAGTTGTTTAGTGGTTTTAATGTTGCTTGCAGTTTGCTTTGTTTATCTAATGCACGTTACGCATACGCCCCGGTGGGCATTAAATAGCGCGATGAAAGTGAAAGCTGCATGCGCGCAAGATAGTTGTAAGTTGTGTTGGTGGTGGAGTGCGTAAAAAAGTTGTGCAATAGCGGAATAATGCTATAAAAATATGGTAGTACAGTGTAATGGCGCATGCACGTAATGGCCAGGAATATTAGTCATTTTTTTTTTGTATTATTGCATTTGAGTTGGGTTTATTGCGGCAGATAGTCGGAGTATTCTCTTTTTATAATGACATAAAATGAATTTTGTGCAACATGGTGAATGCAAATTTGGAAAATTTTTGTGAAAAGTTATAAATGAAAGTTGGATTCTTGAAAGTTTTATAAAATCTAAAGCCTACAATTATTAATCAAAAGATTCAGACAGACTTATGCAGCAAATTTAAGCAAACTTGGACTTCTGGGATCGAGTTATGGCGATCTTCGAAGGTCATTTGAGCAGGGACCGTAACTGTTATACGTTTTATTATAAAAATCAATGTTAAAGAGTTATTATTTTTTTAGAAAAACCACTTTGTTCTTTTGTCTTTGGTCTTCTTCTTTATCTTCTAGCACGCTTTGTGTTGACTTGAAAAGTTTTCTCTTAAACAATTTTTGAAGTAAAATAGTATTGATTCGCTAATGTGAATGCGAGCTTCCATAAAATAGTAACTCAAATTTCAATACAGAACAGCTACTTTATTCCGCTTTGGCCTTCTTTATCTTCTAGCACGCTTTGTACTGAACTGAAAAGTTTTTCCCAGTCTTAATAAAAAATATTGATTTGTAAATCTGTGTTTCGAAAAATTAAATTAAAATTCAACATAGAAAATCTACTTTGTTCTTCTAATCTTCAACTTTCTTCAGCTTCAAGTAAGTTTCGTACATATTTTACAAGTCTTTTCCTTAACAAAAAGTGTTTCCAAACCTCACAACCATCTCCAATAGTTCTCTTTAAAAAACCAAAAATCCATAAACTACAGTTGAATCCTCTAGCAAAAATATATTTGTACTTTGACCTTAAAAATTCTCCCTTTAAATCGCCCAAATTAACCAACATACTGCAACAGTCGTCTTCGGCTTTAAATTCAATTTTGCCAAGTCAATTGCTTTGGTTGCTTCTTGAACCTGTTACACTAAGGTGATTTTCAATTATTTTCTCCACATGTTGCCAGCATGCAATGCAACAAACATACATATGTATGTAGACGCTTTAAGTCGCTTTGAAAACATGGTTACAAAGGTGACGCAGACGTGGCCGGGATATTGACTCAATTGATTGACATTTCTATTAACTTAATTTTTCTTTTGGCAACAAATAAAAACACACAAAAACAAACAAGCAGCCATACAGGCAGACAAACAAACAAGCAAATAAAAACGCACGAGCAGACACATACACACAGATGTAAGCATCACACAAATCAAACAAATAAAATGAAAAGAAAATAAGGACAAAACCAACAGCAGCAATTCAACATCATTCGTGTGACACACGACACAAGGGTGAGCACTGAGCTTAGGAGAAAACTGCAATACAAAAATAAAAACATAAAAGCCATATTGAATAAAAACAACAACGCTGAGAAAATAAAATAAAAGACCAGCACACAGGACAAACGAAAAGAGCACAAAATCCACTGAGCGCCATTGCATGTTAAGAAATAAACAAACATCCGCTTAGACAGGTGCAAGGAAAACACCGAACAGGGGGAGCTAAATAAACTGAAAGAAAATTTAAGAACACCTACCGATGTCGAAAGTTTTCTGGCATCAGTAAATGAGGAGAAACAAGAAAAAAATAAAAAAAAAAACATTAACACCCAATTTACGTCAAGTGTTGTCGCAAATGCCAGCAGCTTTGAAGTGAAAGGCGGAAGCGCAACGACGACAGCAGCAACAGTAGCGGACAGCGTTGAGCTGTAAGTGGTCTTGATCGAAGCGCTGATACCCTACATTCAATGGCCGTTCAAGTACCCCAGTTGACTGCTTGTCCATTGCCACTGAGCTGGTCGACTGTTGGTTTGAGTTTGAGCGGAATTGGAGCACAAAAGTGTCGCAAAGAAGATAAACTATAAGATAGTGCGACTTTAAAAAGAAGATAAAAAATAAGATAGTGCGACTTTAAAAAGGTGAAATACATTAAGTGATGGTAAAGAAAAAATGTCTAACTGTTGATTTTAGACAATTTTAATTATAGCTTTGCTGTTTGCTCCACTATTAAGTAATTAACAAATGAAGGACATTGGCAACATATGAAAATTGTTGCTCAAATATTGATTGACAGTTCGATTTACTGTTGCAATACTCTTCAACTGAATTTTTAAGGAGCTTATTTCTTCTTATTATTCAATTAGCTTCTGATTATTTTAAATCTCATTCCATCTTTTAGCGAATTAACTGGAATTTTCATTACTTTATTTGGTTTCTTCATTTGATTATGTCAGAATGTAATCAGATTTTTTAGCAAAGTCTCAGCCTTTGTCATCATATAAATCAATAAAACTCATACAATCTTTCAGCATATTTACCGACATTTTTGTGTTTTATTTGGTTGTTTTTCTTTCATGGCTCCCTTTTCGATAAAATATTAAAAACTTTACTTAGATAACTTTGTGAAAGCAACCTATGTATTACTTACAGTACAAAAGGTAACGGTATTTCCAAACAAGAAAATAAACCAGAAGGATACTGTTATCACTAAAATAAAAGCGATTACATGTTCAGTGACATAGCGTTGCATTTTTATGGTCGCTACTGTATGGCCAGAATTTCTTCATCACTGTTTTCATTTCTTAGAACTCCAGTCTGACCTTCTCGTTCAGGAATATTTTGTTGACAAACTTATCACTTGTGTTTTGACTTCTGAATCCCTTTTCCTATCCCTATTTCTATTTTTTTCAATTCTTATTCTTATTTGCATTCCCGTTTTTATTTCTGTTCCTAGTCGATACCTATTCCTTTTCCTTTACCCTTTCCATGTCTTTTTCCTTTTCTTTTTCTTTTTACTTTTCTTTCTCCTTCTCCTTTTATTCTTCCTATTTCTATTCCCATTCTTATTCCTTCCCTACATCGGTTCCTATTCCTTTTCTTTTTCTTTTTACTTTTCTTTCTCCTTCTCCTTTTCCTCTTCCTCTTCCTATTCCTATTCCTATTCCTATTCCTATTTCCATTCTTATTCTGTTCTTATATCGATTCCTATTTCTTTTCCTTTTCTTTTTCTCTTTACTTTTCTTTCTCCTTGTCATTTTCCTCTTCCTATTCACATTCTTATTCGGTTCCTATATCGAATCCTATTCTTTTTCCTTTTCTTTTTCTGTTTTACTTTTCTTTTTCTTTCTCCTTCTCATTTTCCTCTTCCTATTCCTTTTCGTATTCGTATTCCTGTTCCTATTCCTATTCCTATTCCTATTCCTATTCCTATTCCTATTCCTATTCCTATTCCTATTCCTATTCCTATTCCTATTCCTATTCCTATTCCTATTCCTATTCCCATTCTTATTCTGTTCCTACATCGATTTCTATTCCTTTTCCTCTTCCTCTTCCTACTTCTATTTCTATTCCTATTTCTATTCCTACTTCTATTCCTATTTCTATTCCTATTTCTATTCCTATTTTCATTCCTATTTCCATTCCTATTTATATTTCTATTCCTATTCCTATTCCTATTCCTATTCCCATTCCTATTCTTATTCCTATTCATATTCTTATTTCTTTTGTTATTATTCTTATTCTTATTTCTCTTCCCAATTTTATTTCTGTTCCTATTTCGTTTCCTCTTCCTCTTCCTCTTTCTTTTTCTCTTCCTATTCCTATCCCTATTTATATCCCTATTCATATTCCTATTCCTATTCCTATTCCTATTCCTATTCCTATTCCTATTCCTATCCCTGTCGCTGTCGCTGTCCTTGTCGCTGTCCCTATTCCTATTCTTAATCCTATATCTATCTCTTCTCCTTCTCCTATTCCTATTCCTCTACCTATCTCTCTTCTTGCACTGTTTCCTCTCACAACCCCTCAATTTCGATTTTTTTCATTCCATTTCACAGTTCAACGCTTCAACTTAACTTTAACATTTCGTTCAAACTCGCGTATCAAACCGTCAATATCAAATTTTCAACCATTCATTCCCACCTTGAACTCTTGTTTACCTCTTTTGTCCTCATTTAGACCCTGTAAATTTTATTTCAAAAATACACTACAACCACTTTTGAAGCCTTTCAATCCCTCATTTCAACTCTTATTACCAATTATCAACCATTCATTCCCACCTTGAACTCTTGTTTACCTCTTTTGTTCTCCTTTACACCCTGTACATTTTATTAAAAAAAACTCTACAACCACTTTTGAACCCTTTCAGTCCTTCATTTCAACTGTTAGTACCAATTAGCAACCATTCATTCCGAAGTTTCAGCGTTTCAAACAAACTTTTCCACTTTTTTCTGTCAAACATTCAAACTTTTTGCAGTAACATCAACTCGTGATTAAATTTTTGAACTCTAATTCAGATTTTTGTTCTTTGAGTGACTTTTTTTTTTTTTACTTTATTTTTGAAGCCTCATAGCCACAACATTCCTTATAACATTTTCTCTCAATTCATTCTTTCATTATCTTTCCCTTGAACCTGTTAGCAACTCTTCAAACCACTTTGCAAAAGCTTTATCCGGCTCCAAGATCTGTTTTTGAATCTACTGTTTCAAGATCTGATTGCAAGAACTTCTCTCCTTCTCGTCTCTTGTATGCTTTTGTCCCTGGCAAATTCTATAACTTTAAGTTTTAATTTTATTTTTTTGAATACAAAGTTTCAGTATCTTTTATGACTCCTCAATTTCTAGTATAAAGAAGGAGGAGAATTCTTCTTAATACTTACTCTTTGTTCTACGAATTTTTTATCTAAACATTTAACATTTTTTGCTAATTCTTTATGACCCAAGTCTGCTTTTGAGGTCCATTTTCACAGATAACATCTTGCTTTATTTTTCGTACCTCCTGTTCCAGGATCTTCATTTCTTCAGGTCATCTGCTGAGCAACACATCTCCAATCTCTGTTGCTTCTCACCACTTTATTGATCATGGTTTCTTTTTCGTTCTTGAAATCTTTTCCTCAGAGCCAAACTCTTTTTAAATTTTTAAATATCGTTTTAAGTTATTATATATTTTTTAGTTCCTTATTAGTTTTTAGTTTTTTTTTATATTAGTAATTTTTATATTTGGTCTTTAAACTTTTTTGTTTGTATTATTTTTTTTAATCACCCCATAACCATTCCGCATGGAATTCATCTAAAATCAAATCTTCTAAATTTGTTTTATTGGCCGCTTGTACGAAAAACAAAATCGATACAAATATGCATCAAAAAAGACGCACGAAATCCAACTGAATTAATTTCCTTTGGCAAATTTTATGCCGCCAACAACGATATACGATTCAAGTTAATATGACTTGTACAAGCTTCCATTGACTTGCGTAAAAATATATATAAAAACAAAAACAAACATTAACAATAAACGTAAAACATTAACAAGTAAAACTAATAAACGAAACAACAAGCAATCAACAAATCGTCGTTCAAAAGGAAATCAAAATTGTGCCAACAAATAAATCAAACAACAACAATAACAATACAGACCATCGAAATAAAATACTTAAGTGCCTACACACGTAGACATATGTACATATATTAGATCGAGTATGTATGTACATACGTTACATACATATTTATGCAGTAGAGCCGAACAGAGAAATGAAGAAAAACAAAAAGAAATAAGCAAACAAGTAAACAAGTAATCAAGGTGGGTAGACCGCGTTGGTTGGGTTCCGAAGGAGAAGAAACAAAGAAAAAGAAAAAACAAAACAAGCAAATTTGGCAAAAAGGGATCGCCGATAAGTAGTCAAGAACATGACAGCTATATTGAGTTGGAAAACAAAACATGAAGGGACAACAACAAAAGTTTAATAAAGAAGTGTTTAAGACAAAATGATAGACAAGAATAACTTCAACACTTAAATGCTGGTAACAAATTATTTTCATGAAAATAATGAGAGTTTTTAAGTGTCTCGGTCAGTGTCCTAGAACCAATTAGGTAATTTTTTTTATGTAAATTATGTTTGTAAGGTCAAAATATGAGAAGAAATATAACAAGTAATGTGTTCGAAAATTGACTGTAATGCTCCAAAATGCTTGAGGTGGATATATCTCAAAAATGTTTAGTTGTGTCCACAAGGTGTATAGGTTTAATTTTCGAAAATTGAAAAATTGTCTGTTGAAATTGTCTGCTAATGTTGCGTAGAAGCGATATATGTGGATATGGAAAAAAATGAAAAACACGTAGCTAATTATTTTTCATTAAAAGTACTTTCACCAAGATTGAAGTAAATAGGCCCATTAAATAATGGTTTTTCACAATTTCTTTATACAAACTATTAACCCGTGATTTTCGAAAAAATAAAAAAATAAAAATATTCACATTTAAAAGTACTTTCACCAAGATTGAAGTAAATAGGCCCATTAAATAATGGTTTTTCACAGTTTCTTTATACAAACTATTAACCCGTGATTTTCGAAAAAATAAAAAAATAAAAATATTCACATTTAACATTTAAGTGATTTCACTAAGTTTGAAGACAGAAGGTTCGAAAAAATAAAAAACACGTATCGCATAATTTCACATGTTAAGGGGGGAGTACACTTTGATTTTTCAAAAAAATGTATTTTTTTTTTTTTGGCTTAAAATGTTCCTTGGGATGTATACTTTAATTTAGAAAAGACTCCAAGTCCGCCAGAATATTCCTTACCGCTTTACGAAGCGATTTCCTAAAACATGTACCGGCGCGCTGAGAGAGCATTTTATCTTTAAACGCGTTTATCTCGAAACGGGGCTTTTCAAACTGGCGTGGGAAATAACTCTAACCAGTTATTATTAAATTTGGATATCGCCTAGGTTTTCTTGTTTAGAATTAAATTCTGCTTAGAAATACGTATCCACATTTTCGATTTTGTCAAAAATGGATTTTTAATCCACGATTTTGTAAGCATTTTTAGGGTTAAAAAATGGACTTTTTTTCCTAAGGCCACAACTTTTGAAAACAATTAATTTAAAAAAAATCGGAATACGTATTTCTAACCCGAATTTCATTACTTATCAGGATTTTGTTCGATTTATGTTCCAGGATCACATGGGAAGGAGTATTTTCTCACGCCGTTTTCCGACTTCCGCGCGAGGACGCCTGCGCGACCTGGTGCACCGGCCACGGGGGGACGCCAATCGAGTTCAAAAAAATACAAATTGTAGTTCGAAGGATGAGTAATAAATGGGTTATAACATATTTGCCCTCCCTGAGTGTTTTATTGCTTAAAAAAATTAACGAAAATGCCTTACTTTTTGGACGTTCAAAGTGTACTCCCCCCTTAAGATTGTTTGAAGTCAAAAGTCGTAAAAATCATGTTTTGATGATGTTTTGATTTGAAAAAAACATGAAAATTATGTTTTAATTTAAGAGTTTTCATACATTTGGAAGTCAAAAAAGTCCATCGGTTTATTGTTTTTTCGTAGTCTTTCATTATACGCGCATTAACCCATTGTTGAGACCATTAAATTTTGGTTTTCGAAAATAAAACCTGTTGAATTATTTTTTATTTAAAGTGTTTTCACCAAACTTGAAATCAGTGGTTCCATAAAATCGCGCTTCGTCATACAACTTAAACTCTTTTTTGCCCTTTTAGACCCCAAAATCCCGTCTTAGCGGAAGTTCACTTTTCAAGATTTACCTATAGTTTCAATTTCATATTTGTAGCTTCAGCTTTGATAATAAACCAGTCAGTTCATCACTCAATCAGGCAGTCAGGACAAGAAATCACATGTATGTATATACATTTTGGAAAATTTAAAAAAAATTTCGTTGATATCTTGAGTGATTTAATATAGATTAATTTTTTCAAAATACTATAAAAATTGTGTTTTTATTTTTTTTGCGACAATAAGATATATGTGACCCTTCGAAACCTTTTTTTTACTTTGTTTTGAATACTAAAAATGCGAACATGTGAAATTAAATACGTAAAAACTTCATACGAGATAAGCATATATGGCATGAAGCACTTGGGAGAGGAATATTGGGGGTTTCTATAGCCCCAAGTATCTGTGTTTTAAAAAGTTTTTGGGTGAAAAATATGGTTTTAAAAGATAAATTAGGTTCAAAGTTGTGTACTCAATTCCCTCCAAAAATGAAACCCTGTACGTGCCACTGCAAACATTTATATATACAATTGATCTTAAAGGGTTACATTTATTCTCCCAGTTCGAAAGTGCAGAATTTCCTTAGCACAATTTACACATTTCAAAGTATTTATTTTATTTATGCAACGTATTAACTGCAACTTACAAATTATTATCAGTTAACAACTTGAATACTTCACTCATTTTTTCTGCCCCTTTAATGCTTTTACTTGCTCATTTCTTTATATCTTTCTGCATTCATTTGTTGCTTTCTCAATTTCCCACCAACATTTGTTGCTTTCTCATCCACACACCTAACCACACACATTCACACACATACATATGTCCACATGGCCACACGGCACTTTTCTATGCAAACACCAGAGTCGTGTGGTAAATTTACACTTCTGACACAACGTTGAACTACAACGTTCGCCTATGACATGTTGCTGTGATCGGGTGACTACAGGTTAACGCAATATGCCAACAGGGCAGGACGCAACCCAACCAACTACGCGGTCAGCGTGTCAAAGCGCAAAAAGCGCCCAACAACTAAGCCATTTGGTTTTTCTGTGTTTGTGCCTAACTTTGCAGCGATTAACTGCAAGTTGTCAAAATGTTGTATTTTCTGTATTTTTTTTTTTCGTCCGCTCATGTCAGTCTGAAAACTTGGCAAATAACAAACACATTTTGGGCGCAAAATGTTTGTTTTTTGCTTCTTCGATTTACAGCTTTACTCACCTTTTGGGTGATTTTTTGTTTTTTTTTATTATTTGCTTTTGTGATTTGATTCAGTGAATGTTGGGGCTCAAATATCTGTGTGTGTGTGTGTGGATATTTGTGAATGTTTGTGTGTGTGGGTGGTGGGTGTGTCGTTGTTCGACATGAAGAAGGACAAATGTTATAAATGCTGGCAAGGAAGCGCAGATTTGTCTGCTGCTATTTATTGATGTCACCTGCCGCTGCGGGAGCACAAATGTGCAGGAAGTGCTATCGAGTTCGAGACGAAGGAAAACGTGTAATGGGGAAAAAATGACAGAAAAAAATTGTTGAAGGAAACGACAGAAAATAGAAAAAATAATAAAAAGAAATAGCAAGCAAATATATAAAAAAGTGGCAAGAGAACACGAAGAAAAAATTGGCCAAACATGGAACATAACAACATTTGACAGCTGCTGAGCCAAACTGGCATATTAAGTTGTCATGCTATTTATGTGTCTGTGTGTGCGTGTGTTTGAGTTTGTGTGTCAAGTATCTGCAGGTGAATAGGTGAAATTGATCTCCAGCATGTGGTGACAAATGTTTTGTCAATTGACAGGCTAATGTGCGGGCATTTGTGACATACAGCAGCAGCAGCAGCAGCAAACTTCTACAATCGCGGAGTCGCATGCGGGCAAAGAATGAACAGAAGATTGCCATTGAAATCCAATGCGATTATTGGGCATTTGAATCGTTCTGTGAGCTTAAAGATACATGAAACGGTAATCTAAGCAACTTGTAGCAGAATTATAGTAAAACGATTTGAAAATTATTTCATGTATGCTTGTAGAACCAAAGAAATAGAAGAACTTAATAAATTTATTTAAACTACGAACAAATATGATTGTAGCAAAATTAATTCATTCATTTAAATAAATTTAAAAACTAGCCAATTGATTTTGCAGCACCACAGAAAGGCTAAATCTATTCAAACTCTAAGCAGGTCCTTGATGACTAAAGAGCTCAAGTTTAAACTGAGCTCTCTAATTGCAGAACTTGAGGACAAATGCATAAACAATGCTCAGAATTCGTCACTCTTCATACATCACTAGCAGGGATAACTTTTTCCTATGGTTTTCATATACTTTTCGCATCTAAAACCACTCATAATTAAATCTATGATAACCTTGAAGCCTCTTTAGGGGCCTCTGCGCCTCTCCATTTGGTCACATCAAGAGATGATAGGGAGACCTTTCAACTTGGTCCTTCCAACGGAGACACAGTCTTCTTCTTCACCGCCGATCTGCAACTACCACGTCGAACATCTTTATCACCAGAGCTTTTTTTAATTAATTAATTAATTAAGTAAATAATTCCATTAATTACTTAATTAATTTTTAATTAATTAATTAATTTCATCATGTCCCTTTATCTAAGGACCCAAAAGCCATTAAATAATTAATTAATTAAGTAAATTAATGAAATTAATTTATTAATTAATTAATTTTAAATTAATGAAATTAATTAAATAATTAATTTTAATTTTGTACTAACGAAATAAATTAAGTAATTAATTATAAATTAATAAAACTTATTAATTAATTAATTTCAAATTAATGAAAATTAATTAATTAATTAATGAATTTAATTAATTAATTAATTAATGAATTTAATTAATTAATTAATTTTAAATTAATGAAATAAGTTAATTTATGAAATTAATTTTTTATTCATTTTAAATTAATGAAATTAATTAATTAATTTCATCATATCTCTTCTATCTAAGGACCCAAAAAATACGAACATCCGGTCATCTTGGACATACATTGTCCAACAGTGCTTTCAGTTGATTGTAAAATTCTTAAAATTTATTTTTTTTAAAATCCCTTTACTATTCGTATAACAAAAATCAGCTTTAAATCTCTTCAACTGTGATTTATGAAATTTTTTAATTTCATATTATCTACTCGACTGCTTTTCAATTGAAGGGTTATTAATGCATTAATGTTAGTGTTGGTGCTTTAATGTTTAATATAAATAATGATTTATTTAACTGCAATTAATTTATTGCATAATTAATGTAATTCATCATGCTGGCTTAAATATTCACAAGTTTATATAAATTTACATATTCATGAATGAGTACATAAATCTATACAGAAATGTTTTAAATATAAATCTACCAGAAGATACACAAAGATAACACAAAAATATATACACGCACATATGTACAAACAATATAGTTATTTATGTATGTATGGAATCAAGTAAATGCAAAACGCATTCGTGCGTAAATTAGTGCATTCGGGTCGCCTTGTGCGTTGCTGTGCTTGATAGGTGAGAGTGGCTGGCTGTATGGCCGAATGAGTGTTGGAGCTTAATGCCGCACTACATACATAGATACATACATATATATGAATATACATATTATGCATAAATATACTTGTATATATACACATAATATCTACCGTAATTTAAATTTGAATTGGTTCGATTCGTGTGTTTATGTAAATCAACATTGGACAGTGCCCACAAAAGCCGCAAATGAATTGAATTTAATTAATTAATTAAATTCATTCAGGCAACTTAGTCATTTATACAAACGCCTACATACATACATACACTTTTTAATGCATACAAATTTATATAAAAATCACTGCATGCATGTATGTAGATATTCAATTCTCTATCTGTATGTGTGCAATTGCAATTGTGTTTGCATTAATGCGGCTGTCATTGATGTGGTTGTTGTTGCTGTGCCTTTCTGTTAATAACTAATTACATTATATAATTCTTTTTATACACGATTATTGTGGTTGTCGTTATTGTGGCATTGAGCACTACAAAAGATTAATGCAACCAAACAACCAAATATGCATCGCTGAACACTGCATTGCGCACATTGCTGCACAGTGGGCTATGAACAGCGATTCGTTGCAACAAAATTAGTGTTGAAATTCTAAAAAAAATAAAATAAAAAAATAAATAAAATTAAATAAAACATAAAATAAAATAAAATAAAATAAAATAAAATAAAATAAAATAAAATAAAATAAAATAAAATAAAATAAAATAAAATAAAATAAAATAAAATAAAATAAAAAAAAATAAAATAAAATAAAATTAAATAAAATAAAATAAAATAAAATAAAATAAAATAAAATAAAATAAAATAAAATAAAATAAAATAAAATAAAATAAAATCAAATCAAATCAAATCAAATCAAATCAAATCAAATCAAATCAAATAAAATCAAATGAAATCAAATGAAATCAAATCAAATAAAAAAAATAAATAAAATAATAAAATAAAATAAAATAAAAAAATAACATAAAATAAAATAAAATAAAATAAAATAAAATAACATAAAATAAAATAAAATAAAAAAAAATAAAATAAAATAAAATAAAATAAAATAAAATAAAATAAAATAACATAAAATAAAATAAAATAAAAACAAAATAAAATAAAATAAAATAAAAAAAATAAAATAAAATAAAAAAAAATAAAATAAAATAAAATGAATTAAAATAAAATAAAATAAAATAAAATAAAATAAAATAAAATAAAATAAAATAAAATAAAATAAAATAAAATAACATAAAATAAAATAAAATAAAAAAAAAATAAAATAAAATAAAAAAAATAAAATAAAATAAAAAAAAATAAAATAAAAAAAAATAAAATAAAACAAAATAAAATAAAATAAAATGAATTAAAATAAAATAAAATAAAATAAATGAAAATAAAATAAAATAAATGAAAATAAAATAAAATAAATAAATCTCCTAATCTGGCAATATTGACCGAGACCATCACTTTGAGGTTTTCTTTACATCATACTTCAAATGGAAACAAAGCCTGGCGCTAAGGATTTATGGTTCATCTGGGTGATATGTCTCAGAATATCTGGTAAAAGTTAAGAAGCTACACTATATGTACAGCTTCTTGTTCAACTGCCCTCGATAGACTTTTTTGCTTACGCGGTTTTATTTACTAACTAAACGAAAAAGCGGGTCAAAAAAACGTTTCCACTTTATATAAACAATAGCACAATAGATCACCACTGGTCGCAGTGCAATATCCCCTTTCTAATCAATCAATCAAACATAAGAAATTTGAAAATAATGTTAGGAACTTGTAAGGATCACAGTATATTAATTCTTAGCCGCAGTGTACAATAGCTACATTACTGTTTAAAGATTCTTAGAAGTCATTGCCATGTGTTTGCCTGAAGGACCTCTGTAAAGCGAAATCAAAAGACTCTCTCTCTAGGTTTATCTTTTTCATAAATCTATGTAGCCACGTAGGC
Organism: Melieria omissa; assembly: GCA_963971225.1. Lineage (NCBI taxonomy): Eukaryota > Metazoa > Arthropoda > Insecta > Diptera > Ulidiidae > Melieria > Melieria omissa. Next base: position 105,976,789 of record OZ020267.1, on the reverse strand, counting down.
ATCATATGACAAATTTATGACAATTTATAGGTTAAACACGTAAAATTTTCAAGGGAACTGTGTTTTAGATACCAAAATCCACATACAAATTTCTAAACAATATTTAGATGAGATGTCACTAGGATGTAACGATGGGAGGACCAAGTCAATCATACTTAAAATGCCACAAATCAATCAATTCACTCAAACAAAAAATTAATATGCCATTAAATTGCCACTAGAAAAGTAACGATGAGAGAATCGAGTATGTCGTCCTTTAGAAGCCAAGAATTTTACCAAAATTTTAAAACATTTTTAATTTAAGTTTACACTAAGAAAGTGACAATGGGAGTATCGAGTCCATCGTCCTTTATACCAAATATAAAAAATATTCAAATAAGTTGTAACTAGAAAAGTAATGTTCTACATTGTTCATTGTGCTTTAAATGCCACAAATTACACAAAAATTTAAACATAAAATTCATTTAATTTTGCACTAAGAAAGTAATGATTGGAGTATTGAGTACTTCGTCCTTAAGATACAACAAATCACCAAAAATAAAAATTAATATGCAATTAAATTGTCTCTAGGAAAGCAATGATGTGAGAATCGAGTATGTCGTCCTTTAGATGCCACAACCCACACCAAAATTTTAAAACAAATTAAGTTCACACTAGAAAGTAACGATGGGAGTATCGATTTTAACGTCCTTAAGTGCTAAAAATCACCCAAAAACACTAAAATAATATTCAAATAAGTTGCAAATAAAAAAGTAATTTTGAGAGAATCAAGTACATTGCTCTTTAGATCTGACAAACATTAAAAAAAAAATATTCAATTAAGTTCAAACTGGGAAAGTAATAATGGGAGAATCGAATGCATCGGTCCTGAGATGCAACGAAGGACCCAACAATTTAAAATAATATTCAATTAAATTGCCACTAGAAAAGCAATAATGAGCGAATCGAGTACATTGTGCTGTAGATGCCACAACCCATACCGATCTCTAGAGAAACCTGAGTGAATCCTGTGATGTCAAGGAGTCAAGATTGTTGTTTCTCAACACATCACTGTCAAATAATTCAAATCCGATTCAGGCTCAAACGGGACAGACACACAGAAAGTGGACTGCCGTATGATCAATTCTCCCCCAGTGAAAACTATATTGTTGGTAGGAAAATGGTGATCAGTTGGAAGCAGATATTTCAAAATCAAAAATTTTTTTAAAATCAAAAATGAAAAATATTAATTATGCTTGTTCAACAAAGAGACGCTGACAAAAGGCCATTTGGGGAAGTGTAACTTGCGCTGCTATTAATTTCTAATTTAAGAAAGATTGTTTCCCTCAACACAAATCTTCGATTGAACCATCGAGACTGTAGTTCGACTACAGTCAGTATTGATTCTTCCCAATACTAAAGAAAATTTTCCGATTTTGTTTTTAATTTCCTCTTTTGCATTCATAAACTTTAATTTGTGTGTATTTTTAGTTGCATCTGCATCACTATGCAACAAGCATTCGTGCATAATAACAGCGAATGCGTCTGCCTGTGTACGCGTGGGCGCCATTTGGCCCATGTTTTTTACCTCCTACTTCAAGCTTTCATTTCATTCTTTCAATCCACCATCGACGCATTCACCGCTTTCCGTCAGCAGTCAGTGGCGATAATCATTGGTGTTTTAATTTTTAATGCGCAAGCAATGATTAAAAATGCCACACGCAACAACAACAACAACAACAGCAACAACAATAATTATAAATATAAAACAATAACAACAGTGCACACAACGCATACAACTACAGCAGCGGCCATAATGTTGGCCACAATGGCAACAATAAAAACAACATTTGCTATAGCAACCACACACGCCCGCGCTGACATTTAATGCAATTTGTTAAATAATTTATTCAATAAAAACGCAATAAACGCAACAATCACAACAACAACAATTTATAATCTGCTGCACATCAATTGTTTCCGGCTTCCGTTTCGAACGCACACAAGCAGTTTGTCTCTTTCACACGCGTTTTCATATAAGTTTTTTTCGACTTTGCTTGTTGACCAGTTGTAGTTGTTAATTTGTATCTTTGCACAAATGTAGAGCAAAGTTTTTGTTAAAACTTTTAATGTTTTTTTTTTTTTTAATTTTTGTAATGAATAATTTTTTACACTTTTGTTTTTTTTTTGTTTTTTTCTGATCTTCTTGCGAGTTTTATTATTGTTACCGTTGTGTGTGATTTGCTGTGTTGTGGTCATGCAATTTTGTGTGCCTGAGAATTCATTTGTAGTCAAATTTCCGGTTTGTCGTTGTGTGTGTTGTATGAAACTCAGGAAGTCCGTTAAATATTTAATTGTTTGCACTTATTTAAAATTTATATGCATTTTCATTAGGTGCAGCAAATTCCAGACCATAGAGAATCAATTTGTAGGACTTCTGCTCATATGTGCATAAATATTTCAATTAATATTTTTTAATAATTTTAATATTTTTTTTATTTTTCCAACATATACAGAATTTATTTTATATTGTGTTGGAAATGTCCTCAAGTGTCCATAAGTGTGACTATTATGTCTTCTTCTAAAAAGTTAAATTTTTTAAAATCTAATTTTTTAATACGAAATGGTAATAAAATCCGCCTTAAAATATGCAATAAACAACTCGACATTGCTTTCCGCCAGTTATTGACAAATACAATTTTTTGTTGCATACCTTTAGGCTTGCAATTTCATTCCAAAATGACACTGCATACTATCGCCGCTCATATAACACCATAAATTGTCAGAACACCTAACAGCTAAACACCGAAGCACTCGCCAACGCCCAGTCCTCCTTTTTCCAATCGCACAAAAGACATTTTTGCCATGCTGGCACAATACACAAAGCTGAAACCGTTATCTGCCGCCTAACATCAGCCAAGCGAGCAATTTCGAAAATCATTAACAATGAAATATGGAAACCCAAAAGTAGCAACAACAGCAGCAGCAGACAACAGACAATGCGCCCGTCTGCGGCCCGGGGGGCGTATGTGTGAAATTTCAACTGCACCATTGTCACATAATTTGCGCATAAATTTCCAAAAATTTTTCACTAATGCTAATTCTGTTCTCTGCCGCAAACACTTTGCACTGTGCTTTGCGTTTGGCCACTGTTTTGTGTATATGTGAGTGTGAGTGCTGGGGTGCGCGCAATTTATCACCGGCCGCCTGCCATGGCAGCCCTAATCGCAATTATTTTCAACACGCGCGCTATCTGTCCCCATGCCCGCTGCCTGGCGGCTAGTGGCGCTCTCGCTTTGACTGCTCTGTAATTGTGCATTATCAGCGCTCCTTGGGGAGAACTTTGGCCAGTGCGTAGGACAACAACTCCTTCGCTGCGACGCATTGGTCTGGTGTGCTTCAGCTAATTATAAATGGTAGTCGAATTGGTTGCCACTTGGCTGCTGTTGTCTGTGGCGTTTGCGTTGTGGGCTGAATTTACAAACAACAAACTTTAATAATTGCGCCTAAAATTTGGTTACGAAATGTTGTAATAAATTTTAATTGTGCAAATGGTGTTGAAGCGAACGAAAGGATATTCAATGGGGGCGGGGCGTAAGATGCAAGAAAAAGTGAGGGTAGAAATATGAAACATAAAGCAGAAAGAGTGTTGTGAGGCAGAAAAGAGAAACTATTTATAAGGACCCAAGAGACAAACAAATAAGTAGTTGAAAAATTTTATGAGCTAAAAGGTACACTTAACTTGAGTGTGAGCGTGTAGAGAAAGACGGAAAGAAAGGTTGTTCGATGAGAGTTTTTATACACTTTAAATTAACTAACTCATTTTTTATTTTCGGTTTTTTATTTGCCTTTTTTACTACCTAAAACATAATGTTTTGAAAATTTTTATTATTTGTTATTTGTTTTCTATATTCTATTCTCCGTTTTTTATTTGCCATTTTCTATTTGAATTTTTGCATTTTACCTAATTTTTCCTATTTTATTTCAATTTTCTGTATAAAATTTTGTTGTATTTATTTTCAATGTTAAATTTTAGATTTAAATTTATTTTTCTTAAGTTCTAACATATTAGGCCGATGTTGGTCGATCGACAAATCTCGCCCTCACAACATGCGTACTGCAGCGGTAAATCTGTAGAAACCGGTCTGCATTGCATAATCCATACCATAGAGAAATCACTTGAGTGCAAGGAATTTACTATGGTATCTTTTACAGATATTGAAGGAGCCTTTAAAAACATCACATGGGAAGCCATAACCGACGCGCTTGCAGACCTGGGTGTAGGCAGGTAGAGTAGCACTGATTGAGTAGCTACTTCATAGCCGCATCATCAATGCAAGTCTTGGTACCGCATCTGCACGAAGATCTGTAAATAGGGGGATACCCCAGGGAGGAGTCCTCTCACCACTTCTTTGGAATTTAGCGGTGAACACACTGCTAATGCGTCTAGAGAGGGCGAAGTGCAAGGTAGTCGCTTACGCAGATGATGTTGCTATTGCGGTCTCCGGAAAGTTTCCTTTAATTATCAGGGATGTGTTGCAACATGGCTTGAATATCCTAACAAGTTGGGCCATTGAATGTGGTCTTAGCGTCAACCCACCTAAAACGAAGCTAGTTCTCTTCACAAATAAACATAGAATACCTTAGATTGATCCCCCGCGACTGCAAGGGATCGCTCTGAATTTCTCGGATACTGCTAAATATTTGGGACTTGTGTTAGACAGGAAACTCAACTGGAAACCTAACGTCCTGAAGAGAGCCAAGAAAGCCAGTATTGCCCTTTATACATGTAAAAGGATGATAGGGAATGTATGGGGTACAAGACCATATATCGTACACTGGCTGTATACCGCCGTTGTTCGGCCTCTTTTGTTTTATGGGATTGTAGTCTGGTGGCCTTCATTGGCCAAAAGGTCTCACTTCCAAATACTTACCAAAATTCAAAGGTCCGCAGAGTTATGTATAAGTGGGGCCCTGCAGACTACTCTCACTAATGCTTTGGAAGTTGTGCTTCACCTAATCGCATTGGATATCCTGGGAAGGCAATTGGCCGCCAATGCCGGCATGCGCGCTTCCGCGTATTGGAGAGTTGGGCGTTACGGGCACTCTTCTATTCTAAATTATTTCAAAGGCATATTTCAGAATGTTGACTACATGACACCTGACCTGTTCCTTGATAAGGACTATCAGGTTGTTATCACATCTAGAGCCGAATGGGAGCTGGGTGTGTTCCCTGCCAGCGGTGATGTCCATATTTATACGGATGGATCGAAACTGCTTGGTCAGGTGGGCTCTGGTATCTCCTTAGAAGATAGCCAATCAGCGCTTAGAGCTCTGAATGCGGTTAAAATAATATCAAAGACTGTTCTCAGCTGCAGCAAATCTCTCAACGAGACTGCCAAGCAGCTTCATATTCGCCTATGCTGCGTTCCAGGTCATAGGGATATTCCAGGGAACTGTAGTGCGGACGAGCTCGCGAGATAGGGTACTACTGAGCAGTTAGGCCAAGAGTTGACCACGCTCGGTGTCCCTCTTTTAACATGTAAGCTTCGTATCCATGCGAGCTCTATACACGATACGAATTTAAGATCAGTTGAAGGCAACACAAGCCTCCTTGCGCACCAACTTTGGCCCACCTTAAATCTCCGACGTTCTAAAGAACTCTTCTCATTAAATAGAGCCCAGATCAGAACCATCATCGGTGTCCTTACGGGTCACTGCCTAATCGGCACCCACGCAAAAAGGATGGGGCTGTTTTCGAACGACTTGTCGCAGCTGTTTGGACGAGGAGGAGGGAGAAAAGATTCCTCATTTACTATGTTTTTGTCCTGCTTTATTCAGAAGAAGGCTGACCTACTTAGGCAACTTCTTCTTCGGAAGTCTAGAAGATCTAGCTGATAAGAACATACGCCGTCTTCTAACCTTCGTTAATAGCTCCAACTGCTTTAACGAGTGAGCAAAATGATGCTCGATCTCATGTGGTATCACAATGGGCCGCTTGGCCTAAGTGTGCTCCTCCTGGAGCAGCCACACCTACCTACCTACCTATATAGAATACCCATTTGGTTAGTTTTTATTTTTTATTTGTTTTGTTATTGTTATTTTTCGTATTTAATTCAAAATTTTTATTTTTCTTCTTTTTTATTTAGAATTTTCGATTAGTTTCTATTTTTCGTCTAACTTTAATTGTTTCTTTTTTTAGGTTAAGTTAAAATAAATTTATTCAACTTTTAAGTTTAGAAATTTTTATTTTTTTTCAATTACTAAGCATATTTTTTAATTTTTTGGATTTTAGAATTTTGAATTAAAAATTAAAATTAAAAAAAAATTAAAAATGTTGTTTTTAATTTTTAGTTTAAATTAAATTTTTTTGTAGGTATTTATTTATTTTTTTTTTGTTTTTCGTTTTAAGTATTTAGCTAATTTTATCTTTTGGATTTTCAATTTTACTTATAAAATGTTTTAAATGTAATTAATATTTTGATGGTAATCTGAGTCGGGTAAATTTTTCTTGAATTTAATATATAAAATAATTTTTGAATTTTTATTTACTAATTTCATATTTATTTTTTTGAATTAAATTTCTAATATTAATACTTATTGCAATAACTAAGTTTTTATTGTTTAGATTTTATTTCTTAATTTTGTACTTGAATTTAACTTTGAATTTATATTTTTTTTATTTTGTATTATTTTGAATTATTTTTATTAAATTTTTTTTTATTATTTTGAATTATCAGGTGTACAACTTTGCTTCCGCCGTTTTCCGATAGGTGGCTGTACCGGCTGAGGCTGGTTGAAATACATAGATGGTAATGCCTTTAAAATGAGTGTGGACAGTGCCTAACGAATTGTCATCGCCGTTTCAGTGACAGTTGTTCTTGTTTTCGTATTATTCACGCTCGAAAATGTCCGTTCATGTGCCCAATTCTCGCCATTTGTGGGAAGTTTTACTTTTCTGTTACAATTCGAAAAAAATGCAGCTGAAGCGCATCGAATGCTCTCAGAAACTTACGGTGATGCTGCTCTGAGTGAAAGAACGTGTCGGGAGTGGTTTCAACGTTTTAAAAATGGTGATTTCGATGTCGAAGACAAACATGGTGGTGGAAGAGAAAAGTGAGTGAAAGAAAAGGAAGTGATTTACTACGAGCTCTTAAAACCGAGTGAAACCATCACAGGAGATCGCTACCGAACGCAACTGATGCGCCTTAGTCGCGCGCTAAAAGAACAGCGGCCACAATATCAAGAGCAACATGACAAAGTCATCCTCCAACACGACAATGCTCGGCCTCACGTCGCAAAAGTGGTCAAAAAGTACCTGGAAACGCTGAAATGGGAAGTCTTGCCCCACCCGCCGTATTCCCCAGATGTCGCCCCTTCTGACTTCCACCTATTCCGTTCGATGGCACACGGCCTGGCAGATCAACATTTTCAATCCTTCGAAGAATTGGAAAAATGGATTGCTTCATGGATAGCGTCAAAAGAGGACTCCTTTTTTCGAGCCGGGATCCGAAAATTGCCGGAAAGATGGGAGAAAGTTGTCGCTAGCGACGGACAATACTTTGAATAATACATCTGTAAGCACTTTTTCGCAATAAAGCTTTTAATTTTGGAAAAAAACGGCGGAAGCAAAGTTGTTTATATTTCTTTTAATTTATTGATATTTCAACATATATATCCATGATTTTTTAATTAAAAAAACCGAATTATTTTTGATTCAACATGTCTTAACCCATTCGATACCGATTGCACACCGTGTGTACAATGGATTTTCGAGGCTATAAGACAGTAATGTGCGATTATCAGTTATTCTGAGCAAACTAGTCGTCGAAATACGATTTTTCTGGAACTAATGAAATATGTAAAGTACAGGAAGAATAAATATGGCATTGGTTGTACAGTGTACAATACAAAGAAAAATTAAATTTCGCTCCTGTCGACCGTGTTCGAAAAAAATCGTCGTCTCGAATGTGTTAATGTACGTTACCAGCATACAACATGGCATCGCAGCTGCATTAAACAATTTTAATCAGAAAAGGGTTTTTACACAAAATTTCAAATATTTATTTCACTCACAACCACCGCATGAAGTCCATTTGTAGTCCACACAATGTCATTCAAATAAATTAATATTTAATGCCTAAGGAATCGTTGTGGTTTTAAAACCATACTGAAGCAATTTAAACATTTGGTAAAAATATGCCACAGCCTATGTTGCAGCTGTGCGCTCGTTGAATCCTTTTACGCACTTAACACGCCGGACTTATCAAATTGACAGCTTTTCGCATTAAGCCCGCAGCATGGCAACAGCAATGGACACGCATTCAAAGTGAGGCTGGCATTGCTTTCATTGCCTTTTTGGGTCGCGCATAAAATAATAAAAACTTTAAACGACAACTGCAACATGTGCCGCGGGCGTGCTTCACGTAAACAGCGACAGTTGTGCCGAGTGCCGAGCGGTGACAGTGGCAAAAATGGCCGCCGGTCAGCTTCTTGAATTGTCAACGGCACCGGCAACACAAACAACACCAACGCTTCGGGCCGTCGTCAGGCTTTTGTCTACACGCCAGCAGTCCACACACAACATATGTGTGTGTGTGTGCGAGCGAGTGTATGTGTTTGTGTGTGGATGTCTGCATGTGTGGCATGAAATGTGAAAGCGGCAAAATAAAAATATGACACAAAGTGCACAACAAAAGCACAACAATTCGACGCTCGTTTTTCATATGTGCGGCTTTTTTTTATTATATTCTTTTTTTTTGTTCATGTTGCTGTTCTTCATAATAAAAGTGCACATTTTTAACTTTTGACTTGGCTTTTGTCGGCTGCTGTCCACCTCGTTCCGTACTGCAACGGCTGCTGTCCAACTCAATCTGACCTGCCTTCCGCTTGTCTGTTGGCGTCTTTCCGCTGTTGCGCCGCTGCTGCTTGTCTACTTGTCAAAAAATAAAAAAATAAACGACGAAGAAGCAAAAATCGCATAAAATTTTTTTTCTGACTTTCAATGTAAATGGGGATATGAGCGATGGCGAAGGCGGATATGCGTCGCAGCATATGTTCATAGTCGGCGTGTACGCATAGTTGACATGTGGGCTTACACTGGCACTCAAACACACACACACGCACACACACACAGATGCGCGCGCGTACGCACATGTGCGCGCGCGTACGCACATGTGCGCGCACTGATAAACATGTGGAAATATGAACCTTTATGCTGCAAGGGAAACGGGAAATTGACTTTTAAATATGTGCACATTGACTCTTATGGGGTGCGATAAGCGCCCACAGGCAGCTGGGGCTTCAAGTTGCCGGCACATGAAGAGTGAAAGGGGATTCGGGACCAGCGTTTATTATGACAGTTGAGTGATTTATAATTCACGCTCAGCGTGCACATGCAAACAGCAACGGGCAATAAATAAAAATTATGCTTTTCAAACTAAAAGGTGATGAAAAGGCTTTGCTTATCAGAAAGGTTTACACTTGAGATTTTACTGCTTGAATGATAACTTTGAAATATTATTAAATAAATTTTAATAGAAAATACAATGAGAAAGTAGTTCCTTGTTTAGATATAGCCGAACAAGTTTTATTTGATTGTTAAATTAATTTTGAGATATTAGAATCCATAAGAGTATAAATTTGTAGTTTCGTTTCCTCGATATTAGTTTAAAGACGGAACATTTTCAAGTAAAAGTTCAAGCAAATTTTAAAATAAAAGACAAAGACTAATTAATTCCTTGTTTAGTAGTAAATCGTTAAATACATTTTTTTTTGAGATTAGAAACCAAACGAGTATGCAATTTTAGTTTTGTTTTCACAATTTCAGTTCGAAGTTGCTAGAACTTACACAGCTTGAACGAATCTCTGAGAAAAGTTGACCTCTTGAACAAATCGCTTCTGTACCTTCCTTTCTCTGAGGTTTAATTGTGTACTTTGTGCTTTGAAATATATACCCATAAATTGGAAATTAATAAGAAAAACTTTCAAATAAGAATTCCAAGATAATGATGAATTGAGAGGATTTACAGTTTTATGATGTTACTGAAAATTAGACTAAAAATTTAACTTACGAAGTCATCGACAGACAGAAGAATCTACAGAATGAGGTGCCGGAAACTAGACTACAAAACCCCTAAAAGAAAGAATTTAAGAGAAGAAAGAAGAAGAAAAAGAAACAAGAAGAAAAAAATTCGACAAGACACAAGAACAAGAATCTACAGGATCTTCAGTATAATGATGTTACTGGAAATTAGATCGCAAAACCCTTTAAAAAATTGTAAAAGATGTAATTTCAGTGAAGAAGTTCTCGACAGAGAAAAGCATCCACAGGCACTACAGACTTAAAATTAGACTGCAAAACTCTTTCAATTTCAATAGAAAACTCACATTTAAGAAGTCCTTGAAAGATAGAAGAACCGACAGGATCTATAGTTATATGACGCAACTGGAAATTAAACTGCAAAACTCTTAAAATTTATTGAGAAAAACTGTAATAGAGAAGTTCTTGACATACAAAAGAGTTGACAAAACCCTTAAATTTTATAAAGGAAAATCACACTGAAGAAGTCCTTGACAGATAAAAGAATCCACAGAAACTACAAACTGCAGAAATTAGACTGAAAAAACATTTAAGTGTGAACACAAAAATCACAGTGCAGAAGTCTCCGACAGATAGAAGAATCTACAGGATCTACAGAACAAAACCCTTAAATTTTATAAAAGAAAATGAAAAATTCCTTGAAAAAGTCCTTGACAGATGGAAGAATCCACAGAAACTACAAACTGCAGAAATTAGACTGCAAAATCATTTAAGTGTGAACACAAAAATCACAGTGCAGAAGTCTCCGACAGATAGAAGAATCGACAGGATCTTTAGTTTTATGACATTAAATGAATTAAGAATATAAAACCCCTTAAATGTTAATAGCAAAATCTAACTTAAGAAGTCTTTGATAGACAGATAAATCGACTGGATCTTCAGTTTTATGACTTTGATTGCAATTCGAATACAAAAACAGTTAAATGTTAAAAGAAAAACCTAACCCTCTTTATTTTCATAATGAAGAAGTTTTCCACAGACACAAGAAGACTGCAAAATTATTTCAATATTGAAAGAAACATTTAACTTAAGAAGTCCTCTACAGACAAATGAAACAACAGGATCTACAGATGTTTGCCTTTAGGATAGGTTAGGTAGCGAAGGATGTCAAAATGGCCCATTGTGAATCCCTTCTTGAAGCCAGTGACTCTCAGTCCGGGGCAAACCAATTCAACCTCTTGATGAAGGAGAGTAGATCCGAAATTTCAACTATTGCCGTGCAAGCCAAGTCTGCCAGGAACCTTGACCCAAGGTACGGAGACGGCGTTCCTGCAGAGCCGGGCAGTGGCACAGGTAGTGTTGGATCGTTTCTACTTCTTCTTCACCTCCACAGCTTCTGCAGACATCACTGGACGAGAGGCACGATTTGACAAGCATGGATCCAATGGCGCAGTGTCCAGTAATGGCTCCAACAAGCTGCCTAATAGAGGTTCGGCTCAGGGACAGTACAAATCGTGTTTTCCTCACAGAACGGGAAGGCCGTATTGCCCGGCAGATACTGCAATCAATTCTGCTCCGCCATGAGGACTCGATGTAAGTTTTGCTCAACCTGTCAATATGCAAATACAGGGCAGATATCGGAGGGATCACAGAGTTATCCACTTCGGTGAGAGGCATGACGGCCCCCTTTCTTGCCATATCGTCCACTGCCCCATTTCCTGCCACTCCAGAGTGGCCCGGAACCCAACAGAGAGTGACTCGATGATGCCCGATGCCTCGAAGTGCAGTGCGACAACTCTACACTACCTTTGATTTCACAGTGGATGATTCTAGTGCTTTAAGAGCTGCCTGACTATCCACACAAATTGTGATTTTCGTGGGTAATCCGCTGTCGCGGATTAGTTCATCAGCTTTCCAAATTGCAAAAATCTCCACCTGAAAGATGCTACAGAGGTCCGGGAGTCTGAAAGAACGTTGCGCCCCCAGTACATCTGAGTGGAGACGAGCTCCTGTACTTTCCTCCATCTTAGAACCGTCTGTGAAGATGGTGATGGAGGCGTCTCTTGTCACACTTGTAAGTCCCCATTCTTCCCTTGAGGGAAAGGAGGTAAGTGCGCGCGAATCAAAATCCAGGTTTGAAATCAGATAATCCAGTTGCCTGAACTTGATTTTAAACTAAAAAAACCCTTCAAATATCGAAAGAAAAATCTAATTTGAGAAGACCTGGACAGACAGAAGAATCGACTCGAAGTACCGTTGTATGTCGTTTCCTAAAAGCAGTTTGTAAACCTCTAAAAAAATGGAACTATAGATGTCCACGATCTGACTGAATCTCTAGCAAAACTTTTGGTATTATAACTTTCTTTTAAGTTGCATACTTTTTGGCTGCTAATGTGTGGCCGGTACTTTTGCAGCCTCACTTAGATTGTGTGAGATAAGGTTGGGTTAGACACCTCAATAGCGCAAATTAGCTCATCCAATGGAGACATCAGAACTTCTTAATGAGTCTGCTAGAAATAATATGACACATCCACTCTGGCAGTATTGCAGGTACCAGGATCAAAAGAAGCGATGGTCATATTTTTAAAACAATTAAAGATATCGCTACATCGGTACCTGATGTTCTATATAAGAAATGCTACCAATCTGGGCATCGATTTTTAGTTTAGGTTAACATTTATATATCCAACATCACAGTGACGCACACAGAATCTTATTTTAAGGAGAGAGAGGTTTTTTAAACAGTTATTCAAACCCTGCTCACCACCAAAAATCTTTCCCTTTGAAAAAACCTCCCAATCTCCACTGCAACAACGTTTCAATAGCAAAACCACACACCGATCAATTTGATCGATTAATTTCATCACAAAGGAGAAAGAAAATCAATTTCCTATTTGCTTTTTTTTCAATTGAAAAAATCTTCACCAATTGCCGCATTTGATGTGCAACACAAAGAATTTAAACTTTCTCAATCAGTTTAAATTTACACTTCAACTTTATGAAATATGCATGACGGAGAGAAAAAGTGCCAAATGAATTCGGCTTGAACTGAACGACAGAGCTCGCCAGCGGCCGGGCGCCACATGTCAACCTTTTCTTGTTATTTGTGCAATTTATGCCAACAGGAACACCGAGAGTGTGAATGTGTATGGTGAGACTGTGGCGAGGTTGCGGTACGTCGGCTGGCGTTGTGGTGCGTCGTGTTGTCGCCGCATGCATGGCATAAGTGTTAACACACACACATACACTCACATATTTATATGTATGGATGCATTACATATATGTGTGTATGTATGTATATGTGAGCAATTTTTTCCCTACACATTTGCATAACCCGGAGCTAAAAAAGTTGACGCATAACAATTCGTTCGCCCGCGCCAGCCATGCCACCTTTTAGCAATTCGCTTTTTTATGATATTTTGGGTTTTCGATTTTTTTTATCCTTTATTTTCTCTCACACACTTTTTCGCATATGTGTGTTTTTTGTTGTTGTTTGGTGCGTTTCTCGTTTTTATATTTGGTTGTTTTATTGTTCACAATTGCCACAGTCATAAATTTGTTTGTTTGTTTGTTTGCCTGTTGACTTGGTTGACTTCGCTCTGCTTGGTTTTACTCATACTGAGCATTGTTGTTGTTGTTGTTATTATTGTAGCCGCAGTGTATTTGTATTTGTCGCGCATTCGGCTGGCGACAACTGTTGGCAGCATTTTTTGCTTCTTTATTTTTTGTTGTTGGTTTTGTCATTGCGACCGACTTTAGGTGTTGCAAATATACATATATATATTTTTTTGTATTTTGTTCAAGTTTTTTATTGTTATGAAATTTATGTGTTATCATAAAATCACATTAAGACTTTTAATAAAATGAAAGTGAAACAAATTTAGTGCACTTACAGCAAATGGTGAGCGTTTTTGTTTTGCCGGTGTAAAATTAAAATATTTTTCATATTTATTTGCAAAAAATATATGTTTTATTAGCAAATCTTCACTCTTAGCATACTTTTAGGTGTTGTACAGTAAATTTTCAGCTTGCAAATAAATTTTCATTTCTTATGATGTAAAATTTTTCAAGTAATTTGCCTGTATTGTCGAGCGTAAAGTTTTGTTGCATATTTTTAGGATGAACCATAAACACGAAGCTGCCCGAGTACATATGGCAGACATATTTCGATTTTATTTGCCCATGTCAAGCAATCTGTCAAGACACCACAATCGACACGTTAACGGCAAATCAACTTAAAAGTCAAATTTCTGTACAGAAAGAGAGAATGAGAAAGTTGAAATTTCCTTGTAGGCCTAAAAATATGCTAACTTGTTTTATTATGCATATTTTTTATTGTCTATCATTGTGTATTCGGGGCAAATATTTGAATTTTCCAATCTCAGTGATACGGCGTAGTATTGTTTAGGGTAATTTTGAAGAGTGAAGAATGATCTTTGATGGGTTTGAATGATTCCAAAAAAAGGAATTATTCCATAAACTGTTAAAAGGAAGCAAAAGGACGAGAATGAGAAGGCAGAGGGTCAAATTTGTAAAATAACAATTTAAATTCAGCCCAACCTACCATGGGCAGCAAGATGGGGAATACAAAATACTCCACATTCAACCGATCCCAAGCCTACTCCACATAAATCCTTAACCCATCTTTAAGTTGATTTCATTTCAAAAAATACAAATAATTGATTTTTGTTGACTCCATCAGGATTTTCCTGCCGTTACCATTCATTTCAATAACTTTGCAATTAACATCTGGCAAAAGGCATAAAATTAATGAATTTTCTCCTTCCTAACATTAAGTAAATATAATGTACATAAATACTATTTGTTCGTAAATATATATGTAATGTTTTTTTATTTTCCTTAACATTGCCCTATTTGTTGTTGGCATTGTTATTATCGCTTTGTTGCTGGCACTCAACCATTTGTTGACTGCAAGTTGACATTTGAATTGCACGACTGCTGTTTCCTTCCATATCCTGTTTGCCGCTTCCTGTTGAATTCCTTTCTTTCTTTTTTTTATTTCTTTCTTTATTTTCTTGCCACTTTTTGCCTCATGCTCTGTCTTGTTTATTTTTTTAGTGTTTGTTTTTATACAAGTTCAACTTTCAATTGTTGGCTGCAATTATTCTTGTTTCTGGTTGATTGTTGCTGTTTTGTTTTGTTTTTTGTTTTTTTTGTGTGGAAAAGGCAGCATTTTTAATTAGGGTCAGCCGTAAGCACTTAAGCATTGACCTTAATTTCTTTTATATTTCACATTGGAAATATAAAAAAAAATATCTTTACATATTTCTTAACGCTTTTTCATTATGTAGCTTTTGTATTTATGTATTGAATAAAAGTTTTGGTTGAAGTTTTTGTTTCGATTAACTTTGATTGGGATGTGTCAAAAGTAATATAAAAAATCTATAAACTAAGAAAATTTACAATAAAAATTGCTTAGTTTGCAATTTATAATAAACTTTTAAGAATTTCAAAAATTTAATTTGGTTTGGCTGCTTTTAGCATTAAAACTTTAAGCAAGCAGTCGAAATGAAACAATAGAATTTTCTCAGCCATTGCCGCAAAAGATTGGTTTTTTTGACTAATTTTTGTTATTTTCTAATTTCTTTTCTTTTAATGTGTGTAATGAATCTCACAAAGTTTAACCAAAATCTTTGACTTTGCAAGTGCTGTCACCTTCATATAAAAGTCAGAAACTTTTCAGACCATAAATAGCTCAAGATTAGATTAGATTAGACTGGTTGGGGCTAGAAATTAGCTTCATTTTGAACTATTGTGCCTTGCCCGAGTTCAGTACTGAAAGAGACTATTTCCTCTTATTTTCTCAAAGAACATTTGAACATTTGATTCTTGCGAGATCAATTTCAGACAGACGAGTAGTCTGTAATAGCTCCTTGCCTCCTAGTGCCTGCTTTCTTGCATGAACTAAGGCCGCGCATTCAGTGATCAGGTGTATGGAAGTTTCGTCATCCTCCATGCAAAATCTACATATTTCACTGTCTGTTAATTTTAGACAGTGTCCGCTAATTGCTCCTGTCTTGAGTTTTAGTTCCGGTCTGCTCAAACGCAGGAGACATTTTGCATTTCTGCTTAAGTATCGCGGGAGAAAGGCTTTGGTACATTCCATACCAATTGATTTTGACCATCTTGCATTTGCTTTGATCAAGTATTCTTGCTTAATACAACCTTTGTAATAAGATTCGCTGAGACACCTAAGATCGGTTCGGGTCCGAATGATCGCTTTCCAGCTCCCTCCCTTGCCAATCTGTCTGCATCCTCATTACCATCATAGCCGCAATGTGCTGGAATTTAGTGTATTATTACCCGATTCCCTGTTGACAGTTGTTGGAGAAGATTAGCTGTCTCCCATACCAACTTGCGGCCTGGCTGTCTGAGATTATGATAATCCTTTTCCGATGAGGGTGAAGGTTCAGAATTTCTCTGACACACTGATTGATAGCACAGACTTCCGCTTGGAAGATGGTTGCCAAACTACCAAGGCTGACTGACATTTGGGTACTGGAACTGTATATCCCCGATCCTGTGCCTTCTACAGTCTTGGATCCATCAGTGTACCAGACAATGTCATCACAGGTAAGACTGATTTTTGAATTGTCCCAGTCTACTCTGTTAGGAATATGTGTCCTATATTTCCTGTTTAAGATATATCGCGGAGGCATTGAGTCAGGAGACAACCAAAAGCTTCCGTCTCGCCTCCGTTCCTTAACAATGGAGCGATGACCGCTTGCATGTAGATCTTATATGTGTGCTAATGTGCAGTCTATGTGTGCTAATGACCGCAGTCATTTGTACAGTTAGGTCCAACAGCAAAACTCCCAATATTACATTGAGGGCAGCTGTTGGCGTTGTGCGAAGGCAGCCAGTGATGCAAGAGTTAATTACTCATTGCAACCGTTCCAGTCTATTTGCAGTCGTTTTCTCTTCTGTGGTTTTTTCCACCATACTATAGCCTCATAGGTGATAACACTACACAAAAAAAAAAATAACAAGGTTCTGAAAACGGATTCTGGTAGAGTTGCCCAAGAAAAAATATACGTGTATCGGCGTTCTGATTTTTTTTTAGGGGGGTCAAAGTTTTCCCCTTTTTGCACATTTTTATGATGAATCGACATACGAAAACCATGTACCATCACATTTTAGGTATATGATGTGTTCAGCAATTTCGTGTAAAACACTACGAAGAACATTTTTGTGAAGCTTTTTAATCCTGTAGCTCCTATTTTTATGGGTCAATTTGACCCTTCTTTTCTAAAATACCGAAAATGTCCTGTAAAACAGAACTTTTTACGGAAAAAATGTACAACGAAAATATTCGCCATAAAATTCTACTATAGGCCTCTGAATACATTAAAGCACAAAAATTAACTTCAACGCCAGAATTAAGCCAAAACTTAAAATGTGTTTAAGTGTTTATTTCGTATTTAATAAAAATTGGTACTGTATGGTATGTAAAAATTTGATTTTGTTGTGCAGTGTAATGGGGAGGATGACTATGGTGTAGATTTTTTGAAGCCCACAGTCGTTCCCCAGTTTTTGCCACAGATTCGTTTACAAGTCCAGAGAGCGTTGGCCGCCTTCTGAATATTACGATTTATGTGAGGTTTCCAGTTCAATTTACTGTCTAGAGTTACCCCGAGGTATTGCTTCTTTTACGAAACTTTAATCTTTGCCAAAAACCTTTATCGGTCTCAAATAGCTCAAAATGTATTTTATATATTTTCAAATTTTTTATATAATATGATTTACAAGAACACTAAAATCGACTACCTCAAACCATTGTCAAACAACAACTATGCATTAAAAAAAGCTGTGATTTTGATAAGAAAACAGGTTTCCTATCTTTTGTTCACAAGTGCTGCCATTTTTATATTGAAGTCAGTAACTTTTTAGACCACATAAAACTCAAACTATGGTTTATATATTTTTATTTATTGTTAATTTTACCTGGTTTAATTTTGGGAAGGAAACAGATTCTCTACCTTTTCATTCCACAAATAACTCAAACTAAATTTCTATATTGTTAAATAGCTCAAACTATATTTTCTATTTTTTCACAGAATTTTTTATGTTACCTGGTTTATAAAAACACTTACATCACTGATTTAAATAACAACTATGCATTCGAAATAGCTGTAATTTTGGCGAGAAAGAAGATTATCTACCTTTGGTAGACAAGTAGTGCTACCTTCAGAAACTTTTCAGACCACAAATAGCTCAAACTATGTTTTATAAATTTTGAATTTTTTTATACTTTACGTAGTTTTCAACACATTACTTCTTGGCTGACCTAATAAACTGTTTTTTGTTTGTTGCTGCACACAATTTGCATAAATTGAAAAGACATAAGACAAAAGAATACGCCGGCAGTAGACTTCGAAGAAACAATTTGAATGAAAGTCTGAAAGCAAGAAAATAAAAAATGACAGTGTGTAGTCAAGTGAGAAGGAGGCAGTCGCCGCTGAGATTGTTGAACAACGCCGACTGATTAATGGCCAACGTGCGCGATTTGTTAATTAAGGGTGGCAATGCCGATTGCTGATGGTTGGCGGGTGAACGGGCGACAACACTGACGTGTTGGGTTAATTGGGGGCAATTTGTTGAAATGTTGTGGTGGTTTTGAAGTGGCGTTTCATTGTGAATTTGCATAGTTAAAGCTAATGATATATGGGGAGTTTTTATTTTAAGAACATTTTGGGGTTGAAGTAAAATCCAATAAGAATTTTTTATAATTGTTCATAATATTTAATAATTTTTTATAAATAGAAATTTTGAAAATTATTTAAAGCAACATAACTTGGACGCAACTAATTAAAACAACAAAATATTAAAAACATTTTTTTTCTAATAAAAAAAACATTTTAAAATTATGCAAAGCAACAAAACTTGTTAAAGCAACTAAATATTTTTGTCTCTATTTTTTTTTAATAAATAGAAAATTATAAAATTATTCAAAGCAACGAAACTTGGAGTCAACTAATTAAAGCAACTAAATATTTTTCTCTCTATTTTTTTTTTAATAAATAGAAATTTTGAAAATTATTCAAAGCAACAAAACTTGGGGTCAACTAATTAAAGCATGTAAATATTTTTTATTGTTTTTTTTTAATTTTTAATTTTTAATATATTTTCTTTCTAATAAACAAAAATTCGTCGCCTGAGTAAACAAATGTCGTATGTCTTACTAGGCTCAATAGAACATACGACATTCGTTTTCTGAGGCCACGAATTCTAAAATTATTCAAAGCGACAAAACTTGGGGTCAACTAATTAAAGCATCTAAATATTTTTTATTGTTTTTTTTTTAATTTTTAATTTTTAATATATTTTCTTTCTAATAAACAAAAATTCGTCGCCTGAGTAAACAAATGTCGTATGTCTTACTAGGCTCAATGGAACATACGACATTCGTTTTCTGAGGCGACGAATTGTGTAAAATTATTCAAAGCAACATAGTCAAGTAACAACAGAGTAAACTAATTAAAACACCTAAATATTTTTTATCTATTTTTGAATAAAAAATAGATTTGTAAAATTATTCAAAGCAATAAAAGCAACTAAATATTTTTATCTACGCACTTTAATTTTAAATTTATTCAAAGCAACAAAACAGTCAGTAAACTCAGCCAATTAAATCTTTTTTTATTTCTTCAACTGATCATTCGGTCCACTCTAAAATCCATAAAAATTTCCTAACAATTCCCTTTCACAATTGCGCTGATTTATATCAAGAAATTCTCATTCACGCTTGTTTAAAAATGTTTCGCATACCTCAGACAGTCTGCTCGCCCCGCACTGCTCGCCGCGCAGCCGCGCGCTAATTTGCGGCAAATTCTTTAGTAGCGCGAAAAAAGGCGCAACAAAAACGCAAAAATTCTCACATGCAAAAATGTATTTCTATTGCTTTTTCTTGCAAAGCGTTGCGCGAAGCAAAATGTGCGAAACGTCATGGAATGTTAATAAAAAAAGTGAACAAGAAAAACACAAACCGCTGCAAAAAAACCTACATTCTCCACATGATGAATGCATACACGCGATTGTGCGAGCACAACAACAACAACAACAAGAAGGAGCACCACCACATACGCAAAGGAAAACAACAAATTGAAAGGGTAGCGAATAGCAGGAAGTTGTGTGCAACTGAATGGCGTTTTGCAAATTGCCATTTGGCGCGCCCGTTTCGTTCGGTTTCGCTTTTTCCATGCTTGCCATGTGTGTGTTTTTAGCACCCAATCGCATTGTAGGCGAACGCTTTTTTTCACTCATCTTACACATAAAGAATGTAGATTGCATACAAGTAAGGAAGCATGAAAAGCGCACACGCAATGCAATAAAAGCACATTTTGTAATTGGGTTGACAAGCAAACACACACACACACATACACACAACCATGCACACACACATACATATACACTCAGTTGCTTGCATGCACTCAGTCAGAAAAAGCCAGAGTCAAAGAGCTCGAATAGAGAAAAAGTGCTGACAGGGTAAAGTGAATGGCTGGCACCTGGAAGTGCATTGGCTTTGGGCGTTTTGTTTGCCATGTCGAGAAAGAGAGTACAAGCTATGTGTTATTTTTTTTAATTGCAATAATGTGGCAACAATTTTGTTGTTTGCTATGCGCACATGAAAGGATGCGTTCAATGAGAGAATGCATTAATGTAGGGATGCGGTTTTTTCAGGTTTCCTTTAATTCAATTACATTTTATGACTTAATGCCAATATGAGACATAAAAGATTAAAAGATTTGAGGCGCATAATAAAAAAAATTTGAAAAAAATTTACCTGAGAAAGAAACAGCGATTGTCAGAAGGCAAAGCCCACTTATAATTAAAAGGTCCACTGTGATGCAATCACAATCAATCAATCAATCGAACTTCAGTATATGAATAGTTCTATCGGCTAGATCTCCTACTTGTAGATTGTCGAAGAAGAAATTGTCTAAGATAATCTTCCTTCTTCTAGAAAATCCCTTCTTCTACATATTGCGAGACAAGCAAATAGGTGAAGTTGAACTTTCTTCCGCTCACTCATTGAATCAGTTTGAGATCCAGTTTGGTTCTCTCAGGTAAATCTCCTAGATTATCGAAGAAGTAGTTATCCAGGCGAGTCTTCCTTCTTCCATATATGGAAGGTAAAATGAATTTTCTTTCGCTCACTCTTTAATTATTTTGAGTTCCTTACAAAGCCTAGTAGACTATGAAAAGTTCTCTGGACTAAATTCCTTCGAATTTCAAAGAAAAAGTTGCCCAGATGAGTCTTTCTTCTTCTATAGTATACCTTCTTCTAGATAATGCGGGACAAGCTCATAGAAGGTGAAGATAATTTTTCTCTCGCTCACTCATTAAAGCAGTTTGAGATCCATGCAAAGCCTGGGGAAAGTTCTATCTTAAAGATCCTCTAGAGTATTGGAAAAGAACTCTCCTAGGCAAGTCTTTCTTCTTTTACAGTCATCCTTCTTCTAGATCATACGAGGCATATAGAAGGTGCAGAGAATTTAATTTCGTTCACTCATTGAACCAGTTCGAGTACACGTTTGAGTTCCAGTTCCAGCTCTCTCGGCTGGATCCCGTAAATTGTCAAAGAAAACGTTGTCCGACTCGCCTATGTGACCTTCTTTCACATAGAATGTAAAGTTGGTATCCTATAACAACACTTATTCATATTCTTCGAACACCCTGAAGTTTATATTTGAAGGTGAAATGAATTTTCTTCCACTCACTCAATGAACCAGTTTGAGCTGTTCACAAAGCCTAGTAGACTGTAAATAGCCCAATTGGCCAGATTACCCAGATTGTTGAAGAACAAAGTGTCTAAATGACTCTAAATTTTTCTGGATAATGCGAAAAAAGTGTGTAGAAGTGCGTTCACTTCTTCTTCCTCATTCAAACAACTTCGAGAGATGTCTTCAGAAAGCAAACTAAACTTACTTGCCTGGGTGAAAGTTATACATTGACCCATCAGAACAGCAATAATGGTTCTCATCTGGTTTCTTTCTAGGGAGATAAGCTCTTCAGAATGACAGAAATTGAACAATTTCGGATGTACTGGAATAGGAAAATATTTATTAAAAGTATTTATTTGAAAAATATTCATTAGAAAAATATTAGAAAAATATTAAAAAAATATTTAAAACATTTTTGAAAATTTTTATTCGAATTATATGTCTCCAGATAAAAGATGACTTTAGAATTTGTCAGTATGCAACATAATTTTCTAGCCCAAATATTCATAGCATGGGAACATTGCTACCAACAGGATTTTGGTTTACAAAATAAAACTCCGTCCCGAAAGGGTTAAAGTTGGACATATTTAGATTACATTCGATTCGTTTTTTGTATCAAACTTTTATGAGTACAAAGCTTGAAATCTGAACTTAATTATTCAATTTAATTAATTTATTCAATTTTCAAGGCCAATTAAATTCAATTACACAAAACATAACTAAAATCGTTTGAAAAACAATAATTCAAATTTTTCTGAAATCTCAACACATTACTTCTTCCCTTTGAATATTTCACATCATGTACCTCCAGAAAAAACTATTTAAAACATTTCAAATATGCAAATTATTAATATAGAAATAATATTTGACACCTTCTTACGATAAGAAATCAAATTTCAGAGGCCGCTAGATTTCACTCCCATCAAACCAAAACATTTTAAAATAACTAAAATTTTCCATTTCCATTTCATTATTTTCTTCTTTTCTAAGTTCCGGATCGAGTACATCGAGTAAAAACTCTTTAAAACATTTAGAAATAGGCATTTAAAAAAATTTCTCAATAATATTTGACACCTTTTTAAGATAACTTAACCACAACTTTTTAAAATAATTGAAAATTTCCTTAATTATTCTTTCACTTCTCTTCAGTTAACCTCATCGGTTACTTTCAAATTCACCAGAATAAACAAAAAAAAAAACAAAAAAACCACTTGACTTTCAAACAATTTTGCAACATTGTAAACATTTATAATTTACCTATTGGGCCGCTGTGCAAGAGCGGGTTAATGAGTACGAAATTGTCCAACGTTTGCATTTTGTTTAATGCTTTTTAACAAATTAAGGATACTTTAGCAATAATTCTATTTGTTAAAAGAACAGGCTAGCAGCATTTTTAACAAATATGTATAAAGCTCAACGCATACCATATGACAACAATTATAAAAACAACAACAAGTACGCAATAGCGGAAATATTACAAATTACAAATAGCAGCACAAACCAAACCACTGGTCGACAGCGCAGAAAAACGAATAACGACAGAGCTGTCTAAAGAAATGTCATATGTGCTGTGATAGTGCACTGCACATACGACATTATAATAGTCAAATACAGCAGCAATGGGCACAAGTTGACGCTGAGCATTAATTGTATGTACGACGATCACTTGGCGCCGATAAGTCACGTGTCACAAGTCTTTTGTAGGTGTTGTTGTTGTTGCTTGTGCTGTCACGACACAGTCAAACAAGCAAATTCCAGCCTACAGAAGCGCCAGAAAACTTAATTAATAATAGTAATGTTTTTGTTGTTGTTATTGCATTTTGAGTATGAATATTTTTAGTTAAGCTGCGCTTGACCGAAAAATGCGCACAAATTATGACGACACTAAAAGTATCAACAAAACAAAAACATTCAACCGAAATGATGTCATGCGGGTTTTTGCGATTCATGAGCGAGAAAAAAGAGAGCAAAAGACAGAAAGCGAGAGAGAGGGCAGCAAAAGAAACGGCGCGATCGAGTATCTGTATTTGCTGGTTACTGTAGAGTGGGGAGGAGCGCCAAGCTGAGTCGCAGTTGTTGGCAGCAAAGCGCGCTGACGTGTGCGAGCATTAAATTAAATTGCCACTTGTTGCTATTGTTGTTGTTTTTTTGTTGAGGGGCCACTTCGCAGGCGGCGCATTATTAACGGTGTCTGATGCTTTAACCAAAAATTTACCAACAAAAATAACCACACATATGTACACACGACTCGTATTGTTAATTGGTTGTTGTTGTAGTTGGTTGTTCTTCCCATCGTCTATATGCTTCTGCTGACTTGTTGCTACTTGCTGCTTCTTGTGTTCGCTGATTGAATAATAAAATGACGCTGCGTTGCGCTACACGCAGCACTGCGGCATGTTTAGTACAACAGTCAGTGCACTTCAACGTCTGTTTTTGAAGTTGCTCAGTAGTTGGTTTGTGATTGAATTTGTTTGACAACTAGTCCAATTTTAACCTCAGATCAATCAAATCAATTTAATCAAATCAGTTAATCGATCCATAATATTATGGATCATTATACACTCCGGGCCACCAGAATAGGTTCACATTTTTTTCTGGAGGAAAATGAGTAGTGTTCTTACAAAACACAGTTTTACCTCATTTATTAGTATCAAGATGTTCAAGGCATCTATTGTGAACCTACCTGTCCAAAACACAATTTGACATTTATTTCATTTTTCTTTTTTGGCTCACTTTTGTAAAGTGAACCCCAAAACTGAGTACATTTTAGTGGGCCACCAGAATAGGTTCACTCTGAAAATTAAGATTGAAACAGTGGTAAATGCAAATAATATGGACTGTTTGGTAAACAACACTTAAATTTATTGATTTTAAAAGCGAGTATGGCCACCTTTATTTAGTATGGCTTCAAAAGTTCACGTCAACATTGACTCGTATAAAGACTTAATTAAATCTAGAGAAATAGTCTCCCACGCTGCTTCAATGGCACCAATAAGTTCATCCTTGTTGTCGAACTGGCGTCCGAAGGCATAGACCTTCCCCACCAACCATCCCCATACGTTTTCAATGATATTAAAATCAGGAGAATAGGGGGCCCGCTCCAGCTGATCAAAGTTTTGCTGCATCAACCACTGCTTCACGACCCGTAAAGTATGGATGGGTGCATTGTCCTGCTGGAATATCCACTTAATAGGACCAAACAAGTCAGACAGTTGTGGAAAAACTCTCTCAAGCATGGTTTTATAGCCCATTACCGCCATTCTGGCTGTTTGAAATTTCAGCTTGACAGATCCGTAGTAGGAAATCGCTCCCCATACCATAATTCCACCTTCTCAACCGTGGTGGCGTGTTAAAAAGCGTTCCTTTTTTCTAAGGTCATGGAAATACAAATTGTATTCATCGAGTCCATCAAGATTAAACCGTTTTTCGCCCGAAAACTCGACGTACTTCCATTTGTCTTTCCATGCCATATGATTTCTGCGAAATTCCAAACGGTTTTCTTGGCGCTGAGCAGTTAGCGGTGGTTCTTTTTGCAGTTTTTTTTCTTTTTAGGGTGGGGACATTCCGAATGACACGTTTGATAGTAGAATAGCTTGCAGAAAGTCCAGTTTTAGCCTTGATTTTGGCAACTGAGTCAGCGGAATATGAAGCACATCGCAGTATGGCACGCTTGTCTGCAGACGTTGTCACCGAATGCGTGCAGCCTTTCATGTTTTTTCCATTAGTGCTTTTATTTCGCAAATAATTGCTCACCACATTTTGACTTCTGTTTATTTTAAACGCTATTTTATGCAAAGAATAATTTTCGCTTTCAAGCACTTAAATTTGGGCGATTTCTTCGGAAGTTAGAGCTTTTCCGTGACCCATTTTCATACAAACGTTAAGAAAAACATTTAATGGAATGATCAAATTTAGTTTTGCTCCCAAAAGTCCCGTTATTCGCCAAAAAAGCAGCGATTTTGAATGTGAACCTATTCTGGTGGCCCACTAAAATGTACTCAGTTTTGGGGCTCACTTTACTAAAGTGGGCTAAAAACCAAAAATGAAATAAATGTCAAATTGTGTTTTGTACAGGTAGGTTCACAATAGATGCCTTGAACATCTTGATACCAATAAATGAGGTAAATCTGTGTTTTGTAAGAACACTACTCATTTTCCACCAGAAAAAAATGTGAACCTATTCTGGTGGCCCGGAGTGTATTTCTCATTTATTTTTTTATTTAATTTATTTGACTATTAGCGTATTTTTAACGATATTTTGGGATCCTTGGATCCTTTAGCTAACTTTATAAATCCATATTTTTATATCATTATTGTTCACAAATAAATACTTCATTTTATTTATATATTCAAAATTCAAAGTATCTACGTACAGATGTACATTGTGCAACTCGCCAAAAGGCCGAAATGCTTTAAAAAAATAAAGTATGGTTCTAAAATTAACCTTTAAATGCATAAATCCGTCTCAAGGCAGCAATCATATGTGCACAAATCTTCAAACTGAAACTCGATATAATTTTTTCCAAAAATGTTCAAAAAGTTTAAACAACATTTCGCTAGACTTAAACATTCTTTTCAAAGTAATTTTCTGCTGCGTTACAAACGAAAACAAATTTATAAATTCTTGCAGTAGAGTGTTAAATCCATATGGTCCTTTTATTGTTTTTATTACATCCAGCGTTAATAAATTTTAAGTCGATCTATAAATTCGTATTCTCATCAAGACTGCATACCTTGTTTTTTTTGACACGGTGTGGAATTTTGAGGAATTGCCCATATCGGAAAGCCCGATTGGAAAGCATAACCAACACCAACATCAACAACTCTTTCGACTTGACCACTGGGATGCATGCCACTGGGATGACAACTGGGATACAACGGTGTCATATCTTATTAACTATTCTCTCTACTCTTTAGACTTCAATACGGCTGAACTACATTTCAAACTGCCATTTCCCATCAGTATTTGAGACAAGTTTTACATATCGAAATCCTTTATCGAAAGTTATCTTTTTTGCATCTAAGAGTATTTTGAAAATTTTTTGTGATCATCTTTAAGTATAAAATTTTTATAAACATAGCGTACACTTTCTGTGCTCTTGACCGACTATAATTTTTGTACGTGTGTACCAGCTAATTGCCAACGATTTTCGGCATTTTGTATTGTTTTCGTACAGCATATTTGTTGTTGTGGTATTTTGTGTTTTTTTTTATGTTCGATTTATTTTTTTGGTTGGTCGACTGTTGGAATTTAAATTTCGTTTGTTTGTTGCTATACATTGCTGGGCGCCTATTAAATTAGCAAACTGTTTAAAAAGTTTTAAAATCACATTGTGTTTGTTACGTTTATAAATGATACAATAAATTTTACAAACGCCAATGCATGCGGCCACACCCACAAGACAGTACAACCAGAACGAGAAAGAGAAAACGACACAGAGGGGTTAACAATGCTTTAATAGATTCAATAGTGATTTGAAAATGTTTCGATCCATAAATACATAAATTTTGTTTCTAATATTATTTTGTATACAATAAATAAACAGTTAAATGCTAACGTTATTTATTGTTCATAAAGTTAAAATCTCATCTCAGCCAGATTGGCTAAACTGAACCCATTCCCATTTGGCAACTTGGCCTTTTTGGAAATTCAAATTTTTCGGTATTTGTGTGCACATTGTTTTGTTGGTTTATGGCTAATGGCATCAGTCAAGTAGGATGTGTTGGTGTAGCATTTTTATTAAAAGTACTGAAATTTCGGACTTTTTGTATTAGCCAAACAGAAATTGTCGTAAGTCGAACGCGACCAGTGTACGTTTTGTACGTTGGATGATTTTATTGTTTTTATTGTTGTTATTGTTGCTGTAGTTGTTGTTTGTATGTATTTTTTTTACATATTTTTGTTGTAAATTTGTTTTTGGCGTTACTACAAGACGCTGTTTTTGTGACTCTTTAGCAGAAATAATTCCTCTTTGTTGTTTTTTAATGTTGACACTCGAGCTTTACGCACCCGCGCTCTGCCTTCACACCGTTACGGGTATTCACACTTCTGCCATATGTGTGTCAAGTACTAAGCAATTCTTGATTGACGTCTTCAGTTGTTGCTGTACAAAATACGCATGGGATCGTGTGTGTGGTTGCTTCTTCGTTCGCAGCAATTTTTGTGTATCAAAAAGTTTACCTCACTTGGCTGTCGATCGGTTTTTTCAGTTCGTGTTGCTGTTATCTTTTGTCGACTGGGTTGCGTAGGTGGTTTTTGGTCAAGTGTACATATGTGTCGTAAGTATTAAATAAATATTAGCGTGCAGCACGCTACTTTCAATTGTTGTTCTCCTGTTTGTGAAAGGTTCCAGATTTCTACCTAATTGCGTTGTAGATGTTTTGACGGTTTGTTTCCGAATGGAACGTTGAGATTTCAAATGAACTGTTTAGGAATCTGTGAAAGTTAGTAGTTTCTGAGTTGAGTTGTCAACGTTGCGCTGAAAATGCATACAAGTTGAATTTTTTATTTAGTTTTGTTTTATTTATTTATAATCCAGTCAAACACAAAATAAATTTTAACAGACCATCGATGAAACTAGAATATTACAAAAAAAATAAAGTTCAATTAAAAAATGCAACAATAATTCTTAAGAGTATTACTCTTGGAAAAGAGAGATCTAAGTGGGGAATGCCATTAAAATCTGAGAGCGTCCTAGCAAGAGGAGCGTTTTTAGTGAATCATTTCTGACACATTTTTGAAAATGGAAACATTTATGTATGTTAAGCGATTCGTATGATTCTCTCTATTGATTAGTTTCTAGATAGTTTCTGGAATTTTTCAGCGTAACCACTGAAGTTTATATGATCCGCCTCATCCTTTTTAATTTTTATAATTGTGCTTAGGTATTTTCTGGAACATTTCTGAGATATTTCATACCAGATCATTGACCAATGCAGCATTGAAAAACGATGTACTCTTCAAATAATTCATTCATTGACAGCTTAAGTAAATTGTTTCTGAGATCAATATTGGTAAATCTATACTCATAAATTGATTCATAGTTAACATCTCATGCTGACTTGAAACCCCTCCGAAATGTAAGGATCTACTTTAAAACTACATACATATTAAAGAATTACTTTTTGAAACCCTCCCGGAAACATTTTTATGAATCCGCCCCTGGTCTCTTGTGACTTCATTACCAAGGTGTGTTCGGCAAGCACTTCCACTCGGAGACCCTGTTGGGTCCATTTTAAATCCCTTCATTTTTGGAGATAACCGGTACCTACCTCTATCTACTGGGATCTCTGTAGATCCAAGCGGGATCTTTTGGGAACCATTTGGTCTTGGCGAGGAAATTGTGTAGATCGGTTATCTGTGCGTCTGCTACTTCCGCGAGCCCATCAAAGAACCTTGCCCCGAGAGTCTGGAGCCGTCGTCTTTGTAGTGATGGGCGGTGGCATAGCAGATGCTCGACTGATTCTACTGGATCCTCGTCTACGCAGCTTCTCCATAAGTCGTCGGTCGCCAAACGCCATTTGGGTACGTGCAATCCTGCAGTCGCAGCTAGTTGTCCAAGCTCTATTTGTAGCTCGTGTGAGCCACTCCCCTATTAAACTCATCGTAGCAGAGATCAGTGGTAGCACAGTATTGACCGCCTCGCTCACTGGCATCGCTGACCCTGCACGGGCTAATTCGTCCGCCTGCTCGTTCCCTTCAATATTGCTATGTCCGGGAACCCAGCACAGACGGATCCTGCACTTATACCACCTAATGCTTTCTGACAGTCTAGTACTACCTTTGATTTCACTACTGTGGATTCATTACCAAACTCTGTAGAAGTCCGAAGATGTTTTTGGTTTTTTCATCGATTACCGTTTCCAGTGGCGTAGGATTTAATCCTCACTGGTCACAGGGGCATCATCGGCAACTGCGAGGCAGATGAGCTGGCCAGAAATGGCACTACGCGGCCGGACGTAATTGAATCCGTAGGGGCACCGTTAGCGTCAGTCAAAATGAGCATAAAGCAGGCTTATCTACGCCTGTCAAACAGGTCATGGGCGGAAGAAAGCGCTTACAGGATTCCCCGAGAAACCTGGCCTTCGCTAAACCGCAACCGAACCAGACAACTCCTGCGCCTGGGGCGCGGCGCTATTGCTAACACTGTGGCGGTAATAACAGGACACTGGACCGTCGGCAGACATGCTCAGAGACTGGGTCTGCCTTTCAACGAACACTGCCGTAGTTGCAATTCGGTTGACTCGGAAGAGAGCATCGCACACTTTATGTGCCACTGCCCGGCCTTAGCCAGGACTAGGCTTCGCCACTTAGGGGTCCCGTTTCTGGTTGATCTACCAGAACTGTCGACCATCCACATTAGCGGCATAGCCCGCTTCATTAGGGAATCGCGATGGACTCCCTTCACCGTCCGGGGGGGTGACTAGCTGTGGGGTCAGCCACTTTCTTCAATGTGGTAACACAACGGGCCTATCTTTTGGCCTATGTGAGCTCCTCAGCTGCCACCCTAACCTAACCTAACCTAATCCTCACTCCTCTCTGGAGCATAGGGCCTCCACAAGACAGCCTAGTGTTGGTAACGTTAATCAGTTGTGATGTTCTGTCAGGGTAGGTGATTGGCCTGCCGCAGGTAGTCCTGAGTGATGGTGCCATCTAACGCCGCTCAGGATCGTCGCCTTCGCTCGTAGCGCCATCTGTTGTGAGGAGGTTACAGCAGAATGGTTGTCCGCTTCCCCTTGCAGATGTCGCTCGGGCGCCGTGTCTGTTTTATTTGTTTGCTTTTATCAGCCGCACAGCGCATAATTGCGCGTACTATTGCGTGGAAGTGTGTGGAATAGGAATAATTTGGTTGGGAAACAATGAACTTGGATATGTTGCAGGGGTTTTTTAATGAAAATTTAGAGAACAGGAAAAATCGGAAAAAATTGGTTGGAAAAGTGCGGGGACCGTGCACACGGCGGGAGTTGAACCCACGACCTCTGGGATGACAGTCTAGTGCACTCACGCTAGGCTTTCGATGCTGACTGTTTCTATGTATTTTTGTTATAATTTTTAATTTATATATTTCTTGTGCTCTACAGAAGTTCTTCAAAATTCTGCGGGATTTTTTCCAAGTTGCCCATAAAATTTCGAATAGAAAAGACCATCTAATTTGGATCCTTACTAGCTTTCACAACACTGCTTCACTGCTTCCATAAAACTCATTTATAGAAACCATCAAAACTAGCAAAAACTAAAGTTCCCATAATCACTGATACCATAATCACTTATTGCGTCAGATTTCAGCTTTGCAACCGAAATACACACAAACACTTAAAAAAGAGATACTCGTGCTAGAAATTATCTGGCTTTGTTCGCATACGAAGTCAACAAAGGTGAAATAACTACACCGTCAGTGCAGTGCTGGGCGCCTGTACAAGTGGGTACAAAAAACCATTGGACTTCCTACAAAATGCGGAAAAGCGAAAGTGATCTGCAGGCAATGCCGCCCACAAAAAAACAACACACTCACACACACACACAAAACCTCGATTTGCCAGCAAAGTAGAAATCATCTACATATATGAATTTTTTTAGTAAACGCTGCGACTGGCACTGACCCACTTTCGCTACAACCAGAAAAAAAATGTAAAATTAAACCCGCTTTCAACTGGCAACAGCACTAAACTTAAAGTACCGTTATAATGGCGTTTTTTCACTGCTCTCCACTCTGAATTTTTTGTGTTGTGATGTTTCGTTGCTGGTTTGCCATGTGGCACAAAGTTGAATACGCTCGAGAAATGAATTTTTTGGTAATTTCTCATTTCATACTGCATAATCAAGTGTCGTATGTGCTGTGCGCTGCTAAGGGCACTTAGGGCAATGATGTTTTAAAAAAATTCAGGCAAATGCGTGTTATGCGTTTTTCATTGAAATTGTGTGTAAATTGTGCGTGTTGGGGCGTCGATCGACTGTTCGTCAATGCTGCTGTGCTGGTAGTAAAAGTTTAAAAAATTTTGTAATAAACAAAAACTGCTACGGCAAATGTTTGTTTATATTTGTTGAAAAACTAAGTACAAACCTGTTGATTCTATAAGCTTCCATAGCTCCACTGCAGCTAAGATGAAAAAGAGATTAGCTAATTAGTTCAAGAACTTGTTGCTTATTATAGAAAAAACTTTATTAAACTTGAGATGAAAACAATTATTTCAAATGTTAACTCTAAAATATATTTAATGTTTTTATTTAATATTTCTAGCTAAAATACAGTAAAGTGTGGCTGAGCCTAGTTAATTGTTTAGAAGAAACCATCTGTATCCTTCCGACATGATATATCTCAGCATATATCTCTACCTGGAAATCAGTAAAGTACGGTTGAGTGCAGATTATTTCTTTAAAAACAGCAACACCCGAATTTTTCACCAAAACAGCAACTTTAACTGTTTACTCTGGTTCTCTGTTCTTCCTTCTTCCCAGCACAACGAGTATCACAACCACTTTTGAAAGAGTTACGTTAACCGAATACATTTTAGCATGGGTATTCTGCAGCTACAATACAGAACCGGTTAGAAATGAACGTGGTTTTTTGTGTATTCTTTACCTTCACATTTATCCCAATTATACAAATTCGAACAACCTGTTACCAATCATTAACTTCACATTAATTCACAAACCATTCCAAGTAAATGCGAGTAATCCCCCACAAAAAGTAATCGCATTGGTATCTCCAACACTAATTAGATATGATGTTGCCGAAACAGCAAGAGTTCACTGACATTTACTCGTTTGTGGCACAATGACAGTTCAATGCACTCTGATGGCTTTATGAACGAACACGTGTTCAACATAATAACAACAACACGCACAACAACAAAAGCAACCAACTTAACAATGCTTCACAGCGACTCTAACAACAACAAAAAATTCGGCAGTTCATTGAACCGACAGCATAAAAACTTCAACAAGCAACAGAGAGCCATAAAGATGAAATAAGGAGAGAAAAGAAAGATATCAAAGTACAACAACAAAATGATCACAGAGAGTGAGAGAGAAAAGGATCAGCTTGCAATTTGCTCATAAAGCGATATCGAAAAGTGTGGCATAGTTTTTTCCCTAAATTGTTTACTTTTTAAGAAATATATGTATATGGAATTCACAGTTTGCGGGAAAATTTATTTCGGGCAATTTTCCCTAAAAATAAACGATCTAACTGTGAGCACCCCATTGTATATCTTTCAAACAATTGTGGAAAATTTTTCAAAATAAAAATGCCTCGCTCAAATGGCAAACAAACGTTGAACATCAAATAAAGAAATCGTCCCGATAGTAGCATAAAGTACTCAAAAAAATTCGCTCCGTAGATTGTGTCAACAAATTAATTTGACTTTGTTTTTTGCCTCTTTCAATAAACATGCTCGGCAGTGCGGCAAATTTTGAAACTACCGGTATCTATGTTCTTTATACAAAACAAACGAAATTGAGATACCATATGGGAAAATTCGGGAAAATTGCCAAGTGGGAAATTTAACATGCTAGATACCGCTGAACTGTGAACACCATAATAGTATTTACAAAAAATAAACCTAAAAATGAAAATGCTAATACAATTTTATGTTAAAAAAAAAATTTTTTTTTGAAGTGTAAAAAAAATATTATTTAAAAAAATGTTTAAACATATTTTCAATTTAAATTGCAATGAAATTTTTTATTGAAATTAATATGGTCTTATTTTTTAGTTCTTTAAGTTTTAAAAAATTGTTTAATACATATTTTTTCATTGTTTTTAACCTTGGCAATTAAAAAAAATAAAAAAAAAAATTATAATTTTTTTTATATTTAAAATTTTATTTATTTATGCCAAACCATGAACAAGTAATACATTTTTTTATTAATTTCCTTAGTATTTAAGTCGTTTTTATTGAAACAATTATTTTATTTAAATAAATAAAATTAAAAAAATGAAACAAAAAATAATGATAATAAATAACGCAAATGTCAATGTTTTTTTTTAATTTGTTAATAATTTTTTTATTATTTATTATTATTATTATTCATTTTTTTTAATTTCTTAATAATTTTTTTATTACTAAAAATATTAAATATTGGCTTGGTGCATAAAAAACAAGAAAAAAACTAAAAAAGAAATGTATGTAATAATATTTGTATTAATTTTTGTCTTTTTATGACAACAAAAAGTTTTTGGTTTTTTGATAAGAATAATAACATACACAATATTTTAATATTATTATTTTATATTGTTTGCATTGCTTTTTGTTGTAATATTTTGATTTAATATTTGTTTGTAATTTTTTGATTTTTCAATTTTTATCACTAAAAATATTAAATATTAACTTTGTGCACCAAAAACAAGAAAAAATTAAAATAAAAATGTATTGATTTCATTTTTATAATTTTTTTCCCTTTTATGGAAACAAAAAGTTTTCAGTTTTTTGAATTAAAAACATAATGAATAAGGTTAATAAAAAATATTGTTTACACTATTTTTTTTTAATTTAAGTAAATTATTATTATTTTACAAATTAATTAATATGCACATAAATAATTTAAGTAAATTATGTTTTAATCAGCAATATTTTGGAACATAATTTTTGGGTTATTTTTAACAAAATGCTCCTGTAAATTTATTCTTAAGTTATGTTCCTTTATTGTTATAATTTTTATTTTATTTTATTTTATTTTATTTTATTTTATTTTATTTTATTTTATTTTATTTTATTTTATTTTATTTTATTTTATTTTATTTTATTTTATTTTATTTTATTTTATTTTATTTTATTTTATTTTATTTTATTTAATTTTATTTTATTTTATTTTATTTTATTTTATTTTATTTTATTTTATTTTATTTTATTTTATTTTATTTTATTTTATTTTATTTTATTTTATTTTATTTTATTTTATTTTATTTTATTTTATTTTATTGTATTTTATTTTATTTTATTTTATTTTATTTTATTTTATTTTATTTTATTTTATTTTATTTTATTTTATTTTATTTTATTGTTTAATCGAAAACTTTTTTTAATTTATTTGCATAAATAACATAAAAAAAATTAAATCAAAAATAACATTAAAAATAAATTAAAAAATTGAAGTATTAAAATAACATTGAATGCAAATGTAATGAAAAAATTGTTTTTATTTTCAAAATTTCCAACTAAATTAACTTCACAATGAAGTGCAACCCTGTTTTGTACGTGAGCGAAACACGTGCCTGCTACAGTTTATTGCAGCGCACTCCAGTGTCTCATTCATGTACACCCATCTCGCTCGCACACACACAAAAGTGGCTGCGATCGCCCAACAAAAGGGAATCAACACAAACTGAGGTATTTAGTGGACGCAGCTGCGGCTTTCGAATCAACAAAACTGGGCCAATGACATTCGATAACACCCAGCAACAAAAGTCAACAACAACAACAACAACAACAACAACAATCACACAGCCAAATTGAACATTTCAAAATGTTTACACAAACTCGCTGCCATATATTTTTCTGTTTATCGTCGCTGATAATGGCCACTCAGACGATCGTTGTGGTTGTTGTTGTTTGCTGTGCGCCTGGTGGAAACATTACTCGTATGATTTTTCTTTTTCGAAAATAAACACACAGTCAGTCGACTTTATTCGCAAACGCAGTTTTACTGCCCGATACGTTTCGGGTTTATAATAAAACCAACAAACGCAAACGTGTCGAACGAAACAATTGCAATGTTAGTTGGGTTAAGCTTGGCTGACTTATAAATAATTCGGCCATACGATACGAACGGCGCAGTCAGGCGATCAGTCGGTGCATTGCGCGATGACGGCAAGAACATTGACACACTTTGCATTCGCCGCTGCGACCGATGTGCGCTTTTGACTTTCAAGCAATTGAGAACGCGCCTTGAACGTGACATCGTTTCGGCGGCTGCGACCTCCAAGCGACCGTCAGGGCACCTTGAAGCACGATGCGCCGAAAACCTTGCGCCACTTACAACAAAACCAAGTCGATTCAGTGCGCTGAACTCGCGCACGGCGATCGCAGTGTGATCGCTCGAACGCGAGTCACTATCGGCAGTGGTGGTGGTTGCGCTCGCTCAGCGCCAAATCACTTTCGATTTCCGTGTAAAAATCGATAGCGTTCTTTGAATAAGCAACAGGCGTACAGCAAACGTGAGCGCATGCCGACTGCAGTTACGCGAACATTCCGCCCACTGACGGGGCCAATGCGCTGCAATAAAAAAAAACAACAAAATGACGTACTCGACGTTTGGGCTTAACGTCATCTCAAGTTTGGGCCAATTGTTGTTGTTTGTTGCATGTTTTGTGAATGTTTATGTTTTCGGGTGACCGTATTTAATTAAGTTCGCCGCGTGCATTTTGTTGTTGTGTGCGCTTTGTAGCGAATCACTTTCGATTTTTTAAACGATCAATAATATTCGGTCACAAAATAGCCGGCGTTCAGCAACGCGTGCAGCGTTGATCGCTTAGTGTCAGCACTCCGAAAAATTTGGCTGCGCTTCTTTGCTTCATTGTTGTTTTTGTTGTTGTTGTTAACAGCAACTGTTATGGTTTTTTACTGAGTGATGCGCGCTGAAGAAATTTCGGCAGTTTATGACTTGTGCAGCCAAAATTTATGTGTGTGTGTGTGTGGTGAAAAAGTTGGAACAGCAAAGCAAAACAACAAAGTAGCAACGGTTGCAGTTAGTGCTGTAATTTTGGGTATGCTGAGTAGTCTTCGAAAACCCGGATACTGGCAAGTATTCGGTTTGGTTTGGGTGGATAAGTTAGGTGATGTAGGCGGCTATGATTGCTCGAAGGCCTATGAGGTACCTTGCGTTGTTAAAGAGAGCTTGCTGTCTTCTTCTTATGAAGAGTTCGGTAGTCGTTGTATTGGTAGTGGTTACCCTGTGCTACGGATAAATCTGGCAATGATTCCCAGTGCTCTAAAATCAACTTTCCACATTATGTAATACGTTAGAACCATATATGTATCCATTATAAAACCAGAAGAGAGTTACAGTCGATAACCGGTTGCAGAGAAATATTCAGAACGTTTGAGTTTCTCAGGAAGCGGAGTAATTTATAAACAGCAAAGATACTGGCAAATATTTATTAGGTTGGCAAAAAAAAGTCCGAAGGTGCTTATTCTGATATGATATATTCTGAAAAAATCTTAAATGACCCTTCATATCAGCGTGCGTATTTATTTTTTTTATTATAAAAAAATTAATAAAAACAAAAATTTTTAATTCGGTTCAGTCGAGTATGTTTCATATAAATGTTTACTTTTTTATTAAAGGAAAAAGTGGAATATGCTCTAAAAACTGGGTATCCATAAATATTCAGTTTGATTGGGTAGATAAAGCCACAATTTTTTCATTGTGATCTTACATAAAAGTGGTTCTTGAGAACCGATTACTGAAAAAAATCATGTAAAGATGCAGAGTTCTCTTTGAATAGCAGAGACAGTGGCAAACCTTTGATTGGGGTGGGTAAAGGTGAGTCAAAAGGCTTTATTTGTGATATCACAAAAAAAAAGAGTGGCTGTCAAAATAAAAAAAGTAAAGTAGTCTCGGTACTTGGTTTTTGTAAATATTGGGACAAATATTGGGTTCACTTGTATATGTAAGGCAAAAACTTGTTCACTGTGATATCAAGAAGACTTATTTTGGTCGTATATATTTGCTACGATACCAGAACAAAGTAGTCGGACCTTTAAAAAAACGACTAGTTTAAGATATTCAATAAAAATGGTTATAGTTTGGTTAGAACAACAGGAAGCTGACAAATAATAGATTGGGTTGGCTAAGAGTAAGTCGAAAGGCGGCCATTTAGATGACAGAAAGAAATGGAGTTATTTGCGAAAACACGGGTACTGGAATGCTGAACCGAAGGTGGCTAATTGTAATACCAGTAGAATAGAGTAAATAGCTGGATTCTAAAAAATTTACTTTATGGTGAACTGGATCAACTATTTCGGTAGGTTTGAGCGACAATCTCTTCCTGAAAAAGATCACTTTAGCTCAAAGAGTTCGATCATTCTGATACCACATTGGAATAGTGGGAGTGCTGTTTTATGGCGCTTGAAACCACGATGATTCTATTATGAACCTCTCCATCTGATATACAGGGTTAAAGTCTCAGTGAAACAGATCTAAAAAGAAGAATTTAAGGCCCAAGAATTTAAGTCTTCTAAAAAGAAAAATACCAGGAATCTAAGTCTTCTCCTGGCCAGGAATGGACACTGTCGCAAAGTTTCTTCCTCTTCGTAGCGAAGTAAAAGTGTGTATGGTCAACTGAGATTGCATCAAAATGGTCCCAGTGTTTCTTCTTCTTCTCTTGTGTTATGGCCAACTTGAAACGTAAGCCAGATGGTCAAGTTGGCCAAGTAAGGCTGAGTAAAAATTAGCTTATTGTGATACTGTAAGAAGCTGAACTTTTTATTCAACTCTACAAAACCCTTAAGCTGATTCAATGCTTAATTGCACTGATCAATTAATCTTCCCACCGATTTTAGAAATAATGCTTTTCTAAGTTTTTATTTATTCGATATTTGGAATAGTTCAGTAGACCTGTCGAGAACAATTCAAATCTCACCTCAGTCGAGCAAGGATTGTAATTTTCTTCGTCTGTAAACTCCTAACAATAGAAGTGGTAGGCAAAAAGGAAAAATTTGAGCTTAAAGAATTGAATCAAAGCTAGTCGAATCACAAACTCAAAGTATCCTTAAGGGTCATGGCACCTTAAATGTTATTCATATTTTTTAAAATTAGGTTATAAACTCAATTAAGACCTTATCAAAGTTTTTACTTCAGAACTTATTGTCGGCAATTTTTTTTTTGCTTAGGAAAAGAGAACTTCTTCACTTTCGATATAAAATGTGTAGATCAAAATCTAGTTTTTATGACTTAGAGAATTGCTTTGATTCCTTGTTGGCAGTGAATGATTTTTCTTTAAAGCGAAGCATGTAAAGACAAACCATATTTAATAGTATGGGGTCATGAAAAGTTCGAAAAAGATATTCGGTTCTTCTTGTACTCGTACAACAGGTAAAAGCAAACCAAAAAATTTGTATGCTTGACGGTGTCGTTGAACTTAAACATTGTTCGTTGTGCCACTTAAATGATGCTTAAAATTTATTATTGGCAAGCAACGCAGTATAACTGAAGAAGCGGTCATTGGCATTATTGAGCGACAGGAAACATTTCTTAAAAATAATTAAATAAATATAAAACATTTAATATACAATGAAATTTAATATTAATTAACTAAACATAAAGTCTATTTTCAATTGATTTGTGCCAATCGAGACAAGAAAATCGAATCATAAAACTATTTTGAAACTTGCCATAAAAATAAATTCTTCATGCCAAAAAACTATCAAGCAACACACACTCCAATAATTTTCGAACCAATCTTTCTGATACACTTGCACCAACATTGTTTTCATTTACACACATTCATTTATTTATTATACATATTTTTTTGTTTATAACAATGTTTTAAACTTTTGCTACCAGTCAAACAGCATTCGTCGACTGTCGATCAATTTCAATGTGTTATATTTTGTCGGGCAGCTCCAGTACGCACAATTACACACACTTTCAATGGAAAACGCATAACAGCCAACTGCACACATTCAATAATCAATTGTCACAAGTGCCATAGCACATGCCTGGCACATACGACACTTAATTATGCAGCATGTTAAATAACCAAAAAATCATCTTTGAAGCGCATTCAACTTTGTGCCACTTAACAGCACAACACAACCAACCAAAGACAAGCGAGAAGAGTGGCATACATAACGGTATTTTAAGTTTACACAGAGAATGGATGGTTAGTGCGTGTTGTTGAAACAAATATTGGATCGCGCCTCCGGTTTTATTTGGGTCATGGCAATGCTTCGGCATTAGTTTACACTTTATTAAAGTCATTGGCTCCACTTTTTTGGTGGATCGGCAACAACAGTCTGCAGGCCGTTTGGCGGTGGGTGGCATGCGGCCAAAGTTCACTTTCGCTTTTCCGCATTTTGTAGGAAGTCCAATGGTTTTTTGTACCCAATTGTACAGGCGCCCAGCACTGCACTGATCGTGTCGTTTTATCTTTTCTCACAGTTGTATTGCACAACGAACGATATTGTCGCTGGTTGGTGTTGTTGTTGTTGTTTTTTGGATAAACACCATTAAAACGCAAAAAAGATAGTGTAGAGTGCCAGCAGGGCAGAGTGGAGGGAGAAAGGTGTTGCGCGTTGTTGGGTTTATTCATATAATTGTTATTGTAGTTTCTCTTGCTTTGACTCTGTTGACTTTTGAACATGTGGAGTACTAAGCTTTAGGTGTTATATGGTAAGAAGTGGTGGGTAATGGTCGGAGTTGGGTTAACTGTGTTTCTGATGTGCTGTGGGTGGCTGAAGTGGTATTACTGTCCACTTTGTGTTTGATTTTACAATTAGAATTTTAAACTTGTCTTACAAAAAAATATGTTGAAGTTTAAAAGCAAATGTTAACGAATTTAAGTTTGTAAGAGAAAACAAAAACAGTAAAGGAAAAGTTCAAGATCGAAGTTAGTCAATTAAAATAGGTAAAATGAGTTACATAAGTGGGTTCTGTTCGTTTTCTTCATAAATTCTTCGATCAATTCTTAGTAGTTCTATACAATTTGTTACTGCTTTATATATGTATTTGTTATAGCCTTCAGACTTAAGTTAGCATAAAGGATGTGTTAAAGTTGCTTTTTGGACATATTGCGTTACTTCATACTGTTCATTCGCCAGATCTGCTTAGCTCTTAGTTCGCTCTGTATACAAAACATCAGTTGAAAGTGGGTTTTATTTCTTAAAATCAGTAACAGTGCTTACAAAATTAACTCAACTACCATCAACTATAAATTTTTATCACTCGAGAAAATACTAACCGCTAAAAAGAATTTAAAAGATCATAGATCTGACTTAACTTTGTAAGAATCTATGCTAAAAAGGAAAAAAATCCTACCTATAAATTTATATCCGAAGATCTGACTCATAGCTTCAAGAGAATTCATGCTAAAAGGTCAAAGATCTGACTCAAAGCTTCAAGAGAGCCCATACTAAAAGATCAAAGATGTAACTCAAAGCTTCAAGAGAATCCATTCTAAAAGGTCAAAGCCATACTGAAAGGTCAAAGATCTGATCCCATGCTAAAAGACCAAAAACTCCAAAAGAACTAATGCTGCAAGGCCAAGGAACTGAATCATAAATTCATTAAGACAAAGTAAGATTCAGTTTTAAGTCCAAAGAATTGGCTCATAAGAATTCACACCAAAAGGTCAACGCACCGACTCATAACTTCGGAAGAACCGGTACTAAATAAAAGGCCTAAAATCTGAAGCTTCATGAGCATCTACGCTAGTAAATCAAGGATCAAGCTTATAGGCTCAAAAGACTGCATGTTGAAGAGCCAAAGACTCGACTGAAATGTTGCGATTTTATGTGAAAGATTTTCATAGAAGCTATAGGGACATAGAGAAGGAAGAAAGGATGGTTTTTCTTATATACATCTGTCTTGCATATCCTGGAACCAAAAAGTTCAATAATTCAATTCACTATTTGAAGACCTTTTACAGACCTGTCATGGTAAACTTTAATTGACCTTTTTAGGCTAAAATGAAACGAAATAATGAATTCCATGTTGCCCGAAAACTCATTTTTCGAAACGATGATCTTCACTGGAGCTCAACTTTGTTTTCACACATAGCAAAAGAAAAAAATTTGTTGAAAAGCAAAA
Organism: Melieria omissa; assembly: GCA_963971225.1. Taxonomy (NCBI): domain Eukaryota; kingdom Metazoa; phylum Arthropoda; class Insecta; order Diptera; family Ulidiidae; genus Melieria; species Melieria omissa. Next base: position 105,935,274 of record OZ020267.1, on the reverse strand, counting down.
CTATAAATGCGATTTTCATTTATTTCAGTAACTTAACTTAAGTTCGGCACAGTGTGAAAATAAAGTTGGCAGTAAGCGAAGGCATGTCGCTGGTTGACCTTAAAGAAATCACTCACAACCAACAGCCAACAGACAGAAAGACGCTCAACGCAATGCACGACAGACTGTGGCCAGAGTTTCAATGCTTAATCGCACATTACTCATGTGGCAGTTAGGCCTATGGATGAGGCGAACGGACGGACTGACAGACGAACGGTTGGTTGGTTGCCTTGTCTGCGAACGCGACCGAATGTCTGTTGAGTGTCGATTGGTTGTTGGTTCGTTGGTTGGTTGTTTGGTTGCTGGGTTGGTCGATTGGGCAGTTTTGTTGTTGGTAAATTTAATAAACCATGCGGCATATTAGCCTTGCGTTAAGGTAATTGTTTAAGGTTTTCCAAGGTTTTTTGAAAAATAAAAAAATTAAAAAAATAAATAAAATGTATATTGTAGCTTGTCGAGGTTTTTCGTTTTGTGTGGTTTGTTTTCATATTTTAACATAAGGCCGATTTTTTTGTGCTTTTCAATTTTATCTTTTTACTAAAAAAAAAATCGAGCTGAAAAATGTTTTTAAAACGCGGTGATATACAACTTTTGCTGTTGGCCTGTGTCGACTAGAACAGCGACAGTGCCTAGCGAGCCAATCGCTGTGCTGACCGAACGCTGCGATCGGACGAATTTGTTGCCAATTAGAAGCGGCAACTAAGCAGAATTAGAAATCTACATATGCAGCCGGCAAATGCAGATTTTTTAAATTTTTACTAATTAGTAATTAAAAAAAGAACTATCAGAAAAGAAATTTGAACACTTTTTGACCTATTTCAGGCAGAGAAAAAAATTTGAAAAATTTGTTAAAAAAATAGTTACTCGATTGTAATAGTTTTTGCTATTCCCTTTAATAACAACAATAACAATGCACAGTTACCCCAAAAACTACGGTAGCACTATTTTCCAGTACCACCTGTGCGAGCTACGCCCCCATATAAGGAAGCCTGATTAGTTTTTTTGTACTATTTCGACTAGGCGCACAGCAAAGCGGGCAAAAGTTCAGCGCGCCCACAAAATTTTGCTCGACCAAATCTTTTCAGCGAAACAAAACCGAACACCAACAAAAAGATATGCTAAAATATGTTAAAAACGCTAAAGAGGCGCGAAAGAGGCAGTCGATGTGAGAGCGAAACAGATTGCGGATTGAGGAAGCGTAAAGCAAATGAAACAAAAACAAAACCACACACATTAAATAACCCAGTAAAAACTTGAGAAAATCAACTTAAACAATCGTACATATGAACACACAAGGTTAAACATGAATGGCAAGCAACAACAACAACCACATAAGCAATGAAAAACGTAATCCAAAAAACAAAAATATTAATAAAAATTATACAAAAAACCTAAATAGGAAAAATAAAACAAAAAAAACACTAAGTGAAGCCACTAAAATAATAAACAACAACCAGAAAAGCTAAATGACAGCAACAACAAACATGCATAAGTGAACTGGAAATTATTTAAACAATTAACAAACACACAGACAGACTGTTTATATAGATGTGTGCATGTGTGTGTATAAAAAAACAAACAGCGCGCCAGCCACACATCGACTGAAGCAAATAATAATAAATAAATGTTAATGAGAGCCCAGTGTAGCCGCTTGTGGCTTAGCAACACAGCGCGCAGTGTGACGAAGCGGCGATGGGCAGGAAGGTGAAAAAATGCGTGTGGCTGAGCTATAAACAGTGGGCAACAATTTGTACGTATATCAGTTGCAACAAGCGGGGCGAAGCGATTAATTGTGCGTTCAGCAAATTGTGGCGTATTAAGAAAAATTTATGAAAAATATTTAAAAAAAAATACAAAAAAACGCAAACACACGGAAACGTAAACAGACTAAAGATTTGGTTTTATTATACTTTGACAAACGAGAATCAGTAGGAATGCGAAGTCGACTGGAATTATACACTACACTATTTACTTACATATGTATATGATTGCTTCTTACATACTGAGTGCTCTTGATTCAGATTTTGTTCACCTTTATTGAGTCATTACTCGCTCAATGACACGAATGATCTAATATAACCCACAAAAAATATTCGTTCTGCATTTCATCACACTTTTCAATCACAATCTTCACAATCTTTCACAATCTTTGAGGCCAACTACTTACTTACTTAACTGGCCATAACAACCCGTTATCGGATTACGGCCTGCCGCAAAACTTCTCTCCAGGCGTCTCTGCTTTGCGCGCGACTTCTCCAGTTGGTCACACCAAGAGATGACAAGGGCTCTTCAACTTGGTCCTTCCACCGGAGACACGGCCTCCCTCTTCGCCGTCGACCTCCAACCATCGCATCGAACACCTTTTTCGCCGGAGCTTCGTCGTCCATGCGGCAGACATGACCGAGCCAGCGTAGCCGCTGGATGTTTATTCGCTGCGTTACGTCCATGTCCTTATACAGCTCATACAGCTCGTTATTGGTTCGTATGCGATAGTCGTCACCAACACGAACAGGGCCGAAGAATTTGCAAAGTACCTTCCTCTCGAACACTCCAAAGGCCGCTATGTCGTTTCGTGTCATTGTCCATGCTTCAGCGCCATAGAGGAGCACGGGCAAGATGAGCGTCCTATAGAATGCAAGTTTTGTCGGTCGAGAGAGGTCTCTACTTCTCAATTGCCTACCGAGACCGTAGTAGCACCTGTTGGCAAGAGTAATCCTTCGCTTTATCTCCAGACTGACATCATTGCTGCTGTTGATGGCGGTGCCAAGATAGACGAATTCCTTGACAACTTCAAAAATCCCGACAACCTGTCGGCCTCGACGTGAGACCCTAGCAAATGCGAGTCCCTGCGTGTGGACAGCATATACCAGACCCATTTTGGCAGATTCTCTTTCGATAGCCCCAAAGGCAGCGGTGACATCTCGCTTGTTACATGCGATGACATCAATGTCATCAGCATACGCAAGGAGCTGGACACTTTTGTTGAAAATTGTGCCATTACGATGTACACCGGCCTTGCGCAAAACACTCTCCATGGTGAAGTTAAAGAGGTCGCATGACAAAGGATCGCCCTGTCTGAAACCTCGAACGGTATCAAAGGGGTCGGAGAGGTCACTTCCAACCTTGACGGAGCTGTGCGTATTGCTCAACGTCGTTCTGCAAAGTCTCACGAGCTTTGCAGATCCCTTATCGGGTTATCGAATGCTGCCTTTTAATTGATGAAGAGACCAACTAACTGGTCCTAATTCGAGAAAATACTGCATTGAACTTTTTTTCTTTGGAGCAAGTAAGACTCACCTAGGGAACTTCTTTTACGACAATTTTGGAAATTTGGGACACGGAGCTATTCACAGTTTACAAGCCTTCGTGAGAAGCTCAAACCCAATTAATGAGCGGGATTAAAATCGATCCACAATGGACTTTTATGGCTCTTACCTATCTACCAATGGTCAACTAATGGTGGCCAATTTAGGAAGAACAATGATCCATAAAAGCCCGATGCCGTGACACCATAGAGTAATAAATTTTGGATGAAACAGTGTTTGAATTATTCGTTGCAGGTAACTTTGACTTAAAAATGTAAAATTTTGCTTGAGTACAAATTCATGAGCCCTAAAATGCCCAGCCAATCCAAACTTTGTTAAATACTCATACGGAATTATGTAACAAAATATGGGTAGTGTTATTTTAAATAATACTAACATTTTTATTTTAATTAAATAATAGCAAAAATAATTAAAAAAATAAAATTGAAAAATCAACTGAAGAATTTCTTTGAGAAAGCCATGCAATAAAAAATAGATTAACTCAATGAAGTCATATTGACGTTGTTCTGTTTTCTAGTATTAAGTCCGTAGTGAAAAAATCGGAGCTATTAAGCCAAAAATCATTGCTGAATACAGTCCTTTGATAAAAAATATATATTCTGGGAAAAATTTTATTTTCCGTACATATTACGAATTTGTCTGAGTTCAAATTTACCAGTTTGTTTGCTTTTCAACGAATCCATTAAAGTTGTGAAAGTAAAATTTTCGTACTTAAAAGTCTACAAATTAATTTATTTGTTGAGCTAATAAGCCAAAACTTACCTTGTACACAAATTACTACTAATAAGCTAATATCTGGAAACGAATCTTTAGTTTAGGCTGAGTGAAATAGTGTCTGTAGTACCTGTTACGATTTTGAGTAAAAAATCAATCAGTTTGTTTACTTGTTAACGATTCTACTAATAAGCTAAAACTTATCGCTTTACAGAATTTTCGGTTTAAAAGATCTCCGAAAACTGATCCTCTATTCATTTTGTCTCAAATCGTCTTTTTTAGTAGATATCTGTTGTGAATTTTCCTGACTGCAAGGATAACGCAAAAACTAAATATTTGTAAAAACGGAGCTCATATGCCAAAAATTATAATAAATGCTTAAAACCCGAATATCTAGATGTTGATCCTGGATTTATTCTGGATGAAATGATGAAATATATACAGAACCTGTTGTAATTTTTTGTGACTTTTAAGTCCAAAATTTGATTTGCAAACGAATCTGTTAAGACAAGTATTAGTAAAAACTGAACCTATATGCCAAAAATTATAGAAAATATAATAAATGAATAAAAACCGAATTTTTGGATACTAATCTTGAATTAATTCTGGGCGAACGGTTGAAGTTATTAGTACCTGTTTTAAATTTGAAGACTTTTAAGTCTACATTTTTGTTTGGTTATTAAAGGAACTAAGCCAAATATGGTGACTGCATACATTTTTTCTATGAAAAACTTTTTCTATGCAAACTAACAAAGTATTCCATGAACACAAGACCTAAGTTTCACCATTAGCTGATTCATATTGTTACAAAAACGACTTCTCTGAGTTCGTTTTTCGATTGTGCTTGAAAATAAAACTATTTCAGTTACTCAGCGCAAACGAAGTCAAAAACCAACAATCGCTTTATTTACAAATTTACTCTTGTTACCACTTTACACTACTACTATTGCATGTTTCCCCTTTGCTTGCTCAACACAGACTCGCCCTCCTGCGCTGCACACTGCTGCATTTTATACTCGTTTGGTTTATCGCGCCGAATTTCTTGCACATTCCATTACCATTCGCGAACCATCCCTACCATATCGGCATTATAGCATGCCGGCTGTACTTCAAAGTGCATGCCTAAAAGTATGCTCGTAAAAGCATTCATGCATAGCACAGCACAGAGTGCCTCATCGTTACAATATTAGTATGAACATTATTTGACATATTGTTGATCCAGTGTTAAGAAATAAACTCGTCAATGTGGTACCAAATTTGACAAAAGTATGACGAATTATTTGTTTGGTTCGACAGTCGAGTTGGGTTAATTATTGGGTTCGTTAGAACATCAATTCTTAGAAATATTTATATGTTTTTCATCAATTTAAGCTATAAGCAATAAATTCAATTTTTAAGTTCATTCTAGAATACTTGTGAACTTAGAAGGAGAGGATTTTTTGAAACTCCGGTTCTAAAGGCCAAAAAAATGTCAAAGGTTCATATGAGGATTTTTTGAAACTCCGGTTCTAAAGGCCAAAAAACATGTCAAAGTTTCATATGAAAAATTATTTCCAAACGGACATTTAATGGAATAATTTTTGTGTTACATTTTGTATATTTAAAACCTAAGTTGATCCTGATGAATCTTCCATACGATCACTCTTTGTTTGGTCATCAACGAACACTGTGTTCTTGTGTTTAATCTAATCTAATCGAATTTATTTTAATTTAATCTTTTCTAATCTAATCTAATCTAATCTAGTCTAATCTAATCTAATCTAATCTAATCTAATCTAATCTAATCTAATCTAATCTAATCTAATCTAATCTAATCTAATCTAATCTAATCTAATCTAATCTAATCTAATCTAATCTAATCTAATCTAATCTAATCTAATCTAATCTAATCTAATCTAATCTAATCTAATCTAATCTAATCTAATCTAATCTAATCTAATCTAATCTAATCTAATCTAATCTAATCTAATCTAATCTAATCTAATCTAATCTAATCTAATCTAATCTAATCTAATCTAATCTAATCTAATCTAATCTAATCTAATCTAATCTAATCTAATCTAATCTAATCTAAACTAATCTAATCTAATCTAATTCACAATGAGCCATTTTGAGTCTTCGAGTGGAAGTGCGCTTTGCGATGCACACAACCTTTCTTTACTAACCTCCTATATAGTTAACTAACTCCTATATAGTTAACTTCCTATATAGAATGAATATACCTTGTACACACATATCATACTTAGTTTGTTCTTATTGACTAAAAGACTGATAGATTACACTGCACAACAGTATGTCTGTTGCATGGAGTTTTTTACATGAATCTGAATTGTTTTTCCACGCTGTTTTCAAAACCATACTCCGTTTTTATGTAACAGCTCTAGTTTTCGCAAAAAATAGGCGTGTCACTTTTTAGAATTTTCCTCGGCTTTTTTCTGGTTTTCGACTGTAATTTCTGAACCAATAATCCTATCGACATGATTATATAGTTGCACTAACAATATTTCACGCCATCTTTTCTGACATTAATCAGTTTTGTGCATTCTAAATTAGCGTTGGAATAAGGTTTTAAAAGAGGAAAATATTGAATTTCAAGGCGTATTTTCAGATAGCGACAATTTTACAGATGTTTCATAAATCAAGTTACGAAGTATAGGAATATCTGAAGAAGAAACATCAAGCAATACAACATAGCCAAATTATTTGGCGGAATACACATTCGCATCGAAATAATAGCGAAAATGTACCATAGACATTTTCATCACTTTTCATACTTTTTTCTTAAAAAATTAGGAGCCTCAAAATATGCTCTTTTATATGTTCCATTTATAGTCTGGAATACAAGCAAAAAACAAAAAGATTTGAATTGCTCGAAACAAAAAAAAATTAAAAACTTTGGATATTTTGAGGCTCCTAATTTTTTAAGGAAAAAATATGAAAAGTGATGAAAAAGGCTATGGTACATTTTTGCTATTATTTCGATGCGAATGTGTATTCCACCAAATAATTTGGCTGTGTTGTAATGTTTGATGTGTCGGCTTTCATTATACACCTTACTCGTTAATTGATTTACGAAAACTATGTATGTTTTTGACCATCAAAGAAAACGCTATAAAATTCAATTTTTTCCGACTTTGAGGTCCAACAATTACCGCGGCATTCTAAAAGTTATAAATTTTTATTTGCATCGGAAAAGAAGCCGTGTGGTGTTGTTAATGCCATAAGGTGAAAATCATGTCAATTAGTTTTTTTGTTTAGAAATTATGATCAATAAATCAAATACCGGAGTTTAGGCTGCCGAAACTCAGCGGCATCACTATCACCCTCTCACCCGAGGTGAAATACCTTGGCACCACACTCGACTCCAAGCTTTCTTGGAGACGCAACGTGGAAGAGCGGGTGAAGAAGAGCCTGAATGCCTTCTACGTCTGTCAGAAGGCCTTCGGGAAAAAGTGGGGATTGCGGCCGGGCATTGTCCACTGGATGTATACAGCGATCATTCGGCCGATCTTATGTTACGGAGCCATTGTCTGGTGGCCGGCCACGGACACCAGGTCCTTGGCGACGCAACTGATGAAGGTGCAGAGACTGGCGGCTATGGGAATAGCAGGAACCGTCAAAAGCACCCCCCAGGCAGGCCTAGAGATGATTCTACATCTCCACCCAATAGAGCAGTTCATTAAGTGCTGTGCTGCTAAAGGCGCTCTCAGGCTGAGAGAGGCCAACTTGTGGAAAGAGCACGCTTATGGACACTCTGGGATCCTAAGGTCATTTACGAGGCCAGGTACGGAACATCAATTAGATTCCTGCACGGACTATCTGATTCCATACCTGGATTTTGATTCGCGCGCACTTACCTCCTTTCCCTCAAGGGAAGAATGGGGACTTACAAGTGTGATAAGAGACGCCTCCATCACCATATTCACAGATGGTTCTAAGATGGAGGAAGGTACAGGAGCTGGTCTCCACTCAGATGCACTAGGGGCTCAACGGTCTTTCAGACTCCCGGACCTCTGTAGCATCTTTCAGGCGGAGATTTATGCAATCTGGAAAGCTGCTGAATTAATCCGCGACAGCGGATTATCACCCACGGATATCACAATCTGTGTGGATAGTCAGGCAGCCCTTAAAGCGCTGGAATCAGCGACTGTGAAATCAAAGGTAGTGCAGAGTTGTCGCAGTGCACTTCGCGGCATCGGACATCACCGAGTCACTCTCTGCTGGGTTCCGGGCCACTCTGGAGTGGCAGGAAACGAGGCAGCGGATGAGATGGCAAGAAAGGGGGTCGCCCTGCCTCTCACCGAAGTGGATAACTCTGTGCTCCTTCCGATATCTGCCCTGTATTTGCGTATTGACAGGTTGAGCAAAACTTACATCGAGTCCTCATGGCGGAGCAGAACTGATTGCAGTACCTGCCGGGCAATATGGCCTTCCCTTTCCGTGAGGAAAACGCGATATGTACTGTCCCTGAGTCGAACCTCTATTAGGCAGCTTGTTGGAGTCATCACTGGACACTGCGCCATTGGATCTATGCTGGTCAAATGGTGCCTCTCGTCCAGTGATGTCTGCAGAAGCTGTGGAGATGAGGAAGAAGTGGAAACGATCCAACACTACCTGTGCCACTGCCCGGCTCTGCAGGAACGCCGACTCCGTACCTTGGGGTCAAGGTTCCTGGTAGACTTGGCCTGCGCAGCAGTAGTTGAAATATCGGATCTACTCTCCTTCATCAAGAGGTCGAACTGGTTTGCCCCGAACTGAGAGCCACTGGTTAGCTCCGGAATCTTCCATGAAGGGATTCACAATGGGCCATTTTGGCCTCCGAGTGGAAGTGCTGCCCTTGGGACGCACACACCCTTCCCTACCTAACCTAACCTAACCTATGATCAAAAATATGGAAAAAGTAGAGGAAAAACTGAAAAAATGACACGGTACCTATATCTCAATAACTAGAGCTTTGACAAAAAATCTGAGGGTAGATTCGAAATCAGCGCACCCAAATTAGTAAGAAATAGTAGACAAATTCCATGCAACAGAAAAAAAGTGTTATTTTGTTGTGCTGTGTTATCGCTAAGATTGCTGAAGCTAAGATTTGTGAATGCTTTAGCGAACAAATCTCCCCTAAGAAGAAAATTGTTTAAATCTGAGTCTCTTTAGGCACATAATAAATTAAGAGTTTATATGAAAATACGTCTTTTAAAGGGCCAATTGAATTCAAGTACACTTGACAACTTCACATACTAACCGAAGTGGCTCGCGTAACGCGCATAAAAGTCGTCTTCAGCTTCACTTCAGCGCTACTCTCACTTGTCTTTACTTCCCTGTGCTTAACTTTATCGGCCATGAGTCTCGCCCATTACGCAGTCGTATCACCGGCGACCAGCCAGTCAGCCAGTCAATTAGACCAACACTATGATTTAACAGCGTCCCAGCAATGCGACTCGGGTTCATTCAACTTGCCACGCGTCGCCGTGTGCTGCGCAGTGCTGGGCGCCCGTTCAACTGCGCCGTCATGATTTCCTATAATATTTCAATTTCAACTCTTGTTCGGCAACGAACAACGAACGGTTCGGTTCGGCCCACAAAATAAGTCACTTTCAGCACTAACTATAAACGTCATTTTCAGCTGCTTCAACCCAACAATTAGTTCCCATAAAAACACCAACAACAATTCGAACAAAAAACAACGAAAATCGTTGAGTAATCACAGCGCATTGTTGTGATTTATTTACGCCACCACTTGAACTGAACTCGTTGCGCGGCGCTTTCGACGCGTCGGACTGTGCTTTTTTCCCGGTATTGTCAGCGCGATAAGCGTTTCACTTTCGCTTTCCGCGTTTCTAGGAAGCGTTTCATATGTGCGCGATCAGGCGCTCATTATGCGGCTGCAAGATCGCGGCGCCGTGCTGTCCCACTTCCAGGCGTGCAGTCCGCTCCACTCTCCGCCGCGCCCCAGTGGCTAATTGTTTCGTACGCAGTGACGCGCTTGACAACAATGCGCCGCTTGTTGCACGATCGCTTTCCATGCGTTGCGTCGATCGGTCGGTTGGTCGGTCTGACCTTGTTTGCGTTTGCTGGTTTTGGGCATTTTTCGGTAGTTTTTGGTTTTTTTTCGTACATATAACTTTGGCTGTTGTTGTTGTTGAGTTTTGTTTACTTGTAAATTTAGCATAGTTTCTCTTTGAGTTTGTTTGTTGGTGGAGTTTATTTGGGTCGATTTTTTTGGGTGAAAAAAAGTTCGAAGGTAATTTTTATGGTGGTGAGATATTTGTGAATGAAAGAAAAAATAAAAATCATTTCTTTTTCTTGTGAATTGTCTTGTCAATGAAATCTTAGATGTATCGGGAACAGTTTGGCTGTTTTGGACCAACAATGGTTTTTTTAATTTAATTTACTTAATTCAGCATAGTTTCTCTTTTAATTTGTTTGTTGGTGGAGTTTATTTTGGGTGAAAAAAAATGAAGAGAATTTGTATGTTGTTGTGCGATTTGTGAATGAAAGAAAAAATAAAAACATAATCATTTCTGGTAAAAATTGTTTGTGAAATCTTAGATGGAACGGGAACAGTTTAGCTGTTTTTTACAAATGATCGGTTTTTTAGTGATATTTTTGACGATGAAGTATTTTGTCAACTGGAATACAAATATAGACTTTGATACAGTCATATTGCGAGCTCAAGGCGACACTGGTTTCATATTGGGCAGAATTAAGATGGAAAAATGTGAAAAGACGAGGACGTTTGTTATGCGCAGGGATACGGAATGATTCCTAAAAGATGGGAAATGTCGCAGTTAACGTTGGATAATGGTTGGTTGGTTTTAGTGGCTGCCTCTGTATGAGGCACACTTAGGCCTATTGGCCCGTTGTGATACCACAAACTCCACCCGTTTGAAATGTATATGCAACACTGTTTTTTTCAACATGTGATTCAACACACATTTCAAACGGCTGGTGGAAAGGGAGGGAGGGGACCTACAGTTTACCGCCGAGTCCGAACGGCGATTGGCAGTTTTTCTTTCACACTTGGAGGTTTTGCCATTGCCTGCCAAGAGCGTACTTGTGCGATTCTTGTAATTCTCATCTGCTTCATGTGGATAGCGATAAAAGTAGACGAGTTTTTCACCAGCCCGAGCCAGGAATCGAACCTGGGGCGGTCGGTATGAAAAGCCAGCGCGCTACCTGCTGAGCTATCGAGGCCGACGATTTTTGTCCCTACTCGCGACACTGTGTATCGTCCGCGAATCCCAGCACTACCACGCCTTCATGACGGGGAGGTTTAGCACTTCGTCATACATAATGTTTCACAGAACTGGCCGAGCACTGACCCTTGTTTGGGGCTTTCATCACTATCGTATTGCAGTACTCTGTCCGCAAGGTAGCTATTTAGGATGGCCAACAGGTAGTCCGGGGCTTCCAGTTTTTGGACCGCTCCCAGGATATGGACCCATCAGGCCGAGTTGAACGCATTCTTTACATCTAACGTTATTATTGCACAATACTTTTTCTTGCCGCTCTTCCATCTCCTCCCTTGGATTGCGTCCTTTGCGTCAATCGTCGACCGTGCCTTTCGGAATCCGAACTGCTTGTCCGACAGCCCATGCTCTCCTATGGTGAATGGGGTAAGTCTGTCGAAGATTAGGCGTTCAAGCAGCTTGCCCATTGTGTCTAGCAAGCAGATTGGTCGGTAAGCCGACGGCTGGCCTGGACCTTTTCCAGGTTTTGGCAGGAGGACCAAGCTCTGTTTTTTCCATCTGACCGGGAATATTCAATGCTGTATAATATGCTGCAATGCTGCAAATATTCAGAGCTGCATGACGCCCACAAATAGTTCCGGTCGAGTAGATATGGCTAGCTTCAAGGCCACGTTTGGTATAACGTCTGGTCCCGGTGCTATGTTGCTCTTGTTTCTTAACCTTGCCTCGATGATTTCGTCTGACGTCACTTGCACCTCGTATTTTTGAGAGCATTCGGGCTGTGCGCTTCTAATTGGATGCCTCGGGAATAGTGCTGAGACTATGCTTTGTAGCAGAATCGAATAAGTTTCCTGTTGTCTGCTTTCTTGTTTGGCCATGACCAGCTTGCAGGCGCCGGTCAAAGGTCAAATTTTCAATAGGTCAGTCAATTAAATTAATTAATAAAAAAGGTAAAATTTTCATCGAACAGTTCTTAAATAATGAAATGATTATTAAAATTCTACAAATAAAGCATTTTCAAAAATTAAATTTTACACTAACCAAGCTGACATGTTCAATATTAATTTTTTTAAATTGATAGGTACATATTTTCGAGATATTTCGCATTATAAAAATCCGCTAAAGTGTCTGTGTCTTATCCGTCATTAACTTTTCGTTTCAATTCAATTTCAGCCAGCAATTCCATTTACAATCAATTAAAATCTCAACAATCTGTAGACAGGCGAAAAGGCGACTACGTGTTGCCATAAAATTATTCGCTTTTGCTGTCCATACATTTTCATGCCATAATATAACTTATCTCTTTCTCTCTCTCGCATGTCTACTTCACAGATTTCACGTCGGCACTGCGCAATGTCAGCGTCACCATACCGATGGCTGTTAAAGGCAACGATAATGTCTTCTTAATCTGCAATTACGACATGGAAGGTGACATGCTCTACTCGGTGAAATGGTATCGCGGTCGGCGCGAATTTTATCGCTACACGCCCAAAGAGATACCGGCCATGAAATTCTTCACTATGGGCGGCGTCAATCAGATCGATGTGAGTACGACAAAAACAAAAACACGCAATCCAAAAAATACATTAAAAATATTATAAAAGAAATGCTGCAAAATAATTTTCCCATTTTGTAATTTTCACTTCACCGCACAAGAACATTATTGCTGGCGCTGCTTTCAATATATAAATATATATATTTTTTTTATGCAGATAAATTACAATAAACAACAACAACATGAATTAATGACCATAGCGCGCGGATTGGCATTGCGCTTAAAAGTATGCAATGAAATTGTGATGACATTAAATAAACGTTTGCATACTTCAAGTGCTGTCTGTGGCGGCAATGCGACACACTTTCGTTTCCTTACTTCATTGGTTGAATCCGTGTTGTAGCCGGTGAAGCGAGAATGGCCCAGTGCTCAGTCACAATACAATAACAACAACAAAAATAACCACATCAACGAAGAGTGCTTGAATGAAACGACATAAAGCTGTGTGGCGTGTTGTAAGCGGTCTTTCCGTTGCATACTTTTAGGCTGAAAATTTCAATACGAGGCTTTTAATTTAATTTAACGCGCGGTATCGTTGCCGTTGTTGTTGTTGTTGTCATTGCTTTTTCAATTAACTGTTCTTAAGGTTGATGTTGTTGTAAGTAGGTTTTCGCTGCGTTCAGGCCTTACTGCCTCGTCGTTCGCCACTGTCAGGCGCAGTAGATAAAGCATTATTTGTTATTGTAGTTGTTGTTGTTCCCTTTATCTTGACAGCCATTCATGTTGCTCATCGCTGTCGCTGGTGACTTCGCTTGGCAGGCGTTGAGCCGCACCGCACCGCATCGCACCTCCATTGGTCGTTTCGCATTTGCATTTTCCCAATGTTGTTGTAAATTTTATTCGTTGTTATTGTTGCTGTTATTTTAAGTCAACAACAATTGCCGGCAAATTGTAAATTGATACTTTAACCTTTGATAGCCAGACAAACATTTACATTTAAAGCGCCGTGTCAGTGTTGTCCCGTTTTTGCGGTCAGTTCGCTCTTCGATCGTTTCCGTATCGATTTTTTTTGCTTGGCTTTTGCATTTTTGGTTTGGCGCATTGACTGCGCTTGCGGCTTGTTCAAGTGTTGGCATTGTGGCCCGGAAGCGTTTATCCTTAACAACAATTATTTACATACAAACACACACACACACAAACATACATACACGCATGTCAACATGTACAAATTCGTCGCGGCAAGTGAAAGCTTTCGGCTTGTTCGTTTATTCCTCTGCAAGTTGTTGTTTTTTGTTGTTGCTGCAATTGCCAATTAAAATTGTTATTGTTGGATTTTCTGTACTAATATTTGTATGTAGTCGAGTGACTGAGTGTGTGTATTCTAGCGTTAATTGAGTGGAATCTTGTCAGCGTTCGTGTTGGCATAAAAAATCTTTAAATTGAGGTCGAATGTTGTACAACACAAAAAGGCAACAAATTATGAAAATACTGATTTTTGGAATTTTCAATTACAAATAAAATTTCAATTTTAAATTAAATTAATTAAAAATTAGATACATTCAACATTTTTCCATAACGTATTTGATTTTCCTCAGTTTCTATTCTACTAGAAATTTTTGTATAAATTTTTATTTGTAAAAATTGCATGGAAACTACTTTTTTCCTCAATTCAAAGTAGATACAATCAGGGGTTTTGTGTCCATTAAAGACCACTTCTTAGAATCTAAATTTTGAGACCTAAAATCAATAACCTAAATTATCGGCGTAAAATTGGATACGAGAAATCATTCCAACAATTTTACTTACTTACTTTACTGGCCAAAACAATGCGTACCGGGTTTCTGGTTGCCGCAAAAGTTCTCTCCTCTTCTTTGTGTGGGCCTTCTCCAGTTGGTTACAACAAGATATGAAAGGGCGACCTCAACTTCGTTCTCCTACCGGACACGGGATCTCCCTTTTGGCTTCAAGCTTCAACTAACATATTTACCGCCCTTTTCGTCGGAGCTTCATCGTTTCATTCCATACGAGAGACATGGCCAAGCCAGTGTAGCCGTTGAAGATTGAGTTGCCATACACCTACAACTTGTACTGCACTACTACTTTACTTCAACTATGTCTTGAAACAGTGCATACAGCTCCAAAAAACAGATTAATTTTTTTCGAAAATCAGAAGATCAGAGTTCAGTAAATTTAGATTAAAAATGTAGAGTCTAGAATTATTTTAAAAAGTCAGACTATAAAATAATCAAAATTAAATAAAAAAAGTGAATTAAGAAAAAACTATTAAAATAAAAAAAATGTGCATTTTTTGCAGCTACTAAGCCTTAAAGTATGCAACCACCTAAGACCATTTTACCATAGGTTAGGTTAGGTTGGAGTGGCAGCCTCCTATGTGAGAAGCTCACTTAAGCACAACTTATGGCTCATTGTGATACCACAGTGGATGGCGCGACTCCCCTTACGCTGAGAACCAAGAAGATTCCGTTATGAACCTGGCTATTTCCCTGACATTCAGAGGCGATAGCTCGGTTAGACTGGTAAAGAAAGCTGAGCCGAGAGACTTAAGTCTTCTTCTGGCTAATGAAGGACACTGACACAACAGGTGAAGAACGGCCTCCTCCTCGGACCCACATCCTCGACAGTAGTCGTTGGATTGCAGTCCCAGTCTCTCCGCATGCTTACCCATAAGACAGTGGCCCGTGAGCACCGAGACCTTTGTGCTAATTGACTGACGGCTAAGGTTAAGCAACTGGTTAGTCCGTTTCATGTTATAGGAAGGCCAGGTTAGTCGAGAGAGACTGCAAGTCTGTTCCTCAGACCACAGTTCATTCGCTACTCTTTGGTAGAATTGTCCGAGCATCAATTTAATAGATGCAATAGGTGCTCCCACTGGAAAGAAGGACGAGACTTCAGCGAGCAATGTGCCTGCTCTGGCTTGCAGTTGCCTACAATGCCTCTGTGCCCTGGCACCCAGAGTTGTCAGACGTTGGAGCGCCTAGCTAGGCTGTTCATTTTACCATAGTTTCAAGCACAATTTTAAGTGTTGCTTTGTTTCGCTATTGCCGTTATTTTGCAGCAAGAAAACCATAAAAAACAAATGTAAATTCATTAAAATGACTTTACGCACGCACGTGACTGTATCTACGCACACACCTATACTATAAAATCCTCTATAAATACGCACACACACACAGAAATGTGCCTGATGCAAGCAACGAAAAACACAACGAACTGCTATAAAAATTATGCCTAAAAGCTTTAAAAACGCACTGGGGAGTAAAACCATTACAGTTTTTGTTGTTTTTTTTTTAATTTTTCCTTGCACACGGTTTGGTTGTTGTGGCGAAGTAATTATGTAATGCAAGTAGGCGTACGGCGTGATATGTGTGTGTGTGTGATGCTGTAAGGTAAAAAATGTGAGCGAAAATGGCGCCAACACTATCGGCTGTATGCATATAAAATAAATAATTATAAAGTTGAAACCTGTACTCGCCAGCAGTCAGACAGACATATCCATATACGATATCTGTGTATGTGTGAAAATAAATTGTCTTGGTATGAGTGATTATTGTGGCGGATATTGTAACTGCAAACGTTGGTACAAACAATACACTTGGTGAAAAAAATAAAATTTTGAATAAAGTTTTAAATGAGTTCAACTTGTTCTTGGAGACTTGGATTGGGTTTGACTTTTTGGACTCAATTAATAAACTTTATAAGTGTCACGACATACTTCAAACCTGTTGTAATCCTTACATAGTTTTTTTATAATTTTCACATCATAAAATGAAACACTATAAAAAATAATGAATCATAAAACATTAAATAAATAATTAATAAAATAAAATAAAATAAAATAAAATAAAATAAAATAAAATAAAATAAAATAAAATAAAAATTAAATAAAAGTAAATAAAATTAATCAAAAAATAAAATAAATTGTGAGTTATTAGATTTTATATCTGATGTCAGGATGTTGCCTTTAGCAGGACTTTGAAATTTTAAGGACATGATTTTTTTCAAATTTTTTTTTACAAATTGAACGCAATCTAGATTAACCTTATGGGTGTCAAATTAAACAAAAATTTTGCTGGAACTTGACAAAATTAAAGTTTTTAATATGCCAGAACGAAAAGGTAAAACATGTCCTTTTATAACTTTATCCTTGAAAATCTTTGAACATTTTCAATAGTTTTCTTTTGGTTTTATGTTTTAAGGACTAATAGGTACACTACTACATTCTCTCATTTTGTGCACCTAACTTTTTTAGTTTATGACAAAACAATTTCAATGTGTTTCTTTATAAAGCAAAGGATGTACGGAAAACATAAAGAAGAAAGGATGGGAAAGGGAAAGGATGGGTTATTAGGTTAGGTTAGGTTAGGTTAGGTTAGGTTAGGTTAGGTTACGCAAGGGGTGTGTGCGGGAAGCACATCCACTCGGAGACCCTGTTGGGTCTATTATGACTCCCTTCACTTTCAGAGAAATCCACTGTCTTCCTCTATCTGTTGGGGTCCCTGTAGATCAAAGCGGGATCTTTTGGGAACCATTTGGTCTTCGCGAGGAAATTGTGTAGATCTGTGATCTGTGCGTCTGCTACTTCCGCAAACCCATCAAAGAACTTTGCACCAAGAGGCTGGAGCCGTCGTCCTTGTAGTGATGGGCGGTGGCATAGCAGATGCTCGACTGATTCTACTGCATCCTCGTCTCCGCAGCTTCTGCATAAATCGTCGGTCGCCAAACGCCATTTGCATTTGGGAAAGGATGGGACTAGAGGTGGTATCGACAGATCATTGAACACACTCAGAACACAGACAAATTTAGCCAGATAGAAGTAGAATTAAGTAAAATCTTAAACTAGAAATTGTACATATTTAATTAAATTAGAAGAATTGATTAGAATGAGATTTTGGCCCTGGCAGCTAGTGCTTTTTTTTAATTATAATTTTAATTGTAATTAAAAATAATAAAGAAATAAATAAATTTTGGGCCTGAAATCCAAAACTATTATAATTATAAGAATATTAGGAAATATTTTATATTTGCCGCAGAAGAATTAGTTTCGCTCAATGTTCATTGTACTGATTCTGTCGACCTATGGACGAATACAAATTTTTGTTGTATTGTTTTAAAATTTGCTTTCGTCCACTACTTTACTTTCGTATTTGTTTTAAAAATCCTGATTCAATTAAATTTGTAAAAACCCTCTAAAGTTTACTGAATTGTATTGAATGAATTTTCTCTTCAATCCTTAACATTTGGTCATTGTTTGATCTTAAAAAAAAACAAATACTTTTTCACGGTGCATTTTAACACACATTCGCTGGCCAGCACCTTACAATAACTACAACAATAAAAAATACTTTTAAGTACAATATTCAAGTATGCATACGCGGGAAAAATTCATTGAAATTCACCATAACGCAATTTCCATTTTCATTTCCATTCTGCAGTGCACTTTCATCACATTCTCACACACACAAACACACACCCACGCACACATAGAGCAGCATTCGGTTATATGCAAACGTGAAACATTATTAATATTTTGTTTCTCTTTCATACTTTTGAACTCTTTCGAATTTTGTTGTTTTATTTATATGTATTCAATATTTCTTCTTGCAGATAACCCAGTCAAATGCCAGCCATGTGCTTTTACTCAAACCCGTATCGGGTAAATACTCTTGCGAGGTATCGGCCGATGCGCCGTCCTTTGACACTGTTATTGTATCGGCCGAAATGGAAGTGGTTGGTAAGTGATCGATCGGTTGGCCAATAACAACAATAATTTTCTTTGCTTGGTGATTCTAAAGACATTTATTTCCTTTTTTAGTTTTATTTATTTGTTATTTATTTTTTCGACTGCCAAAAGAAACCCTATATACTTTCATGTTTATGTTTACGAATCGTGTTTATTTAAAATTTCTCATTGCTGCACAGAATTGCCCACACAACGACCGATTATCACCGGAATACGTTCGCGTTATCAACTGGGCGACACTATTGTGGGAAATTGCTCATCGGACGATTCGAGACCGGCGGCAAATTTAACTTGGTGGATCAATGATGTGCAGGTGAGCTCAACAATTCGATTCGATTCGATTGTCTTATTGTGTTTATTTGTGCTGTAAAGAGTTTTTATTGTTATTCTGTTGCTGTGTGTCCTGGCAACGGCGGAAAGTTCCGAAACACTTTAACACTGACGTTGCAGTCCATTGAGTCCATATTAAAACAACTGCGTAGGTGTGGGACCTTAAATTTGCTTACATTTTATTTTCAATGGAAATATGTAGTTGAGTACTTTCTGTCAGCTGACAGTCAGAAAAGCTAAGAAAGGAGTATATCTTAGGTATATTGCAATCTAAATTTTATAAGTTAAAAGTAAACAGTTTATTGCCTGTTTAAATGAAAAAAGAATAGTGGATTGAATGAAATTTTATTAAATTGTAATTTTTTTTTAAAGAAAGTAGTAATTTGTGTCTTTGCTTAAACTTAAATTTCTATTTTGTCAGACTTGAATTCCATGTAATGAAATTGGTCGAGAAAAATCCAACCTCATTCATTACAAAACATTTTCAATTGCCTTTCTCACCAAATCTCCGTCACTTGCTTTCATTGCATGCGGTAAATTGTGTCACCAGTGACATACGATTATTTCAATATCTTTCATGGCAATTTCACTTAAGTGCCACATACATCAAATTTACAAAAAAGAAGAACACAAAGAGCAGAAGCACTAATGAAACTTGCTCACTTACATAGAAGCGCGCTCTCAGCACCATCCAACTCATTTTCCTCCACTCCTCCACTCCCACACACTGACACACTGCATGTCACACTGAAAACCGCCCAAAACCATGCAATGGCACTTGGCTTCGCTTAAAAACGGCTGTCAGAATTCCTTACCCTCAGCAGGCATCATGGAGCGTTGCTTTAACAAGGCAACGACAGACAAGAAACAAAAACAAAATTGAACCAAAATTACTAATGAATGCTTTCCCCTGCGCTGCGACGGCGCCACTTAAGTTGAAATCAAAAGTCTGTAGTGGGAAAAAAATTCAATTTGAAATCAGTATTGGCTGAAATCGTTTTCATTTCGATTCCCCACTCCAATGCACAAAACAAAAAAAGAAGGACCAAGTTGTGGACAACTGAGCCATGTGCAATGTGCAATATGCGATGCCACAGTCGTTTTGCAGTCGAGCAATAAGAAAATCATTAGAAGCGTGCGAGTAAAATAGAGAGAGAAGATGTAAAGGAAAATTGTCAAACATTTTTGTGTGAGTCAGACTAGGAAATGTATGGCACAAATCATGTGATAGAAAACGAAAAAAAAAACGATTTCTTGTTTGTGGGGGAAAAATTCAAGCTGGATGTTATGACAGTCAAAAGAGTGACATAAGTTCTGAGTTTTGCTTTGGTTATTGGTTGCTTTGGTGCTATGTTTTATTAACTGAAATTATATATATACGGAACCCGGAGGACCCATACCTGATTGTAACGGCCAAGTTCGTTCAGCTTCTCAAGGCATTCCGACACCAGTTTCGAGGATACCTGGTAAGATCTTAATGCCTTGATTTCCGCTTGGCTGTCTGACAGGACCGCAATCTTCCGGTTCCGGTATTTCCTCACCAGATTTAAGTGAGCGCACTTTTCAATGGAGTATATTTCCGCCTGCAAAATGGTGGTCAGCTCTGCTGTAGGTTCCGAGTATCTTATCCCCGGTCCATACACCCCGATTCCGGTACCTTCCTCCATTAGGAAGCCATCTGTGTACCAGGAAATAATGTACTGATCTATCAGATAAGTCTCTGATATACCTGCCCAGCTTGTTTTATTACTAAGCTCTGTTTTAAATCTTTATGTGAAACCACGCTTCGGTGCAATTGTGTCTCTCGGTATTGCAATCTTGGGATACAGGTTCGTAAGAATATCAATCTTCTTACGACTCAGGATGCCCTCGGCCCCGATATTTACGTCAGTCATCCTTAGGATAGCCCTCTTTGCCTGAGTTTGTATATGTAAGTGAAGAGGTGTAAGTTCTAGAAGAACCTCCATGGATGCTGTCGGGCACGTTCTCATAGCACCTGTAATGCAAACACATGCCAGTCTTTGAAGCTTACTAAGCGCCCTGATGGTGGACAGCTGGCCGGTTCTACTAACCCAGACCGCTGAACCATACGTTATCATAGGCCTCACGTCGTATAGATCCATCGCATTATGGCAGGTCTACAGCCACATCTTTTACCTGCTATGGACCTACAGGTCATCAGGACCCTGGTGGCCTTTTTAATCGGAGTTTCAGTGGAGTTTCTGATCTAGTATGATACCTAGATATTTCACCTATATATATTCACCTCCTTCTGAAACTCTATCTTTATTCCATCCAAACGAATTGGTCTGACAGCAACAAGTTTATACTTTCTTGTAAAGGGTAGGATAATGGTTTTAGCCGGATTCATATTCAGCCCCACCTCCACGCACCATTTCTTGGTTAACCTTAGTCCTAAGATTATCCTTTCCCGCAGGGTATCTTCAAATTTTCCCCTGCAAACGATTACAATTAAATTTAAAACTGTTACTTTCAAAAAACAATAATTTCATTTTATTGATTTTTTTTAGTTGTTTTTAGTTTTGATATTTTATATTTTTTATATTATTATATTATATTTTATCAGGTGTACAACTTTGCTTCCGCCGTTTTCCGATAGGTGGCTGTACCGGCTGAGGCTGGTTGAAATACATTGATGGTAATGCCTTTAAAGTGAGTGTGGACAGTGCCTAACGAATTGTCATCGCCGTTTCAGTGACAGTTGTTCTTGTTTTCGTATTATTCACGCTCGAAAATGTCCGTTTATGTGCCCAATTCTCGCCATTTGCGGGAAGTTTTACTTTTCTGTTACAATTCGAAAAAAAATGCAGCTGAAGCGCATCGAATGCTCTCAGAAACTTACGGTGATGCTGCTCTGAGTGAAAGAACGTGTCGGGAGTGGTTTCAACGTTTTAAAAATGGTGATTTCGACATGACAAAGTCATCCTCCAACACGACAATGCTCGGCCTCACGTCGCAAAAGTGGTCAAAATGTACCTGGAAACGCTGAAATGGGAAGTCTTGCCCCTCCCGCCGTATTCCCCAGATGTCGCCCCTTCTGACTTCCACCTATTCCGTTCGATGGCACACGGCCTGGCAGATCAACATTTTCAATCCTTCGAAGAATTGGAAAAATGGATTGCTTCATGGATAGCGTCAAAAGAGGACTCCTTTTTTCGAGCCGGGATCCGAAAATTGCCGGAAAGATGGGAGAAAGTTGTCGCTAGCGACGGACAATACTTTGAATAATACATCTGTACGCACTTTTTCGCAATAAAGCTTTTAATTTTGGAAAATAACGGCGGAAGCAAAGTTGTACACCTGATATATTATTGGTTATTAATTTCTATAATTTATATATATTTTACTTTATTTATTGATTTTATTATTACTTTATTTATTATTCATTACTTTATTTTATTGATTTTTTCAGTTATTTCTTACAAAAATAGAAAAACTAAACTGTTACCTTCTTAAAAATGAAGTAAACACCTATGTACGTTTCAGCACACTCACATAATTTTTTTACGACACTCACAAAAGTTGACTTGAGCGCTAAAAGACACAATGATTTGTGTGCAAAGTCATAAAGTTGAAATTTTTTTTGCGAGCTTTACTTTTCAACGTTCAACAGCTCCTTACGTTCCATTTCGACTTTTAATAAAATAGCAAAAGGTGAAATAAGGCAGTCGAAATGCACATTTGTGTGATTGTGTGTGTGTGTGTGACGGCAGGTGACCAAACAGCAAATTCGCACAAACTGACGCCACCACCATTACAGCGTGTAACAGTCGAAGGCAAAGAAGAAAGTGGAAAATTTCAATTTTGAGTTCTAGCAACCAGCAACATAAATCAATAAGTTGGTGCACGGAATTTGCGCAATTTTTTTAATGTATTTTTTTTTAGTATTTTTTTCGTTAGTTATTTATTTTTTTGCTTGACTTGCATTGCATAATATTTTCGAAAAATATTTATTATTTTTAGTTTCTATTTGTGGACTTTTGTTGCATGTTTTTTTAGGTGTTGTTGGGTTTTTTTATTAATAGTTTTATTTAGTAGAAAATCTCTCACGCATTAACAGCTCGCCTTATGCTTAAAACAACAATTTTACAATATCCAGTGAAACTTAAATGTTGTTATTGCTTAGACACAAATCTCATTTCTATTTCTATTTTGGTTTTTTTTTCAGGAGCCACCACATTATGCGCGTCGCTTACTTTTGCGTCGTCCATTTAATGAAAATTTGCTTGAAAGTAAATTGGAGTCTTCATCACTGCAGATTCAATTCACCGTAACACAACAGCACTTCATTAGTGGACGCCTGAAAGTATGTTACAAATTAAATTTATGCAAAATGTCCAAGATAGATTTGTTACTTTATGCATTTACAGATCAAATGCATTGCAAGCATCTATGACATCTACCAGCAGGAGGCGGAAAAGTTCATCGAAGAGGATCGTCCGCGCATTTTGGCCTCAGGCCGCTCGCCCAACATGAATCCCTACGATTTGGATGATAGTGGCGGTTTCGATGTGTACAACGACTTGTATTCGCTGCAAAATAAAAGTGAGTTTCAATTCAGTGATTGATACAGTTAGAGATGGTTTTGAAGGACTTTTTGGAGTCACTTTTAAAATTCATATTTCAATTCCAGTAGTCAACACAAATTCAAAATTAAATTCTTCAACAAAATGTTTAAATAGTTATTGATTTTCTGTATGTTTTAAGCTCCAACACACGTACCGAATATTACAAATATTAGCTCGTAATTACTTATGCTTGGCTGCTTAATTTCGTCTACAAATAGGCAAATTATATTTCCACTCGCAGATCGCATAAGAACAAAATTGTATTAACATAAAAATACGCAAACAACATAAAATTCGATGCCTAATAAAATCTGCGTCCACTGCTATAAATGCGTGTTGCCATTGGTTGCGCTCAGTCGGCCCACAGCCGAAAGACCAAAGCATACTCCACCTACGCCCACACCCACACACTCACACACCCACACAACTATATATATATATATAGCATGCGATAAGCGTCCATAGAGGAAATCAAACAATTAATAACACGGCCATTTGACTGCCTCCGCTGGTTTTATTGCTTTGCTAGTTGCCGCTTCCTGCGCATTTGGCGATTCCACCGCGCACACAACTGGCCCACTCGTTGTTTTCGTGTGTGTGTGTGTGTGTTTGTTTTGGTATCTGCACTCATTCCTGCTACTTATATTGTTGTTGTTTTTTCTATTTTCTGTTTTGTTGCCATTCTTCTGGCGTTCTTCCTTTGTGTTTGTATGGCTTCTTGTTTCGCAGTACTTGGCATTGTTTTTCCGCCTAGTTCCTAGCAATTGTGGGTTAATATGCCAACAAGCAGCAACAACAACAAAAGCAATTAATGTGCATGAAGCAGGCAAAAAGCCAATAATATCCGCACTAATACCTCATGCCACATTAGCCCAACTAAGTATTCTATGCGGATTCTAGTTCTCATTTGGTTTTCATTCAAATTTAAGTCAACTTGTGCAAAAAAGTTCAACAATCTCACTCAATATGAAAAAAGTTGAAAAATTCTGCAGTTAGCATTCATTACTAGCCATTTCAATAAACCAAAATCTGTATTATTTCAGCGGTTTATTGGCGATATTTCCTTTTAACATTTCGCGTTTTCACTTTGTACATTTCCCGTTCGCATTTCCTGCTGTTTATGTGAAGGTATACACCAGCGTTTTTGGTATTGCTGGCATTGTTGTTGTTGTTGTTGTTGTTATCTACGTTTGCTTAATGTGCCACCGTTGCGCATAGCAGCGGCAGAGAGCAGCCAGAGCGTTGCGTATTACTCTCATTGGTGGCATTAATCTCCGAATTAATTGCCAAAGCTCAGCGCTAAGCATTCAATGAAACTAAATACGGAGCTTTAGAATGCTTGGGCAGAGAGTACGAGTAGGTGAAGAAAATGTGTGTATAACGAGTGGCGTGGGTGGATTTAGTAGTGGAAAATATAAATGCTGCAAATTTTTGGTTATTTCTACTACAAGCGAACAGCAGAAATGAGCGTGTGGCAGAAAATGTTGCGTATACGCCAGCAGGGCACAGCTTTTCAAAGCATTAGTCATCAACAGATTTTTTTTTAATGATTTTTTTTTGTTTGCTATCATTTTCTGTTTTCATAGTTACCATTTATTGTTTTTTGCTGCTTTATTCAGTCTATTCAGAATTACATTAGTCATTGAAAGCCAGTTTGGCAGAGCTTTAGACGACATTCATTAGTCATCAATAGCAAGTTTTTAAAGTATTATTTTGATAGGGTTTTGCGATTCTTTAGTATCTATTGATTGTTGTTATTGGTATATTGCTTTTATGTAGATTGATATACAAAATATAAAGAGGCAGTTAGAGAGAAGCCATAATGATCGGATGTGCTTAGAGCTCTTCTTAGAGAACTTCTTTCAGGGCGGTTTATTCACCGCAAAAGAGGTTGAAGCTGGAAGCATATAAAATATTCTCTAATTTGTAATACAGGGTTTTTCATTTCGAACCGAAAACTTTGGCAGCCCTGCGTTCGACAACCGCAGCTGTCATCTGTGGTAGCATTGTGTTAATATTGTAGTTTAGTGTTTGCCACTTATGAAAATGGACCGATTTAGCATCGCTCAACGTGTAATCATAAGAGAAAATTCACTACAAAAATGGTGAAAATTTAAGCACCACTTTTCGCGCACTTAGAAAGGATTTCGGACGTCACGGAACGCCTGTTTTGTCAACAATTTCGGATTTATTGGCGAAACTCGAACGAACTGGTTCTGTACAAGATGTACAGAGGCCAATACGTGATCGCCCTGCTCGTTCGGCCGAAAATATTGCTGCTGTAGCTGCCAGTGTTAAAGATGATCCGAATTTATCGCTTCCCCGGCGTTCACAACAAGTGGACCTCTCCATCACCTCAAGTTGGCGTATTTTGCATTTGGACTTGCATCTTCATCCATACAAAGTTCAGTTGGTTCAGAAATTGGAGAAGGGAGATCACAGAATGCGTCGTAACTACGCCGAATGGGTGCTTGAAAAACAGTCCGAAAATCCAAATTTTTCGCTCAAAATTTTCTTCAGTGATAAAGCACATTTTCACCTCGGCGGTTACGTTAATAGTCAAAATTGTTATGTGTGGGGCTCAGAAAATCCACACGTGGTTGTCGAGCGCCCAATGCATTCACCTAGAGTCACTGTTTGGTGTGCTTTTGGTCCGGTGGTGTCGTAGGGCCATATTTCTTCGAAAATGATGAAGGATACACCGTAACCGTCAATTCTGAACGTATCGCCGTATGATAACCGAGTATTTCTGGCCAGCGATCGAAGATATGGATGTGGAGGAGATGTGGTGTCAACAGGACGGCGCTACCAGGTTCGATTAACGCCTAATTTCGCGTTTTGGTGATGCCAATTGGCCGTCAAGATCGTGCGATCTGAACCCTTTCAAGTCAATGCTCAAGTCAAATGCTCAGATCAAGTCTATGCAGACAATCCGCAGACTCTGAGGCATTTTATGGACAACATACGTGCAGTTCTTGGCGCCTTACAGCCAGCCATATGTAAAAAAGTCATCGAAAATTACCTAAAAAGAATTTAGGTGTGCCAAGCTGCTCGTGGTAGTCATTTGAATGATATCATATTCCATTACTAATGACACAAACCAAATATTATTTTGATAATAAAGTTGCATTAAAATTAAAATTTTAGTTGATTGTCTTTCTTTATTTACTTTTTCGGCTCATGATGAAAAACCCTGTAGAAGTGAGTTATTATTTTTTTTAATTATAATTAAAATTAATTTAAGCTCTGCCAGGGCTATCGACTTCTTCATCATTTGGATTATCTCACTGCTAAGCCATTTTTTCGTCAACTTCCTTGAACTTCTTGCAAATTCAGCTCCTTCTTTACTCCTTCAAGACTGATCCCGCTGCATCTCTTTCTGAATATTTTCCAACCATTTTTCTACTGAAGACCTTGCAACAGAAAACTTGTAAACTTTTCAACCACTTTTGGTTTTAATCGATGCATTTTTATAGACACGCCCAAGTATACAAAAAAATCATTCAAAAGATTTGGGCTTTTTTTGTACCTTCTAACTATAAGTTTTATAAGCTTTATAAAATATTTCATGTTGGTCAACTTTCAGTTTTTATCTCACCTACTGTGCTGATCTCCCTTTCTACATTACTTATACCTTTTCATGGCTCCAAACCTGCTACATTCCTCTTCTGCGCTTTTTTTTCGTGCACACCTGCCACATTCATTGTTTCTCATTGGTCTATTGTCTTTGTTCAGCGGCTTTACTTGATTTCAGTAAATTTTGTTGTCTCATTCTCTAACCGCTATTGTTTTCGCTGCTATCTTATCTTCAACTTGTTTCACATCTTCCCTTTTTGCCACAGCCATTTCGTATCTTTGCATTGCCCTGCTGGTCCATTTCTTGCCACCACACCTTCATTGCCTTTGCGCTTTTGGGAATTTTTCACTAACTTTGATTTAATGCTCGACACTTAATCAATGTAATGTTCGTGCCTTGTTCATGCTATATATTTGCTTCGTTGCAATGAAACAAACATACATACATACAAACATGCACATAAACATACATACATACATATAAACATTTAAACATACATACATATAAACATGTATATGTACGTGTCTGCACCCAGTAAAAGTTTCAGTGAATGTGCGTGCTTACTTATTTCATCTCTTTCACTCTCTTTCAAAACAAAAACAATCATGCAACGATTTTATACGATTTGCTGTTTTGCATTGGATTTTCAGCTTTGTAACGCCCTCCAAACCCTCACAATTTTAGCCTTGTTTTACTTGCCTCCTCGCCTTTGGCTCGTTTGTACCACACACACACATCAGTTGGCTGGACCGTTTGCGTACCGCTTTGACCATAACACTGTCGTAAGATTAATAATCCCCCCCATATGCAAAGGCACATACACACACATACCAACACATACACATATATGTACACACACAGTGACACAACAAGGCGCGCACACTCCTTATAATCACCACTATGTGCGGCCATTTATTTCTTTTGTATTGCTTCGTTGCGTCTTTGCGCCGCTTTGTCTATTAAATATCATTTTGTGTATTCATTTGTTCATTTGCTGCCGTTTTTGTTTACATTTTGTTGTATGGTTGTGCATCTATAATTTGTAACCATTCAACATTGTTATGCTTGACTAACGTTGGGTTATTAATCAAGCTGATTTTTAATGTGTGCCTATGTCCGTCCCAATGGTAGTTGTATGAAATGGCCTGTGTGCTGATGTGTCCTTACGCGCGTTGCTTGTGTTGTTGTTTTTGTTGTTGTTGGCTAAATGAGGTCAAAATGGACAATGTGAAAATGTTTTGTAGACATTTAGGTATGAATGGAAATGTACGTTTGAGACTGTATATGCGTTTGTTTGAGTGTGAGTGTTATTAAGCTTGGCTCGTCTTCGAGACGACTGTCTGCTGATTTGCATTCGAATAAATGTGAGTAACTGACTGGTCATCACTGTTTCAAAGAATTTTAATTGTACTTTTAAGTGCTAATGCCTTCTTGAAGGCGTCTTTCAACTATGCAAAATTGACACATGCACAATAGAGCTTTTAGAGGTTTTTTTTACAAAACAAATTCATTCATAGAATAAAGCACTGAATAACAAATAAATAAAAAAAAAAAAAATTAAGAAAAATAGAAACATTAAATAATTAATTAATTAATTAATAAATAAATAAATAAATACATAAATAAATAAATAAATAATTAAATAAATAAAGTAATTAGTTAATAAATAAATAAATAAATTAATTAATTAATTATTTAAGTAATTTATTGTTTATTAATTAATTAATTAATTAATCAAAAAATAAATAAATAAACCAAAAAAATAAAAAACAAACAAATTAATAAACTAATTTATAAATAAATAAGTTAATTTAATAATTAATTAATAAATAAAAAAATAAAAAATACATAAATAATTACATTAATTAATTACTTATTTTATAGATAAATAAATTAATTAACTAATTAATTAATTAGTTAATTTATAAATAAATAAATAAATAAATAAATAAATTAATTAATTAATTAATTAATTAACTAATAATTAAATAATAATTAATTAATTTATTGATCAGTAAATAAATAAATAAACAAACAAATAAATAAATAAACAATAAACCAAAAAATTAATAACTAAATAAAAAAATTAACTAATTAATTAATAAATAAATAGAATAATTAATTAATTAATTAGTAAATAAATAAATGAATAAAAAAATAAATAATTAATAAATAAATAAATATTTAGAATTGATTGAGAAATTTATTGATTTACTTTTGAAACAATTGCCAATTTATATGACTTTCTATTCTTTGTTCTCTTGCAGACTACGTTCTATCGTCGGCGCTGTCTAGACATCGTAAATTCCACCTCAAAACATTCATCAAAACCAACGCATTACTATTGATGTCCATCAGCTGGCTGCTACTACCAACCACCTCTATTATTGCTTTACTTATGCGAATATTTTCTCAAATATTTCCAACAGCAACAAGCCAGTTCACAAACACAAGAACGCGCAATCACAGTTGTCATCACTGCTCTTCGAACAGCACAGAGCCATGGAAAACCTTAGCAAATGCCAAAACCCAAAGTCAATGCACACACCAACCCCACAGGCATATGGCAACAATTGCGCGGTGATAAGTGTAAATAGCAATGCATAAATGATTATTTTAAATTGCCAAATTATGGAAAAGTGAGCAAAGAACAAGTCTTTAGCTTAGTTTTAGATAAACTCATACATAAACGCATTTATACCGACATGAAAACAAAATAAACCAATAAAAAAACCCCCTATTATACTAACGAATAAGTAAAACCATATGCGCTCCAACTTAGTAGCGCATAGTGTAGGTTTTTGTTGTCACAGGTTGCATAATCGAGCTTGGTTAGTATTGACGTGATGGCTGCTCAGCACTGAGAGAGAGTTCAAAACGCTGCTATGTGCACTAAATGTTGCGGACTGGATTATTGGTAAAACTACTTTACATGTAGTCAGAGACATTGTGTTTTGGATTTTGTATTGAGCCTAAAAGTGTGCAATAAAATATGTGGTAAGCATTGAAATAATTTTTTCTGTGAACTCAGCTCACAAATGTCATTATTCAACAAGCTCCTAGAAGCAACACTGACAATTACACAGTTCTGAGTTGAGTCAGTTTTAAAACCATTAATTTGTAGAATTGTCTTACAATATCATTTATTTTTAATGAATTTTTTACAATATATATTGAGGACAAATATTGAAAATATTCACATCAATTGGTTGTTTAAATTGTGGTTCAATTAGTATGTGTGTTATGTTTCTGGTTAGAATTGCTGTAGATGCTTAATCCTGCCGGTTATACTGCTTCTAATGGCAATTACGAAGGATATTTTTTCCTTGTTCACTCCACTCGAGAGCATGAGGCCTCCACAAGACATTGCCTTGCGTTGGTTACGTTAATCGGTTATGTTTTTCTGCCAGGTTAGGTGATTAGACTGCCGCAGGTAGTCCTAAGTGATGGGGCTGCCATCTGTCGTCGCAATCGATGTTGTGAGCTACCGCTCATAGTGTTATCTGTTGTGTAAGAGAGGTGACAGCAGGATGGTTGGGTGCTTTGCTAAGATCGCTTTGGTGCGGTGTTTTTGCTAAAGCCTGCTTTCCCTTACAGGTATTGCTGGTGCACCGTGTAGCTGTATGTTTGTTTTATTTTGAAAGCGACTAGAGTGGAAAAGAAACATCTGAGGGTCAGAATTTTTAAACTGGTATATGTTGCTGGGCTAGGAAATATTTAGAAGACAGGAAAGTTGGAAAAGTTGAAAGGATTACGAAGCATTCGTGGAGATCAAAAGTAAACCCTGCGTGCATTTCACTATGCTTTCGAAATCGGTGAACAATGCCTTTTCAAAGTCTTCCACCTTCTTCTCGATAGGGACGAAGGTGCAGTAGCAGGTACAGAGGAAGCCTGGAAGATGGTTTCTTTCTCGTCTGGTTGTTTGCACCTTGGACAGTAAATATTCTAGGAGATGTCTATTTTGGCTGCAAAATATCTTATGGGCCAGTGACTCCTAGTAACCGCAGTAAGTTTCGCCACAACTTGGCGTTATGTGTAATCAAAGTCACTGCATCTGCTCTTACTGCATTTGGGACAATGTGATCTGTTGGACCTAAAACCTCAATCTAACGTTGTTTGCTTAAGCAAGAAACTTATCGGTGAACACATTCTTGAGTAAGCTTTGTGGAGCTTTAACCATCAATTCTTCACTTTTGTCCAGAGAGCATGTCCTCCATTTCAACTCATCATGATGTTAATAAACGAAATGATGCATCAGTTCGTTTATTAACATCGATGTTGTATTGCCCGGCACTCACACCACAGTAACTCTGATCCAATGAGCCCGTGAGCACTTTTCTTTATTTTTGCATCGAAATCACAATTAAAAACAATTTTTTATTTTGTATGCATAAAAATGCATTCTTTCATGCTCTGTAAATTGAGCCATTAATGATGCGCCGCCGATTAAAAACAAAAATCAAACATATTTTGAATGAGTGTATTAATTGTAAGTCTAACTATACGAATCATTTATATTAAACGTACAAAAACAAAAATTAAACATTGTAATACGAATAAAAATTGAATAAAACTGAATGATATTTGTTTAAATATAAATAAAGCATTGAAATGATTTTCCGGGTTCATACAAATCAACACGTGAGTAAAAAAAGGATATAAAACTTATAAGTATAAAATGATTTTTTAAAGCGTTGAAAACCTGACTTTTTTCTATTTGCCAGATTTCCAGTAATGCCAAGAAATTTAGAAATTTATTTACTATTTTTAATTGGTATCAAATTGCTTCAAGTTTTGCCACATCATGTTTTCCTCTCTCTTTTAGATGCTGCGTCATACTTTAACGTTTTACTTCGTTGCATTTTTTGCTAAGATTTTTCTCATCTATGCAAACAAAAATGCTTGTCGTCTGCTTAAGTTGGGTAACATTTGTGCCGTACTTGCAGCTGACATATCAATTTAACTTTTTGTTGCAATTCTCAAAAGGCTGCAAAAGCTTTTCTTATTTTTTCTATATATATGGCAAAAATATATTTAGTAGAATTGGATTAAAAAAATTAAAGCAAAAACATGCAAAGTAAGTTATTTTCTTGTATAAGAAAGTCAGGACAAATAATTATATGTATAAAGATTTCAAGGATGCTTGGTTGGTTGGTTGAAGTGGTTGACTCACAGTTGTCCCCCTGCGTGTCACAATTAGCTCATAGACGCCATTTTGATACCACATGCTCACCGAAAACTAAGCCTGGTAACCCGGTGGAATTTAGGTACCCAAGAAGGTTCCCCAGACTTACTGTCGAGCATTCGGTCAAACAAGTAAGGAAGTCTCTCCCCAGAGACTTAAATCTTGCGCTTGCCAAAGCTGGGCAGTGACAGAGGAAGTGATTAGGTGTTTCTTTCCCCTCTAAATTCCCAAAGCTCCTACAATGGGTATTGAAGAGGATGCTTAGCCTCTCCGCATGTGGACCTATGGTCCAGTGGCCTGTGATGACCGCCGTAAGCCTAGCGACGTTCGTGCGAGATTTGTGTACAAGCTTGCGGGATCTCCGCTCATTTTAGGAGGGCCACATCACCCGCGAGGTACGACAGGAAGTCAGCGACGTCCACCTCCGATTGGCAAGACTGAGATAGTGCAGATAGCAGCCCCTCTTGACAACTTCCAAAGGCGTCGGAACCGGGACACCCAGCGATGCGTCAAGCGAGGCACCTGAGCGCGCCAATTCGTCCGCCCTCTCATTCCCTTCAATGTTTCTATGGCCAGGAACCCAGATAAGGGTGATATCAGCATAACGACTTAGCGAGCTTATCGCCATCTTACGCTCCTTCTACACAGCCTTAGCCGGACCGTGGAAGATTGTAGAGCCTTTATTGCTGCCTGACTGTCAATGAATATTGCAACCTTGCACCTATCAATGATATGTCTTTCTACCAGTCGGCAGGCTTCCCTGACCGCCAAGACTTTTGAAAAACTGTGGCATCATTAGGTAGACGTATGGCTTCATTAACCCCCGTGCTGTGAGTATACCACCGCACCCACTCCGCAAACTATTTCGGATCCATCCGTAAAGATGTGTATGTCGTATTTGTTAAAAAGACTACTTTCCCATTCGGCCCTTGTAGGGAATTTCGCCCCGAAATCCTTTTGAAAGCATAGGTAAGGCACGATATACTTAGTCGGTAATCCCACTAAACTTAACATTCCGCCTTACTGCTGAGTTGAGGGTGATGTGCATTATGTGTAAATCAATAGGGAGAAAGTGTAACAGCACGTTCAGGGCATCCGTGGGGCATGTGCGTAGTGCCCCCGTAATGCCAACACTTGCTGATCGCTGAACCCTTCTGAGCTTCTGGACCAAATAACTCTTGCTTAGAGCCGGCCACCAAACCAATGCTCCGTAGGTTAAAATTGGACGCACTATGGCCGTGTACATCCAGTGGGTGATGTGGGGCTGCACGTCCCATCTTTTCCCAAACAACCTGTTGCAAGAGTAGAAAGCCACGTAGGCTTTCCTGACCCGTAGCTCAACATTTGATCTCCAGCTTTGCGTCCAGCAGAACCCCGAAATATTTGGCTTTAGCTGATAGCGTCAGCTGCTGCCCGTTCAGCGAGGGAAGGTTAGAAAGTGTAATTTTGGTCTTAGTGGTGAACAGTACCAGTTACGTATTGCCTGGATTTACACTGAGTCCACAACCTGTGGCCCATGTGTGGATTTTATCCAGAGCCTCTTGCATAATCTCGCTGATTGTGCTCGGAAACATTCCTGATACTATTAGCGCCACGTCATTATTTTATCTAACGCCTTGAGTATGCTGTCCATGACCAGCAACCACAATAGTGGTGACATTACCCCTCCTTGTGGTGTTCCTCTACTGACGTGTTTTACCAGAGATGTGTTGCCTAGCTCTGCTTTAATGGTTCTTGATTTAAGCATTGTCACTATCCAGTTCCTGAGATTCCCTTCTAATCCCACCGTGGGAAGAGAATCTTGGATTGCCTTAGTGCTCACATTGTTGAAGGCTCCCTAGATATCTAGAAAGGCTGCCATTGAAAATTGCTTGTAGTGGATTGATTTCACAACAGTGTGAATAACCCATGTAATACCGTCTCCGTGAATCTGCCCTTAAGATAAGCATGTTGGCATTTGGAAATTTCATAGTGATCAGCTAAAGATCTTAGGATTTTAAGGATACTAGAGAACGTTTTGAATATTACACACGATTTATATTTGATTTTAATAAATGATAAGGACATCAACCATACCTAAGACCAATTTTCAGCATTTTTAATAAAATCATATATTGTAACGATAAGGCACTCTGTGCTGTGCTATGCATGAATGCTTTGACGGGCATACTTTTAGGCACGCACTTTAGAGTACGGCAAACTTGCTATAATTCCGATATGGCAAGGATGGTTCTGTAATGGGCTTTGCGAGAATGGTCGAGCATTGTCCAACTGGAATGTGCTAGAACAGTCGGCGCGATAACCAGACAGGTATAAAAGGCAGCAGTGTGCAGCACAAAGGACGAGTCTTATTGGAGACAGCAAAGGGGAAACATGCAATAGCAGTAGTGTAAAGTAGTAATAAGTGTACATTTGTAAATAAAGTGATTGTTGATTTCTGACTGCGTTTTGCACTGCGTAATTGAAGTGGTTTTATTTTCAAGCACAATCCAAAACGAACTTCGGGAAGTCATTTTCGTAACAATATAATAGTTTTTTAGAAAATCGTAGAGAAATACTAATCGATACTTGGTCAGCCGCAAAAATAAGCTTTAAGACGGGGTTGCTTAGCTCCAAAACTGTGTGTTGCTATTTCGCGAGCTAAGAGTAGAAATATTGATGAGTTTTTCTTTGTTTTTGTTATTATTGTTGTGTTTCTGTTTAATTACTTGCTGTGTGACTTATTCCTATTTTTTTGGTTTTTAATATTCAAATTTTAATTGCACTAATTTGCATAAATCAGCAGCCCTCACTCTGCTCAAGTCATTACTTTTCACCCCAAAGTTGTCTAGTTGCCAAGTGTCAGCCAAACCAAAACATCCGAATTGTGGTTGACCCTTTTCGATTAAACCTTTCAACCGCTTTCCAACGCTTCGTCGGTGTACAGCTGACAGTCACTGAATTTGGAAATGTTGTTTTGTTTTTCTTAATTTTACTTTTACTTTGCATTTGTCAGAAACATGCACCAAGTTGTTGAGCTTAACAAATTGTAATTTCTTGCATGTTTGAAAATTTTCTTTTAAACCAAAAATAGCAAAAAACCCAAACAAAAAATAAAACCACAGTAAAACAAGTGAAATAATTAAACAATTAACCGAAAACCTTTTGGCATTGCATTGGATCTGCGACTGCGGCTGTGGCTGCAGCTGCCCCTGAAAGTATACAACAGCAAAGTGTTTGTTAATTACTTTTTCACTCAAATGCGTAAAACTTTTGCAAACAACTTTGCGCTCAGTCGTCTTGTCCCCTAACATTGAATGCATTTCGTTGTGTGTGTGCGTTTGTTTTTTCTTTTTCTGTATTTTTGTATGTATTGAAAAAAATTTGTCAACACACGCATGCGAACGCAGATGAAATCCCAAGTCAAGTGGAATTTGGCAAAAGTTTGTAACAGGAAAAATCTGCTTGCACGATGCGACGCTTGGAAATTTGAAGCAATTAAACTTGAACAATAGAAACGGACTTTTTGCACGGCAATGGCAAGTTGCGATGGCGAAAGACAAGAAGCATACCGACTGGAAATGAAAATGAAAGCAACCGCACAGAAAATTACATCAACTTGAATGCGACAGACGACCGTTGTCGGTGAAAGGGGGAAAGCGTAATGAATGCGAATATTTGTGCACAATGCAAGAAAGGCAGCGAACAATTACAGAGTGTGCGCGAAACTGCTGTGTGTATGTGTGTTTTTTTTTGTTTTGTTTTTTCACAGAGATGGAAAGCATCAAAAGCCAAGGTCCCTGTCAGTGTGAGACTTTAACCGCACTAAAACCATCTCTCACATGTCCGGTTTATCCCCCTGGTACTATCGCCAGGCATTTCGTCAGGAGGCGAAATTAAGCGTTAGCTCGAAAGTCTTGTTGTCAGTTGTAACAGTTCTCTTATTTATCTGTTTGTCTCAGTCGTAGAGGTTTCTCCGTTTCCTTGCCTCTCTCAGGCTTCTGTGTGGCGCTCGAGTCTCCGCCTGTTTTTGTCGCTAATGCGAAGCTGTTGGATCACTTCAGCAGCCATGTAGCATGCCGCGCTCCAATGCTCCCTGGTCGTTGTCATCAGCTCGACCACAGAGCCTAGGCACCAGGAGACCACAGGCATACAAAAAACGAGTGTTCTGCAGTTTCAAGAACCCCACAGAACTCGCAGTTGGGGTCCTGCTCGTACCCAAAGCGGTAAATGTACGCCTTGAAGCACCCATGGCCGCTGAGGATCTGGGTCAAGTAGAGCTCGACCTGTCCATGCTTTCTCTCAAGCCACGCCTTGATGTTTGGGATAAGCCGGTGCGTCCACCTGCCGCTGGTTGAGTCTCTTCGCAGCCTGCTCCAGGTTCTGCTCGACTTGCGCTATTCATAGAGTTGCGCTCGTGTGCCAACAGGTTGAATGGCAACATGCCCGCGATGACCATAGCCGCGTCTTCGGATACAGTTCTAAAAGCCGAGCACACCGGCGCACAGTGTTTCGTCTAGAACAAGCTAGCTGGACAAAAACGACATCTTTATTTTTTGATTTTTCTTTTATATAGTCAATATAAATATTCATACATTAAGATCTATGTGAAAATAACACATCGGCACCTTTTATATAATGAGAAATATAGCCGAATATATCGGATAACCGAAAATTTTAATAATTCCTTTGCATAGTTGGTCTGAAGTGTTTTATATAAATAAGTTCCTGTCAAAAGTCGGTGGCATTTTTTTTTATTAGGGAATCTGAGCTTAAGGGGGAGTAGTATTTTTGCAATATCTTGTATTAGCAATTAAGCTATATTTAATAGTTGTAACGTGCCATGATTAAGAAGGAAAGCGATTTTTTCCCCAAATTTTTAACTTCAAAGGTGAAAAGTTAAGATGTCTCCTCATGTCACCTCTGCAATTTTTATATATATTCTGCTCATAAGTGCCTACTAAAAGATGAAACAAAAAACCATTGCGAATTTTTTGCACATCTATTTTATTTTATTTTATTTTTTTTAGATATGTTTACAAATAAAATTTAAGTCTTTTGAAATGTGGTTGGAACACTCAAGTGAAACAAGAAATGAAGAATTTCCATTAATTCTCTTGCAATTGCGGGATGATGAAGGTAATATTGTTTGGCAGAATCCTCCCCCGTCTTCTACCATGTATTGTCGTCCTATAAAGTTTATTTTTTCCAAAGAATCAAACGATTTTATTGCTTCTGAAACGAACAAAGTTTTGGAAGAGATAAGCTTTATAGTACAAAGAGCATGCTGGAAGAATTTGAAGTTTCTTTCCAACATAATATGCTTCTAACCATGATTGGGAAAGTTTGTAATGCTTTGATCGAAATGTCTTCTACTCGAAGTAAATCCAAAAATAATGAATGACGAGACACATGAGCTTTTACCCAACCGAGAAAATCTGGGTTTTGGTTTATCCACAATGCAGGCTTGGATTAGGTGTTTTGAATGTCTGCTTCACATTAGCTACCGTCTTTATATAAAAAAGTGGCAGCTTCAGAACGTTGATGCCTACTATTGTTAATGAACCAGTTGGTACCCCTGCTGTATCTAGTTTTCATGGTTCTGTGACTCATAGTAATGACTAATTGATAAATGATTCTTGCGATAACAGTGATGATAATGTCTGAGAGAATTATGAAAACTGTACGTAGGTAATAAACTGACAAGAACTTTCTGTTGTGCTAAGACTAGATGTTAAAAAGTTGAAACTAAAACTGCTTGAACTTTACTTTTAGCGTTTTATTCACATCAATTTGCTCTGGATAACAAGCAGCTTTTGCCTTTGTAACACTATTAATTGCCGGAAATACCTTATGACCAGTTTGGACCCCACTTCCGAGTCCTTTTGAATGCATGACTAGTCGATTGGCTATCTACATAGTATACTAAAGCTTCTTCACTACTCAAACATCTAGCACTTTGTTTCAAATTTTTTTTTCGTTCAGAGATTCTTGAGTCTCACTTTTCGCAGTTTTGATAACACTTGCTGAATTTCTCCAGTGGACAACCGTACAGATATCTACGCAGCATAAATCAACTTATCAGTACATCTGGTATGTTTTAGGTCATCTATTTTTCTCCGTTGAGTCCTCAGACTGGAACTATTAAATTCTTTAATATATATATGCATATATATGTATATGTACATACATTCCTATATGTATATAGTTATCAAAAAACCATATAAAACCAAAAAAATATATGTATCTGAAATAAAAAGCCGCATACAAAACGAAAAATCCTGAAAAATATTTTTGTCCAGCTAGCTTGTTCTACACGAAACACTGTGCGGCGGTAGGTACTTTTAACGCCGCGTACG
Source organism: Melieria omissa (assembly GCA_963971225.1). Lineage (NCBI taxonomy): Eukaryota > Metazoa > Arthropoda > Insecta > Diptera > Ulidiidae > Melieria > Melieria omissa. Next base: position 105,896,730 of record OZ020267.1, on the reverse strand, counting down.
TACGATGGGTGCTTGAACGCACTGCACCAGATCGTCTATGCGTACAGCAACATTAATGTAACCACGTTGGTCAGTAGCTGCCTGCACTGCTGCCTTGGCCCAGCGAGGTTCGTCATTATCCTGGACAGTGCGGTCGCCGCCTCTGCAGCCTTGTTGTTGGCGTATTCGAGGTGGTCACGGAAGCACAGCCGGTGGTCCAGTATGACGCCGAGGTACTTTAAGTAGGGCTTACACGCTACACACTGTCGCCCACGTTGATGTCAGTTTTTTCCACTTTCTTGCGGCTGCTAACCAGTAGATCAGAGACAAAGTGTGCAGCCATTCTTGGGCTCCGTGATTGCACTTTCTGCTATTCGTGTGACATCTTTCAGCGTTTTCGCGACCACCACCACTGAAATGTCATCAGCGAAACCAACAAATGTGGCGCCTTCAGGGACTGTCAGCAGCAGGATGCCGTCGTACATAAGGTTCCATAGCAAAGGCCTCAATATAGACCCTTGTGGAACCCCAGCCGTGACATTGTGCAGTACGGGACCGTTTTCGCTACTGCAAGATTCTATCACTCAGATAGCTGGAGACAATTTTGCATAGGTATTCCGGGACATCAAGGCTATTGAGTGCGTCAACTATTTGCTTCCAGCTGGCACTGTTGAAAGCGTTCTTGACGTATAGTGTGGCCACCAGGCAGTACTTTTTGGTTCCGCCTAGCCAACGCTTGCCGTCAATGGCTTCCTGCGCCAAGTTCTTGACCACGCTAATTGCGTCAGTGGTCAATCGGCCTCTTCTAAAACCGAACTGGTGGTCGAATAGTCGGCTGTTAATGTGAGTTTCTAAGCGGGATTTTTCTGATTTTCTCCAAGACCTTGCCGACACCGTCCAGCATGCATAGTGGGCCGTAGCTGGAGGGGGCAGAGGGAATGGCAGTTTTTGGAATCATCACAACTATGGCAACTAAGCTAAGCTGAGCAACTAAAAGCTTCCGCTTTTTTCCGCAAGACGCTGTTGCTCGAAAAGCGCTGTGTTCCGCGCACGTTGGCATGTTCGTCTTGCACGGTTGCACTGCGCCCGGAGCGCTGCTACTGGTTTTATAGGCTTTCCTATGTATGTGTGTGTGTGTGTGGATTTGTGTGTGTTTAGCTACGTTTAATGTCTTAACCCTGAATGAAAAGCAAAAAAACTGGACGTATCTTTGGAGTATTACAGTAGTGCATGAATTGGTCTGGAAAGAGTCTAGAATCAGTTCAGAATTAGAGCGGGTGGAAGAGATAGAGAATTGATCAGAAGAAATTGTAGTAATCTAGAATCAGTCCAGAATTGGCCAAGGCAAAAAACAAAAAGGATGAACTAACCAGAAAAGATTGGTACCAAATTAAGTTAGGTTAATCTGTCTAGAAGGAATTGAGAATCAGTTCAGAACTGAACAGGGTGGAAGAGATGGAGAATGATCAGAAGAGAGTGTACCAGATTAAGTTAGGTTATAGTGATTGGCTCTGTATGAGACACAGATACCGTTGGAAAGGTAAATATAAAGCGCAACTTTTTTATAAAGACGTATTACTGTTTTGATTGATATTCTAAGGACGTGATTTTTCGCTTTTCCAAAAAATAGGCTGAGTTGTGAACCATCTCGAAAATCCCTATTAAAGTCAGAAAATACGAAGAAAACCCCATCATTTGTAAGTGAGTTGAGAACTTATATTAATCAGGGGGCCTCAAGAGGTGAAAAAAAGTTATAATGACGCCGCTTAGGTCAAAAAATTCGCAATGAATGAAAGTGCTCAATTTTTGGAAATTTCATCCTAATCGGTGTCGCAATGTTTGCATGTGAAATACGAACGCGTTCTCGCATTGGCCCACTTCAAGTGAACTCACCGAAATTGAGTGAAATTACATAAAATTACATTATTTTAATATATCCGTCCATATTTGGCAATGTTAGAACAAATGTAGTACGAAAAACAGGTGGTTCATAACCCAGCCACCTCAGTGGTTCACAGCCCAACCACGATGTCATTTTGGAAACTTTAAAATAAACGGCACTTCCAATCATAATTCGACATAAACAAACATTACATCGTAAAATAGAATCAAAACACTTAATAAACATGTATTACATTGACCTTTTTGCAATAAGCTCAGTCACTTGGATAGCACTTAAAAAAAAAGCACACAAATTTTCGCAGTCGATTTTCAAACACGATGTCTGTAGCTGCCACAAGCAATACGTGTTTACACTTCGGTGTAACCACAAAAGCACAGTGGTTTCAAGGTTTCAACCTTGACAGTTGAAAGATTGGCGATATATCAATTAGGGAAAGAAAAACCGGTAATGGTTCACAACCCAGCCTGGTTCACAACCCAGCCCTCTCCCTTACATAGTTTTTCTAACATACTTTTAGGCGCTTTGCCTATTCAGATGCACAATATAAGCAAACTGTGTTGACAGAATGTCCAGCGGCCACAACAAAAGCGTTAAATATAAGTAATTATTTTTTTTCTGTCCTCTGCAAAAATTCCGACATTCTTGCTGCCGAATTGGTTGGGTTTTCTCCATTTTTTGCTCGTCATTCTGCATTTGTGCGCATAATTTTCCCTGACCGCAAGTATGCGTTCAATTTTTTTAACAACAATAAAAATGCATATATAAGAAATTGTTTTCAATTTGCAAATTATTTTAACTTCAGAAAAAAATTAAATACATAAAATTAATAAAATAAAATAAAATAAAATAAAATTAAATAAAATTAAATAAAAAAGTAAAATAAATTGCACAAATGCACAAAAAGTTAAATAAAATAAATACAAAAAAATTCTTTTAGTATAGAATTTCTTTTTACTTTGTGTTCTTTCATCAAGAATTTAATTTTTTTTAATAATTTTTCCCCATGCAAGTTATTCTTTTTGTATTTTTTAAAAAATTCTGCAATTTTTTCACAAATTTTTTGTTTTTGTCGAATGTGCGTTGCAATAATTTCGCTTAATTGTTGTTTTATGCTTCGGAACTTTCTTGTTGATTATTGTTGTATGTTTTTGTTGTTGGTTGCTGCGGTTGGTGTTTGTTGTTGTTGTTGTTTGTTGTTTTTTTTTGTTTATTGTTGCTGTCGCTTTTTTTTTTGTTGTTGCTGTTTGTTGTTGGTGTCCATATATTGTTGTTGATGTTGCTGTTTGTTGTTGTTGTCATTGTTTGTTGTTTTTGTTGCTTTAGCTGACTGCTGCGTTTGATGTTTTTGTTATTGTGGCGTAGTTTGTCAAAAAGTTGCAATGCATTGTTGAGGTTTTTTTATAATGAAAAACATTTTCATTTGTTTTGCTGCATACTTTTTGGCGTAGTAATATGTTTTTGTGCATCTGCGATACGCATTTATACATTTTCAAGTTTTTGACAAATACCGGAAAGTGGTTGTAAAGTGTTAATGTTGAAAGCATTTGTAGAGGAAAGGAAGAATGTAGAAGTCGAAATGATCGCATAGAAAATGCTGACGGGACAGAGCATTAAGTTTGGTGGGCGTACTGGCAAACAACTTTGTACAATTGGAATTTGCTTTGAGGTAAAGAAATCGTGGAGATGAATGCGTGTACTGGTGAAGTAACTTGGATGAAAAAGAATCGCAGAGAAATAGTTGGTATGATGGTGAAAGCGGGGAAAAGTCTTGGACCTGGAAGTCGGCGTTGGTGTTTTGCAAGAAATAAAATGAGGTAAACATTGAGCGGGAGAAATAGGAATTTCTAAAATTGAGAACTTTGCTCCTAATATACTCGTAAATATGTAAGGAGATATATGTACGTATATGCACCAATGTATAAAAACGCAAAGTGCAGTTAGTTGTGAAAAATAATTTGATATTATTAGCAAAAATTATGGTGGCTGCATGCTGCCAAAATATGATTCGAGTCTGCCTAACCCACTTCAAGTGAACAAGTAGACGTCTGCCTACAAACAAACACACATACAGAATACAGTGCAGCACAAGTTCACACTGACACATATTCAAGGCGGCTGTAAGTAGTAAACACGCATACAAACCACAGCAGGTCGCACATTCGCATACAAAGAACTGCAGACGCAAAATAACAAGAAAGCAGCACCTTCGACGAATGTGAAAGGAGGGCGACGGTGTGCGGTGGTGGATGTGCCACACCACATTAAGTCATTATTAATATTATTATTTTCCTGCCGTTGCTTGCCACAATGTCACGCATCGTCATGTATGTAATACATATTCACATATGTAAGCACATAAACACATACATAGGTTACACACATACATACATACATATATATCACGTTCGCATGCAGCATTTTGCGCCGCACACGCATTTATTGTGTCTGTTCTCGCCCGTCTGACACTCGCATTGTCGAGTTGATTGCCCTTTGGGGTACGACGAGCGGGCGGCGGCGCTGGCGGGGCGTATGCCTGGTTGATGTTAAATGCTAAATAAGAAATTATTGCACTTGAAGTGTTGCGGTGGTAGTGTTTGCACATGTTGTTTTTGTTGTTATTATGGGCACTTGAAGGAGTAACGGACAGGCAGCAGTGAAATTACAGGCGACAACGCACCAGTAGTCGTTTGTTCGTATGTGTAGTACATGTATGTATGTGTATGTCTGCGAGTGTAATGTGTGAGTGTTAATTGAATTTTACGCAATGTGGGAATAGCTCAAATCATGCGTGAGCGCAAAGTAATCACTACAGTTGAGGGCGCAATGTTTCAGCTAATCAACCGACGAAGGGTTCGTGTCAGCGATTTCGTGGTGTGATAAAATTTAGTTGGGGGGAATTGTAATGAATTGCGGCATGTGAAGCGTTTAAGAAGGAAATCTTATAGATTAATAGAAACTTTGCTGAACCATGCAAAATTAAGAAAAACAACCAAATAAGAAAACCGACTGAAAATAATACAGTTACAATTTTGGGATTTCAAAATTGACAAAATTGATAGTTAAAGGTTCAAATAAAATAAAATAAAATAAAATAAAATAAAATAAAATAAAATAAAATAAAATAAAATAAAATAAAATAAAATAAAATAAAATAAAATAAAATAAAATAAAATAAAATAAAATAAAATAAAATAAAATAAAACAAAACAAAACAAAACAAAACAAAATAAAATAAAATAAAATAAAATAAAATAAAATAAAATAAAATAAAATAAAATAAAATAAAATAAAATAAAATAAAATAAAATAAAATAAAATAAAATAAAATAAAATAAAATAAAATAAAATAAAATAAAATAAAATAAAATAAAATAAAATAAAATAAAATAAAATAAAATAAAATAAAATAAAATAAAATAAAATGAAATAAAATAAAATAAAAGAAAATAAAAAATTAAATAAAATAAAATAAAATTAAATTAAATAAATTTTAATTTCATTTAAATTGAAATGAAATAAAACAACATAAAATAACATAAAATACAGTAAAATAAAAAAATAAAATAAAATAAAATAAAATAAAAAAAAATAAAATAAAATAAAATAAAATAAAATAAAATAAAATAAAATAAAATAAAATAAAATAAAATATAATAAAATAAAATATAATAAAATAAAATAAATAAAATAAAATAAAATAAAAAAAATAAAATAAAATAAAATAAGAAGAAATAAATAAAAAAATAAAATAAAAAAATAAAAGACAAAAACTAAAATAAAATAAATTAAAATAAAAGAAACTGTAAATTATTTAAAAATTAAATTTTATAATATTGAAAACATTATGTTCACCACTGTTGTTATAGCGAATTTGTAATGAGTTTTGCTTATTGCTTTAAACTAATCTAAAGACTTATCTAACGACAATTACATTTGAAAAATTTCCATTTAGTATTTGAACTGTTAACGTTATTTATTGTTGATTGCATAATCTCCACAGCTGGTCTATTTTCTAAGTACGTTATCACACGCCTTTCAATTTTGTAAAGCTTTAAAGTCATAAGCCTTATTTAAGTTTGAAAATTCTCTATAAAAAGTGACCGCAGTCAAAAGTTGAAAGCATTTTGTTCTCGCGATGATTTGTTTAGGGAACATGAACAGTTGTCGCCAAATTCGATTTTTCTTGCTGCTGTTGTTAGTGAATCAAATATCGGCGCAAGTAAGCATTGAATACAATATTTCAATTCCTGTAAGTAACTGCAATTTTTTTACAGATCCCAATTTTGATAATGAAAGCAGCTGAATCGGCAAAAGAAGGTATTGTCAGCGCTTGGAAATCAATTAGTTCACATGTGAAACATGAAAGCATCCCTGAACCTGACGTGAAGGAATTGCCTTCTTCATATCACGATCTTAAAGAAATGCTAACGTTCAATTGAGATACTTGATCGAGGTCCGTAATAAATGAGATCATTGACACAAATTGAATTCAATTATGCTATGAATTTTTAAATGTTTATATCACATTAGATCAGTGAACCTACATAGTGGTGAAAACAACAATAGTTCTGCGTGTATGAAAAACTCTCAAAAATAAGTTCCTAAACAAAGATTAAAGTGAGAAATTGAAAACAGCGGTGTCCGTTGTGTTTAAAGATGGAATTGTCGAAGCTATCACAGGAAAGTTTGGGGTTCTAGTGAAATTATTCACTCAAAGAATAAAAGAAGGGCCAAATGCCACAGAACCTGGAACTAACTAGCGCACTTTTTTATCAATAAACGGTTGTACCGCCAGTTGAGTAAGTAAGTAAGTAATTGAGCTAATAAGTGAGTTTGAACAGGAGGAACCCCAAGTTTGATATTTAGTAGCCAAACCAGAAATATGGAGAATACAAATTTTCTATCGATTGCTGCTTACACTAAACGTTCTCTGATAGTATAAGTGCATACCAAAAAGATTCTAAACTTTCATTTGGAATTGGCATAACACCACAGGTCCCATCCAAACTCATGCAAATTCAAACTCACAAACGGAATGGTTTCGTATGAAAAAAATCTGTCATTCCTGTTTGATTTTTCTTAATAATTTCCAGTTAAATTTCTATGTTTTCCACATTCAGCCACATGTCACTCAATTATATAGAATTTGTATTTTTGTTTAGCATTTAACGTTGAAAAATCAGCGGTATTTCTTGTCATTGCTGCGATCCATGTACACGTTTTTCTGTTGTGTCACAGTGGGCTTTCAGTTGGGTTGCAGCACAACCACTTAAACACAAAAACACATCGCTCTCTGTCGCACTGCATGCACCTGAATGGGTGTGCAATACAACAGCAAAAACATAGCATTGCTGACGCACAAAGAAATCCTATAAATTTTAAATTAATTTTCACAAAATTGCCAACGACATCTATTATCCGGATGCTACATTGTGTATATGTGTGCGATGTGTGTGAGTGGATGGGCATGTGGGTGAATGTGAACATTCAACACATTTCCACCAACCCATTGCTTGCTGCTACTTCTGCACTGACACTGCATTTTGGGGCGCTGAATCGAGAAAAAAAGTGAGGGCGAAAAAAAATTACGCATACGCCATGAGTGACAGACGCGCATATGAGTATTTGTCTTGTCGGCTGCAGTGTGAGTTGTTGTCACAATAGCTGAGCGGGTGTTGTGGTTGCTGTTTGTTGTTGTTGTTTTTGCTGTTGGTGTTGCTGTAAGCGCGCTGTCATTACAAGCGCATAAATTATTATAACCACACTGGCGTCTGAGTACACGCGTTTGCGTGCGTTCTTGCAACATGCGTGCACAGCCCAAACACCCAACAACCATTCGCCCGCTCACCCGCACTTCTCTACGCTCCCTGCTACTACACTTTACGATGCCGCTCGAGCGCAATTGTATGCTGACATGCCAAAATATTTTTCACCTACAACAACAGCGAATCGGCGCTCGCTGTTGTTGTTCATCGGGGCGCGATGTGTGCAAGTGATGGACGGCTGGACAGACTGATGGCGCGCAACAGCAGCAGCAAAATAACAACAACAACGGCAGTGGTAACTTTATTGCGGCCACATGATATGGCGTTTATTTGTTGTTTGCATTTTTGCTGCTGTTGTTGTTGTTGTTGCTGTCGTGTGCTATATTGCTTGGCTGTCACAGTGCGCTGATGTTGCGTCTGTCTGTCGCTGTCGCTGCGCTGCGCTGCGTACGTACGACCATTCAGTCAGCTTCGGTCGACCTCTCTATGCCACATCCCTCGACAGTGTGTGTGTGCTCTTTCGCTCAGCTGCGCAACAGTTCACGCTATCCTTGGCCCCCTCGGCGCTTTTGATTTTATCACAGCGTGTGATCCACTCGTGCATTTTGGGCCATTGCAAATTTTCAACACATCCTTTCACTTCCCCCCCAAAGGCCGCTTAGTATGTTGACTGGTTGGGTGCTATTGCAATGCAACGTTGAGCGATTGGTTTCGTTTACGCCTAAAAGCGGGCAATATATGGTGTTAAATATTTGCCGTTAAGTCGAGAAAGATCGAAGCCGAAAATTTCGGAGGTGAATGGCAGAAAAAGTGAAAAATGTTGTTTTATGTGAAAGAAATTTTTCTTTGCAAAGGTTGGTTGCAAAAGAATTCGTTTATGATATTTGTATATTTTTTAATTACCAATAAAATTTTTGTAAATAAGGAATCAACAAAAAAGCGACGATGTATCAGCTGATAAGTATTTTTTCTAAACGAAATGTTATCAAATAATGAACATACGTAAAGTGCCAAGAAATACCATTGATAAAGTTCTCCAAAGCAAAACAAGGTTTGTAGGAAAACATACGGATTGGTGAGTTAACAGACTAAAACTGTAAACGATTGGCGAAAAATGGTCTGGAACGGAAAAGGGATTGAGGGGGTTAAAACGATCTATTTCATATAAGTGATCATTAATGATGATCACGTATGTATTTTTAATACTTTTAATATATTTTGTTATGCCATACTTTGCTTAAGATTCGGTGGGGAAAAGAGAGAGCCTAATCAAGGACAGTGGGAGCTTTTAATCTGCCAGAATAAGCCAGCAAAGAATAAGAAAGCAAGGCATCTTTTAAATATTTTCAATTGTAGTAAATAACCAACTTAACTAAATAACCATCAAAACTCCATCTATACAAACGCATTTACTGTTCATACCTACAAATAAAATGACCTCATTTGAGACTAATTATAAGAATAGTACTCAACCTACGCACTGCACATACACGTTGCTGCTGTACTCGTATGTGTTAGTGTCTGGGTGAGCGTGTGGAACATACAGCAAAGTAGAAATTGAGAAGCTGCTTGTGCGTTATACGATTTTATTGCGCTTTTACCAAGGAACTGAACTCAAAAACCCATAATGCGACAGCAGCAACCAAAAACAGCAAAGTTCAAAGCAAGAAACTCAAAAGCAACAAATTCAAAAAAGTAAAAAAAATAAAAACAAAAATGCAGAGCGCTGAAGGCATGCAAATTCGCAAGCGACGCAATTCAGTAGCAGCAACAGTCACAACAAAAATAACAATAAAAACAAAGCAAAACAACAGCGCATTGCAACGAAACACTTGCGCGCAATAGACGTCAGGAGCGTCAATAGCGGTGTAAGCCATCTGGCCAATGTTGCCAGAATTTGGTATTTCTCTTGCCGAAAACATTCGAAATGATTACAAAATTCTATACAGTCGTGTCAGGGTATAGTGAACACCCTATATAGTGAACACCTCGATATCGTGAACACCCACATTTTGATATGGAGCCTCTTAATATTGAACAAAATTTTAAAAGTAATTTCAAGCAAAAAACAGATAGTCACTAATCGGCAGTTAGAAAACAGTTATCTAAAATTGTAGTCGGTATTAGGTTGTTAGTCGCAGTAGTCGCTAGATGGTAATTAAAAATCCGTAATCGGTAATTAGTAACAAACAATCGATAGTTGTTGTCGGGTATCGGTAATGAGTTTATAATCGCTAATTAGAAAGCAGTAATCGGTAATTGTAGTGTGTAATGAGTAATAAGTAATCATTAAGAAGTTATTGAAGTCGGTAATCTGTAATTATTAACAAATAACCGATAACTAGTAACCATTGTAGTCGGTAATCGGTAGTTATTAACAAATAATCGATAACTAGTAACCATTGTAGTCGGTAATCGGTAATAAGTAACAAAAAACGATAACTAGGAGCCAGTAATTGGTAATTTTAGCCGATAATCGGAAGAAAGTAACAAATAATCGGTAACTAGTAACCAGTAATCGGTAATTGTAGCCGGTAATTTATAAGAATTAATCGATAATGGGTAAATACTAACCAGTAATCGGTAATTGTAGTCAGAAATAGGTAATTAGTAAGAAATAATCGATAATCATTAACCAGTAACCGGTAATTCTAGCCAGTATTCGGTAATTATTAACAAATAATCGATATTAAGTAACTAGTATTCGGCAATTGCAGCCGGTCATCTGTAATAAGTAGCAGATAATCGATAATTAGTTGTTTTTAGTCGGTCAGTAATAACGAATAATCGATGATCGGTAATTACTGACCAGTAATCGGTAATTGTAGTCCGAGATCGCCAGTTAGTAACAAATTATCCGTAATTAGTAACCAGTAAACGGAAAATGTAGTCGGTAATCGGTAATTAGTAAGAAATAATCGATAATCATTAACCAGTAATCGATAATTGTAGCCAGTAATCGGTAATTAGTAACAAATAATCGGTAGTTATGCACCACTAATCCATAATTGTAGTCGGTAATCGGTAATTAATAACAATTAATCGATAACTGTAGTCGGTTTGGATAATAAATAACCAGTAGGAAGCCGTTGATCCATTGGAAGGACTTCGGCATGGCCGTAGTCTGGTAGTATGTAGTGGCCAACTAAGTTAAAGTACATGTGGCAACACTGTTGCCAACAACAACACCACAACTTGTCACCATGAAAAATTCGCTACGTTTGTGCGTCTACCAATTTTGCTTTTAGTGTCGTGTAATTTGTGTGTAAATGTTGCGTGTGACACTCACAGTTGTTGTAGTTGTTGCTGTTACTCTACAATTGTTGCTACATATTTTTGTTGGCTTTTGGCTGGTTGCCTGGCTGACTGTTTATTTTTGGCAGCCACACCAAACGACAGCCGCTCAACCGTGCACTGTATTTGTTTTTGTCGCTGATACGTGCAAGTCGCACAAGCATCCACAGCTCAGGCCGCTTCCTTTCGGTTAAGTCGTGCATTCGTTGGACGCACTACTGCCGATGTCGTTGTCCGACGTCATCATTCTTTCATTCATTCGTTCATCCAGTGCGTCACATTAAAATTTATTGCAAATTTATGAGCGGAAGTTATTTGCATTGTTGTTGTTGTTGCTTTTTATGCTCGCACAAAGTGTGTGTTTGTTTTGAATGTGTGTGTTTTTGTTGTTGTTGTTGTGTGCACTCTTATTGTTGCTTGCGTTGACAAAATCTGAATGTCGCAATGAACGAAAGCAAGTCAAATTGTCAGCTGTTCACTGAGAAAAACAATGACGTCTGGCGACACTAGCAACATTGACTACAACGAGGACACGACACGGCTGGTGAGAGTCCTTTATTGTAGTTCAGCTAAATGTTCACAATGTCTTCCAGGCTTTGGAGTTTTTTGAATAATATGAAATATTTCAGAGAATTAGAATTTCGAAATTACGAAATTCGTAAGAATTTTGAAATTACAATAAATAAATAAATAAATAAATAAACAGATAAATAAATAAAATTTAATGAAATAAAATTAAGAATAAATAATAAATAATTAGTAGTAAAAAATATATAATAATATTAAAAAATAAATAATAATAAATAATAAGTAAAAAATAATAATAAAAATATATAAAAAATTATAAATAAATAAAAAATTAAAATCAACATAATAAATAATAAATAACAAAAACTACATAATAAATAATAAAAAAGAAATAAAAAATAATAAATAACTTATTATTATTATTATTAATTTATTATTATTTATTATTATTTTGTAATATTTTTGTTTTCATCGGTTGTCTGTTTAACTTTATTTATTGTCTGATTAGAATATATATATAAATAATAAAGTAACTAAATAGTAAAACATAAAAAATTAATAATAAATAATAAATAATGCAAAATTAATAACAATACGTAAGAAATAATATGCAATAAATAATAAATTTATAATAAATAATTAATAATACAAATATAAAATGAAAAAAATCAAAATAAAAAAATTATGATTTTTTGGTCAATCCTTGTTTGATACCAAAATCATCACAGTCAGGCAGAAAAATTAAAGAAATATCATAAGATTGATCCTGAAGATACTCTAAAAATGTTTTAACCCTTTTAATAGTCCTTTTTATTGTCAAATGCAAAAGAGCGAAATCATTCTTCAATCATTCAAATTCTATTCTAACAACTCAAGTTATCAAGTTCTTATATGTAAGACACCGCAAGCTTTCAATTGTAGTGATGTTTATCTTATTATACGTTAGATTCAACATTCAAGAGAAGATGGGCTGCAATTTGCATGGTCATTGCTGCTTGCAAATTGTGCGCCGTTCTGTTGCAGTAAACTTTTACCACAAAAATAACAAAATGGGTACTTGAACTTAACAAACATCAAAATTATTTGCCTTCAACTTTGTATTTTGCATCAACAGTCTCATGCATCAGGCTCCATGGAAAGTCATCACCCAACCAGTATCAACTGCAGTAACATTCAGTTGTAAGATGTACATATCTCGAATTTATGTGTGTATATGTTTGTTGGTATGTCTACTGCATACCTTGATGACTCCGGCACTTGTTTGGATTCTTTCATGTTGCTGTTACTGTTGTTGTTGTTGTTGTTTTTGAAGTAATAAGAGCAGAGACTGTAGCTTTGAGTTGGCTTTGACATTACGCAATTGAAATGCCATACATAGGCAACTGTCAGTCAGTAATATCTGGCAATTCTCATAACAACGCCAACTTAATTGTGAAGGAAAAACGTATATAAGATAGTTGACAGCTACAACAACAACCACATAATTTGGTACCTAGAACTTACATCAAAGCATTTCGCCTACAGCTGACATTTCTTTCATCAAGCTTGTCGTTCTTCAACTATTATATATTTTTCTTTTATTGCTTATAACTTGAAATGCGATTTGGTGGTTAGTTTGCGTTTATGTATATTACAAAAGTTAATCAAAAATACAAAACTAAATAGAAACATTTGTCTGACAATCTTTACTTCGAATTTATATTTTGCAATATATAACCACGAAATTTTGTTATGCCACTTTAAATTGTTTCGAAAATGTATGAACAAAATAAAAGAATAATAAAAACACAGGGAAAGAGAAATCTAAAAATTATCTTAAATTAAAAAAAAAATACTTGAATATTATAGGAAACCTTTTGAAGAGTTCTCGTCCTTTTCTGAGCTCTTTAGATGCACTGACGCTGATGCTAATGTCTACTCCCACACACATTGGTCTACATGTAAGTATTCGTAAGTATAAATATATATATTTATGTGTGTACTTATGAGCATGATATGCTTTATACTGAAGTGTAAATATGTGTGTTTTGTATTTTTGTTTCATATTTTTGTCTATTTTTACATTCAAAGTAACAAGAAACAACCGGTGCATTGCACTCACTGTCATTGCGCTCAATGTACAGGGTGACAATTTTTACTTGGTTAGCAGAAATTAGCGGAACGTTGTTGACTGACTAATGTATTTACATTTATTTATCCTATGTATAAATGTATATAGTGCATGGGATTTCGACAATACATTTTGATTTTTGCTTTGTTGAAACCCAAAAGTTGACAACCACACAACTCCGATCGTATGAAGGACACCCTATGGTGGTGTATTTCTGAACCTTAATTCATTTTGTATTTTTTGTACTTAAGAATGTTGGCGATCGCTGAATAAATCATTTAAATCGGTTCAGCAGTTTCCGAGATACGATGTTTTCTCGCTTACTTAACTATTACATTTGCAAGTGAAATAGAAAATGGCCAGTTTTGTATGGCAGCCCCCTTAAGACTTGGAGTTAGCGGGTAGATATGTTTGGAAGAAACATTCGGAAGAGAATATAAATGGGTGTCGGCCATACATTTTATACATCTGGGGGCCACTTGGGAGCAATGGGAGCCTATTTTATAAAAACCACCATTTTGTATGGAAGCCCCATTAAGGGTTGGAGATAGGGGGTGAGTATGTTTGAAAGAAATGCTCAGTAAGGAAAACTAGAGGGGTCGGTCATAGACTTTAACCCTCTAAGAGCAACTTCTGACCAGCTGTGGAGCAATTTGTCGAATTTCCCAGCTTTTTTGTGAACTTTGACCTTGATGAGACGCCATTTAGCCCCACCCTAGTCCAAAAATTGTTTGGCTCATGCACTTTTTTAACAAAACCTGACTTCCAACTGATAATTTTTGGAAAAAAAAACTCGACTCTCCTAAAAAGTCATCTTGCACACTAATCCTTTCGTCCTGCTGCTGGCTCTACCCTGTACATCTATTTGCGCACATCGTTGACTGTGCATCAGTGAAACAGGTCAGTGTCTTACAACAACAATACAAACCGAAACAACAATAAAACTCAAAGCCGAAAAGAAATACAGCCCTCACGGCTCGTTCAGGTCTCACACACACACACAAAAGCGCACTAATGTGACGCCCACGCTCGCACCCAACATCCGCTGCTGCTTAAATACAAAAAAACACAGCACAAAGCGCGCGCACTAGCATATACACTGCTTAGTGTGCCGCTGTCGGTTTGTCTACCAGCAGGTTGCTGGCGTTGACACAGTGACAGCTCATTTCCGGTTAACTTAATTTGTAATGCAAATCATAAATGACGGCGACGCGACTAATTGCAACGCAAGCGTAAACACACATTCACACACAGCCACAGACAGACAGACAGTAAGACAGACAGACAAGCGTACAAGCGTACACATGCGCGCACATAGAACGAGTTCAGTTGACTGTGTCCAGTCCACCTGGCTGGTTGAAGCACAACGCCAAAAAGGACAAATGAATGCGTTGGCGGATGAAACTAAGCAGCGCCGCGTTAATTGTGTCGACACTGCGAACTAATGGGCTGAGAGCGTCAACGGTCAGCATGGACAACGAAAAGTGGCCAGGTGATGGCCAGCTTCATGTCAACAACGAATTGGCGGCAGCCAACAACTTTCGGGCACATCCCTTGTATGTGCGCTTCGACGGCAGTGGCGGAGGCGGCAATCTCAAATAATGACAAGCGAAATAACACATTGACAGGTAGAAATTGGCATTTCGTTTGGGAAATTAGCGAGATTGAGAGCAGACAGCGGAAATGAAAGGGATTCGCAATACTGACTGGGGGCGAAAAGAAGTGAAGTGGCAGTGGAGAGGATGCAAGTGGGTAAGCACAGCAAAGGTGAGAGCAAATTGAGTGAGATAAAGAATAGAAAGATTAAAGTTAGAATGATGAAAGGTACCACACATTGAAGTAGAAAGATAAACGTAATTGAAGAAATGTATTGCAAACTCACAGATACATGAAAAGCAATAAAACTTAGGCAGCAATTAAATTACAAAATTAAAAATTCAATATTTCGTTTGAGTGGAATGAGCAGCAGTTCAATTATGAGAATCCCAAAGGACTTAGCGTTTTTAAGTTAAAAAATTTAATTTAAAAATTTACTTAAAAACATTTTAACTAAAAAATGTGCCACACCCCTTGCCAAACGCGCATCAAATTTTTTTAGTAGATTGACACATCTATGAGACGACGGTACACCAACTTTCAATGCTGTGGGGGATAACGATTCCGAGGAGATTCCATATTAAAGAATTGAGTTGTATGGGCGGTGTCACGCCTCTTGTCCAGAATCCACCATATTCCCCCTAGCGAAGGACACGATTAAATTAAGAAATGATTAAAATAAGAATTAATAATTTCTTAAATTATTAAAATAAGATTGTATCCAGTGTCATTGATGTGAACGCTTTAGTTCCAAAGTTACACCGGAATTTAAAAAGTGCCACGAAAGGTTCCGGGCGCACAGAGATTAACGCGGTCGGCGCGCCGACTTTGACATCCCATAACTTTCGGAATTTTCGAGATATTGGAAAAATACTTTCACAGTTTGAATTGTAAATACGTTGAGATTATGAAAATGTAATAAAAAAAATTTCGAATTTTTGAAGCCGTCACTGCGGAATACCCCCTTAATTTGATATATAATTTTTATGTTTCAGACTTTAACTTCGGACGGCATCGTGTGGACGGGAAGACGTCTTTTTTTAAACCAAGCCTCGGAAGATGTTCAATATGTTTGCCATTTTTAATTTTTTTTATGTATAACTTTTTTTTTTGAACTTTTAACTAATACCTACAGATGTTCCAAACAGATTGTTCCTGTCTCTTTCTTTTTTTGTACACTAAAATAAAGCAAATTTGTCATTTTTTTAGCGTTTCATGGAGTGCCCCCATGCAGAGCAAATTTATTGGTCGTCCAAACTTTCCGAAGACAGTAAAATGATATTCCGAACGATTTAGGACCAATTAGCATGTAAACTTTCGAAGACTTAAGCAACGAACCCGACTATAATGAGCAAAATTCAAAGTCGGATTTCTTTTAAACTAGAGCCAATCCAGCCAAACGGCTGGTGGATCTCAACTCAGTATACCTATAGAAAAGTCGCTTAGTAGGTGCCCCGCTTGTTACTATTTTTGAGAGTAAATTTCAAGCACAGTGTTACTATAAAGCAATGTTTTTAGAAATTTCTTAAGTTATTACAAATTTGTATTTCCAAAAATATGAATAAGTAGGTAATACTTATATTAGGTCTTCAAAATTCAATAATATTTAACAACGCCAATGGCGCAGACAGGGCAGCTTTGGGAGTTCAAAACCCTCTAGATATAAAAGTTACTGGCACATAATATGGTTTCGAATGGTATTGGGCTCAAAAGTTGTTCCCTTAAATGAAGCAATATGAAGAAATCATGATTGGGGTGTGAAACATGATGATTGAAAAACTTTAAGACCGTGACAAATGATAAGTTTTTCAACGACAACAAACTAAAGTGAAACGCATAAAAACAATATCACTTGCAGCAACATTCTTCACTTAACCCAATTACCAACAAATTTTTGACAGCTAATTTGCTGCCACACTTTACGGCGCATGTAGTAGAGTCATTATAGGTGGCGCTCGGGTCCTTCGTGAGTGTCCTAATGTGCACGCACACACACACTCGACAGTTGCGGCAGTTTTCGCACATTTATGTGAACATTGTGTGGGCCACAACGGCTGGTAATGTGTAGCGCAGTCGATCGCAACAGTGGCCAATTTTAGCATTTTCAGTGTTTGCCACGCAATTTCAACATTTAGTCATAAAAATAAATAGAGCCATGCGGCATATGCGGAAAAATCATACCTATTTACATGCATACAGCTACATAAATGTTTGTGTGTGTGTGGATGTGTTTGTAGAACATTTAGAATAATAGTGCGGAAATAGAATGGGCGCACTACAAGTTTCTTCACGCTGCTGGCGTCAAGGCAACGCTTGCAAGAATAGTGTAAGGCAGCGCCAACAATTGAAATGATGACCTTGTGTGCAGCTATGTGTGTGTGTGTGTGTGTGTTGGTGTACAGTCACCACATAACGGCGGCGAGACATGCAAGCGGACTGCGTGCGGTTGCAGCGCTTGGCGGGCGGTTTTTAGTGTTGGCAATAATAACGCTTCACGGTAACGTAAGGTACCAATTTGCGCCACACACACACACACACACACAGACACACTTAGACGTGGATTTGTCTACACTCGAGCTGGGTAGATGTGAAAAATGTACGAGTAGATATTTGTTGTTGCAAGCTTTTAGCATCGTCTGTGTGGAATGATTGTGTGTGTGTGCGTGCGCATAAAATTCGCACTCATCATATTTCCGTTTCCGTAGCGTGTGGCGTTTTTCCTTCTCGCTCTTTTCATTTTACTTTTCTTTTCTTCATTTTTATTCTATTAAATTTTTTTCTACGTTTTCACTCGCTGTTGTTTGTTTTCTAATGGTGTTTTGTCACACTTGCAAAAATGTCTATCACACATACATGCACAATTGTGCCGCCACCGTGAAATACACACACACACACACATACATCGTTGGCAGTGTGCATGCAAAGGGTTAAAGTACATTAAAATTTTATTGTTACGAGGCCGCAGTAATGCGTGGCAATGTCGCGGCTGCCTCAATGTGGGCACATTTTTTTTGCATTTATTTCATTCTTCTTTATTTGTTTTTTGTGTACGCTACAGTCGGTGTGCTTAGACTGTAGGGTGGATATTTTCAATGAGAGGTAATTTAGGTTAGATTCAGATAAATTTTACAAAAACCAATATAAGTCGAAATCAGGTGTCAGGCAGTGGAGCACACATGATTTATTATGGAGCGGAGGAAGTTTGCGTACAACTTTTATGCCGAATAAAATGAAAATAAATAAATAAATAATCCTAGTTATCGAATTTTAATCACTGTATACATAACACCTTGCATCTTATGGCAAATGTTGAATTAAAAACGTTTAAATAGTACATTTTGGCTTCACTCTAAAATTCAATTACACGACATTACACACAGTCAGCGAACCGGCAGGCAACAACTACGCCGGCAATGACACTGCATGTGGTTGAATTAAAGCACCATTGCTTCCGGCCAAGTACGACACGGTGCAGCTCCTCAGGTGGCTTGCAACGCTGCCTGTCGACTGTCATTAAAGAAGAAAAATATTTCTACATTTTCCAAGCAACACGGCACTCATGCGGCCATGTCTACAGTTAGGACTATACACAGTAAGTAAACACATACATACGCGCTGTCACAGCTGCATACCGTTGAACACTCATACACATACACACTCACACACACACACATATATCTATACCCGCAAAACCCATCAACACGACAGGTGGCAAAAATTGTGCAATGCTTTTGCCTTATTTTCTGTGCTCATATGCCGTAACAGTTGCGAATTATTTTCTTAAAAATAAAAAAAAAATAAAATAACGGCAACACCACACAGCGGTAGTTGTTGTTCTCTAAAATAGCAACACCAACAAAAATAGTAAAAGTAAAAACTATTGAAAGTCAATTTCATTGCTATTTGGCGCAATTTTGCTTCTGGTTGGGCTGGGTGCGGTAATGTGGCAAGTGTTGCATACTTTGCGGCGCACGGCACTGTAAATGTACACAATTGAGGCGTGAAGTTGGCACAAATGCCAGCAGGATGCGTGTGTGTGGAAAAAAATTGCATTTTCTTTTAGTACTTTATACTAGTTAAAATATTTTTATTTTTTAATATTTGTAATTGTTGCCGACACATGCAACGCGGTTTTGGAGTATTGGCTTTTTAATTGGCACTGCAGCGGTTTACAATAACGATAACATTTGAATTTTTTAATTTTTATTTTTTTGTAATTTGAGATATGAAATGTGAATTTTCGTAGATGAATGTAAAATTTATGAATTTTTTTACAATATGCGAATTTTTTCATTTGAAAATTTAATATTTGCAAGTAAATTGTTAAAATAATAAAAAAATAATTAAAAAATAAAAATAATAAAAAAATACAT
This sequence comes from Melieria omissa, assembly GCA_963971225.1. Taxonomy (NCBI): domain Eukaryota; kingdom Metazoa; phylum Arthropoda; class Insecta; order Diptera; family Ulidiidae; genus Melieria; species Melieria omissa. The sequence goes on along the minus strand of OZ020267.1, from coordinate 105,877,182 downwards.
AATTATTTAAAGTTCGTTTGTATCAAATTCTGATATTTTAAAAAAGGTCAATGAACTGAATGCTATACAAGTTTTTAGTAAAACAATTTTAAAGCATGTTTTAAATACTCTTTTGTCAATCGATTTTGTTCAAAATATCAAAATATAGATTAGTATACCAGGTATGCGCCTATGAAACCGGTAACGACATCTAGCAGTAAATAGCCGAATATTTATAAACTTCGGAACCGTACCAAATGTCATGTTTACTTCTTCTGTCATATGTCAACAATATTCAGTTCACAATTTGTCATGTTTCATCCAACAACGCATTGTTTGACGCTCCGGAAAATGTCGGATTACGTGCCTACAAATTACGATTTGCGGACACAGTTAATTTTGTGTTACCATTTGAAGAAAAAAACCTTCTAAAACCTGGTGAAATGGTTAACGGTGAACGTTACCAACAACAATTGGCCGATTTGAACCGTGCTATACGCCAAAAACGCCCAGAATATGAAGCCAGGCAACACAAAGTGATTTTCCTCGATGACAACGCACCACCACACCGCACTAGAGCCACCAAAGAATTGGTTGCATCGTACAACTGGGAAGCTCTTGCTCATGCGGCTTACTCACCAGACTTGGCGCCTTCGGATTATCACATGTTCGCATCAAATGAAATGAAATTCTCACGCAGAATTAAAAAAATGGATCGATGATTGGTTTTAGGCAAAAGACGAAACATTTTTTGGCGAGGCACCCATAAATTGCCTGAGAGATGGGAAAAATGTGTAGCTAGCGACGGCCATTACTTTGAAGAATAAAATTGTAATCATTTCCTCACAATAAACGTGTTTTTTCAAAAATAATTACCGGTTTCATAGGCGCATACCTGGTATACACAAACCGACAATTATATATTAAGACTGCCTCCAGAAAACACAATTAAAACACGATTTCTGCTAATTTTTCGGTATATTTATTAGAAATATTCTCCTCCTGATTCAATGCACTTGTTACATCGATTTAAGAGTGATTCAAACGCGTGTTCCAGTGCCCTCGTCGAAGCCCGTTGTATGGTCTGAATGTCATCAAAAAAGCATCCTTTCAACTTCAATTTCAATTTCGGGAACAAAGAGAAGTCACACGGTGCCAAATCAGGTGAATACGGCGGATGATTCAACACACAGACCTGATTCCGGGCCAAAAATTGACGAACAATGAGTGCTGTGTGACTCGGTGCATTATTGTGCAACAGAGACCAACTTTTTGGATCGCGGTATTCTGGTCGAATACGACGGATTCTGGCCATCAAACGCTTCAAAACTTCTAGGAAATATGCGGCAGTAACTGTTTGGAACCAGTTGAACCAAATTCTTTGTGGATAATTTCTTTGCTATCGAAGAATGTGATGAGCATTGTTTTGATTTTTGATGGAACTTTTCGTGTTTTTTTGGCTTGTGGTGAGTTTTTTGATTTCTATTCCGCACTTTCACTTTTGTTTTCTGGATCGTATTGGAAACACCATGTTTCATCACCCGTAACAATTGTTTTCAGGAAGTTTGGATCATGTTCTGTGGTTGCAACGATGTCCTTCGAATGACTGACTCTCATTAATTTTTGCTCCTCGTTCAATGTGTATGGAACAAATGTTGCGCTGACCTTTGGTTTGCACAAATCATCGTGAAAAATGAGTCGGATAGTTTCTCTGTTGATGTTTATGGCCTCTTCCATCATTTTCAGTGAAGCATTGCGGTCTTCTGCAATAAAATCACGAAGTTTCTGGATCATTTCCGGCGTCCGAACTGAAATTGGCCTTCCTTCTTTTACCTTTCATCTTCCAGCGACTCTCTGCCATCCACAAAACGTTTATGCCATAAAAAACATTTGATCTTGATAAACGAGCATCGCCATATGTTTGCTGCATCATTTGGAATGTTTCTGATGTGATGAATTTAATGATCGTTTTTTGCTCCATGTTAAAATTACAACATCAAACAAAAACGTGTTTTGCAAAATGAATTTTAATAAATATTAAATGTCAACCAAATGTCATGAAATTTTGACACTTAGTCGAGGAAGGTTGAAGCTTCAAAACGCACATAGATGGCGCGTTTGGTTCCTGAGATACGATTCGAGTCTTAATACATAATTGTCACACTGTATTATATAACACTTCGTTCAATAATGTGTGTGACTGACACATAGATGGCGGCACTAATACTAAATCAATATTTTTTTCGAAATTGTGAACCTTTTTAGGCTTACTGTCAAAATTATATGTCAATCCGACCATTAGTTTACAAGTTACAGTGCTTTAAGTGACAATACTTTTGAGTTTTCAAAAAAAATGAATTCAAAGCAATTCCGTGTGCTGATTTATCATTGTTTTTTAATGAAAAAAAATACTGTTCAATGCCAGGAATGGCTTGAAAAACATTATTCGGACTCTGCTCCATCAAAAAGAACCATTTGTTATTGGTATGCCGAATTCAAACGTGGTCGTACAGACACCGATGACATTCCATCTACTGGACGGCCAAATGACGCTGTTATTCCGGAAAACGTTGAAAAAACACTGAAAATCATTATGTCCGACCGTAAAGTGAAAGTGGGGGAGATTGCTGACATTCTAAAGATATCAGCAGGCAGTGTACACACCATAATACACGAACATTTGGTTATGAAAAAGGTGTTTTCGAAATGGGTGCCGCGTTTGCTCACACCGGAGCAAAAACAACAACGAATCGATGATTCAAAGAGCTGTTTGGACATGTTTACGCGCAACAAGTCGGAGTTTTTGCGTCGGTACATCACAATGGATGAAACATGGATCCACCATTTCACTCCAGAGTCAAATCGGCAGTCTGCTGAGTGGCATGCAACCGGTGAAAGCCGCCCAAAGCGTCCAAAGGCACAAACATCGGCTGGCAAGGTTATGGCGTCAGTATTTTGGGATGTGCACGAAATAATATTCATCGACTATCTTGAGAAAGGGAAAACAATCAATAGCGACTATTATATAGCGTTGTTGGAACGTTTGAAAGAAGAAATCGCGATTAAGCGGCCCCATATGAAGAAGAAAAAAGTGTTGTTTCACCAAGACAATGCACCGTGTCACAAGTCGATGAAAACGATGGCAAAAATGCATGAATTGGGCTTCGAATTGCTCCCTCATCCCCCGTATTCTCCAGATCTGGCCCCCAGCGACTACTGGCTCTTCGCAGACCTCAAAAAGATGCTCCGTGGTAAGAGATTTGGCTCAAATGATGAAGTAATCGCCGAAACTAACGCCTATTTTGAAGGCAAAGAAAAATCGTTCTACAAAGGCGGTATCGAAAGATTGGAAAAGCGTTGGAATGATTGTATCTCCCTATGGGACTATGTTGATGAATAAAAACGAATTTTGACAAAAAAAAGTGTTTTAATTAGTTAGTCACACACATTATTGAACGAAGTGTTATACGATGTCAAACAAAAAGTTCCCAGACAATCGACCCGTTAATTGAACGAAATTGTGAACATTTTGATTGGTTGTTTTGGTACAATTGTGACTGCGTTTCGTTCATGTTGCACCCAAATACTGATACGTTGCGTGCAGTTTATCATAAGAATAAACAAATTAAAAAAAATATTGTTTCGAAAGGATTCATTATAATGCTTCAAGCATGCAAAGTAACATATTTGAAAGGATCCTAGTGATATATGTATTTTGGTTTTGAAAGTTCCAAATAGAAAATTTAGTCTTAAGGCGTGAATTATCTTCTTTTATTTCATATACAAATCATCACAATTGAACAACGAAAAATATTTAAATAAATTCTTTGAAATATGTATGTCCTTAAAATTTTAAAGTTCTTTGAAAAGAGCTTTGGATCAGAAAATGAAAAACTGAGTATGCCATGTTACTATGAATGACTTCCAGTTTCACGCTTCTATAATGGTTTGAATAGGTCATGGCAAAAGTGATTTTTTGTTATAAGTGAACTATGTTTTATAGCTAATTTTACATAAATATTTAATTTGTTGCTTTTAAAGACATCTTAGATTGCGTCATTTTAATCAAACAGATATCTGTTTAATATATTCAGTCACAAAGTGTCACTTCTACAAATTAAATGTTTTGTCTTAGAAATAGTTTTTCATTGCACTTATTACAACACAACTGAAATAATATTTGTATTTGTTTGCTTACTTTTCAATATTCTTGATTAGTAGTAACAAAGTACAATTACACACAATACACAAAATTCATAAAACGCATTGTTGGCACCAACACAAGTGACAACATTTGTGGTGAGCAAAATTCATTCTGTGTTGTTTACCTTTAACAGATACAAAGCTTGGCTTTTTGTTTGCACGCAAGTAACTTCTTAAAAGTAAATTATCATTAAATCAGTAAAGTGTTGCCAACATACTCCGTAAAGTGTTGCCAACATACTCCGTAAAGTGTTGCCAACATATCTACTCCAAAAATTTTTTTTTTATTTTACATCGAAAGTTGAAAATATTCGATCATGTATTCCCGAGTTATACAACTCATTCCCAATCATTTAGGTGCATCTTTTATGTCTCAATTTCCACATACTTCTCACACAGAATTTTCAATACATTCAAACCAAGATAAGTAGATATCTTTGCACATGTCTTGCAATGTCCATTTACCTCTGATTCATGCCTCACATAACATTGACAATGCATATCCTTTGTCCAATGCTTGTCTTTCGCACTCACTCGTCTCTACACTCACATATACATCTTTACACATTCATCTGCACATACATACATTCGTCGTTTGTCTTTGTCTTCATTCACACTCTGCACTCGTTCAACAATTTGCTCAGCTAACTTCTTTCTTTTAATTCGAGTTATCGGTTTTGGTTTGTTGGATTTTTGGTGCAGCTGTGAAATTGCCAAATATCGTCTTTGTTGTTTAATCAAAATTTTAAATATATTTCCATCTCTTCTGTTTTCTTCAATTTGTTTCTAGGACTTTTGTACAACTCCACTACCGCATAGCAGTTATTGTTCGATTTTGGCCAGTGTGAAGTAGAAAATTCAAGCAGAGCAAACAAACTTCTCAAATAAATGTGTTTTTAATTGGTTTTTAGCGCAGGCAGTGGTCGAAATTGTTGTACAGGGTTGCCTAGTTGCATTTATGTTGATTACAAAATTTTATAAAATTTCATAATAATTACGAAATGTTTCTCAAGTTTGATTTGCATAAGAAAGTGGCAGTTTGACTTATAGTAGTTTCAAAGATATATAAGTTTTGGGAGCAGAGTTCTAAATGATGAAAATTTCATTGCTATGCTTACATCCTGTATTTGATTTGCTGATATCCTGTCATCTGTGGTCATTTCTGGGCTACAATTCGATATCAGACTCCAGTGAAATTGAACAGCGCTCACAATGCAACTTTCTTTCCCTCTCATTCTCACTAAAAGTAGAATTTCAAAATTCCAAAGCTGCACCTGGCCATAGCAACACACCAACACTCACACACATTTTCCACAACTAACCCAACTTTTCTTAGTTGAACTTTTTGTATTTTTGCAAATCGTTTTTTATTTCGATATCAGTTTTTTTTTTTTAAATTTTATTTTGAAGTATTAAGCAAATAGCCAGCAAGTTGAAGTCATCTGCAAAAATATTTCCAACATTTTTGCACAACATGACAAAATGTAATTAGAAAGTTTCTGCAACTGATAGCAAAATTGCACGCTACAGAAACTATTACAAAATTGAGAAATTGCCATCAAATACCAAATCGAAAATATTAAATGCTTTGCGTAGAATATTTTGTTAGCAAGCAACTATACAAGTTTGTTCTTCAAGTTTGTTTTGAAATTAGTTGTAAGTAGGAATTGGCGTTGAACTGAAAAGCATGGAATAGGAAAAAGTTAGAAACGAATCAACATTAGAATTGTGTTGCCAATTAAAGTTTTGGCAATGCAATGCACAGAATGAAGTTAAAGAATACAAGTTGAAGAAAATAATTATAGAATTGATTTCACTAGAAAAGAAATTAGCTAGGATCACTTCACTTCACACAGGTTTTTTCAAGACCTCCGGTTTAAAGTGTTTAATGCATGGAATTAACTAACAGAATAAATGTTGAAGGAAATAATTATAGAATTTTTTTCATTAGAAAAAAAATTAGTTAGGATCACTTCGCTTCCCACAGGTTCTTTCAAGTCCTCCCTTTTATTTTTAAACTCAAGCTTTCTACCTATTTTTCCATATTTATTTATCTCTTTCTAAACAGTGTTTTCGTTTCGTTAACCCACCTACGCACTGACTTATTTTGAATTATTTTAGACTCTTCAACATTGACAATAAAATAAATTGTAATTTTTATAGAAATAGCAAAACAAATTTCTCACTAACAACAACAACAACAACAACAACAACAATCATAATAGCTGTGACGATGAGAAAACGTCAGGAAATTGGCAGAAAAGATCAAAACAACAATAAAATTCGACTCGTTCGCCCCAGCAACATGCAAAGACTTTGTCATTAATAATAAATTTTATAATATATAAGAGCCTCCTCCCAAAAAAAAACAGTAATAACATCAAATGTTATCTAAGAAACAAATAAAAGTGCCAAATATGCGACAGTGTGTGTGTTGGCAGCGCAGTGTAAACGCAGACACGAACAAACACGCACACACTGACAGCGCGACAGTCGGGCACAATTTGCGCTTTGCATACTTTTCGGCTGGCAAACAAGCGAACAAATATGAAAGCAAATCAACACATTAGATTGCCAAAGCACAAATTGCACTAAAGCCAAAGTCGAGCATGGCGAGCGCGACGCCAGATAGCAAAAAATTGCTACGCAAATTTTCCAAATCATTAAGTTTTGATTTGAATTTTATGTTATGATCTTTCGTTGTCGTCGTCGTTGTTGTTGTCGTCGGCTGCTGCTGCTCGGAATTTTCTCGCATATTTTCAGTTGTTTTTCTTTTCTTTGGCAAATTTTCACAATGTGTGAGCAACAGTCAAAGTGTAAGAATGTTGTTGTTGTTGTTGTTGTTGTTGTTGTTGTTGTTGATGGTGTTAAATGGCATGGCAAAGTGAAATTGTGCCTTTGGCAATAGGCTGCTACAGCATTTTGTTGCTTCAAACATTACTACATATTTATATGAGTTATATATATTTTTTTCTATAAATTTGTTTTCCTTAACTTTTTAGACTGAATTTTAAACTCTTTGGTTAGACAAAGCTGTCAGCTCTTGAACGTTTTCCACACTTTGAGAGACATTTGAGTTTTTTTTTTGTAATTTGTTTGTTGTTTGTCAGGTTTTTTTGGTTTTTGTTTTTGCACTAAATTGTGAAACAAAAGACATAATTAAAGCAAATGAAAGAGAAATGTTAAATAAATGTTATTTAAAAAATTATAAATAAATTTTGAAAATTTTAAGAACATACACATTTCAAAGAATTTATTTAAATATTTACTCTTGTGCGTTGATGACGATTTCAATATCAAATAAAAGAAAAACATTGTCATCTTTTGACTAAATATTCTATTTTGAACTTTCAGCATCAAAATATGTCAGTAGATTCCTTTGAAAAATGTATGCTTCAACATGCCTGAAGATTTTGAATGATACATTAAAAAAAAAATATATACATATATGCTTCGAATCTCAGTTTCTTATGTCATGCTGCTCAAATTTATTCTTCTAGCTTTATTGATTTACAGTTGTTTGACACTTGTGAAAAACTTAAAAAAGCTGTCATGCATACAAATACAAATACTTTTATGCCTGACAGCGATTTATCTCTGATCTTGCACTGTCTCTCTCTCTGAGAAGCATCTAAATAAATGCATATGTTTTTATCCCCAACCATAAATTGTTAAATGACCTATTAATATGCAGACAGCAGTGCTCGTTACTGCCAGTAGGTCGACATAAGGTGCCTACAACACCACTTGAACGTCCAGATAGGTCAGCAACATACCATATTCTGTGTCACCTTCATGTAAACTAACACACAAACATAAGTACGCACAAGCACACATATTTTAGAACACTTAAATCAATTCAAACTTGTGCCAGTGTCTTGGCTGGTCTTGGACTGACTTGACTTGTCGCAAGAGAGCGCGCAGCTTCGACTGTGCCATGAGTCACTTTCTGTCGTTTCAATGCGAAAATGGCTCAAAATAGCAGCTGCACCTGTTTGTAAAGCTTTGCCACCTGTGGTTTTTATTATAGGTTTTCCATATATGGGTTTATATAGACACTTTGCCAGTGGCGCACACAGCATTTCATTTCTGAATGTGTGACTTTCATTTTAAATTATATTTGTCTACACACAATTTTAATTATTTTTTAATATATAGGATTTTCCAACAAGAGGTGTTATTTTGGTATTCAAAGAAAAATATAATTTTCAGATAAATGATCGGATGTTTATTTCATAATAAAGAGGAAGGTATGCCGTTAATAATGAGAAACAACATCAGCCAAATGGCCACCACGACCACGCTTACAGGATAATATCCTTTTCCATAAGCAAATCGCAAAGTGGCTGCCCTATGTCCTCGATAGCCTCACGAATTATATCTTTGAGGTCTTGAATCGACGCTGGGCTGTGGGCGTACACCTTATCTTTCACGTGGCTCCAAAGGAAGAAGTCGCAAGGTGTTAAATTACAAGATCTCGGTGGCCAATTGTGATCACCTCTTCCAGAGATAACACGGTCCGGAAACTTTTCACGTAAAAGAGCAATGGTTTCGTTTCTTGTGTGGCACGTAGCGCCGTCTTGTTGAAAGTAAACGTTGTCCAGATCAATACCATCCAACTCCGACCATAAAAAATCATTAATCATCTCTCGATAGCGCAATCCATTCACCGTAACTGTTGATCCAACCTCATTTTCGAAAAAGTAAGGTCCAATGACCCCGCCGGACCATAAACCGCACCAAACAGTCACACGTTGAGAATGGAGAGGCTTCTCAACAATAACTCTTGGGTTTTCCGAGCCCCAGATGCGACAATTTTGCTTGTTGACGTAGCCACCGAAGTGGAAATGGGCCTCATCAGTCAAGATGATTTTTCGATGGAATTCCGGATCATTTTCATGCATTTCAAGGACCCAATCAGCAAAGACACGACGTTGTTGATGATCGATCGGCTTGAGTTCTTGTGTCAACGGAACTTTTTAAGCCTTAAGGCCCAAGTCTTTATGCAAAATACGGTGTAATGACGTTTTTGGAATGCCCAATTCCAAAGAACGACGAGGAATCGACAAACCTGGGTTTTCTTCAACACTTTGGGCTACAGCAGCAATATTCTCAGTTGTTCTTGAGCGACGTGCACGGGTTTTATTCTTTACATCACTAACTTGTCCCAACAGCTCGAATTTTTCCACCAATTTCTGTATTGCGGTCCGACAAGGTGCTTCACGACGACCCAAAAATGCTTTAGTTTTGCGAAATGTGAATGCAAGATTTTCAACTTTTTTGTAGTGAATTTTAATAATTTCAATACGTTGTTGAAGCGTGTATCGTTCCATTTTTAGTAACGGCGTAGTTTCTACTTGTCAAATGTCACAGAATAAAACCTTCAGAAGTGACAGCTACCGAAATACCGGGTGATTAAAAATAACACCTCTTGTTGGAAAACCCTATATTTGTCATCAACATTTTTTGCAATTTTTGGTAGGAGTTTCTTTTATAAAAACTCTATGTATGTATATATATAAAAATGAATCGTGGTCCGTCCGGCTGCTTAAAACTTGAAAACTACTGGACCAACTTGGATACTTCCTTCGGCGGGTTTGTTTGAAATTGTTACGTGAAGGTTTAGGAAAAAATAAAAGTCGGGAAAACGGGGCGTGGCACCACAAGAATAAATTTTTACACACAAAATTTAAATTTGGTGCAAACTTATTATTTAATCATGTCCTTCGCCCGAGGGAATGGGGTGGGTATTGAAGAAAGGGGTGTGGCACCGCCCCTCAAATCTTTTAAATGGAATAGCTTCGGAATTGTAAGTCGCACAGCATTGAAATTTAGTGTACCATCGCCTCATAGATGTGTCATTCTACTGTTAATGATGTTAATTTGATGGGCGTTGAACAAGGGGCGCGGCACACTTTTTATGCAGCAGAACTGTAAGTCGTACATCAATGAAACTTGGTATGAATCTACCATTTAATCATATCATTCGGCAGAGGGAATGAAGCTGACTGACTGACTGACTGATTGATTGATTGGTTGATTGATTGATTGATTGATTGATTTTTCATCGCTCAGCCCAATCCGCTGAAGCTGCAAACATGAAATTTGAATTGTAGGTACATCTGGAAAAATTAACCTCCGTTAAGGCGGGATTTTTTGAAATTCGGGGTATAAAGGGGCAAAATATGTGGTAAGGTGTTGTATGAAGAAAAGTGATTTAAGAGACATATTGATTTCGAACTTCCTGAAAATACTCTAAATCAAAAATAATTCGACACGTATTTTATATTTTTTCGAAAATCAAAACTTAACTGGACCAACAATGGGTTAAGATTTGTTCAAGGGTAGACTCGAAAAAAACATGAACCGATAGGCCTATTGACTTCAAAAATTGTTAAAATACTTGAAATAAAAAAAATTATACACGCGTTTCTCATTATTTTCAAAATCGAAATCTAACTGGATCAACGACGGGTTAAAAGTATGTATGGAGAAAACAATTTGTTTGAGCCTTTTGATTTCAAACTTGGTGAAAGTACTTCAAATGTAAAATAACTCGATAGGTATTTTTCATTTTTTCCGAATATTAAAATCGGGCGGAATAAATCTTTGTATGGCGAAGTTGTAAAAATCATCAATTAATAGGGCCACGGACTTCAAACTTTGCGAAAGTACTCTAAGAGAGAAATAATTTGACACGTGTTTTTCACTTTTTTGAAAATCAAAATCGAACGGGGTCAAGAATGGGTTAACAGTTTGTATGGAGAAACACGATTTATTGGTCCTTTTGACTTCAAACTAAGACAAAAAGTACTTCCATCGGGAAATAGTTAAAAAGTGCCTATCATATTTTTGAAAATCGAGATCTACCGTAGTAAACTAAGGATTAATAATTTGTTTAGAGTAAATGTGAAAACTCATGATTTAAAGGGCCTTTTAACTTCACAGTTTTTAGAACCACTTGACATCAAAGATAATAGACATATGCTTTTTTTAATCAAAATCTGACGGGGTCAACAATGCGTTCAAAATGTGTATCTGGTGAAAGAAGAGAGCTTGCGTGCGAAGCGGCAGGTCCAGCTAGTTTTCTATATAAAAGATTCTATGAAACATTTTTGCAAGCTATGCATCTGATCCGCTTTTAGTTATCCACACATTTAATGTGCATGCAACACTTGTTTTTGTTGTTGTTGTTTTGTTGCTAAATTGTTGCTTTTATTGTTGTTGCTCTGTTGTAATTATCACCTTAAAACAAGTGTAAATTTTATGTAAAAATAAGTGGATTGCAGGGGCGGATTTAGAAAAATATTTCGGGGGGGGTTTCAAAAAGTAATCCTTTGATATTCATAAATTGTCTTTTAATTTGTATGTAGTTTTAATGTCGATCCTAATATTTCGGGGGGGGGGGTTTCAACCCCCAAAACCCCCCCTGAATCCGCCACTGGTGGATTGCAATAGTTTTTGATAAGAAATGATGCCGACGGGGCGTATAAGTAATATGTATTTACTTCCTTAACTTTTGTGTGCTTTTTTCTTTCATAACGAACCCAAACTGTTTGGTTTGATAGTGCTTAGTGCATTGTAGAGTAAGTTGTCTGAAACATTGTTTGATATTTAATAGTTCCGATGTCGTTGTTTTTTTACTTTGAAAAAGTGCAGCTGAATAGTGCAATTTTTCAAACTCAATAATTGAGGGCTGAGAGTAGACAAACGCATATCGAGGCGAGCTTATTGTGAGCATCAGATTTGAAGCATTACTGCTAAATTATGTTGCAACAGTGCAATGATGGCGTTCAAAGACTTTAATCTCTAATCTCTGTATGGCACAGCGAATCAATATTCCCCGGTTACACTGACTTGGCCATGTCTGCCGTATGGACAATGAAGCTCTGGCGATAAATGTGTTTGATGCGGTAGTTGGAGGTCAACTGTGTCGGCAATTAGAAGGACTGTGTCTCTGTTGAAAGAACCATGTTCAAAGGACGCTCTATGGTCTCTGTATAGTGTGACCAATAATAGTGCAAAGTGTTGTGCCACATATAGTTCTAGTTGTAACAGCAAAGGAAAGACATTTATTTTGGCTGACAATCCAAGTTTTGAATTTTGTAACATATGATTTGGTTTTCTTCTATTGCCACCATGCCTACTTGGAATATAGTTTCTAAATCTTTCATAACCAATGAAAAATCTATAATTTTTACTATTACTAGTGAAAAAGTTAATCATTATTGCCTTCAACTAAATCTCTCAGCAATGAATTTAATCATTTATGGGAGTGTGCCTGGTGTGTCGGCACATCAAAGCCATTAATTACACAGTACAACCATTTCAAACATTTTCTGTGCAACAAAGTAACGAGTGCATCTTTCTGCAATACGACGTCGTACAGCTCATTTTTTCCGAACAAAGTAATAGCATTAGCGCGTCTGAGTTTTTTGTAATTTGCACATTTAAGTTGAGGCGGGGTCCCTATAGACCTTTACACAGAAAGTATGAAAACTTAAAGAGCTTTATTGTTTGCAATAAAATTTTGAATATTTTGTTTTAATGCACATGAACCCTCCTCCCCCTTTCTTTTCTTTTTTTATGTTTTTCGAACAATTTATTATTTCTAATAATAATTATTTATACTACGACGAGTACGACGCCCTCTTTCAGAATTATATGATCGTTTGTCTGTTTCAGAAATGCTGTTGTACAGTGTTATTAGTTTGACAACAGTGTTTGATATATTCGATGTACGTTCATGAAGCCAAACGAAACTCAGGGAGTAATATTTCACATTTATATATACACACGTACTAATATAAATGCAAAATTCATTAAAATATATACAAACTAACATACAACTGCTTTCCACGAGAGATCTCTCGCTTATCGCTTATTGCAACTGATGAATTTATTTTTAACGACTATGCCGAGATCGATTGCTTAATTTTCATGCCATAATTCTGTATATAAAGCGTGGGGCATTTATTTGAAAGCCTAATCGTGTAAGCAAAACAGTCTCTGAAGTATTCGATTGCTGGAGCTCTGCGAACACAAAATGGACGGAATACGGAAGTTGTGTGTACTACTGCTGCTGTCTGTGATCTGTGCCACTGGGGTAAATATGATAAATTGCCTAAGAGTGCTTGTGGCCTGTGTGACTTTTTCAATATTTCTACGATATAGGCGGCCGATCGTTTGAGCTCAGCTGTCGATCGGGCCCGGAAAGTGCTTTTGGACTTAAAGTATGATATAAAACAAAAATCTGGTAATACAGACTATTCTAGAGAGCACAACCAATGGTATCGTACAGTTGTTAATCTGTACGAAAAACATGTTGAAACCGATAAGCAGAAAGCACAGTACCTGCGTGATGTGTATACCGAAACAAAAAGGATTAGACAAGCAGTGGAAAAGCATGTAAAGTTAAATCTTCAAATACGCGAAATGTTAGATAACTGTAAGCGAATTTCGCGCAAAAAGCTCACGAAATCTCAGTCACGTGATTTAAAACGAGTTATAGCGCAGTTAAAAAGACAACGACAAAAAGGAAACATTAATGAGAAAGAACTCGCAATAGATGACGCACGAGATACTTTACATTATTTAATGAATTAATTGAACAATGTCAGAACCATCAGACGCAATTTCCAAATATATTTTCATGATAGTAATAGATTTGTGAATGCTGCTTAACAAAAATAATAACAACAACTCGATGAACGCATTCCAGACATCGATAAGGTGATGCAATATTTTATGCAGTATTTCAATTATTTAATTTAGTTTGAACACATTTGCTACTTGAGAATGAGAATAATAAAACAGCGCCAGTTTTGCTACACCTGCAGTTATTCATTTCATTGCTGCTTTGATGATATTTGGCCGATGGTGAGCTTGAGTGGGGTCTGCGTTCATAAATTTAAGGCAACATGCACTCTGGTACCAATTGCTGACTGCATAAACGGCATATTCAGCTTTTACTTTTTGCGACTTTATTGTGTGCGAAAAGCTGAATAAAAACATTGATTGCAGTATGAGGAAAAATGTAATCCAAATGAATATTTTTATTGAAATTCTCCACACTTATAAGGTTCACTTCACTATGCCAATTGATCGTATTATGTCACTGCCATAACGACTCTTCACTGTAATGTCTGCGCCTTACTGTAGGACTTCGCTATAGTCCACGTAGAAATAATCCATAAGGACTCTACTCGACTCTACTTACGTTCTTCAGAGATTATTTACTACAACAAGTTTCAAAGAGAACGACTCTTTATAATGACATATTTGCAACATTAACAATTGCAGTATCTTCAATGTGAACTCTTTATAATAATAATTCTATTACAACGCCATTTCTCTTCTATGAAAATTGTCTCAGAAACAACATTGCCATAACAATTGAAACTTTTTTACAATGACTCTCTTTTTAAACGAATCTCCTTTACACAATTGTTGGGACACCTTCTCTTCAATCCGTGCACGGATGAATCCATCTCGCGATTTTTGTCTACAAACCGCTATCGCCGCCTCGGTCACCAGCTTTACATGTCTTTCAACTGCTTGTGTGTGGCAGGGGAACTGACAGTTGGAGTTACCTCTGTCATGATGAGATCCGTGAGCTCAGCGTCTGTCATGGCTTTGATGACGGGAGGTTCCGAAATAGGGCAGACTGCCCAGTCAATCATGTCGAAGTGTTCCACGGCGTCGAAGTTAAGTTGAACCTCCGTATTTATCCACTGGGGACTGCTGTAGCTCTGGCCTCATTCATCACTCGTCGTAAGCCCAGTTCACGTATATGTGGTCGATGGTCTGTCATCATGGCCAGGAGCAGATTCTCCGGGTGAGCAAAATACGCGTTACGGTGAATAACGAGGACAACGATTCCCTTGAGTTAGGGCTGTGGTAACGTGACTTGACGAGCATCTGGTGAATGTGCCTAGCTCCCTCTTTGCGTGATGGCTGGGATTCAACGGTTTTCAGATTCTTGGGCGGTTTCTTGTCGCTGACATATAATCGGAGGATTCGATTGGCCGTAGTTTGCCATCGTGAATGATTCAGGCGACTCTACATTCAACTTTGCTGATGTTATTGCACATTTCCAGTAGATACAGCTGATCTGTGATCAACTCATTTGGAGAGTTGCTCGGCCAGTTTAACTGGTCAAAATGAGGAGACAGGCTGTTGGCTGCGCTTTTCTATAGATCCAGATAATCCGTGTGGGACTGTAGTACCGCTATCGAATGACTGGAATAGATTGCGCAAGGGCAGCGGCCGTAGCTCAGCTGGCTAGTGCGTTGGGCCGCGAGTCAAGACTCCGCAAGTTCAATACTCCGTTACGTTAACACCGAAAAAAACGAAAAACAAAAATTTTTCTTTCGGCGGCTGTCCTCTCAGCAGGAAATGACAATCCTCTGAGAGTAAAATTGCCTATGAAAAAGCTCCCAACTCGCCGTTCGGAATCGGCATAAAACTGTAGGTCCCTTCCAACCTTGTAAAAAAAATTCGCATGCACAACACGATTGGTTGAGGGTAGCTAGGCCTTAGTCTGGTAATCGGTCTGTCGTGCCAGTCAAGAAGAAGAAGAAGAAGAAGAAGAAGAAGAAGAAGAAGGGTAGCTCATTGGCATGGAGTAGACATAACAGCCACTGCAGCGGTCTCACAAGTATTTCTTCCAGTCGCCGGAAAACACCCGATTTTTGTCCCGTGTTTACATTTGTGCCGTCTCACCCGACAACTTTAATATTTTCTGTCTTCGCATTTTGCTCTTTGAAACTGGCTAACTAATGACTCAGCTATGTCTGAGATTTATGGCTGAAGTACGAAGAACCCGGCTCTGCGATGATGGTTATGTGTTCTTCCGATATGGTTTTTCTGTGGTACTTGTTATCGACGTCGAGAACTTTTATCCTTGCGGCCATCAAGGAATAGTCGATCTATGCCCTTGTGAGTGTGGTCTTCATTCTGCTTCAGTTCTTTTCGAAATTTACTGCGTTCTCAAAGGATTTTGCTTCGGTCGATTACTTTGGATCGGTCGTTGGGTGCTAATACAGCAGTCGATCTGTTCGAAACTCCGGTCCGATTGCAAGCTATAGCGAGGGAAGGCAGAGAGATAGTAATTTTTTGACATTGGAGATCCTGATTCGGCTTAGTTTTGACTGATTCTCATCGACAGTGGCACTGTTAGACGAGTCCGTGTCGTATTCGGAACTTTCGGGAGAATAGGGTTGACTTTTAATCGTATCGCCATCGATCTTCTTATTCTTCGTTCGTTTGAGATTTGCTTTCTCTCTTTTAGCTTTTCTTTTCAATTTTGACGTTACCTCTTGATCTGTACCACCGATTATTATCTTTCTTGGTCCTCTCTGGTCTTGAGGGAACTGGCGTTCGTTTGCTGAAATTTTGTTGTGTTTCGCACATTTGCAATTGAACACCATATCGGAACACTTGCATTTGCTGAGATCAAACAGAGTGTTTGCTTTGTCACGAAAGTTCGATAATCTCCGTTGGTAGTTTGGTTGATTCCTTTTTCCTTTGTTGACCTTTAGCATTGTGTTCTATTTGTCGTGGAACGATCTCAGTTTTTCTATCGCTTGTGCATGCGTTACTGTTGGAAGTGAGGCTCTTTGCCAGATCTCTTCGAATTTATAGCACAATGATGGGTATTTACCATTGTCCGCCTTCGGGTTTTGTCGAAGCTCAATATATTTCTTCATGAGATCTCTGTAAAAAGATAAAGCAATAACTAGTAACCCTTCACAGCCCCATGTTTTTGCGCACAGGTACAGGTCCTTAGCTTTTTTTTGTTTATTTTCAAACTTAAATAAGAGGTTACGTCACAAGCTAATTTCGAATCGGTCACTTCACAAGGATATGGTCAACATTCAACAATCATAAACAGAAGTGAACTAGCGTGGTTTGCCACATTCCACAGTGATTCGACTCCATACAACCGCGGGACAAAATTAGAACGAGTGGTCCGTTCTTCATGAAATTTGGCGTACCAGTTAATCATGGTCTTCTGAATTGAAATCTCCATTTTGGTTTTCTTAAAGTTTTTTACTTTGGCAATGCCCGGAGACTTAAATTTGCAAATTTCGTCATTTTTGGAGAGCTATAGCACCAAGTGTGTTGGCTAGATTTTTCGGATTTTACATTTAATTGGTAACATCAACATTAATTATTGCAAAGAGTAACAGAAATTGTCTTAGAACGTTCTGGTTTTGCAATAAAAACGATAATAATAGACGTTTGTTTTGCTTATTTGCAGTTTCCTCAATTTTGCATGCTGATTGCATACTTTTAGGCATAAATAAAATAAATTTTGTCGAAAAATAGGTGTTAAGACCACTTTTCAAATTGAATTATTTTCTGAGATCGGAAGATATCGGAGGATGTAATTACATTATCCGCCAAAGAAAGAATGCTTCTTAAAATAACATACACATTCACATACTTTTTAGATATTTTCCATTAAGTTTTGCCAATTTTGAGATTTTTAATTTAGAAAAATATTTTAAATTAAAAGTGCACTAAAAGCCTCAGCTTTGCAAATTTTGAGAAAACATTAAAGCTGAAAATAGCCACATCGTTTCTTAACCCATATTGAAAGCCTAAGAAACTTCTTGGTAACCATGTATTTTTAAAATTTTTTTTCTCAATAGACAAAAAACAGAAAAGATGTGTTTAAATTTTTTTGTGAAAAAAGTTTAAACTTTGAGCCGCTTTTGCACACACACTAATAAATTTTTTGCACAGATTTTTTTGAGTTTTCTTAGTTGAAGTTTTACCTTTCAAATGACATCAAAATCATTCAATTCTGAGACTATAAATTTTTTGAATTTCGTCTATGCAACGAATCACTGTGCATTCCAACGAATAAAACGCGAATCGTAATTTGTAACTTAATAACTTAATAACTTAAAAACCGCAGACCTAAAGCAAAGGTTACAGAGATTTATTTAGAATCCTTAACTGTGTTGAAAATACGACTTTCACTTCTTTTGACAAAAGTGAAAAAAGCATTAAAAACAATTGATTCAATTAGGTAATGGGCGATCAAGGATTTGTTAGAAACTAATATAATTTTGCAGGATTGGTTCTATGGACGGCACGACTACGGTTTCCATGGCGCCGCCATTTGAGGGTGACTTTGGATAGATCGACCAAAAATAATTCGAAAATAACAAATAAAATATTTCGATATCTCGCTTCGTTTTCGAGATATCGAGGTTCAAAGTTTAAAATTTCGCTGAAAGTTTAAAATTCGCGCTTTTTTTCGCAATCTCAGAGGTGCATGCAGTTTTCCCGAAAGTCATAGTTTTCATGGCAATAAGTTTTTCCCAAAAAAAACCCTCATGGGAGTCACCACCACATCAGGCAACAGTCACGTGTGCACAATAAGGCAAAATAAAAACTTTGAACCTCGATATCTCGAAAACGAAGCGAGATATCGAAAACCTTTATTCAGCATTTTCGATTTATTTTCGGTCAATCTATCTAAAAACATCATCAAAATGGCGGCGCTACGGAAACCGTAGTATCCCCCTATGGCCATTTGGCACATTTCCAATATACTAGCTTCTAAAAATTTTAAAATCGATTTTTCCCCCCTCACCCTACTCCTCATACCAGAGGCTCTAGGTTCGATTCCCAGTTCGGGCTGATGAAATACTTGTCTATTTCTATTGCTTTTTCTAATCTGTTTGAGTTGAGTGTTGTAAGAAAGGTTGGAAAAAAACAGTATTGCTTACACATTGCAAACGGGTGAAATTTGTTTGACTATGTAAGTGTGTCTCATACAAAGATAGCCACTGCAACCTTAATAAATCAAAATATTATTGTTCTTTATCAATTCTTTTTTACTTTTATTTCTTCTACTTTTCAGTTGTTTCTCTAAAGTTGTTTGTTGCTAATTATTGTGAAATCCCTGCATGAGGACACCCTTTTGTAATGACTACAAGGACGCTCTTCAATTTATATGGACTTCACTGATTTCAGTCCATTGCAATGACTACTTTCTCTGACTTTCTTTCATAATAACTCTTCTATAGCTCAGCTTCAAGACATCACCACGTTTTTATCTTGAAAACTTTTAAATATCTCATCACTTGCATCTCTTCGTTGGTTTCTTATTGCTTGTTGTTTTCACTTCAAACATTATTCATGGGAATTTGAAAGTTAAATCCCAAACACTGCTACAACTCAACAGGTTGATCAGCAAACAATCAGCAAACAGAATGAGCGCATTGAGAACAATTCGATAGGTCACCAACACTGTGTAGGTGCTTGAAATTGTGAATTTTCTCCAACTGCAACTGATGAATTTATTTTTATCAACTGTGCCGATATTGGTTAATTAAATTTTCATGCCAAAATTCTGTATATAAAGTGTGGGCAGTCGTGTTAGCAAAACAGTCTCTGAAGTATTCGAGTGCTGGAGCTCTGTGAACACAATATGGACGGAATACGGAAGTTGTGTGTACTACTGCTGCTGTCTGTGATCTGTGCAACTGGGGTAAATATGATAAATCGCCTAAGAGTGCTTGCGGCCTGTGTGACTTTTTCAATATTTCTACGATATAGGCGGCCGATCGTTTGAGCTCAGCTGTCGATCAGGCCCGGAAAGTGCTTTTGGACTTAAAGAATGATATAAAACAAAAATCTGGTAATACAGACTATTCTAGAGAGCACAACCAATGGTATCGTACAGTTGTTAATCTGTACGACAAATATGTTAGAACCGATAAGCAGAAAGCGCAGTTCCTGCGTGATGTGTATGCCGAAACAAAAAGGATTAGACAATCAGTGGCAAATCATGTAAAGTTAAATGCCGAAATAGACATAAATGTAGACATATTTAAGCGCCTTTTGAATTACAATTTCCCAAGAAGAGAGTCACGTACTATTGGAGAATACATAGAGAAGTTAAAAAGACTACAACATGAAGGAAGCATGGCTTCGAAAAATAAAGCATTGAATTACGCACATAAATATATACTTTATTTAACGCATATGTAACATATATATATATATAACGTATATACTTTATAATTGAATAATGTCAGGACTATCGAACGCAATTTTGAAATATATTTTCATGATAATAATAGATTTGTGAATGCTGCTTAATAAAAGAAATAACAACAACTCGATGAACGCATTCCAGACATCGATAAGGTGATGCAATATTTTATGCAGTATTTCTATTATATGATTTAGTTTGAACACATTTGCTACTTGAGAATGAGAATAATAAAACAGCGCCAGTTTTGCTACACCTGCATTTATTCATTTCATTGCTGCTTTGATGATATTTGGCCGATGGTGTGTTTGTCGGTTGTTTGTTTTTGTCGTCAGTTGGAAGCGATGCGATAAGCGAATAGGCTGAAATTGCACGCAGTTGAAGCGCACAGTGGGGTCTGCGTTCATAAATTTAACACTAGGATGTGCAACTGGGCTTTTCCAGGCCCATTTTGACTTTGAGTAGTCGCCAAATTTTTTCCATAGCTCTGATCGCCAAAATATTTCCTGCCAACTACCGCTAATGTTTTCTAAACGAAACGATACCAACTAAAGTTTATTTGCATCGATTTTGTAGAACAAACATTGCCATTTTATGTGTGTAGGCGCTTAGTGGAGCAACTGGGCCTGGCGAGGCCCATTCGCAAACACGAGCCACCATGTTTGGTAACTTTATGTATGCAGTGGCGCACGCAAGGGGGGTTACAAATCTCTTAATTATAGCTGTTTGTTACGAAAAATGCGGCTGGAAAATGTTCCTTCGAATAATGTTAGGCTCAAAAGTTATGTGTGAAATCCTGTGTGCCACATTGTGTAAATTTTAAGCTGTTATTTACCGTAAGAAATTTCGCTTCTTATAAGCTTTTGATCAGGTGAACAAGTAGGCTACTCGAAATGTTTTGCATTGATCGCGTAACCGAGCATTTATACTGTGTTTCCTTGTGCCTTCCGCTTTGCTTGGTTTGAACTACTTAACATGTCATGAATAAGCGATGAAGTGTGGGATGGTCCCAAATAGGCGCCGTCGGTTTTGTAGGCTGCCAACAGACCGGCAACAGCTCACGGAGGACAGACTCGCCGGGTTTTTTGCAAGAGACAACTTCGAGGATGAGAAAGACGATCCTTATAGTAATAGCGATGACGCCGCTGAAGATTATATACCGCCAAAGCGTCAGAGATGATCAGTAGCTACTGTTACAAGTGTGGCACAAACCGTTGGCCATTTGCCATGTTTTATAACATAATGGACATTGCTGCTGCCTGAATCATTTATTGTTGACGATTCATTCAAACGCTCACTCAAAACCGATAAGCGTCGTGAATACCTAAAGCTTTTAATGTCCCAGTTGGTCACTCCTCACATGGCAAATAGGGCAACGAAAAGTCATGTCAGTCGTTGGCCTAATATCAGTGCAGCTATGACGAAACTTAATGTTTTTCTAAGTAATTATAAACCAAAGGTACCATTTACGCCCCATTCCTCAACAACTTACCGGAAAAAGAAATTATCGATGAGCTACGCTCCCAGGGGATTGTATCAGCGTACAAATTTCAGAAACAAATTGACGGTGCGCCTCACGGGAGTCATCTTGTTGACTTTCGACCTCTACGACCTGCCACAAAAAATTGACATTGCCTGGAGAAAAGTAGAGGTGAAGCAATACTTTCCGAACCCCATACACTGCCGGAATTGCAAACTACTAAAAAATATTACTACTGAAAAATATTGCAAGCGATCACCCACGTGCGAGCAATGCAACCACCCTCCCCACGCTTCAATCGACTGCATTTGCAGTTATTGCGCTAATTGTGCTGCTGCACACCCAGCTTCTTCAAGAGACTGCACCAAGTTTCAGCAAGCAAAAGAAATACTAAAAATTTAAATCACTAAAAAATTCACTATACGAGTCGCTACACAAGCAAACAGAAATGCTTCCAATAGCTCTGAACCTGCATACGTTTCCCCAAAATGCACAACAAATGACACAAATGAACCAACAAAAATTAAAAACTCTACTATTTTTACTACAAACTCTGTCTCACCCAACACGGACTCTCGCAACTCTAACTCAAACCTTACTCTCTCCACCTCAAGCCCTGCTACTAACACAGTCAAGTCTACCCTCCAAACGTCTACAACCACTACTGGCACCACCGAAGCTCCAACCAAACCAGCAACTAAATTTCACATCACCTAACAAAACGCCCTTATCTCAAGATATTACACCAGAATCACGCTAGCAGAAACACATAACTCACAACACAAACCGTACACAATCGAACCCAAAATACATTGATTTTAAGTCCCTTGCTTCACTTCCACGCGTACTCTCATCTTCTAATATCTCCTCAGACGACGAAGATTAAGTAAATCTAACACACAAAGAAAATAACACTTACTAACACTAAACAATAGACAATAGTCGGTATGACAAAGATTCTTCAATTGAACTTTAATGGGTACAGAAACAACTACGAAGAACTGCAACTTTTGCTCAAAGAACTTAATACTCCATTGTAGCATTACAAGAGACCCACATCTCCTTTCAAGCCCCTGATATCTCTCCACACAACTACAAAGGATACTTTCATAACTTTTGTCAAAATACCACAGCAAAACAGGGCATTTGTGTATTAATCACAAAAGAAATTCCCCACAAAGCGTTAAATATATAATATCTAGCAGATCAAATATTGCTATAGGAATTAACATCGGTTTCAAATTTACTTTACTTTCAATCTATATTCCCCCAAATCAAGACTTCAACGCAACAGAAATTATTTCAATGATGAGCAATATCACAACACCCATGATATTGTTGGGCGACTTAGACTCTTGGAGACCATTTTGGAGTTCTCACACTACTAACCCAAGGCGAAAAATTATCGAAGACATTATCCTTACATCCAACCTTATAGTATTGTTACGAAAATGACTTCTCTAAGTTCGATTTGGATTGTGCTTGAAAATAAAACCACTTTAATTATTCAGCGCAAAAACGCAGTCAGAAACCAACAATTAATTTATTTACAAATTTTTTTTTTTTTTTTTAAATACGAGCCAACGCGCAGGGGAAACCCCTATAAATGCGGGCATTGCGCTGGTTCAGGAAGGATATATAGGTTGGGAGAAAGGATGTTGGGTGAAGAATTTATGGACTCTTGCCTTGAATCCATCAAGATCGTAAGTGCTGGGGAAAACATCTGCAGGGAGACCATTCCACAATCGCGCTGTTCGGGCCAGGAACGAACTTTCTCTGTAGTGCGTAGTGCGCTGGAACATCGTTTCAACGTGGAATGCATGGGCGCCAGTGTTCAAACGGGTTGCCCGAGGGAATACCCGGAGTGATGGCAGCAAGCTGCTCATCTCCACTGAGCAATTGCCGAAAAAGTAACGGTAAAATAAAACCACACATGCCACGTTTCGACGATGTTCCAAGGAGTCAATAGAGCTGGATGCCCTACTGTCCCCTATAAG
This sequence comes from Melieria omissa, assembly GCA_963971225.1. Classification (NCBI taxonomy): domain Eukaryota; kingdom Metazoa; phylum Arthropoda; class Insecta; order Diptera; family Ulidiidae; genus Melieria; species Melieria omissa. The sequence goes on along the minus strand of OZ020267.1, from coordinate 105,853,505 downwards.
TTTAATCGCACGGTTTTGCACCCGATCCAGGAGCTCCAAATGGGTTTTTGAAGCCCCTGCCCATAGGTGCGAGTTAAACTCCATTTTAGGTCGGATATAGGTAGTGTAAATAATGCGGAGATCAGACGGAGTGAAATATTTTTTGCACCGCTTTAGGAAGCCGAGGCACTTGGCTGCTTCTTTCGACACGCCAAAAATATGATCGAACGAAGATCGTTCTTAATGGACATGCCCAGAACATCAAGAGCTGCCGATTCCGCAATACCCACACCACCCATAACCAGGGATGTGTTGGGATGTGGGGAGACTCGTTTGTGGGATAACAGGCAACATTGGGTCTTGCGGGGATTAAAATCGACCCTGTTCGCTTGACCCCACTTGAAGATTGTTTGTAGGTCGCTATTAAGTGTGTCATTCATACGGCGCCGTTCTCTCTCAATCTCCACAGAGCTGGGACGCTTTGTGAAGGAGTATGAATGACAAATGGTGCTGTCATCCGCAAACGAGTAGATGGGATTCTTCGTCGACGACAACAGGTCGTTGATGAAGATCAGGAAGAGGGTTGGAGAAAGGACCGAACCCTGCGGCACTCCCGCGCTAAGGGAATGCTTTTCCGAGGCTATGCCGTCTACTACAACACGAATAGAGCGATCATAGAGGAAGCTCGTAATCCAACGAGAGAAGGTACTACCGACACCATAGGCAATCAATTTTGACACGAGTGCTTTATGCCACACCCGGTCAAAGGCCTTGGAAATATCCAATGCAACAACCTTGCTTTCACCGAGGTTTAGAATGCTATGGTTCCATTTCTCGGTGAGTACGGCCATAAGGTCTCCCGTCGATCGTTGTCTTCGGAAGCCGTATTGGCGGTCACTTAGCAGTCTATTGTGCTCCAGATATTTCACAAGGTTGAAGTTTACAATGCTTTCCATTACTTTGGAAAGCACCGAACAGATTGCTATAGGTCGGTAGTTCGCAGGGTCAGTAGTCTTGCCTTTTTTAGGAACTGGTTGAACATTTGCTACCTTCCAACATGTCGGAAATACACCTGTGGTGTATGACATGTTGAAAAGTCTGCGTAATGGACAAGCCAGTGAGGTAGCGCACTTTTGCAAAACAAGGGCTGGAATGCCGTCCGGCCCTGAAGCCTTATTTACATCGAGATTTGCAAGCACTCTTTTAACTACCCGTGTCCGAAAATGAATTTCGGGCATAGAGCAAGATACGTTCTCGACTACGGGTAGTGGTTGATCGCTGGGGGGCAGGGAGGAATTCTCTGCAAAAATTTTAGCCAACATATTAGCTTTATCAACCGAGTGAGTGATGATTTGATCATTGTTAAGAAGAGTTGGAATTGAAGACGATGTTTGGTTCTTCACCCTCTTAACAAATGACCAAAAGTTCTTACTACCACGCTGGCATTGAAGAACTTTTTTCCTTTGGCGCTGTTCGTGCAGAAACTTTTGGTGCCTTAGGATGGCATTGCATCGATTTCTAGCCTGTTTACGCAGCTGTTCAGTGGCGGCATTTTTATTTGCCTGCCATGCTCTGAAAGCTTCCTCTTTAGACCTGACAGCAATTCTGCATGTCTCATTAAACCAGAGATTGTCCTTAGGTTTAATGCAAATTTTCTTATTAGGGATGAAGGACCGCATTCCCAATAATATAATTTCTTCAACCATTTTGGCTGCGGCATTTATGTTTCTATCTAGAAAACACAATTTCCAATTGAAGTGGGCGAAAAATTCATTAAGTCCACTCCAGTTAGCTTTATCATACATCCACACTAGGCGCTTCGGGGCTAAGAGCGAAGCATTGCGGATAGAAGAGTATGAGAAAGACGCCGAAATGGTGCAATGGTCCGAGTTACCAAGAGGTGCGTGCATTTCAACATCATATTTTTCGTGATGAGAAGTGAGAAAAAGGTCTAGAGTGTTGAGAGCTTGCCCAGCAACGCAGGGGATATGCGTTGGTTCATGCACTATTTGAGTCAAGTTATTAGACTCGGCAAAGAGCTCGACAAATAAGCCTTCAGGAGTTGTGTGGCTGGAATGGCGTAGCCAATTGGAATTATGAATATTGAAATCACCAGCAACTACAATTTCACTATTCGGATACGATTCCAAAATATGAGAAATAGAATCAGAGAGAAGATCAAACTTGTTATAAGTAAAATCTCTCCCTGAATTCGGGCTTCTATATAGAAAGCAAAAGTGCAGAATGTGCGACTGGATATTGAATTTAACCCACATGGAGCTAAATTCGGCATCCGTCGTGTATAGTTGTTGCTGGCACTGGTACGCAACATTACTGCACACATAAAGGGCAAGACCCCTATGAGGAGAGAATAATGGCAGTAAGTGGTACCCTGGGATGTGGAAATCCAGTGGATCTGCATCCTCACACACCTGGGTCTCACTTAGTGCCATTATATGGGGCTTGTGGAGGTTAACGAACGCGTATACAGCAAAAAAATTCGCCCTGAGCCCGCGCACGTTGCAGAAGGCTATGCGAAATTTGTCCAGCACCATGACCTGGGTGGGTTAAAGGACAAGGAAAGCAGACGGAAATGTGATCTGACGCACTGAAAAACTGATGATGCCCTGTGGTAAGTGTTATGCCTTTACCACAGATCAGTCAATTTCTCAGTGTCGAACAGGACCACATGTAGCGCTACTGAAAACGGACGAAGGAAAAGACAAGACGGGAAAAAAGAACGCAGCAACAACACAACGCGGACGGAGGTCGAACTGGCGGACAGCGACTGTAACGGCACTTGCACTGCAGTTTAGCGTTTGCAAGTGCATTACGCGTTTAAATAATTTTAATTTTAATATTTTTTGATGTGGCCGCGCGATTTTGGTGGGCCACAACGCGATATCAGCGACAGACGGACAATACGCGACACTCTTAACATTTATACGTATATTTAGCACGCGCACACACATAAAAACATTAAAAAACCGCGGAGCAACGAAAGGGCACGTCTGCCCACGCGAATTCTTCACACACCTCGTACTATTGCATGTTTCCCCTTTGCTTGCTCAATACAGACTCGTCCTCTGCGCTGCACACTGCTGTCTTTTATACCTGTCTGGTTATCGCGCCGACTGTTATATCACATTCCAATTGGACAATGCTCGACCATTCTCGCACAGCCCATCACCTTCGCGAACCATCCTAGCCATATCGGAATTATAGCAAGTTTGCCGTTCTATAAAGTGCATGCCTAAAAGTATGCTTGGAAAAGCATTCATGCATAGCACAGCACAGAGTGCCTCATCGTTACAGTATTAAATGATGGCTCGCCGACTAATTTTTCTACACACCAATCATTTACTAACTTCGACGTCACACTCTGCACGGCCGACTTAGCATTTGGAAGATTATCCAAGATCTACACGGCAGTGATTATTTCCCCATTCTCATGACAATAGATTCACAAATTTTTAAAGAGAAAAAAAAATCATAAAAATTCATTACAGATAAAGGGAAAATTCCAAAACTGCTGCCAACGTGAAGGTGCTAAAACACCTTCCTCCAAGAACATCAACCAGGAAGCAGCTAACATAAAAAAATGTATTCGGGTAGCCTCACACTTACAAATACCCCAAACAAAACCAGTTTTCAAAAGCCTTCTGTTCCGTGGTGGAATCACAATTTAGCTGTGCTTAGGTCCGAAAAACAAAGCGCTTGGGCAACATATAAAAACCAGCGAACTGTCAACAACCGTAACAAGCAAACAAAATAAAATGTATGGTTCCTTACCAATCGTTTGATTAAGGATGCACCTTCGCAACGTCTACCTGCCGCTCTTCAAAGAGATGGGCTTTTTAGCGATACAAGTCAAACGACGGCTGAAGCCCTTTTAAATCACTTTTATCCCGATGATAATGGCGACACAAATCTGCGGCAACAGGCATTCCGGAAGCAAGTAAAACGCGATATAGACATTCAAGACGATGCTGACTTCACGGAGGATGAAGTTTTGGAAGCTTTGACGACAATGTACGCGAATAGAGCGCCATGCATAGACAATTTAGCATCTGATATATGCCTTGAATCTGCCAAGAATAATATACAACTCCTCACAACTCTGCTCAACGCTTGCCTTAGAATAAGCTACTTTCCAAAAGCTTGGAAGGAGACGTATGTTAAAATCTTTCCAAACAACCACAAAAGCAAAACATAAATGAGCTAGCATCTTATCGTCCAATTGGTCTACGAGGTGTGGCAATTAAGTCATGAGACTGATCCCATAAAAACCATATTTCGAAATTATTCTACATACAACTCTGCCATCCCCTTCACAGTAGTCCCCTCGGGCAGATATACAACGATTCCAGCGCGTTTTCCATGCTTCTGGAACGCTTCGACTGGGATGTCCGCGAGTAGCCTGGATATCCGTAATCGACTCAAAATGGGTTCCCTTGATCACCGATTTTGTTCTAGCGACCAAAAAAAAGTCAGAGGGTGACATATCGGGCGAATAAGGCGGCTGTTTTAACACGGCGATCCCTTTAGAGGCCAAATACTGGGACACGCTGAGGGCGGTGTGGCACAGCGCGTTGTCGTGATGAAGGATCCAGTTACGAGCGATGTCTGGGCGCACCCTGTTGACTCGTTTTCGCAATATTTCGAGTACTTGGCGATAGTAGACTTGATTTAGAAAAAGTGTCCTGTTCGGACGGACGGATGGTCAGTCGTTGGCATTTGTTACCGGATTGTCTCGTATGTCTCGTCTCTGTAAGAGCATTATACGAGCAATACTCCTGCATGTTCGGTCCCATGATTCTGGCGACGCAAGCATGTATGACACCAATGAGGATGGTGGCATGGCACCGCAGATAGCCTTTTCGAGTTAGGCTCTTTCATCGGCGTATTTGGCGCATTCGAAAAACGTATGGTGGACCGTTTCCGCCACCCCTATGCACTGATTGAAGTGAGGGCTCTCTGCGTGCTTGAATTTAGAGATGTAGGAACGCCAGCCTACCTACTTCGTGTAATCGGCAGCTACCTTAGCAATAGGCAGCTCACTTATGACACTAGCGAGGGTGTGCGCAAATACACCATCACCTGTGGCGTTGCACAAGGTTTTGTCCTTGGACCATTGTTGTGGAACGTGATGTACGACGGCCTAACGGAGTAACCACCGTTGGATACGCTGACGATGTAGCGCTAGTCGTAGTTGCCAAACATCTAGACGAAATCGAAGTCAAGGCAAACGAGTCGATCTCTCGGCTTACAGCCTGGCTAACAGAAGCAGTCCTGCAACTGGCAGGTGAAAAGACCGAAGGCGTGCTGATAAGCAGCAGAAAATGCGTGGAAAGCGTGACGGTAAATGTCGGGGGGCATCTCATACTATCGCGCCCCGATATACAGTATCTCGGCGTATTGCTGGACTGCCGTCTGAGTTACAAGGTGCACCTATCGCATGCCGGCAAGAAGGCCCTAAAAGTAACAGCCAGGCTCTCGCGGCTAATGCCGAATATTGGTGGTCGGGATGGAAGCAAGCTGGAATCGTATGACGGTGGTTGTGCATTTTTTGTACGTCACCCTAACGCAACTTGGGAAGAACATAAATTTAAATTGCATAAAGCATGTAATATCTACCAAACTGAAGCACTTGCGATATATTCGGCGTATGGGTACAAGCACAGAACAAACAATATACAGAATGCGCATCTGGTGTAAAGAAAATTTTCTTTGCGGGTTCCAGCGGTAGGACCCGTTTATAGATGCGGGGGAAGCAGTAAAAGGGACGAGAACGCACAGAGCGCGAGAGCGTATGCTGAGAAGCTGCGACCGCGCACCACACACTGTGGTTGTTGTTGTTGGGCAACAAAGCGATGTGCCGCTTGCATGTTGGTGGTGGCTCGTGCTCGCTCTCCGCTTGCTTTTTTACAAACACGAACAAGAAGTGGACAGACAGTTTTCATAGAAAAATTGATTGAGCGATCGCCAAGGCACATAAGGTGGTAGCACTACGGGAAAAACCAAAATTCAATGGATTTTATAAGTTCTTTTGGTCTGCTTGGAAAATAGAAGTTGTAAAAAGTACAAATGGCTACAATGAAAATAAATATATGTGTAAAAATATTGGAACAACCAAGACGCATTAAGAAAGTATTAATAAGTGGAAAACTATTGCCACAATGTTGTGCTAATTATCAAAGAATAAAGTTTAATCAGTTCTGGTGCTGCAACTACCTATTGAATTTGCCTTGGCGATAGATTTGCCAAATCAAACACCATTTCAATGTGCATGAGCAAAGCCAAGCTGGCTTGCTGCGAAAAGCAACAACATTGCGTGTTGTTGTCGAGATGAGAAAACCATCGAATCTATGCGTGTACATCAATTCGCGCTTACTCTCTTGGTTCCCTTTGCATTTTCCTCACCTTTGTTGATTCCCGCCCGCCTCTGAAATGAAATCACAAAATTATTTCAGATGCGCCTTCTGTATACTGTTTATTCTGTGGTACAAGACAACTTGCAAACATGCAAGGTACGAATATACAGCGACAGCCAGTCCTGCCTCGAGGCGATTAAAGACAGAAGCAACGTCACACCACTCATTGCATCTATCCACAAGCGTATACATGCAATTCGTCGGAATCGCTCAGTCTGCTTTTACTGGGTCAAAGCTTATGTTGGCATGGAAGGCAATGAGCCAGCAGATCGATGAGCCAAGGAAGCAGCTCACTTAAATGCAGAGATTTCATACGCGGAAATACCATTCAGCCACATTAAGCAACATATGCGTCGACAAACTGCGGAAGCGTGGAAGCGCGAGTACATCGAGGAAACAACGGGCTCCACAACCAAAATGCACTTCCAAACTCCAGAAGATGAAGAATCGTTGTATATCAGCAACGCATTGGAGTGTGTTTCAAAATGACTTTAATCAATTGCTGATAATGTTCAATCAATTTAATCACTCACTGTAATCAACTACTACTATGTAATCAATGAAATTGAAATAATATATCACTCAAAGCGCGGGTAGCGTGGAGAAACCAAGGAAGCAAAAAAAGAGTGGTCCATTGTGTTACCAAATCGTGGAGTGGCGGAGATCTAGTAACTATTTTTAATACATTTCTCGGCGAATCTGAGTAGGTCGCTACTTCACATTTCAAGGAGGGGAATCAAGCGGATTCAAAACAGCTGACCCGTGATCTATAGAGAGTAGGGCGGCGAGACAACAAGTGCTCCAGCGTAACCTTGGCTTTGTCTATATTACATGGTTTTGAAAAAAAATATTTCCTAAAGTTTTAATTTTTGTATTTTATTGAAATTTATTGAAATGGTAAATCAGTCATTTGATTAATGTTTTTATTGTTATACATTTTAAGGTGTCGTTTTAAAGATCTTCATTATGGTTGGCACTTTAAAAAGGACGCCCGCATTATGCAAGATTTATTTTTAGTATAAAGTAATTTTTTTGCAGTAAGAACAGTTAGACAGCGCAATTTGAAAAACAATCTCCAGGAATCTCAAATTATATCTTAATAAATGAAGCCGATTCCAATAGTCCCTTGAGTAGTGTACTGACTTCTCTTACCAGAGGCTCAAGGTTCGATTCCCAGTTCGGCCTGGTAAAACACTTGTCTATTTCTATAGCTTTTCCTAATACGTTTGAATTCAGTGTTGTAAGAAATGTTGGGAAAAAACAGTGTTGCATACACATTTCAAATGGGTGAAATTTGTTTGACTATGTAAGTGTGTCTCATACAAAGACAGCCACTGCAACCTTAATAAATCAAAATATTATTGTTCTTTATCAATTATTTTTTACTTTTATTTCTTCTACTTTTTCACTACTATTTTCTCTGACTTTCTTTCATATTAATTCTTCTATAGCTCAGCTTCAAGACATCACCACGTTTTTAACTTGAAAACATTGAAATGTCTCATCACTTGCATCTCTTCGTTGGTTTCTTATTGCTTGTTGTTCTCACTTCAAACATTATTCATGGGAATTTTAAAGTTAAATCCCAAACACCGCTACAACCCAACAGGTTGAACAGCAAACAATCAACAAACAGAATGAGCGCATTGAGAATAATTCGATAGGTCACCAATACTGTGTAGGTGCTTAAAATTTTGAATTTTCTCCTACTGTGATTGCTTATTGCAACTGATTATTTTATTTTTAACGACTATAGTCAATTAAATTTTCATGCCAAAATTCTATATATAAAGTGTGGGGCATTTATTTGAAAGCCGAATCGTGTAAGCAAAACAGTCTCTGAAGTATTCGATTGCTGGAGCTCTGTGAACACAATATGATTGGAATACGGAAGTTGTGTGTACTACTGCTGCTGTCTGTGATCTGTGCAACTGGGGTAAATATGATAAATTGCCTAAGAGTGCTTGTGGCCTGTGTGACTTTTTCAATATTTCTACGATATAGGCGGCCGATGATTTGAGCTCAGCTGTCGATCAGGCCCGAGAAATGCTTTCGGACTTGAAGAATTATATAGGAGGAATAAATCCTTATAATACAGACGAGGCTAGAGAGCACAACGGATGGTATCAGACAGTCGTTGATCTGTACGAAAGAGATGTTGAAACCGATAAGCAGAAAGAAGAGTACCTGCGTGATGTGTCTACCGAAACAAAAAGGATAAGACAAGCAATCGAAGAATATGAAGCAATATGTATCAAACTAGACGAAGTGATAGAAACATTAAGGGATGTGTTGAAGAACGAACACCGCAGAGAAAAGGCAAATAAACTAACAGAATTTATAGGAGCCTTAGAAATAATACGACATGCTGGAGACGTTGCTTCTAAAAAATACGGAGTGGAGAAAGGACAAGAACTAATTGATATATGGCATTAATTGAATAATGTCAGAACCATCAGACGCAATTTCCAAATATATTTTCATGATAATAATAGATTTGTGAATGCTGCTTAACAAACAGAATAACAACAACTCCATGAACGCATTCCAGACATCGCTAAGGTGATGCAATATTTTATGCAGTATTTCTATTATATGATTTAGTTTGAACACATTTGCTACTTGAGAATGAGAATAATAAAACAGCGCAAGTTTTGCTACACCTGCATTTATTCATTACACTGCTGCTTTGATGATATTTAGCCGATGCTGAACTTTTCGGTTGTTTGTTATTGTCGTAAGTTGGAAGCGATGCGATAAGCGAATAGGCTGAAATTGCACGCAGTTGAAGCGCACAGTGGGGTCTGCGTTCATAAATTTAAGGCAACATGCACTCTGATACCAATTGCTGACTGCATAAAAGGCATATTCAGCTTTTACTTTTTGCGACTTTATTGTGTGCGAAAAGCTGATTGAAAGCATTGATTGCAGTATGAGGAAAAATGTAATCAAAATTAATACTTTTATTGAAATTCTCCACACTTATAAAGTTCATTACACTACACCAATTGATCATATTATATCACTGCCATAACGAATCTTCACTGTAATGTCTGCGCCTTACTGTGAGACTTCGCTATAGTTCACTTAAAACTAATCCATAAGGACTCTACTCGACTCTACTTACGTTCTTCAGAGATTATTTACTAAAACAAGTTTTAAAGAGAACGACTCTTTATAATGACATATTTGCAACATTAACAATTGCAGTATCTTCAATGTGAACTCTCTCTTCAGAAACAACATTGCCATAACAATTGAAACTTTTTTACAATGACTCTCTTTTTAAACGAATCTCCTCTACACACTTATTGGGACACCTTCTCAATTAAGGTTAGGTTAAGTAAGGTTATGTTGTCTGGTTCCAGGGTGGTCTCACATAGACCAAATGAGTGATCCACTGTGTTACCAAATCATGGAGTAGCGAAGATCTAGTAACTGTTTAAAATATTATTGTTCTTTATCAATTCTTTTTTACTTCTTTTTTCTTCTTTTTTACTTCTTCTACTTTTTCAGTTTTTTCTCTAAAATGGTTTCTTGCTAATTATTGTGAAATCCCTGCATAAGGATACTCTTTTGTAATGACTACAAGGACGCTCTTCTATTTAGATGGACTTCACTGATTTCAGTCCATTGCAATGACTCTACTTTCAGTGACTTTCTTTCATAATAACTCTGCTATAGCTCAGCTTCAAGACATCACTACGTTTTTAACTTGAAAACTTTTAAATATCTCATCCCTTGCATCTCTTCGTTGGTTTCTTACTGCTTGTTGTTTTCACTTCAAATATTATTCATGGGAATTTGAAAGTTAAATCCCAAACACTACTACAACTCAACAGGTTGAACAGCAAACAATCAACAAACAGAATGAGCGCATTGAGAACAATTCGATAGGTCACCAACACTGTGTAGGTGCTTGAAATTGTGAATTTTCTCCAACTGCAACTGATGAATTTATTTTTAACGACTGTGCCGATATTGGTTAATTACATTTTCATGCCAAAATTCTGTATATAAAGTATGGAGCATTTATTTCAAAGCCTAATCGTGTAAGCAAAACAGTCTCTGAAGTATTCGACTGCTGGAGCTCTGTGAACACAATATGAACGGAATACGGAAGTTGTGTGTACTACTGCTGCTATCTGTGATCTGTGCAACTGGGGTAAATTTGAAAAATCGCCTAAGTGTGCTTGCGGCCTGTGTGACTTTTTCAACATTTCTCTGACATAGGCAGCCGATAAATTGAGCTCAGCTGCCAGGAAGGCCCAACAAGTGCTTGTGAATTTGTCGAATTATGTTAAACGTTATCCTGAAAGAAACACAAGGTTCTTTAAGGAACGCAACGAGTGGTTTCGTCCAGTTGAAGAATTGCGCAAGACCAACATAGAAAGATTTGAAAACGAACAGGAAAAAGTCAACTATCTACGCGAAGTTTACGATGCAACAGAATTGCTTAAACAAAAGTTGGAACAGCACGTCAAGTTGAATGCCAGAATACGAGAGTTGGCATATAAAGTTGATCAGGCAGTAAAATTGAACATCTATGGCCAATGGCATAGTAAGGCACTTTACCGTTACGGATCCGATTTGGCAATCATAGCAAAAAACGGAGATGTCAAAGGAAAACAGATTGTAATTAATACTGTGGAAAATTATTTAAAAAGGCTTGAAGGTTAATAAAATGTGGCAGGCTCAGGTGATGAACTTGAAAATCTCAGATTTAGATTTGATTTAATATGAACAAAAATTATTATTAAAATTATTTAAATTATTTTCATGATAATAATGAATATGTGGAAAAAATATATATATTTTTTTAATTCCTTATGCCCAACGTTCACACATTGCAAAAAATATTTTGAATGATTTTTGTTAACTTTCTATTCATTTAATTGGAACATATGGTGTAGAATTTACTTATTAAATATGAATAGTATGGAAATAACAAAACCAATCACGTTGTAACACAACTGCATTAATTTATTTTAATTTCTTCTAGTCGCATACATCAGTTTTTCAGGCTTGACAAATGCCGTTTTGTTGTTAGGGGAAAATCGTAAGTTGCAACCTTTTTAACCCTAATCCGTCGTTCGGGTGATTTTTCACCCATTTTCAACTTTGAGATACTATAACTTTCTAACAAACTGATTAAGGTTTCTTGTATTTGTAGCAAACCAATATAAGTTTTAGAATTTATCTACAACATATTGATTATTTGATTATAACGGTGATTACAAAAAAAGTTACGTGGGCGACGTTTGGGTGATATTTCACCCATATACAAATTGTATGGAAATCCAACGCAACACATACAGAAAATGCCATAAGATTACGTCTGTGGATTGAAAGTTTTGAACTGCTTTTATAGGCAAAACCTTTTTATGGATCAATGGTCCTCCTGAGCTCAACGGAAAAGTAGGAGCCAATTATTTTATTTCTACTAAAGTTCGTATAACTCGTTATGCTTGAAGTCGTGTGTCAGTAATAAAAGATGCTAATGAAGACGAATGTTAAAGATATTAACTGACAAAACTAATGTTGAATGTTTGCGAGTTTTTGGCAGTGCATGGATCAGCGTTGGTGATATTCAGGCATAGTTTGGTATTTCAATTTTGAGTGGTGTTTATAAGTCGAATGGGGAATCTTTTGATAATCTGTAGAGTTACACAACAGGCAGACCAATTTTTCGTTCTATCGATGACAAAACCATTCGCCAAGAACGTAACGATTGTAATAAAGAATGTTAGCAAGCTCGTTAACACCCATAAGAAATATATGAGAAACGTGGGTTTAGTGACAACTGCTATGTACGTCCTATGAAAAGGACACACTAAGTTAACAAGAAGAAGATGCCCCTTTGAGCACTTTTCATCATAACCAGGATATGTGGGTGACAAAAAATTACCCGAAATTATATCGTTTTACAATAAGTCAAAAGCAGTAGTTGACACTTAAGACCAATTGATTGTTCACTAACTATACCGTCAAGCGAAAAACTAATCGCTGTCGATTCCATCTGGAAATTTTCGGCGAAATTTTCTTGAAGACTTAGATTTTAGTTTAGTAAAGTTTAAGATTTTGCGTAGCGCAACGTAAGCGAAAGGAAAATCTTCATGCTGACTTCTTATCTCAATACAGGCATTTTTGCAAACCTTGTCAGAAAATCAGAGCGTAAAAAAGTAAAAGAACTATTGGAAGATAGCTAATTTGGTATCAAAAACGATCGAGAGACATATTCTGCTTGCAATTCTTGAAAAAAGTATACTTGTGGTGAACACAATGTTTTAGTAAACTACTGGCCTTCCTTGCCCCCTTTCCCCATCCGATTGAAATGAGTGCTGTAACATATGTTGAAAAAACAGTGTTACATACACATTTAAAAACGGGTGAAGTTTGTGGTATATCACAAGGGGTCTCATAATATGCCTCCGAGTGGGTCTCTTACAGAGGCAGCCACAATAACCTAACCTTACCTAGTTGCCCTAATTGCAAAAAAATATAGAAAAACTTGTCAACTTATTTATCTGTATGATAACAAAGATAATAAAGATTAAAGATAACAAATTATTTTTTATTTATTTATTTATTTATTTAAGTCTATGAACAGATTGTTCTTACAGACATTACAAACTAAACTTAAAACTAGAGGACATGTTTTAGATCATTTTTAAAAACATCTTTTGAGAGAAACAAGTCTAACTTGAATTTAGATGTTACAGTGTTATACACGTTTAAAGCTCTGTATAAAGGGGAGTTTAAAGCATAATTAGCTCGGCAAGTGCTTAAGTAGAATGTGCCTGCCTCTCGTAGCGCTCTTGAAGGAACATTGAAGTTAATTAACTGCAGCAAAGACGGGCAGTCAACTCTTCCCACCACGATGTCAGAAACGAACATCAGTGCCAAGGTTGCTCTTCTGTTTTCCAGAGACTTTAGGTCAATTAGCTTGCAACGTGCCTCATAGGATGGTAAAGGATCTGTGAACCTGAGAGACTTCAGAGCGAAGCGAACAAACGACTTTTGGATTCGTTCAATTCGTGAGACATGAGATGCATAAAATGGATTCCATATGAAAGAACCATATTCTAGCCTAGAACGAACCAGACTTGTATAAAGCGACTTAAGCGTGTATGGATCAGAGAATTCCGCACCATTACGGGGAATGAACGCTAGCAAGGAGTAGGCTTTAGGTATGATGTAATTCAAGTGGGGTACAAAGCTGAATTTAGAATCAAAAATTACCCCAAGGTCTTTAACTTCCATGATTCGACCAAGCGGGGAGTTTGCCAGGGAATACGAAGTGTTTATAGGATTGGTTGACTTCGAGAAAGTGGCAAAGTGACACTTTGAAACATTAAGTTGGAGTTGGTTTTTAACACACCAACGAACGATTGAGTTTATATCCGACTGTAAATTAGAAACGTCCGAAAAATCCTTAACTTTAGTGTAAAGCTTTAAGTCATCGGAAAACAAAAGGCACTGAGAATTTCTGACGGCGTATGAAATATCATTGATAAAACGAATGAACAACAGTGGACCAAGGATACTGCCTTGTGGTACACCAGAAGTTGCTACAAATGGTCGAGAGTTGACATTTTCAATACTAACAAAACTTTCTCTATTTTTAAGATAGGATATAAACCATGATAGCATACTAGAGTGAAACCCCAAATTTGATAATTTTTTGATCAAAACCGCGTGCGACACCTTATCAAACGCTTTCGAAAAGTCGGTGTAAATCGCATCAACTTGATATCCTTCCTGAAAGGCAGATATGCAATACTCGGAAAACAGTGTAAGGTTTGTTATAGTTGAACGACCCGCGACAAACCCGTGCTGAGATGGCGAGATTAAGTGTTTTACTGCAAAAGATATTTTGGAGTTGACAGTGCACTCAAAGAGTTTACTAGTCGTCGTTAGCTTCGTTATTGGTCTGTAATTCGCAACATTGTTTTTATTTCCAGATTTAAAGATGGGGGTTATAAATGACTTCTTCCAGGCATCTATGAAAATCCCAGACTCAAGGGACTTATTAAATATTACCTGCAGCGGCTTAGCAACTGCGTTGCAGCATTTTTTAAGAAGAAACGAGGAAATCCCGTCAAGATCCGGTTTCTTCGTTAATTTTAAATTCGAAATGCCTAAGATTACATCATCCTCAGACAGGGTCAACGACCCAAAGTCAAAGGAATGAAAAGTTTCATTTGTAGCAGAAGAACAATCATTACCTTTTTCAAAGTTTGATTCAAAGAATTCAGAAAAAAGGTTAGCGGTTTCAAGTGCACTATTAGAGATCTTCGTCCCCAAAAACATCGAGGTAGGAATATTAGAGCTTTTCTTTTTCGAGTTAACATAACGCCAAAACTCCTTGGGGTTATTTTTAATATTAGTTTCAAACCTCAACACATATCTTTTATAGAGAGCCTTGTCGAGAATATTAAATTCTTTCATATAGTACTTATAATTAGTAAAGTGAACAATGCTACTTGTTGATACATATTTTTTATAAAACTTATTTCTTAGATTTTTAAGCCTTTTAAGCTCGTGTGTATGCCATGGTAATTTATAAATTTTATCCCTAATACACGGAATGTTTTCATTGCAAATTTCAGCTAGTTTATTTTTGAAGAATTCGAAACAGCCATTAACCTTGAGACACTGAAACTCAGTATCCCAATCGATATCATTTATTAAACCACTTATGAGATCAAAGTCGCACAACTTATAGTTAAACCTGCGAAGTTCAGAACCAGAACCAGAACCAGAAGAAACCAGTGCGTGCAACTCCAAGAGGCAAAAATTTATAGAATTTTAGGCAAATTGAGAGCTGTATATGATGAATATCAGATGAAGAAATTGGAAAAGCTGCTTCATTTACTGAAAAGCAAAGATTATTACTTATAAAAACTAGGTCCAATAACCTGCCCAGCTTATTTGAGCACCCATTAACTTGCATAAGATCAAGGTCTAATAAGGAGTCTACAACGTACAATTCAATATCACTACATACATGAGAGGGAGTTAGGAAAGTTTCATCATTAATGAAGCTCCAAACCAATTTGCTTAAGTTGAAATCTCCTAGCACGCATAAATGATCTTTGACAGAGCGATTCATAGCTAGGTCATGTACATTATCTACATGCGCTTTATAAAGGTTGAATGAGCTATTCGGAGGAATGTAGGAAACACAAATAAGCAGCGACTCCACAGACCCACGGACAGTGACGCAAAGTTGATCCAAAAGCGAGTCAGTATTAGTCAACTCAATAAGTGAGGCACAAAACAAACGTTTAACTGCTATAAGGACTCCACCGCCACGCCTACATCCAGTTTTAGCAGCATCACGATCCTTACGAAAAACATGGTATAGGTTTAAATCGAAAAATTCCTCATCAAAAAAATCCGCATTAAGCCATGTTTCGGTGATAACAAGAATATCGTAGTCCAATTGTGCAGTAGTTATAAAAATTGAGCTGGATTTAGTCCGCAGCCCCGAGGCATTCTGATAGTAGATTTTTAATGAGCCACTGGTCAAATTCGATGCAGGCAACACAGGAATTCCTTCAGCAGAATTAGCAACTATGGGGTTGATGCTGCGCCTTCTAGTTTCCGAAAAAAACGGAAAGGCCGTACTCTCACGTCGGACGGCCAGAGCGCAGAGTTGAGTAGTTTATTGTAATGCGCCGACGCAATCCCCAATTTGAAATTCACTCTTTTCAAAGAGTCAGGATCCGTATCTTTCTTAATAAGCTTAAAACAAGAGATTTGCGTTCGCTCAATACTCGCATGTTTAGCGATGTAGTCGATAATGTTGTCAGTAGTAACCGATGGCTTAAAAGAAGACAGATGCAGCCACTTCAGACGAACGATTACATCCAGCTCAGCACTAGATTTGCTACCAACAACAACCGAGTGCGAGCTCTGTTTTCTAAGTATGCCAGCATCACCATGACTTCCAGGGAGCAGCGGAGCATTAGCACCAAGCGGACCAACAGCAGCAGCAGCAACAGCGTGTGATAAAGGCATATGGCCGGAATCAGCAGCAAACGAGGGAGCGGGAGAGGCACTTGTACTAAGATCATGAGCATCAAGCAAACAACTAGCAGCAGCATCAGCGTACGATGTAGGCATAGAGATGCTAACAACAGAAGCAGCAGCAGTTCCAGTAAGCGAGAGAGCGGGAGAAACACCTGTTGTTGTATCATGCGTTAGAACCGTCTCAGCATCAGCATTATCAGCAATCACCACAGATGGCAAAGATGAGCATGATGTAATAGATTGGAGTCGTGCGGGACTCAATTGTGCATTAGGTTTAGGTGCAGCAGCCTTTGAAGCATACTGGGAAGAGCGAGCACTAAGTGCATTTTTAGCGTTGTTCTTGCCAGCGGAGAACGAGAGCGCGGGAGAAGTAGGTGCAATACTCTTGCGTTTAGCGGATAGCAAGTGCAATCGAGGGTCATTGACCTTAGCCTTTGAGCGCGTTTGTATGGTGTTGGTAGTGTCATTTAAATGTTTGTTGTTATCTTCGGACACATCAGAGACCGATAAACGCGAGTTATTAAATGAGCTTAGAAATTGGCTCAAAGCACTCAAGTTGGCGAGCGCTTCGTTTACTTTAGAAAACGAAAACGAAGAAAGGCACCCAACGCAATTGTCACATCTATAAATGATATTTTTATTGTTTTTAAGTAAAGTTATGGTACTTGGTGCCAACTTAGCACATTTTAAATGCGTTTTGCGATAGCAGACGCCACAATCAACGTGGTCATCAGAAGAGCACTGTGCACTACACTTAATACAGTCCAGCATTTCGAAATTACGAGGAGCAAAGAAAAACACGTCCGTTCACCGCGATGACAACTGATGATTTTATTATATTATAATTGGTCAAAAAATTCATATGGGTGAAATATCACCCGAACAGCTTATGTGTGAGTTTTTTTGAACGTCGGATGAGGATTAAATGTCAGACTTTTTAAGACGTACTTAATTAATTAGAATGCTGACTAAAACAACACATTTTCGAGTAACACTTCTATTCTGCGCGCACCTTCGCCTGTCTCGCACATCATGCACAATCAGTGGTCAATTTGATCAATCTCAATCTTCTTAGACGCCTGCTTTCTTCGACTTTTTTTACGAATGCCTTTGTCGCTGGAGAATCGCTGTCTATTCTCATGACATGATCAACCCAATGCAGCCGCTGGCTGTTAATTCACTGACAATGTCAATCGACGCATCGCCCACTTTTAAGTAGAGAACAAAGGCAAATCATACGTTAGTACCAATTGTTAACCCTCCGATGGGCAGTAAATAGTTACTACACATTTGCACTTTGTCGTCTGGCCAGACGAAATCTGTGTGAGGCTCTTGACAAAGGCAAAGGGCAATGACAGATGAAGTTTTTTATGTTTATATGGTAGGCAACGTATGTAAGTATATATATATGTATATAAATTATGTTTATATATACTTACTTAGTTACCCACAAAGAGATGAATCTGTGATTTGTTTTATTTTTTTGAAATGTTGTAATTTTCATGTTTTACATTATTTATGTGTCTATACATATATTTATTATAAAATATGCATATTTTGCTTATTTTTATATTCATTTAATGCATTTATGGCATATTTGATACACATGTGCAAGCGACAGGCAAACGTGATCGCCACATTGCTGATACCGAAATCGTCTTTTGCGATGCTCGTGTACATTGTTTAGGCAAATTGCGCATTGAACCAGACCTAAATTTCTGTGCAGCTACAGTAACAGAAGCAGTTGGCAACTAGAATGGTATAAATGAATGATAAGTTAATATATATATAATATGAATCTTTAGTATTAACTTACCGCGCCATAGATGTGTAGCACTTGCTGAATGGTAGAGAAGTGAATATAATTCAGATTTTCTGCCCTTTCTCCCATTTGAGGCACGACCAATTGAGTACATAAGTCATTGGTTGTATCGTGAGGTCTGACAGATTGTCATGTCCACATCATCATCTTCGTTAAAAAATTCAGCCATTCTCAACACTAAACACACGATTTTGCGATTTGAAGTTTACTCCTTGACTTTCAAATACGAACTGACAAATCACCAACATTAAAAATGCATCCAATATCGAATAGCAACAAATTTGGTATGCATTTATTTATCAAAATCAAATGACTTTCACATACAAACTTACTAAGAATGCAAAAAACACTTCTTTTAGCTTACATAGTTTTTCGAAATTTTGGAATAATTTTCCATTTTTACATTTTCAACAAACTCGCAGCATGCTGTGCCAACATTTGTAGAATTCAAAGAAAGTTAAAATAATAATAAAAGTTAATATAACATTAAATTCTCGCAAAAAACATTTTTCGTCTGGCCAGACGACAAAGTGCAGATGTGTAGAAACTGACTTTGTGACGGAAAAAATGTATAAAACTGCGTACAAATTCTTTTTATTTCTTAAGTTTTATATTGAGGATAATGAAACTTGAAAAGTCACAAAAGCACAGCATGATGGAGCGCAGAGAAAAAAAGTTATGGATAAAAATAGAACCATTTCGACTGGCCAGACGACAAAGTCCATCCGAGGGTTAACTTGAAGACTTAACTATAAGAACTTTGTGCTGTAACGATTCTTCTTAATTTATTCCCAGCACGTCCAAGATATAATGTCCAAGATAATGTCTTTTCTAAAACCATTCTCTTCCATAACACCGTGTGACAAAAAATTTTATGCACCAAAAAAATATGAAGTCAAAACCGTCAAACTGCAAGTTGCTTAACCCATTACTGCCTGCATATAGTTCTAGCCAGCGAATTTTGTTTAAATTTACATATGTTAGAATAGTTGAAATTTCACCCCTTTCTGGAAAATCATTCATTGTACACAGGTAGATCGTACAAGCAATACCAACAATTCACAAAAGATATGCAGTTCAATGAACTAAATACTACAGAAAAAACTGCTGGGATTTCCAATATTTAATATTTGAAGAAAACAGTTAGTCAACTTTAAACACTGATTGGGATAACTTAATGTCACAATTCTTCAATATTTTTAAAAACGAAATAAACCTGCATCTATTTCATTTCATTCTACAAAATTTCAGCCAAATCCCATAACACATTTAGTCAGGGACGCCAAAGAAAAATCACCATTCCAGGGGGTGAAATTTCGCCCCATCCGGCTGGAATGGGTTAACTGAAAAATCCGCTTAACTGAAATCGAGGTTCAGGTACCATTTTTATTTGGTATTTTTTTCAAAAAAATGAATTCGTTTAACTTGGCATAACTGAAAAATGTGATTATGTATACGAAGGGGCGGATTCAGAAAAAAATTTCGAGGGGGGTTTCAAAAAGCAATTCTTTAATATTCATAAAATGCCAAAACATGCCTTTTAATTTGTATGTAGTTTTAAAAACGATACTAATATTTCGGGCAGGGGGGTCAACCCCCAAAACCCCCCTGAATCCGCCATTATGTGAACGACTAATTTGGGTTCAGAACATAAATTTACACTATTCCCTAATTAAAATTTAAAAATTTAAAAATTTTTTAAAATTTTATGAAAAATTTTATAATTTCAAAATGCTGTCCTGTTATTTTTTGGCCGATTAAGACATCACTGCCAAGCAGTGGCGCACACAATGGGGGTTTGGAGTTCAAAACGCCTACAAACACAAAAACTTCTGGTACAAGATATGGTTTCAAATGGTACTCGGCTCAAAAGTTGTACGCAAAACTCCTCAAAATGAAATCTTGTATACGCCACTGCTGATAGGTAGATCAGCTAATTTCGTTAGTTTGTTAGTCAGTGAAGTTTTACTTAACTGGAGTTCGTAACACATTGAAAACACTGGTTAGTTGCAACTAAATGGCTGGTAAAATCAACTTAAGTAGACTGGACTGTATTTACAAGCAAAAGTAAGGGCAATTATAGTCAAAATGATTTTTAATTTTTGTTCTATAATGGCAGATTTTTTTTTTTTATTTTATTAAAATATTAAAAATTGTTATTAAAATAAATTAAAAAAATTATTATTAAAAAAAATTTAGCGCAATGTATTCAACCTAGCAGATCCCAACTGCTTCAAACAGGCCCAAATCGACATGGTCATCGGAAGCGATTTACTTCCTCAAATCCTTCTTGATGGAATCCACCGGAATATGAATGGCAGTCTACTTGCCCAAAACACTATATTCGGTTGAATCATAAGTGGGCCACTCCCCAAGAAAGTGTCAACATTTTCGACACAAGTGGAAGAAGATTCCAATGAACACCTAAGTTCCCAGCTCAAATGCTTTTGGGAATAGGAGGAAATTCCACAGCCTTCTCCAATTTCCGAAGAGGATCGGTTTTGCGAAGACCTCTATCAAAAGACCACATCCCGGCGGTCGGATGGTAGATACGTCGTCCGACTCCCCTTCAAGTCAAGTTTTCCCAATCAACTGGCTTTAGGTCAATCCCGTATCACAGCCTTCTCTCAATATCTCAGCATGGAAAAGACTTTGGCAAAGAAAGGCGATCTCCAAGTCACATATGATGAGATGCTTAAAGAGTATCTCACTCTCAATCATATGGAGCCAACTCAGTCCAACGAGATCATCTCTGATGGCAAATACTTTTCATTTTATCTGCCTCACCATGCTGTAGTAAAGCCGGAAAAGACCACTTCCAAGGTCCGCGTTGTCTTCAACGCATCTAGAACGACCGGCTCTGGATATTCACTCAATGATATCCTGCATATTGGCCTACATATTCTACATTGCTCTGAATCAACATGGATACGAAATGAAAAAGGAAATTTCGTCGAACATGTATTATAAATGTCCTTTTAAAACTTTATCTGTGAATATCTTTAGAAATTTCCAATATTTTTTTTTTTATATTTCTTAAAGACGAACATGTACACTAACATATTGTTACGAAAATGACTTCTCTAAGTTCGTTTTGGATTGTGCTTGAAAATAAAACGACCTCAGTTACTGAGCGCAAAACGCAGTCAGAAACCAACAATTGCTTTATTGACAAATTTACACTAGTTACTAGTTTACACTACTACTATTGCATGTTTCCCCTTTGCTTGCTCAACACAGACTCGACCCTCTGCGCTGCACACTGCTGGTTTTATACTGGTTTTCTTATCGCGCCGAAGTTTCTTGCAGATTCCAGTTGTACTTTCTATCTCGATCTTTCTAGCACAGCCTATTACCGCCGCGAACCATCCTCGCCATATCGGAATTATAGCAAGTTTGCCGTACTCCAAAGTACATGCCTAAAAGTATGCTTGGAAAAGCATTCATGCATAGCACAGCACAGAGTTCGTTACAATATCCTCAAATTTCGCTCTCCTTAACTTATATGTTTAGTATAAATTCATGTGCTACTTAAATATTTTATACTTGTCGTACGTTGCAATACATTCTAGCTTTTATAGAGAGAAGTGTACAAATTTCCATATTCTGAACTAATAACTCTAGTATAGGCACTTTTTGATAGACCAGACTATGGAAAGGCCAAGTTTTTGACGAGCAAGGATGCAACACTAAGGAACTATTGTTCCTGCAAAAAAGAGTATAGAGAAGATCTCCATGCTGAAGAAGGACCTATGCATTCGCAACGAATACCTGACTGCTCACTGTTCACTGGAGTGTCACTACAGTAAAAAGAAAATTTTCTATTTAGTAGTAGTACATTTAATAATCTGAGCATGGTAGGTTCTGCATGGCTGGAAAATATTGCCACATTTAAGCAAAGCTTGTGTTGGTATCAACCATCATCGAACACTGGCTGGGAGAGGCTTGTCACACTCTAATTAATTGGGCATCACTCTAATTGGGACCTTAGAAGCCGCTTGTCAAACCCAACCTAACCAAGTTTAAAAATACGCTGCCCAGTTCATAATGTGAGAACTTAAAACTATGAGTCCCTTCAAACAAATGTCTAACGTAATTAATCTCCGTTTCAGTACATCTCTGGGTTAATGTTCCGCTCACATGTTCCGCATGTTTTTCTGGACGCTTTATTTGAATTTTTGGTTAAATTGCAAATGACATGTACATACATACATCGCACTATATAAACAAATATACATACTTTTGTATGTACATATATAAAACATTTTGACATCATTCGTGCTCTACATTTTGTTACGCGCGCTTTCGCACTGCATGACTTCTTGCAGTCGTCCAGCAATTTCGCTGCGTGCCACTTTTAATAGGTGAGTGCACAGAGCTGCGTAATAAAATTCACAAAAGGGGGAAAATGTAAAAAAAGCAAAAGCGTAATAACAGTGAAAATTGTTATCAACCTTATGCCATATGACACATATGTATCTACATATGTATATATGTATATAAGTATATACACACATATCATACTTGGCAGCTGATAGTCACAAATAATTGAAGCGAGTTTACGCGCACATTGCCTGATGCTGCTTCTGATAGCAATGTTGCTGATGACTTCTCTCAGGAATATTTGTGTAATGATGACTGCAGGAATGTTGATAATGATTAAGGGGGAAAAAAACGTAGTTGGTTAATAATGAACTTTTTGTTTGTCAGGTTTATTTTGTAGCTTTTAAAAAAAAATAAAAAAAATCGTATGTCTGTTTTGGTTACATGGCAAGTGTTGTAATTAATTTACTTATATTGCTACCAATTTGTTGCTTGCAATTGAAATGTGTTAACCCTCAAATGCATGAATTATTTTGACGTTTGGTAAATAAAAACAGGTTTTTCTTTTAACACAAAAAACCACTGAAAAGTGAATTAAATATAAATAAACTACTAAATATTAGCAAACACATTTCGAATGTGGTTGTGGTTTCAAAATATGTATTATATCGGGGTTTAATTTGAAGATATAGAGAAATATGTTAGTGTGCCTAAAGGTATCAATATGCATTTGAGGGCTAAGCAAGCAAGAGTTGGTTGTTCTGTCAATTTTTTCAACTGAAATAATGATCTCTGCTTCTTCCATAATCGCATGGAAAGCATTTGTTGTATAGTCAAAATGATGAAAGGACGAACATAACAAGCCAACAAAGCGTGCAGGGACCAAGTCTAATGTTCTGATCTGAAACAAGACATTCACAATTGGGCTCAAAAACTTACATTTTGCCGAAAACAAAATAAATTTTGATTATTGCTTCGTAGAAAACCAAAAGTTGACAACCTCACAACTCCAATTCTATGGGAGACACTCTCTGGTGTTGAATCTCTGAGCCATCATTAATTTTGTATTTTTTGTACTCAAGAATGTTGCCAGTTGCTGAATAAATCATTCAAATTGATTTAGTACTTTCAGAGATACGATGTTTTCTTTATTAAGTTACTACGACATTTACATGTGGGCAGCAAATTGCATAGAAAATGGCCAGTTTTGTATGGCAGCCCCCTTAAGACTTGAAGATAGCGGGTAAGTATGTTTGGAAGAAACATTCAGAAGAGAAAATAAATGGGTGTCGGCCATACATTTGATATATCTGGGGGCAACCTGGGAGCAGTGGGCGCCTATTTTATAAAAACGACCATTTTGTATGGAAGCCTCATTGAGGGTTGGAGTATGTTAAATATGTTTGAAAGAAATCTTTAGTAGCGAAAACTAGTGGCGGTGGTTCATAGATTTCAAACCTCTAAGAGCCACTTCTGAGCAGCTGTGGAGCAATTTGTCGAATTGGTAAGTTTTTTTGTATACTTCGAACTCGATTCGATGTCATTTAATCTTACCCCAGCACCAAAATTTTTCAGCTCATGTACTTTGCCACCAAACCGCAAAAAATTGAGTGGTTCTTCAGCATCTAGAACCCATTATAAAGAATCTCCAAACAACTTTAAATGTAGCACTGAGCCTTCATACAACTTTCATATTTATATGTGTTCTGAATATATAAAAAAATTTGTTTTTGTTAGTAATCAAGTTTTTGTTAGTTATAAAGTATATTTTACTTTAATGTTATACTCATTTTTCATGCATAACATTCAATCGGGAACTTGGCGAAAAACTTCTTGCAAAATTGATAAACGTAAAGACAAATTGTTTTATTGATTTTACCGTTGCCAATCATACCGCAAACAATTTTCCGTTTAACCATCAAATGTCGACGCCGACACTGATACACCCACACACCCACACACACTACTGCAAAAGGCAAAAGGAAAAAATGAATGGCGCTCAGTGTCGGCTATGGCAAGTTTATAGCTAAGACAAAAATGTGTTGATTGATGACTTGTGCAAAATTTATGACTACAAGGATTAAACATATATACACACACACACACACACACACACAAATAAAACTCATTCTAAAGGCAGGAAGTACGTAGGTGGCGATTGTATGGTCAATGGTTGCTGTGCAAATGGTTGGTGGTGACTGGCATACAATCAGGCAGCAAATTATTGTTGCATACTTTAAGGCGCACACACTGCACACCGATAAGGCTGTGCGTGCTGTTGGCATTGGCATTGTCTGCATAAAATGCGTAGTGAGCCTTGAAATGAGCAAAGTGAGACAGTCATAAAGAAGGGTTGAGCTGGTACGCGGGCACAAGTTGGCGCGCTGGTAGACGGCCGCAGACACATCACAAGTCATCAATAATGATAAACGCCAATACAGCAAAATTAATTGAATGCGTAGACAAAATGACATGCACAAACTAAATAAAATATTAAATCACTTGAGCTAAAAAGATAATAGAAGTTTAATAATAATGGTCAAGTGGAGATAAGTAAATTAATTTTAGTTAGGAAATTGTGTACAAAAGGTTTGAGAAACTTGACGGGAATAATAAAAAGAATAGCAAAAAGAAATCCATATCTGATTTTTGCATTAAATTAAAGATGAGGTGATTTGATTTGGGTAAAATATGCACCGAATGAATAATTTGTTGCCATTTTGAATATCAAAACTTTCGTTTCAATGTTCATGTGAAAAAATTTGTTCGTCGAAGGGTTAACACCCTTTTAACTTCCCGATATTGCTGTCAGTTGGCATTTGGCACTTGGCCGCAAAATTCATTAATCTGCATGGTGCATGCTTTGCCGAATTTTGCCTCTCTGCTTTTGTTTTTGCTGCTTTTGCCTATTTCAGTGGTCAACACATAATTTTGATGCCTTTTTCAACATTAACTTTTCTCCTTCTATTGCGACAAACTTTTGCGTGCATTGCGTGCAAATGCGATACGTTTTCCTTGCGTCTTGTTCGCAATAAGGTTTCTTATATTTTTCAGTGTGAGACCATTCATCGAGTCGTTTTGGTCCTTGTAGCGTTGAGACGTTAATATCCTTAATTCGTCAGTGTTAACCTAATTTTCGTGGAAAGATAAAGAAAAGTAAAACGAATCGAATTGTAGGGTAAATGAAGACTGTGCGAGTCTGAAGGCACTGAACGAATGAGCGCACGAACGGAGCAGGCAGAAGGCCACAGAAATTGCAAGATTATTGCTGCTTACTGTGTTGTTTGTGCTATCGCCGATGCTATCACATACAACACAATTTTCTACAGCACAGATATAAATGAGTATGGGGCATATAAATGTGTATGAGTAAGTATGTGTGTGAGTTTATGTGACTGAGACAGGCGCATCCCCTGCAGACCAGAAATAAATCATAAAAATTTTCCCGCTCAACTTGACTCAACTCAACTGGCGACTGTCGTCACATACACACACACACACACATACACACAGAAGCGTTCAAATGCGTCATTACTTTTATATAAATGTGTGTGTGTGTAGGTGTGCGGCATTTGCTTTATCTACCACTGTTACGTGTTGATGTCCTTTCGCACTGTACAAGCTGACATGTTTGGGCAAAAATAAAAATAAAACACCAAAAACAACAACAAGAAAGACAACACATACAACAGCAGAAAAGCGCACTGAGCGCACAAACTTGCCGCATGTCCAACAAGCCATCACTCTTGGTGTGTTTGTGGCCTTGTTGGCTGGTTGTTTGGTTATTATTGTTGTTGTTGTTGATGGTCGAGTTACTTTTACTATGGCGTCACTTAAGTTGTGCGCTGCTCCGTTATACATATTTAACGGCATCAATTTGTATGGATGTGTGTGCTTGTGTATGGGAGTTTTTTTTTTGTTGTTTTCTTTTGTGTGTGCTGTGTTGGATGGAAATAAAATTTTTATAAATTGCCAGTTGAGATTATGCAGCAGTGCGTTGCCCCCTAAGTGGATCAAATTGCAATCAAAGATTTGTGCAGCTGACAAAGGCGGCAGAGATAGCTGTCGGTGTGTACATACATTGAAAGGCATCCGGGGTTGAGTTGTGTTAACACAGTTCGGCGAAAAGTGATCGTTAAGCATGCGTCGAGCAAATCATTTATGTGATTTGTGACTTAGATTTGTTTATATTTTTTGTGTGATATGGCAATATGTCTGCAACTGTGTGTTCATACTTATGCACATATGATGTGATTGTGATGTGATTGTGATGTGATTATAATGGCGTCTATTGTGGGCATGATGTGTTAACAATATGAACGTTTTATGGGCGCATTTACCGTTACAATATTTATTGCATTTGTGTTTATGTGTTAGAAGACAATTCGCTTACGAACGAAGTGACATTTTGTTTTGTTGTTGCGCTTTATTAGTGTTGCAGATAGTTCAGCATAGAACTAGTAAAATTTAAATGCTACAAACTTGACTTTTAATTGTTATAAATGAGTTATTGTAGTTGGAGGTCAATGGCGAAGACGGAGATCGCGTTCCCGGTGAAAGGACCAAGTTGAGGACGTCCTATCGTTTCTGAGTGTGACCAACTGGAGGAGGCTTGCACATGGCAGAGGCACATGGAAAGAAGCTTTACGGCACACTTTCACCCAGTAATGGATTGTTATAACCAGTTAAGTAAGTAAATAGATAATAAAGAGTGGCGCAAACACTATAAAAATGACTTGGAAGCCATCGTTGTGCTTTCAAATACTGTCGCTTTTCTTCACTCAAACTACAAAACAAGCACTGCAGTGAAGAAAGCTTTTGATATTCATACGAATACTGCACGAAACGACAACAGAACATTAAGCACTTTGAAGTATAGAACAGCACTGAAGTAGAACAACATTGAAGTAGAACAACATTGAAGTAGAACAACACTGAAGTAGAACAACACTGAAGTAGAACAATACTGCAGTGGAACAACACGGAAGTAGAACAACACTGAAGTAGAACAACACTGAAGTGAAGCACTAAAGTAGAACATTTTCAAGCATACGGTGGTTTGTTTTGCACGACCGGAGTAGTTGATGTTTGTTTTTAGTATTTTGTATGGAATCTGGGCTGCATTTCAAGCATTACAACAACATTAATGTAAAAAAACGTAGGTTTAAAACATGTTTTTTGATATTTATTTAAGTCTGTTTCACTCGGTGTGAAGTAGAAGTTCTGTTTCACTCGGTGTGAAGTAGAAGTTCTGCTTCACTCGGTGTGAAGTAGAAGTTCTACTTCACTCGGTGTGCTCGCTGTGATTTACCGTTACTTAACCTCATGATAGCTTTCTGTTTTGATGTTCTGCTTCACAACAGAACACAAGCACTGTCGATGCTG
The DNA here is from genome assembly GCA_963971225.1 of Melieria omissa. Classification (NCBI taxonomy): domain Eukaryota; kingdom Metazoa; phylum Arthropoda; class Insecta; order Diptera; family Ulidiidae; genus Melieria; species Melieria omissa. The sequence goes on along the minus strand of OZ020267.1, from coordinate 105,825,524 downwards.
TAGCGAAAAGGTTTTCGAAGATGCAGTGCTTGCTTTGTTGCAGAATAGAACTATTGAACATTTGAATTCGCTGTCAACGCGACAATGAAGTACAGTACTTGACAGTACTATGCAGTAGTGAAGTATGCCCAATAGAACCTTTTGTGCAGCTCTTTAGTAGACAAGTCAAATGAAGTACAAAAGCTGTGAGAGTATGGCTTCGAAGAATACCAAAATTAAATCAAATTCTTTTGACAGTTTTTGGCTCTTTGGTAATTTTATAAAAAATGATTTAATATTCCCAAGAAAGTCTTTAACATATACAATTTTTTGTATGTTCTTCTTTTAGTCCGAATTCTATTTTTTGTGCCTAGAAATGCTTTTCACACACCTTTTGCATTCAAACTAACCATTTATGGAACCATTAAAATGATTTCAAACCAATGAGTTCACCACTGAAAAAAACCTCAATTGGGTTTTTTCGATTGTCAGGCTTATTTCTTTTATAAAAATTCCAAGAATTATTTTAAATCAATGCACAAAAAATACATTCAAACTCTACATATTTCATTGGAAAAATATCTAAACAAATATAAAATGATTCGCTTTGTACACGCTCGATGCTGTTGAACACCAGTAAAGTATGCAACAATTTACAGCACAATCTCTCCTTGGGTCAATAATAAGCATTTGAATTTTTATTTATTTTATTTTATTTCATTTATTGTTGGTGTTGTTGCAAAATTTAACTCAACTTTGAACGACCATTACTGTTGGCGCTTTTTCATCATGAAATTTGTTCGGCGCCGCCCTCACCGTATTTGGTTGCTGCTTGGCGCTTTTCTCTTGTGTTGGCATGAATTTTGCTACGTGGCTGGTACGTCCAGCGCTATAACTTTGGCACAACCACAAGCAAAGCCTTTAGGCAAAATTTCAATTTATTATAAAACAACAAAGAAAAATGCGAATTTCGTAGTTGTCGAAGAGCAGCGATGGCAGCAGCAGCGAAAATGCAAAAGTTTCCTACTTGAGCGAATTTACAACGCACAACCGCACAGGACCGCAAGGCCGCAACGGAGCAAGGAGCGGCAAGTGAAAATCTACAGTCTTGGCGGCGAGCAATTTGCCACGGATGGGCGGGGCAAAAGCACTACGAAGAAATGAATGGGAAGATGCTCGCCATGCGACGGTGTGTGGCAATTCGTCAAAAGTCCTTCAACGCTGAGCGACAGCCGTAACGCCATCAATGTCGACTGCTAATATTCGACGTTCTGGCTGCTTCGCCTTCTGTCTCTGTTGCGGTTTTAGGAGACGCTCGCTGCCGTTTCTTTAGTGCTCCCCTTCGACTTGTCGTGGAAATTCGTTCCACCATTTGTTGTGGTACACAAACAGCTGCAGCATATAACAACAACAACAACAAGAATACACAACAACGACAGCGGTTGCCAATGGCCCAAGGGGCTTTTCCATAATACGCTTAGACCACTGCCACTCAGCGCACAGCCTTCGACTCGCAGTTCTATCTGGCAACACTTAGAGTTGCCAACTTTTTATTAAGATTTACAAAATAAAGAAACAAATAGTATAAAACATTGAAATAAAATGTAAAGACCAGCGGCAAGCACTTTCAAAGCAAATACTTAAATGTGTTGGTCGTTCGCCTTCGCGTCGCGCCGCCTTGCACCTCACGACGGCATAATTTAATAAATCATCATTTAACACACATTGGCAGCACCCACTTTTTGGCTGTTGCTGTCACTGTTGCTGGCTGACATTGTGAAATGCCGCAATGCCGCTGGGAGTGCAACGATTTTAAATTACCCAAAAGTGTCACCGCTGATTAGCTGGACTAACTAGCACAAGGAACAGCAGGCGCCAAAGCAGTACATAGTTAGAAGAGAAGAAGAAGAGTCCAAGTTGTGGGTTTAGTTGTTGCAGCAACAGCAGCAGCTGCTGTGGTCGCCGCAATTGACAGCAGGCTTCGATTTTAGGCCTTGTTCGTTGACGGTTTTTCGAATTCTTGCGTTGGTCTTTACGCTGTTTTTTCATTGTCTGCCATTAGGCGCAATAGGTGACTTATGCAGCGACAGCCGCAGCGACGCAAATTTAATAAATGACATTCGGGCTAATAAAAAACGTGATTGAAATTTGCAATGCGGCGCGTGTTGTACGACAGCGAACTTTTGACAGTTCGTTCAAGGCAAAATGTGCCTCTTTTCGTGTTTCTCGCGAACTTTATTTTATTTTGGCCTCTACTGTTCGCTCTTCTAATACCCTGCATTCAAATGATCCGGTATGTTTATTTTGTCAATGGTGGTTTGCAGAGGCTACAATCGTGGGTATGAAAAGAATATATAATATTTATGTTTATGATCGGGAGGAATACAAAAAAGTCCATTGATGCATCTGATCACTCACTTGGACGGTCTTTTGTCCAGTGTCTTTTGTGTTTTGTAAGTTTGCCTGTACTTCTGCCAGTCCGGCTGTTTGACTGCCCATGCTTACATCTGCATACCTCTTAGAACATCTATTTGAACATCTGTTAGTACGTCAGAATGGTTGTCCATCTGTTCGTACCTCCATCTATCTGCTTGTTAGAACGTCCGTTTGTACATCGTCCATACGTCTGTTCGGTCCTTTATCTCTCTGCCTGTTAGAATGTCCGCATGTACAGCTATCAATTCGTCTGTCAGCACATCCCTCTCTCTGTTGTGCTTCCGTTTCTCTGCGTATTTATACGTCCATTTGTACATCTGTCAATACGTTCTTCAGTGAGACAGAGCATCGGTCCTTGCATTTGTGCTATCATATGTCTGTATTTTAGTACATCAATTTCTACATCTGTCAGTATAGCATATTGTTCATAAGTATTTTCGTCCTGCCATATCTCTGCTTGTTAGAACGTCCATTGGTATATCTGTCAGTACGTCCTTCAGTAAGTATATGTCTGTGTTTGCGCTTACATTTCTCTGCCTGTTAGTACATCTGTTAATACGTCCTTCAGTTCGACAGAGCATCCGTCCGTATATTCGTCCTCCTTTCCATCTCTTTGCCTGTTAGAATGTCCATTTGTACATCTGTCAATACGTTGTTGAGTGAGATAAAGCTTCCATCCGTGTTTTCGTCCGCTTATCTGTTCGCCTCTTGTTACATCCATTTGTACATCTGTCAGTAAAGCATATTGTCCATACGTCTATTTGTACTTCCATCCCTGTGGCTGTTAATACGACCATTTGTACATCTGTCTTCAGTGAGACAAAGCGTCCGTCCGTGTATTCGTCCGTTCCTATCTACATCCATCTGTACTACATCCATCTGTACATTTGTCAGTAAAACATATTGTTCATACATCTGTTCGTTCTTCTATCTCTCTGCCTAATAGAACCTGTTAGTACATCTGTTAGTATATACTTCAATACGATCTTCAGTACTCTCGTCTCTGCGTTTGTGCTTCCATTTCTCTGCCTGTTGGTACATCCATTTGTTCATCTGTTAGTAAATCATATTATCCAAACGTCCGTTGGTCCTTCTATCCCCCTGCAAGTTAGAACGTCCGTTTGTCAGTACGTCCTTCAGTGAGACAGAGCTTCCATACGTGTGTTCGTCCGCTCATATGTTTGCCTATTAGTACATCCATTTGTACAGCCATATCTCTGCTTGTTAGAACGTCCGTTGGTATATTTTTCAGTACGTCCTTCAGTACGTTTTTTTTTTTTTTGTTTTCTGACGGAGGTGGAAAATCTTCGGAAGATACCGGAACTCCAGTTCGACGGCATGCCGGATTTCTACCGACTAAAAACCACCCCCCCGCTATCCACCCCTGCGGAACCGCCTTCCGGCATCTCTTCACAGGGGGAGACGTCGCCTTATCCTGGCTCTTCTACTATGCGACGTTCGTTTGCGCGTCTACTCCTTTCAGTCTCGCGCTGCTTTACCATCACTTCCGCCGCGTAGAGCGCTACTGCGTCCCAGCCGGATCTGGACTCAATCATTTTTTCGACTAGTGAGTGCGGTGTGGGCGTGCCGCCGATCCTACTCGCTAGGCGTCGTCGTTGGCTGTTGTATCTGGCACAGTTGAAAATTATGTGCTCGGCGTCTTCAACTGCTTCGCTGCAGAAATCGCAAAAGGGGTTCCGCTCATATCCCCACCTATGCAAGTACGACTTAAAACAGCCATGGCCCGTCAGCAGCTGCGTGAGGTAGAAGTCGACCACCCCGTGCTCCCGGCTCATCCATGCATGAAGGTCACTTATAAGTGCAAACGTCCACCTTCCCTTACGCGAGTCATTCCAACGCTGTTGCCACTTATTAAGGCTCAGCTCCCTGTACGTCTTTCCTTGCTGCGGAGCATCCTTCTCCTCGTATTTTGTGCGTGCTTCCTCTGCTAAAATGTCAATTGGGACCATCCCCGCCACCACGCAGGCGGCGTCATATGACGTCGTGCGAAATGCGCAGCACACTCGTATTGCGCTGATGCGGTACACGGATTCTATGTGGCTCCGGTACGACTTGACCCTCATCGCCGGAGCCCATATTTGCGACGCGTATAACATTGTCGCGGCTGCTACTTTCATTAGCAACAGACGCCTAGGCTGCCTAGGACCGCCAATGTTCGGCATGATACGCGAAAGCGCAGCCACCGTCTTCGCTGCTTTGTTGCTGGCGTGCACGAGGTGGTGCTTAAAGCACAAGCGTGTATCAAGCATTACGCCGAGGTACCTAATCGACGGTTGCGACTGTATAATGTGGCCCCCCACCCGGACATGGGCTGTCTCTACAACCTTCCGGCTGGAGATTAGCAGGACCTCCGTTTTTTGCTCTGCGAGCAAAAGGCCCACGGATGTCAGCCATTGCTGCACCGTTTCCACCACGCTGTTGCACGTCGTTTCAACCTCGTTCAGGAACTTGCCGGTCACAATAATGGCTATGTCGTCGGCGAAGCCCACAATTTTTGCCGCCTTTGGTACTTGTAGCCGCAGAACACCGTCGTACATGGTATTCCAAAGGGTAGGGCCTAAGACCGAGCCCTGTGGAACGCCCCCTGTGACCGAGTGGCTGATTTCTCCCTCGTCTGTAACGTATTTCAGCACTCTGTTGCTGAAGTAGCTGGCGATGATGTCCACTATGTACCCTGGTACCTGCAGCCGACGCAGCGCAGATAATATGTTGCCCCATCTAGCGCTGTTGAAGGCATTTTTTATATCTAAAGTTACCACGCAGCAGTACTCTTTAGTTCCGTTCTTCCAACGCTGGCCCTCGATTGCTGCTTGAGCGGCTCTGACAACGACATCGATCGCGTCTACTGTAGACCTCGCCTTCCTAAAGCCAAATTGGAGATTTGATAAGCCGCCTGCCTCTGAGATTGCATCCTCGAGCCTGTTGCAAATTAGCCGCTCTAGCAGTTTTCCTGCGGTGTCAAGCATGCATATTGGGCGAAACGACGACTGGTCGTCGGGGGGCTTCTTCCCTTTAGGCAGCAAGACCAGCTTTTGCACTTTCCATCTATCCGGAAACACTCTTTCCTTAAGACATGAATTGTAGACGTTCAAGAATAAGTCAGTGTGCGATTTGATTGCTAGTTTCAGCACTTTGTTGGGGATGCCATCTGGACCTGGGGCCTTTTGGTCCCCAATTCTGCTGCACGCTTTCAGCAGCTCGTCGCAGCCTACTTCTGCTGGCTCTTCGCTTGCACAGACTGTTTGGAAATCTGTCAACAGATCGTTTTGCGGCGGAAAAAGGGTTTCTACGACGCGTTTCAAAAAAAGTCGCCGAGGTGGGTGGCGGCGGGCTAAACGATGCCAGTTTCTTCATAACGACTTTATACGCCGTTCCCCATGGGTTTTCATCAACCGTGTTGCAGAGCTCAGTAAAGCATTTTGCTTTGCTATCTTTGATGGCGACCTTCAGCTCACTTTTTGCTTTCTTCAGTGTGGCATGCAGTCTGCTTCTAGTACCCGCGTCAGATGCGCGTTGAAATCTACGTCTGGCGGCAATACAGACTTTTCGCAGTTCGGCAATATTGCTGTTCCACCAATATACTGAGCGCCTACGGTTTGAAGAAGCGCGGCGTTGCATTGATGCGTCGCATGCCGCGTCAATTTTGCACATAAGTTGTGATGCCCGGTTTTCTGCTGGACCCGATAGTGCACAATCCTCCATGCACAGCTGAAACACGTCTTCGTCCAGTGTGCTCTGCTTCCAACCTAGTACGTTGTTTGTGTACGCCCTTTGCAGTGACGGACCTTGTTGCAAGCAAGTCACAACTGCTTGGTGATCGCTAAAGGTGAACCCGTCGTGAACCACCCACGTTGCGCCTCTGGCCAAGCTCGTACTAGCAAATGTGACGTCGATATACGAAACACGACCATTTTTGCTAAATGTCGGCTTATCCCCGGTATTTAAAAGAACCATGTCGAGAGTCGCCATGGCCTCCAGGAGAATTTTTCCCCTCGCATTGTATCTAGACGAGCCCCACTCCGTAGCCCAGGCATTGAAATCGCCCGCTATCACCTTTGGGCCCTTGTTTCCTGCCTCCGCTACCAATTGGTCGATCATGCCTGCGTATTCGCTGGTAGTCATACTCGGGGGCGCGTAGCAACTAAAGTAAAATACTCCCGCTATCTTTGCCTCCACAAACCCGGTTTTGGCCACTGGCGCGTTCTCTAAGGGGAGCCTGCCACAGGCCCAAACAGCTGCCTTTTTCCCACTATCCGACGCCCACATGGTATCCTGCGGGTGTTTGTAGGGTTCGCTTATAAGCGCCACGTCCACGTCAAGCTCACGTATTGTTTGTTTCAGCAGGTTGTGAGCCGCTTCACAGTGATTCATGTTGATTTGCAGCAAACGTATCATAGCTGCCTATTTTTAGACGCCCTCTGGTATGCTGGGCATGTGCGGCTGCCAGCAATGTGCGCGGCGTCCAGCCGCTCCTCCTCGCATAGCATGCATTTCGGCTTCTCGACACACTCCCGCGCTTTATGGCCGCTCTGGCCACATTTAATGCAGCACGCTGACCGATCCACGCTGCTTTTGCAGGCCGCTGCTATGTGCCCATAATGCAGACACCTGAAACATCTTAGTGGGCGCACGATCTCCCTAATTCGGCAGCGCACCCAGCCGATTCTAATCTTGCCTGCCTGGATCATCTTGTTGGCGGTGCTGGCTGGTACCACCAACTCCGCTATCTGTGTACCTGCGTAGCTACTTCTCAGCGACTTAATGGAGTCCAACGTAAGGCTCCTGGCCTCCTCGAACTGCGCCTGAACCGCCTCGAGCACGTCCTCTTTCGAAGTCACCTCGTCTAAGTCCTTGATCACCACTGGCGACTGTTGCGTCAAAGTTCTGACTTCCGCGTCCTGCTCCAGCACTTCTTTCATGCGGCGCTGCAATTCTGATGTGCGCTCATCAGCCGGCTTAGTCAGCTCGAACAGCAGCTCGCCTTTGGCAGTCTTCCTAACGTGCAGTACATTCGAGCTCAACGCTTCTAGCTCAGGTGCGGCCTTAACTTTGCGTAACATATCCGCATATGTAGACGAGCCAGTCGCTTTAACCACCAGCGCATCAGGTCGGACTGACTTGGTCTTGGCCAGCCTTACTTCGGCAGGTTTGCCGGCACTGCTATTTGGCTTAGAGCCTTTCTTGAGCACTTTCACCCACTCCGAACTGTTGCTGCTGCAACCTGGCCCTGCCAGTTGCTTCTCGCTTACCTCTTTGTCGCCGCTCCCTATTTGTTCTGCAGGCTTTGCACTGCGATCTGTTGCGTTTTTGTTCCTTTTTGGTGGGGTTGGTCGCTCCGTCAGCTTTCCCTCTCTTGGCCGCTTGGCCATGTCGCTGCGATTTCGCTGCACCACCGGTGAAGTTTGCGCCGCTCTTTCCACCTGGGCCCTTGCCACACGATGCCGTCCTTCAGTACGTGTATCTCTGTGTTTGTGATTCCATTTCTCTGCCTGTTAGTACATCCATTTGTACATCTGTCAGTACGTCCTTCAGTTCGACAGAGCATCCATCGGTATATTCGTCCTCTCATGTGTCTAGCTGATAGTACTTCCATTTGTACATCTGTCACTATATCATATCGTTCATACGTCTATTTGTTTTTCAATCTCTCTGCCTGTTAAAACGCCCGTTTGTACATCTGTCAGTACGTTCTTTAGTACGTCCATCTCGGCGTTCGTGTTTCAATTTCTCTGTCTGTAAGTACGTCCAATTACACATCCTCAATACGTTCTTCAGTGAGACAGAGCGTCCGTTCGTGTATTCGGCCGCTCCTCTGATTACTTGTCTGATTACGTCCATCTCTACATCTGTCATAAAGTCTGTTATAACTTCTTCTTGTATACCTGCCAGTACATCTTTCAGTATGTCGGTACCTGTGTTTGTGCTTCCATTTGCATGCCTGTTAGTACACCTATTTGTACATCTATCAATACATCATATCGTTCATACGTCTGTTTGTTTTTCAATCTCTCTGCCTTAAAACGCCCGTTTGTAAATCTGTCAGTACGTTCTTTAGGACGTCCATCTCGGCGTTCGTGTTTCAATTTCTCTGTCTGTAAGTACGTCCAATTACACATCCTCAATACGTTCTTCAGTGAGACAGATTACTTGTTGGTACGTCCATATGTACGTCTGTCATAAAGCATATCATTCATACGTCTGTTAGAACGTCCGTGTCTACATCTTTCAGAATTTTAGAATTTCCGTCGCCCTCTTTGTGACCCCATTACTTTGCCTAATAGTACGTCCATTTGTTCATCTATCAGTTAAATATTACGTTCATATGCTTATTCGTCCTTCTATCTCTCAGCCTGTTAGAACTTATTCTTGTATATCTGCCAGTACGTCTTTCAGTACGTTCGTATCTGTGTTTGGGCTTCCATTTGCATGCCTGTTAGTAAACCTATTTGTACATCTGTCAATACATCCTTTAGTTCGACAGAACGTTCGTCCGTCTATTCGTTCTCTCATCTGTCTGCCTCTTAGTACATTCAATTGTTCATCTGTCAGTATTGCATAAAGTGCATACGTCTGTTCGTTCTTTCATATCTATGCCTAACAATATGTCAATTTTTACATTTGTCAGTACGTCTTTCCATCTTTCATCTTTTGCCGGTTAGTATATGCAATTATACATCTTTTAGTACGTCCTTTAGTGCGTCAGAATGTTCGTCTGACGGTCTTCTCTGGTTCCATCTCTCTGCCCGTCCGTCAGTCTGCAGGTATATCGGTTCGATCATTCGTCCATCCCTCCATTCATCCTATGCATTGTGTTTTTATTAACTGCCGGCTGTTCTAGATTTCGTCTACCTATTCATACTTCCATCTGGTTTTTCGTCTATTCATCTTTGTCCGACAGTCAGTCTATCAGTACATTCGTTGTCTGTTAGTCCATCCTTATCTTGATGTCTGTCTATCCATCTCTCTGAATTGTTCATCTAATCTTTCGGTAATCAGTCAAATAGATGTATGGACGGACTATACATTCATCTGTCATTTTGTCCATTTGCTTTTCCTTTGTCTGTTCACACATATATCCTTCCGTTTGGATGCCTGTTATTTCTGTTTCATCTGTTTCTCCGACAGTTTATCCTTCAACCGGCTGGTCGTATGAGTCTTGTTGCGTTCAAACAATCTGAGGTATCGATAAGAAATTTGTTGTGTCTTCCATCCATCCATGTCAACCATCCATTTTGAAGTAAAGTTACCATTTGACAGTATTTTATGAAGATTCAACACTTTTTATTAAGTGAATTATTTTGGCAGCTGGTGTATATTTTTAGCTTCTTCGTCCACTAGAAGACATTTTCTTTAACTATCACTTTTCCCGTAAAAAGAGCCAAAAAACTTCTGCCTTCTATTAATGGACCAACAAAAGTGCGTAACTACTGTGTAGGGCATGAAAAAATTCAGTCATAGCCGACTGGAGAAGCTCCAACTTATTGACTTCCTTTTTTTGATGTCTTTAAGCTCGCTTCCAATGGCTTTGCGTTCGGCATTAGGTTGTTGCTGCCTGTTCGTTGTTGTACGGACGGTAAGTGGCTTTCCGTCAATTTTACGTGTGCGCTGTCATTTGTCAATTTTTCGTGCTGCTTTTTCGTACAGATTCTTTATTTTTTTTTGTTTTGCTTCTGACGTACATTTCGAGTTTGGCTTTTGACTTGTTTGGCGTATTTTGTGCCGTGACTTACTGTGTGCATAGTCTTGTTGTTGTTGTAGTTGGATTTGTTTTACTGTTTGTTGTTTAATTAAAATTCATTTAGCGTCGTCATTTTCCTGATGAATTTGATGTTAAGTTGACAACAGAAATATGATTAATGTTGGATTTTTCGCTTTATTTTTCGATTCTGTGTTGGTGGCACCAGTGACAGCCTGCACAATTTACCGTTACACATGTCACAAATTAATATGAGCTTTGGCCGTAATGCCTTGAGAATTGAGGAATGTCATACAGGCGCCTACGAGCTGAACGTCAAATGGGTATACAACAATCGAAGGTCGGTTTGTCTACAATAGCAGAATTTTTTAGTTGGAGGGAAGATTTTCGTCGAGGCCAGAGATACTTATATGCCATCAGGCTCTATGTTTAGTTTAACTTTGAGCGTGCATATATTGGAAAGGACATTGTCATATCTTCGATTAGTCATGCAGCCATAAAATAATATCCTTTGAGATTAGCATAGAGGATGATAACCTCAGAATTACTGCTGGAATGCATTGAGGCATTGAATGCACTGGGCAAAGGCAACCAGGTGAAGATCCTCTGGGTTCCAGGACACAGAGGTCTCGAAGGAAACGAGGAAGCGGACAGCCCCGATAGAACCGCGGCAGCCACGCCCCCTCTAGGACCTGAATCCTTTATTGGGCTGGGAAAAAGCGCCATAACGGAGCCACTGAGACTTAAGGAAAGGACCAGGCACAGAACACTGGACTCGCGCCTCCGGTATCAGGCAATCGAAAATCTTTATCAAAGATTATAACCCGTATTGGAGTGAAGAATGCCTCAAACTAAGGAGAAACCAGCTTAGACAGGTCACAGGTCCTCTAACTGGGCATTGTAGATTGAGGAAACACATGCATGCAATCGGGATAGAACAGGTAAGCGTCTGTAGACTCTGCTAAACAGCAGAGGAGACTCCAGAACACATCATAATGCAATGTAATGCGGCTTGTCGCAGCAAGTTGCGTTACCTTCGCCAGTTTTGGCTTGCAGAAGAGGGAGTTAAACACCTACTCCCGCGATTTCCTAGGCAATAACAATAACAACAACAACAACTAGGTAATTACAACTACAAATGGAGTAAAGAACACCTCAGACTTAAGAAAGTTCAGCTGAGAGCAAATCATTGGACTTCTAACTAGGTTGTGCAGACTGAGCAAACTCATGGAGACAATTGGTTTAGAACAGTTAAGTGTCTTTAGGTTCTGTGAGTAGTAGAGGAAACTACTGAGCAAACAAAACAAAAGGTAATGATGCACAGATAACTGATCTACACAATTGGATTGCCAAGAACAAATGGTTTCTAAAAGATTCAGTCTCAGTTAACAGAGAGAGAAGGAAATTAGCTTCCAGAGATTAAGGGATCTACAATACACCCAATCGCGTCTCCGATCGGAAGTGCATGCGGCACACTACTCTTCTATAACTCAATCTGAACTAAAAGGAGGCGATACCTGGGCCAGTATTGTTTTCTAGAAAAGGACATCATGAATCTGACCACCCATGAACTACTCAGTTTTATTAGGTCAATGGCACCATTGAATATTCTCTAACAGGTAGTAGAAGGAGACACAATAGATCATTATTGGTCTACAGTGGCGCACAGGATTTCATTTTAGGGGGAGATTTCGTACAACTTTTGAGCTCAATTCCATTTGAAATCATATTTTGCACCAGCAATTTTGGTATTTGGGGGGGTTCGAATACCCCTGTGTGCGCCACTGTCGGTCTCAGTGTATCATTAACCTTTATTTTTTTTATTATTTTCACCAATTACATCTAATCTGTTCTATGTATCTATAGTACCTCATCCGGGTAGATCAGATTACCTGATGGTAAGAATCTAGTAGGCTGATTAACTCGTTCTACCTTGGTTTACCTGTCCTAACACAAAAATAACTATACATATTCACATATACAAACATACATTCATATACATATATATATACAGTGAGTACCTATATATGTGTATTTTCACTGATGTATATTACACAAGTTGAAGCTGAATGCAACAGCATTCTTGTTTATCATTGATGTCACTTTCATTTTCGAGCACCACTTGCCATTTTATCTGGCACAAGCATTGGCATAACAAATTTTTCAAAAATTACTCAAACAACAAACAATAAAACCCCCAACCAACAGCAACATCAAGCAGCGTCACTTCATTCCGCCGCAATTGACTTATCGCTAGTTCGTTTTTGAATTTCTGAAAGGAAGGAAATTGCACTTTTCCTTCCACCGCACACACTCACACACAACCAAACACACCTACATCGAGTACACAGTGCAATGTTTGTTCCTCAGAGCATCCATTTGCGACGTGCAGCATCCATTCCACTGCATCAGCAACAGCAACAGCCGCCGCTCGGTTGCACTGCCACACGCACACAACAACGACAGCCGGCTGCCGTACAAACACACATACACACACACACACACATGCATACAACATGGATGCCTAATAGCTTTGGGCACGCAGAGCATTGGCAGCAGCGGCAGCCAGCAAACACACAAAATGTCGAATCTTTTACAAAGTCAACAAAATGCAAATTCGTTCATGCATCAATGAACGCGCTCAAGTAAATGGCGAGCACGAAGCGGTTGTTGCTGCTTGATGTTACTTTGGGTGAATGCAACGCGGGTGGGGGGGTATGGTGGGGTTGATGGCGTTAGCGGTGCGAATTGTTTGTTGGCAACATTCGGTTGGCTGGTTGGTTGGTTGGTTGGTCGGTTGGTCGGTGTGCAAAAATCCTTTGGCGCCGTTTTGCACAGGGGCAAGCAATCATCAGCAGCCACAATGCCAGCTGCAGCTTGTACAACAACAACAACCACAGCAACAACAATAACAAAAACACAAACATTGAATGTTGGTGGCAACAGTGTGTGTGTGTGTGTGTATGTGAGAGTAAATGTGAGTGCAGCTGATAGAAAACCAGGCAAGGCCTCAATTCTACAAGGATATCTATATGCGTGTTTGTGTGTGTGTGTGTGTGCGTGTCCTTCTCGCGTTGTAAGTCTGCTGTGTGCACCCACGCTTCAGTGTCATCCATTTCTGCACCAGGCCAAACCAGATCCGGCCAACAAAAACAGCCAAAGGATACGTTTTTGAAAAAGCACCGTTATTTATCATTCCGTTTAGGTGTTTGTGACATTGACAACCACAACGATTGCTGCTACTAGTTAGTTATGCCAGTGCCAGGTGGTAGTGGTGGCTGGTTGTAGCGGTACTGGTAGCGGTGGCTATGGTGTTGGTGAGAAGTGTTCTTGGTTTGGATTGAGGTGCAATGTTTTGAATGTTGCTGTGCTCATGATTTTGATCTTAATGATGGCTTCATGGTGCTAATTGTTGTTGTTTTTTGGTTTTTGGTCTTTTTCTTTGAGCTCAGTCGAATTTGAATGATGTTTTGTGTGCTGTTGTTGTTGTTGTTGGAGTTTTTGTTTGTCCTTGTTGAAAATTCTGTGCATTGTTTTTGGTTAAAGTATTTTTTGTTGGTAGTTTTTTTTTAGCTGCTTTTGTGTGTATTTGCAGGAGTTTTTGCTTGAAAATGGGTTTGGTTGTTATTAATAAAATTAAAAAAAATATTACTAATATTACTATTACTATGAAAAATATTAATATTGAAAAATTTTTCCAATAACGAAGCTGTTGTCGATGTTGTTTAGAAAAATTAGAAAAACATTTTTAAATTTTTTAGTTTTTCCGCTTCAACACTGTTCTTATTGCTGTTGTTTAAGATTGTCTCTGTTACAATTGTTGTTGTTGTTATTTATTATTATTATGACTGTTCAATGGATCACAGCTTCAGGATACAAGCGGGTAGTCATCAGGTCATCAGTAGGAAACCAATGCTTTGCAACAGCAGCATTAACTCACAACCAAAGTTTTACCTTTCACCAACTACAACAACAACAACAACAACAACAACAACAACAACAACAACAACAACAACACCAACAACAACACCAACAACAACAACAACACAACCTACAAAAAGTCGCTTGCATTTTTAACTATTTATTGCAACACCAACATCGAAAGGTAAACTGATGCGTGTAGCTAAAAGTCAGGCCAACAATAAATTATCACTTAACAACAACAGCAACAACAACAACAACAACAACCACCAACAAAAATTAAAGACCTAACCAACAACAACGACTGAAGGCCACTGTCCTTTGCATAGCTGTCGTCAATGGCGGCTGCGGTTCCCTGTGATCTCGCTCGTTTCGCATCTCGTAGAAGCAACGTAAACGTTGCGGGTGAGTAAACAAAAATCGAGAGCAACCACTCTAATCAAGACAGAGTGTCGTGTTATTTTTGTTGTAACCGTCGGCAATGCTGTTGTCACCGCAGCCCGCGTCGATAATTGAAATTCGCACCTCATCAATGGCCGTCACGTCAGAACCCAAACCGAGCGCTGCGAGCTGGCCGAGAAAGATTTTGCATTTGATTTATTGATGGGGAAAGGAAGAGCGACTGTTTGCCTTAAAACTGATTCAATTATGGCAACATGAAGCGTCAACAATGAAGGCGAAAACAAAATTTTCAAACAATATTAGCGCATTGTTGGTAGCTCTTTGTTGTAAAACGTGGTTTGTTGTCTTAAACTTTCATGGCCATCATTGCGGTTTTGTTCTACCAGCGCGCTAAAAATAAATTTGGTGAAATTATTTCATTGGTTATGAGTGACTTGAATATAAATACTTGTCGCTAAAGCTGCGAATATTTGACAGGTAACTTGAATTTAAAGAAATGAAACATTTCATGAATAACAAATTAGGTTCATATGACTCTCCAGCAAACAACAAATTCCTTTTTAACATTGCTTCTTGGAACTTGGAAATGAAAGAAAATGTATCAGCTTTGCCTATGTGCCTCCTACTTTTTGGTCAATGCTTTTAACTTTTTTATCTTTAACCAAAGTTATCTAACCTTCTGATGTCTTCACTCGCTTGAAAGGACCAGTCAGAATAAATCAGTACAAATAGGCCATGGATGGACTATTGATGGATTAACTAACTTTACCTCGAAAGTTCTTCTTTTGCTTCTTAACTAAACTCACTTAAAAGAATCAGTCAAAACAGGACATGACAGATAGACTATGGATGGATCAACTTAGTTCACGCTCGACAGTCCTTCTTTTGGAATCATGAGGCTCAGCGGACCTTTTGATATCTTGACTCGCTCGAAAGAACCATTCAGGAATGACCGATGGACTTACAGATTGACAGATACACTATGGATGAATGAATTGACCTCACGCTCGACAGTTTTTCTTTAAGAATCGCAAGTCCTACTGGGTATTCTGAAATTTCAGTTCGCTATAAAGAATCAGTCAGAACAGGACAGACTGGCGTACAGATTGACGGAGAGATCGATGGATGGACTAAAGTTAGATAGCTTGATAGACGTTCGACAGTCATACTTTTGGAATCATGGGGTTCACTTGGTCTTGGTCAAATCTTAAAATTATCAGCAAATCTCATATTGACGATCAAATTATGAATGGTGATGTGATGATGCGCTTCTCGCATCTTGATTGGGTCGAAAGCATCGGTCAGGACAGGACAGACAAACGCACCGATTGACGGACAGACTATGGATGGACTATAGATGGATTAACTAACTTCACGCTGGACAGTTCTTTTGGAGTTACTATAGTTACTATAGACTCGCCAGACCTTCAGATGCGTTAACTTGCTCGAAAGTATTAGTCAGAATAGGACAGAGAGAAACTATGGATGACCGATGAATGGATTTACTTAGACAGTCTTTTTATCGGAATCACGAGGATTACCGGGCCTTATGAATTCTTGACTCTCCCGAAGAAAAGTGAGAACAGGACAAACCAAAGCACAGATTGATGAATGAGTGAGCTGACTAATGGATTGTTGTATAGATGGACGGACACATAAATGGTTGGATGAGCTGAAGAACAGATGATCTAATAGATCAATTAGTAGACAGACCAATGCAAAGATAGATAGACTGACTGAAATATTTATATATGAACGTACAAACGGATGAAGAAACAGTCGGATGGAGGCACAAGCCGACTATTGGATAGATAAATGGACAGATGTCCATTCAAGACAAGACAAACAAGAATGTCCATTCTATGCAGTAAATGGATGGATGACCTATGGAAAAACGGACCGAGAGACAGACAAACTAATTGTTGAAAGGAAAAGAACTCATTTATAACTGAACGTGTGGACTCGATCGGTAGGCAGATAGATGTTTCTGGGGGAGCTAATGAAGGGAACTTAGGCTAATAAGGCCCATTGCGATATCACATTAGATGAGCTTATACTCCCTGCTAACAGAACTTGGAGCTTCTGACAAAGCTAAGAAGAAAACACCCAGGTGAGTTTTTCTTCTCCCAGCGAGAAGATGTTTAGGTAGATGTTTCTGGTTGCTCTGAGGGGCGCTAAGGAAGGGAACTTAGGCTAATAAGGTCACAATGGGTCACATTAGATGAGCTCATATCCCTTGCCAACAGAACTTCGAGCTTCTGACAAAGCTAAGAAGAATACAACCAGGTGAGTCTTTCTTCTCCTAGCGGAAACAGAACAAGTAGGTTGGTAGATGTTTCTGGCTACTCTTAGGGGACCTTAGGGACGGAACTTTGGCCAAAGAGGCCCATTGCGATACCACATCAACTAGTTGAGCTCATATCCCCTGCGAACAGATCAAGTTCTGATGAAGCTAAGAAGAAAACACCCAAGTTTCTTTCTCCTGGCGAGAGCAGGACAAATATTTAGAAGATTAGATCCTACTCATTCAAACAGCTTCTGCAAAAATCATTGATAAATACCGCCAACCTTCTAGGTTGAGTGCCTCTTCAACTGTTACCGGTCAAAACACCACTCAAATCCTTCAGCGGGTCACTGAATTCATGAACATTGACCGATTGTGTATTCTCATATTGCGACTTGTTCAAAGTAGCTCGACTCTTAGTCATTGCTAACAGTTTTTGGTAATGTTTAAGTTTAGAAAAAATAAATATTTATTTCACAGTTGTTCACTATCTCCAAATATCTCCGCCCACACTTCCTAACTTGTAACAAATTTATATTCAATTTCTAGTTGCCGATCAAAATTGAATCCTTGCAATCAGCGTATGCGGCTCAAAGAAAAGCCAGCGCAATCTCGTTGTGGCCAAAAAACCAGAATATACGTAAATATGCTCACCGACAGTGTAGAAGCGGCACCGTGTCACAACAACTGCGTAGCGCAGGCAAAGCGTATTGGACGCCAGCCCAATCGGCCCAATGTAGCCGAAGGCCATTTTGTGTGTGCGCGCTGCTGCTGTCGCTAATTTAGCGCATTTACTTCAAGCCACAGTGGCGTGTGCGAAAAATCCGCCAACAACAGCCGCACACGTTAGCGTTGTTCCTCGCCACTTCACCGCCCCCCCCCCTTTCCCACCGACTTGTTTCGTTGTGCGGTGTTGGCAGCTTTTGCTAATTTTTGGGTAATGGGTTTTTTTTGTTGTTGTTCTGTCTGTCTGATTTTAAGCGCTCCATCGCTACAAAAACAACACAAACCACACAACATGTTGCACGGAAAAGCGGAAAATTGCGGTATGTTGCATGCAACGCAACAACGAACGGCAGCACATGTCGTGCCGGAGCGAAACATGTGCAATTTTGATGCGGCAATTGTTTGGTGCATGTTTGGCTGTTTTGCTTTTGCTTTTGTTACTATGAAACATTAGAAAAGAGTTGTCGTTGTTGTTGTTGTTGTTGTACTCTTATGAAACGTTGTTGACACGCATGTCGGCTTCCACAATTTGCACAAAATTGCAAAAACAACTGTAAGTAAAAGTTTCAACTTAGCTGACGTCATGTTGTGAATGTTAAAGAGGCCAAAATTGATGGGTAGTCAACAAATTTCTATAGTAATTAGTTACCTGTATTATAAATACTTAGTACATACATACATATGCACACATATACATGCATAGTTCCTGGTATACCTTAACTAAACATTCAGTTGTGTATAAATAAAATTCTTTTTTAAAATTTTCCATAGCACAAAATCACCTAAGTGCACCTCTGCTCGTTGTTGTGCTTTACTGTCTTCTGCTCTGCAGCTCGTCTCAAAGATGTAGTCTTCTATTTTGCTGCTTTCTTTGTGATGTAGCAGCTTTGTGTTGCACGCATACAGCAGCAACAAAGTATTTGATATGGAAAGCTGCTGACATGCAAAAATAATGTAATATTAAATAAAAAAATTCATTACCCAGCTCAAACCTCCCTTTGTTCTTTGCCCTAGTTTAGAGTAAAAAATGTTCACATTCATATAAAACTGATTAAACACAAATTGCATGATTTCCTGCCGGATCCTTTGCTCCAAGACATTCAGCATTTTCTCACTTGTCGTCAGTATTTGCTATCGCGCCGACAGCTTTTAGCCAATGTATTCATTTATTTATTATTCATTCACTATTTATTTATTTATTAATTATTAATTTCCCATCAAACGTTTTCAAAATCTTCTTACAAATGCACAAAAAATTCACAAAATTAAAACAAAAATCGTCCCTTCAGGCGTTGCAAATTTCACACCAATGTTGTTTCGACAAACGTGATGCATGAAAATGTGGCTCTAGTTTAGTTGTTTCAGCTCTTCTGTTTAGTTGTTTAAGCCATGTCTACTACTTTTCGTTTAACCGTACAGCTGAAAATGAAAATTATTATTAAATTTAGTAACGTAAACTAACAAAAGTGAAATTACCCAGTCGCACACACCAAAATAATCATAATCACAATAATTATAATGATGTTTATTTTTGTTTTTGTTTTTTTTTGGTTTTTTGGGTTTTTTAGGAGGAGGAGGATGAACATATCGTGTTGTTGCTTTTCCAACTGAGTCTGCTACAGCCCTGTCTATCTCCTGCAGAAGTCTCTCGGTAGCACCGATTACACGATTCTTCTCTGACACGCCGCCGTATCGTAATGCGTTTTCCAAATCTTCCAGACAACGATCAAGTGATCGTTCATATTTTTTTACTACGCCGCCTTTATCCAGATGTTCCTCGACGGTGTCTATTAGTCTTTGTATCTCGTTATTTGCCGCAGCAGAGTCCAAATCGTGTTCCAACTTGCCAACCCCCCGTCTCGCATTATCGGAACTCTTAAGAAAAAACATTACATATACTTAATTTGTTCGAATATAAAGTGGAATGTAAAAGTCGTATGAAAAGTTGTTCAGTGCTTACCAACGGAGAGCCCTGCGTGATCGACTGAAATGCGGCCAACAGAAATAGGACGCAACACAATCTAGAGATGAACATTGTACGCACTCAAAACTTGAATAAGCAGACGATTTGCTCAGTTTGTTCTCAAATTGTAGGAGAACAAAACTTGCATATATAATAACTGCGACCAACGCAAAGCAATCAACAGGGCTGACTCGTAGTAATGTACTATCAGTTCTACTTTAAATACATTTTGGTTAATGCCAGACCGATATGGTTCATCAGTTGCAGTCGTGGAACTAATTCATAATCATTTTTCTATGCAGTCACACCTTAGGTGGCACAGTAATTAAAATTTACATATTTACATGAGAATATATTTCAAACTGCTATTATTATTGAAGTAGGGGTGTTCACAGTGAAGCAGATTACTAAACTACCGAGAAACTAAGCGATATGGTGGGTCTAACAATTTCTTTGTTAGTTAGTAATTATTTCCATTTGTTTATACTTTTGTTTGTGGTAATTGCACTGCAGAACAAAGTTCAGAATGAATTGGAGTTTACGATTTTTCTAACCGTAGAGTTGTTACTAGACTAACGAGACTAATAAATTAACTATTACATTATTTATTTAGCTAACTAAATAACTAACTAACTAACTAACTAACTAACGAACTAACTAACTAACTAACTAACTAACTAACTAACTAACTAACTAACTAACTAACTAACTAACTAACTAACTAACTAACCAACTAACTAACTAACTAACGAACTAACTAACTAACTTACTAACTAACTAACTAACTAAATAACTAACTAACTAACTAACTAACTAACTAACTAACTAACTAACTAACTAACTAACTAACTAACTAACTAACTAACTAACTAACTAACTAACTAACTAACTAACTAACTAACTAACTAACTAACTAACTAACTAACTAACTAACTAATTAACTAACTAACTAACTAACGAACTAACTAACGAACTAACTAACTAACTAACGAACTAACTAACTAACTAACTAACTAACTAACTAACTAACTAACTAACTAACTAACTAACTAACTAACTAACTAACAAACTAACTAACTAACTAACTAACTAACTAACGAACTAACTAACTAACTAACTATCATAACTAACTAAATAACTAACTAGCTAGCTAACTAACTAACTAACTAACTAACTAACTTAATAACTAACTAACTAACTAACTGACTAACTAACTAACTAACTAACTAACTAACTAACTAACTAACTAACTAACTAACTAACTAACTAACTAACTAACTAACTAACTAACTAACTAACTAACTAACTAACTAACTAACTAACTAACTAACTAACTAACTAACTAACTAACTAACTAACTAATTAACTAATTAACTAACTAACTAACTAACGAACTAACTAACGAACTAACTAACTAACTTACTAACTAACTAACTAACTAACTAACTAAATAACTAACTAACTAACTAACTAAATAACTAACTAACTAACTAACTAACTAACTAACTAACTAACTAACTAACTAACTAACTAACTAACTAACTAACTAACTAACTAACTAACTAACTAACTAACGAACTAACTAACTAACTAACTAACTAACGAACTAACTAACTAACTAACGAACTAACTAACTAACTAACTAACTAACTAACTAACTAACTAACTAACTAACTAACTAACTAACTAACTAACAAACTAACTAACTAACTAACTAACTAACGAACTAACTAACTAACTATCATAACTAACTAAATAACTAACTAGCTAGCTAACTAACTAACTAACTAACTAACTAACTAACTTAATAACTAACTAACTAACTAACTGACTAACTAACTAACTAACTAACTAACTAACTAACTAACTAACTAACTAACTAACTAACTAACTAACTTACTACCTAACTAACTAACTAACTAACTAACTAACTAACTAACTAACTAACTAACTAGCTAACTAACTAATTTTCACTTTTAATTTTTGATACTTCTACGGTAACTAACTAACTAACTAACTAATTTTCAATTTTAATTTTTGATACTTTTACGGTCCATTGGTCAAATTTGTCTCAAATATATAATGTCTTGATCTCGTTCGAAAGATTACAAACATCCAAATTTCCACAAAGCAATGACAAAGCATCCATTAAGCGTCTCTCCGCTTTCACACACACACACACACACGCCACACAGGGACGTTCCCTGGTAGCAATGTAAGAGATATGAGGGCTTTTAGTGTGTGCAAGTCTCACACTTCGGCTTTCAATGCTGTTCCCATCTCAAGAAATTAAATCTGTGTTGTCTGCAACTTCGGCTACCTTACAATCGTCAAACTCACTGCACGCATCGACACTCATGTTCCATGTTCTGCTTGCTTACCATAATTTTTGCAGCAACATTTTTCAGTTTCTGTGAAACTTCTTTCATGCATTTTTTGCTTGTACGAAATTTTCACACCCTCATTGACACCGCGTCATTGTGTCAATAATGCTGCGCAGTGGGCGTGTCTAATGTTGCAAATATGTCAAATGTTTGCGTATAAAAATGACAACAACAATAATAAAAACAATTTGTAGCGCAAGCAGCTCAAAATGAAAAAGTAAAAGTAATTTTCAATCAATTGCGGAATTTTGCGGAGCATAAATTGATTGTCATTGTTGCCATCTTGCTGTCACTTTGCAGGTAAGAGAGAGTATGACTGCGTTGGTGTAAGCATACGTGAGAGAGAGAGCAAGTGAAAAAAAAAAATTATTTGCCAATTTTTGTTGCACTACGTGGTTTATATATTTGCAGCTGGCACTTACATATGTGTGTGCGTGTCACAATGTGTCTGTGTTGATTGAAAGTTTATGCTGTCAGTTTCGGAAGATGCCAACAAAAATGTGCACTCTTTATTTTCGCTTCTGACAACAATCGAAATGCAAAAAAAAATACAAAAATTAAGTTGCGTAAACTTCTCGATTGCTTACAAAATTGTCAATTCAGTCAGTGTGATGGGAAACTTGAAGTTGTTGCTATTTTTTCACTATTGAATGAGTTAAGTTTATTGTTTTATTTGATAGTAAAGTTTAGAAGAGAGTAAAGAGAGAAGTGAGAATGTGGCTGTTTTATTTCACAGTACAATGCAACATTATTCTCTTTGAATCCAGGATAATAATGTAAAATGTAATCTTTTACGACCAATTTAGAAGGGTCGAAATTTATTATTATTATTATTATTTATTGTGTCTGTTCGAATTCCAAGTGTCCTGAAACCCACTAAAGATTGACTCAGTGGTGTCATATATTCCAAAGGAAGGCGTTGCACTTCCTTGCTGCCTACGTTTAATTTAAAGCTTCTATAGCCTGTAGTCTGTGGAGAAAGTAGAAGAATAGATGAGGGAATTAAAAGAGATTAGGAATAGAATCAGAAACTCTATAAACAAATTTGCAGTAAAAAATATAATTAATGCAGCAAAGAGTCGCAAAAGGGAATTTAATAGAGAAACGACTACACTTGTAAGCATCTTTTGCGCTTTCTGCACGACAACTTTTGGCTACATGTTTTCAAAATTGTCAAGGAAACTTGATTCCCTGTATTAACCAGACATTGCTCTTTCCGATTACCACTTATTGCTCTCGATGATTCATTGACTGGTTAAGTAGAACTTAACTTCTTAGGAAGGAGCCAACAATTTTATGGATCCTTGGGTCGCTTCAAAAGACTACGAGAAACTCGTATGCTGCCTGACTAAAACAGTCATAGCTAACGATGGACAGTTGTACCAATTTTTCTGAACATAGTATTAATTGTGCAAAAAACAATCTTAAACATTTATTTCTACTTTCCCAATGTATGGAAATGTTTTATACAAAAAGCGGTGGTCCAAGTTGGGTCGCTATGCAACAGCGAACAATTTTTATAATAATTCAGAACAGAAAGGCAGTTAAATTTCTATTGAGAAATGAGAAAAAAACCTCCCTGGATGGTTGGACTAGTCACAGGACACAAACTAGAGGTCCAATATTTCATCGAGGATTCAACTTTCACTTCATGTTTATAGAAAGTAGACAGCAAAAAGCATTTCACCTTCGTATGTTCGGTCTTTGCTAGAAAAAGTTTGGGCACTTTGGGTCCAAAAGTTATGAGAATATCTCTCTTCTCAAAGTAAAAAAAAGTAGTTCTTAAAATACCCTATTTAGATCTACAGGGAACCCACCAGATGGGGAAGTACAACGGATTCAAGAATGAAGGGATTCACAATGGAACAAAAGGGATCTTCTTTAACCGAATCTAACCTAACTATCTCCCCAAACTTCCCCGTTTCGAGTTTCGGAGAACCATTTCTCTCCCTCTTTTTCCCTTCTCGCTTCCCTTTTCTCTCTTTTTAATTCTTACTTCTTACTTCTTCTTCTCTTTTCTCTTTTCACCTTTCTCTTTTCTCTGCTCTATTTCGTCTCTCTTCTCTCTTCTCTCTTCTCTCTTCTCTCTTCTCTCTTCTCTCTTCTCTCTTCTCTCTTCTCTCTTTTCTCTTCTCTCTTCTCCCTTCTCTCTTCTCTCTTCTCTCTTCTCTCTTCTCTCTTCTCTCTTATCTCTTCTCCCTTCTCTCGTTTCTCTTCTCTCTTATCTCTTCTCCCTTCTCCCTTCTCTCTTCTCTCTTCTCTCTTCTCTCTTCTCTCTTCTCTCTTCTCTCTTCTCTCTTCTCTCTTCTCTCTTCTCTCTTCTCTCTTCTCTCTTCTCTCTTCTCTCTTCTCTCTTCTCTCTTCTCTCTTCTCTCTTCTCTCTTCTCTCTTCTCTCTTCTCTCTTCTCTCTTCTCTCTTCTCTCTTCTCTCTTCTCTCTTCTCTCTTCTCTCTTCTCTCTTCTCTCTTCTCTCTTCTCTCTTCTCTCTTCTCTCTTCTCTCTTCTCTCTTCTCTCTTCTCTCGTCTCTCTACTCTCTTCTCTCTTCTCTCTTCTCTCTTCTCTCTTCTCTCTTCTCTCTTCTCCCTTCTCTCTTCTCTCTTCTCTCTTCTCTCTTCTCTCTTCTCCCTTCTCTCTTCTCTCTTCTCCCTTCTCTCTTCTCTCTTCTCTCTTCTCTCTTCTCTCTTGTCTCTTCTCTCTTCTCTCTTCTCTCTTCTCTCTTCTCTCTCTTTCGTCTCTATTCTCTCTTCTCTCTTCTCACTTCTCTCTTCTCTCTCTTTCGTCTCTCTTTTCTTTTTTTTTCTCGCGTATCTTCTTTCTTCCTTTTTTTTCGAACTTGGAAGTCATTTGTGCTGAAGAGTACCATGTGCTACTTAGCCTGAGTACTCCTGGCATGGACCTTCCATACATAGACTCATTTACTCACCGGCTGTCTGCTACATTCCTGCTACTTAGCCTGAGTACTCCTGGCATGGACTTTCCATACATAGACTCATTTACTCACCGGCTGTCTGTTACATTCCTTCAAACATTCTACTATCTTGTAAGCAGCTCAGCTGCACAAACTGCTTGCTGTAGCTTAGAAAAAAAAACAGCCACAAAACCATAAACAAATAAACTTGAAGGCAATAAAGTGCAAGGCCAGCGCCAAATTTCATATGAAACACGCTCCAAATATATGTCGATGGCACGCGAATAACAACTTTAAGTCACAAACACTCACACACACATACACAGACTTGCCAACGAACGCACGCACGCCGACATAGCCACACGCAGACATGAACACCGAGTTGTGCACGGTTGCGCTTCGTCGCTAAGTAGTTGCAAGAACAAAGACAATCGCCCCAAATATTGCATTACTTATTATAATTTTATTTAATAAGAACAACAAAAAAATTGAGTTGCAATTTCAGCAAATAAACTTTCTTCGCTTGTACGCCTTCGCGCGGCTCATTGCCACTGCAGTGCGGCGAATTGTATTCGCTTGGTTGGCAATTGCCAACGCTGCCATTGCAATGGTGCGCGGAAAAAAAAATCGACTGCGGCCCATTCGTTCCTTTGCCGTTCGTGTGATAATTTACATGTTCCATTGTAGTTGTTGTTATTGTTGTTTGTTGTTGCTTTTGCTATTGCATCAGTTTGTTTATCTGCAGGCAGCAATTTTCCACATTACAACATGCCACACTTGCAACGCGCCCGCACAGTGGCAACCATTGCACTGGGGCTACGTTTTTTCCACTTTCATTTTGCCATTTTATTATTTTGCCATTTTTTGCTCATTTATATTTGTATGCACTTTTGTGCGGATTATACTTCATTTTGTGTGTGCGGATACTACGCGAGAGGGTGGAGGAGGGGTTGGCAGAGTTTCGAAGGGTTTCGTTGTCGTATTCATGTTTTTTGTGCTGTCTCTATGCTATTTGCGGCTTACCAGATAAAACGTGCGCCGCTATAGTTGCGGCGGCGTTAGTGGATATGGCAATGTGGATACGAGGCACTTGTTGTTTTTGTATACTGTACAGAGTATTGCTTTATGTTTGTTGCCATTTGTGTGGTATAATGATCGCTTTAAATAGGATTCTTCATTCAGGTTACGTATACGCCAAGTTAGGCTTCGTATTTGTATCAAATAAATGATTAAATGAAAGTCATAGAAAAATAAAAAGAAAACGTATTGAAGTTATAGGCTGTCGGTTAATATTTTGAGTGGGAAAGGAAAATGGATAGTGGAATGCAATTTGTGCTTGAGGGATATTGTTAAGCGTGTTTCGACTATGCAAGGGAGCGTTTTTCACACGCTGGAAATTTATGGAAGTCATAAGTAGGCTGAGTGTTAATATTTAAAATGAAAAGGAAATATATAGAGAAAATTATAGAATTAATGATGTGGGTGATAATTATTCAATAGTAAGAAGGAAATAAAAGCTTTGCGAACATCATAGAGCGTTGTTCGACTATGCAAGTGAGCTTCTTTCAGCCGTATTTCTTGAATATTCAATGCATAGCAACATGATGAGGGAGATTTTTTTGGGCCAGTAAATTTGGAAAAAAATTACAAAATAATTAAAAATGAAAACAAAATATAAATAAAGCAACTATTCCATGAACGGAAAATTAGAGAGTGAGAATATATATTTTGTTTCATAGTTTTTGTTATATTGTCACTAATTTTCTAGTTTACTGCAGGCAGCCATTGTGACCGCTGATAAAATGTAAATTCAATTTCCTTTGACCATAGTCCATTCCACAATTTTTCACACTTTTCCTTGCATTGGCCTTCTAGTTATATCTTCTGACCGACTCTCATCAACGCGCCTTATGAGCGCAGTTTTGTGTGCAAGCTGCAAATTGCATTATTTGTTCCTTATCCTTGTTGCACTTAGACTTGCCAACAACATACTTCATTTTGCTTGGTTCAGTACAGTTGCTGTTGTTGTTGTTGTTGGCCTTTTGTATTTACATTTGACACGTTCAACGTTTCAGCTGGTGTGCGCCACTGTTGTTGTGCATTTGTGTTTGTTTTCTGCTGCTTCCTTTTTGCCTGTCGACTTGCCTTGTAGCGCATTTTATATTTCGCAACGATTTGCGGCAAGTTTATAATAAGCGTGGGACGAGCAGTACGTTTTGGGGGGAAAGAGGCCGTGAGAGAAAATGTAATAATCATAATTTGCTTTGCCATGTGCCGCGCTGCGCACTGCTGCGGTTGTGCTGCACAGAAATTAGCCGCATGCCACGTGATTGCAATTTTGTGCTGTTCTGTGTTGTGTGTGCAGCCGAATGCGGCGCAGCCATGTGCGAGCGTCAGTCGCCAGGGAATCGATGCGGTGGCGTATACGTAATTTCGGTGTGTGCAGTCCGAGGCGACAGATTGCGGCTGTTTCGAAAAAAAAAAACTTCCAAAAATTTGAAGATTTTTTTGGCAATCGAAATGAGTGTTTTTAGTTGTAGGCAAAAGTTTATTTATTATATAATTTTATTTATTAAAAAATAATTAATTAAATACAATGCAAGGAATTTTAATATTTCTTTTTATCGAGGCCCAAGATGCCCATTTACCACATATTTCACCCGTTTTTATGAATGTGTACGCAAAACTGTTTTTTGGGCAAGGGGGCCGGGGCCTTCAGTAGTAATCGATGTTCATATTATTGCATTCTCGTAAAAAATCTATAAAATGAATTGCATTAAAGTTGCTAAGACATTCTTTGTTTATGAAATTTTGTTAAATTAATAAATTTTATAAAACACTCTGACAACACTGTTCGCACTTCACAGCACCTAATTACCACTCACACTCTTATAATTAGGAGAAAGTTGAGAATTTCGAGTTGCTTTTAATTAAAAAATTGCGAATAAAGAAAAAAGTCACTCATACGTCCCGAAGCGCATTGCGCCACATAGAGCATGTTGCATGCTCTTAGAAATTTTATCATGCATAAACACACACATATACAATACATATGTAGGCATGCCAAGTGACAACTGCAGTTGCACACACACACACGCACACAAAGTGCCAACTCGCAGCTCAGTGCAACAAATCAGCGCATTGCAAGCCGCACGCTGCACGACACATTAATAGCGTTGCAAGGCAAACGTCGGCTTGCGTCGAAGAAATGGCATTAGATGGCAGAAGAAAGAAATTGAGGGCATGTTAATGCTTTAATGTTAATTTAAAATAACATTACGACTCTGATGGTATGCGTGTGTGTGTGTGTGTGTGAATGTGTGCAACATGCGAGCGCCTGCAGCATGAAAAGTGCCAGCAACGGAGCACTGCCACTGACGCAAATCGTAATAATAATTAACAATTTATTCCCCAAACGTCGAGTGGAAACTGTCAGCTGCAACATCATTAGGCGTTTGCGGCGCTGAGGAGTTTTGCAGTTTTCGCATGCATGTTGCATGCTTTGTGTATGTATGTGTGCTGACTGTCTGTGCGCGAGTGCGCCAAATGAATTTATGATGTTGCAAATTACAAAATGTTTGCCATGCCTTTTGTGCGCCATTGCGCTGCTGTGGCCGGTATTTGTGTTCGTGTGTGTGTGTGTGTACGTGTAAGTTGTTTTTGTGCTTGTGCGGTGCATTCATGTCAGGCAGCAGCGGCGGCGGCAGTAGCAAAAGCATTAAAGGCAACAAACAGTAGTGGCAGTGCAAAGGCAGCTGCAGCAATTGTTGCTGTTCGGCTTTTTAATGCCGTTGTACGTTGCCTTAATTACAAAAAAATCGTGTGAGTGTATGTGTGTATTGTATGTTTGTGTTGGATGCAGGCATAATAAAAATAATAACATTAATAAAGGCAGAAAGCAGAAGGCAGGTAGGCACGTGACGCTGTCATTGCATTGGGAAAAATTTAATTAGTTTGCATATTTTCAGGCGCCAAACGTTGACAAAAGACAATTCAAAGTCTTCAAATTCAGAAAACTGAAATCAAAATTGTACTTATGAAAGAGGAAAGCCAGAATTTGACTGTTTAAGTTTTCGATGTTGCACAGCGCAAATGTTTGTGACAAGTTGTGTGTTGCCAATTTGTGGCACGCATAATGAGAGATGCGTGACTGAAAAATTGTATTTCCACATAGCATTGCCATGGCGACAACTTTAGCTGTGACATGGCTGGTCCTGAAGACTAAAGACGAAAACCATCACAGAATTATCTCTGATATTCCGAACTGCTCGCATTGACTCTACTGTCCAATGTGGAACTGTGGTTTTGCTCTCAGAGCTGCTGCTGCTTTTGTTGTTTAAAACGCTCGCCACACACAGTCCCCAGTTGGCCAGCAGCAACAGGCGCACATTATTCAATGGAAATTTTCCAGGTGCATGCGCCCACAGACACAATCACCGTGAGGCATAAGGGCTGCATTCACACCAAACATCAACACGAATAACATCAACAGCAACAACAACAACAATAACGTGTACAAGTTTAATTTGCTGCTAGCGCAAGAAATTGCGCCGGCTGCCTTCCTAACGCACGCAGTAGACATTGCTGTCTGTTCGCTTGTCGGCGCGTGTTGAATGTGCAAATGAGTTGACGCGCCTGCCGGGCAGGACATTGGCATTTGGGTGCCGAGCAATCACATTAGCCCAGCAGTAGCAGGAGCAACAGCAGTGGGCGTGTGCGTGCGTCTTTGTGATTTTTGTCTACCAATTGCTGTGTTTTTGCTGCGGTACGCAGACAGCAGTCGCCACAGCAACGTGATGCTCCTCTTGGCTGTTTGGTGTGTGGCATCTAGCTGGGCATTTTGTAGCAAGTGTTGTTGTTGTTGTTTTTGTTATTCTTGTTTTTGTTGCTGTTATTACGCCGTGCCCCATTAATATTCATGCTTTGTGGCGTTAAGTTCTAAGATAAGATTTTCTGTGTCTTTTTGAAGCGTTTCTCTTAATATTTTACGTTCAGTGGTTGTAAATTTGCTGTTTATGCTAATTGTTTGTTGTAATCGTGTCCTTGCTGCGCATTGCATTCGAATCTGGCTGTGAGTACAAGAAATTCCAATGGGTATTTGGTTTGTAAAGTCTAGCAAGAGCCGTGAATTGTGTGCTCGATTTAACATTAATATTTGTTATAACAACAATCAGAAGAATTTGTTTTGGCCAATTTTTTACATTCGTCTGCACTTAAAGCAATGATCCGTTTATCCGTTCATTTATCCGTTTTGTATAATAAGTTCATTTTTACATTTAACTCATTCATTCTTGCATTTATTTGTCCTTTTATCTGTCCATTTTGCACATCTATTCCTTTGTCTGATTGCTCATTTATCTGATTGTTAAGCCATTTTTCTAAATTATATCTGTGCATCAACCTGTACATGTATAAATTTTTTTCATTTCAGTATTCGTTCCATGCTGCTCATCCTACATTTTGTTCTCTGCTGTTCTACGATCTATGTGCTCATTTATTCTCTCTTTGTCAGTTCTTCTTCTATCTATCCATTAGCCTGGACTTCAAAACGTCCTTTTGTCTTTGAGTCTAGCTTTCAGTTTATCTAATCCTGTTTCTGTTCTACCATTCATCAATCTATACGTCCATCTGTGCATCTGTCCTTCGTTAAACCTGTTGGTCAATAGCTCAGCTTTGTCTTTTACCCATAAATCCGTCTATTTGGTATCTATTTGCTAATCCAACCGTTTCTTTTCGCATTCGTCAACCCAATCGTTTCATATTTTCGTCAATTTGTTAGTTTGCTTGTTCGTTTATTCATTTCTATATCCATCTACTTATACGAATGTTCATCTATTGGTCGATAAGTCATTCTGATCTTTTATCCATAAATCAATCTATTTGCTCATCTGACCATTTGATTTTTCATTCGTCAACCCCTTCTTACATTTTTGCGTTGATTTATTAGTTCATTCGTACGTCTATTCGTTTTTGTATCCAGCTAGCTATGCGCTGCTCCTTCAGTCAATCTATCTATCCATAGGTCGGCTTTGTCTTTTATCCATTAATCAATCTAATATTTGCTCATCCAACTTTTGCCCATACGTCAATGCATTCGTCCATTTGTTAGTTTATTCGTTCGTCTATTCGTTTACAATTCATCCATCTATGCGTCTGTCTTTCATTTCATCTATTGGTCCATAGATTAGCTTTGTATTTTATCCATAAATCAATCTATTTTCTCATCTAGCTGTTGGTTTTTCCTTTCGTAAATTCGTTCGTCCATTTGTTAGTATATTTGTTCATCTATGCATTTGTGTATCCACCCAACTATGCGTCTGTCTTTTGGTTCATCTAGTGGTGTATAGGTCATCATTGTCTTTTATCCATAAATCTATCGATTTGCTCATCTAACTGTTGGTTTTCCCTTTCGAAGGCCCATTCATCCATTCTTTCGTCCATTTCTTAGTATATTTGTTTATCTATGCATTTGTGTATCCATCGATACACATCCAGGCGGTCTGCTGCCCACTCTTCCGCTACTACCAGCCGGGTAGACCAGCTGGCGGTGGTGGATGAACTGGCGGAATGTGACTAGACCTCCTCGTGGTGGCCGCTGGAAACAGCCACCGGGGTACGGTCTTGTCTATACCCTTGGTGGCTGGCTAACTAGTCACGTCCCATTTCCAATATCCCCTTACACCTGAGTCCCATCTATCCATACTTCCTCCCCCACCCCCTAATCCAGGGTGTCATGCGACCCGTGCCCATTGGATGGTTTGCAGCCAGGGGGTATACCGGCTGTATTACTACGGAGCCTACCCGATACCTGTCCACCTCGGGTAGTATTTCTGGACTTCCTATGGCATGGGGCTCTGCTATGGGTGACCTCCCCGACCCCACTTATTGATAGGCCACCGAAAAGCCTCGTCGGAGTAGGTGGCCAACGAACCAGATGAGATGAGTTCCTTAACACATGCCTCGGATGGAAAAGACGTCGGACAGACTGACGTTAACGATCAGCAGATGGCTGAAACTATGACTAGCGATCGGAGAGACCGATCGGCTAGGAGTAGTGTGAGCAGTGATTGCTCACACGTGAGTGTGACCACAGCGTCAACTATGGCGGTTGGAGGGGCTTCATCCATAGGATTACCTGCACTGGTAAAAGCTACCGAGGCCATCTCTCTAAAGAGAAAGCGGCTAACGACTTCTCAGAAGAAGAGGCTGAGGAAGCTGATGGCGGCAGGTAAGACCTACGATGAGGCTCTAAAAACTGTCCTAGAAGAGCCGACTAACACGGACGAGACCGATGGTGGCAGCAAAAGAGATACGGCGCAACCCGTATCGAAAAGGACGAAGTTTAGCCCGTCCTTCGCTGAAGCTGCAGCGGCCATCAAGGTGGGAATTGTACCGGACGAATTCCCGGCTGTCCACCTAAACTTGGAGGAGCATAGAGCAATTGAGGGGGCCATCAAGGAGGAGCTGCGTAAGCTCCCCTTTGATGGACCTCAAATCAGGTTCCAGGGATGCTCCTTCAAGCCAGGGTGGATCATTGTAAACTGCGCCGATGAGGCGTCGAAGAATTGGCTGGAAGGGATAATGACGAAGACCCAGCTGGTGGAAAAGAAGGTGAAACTGGTAGAGGGAAACGAAATTCCCAAACCCAGCGTAGCCACCGCGTTTTTCCCAGGCTGCTCCCTACCGGCCGAAGATATTCTTCGAATGCTTCGAACGCAGAACCGTTCACTACCGACAGGAAACTGGAAGGTACTGAACAGGTCTATCGCGGCGCAGGGAACAACGTTGACGCTGGCCATCGACGATCCCTCAGTGACTCAGCTCTCTGCACTGAAGAACCTTCCCTTCTTTGAGTTGGGAAGGGTTCAGTTCAGGTTGCGTCGAGAGCAGGGGGCCAAGTCGTTGGTGACCGGCGGAGGCGGTACGGAGACGAAGACGTCCAACGTAAGGGTGGATGAGGAGAGACCCTCCACCAGTAGACAGGCACTGGCAAAGGTGAGCGAGGACCGGCCGCGTATTAGCGGGCGGACGCTAACCGTCACTCGGACTGACAAGACGACAGAACGGACGAGTGACAAGACGCCAGGACCAACATCAGTGGGACCCGTCTTATTTATATATATATCTACCTATGGGTTTTTGTAGTCCTTTGTCAACTCATTCCTTAATTTGCTAGACTATTGTTCTGTCTGTTCGTATGTTATTTTCTGGTTTATTTGATTGTTTGTTAATGCAATAAGTTTCGCTCTCGTCTACCCGTTCGTCTAACCGTTCATTTGTCTATTCGTCATCATCCTTTTACAACTGTCTGTCTATTAATTCATCCATTTATTCCTCCGTCCTTTCATTTGTTCATCGATGGCTCAGTACAAAAGCTGGACGAATTTTTTGTCCCTCTGTCCATATATCTGTGGTCAAAAGCAATAACTGCGTAAGTCGAAAATTGCTGTTTCGAGCAATCTCGTTTTAAAGTTTAAGGCGTAGTGTGTTCTTTATGGGAATGCGAATAGGTTTTTATTAATAACTTTTTTTATTTTAAAGTTACGAACTCCCTGATTTTACACAAACGTAGAACACAGTGAAGGGAACGTGGTGGCATCCATATCTCAATTTCTTCTTAAGTCGAGTTAAGCGGTTATTGCTTTTGACCACAGATATTTGTCATTCTATTTGTTTTTACACTCATCCACCTCTGTGCTTATCGTTTTTTTGAACGTTCGTATATCCGTTTGTCTGTCAGTTCATCTAATCAACATATACAGATAGGCATATGTGTCCTCCAATCGTTTAGCTAATAAAATCTCTAGCAAAGTAAAACATTTTTCCTAAATTATGTTAAATGTTAAGTGAAAGCATGACATAACAACTCTAACTAATGTTAAAAAAAAATTCTTCCTGCTAACGAATACAACTAAATCGAGGTGTGCATGTCCATGTGATGTCAGTCAGCAACGTTGTCAGCATGTTGTCTACTGCCATTGCTGTCAGCATTGATTATGATGTATCTTTGCACACATATGCATATGTACGAGTTTGTGTGTGTATGTGTGTCCATGTATAATGAAGCCTTACACCAGCGCTTCAATCTGCAAAAACTATTAGAGTACAACTGAGTCAAACAGCAGCACGCAACTTTTTTTTTAATAATTAATTTCTTTGCAAACAATGGACGTGTGCCGTGATTTGAGGAGAACGGCGCCGTACGGGTTGCGTTAGTTAGATGTGTAGGTAGATGAATGTTGTTGAATATGTGGTTGTTGTTGTTTTTTTCTGGTCTATTTGTGGGTTAACTGAAAGTTTCTAGACACGCCCTCAATGCGCCATAATTAAAATCAGAAAGTGTTAATAGGAAATGTAAATCTTCTAAGTATATTTATTAATTTATTATTTTTATAAAACTAACATAAAGTTAAATTATTATTTGTATGTATGTAATATATATTTATTTAAAAATGAAACATAGCAGCATACGAAAAATCCATTAATTTCCCACAGGCATGCAGCGCACACACACATATACACAGCCACTTAAACCTGTATATTTGTATGCTTACGCATTTAATAAGTTTGTAAATGTGAAATTTTGGTTTGTGCGGTTTACCTGCAAAGTTTAAAGCTGTAAAAGCCAAAACGTTTAGAGATACAAAACACAATTTAAACGTAAATTAGTGGTAATGCGGGTAAACAACAGTGTGTGTGTGCGTGCGTGGGCGGAAACGAGTGCGTATGTGTGGGTGTGTGTGTGTGTTTAACGATTTTATTAAATGAGCTTAAAAGCTGCTTGACTCATTTCACCTGATTTGCAATACAAAAGCGCGTTAGCGGGTGGAGTCGAATTTGCGGCTTCAATTGATTAATGAAACGAACTGTTCGGCTGGCAGCAGTGTTGCTGCTCTTTTGATGGTCGATTTTTAAACTTTTCTAATAAGTAATTTAGAAATTTAATTATTTTAATAAAATAAAAAAAAAAAAAAATAAAATTAATTTTAAGCTTTTCGAAGATCCTTTTTGAGTTGCACAAATTTAGCTTTAAGGTAAATAATGATTATACAAATTTTTGCATGAACTACCAAATTTTGGGTCTCTGGTGGAAGAAACATCACAGCCAACTGTTAATGATTTTGCAAGATTGAAAACACTTATTGAGGTGATAGCCTTTTTTCTTAACATTTCTGTTCAACTTGGCAACGTAGGTTGTACTTAAGGACTTTTGGGGTTAAAACACCAAGATATCTGCTTTATGTAAACATTTTTTGAGTGATTAATATGGTAACGATGAGGCACTCTGTGCAGTGCTATGCATGAATGCTTTTACGAGCATACTTTTAGGCATGCACTTTGAAGTACGGTAGGCATGCTATAATGCCGATATGGCAGGGATGGTTCGCGAAAGGTAATGGAATGTGCAAGAACCATCGGCATGATAAACAAACAAGTATAAAAAGCAGCAGTGTGCAGCGCAGAGAGAGAGAGATGAGTCTGTGTTGAGCAAGCAAAGAGGAACGTACAATAGTAGTAGTGTAAAGTAGTAACAAGTGTAAATTTGTAAATAATGCGATTGTTGGTTTTTGACTGCGTTTGCGCTGAGTAATTGAAGTGGTTAAGACTAATCAAGCAAAATCCAAAACGAACTTAGAGAAGTCAGCAACAACTCTAAACCAAATTTGTCTTCTCTTAAAACAACCCCAGATCCATAGAGCTGCTCACCTTTGACCGGAATTAAGTACCTCTCTCATCCTGAGGATGAGCCGGTAAGCACTGATTCCGTATATTCACGGCTCCAGAACGGAAGAAGGTTCTGGCTCTGGGGTCTTCGTTGAATCCACGGTGACTAGACGGTTCTTTGCCCTAGGCTCGCACGCATCTGTGTTTCAGGCAGAGGTGCGTGCGATACTTGAGGCGATAAACTTTGTCATAGAAAGTAGGTGGAGAGGCAGGTCTATCTGTGTCTGTAGCGACAGCCAAGCTGCGCTTATGGCCTGGACATCTCTCTAACCACTTCTACGCTAGTCAAGTGCTGCAAATCCAGGCTTAATTATGTCGGCAAATACAATAGCTTGATGCTTACCTGGGTCCCGGGACACGCAGGAATTGCGGGTAACGACACCTCGGATTCCTTAACTAGAATGGGCTCTGAGGCTGATTGTTTTCGGCCCTGAGCCTGTTCTGCCACTCCCATCTGCAGCCATCAAAGCCACTTTTAACGAATAGGTCACTATGACCCAAGAGCGAGCATGGCAGGCAGAATGAAACTTGTGCTTCCCGCCATATCCGACAAATGCTCACAGTTTCTTTTGTCACTAGGCAGAAGGGACTGCAGGCAGATGGTCGGGTTAATGACGGGCCAAGGGGGAAGTACATTTTTCTCAGCTCTAGAATTTCTTCTCTCAATTCTATACATCAGCTACACCAGCTGTCTAATAGCATTCTATAATATTTCAAGGACTTTCACCCAGCACATCCCCAACGAAAATTAATAGCCAAATCATTAATTTTGTACATTAAATTTTACATAACTCATTTCACAGCACAACATATGGCAGCAATTTGACATGAATATGTTAAAAAGAAAAATTAACAAAATTAACAGAAACCACAGCAACACTTAAGCAAAGCCAAACTTAGCGCAAAACAAGTGCACACATAATGAATGTCCCAACACTTTCAGACAATTTCGCTAGCGCCACTTATTCCTGTTCACATGACTATGAATACTTTTTCCATTAATGTTGTTGTTGTTGATATTTTTGGCTCCAAATGTGCGCACAACAATTGGCCGGTTAGTATTTCAGTTCATTGTTGTCGATGTGTCGAAGTGTAACGTCAACGCCAGCGGGCAGCGGTTACTATTAGCAGCGCCAACAAAAACTCATTGTGTCATGTGTTGCCTCCAGGCAGCAACATCAACAACAGTCAACAGCAGCAATGGCAGCAAAGTGTTTCGAGCGTGCAGCGTTTTCTGTTAGCAGCTGTTAGACGTTACAATTTTTCACCGCAAGGTATTTAATAATCCCAGCGAAACATGCGTGCGGCATGCGCCGCGGGCACAGCGCGTGTCGGCGTTGATGTGGCAAAACGTTTAGCCGGTGTGTGCGGGCGTGTGCGTCGGTGACTTTTATTAATTGGTTTAATTAAGCGTGATTGTTTGTTGCCTGCATTGGGCGCCACAGCGTCCGAGCTGGTGAGAGAAAGGGAAAAAACAAAAAAGAGAAAAGTTGTTCGTTAGAATGTAGTTGCCGGGGTGTTCGATATTCTTTCGAGTGTACGAGTATGTTCTGAGTTTGATTGAGTGATGACGGTATTTCATGCTTAGTTGATTTTGTTGGTTTTAATGTTTTGTATTTTGTTGTTGTTAATTTGATTTTGTAAAAACGCAAAAGTAGTTGTTTTAGCTTTTTTAGATTTGGCTTTTACATTTGCTTGCGTTCTGCAGCTGTTTTGCATTGTGTGAAGCGGTCATTTAATATTTTCAGCATTCTTAGTACTTTCTTTATAAGTTGTAGGGATTCAGTGTTCTATATAGTTAACAAATTTTTTAAAATAAGAATCATTTCTTCCTGAAATTAATGTGGCTGAAGTTGACTGCACTTGAAATAAGCGTTTTATAGTTTTTGAAAGTGGTTAAGGAATTTAACAAATTTTAAATATTTTTTAGACGCATTAAATTTAGACAGAAATATTTAAATTATAATATTAAAGTAAATATTGATTTTTGTATTTTATGTTTTTGTACAAAATAATACAAAAAAGTTTTAAAGCTCAGTTGAAAAACACTTCAAGCGTTCAATTTTTTAGAGCCACACTGGATCATCTCTTAATGCTGTGTGATTTTTTTTTGGGGGAATGCAAAATGCCAAAAATATTTAAATTATAATACTAAAGTATTTATTGATTTTAGTATTTTTTGGTTTTTGTAAAAAATAATATAAAAAAGTTTCAAAGCTTAGTTGAATACCACTTGAAGCCCTCGATTTTTTGAGTCACACTGGATCATCTTTTGAAGCTTTGTGATTTTTTTTTGGGGGGGTATGTCATTTTTGGTCCATGCAAATAAACGAAAAATATTGTTTTAATTTTTAATTTAATAATTTTATTTCATACTTAGTCGGTTCAAGTCAGCCTAGGTTCTTCTTCTTCTTGACTGGCAAGACAGCCCGATTACGAGACTAAGGCGAATGTTTTTTACAAGGCTGGAAGGGACCTACAGTTTTATGCCGATTCCGAACGGCGAGTTGGGAGCTTTTTCATAAGCAATTTTACTCTCAGAGGTTTGCCATTTCCTGCTGAGAGGACAGCCGCCGAAAAAAAATTGTTGTTTTTCTTTTTTTTCGGTGTTAACGCAACGGAGTATTGAACTCGCGGAGTCTTGACTCGCGGCCCAAACGTACTAGCCAGCTGAGCTACGGCGGCTGCCTAGGATAGGTAAGGTTGGATATCAGAAATCCCTCACTTAGGGCAAGATACTGGCCCATTGTGATACCATATACAGCTTAAGCTAACTATGTTGTTCCTGGTCAAGCCATCTGGACGAGGGGCGGTGCTGGGCAGTGACAGAGGAGATGCTGTACGCCTTCTTCCTCTTCAGCACAGTCGCAGCTTCTACAGAAGTCTCTTGTATCTGATGGGGTGTGCTCCAATTAACCAGTGTACTGGAGGGTTCTTGTTAAAATGGATATCTCCGTCCTTTTGAGGTCCTCCTGGACTCGCAGTCCGCTTCCTGTCGTATGCCGGCCATGTGAGCCTAGCTGTTGCGCATGAGGAGAGATTATGCCAACGCTCCCGAGCTGTTCGGATTGCATACGTTCTGGCGCAATGTCTGAATGTGGCCAGCGGTATGAGTGGTCGTGCCTTTCCTGGCCAGCTCGTCCGCTTTGCAGTTACCTTCAATGTTACGGTGTCCAGGCACCCAGATTAGGTGAATACTGTAGTGCTTGCCCATCTCGTTTAGAGATCTGTGGCACTCAGTGAGAGACTTTATGTTATCCACGCACGAAATCAGAGCTTTCAGCGCCGCTTGGCTGTCAGAGAAGATGAAGACTTGGTTCCTTCTGTTAGGCGTTGGGTTCAGGTGCAGAGTGGAATCCTGGATGGCAATCATCTCTGTCTGATATACGGAAGTCGGAAAGAGATTTCAATCTCAAGGTCTGGGGAAAAAACGCCTCCACCAACTTTCCCGTCCAGCGTAGATCCGTCTGTGAAAAATTTGATCGCATCTCGTATCTTCGGAGGTCGATCGAACCACTCCTGTCTGTTTGGTATGGAGACATCATATTCTTTGTCAAAGGCCAAAGCAGGTATACGGTAGTCTGTATTTTGGGGGATTGATATAGGAGCCTGCGTTCCCACGATGAGGAAGTGTCCAAAACTTCCCGTGTGCCAAGACCTAGACTCCCTAAGTTTAAAATTCTAATACGCCTAAAAGTATGCAGTCAAAAGTTTTTACCCACTCTGCAATCTTAACTATAATGTTTGTAGGGGTTCTAACTTTATATAAATTTATTTATTTATTATTTCATTTATATTATTTCTCGGGCATCACAATGGGCCTTTGGGGCCTGCGAGTGTACTTGCTGAGAACCAG
This sequence comes from Melieria omissa, assembly GCA_963971225.1. Lineage (NCBI taxonomy): Eukaryota > Metazoa > Arthropoda > Insecta > Diptera > Ulidiidae > Melieria > Melieria omissa. Next base: position 105,786,222 of record OZ020267.1, on the reverse strand, counting down.
CAAGCCGCCTGTCTTACCTAACCTATTTATTTATTTCTTCTTCTTTCTATCTTTCAGTTTACGCAAACAATTTTCTTCTTTCTTCTTTCTAATAACGAAAAAATAGCCATAACCACTTAAAAAAAAATTATTAAAAAATTACCAAAAAGCTCAAATAAAAATACCAAAATATTCAAAACAAACAAACATAAAAATATTTCAGCATTGGCTGGTCTATAGAGCCATTAAATCGCCTCCACCGTATACCAAAGCAACACCGACACTAATAATTTCGCTTTATTGCGTCTGTAATGCAGTGCCAACGAAAAGTCCTTAAGGATTTTTATTTGTAGATATTCTTTTGACTGCGGGCAAGTATCTGAGCAAAAAGCCAGTGGCATCAATAATGCCCAAATAAAGTGCCCAGCATGAAGCAGTGGTCGCACACAGGCATACACACACACACACACACACACACAAACACACAGACACATTTACTCCGCTCCACAGCGCAGCGCAGCGCGTTTCAAACGAAGCTTTCAATGCATTTGACTTATGTGCATTGCTATCACAAACTTCAAATATATTAAATGATTTTTGCAACTATTTTCTTCTCGAGCTGAGAGAATTGCGGTCGGTAATCTTTGAGGAATTGCTAGTCAATATTTGCAATTTATTCTTTGTATGCGCGCAAAAATTTCGCATATTTTCTCGCTTTGCTGATGTATATTTTTTGGGCGACACTGGCCTGGCCTGTGAAAATTGCGCTGCGTTCATAACGTTTCGACAGCTTTTCGCTGTCCTTTGACAGTGTGCAGTGCAGTGATGCTGAAGGCCCTGGACTATGGAGAATATGCATTGCCATGCTGCAAGTTATGCGATTTCATCAGCGAGAATGCGGCAAAAATGCATTTTGATTATTTGCCGCTGAGGAGCAGAAAGTTGTAATGATGCCTTAATGTGAGAGTGAAAGGAAGCACTGAAATTGAAATTCCAACATTTCGGAATATTAAATATTTTATATGCCTTTTTGCTACTCCAGACTAAGGCAGATATGTATCTAACCCTTTCAAAATAAATAGTTCCAAACTTTCACATTTTAATCAGAAAAGCCAATGAATTAGCAACGAAACCTCAAAAATTACAAAGAAATGCCACTTTTCCATAAGGACTGTGTCAGACGTACAACCATCCATTTGAAGATAAGAAGCATCTAACTTTCCATTGAGGTCAATTGCATCATAAAATAGCCCACTTTTTCATACCGAATATTGCTGCCTATTTTGCAGCATAGCAAATTTATTTGAAACCACTTTAAAATTTCATAACTCGCTAAAAAACGATGCAGCTCACAGTCACTGCAACTGAAATTGCAAAACGTTTATGAAATTCTGTGTACAAAAGCCGCTCGCAAAGCTCGCCTTGTTCGGCGCGGCACTAAATAGCCAACAACAAAAATTCTGGACAAAAGGACAACTCAAGAAAAAACACACTAATGACACTAGAAGAAAAAGTGAAACAAAAAAACTTGAACAGAAATTCTTGTCAAAAACACTCAAAACCCATTAGCAACACTTTTTATGTTGTTGCAATTGTTATTGTTGTTGTGCTTGTAGACACTGTTGGTTTTTTGCCAGTTTAGGTCATTTGCACAAGGCGGAGGCCATTTTTGCATATTCTCAGGCGACACTAACAACTAAACAAAAAAACTGCACAGCCTACTTAACTCTCTCGAGTGCAGGCAAATGAGAGGCTGTGTTGGTATGTTTGTGAGCTGGCAGTGAGAATCAAACAAAAAAGTGATATTGTAACTTTTGTCTGAACAGTTAGAAAAGCAACAACAATCTTATAAGGGACAGGAAAATGAGTGTAGTTGACGAGAGGACAGTTGCAAGTGTGAAACAGGCGAGGCTAGAGAACGGTTTAAAAATAAGAGAGGGACCAATGGAGAGATATATAATTACGAAGTGAGATGTGGGGTTATTTGGTAGTTTAAGATCTGGTATGACAATAAAAGCATCAATAAAAGCAGCCGCCGTAGCTCAGTGCGTTGAGCCGCGAGTCAAGACTCCGCGAGTTCAATACTCTGTTATGGTAACACCGAAAAAAAAGGAAAATAGAACTGTTTCTTTCGGCGGCTGTCCTCTCAGCAGGAAGTGACAAACCTCTGAGAGTAAAATTGCATATGAAAAAGCTCCCAACTCGCCGTTCGGAATCGGCATAAAACTGTAGGTCTCCTCCAACCTTGTAAAAAACATTCGTACGCACAACACGGTTGGTTGCGGGTCTTAGTCTCGTAATCGGGCTGTCGTGCCAGTCAAGAAGAAGAAGATGATAATAATATTCCAAAAATTTCAAAAAATGTCAAATTTGTATGTTGTTTCTGAAACTACGGCACGCAGAAAAATTAGAAACAGAAGGGCACTTGAACAGATGAAATTTAAGAGGAAAGAACAAATGTTCGAATAGATGAATTTGAAGGCATATGAACGGACACTAAAAAGTATGATGATGAGTTTGTTTGAAGATAGATAAGACTAAAGATATGAATTTAAAATCGTTGGGTCACGCGGAGAGCCAACGGATATAAAATGATTGAGAGCAAAATTTAATGGAAAGGGATACCCAAATATTTACAGACAGATCTACAAACATATGGGTAGATGATACCATCGATCACTTAAACGAAAAAGAATGCCTAGTATAGAATACTAGATATACAGACAAATCTATAGACGGCTGAAAGAAACTAATAAAGAAGAACACAGAAAAGCTGTCTCAGACAGATGTCCGAATCGTTGCTGCTATTAAGATACATGAAAAGCTAAAGGAGATACAATAATCGAGAGAAACGATGAATGTCAACTTGAACTTGAATATACAGAAAGATTGACAAACGTGTGGACAAACATTACAAATGATCAATTGAACGTCTGAGAGGAACTAGTAAGGAATAGAAAAACACAGAAAATCTGTCCCAGATGGATGTCAGAATTGTTGCTGCTGTTGAGGCACACAAATCGACAAAGGAGATAAAATTATGCAAACGAATGTCTATTCTAATTATCAAATTATCAATTGAACGACTGAAAGGGAGCTACGAAAAGCTGTCCCAGACTGATGTTAGAATCGTTGCTGCTGTTTAGACATTCGGAAGGCCAAAAGATATCAAATATTTAAGATATAATATGAATGAAAAATTGGATACACTAATATATAAAAAGATTTGTAGACGTCTGGATAGACTTTACAAATGATTACATTTAATTCTGTTTTCACACGATCTTTTTTATAGGGTTTTGATTTAACACGGTTTGAAAATAAAAAAATTTTTAATTTGTCGTGCTAAATAGAATAAAGTTGTGTAAAAAAATTAAAAATTTTTTTATTTTCAAATCGTGTTAAATAAAAACCGTGTAAAGAAAGACCGTGTAAAAACAGAATTAGGTGTAATTGAACGACTGAGAGCAATTATAAAGGAATATAAATATGTACACAGAAAAGCTGCACCAGATAGATGTCAGAAAAGTTGCTACTGTTGAGGCACATAGATCGACAATGGAGATTAAATGATGCAAAAAAACAAAATGACAAACAGACAAAGCTATAGACGTCTGGATAGACTTCACAAATGAATAATTGAACGACTGAATGGACCTAAGACAAGCTGCCTTAGATACATGTTACCATTGTTGCTGCTGTTTTGACATTCGGAAGACCAAAGAAGATCAAATAAACGAAAGAAAAGATGAATGAAAAATGGATGCGCGAACATAAAGAAAGATGTACAGACGTCTGAATAGACTTTACAAACGATCAATTGGACGTCTGAGAGAAACTGGAATAAAAATACACAGAAAAGCTGTCCCAGACAGAGGTCAGAATGAAGGAAAGTCTAAATACAGTCGTGTCTGGATATAGTGAACTAATTATTGCAAGGCCTGTTCACAGTATCGAGGTTGTTCACTATATCAAGGTTAACATTTTTGTTCAAAAACTCGTTTTATTTGCTCAAAAAACACTTTTTTTTTTTTATGAAAATTTTGTTCAATATTTAGAGACTCCATATCAAAATTTGGCTGTTCACTAAGCCCAGACACGACTGTATTGTGTCTAATGTCTCTCTAGATTTTGTTTATAAATTCCAAAAAAAACTATATAAATTAAATAAATTTTTAAAATTTTTAATTAATTTCTTCAACTAATTTTTATTAATCCTTGAACTTTTTTGAGCATTAATTTAAATTATATTTTTTCCTTTCTTTCCTAACATTTTATTAGCATTATTACTTTCTTTGTATCAATATTTATGTTATGTAAATTTAATAAATAAGTTGAAATTTTTTGCAAAAATTCAAAATTTGTTAAATGATCAAAGTGCAAATTATACCAAAACAAATTAAAAAAGAAAGACTATTAATGTTGGGAAGATGTACACAGCAAGCTATAGCTTTTATTTCTCATATCCATGTTCCTTTGAGTCATTTTAAAACAAAATTCTGAACTTCATTCAACTCACTTTGGCATTAAAATCTGATCCCATGGGAATATTTTACCTACGTAGCACAATTTTTCTGTCTACATCTTCATAATTTTAATACTCTTCCTTTTTAAATTTGTTTTGGCATACTTTGCACTTTCATCATTCATAAAATTTTGCATTTTCTCACCATATTTGTGTTCGTCTCCTAGTCTAATTTTCCATTTTTTTTTTATCTTTTTGTCACATCTAAAAAATATGCCAAAAAAGTGTTCCTTCTAATTGTTTCCAAGCTAATTTTCAATCGTTTATTCTACCTCTTCCAGTGCTTTGGGCTTCTTCTCTTTGTTTAGCATCTTTGTGCAATATTTTGCCGTTTCCCTCTTTGCCAGGTTTTTGTTCCTCTTCTTCTCAAAGAGACATTGTTGGTGCACATGGAAGTCGTTCAACATGCCCCAAGGCATTGCGTTTACACTAGAAATTAACCTACTTCTAGTTGCAACAAAAACAACAACAACAACAACAAAGTGCAAATGGCAATTGCTGTCGCCTGTTGTAAGACGAACGCTGGGCGCAAACTGTAAGCAAACTAAAATTTGCTGCATATTCTGTTGCATGTCAGCGACAGCAGCAGCGGCGGCAGCTGGAGCAGCAGTTGTCGCCACATCCTAAAGCAATGCGTTTTCGTTGTCGCCTACGCAACACCAACAACAACAACAACGCACAGCTATTACAATTCTCATTTTCTTCTTTTTTTTTCTGTGCCACTGTTGCCAGCTTGCAGCGAGGCCACGCGGTGTCTTACGAGTGTATCTGTGTGTCTCTATGTGTCTCTTTGGGTGTTTGTGAAAATGTTGCACATTGCGCGCACATAAAGGGATGAGATGGTCTCCCACAAATGTTGCATGTACGGCAAGAATTTACAACAGCAATTTCGGAATTTCTACTTTTTCTTCAGACAGTTTTTGTGTGGCGGCAGTTGCAGAAGCTGACTGCTGCTCTGTGATGTCGTGTGGTTGGGTGAAAGTGGGCACTTCACCCAGAGCTGCTTTTTTATTGTATTTGCCATTTTTGCATTTCGCTGCACACTTTGTTGCTACCACACACACTCGCCCACACATTTGCAATTTGCACATTTGCAGGCGCCAAGTTGCATGTTGCAAGTGGCAACGCTCGGCACAGTTACAAGTTGCACCAGTGATGTATTGTAATTTCATTCCACCTACGGCCGTTTTGAGGGCGAGCGCTGTGCACTTTTTATGCAAAATTTCTCATTATGATAACCTCGTGATGACAAACAGTAAAACGTCGAAGGAGTCAACTATGCCAGGTTGAAATTGGTGAAATGTGAAAATGTTGCATAGCTCTGGAGCCATGGTGGGTCCTATGATGTGATGAAAAGTGCAGATTTTTGTGGAATTGAAAAAATTGTTAGTGGTTTGAAGAGACTCTGGACCATCGGTAAGCTGTATATGTCATAAGAATCGGTGCTGCAGTTCATGTCCATATCTCAAATAGTTTGCTGGCAGAGAAAATCATTCGATTGTGCTGCTGATTCTGATCACAAAATATTTTTAAAATTTAATTGCAGACTGAGTCAATGTGTTAAATTTGTAATAAATTTTCTATGGTACCGAGTATAAATCTGTAATATCTGAACGCTTCTTCACGTCAATCTCAAAAAGCTTTATTCACTTATTTTTTCTTATCTCGTGAACGAATTGTTTTGATATTTCTTGCATAACTCAGGCTGTGGGCTACAGAATGTTAGTCATGTTGTATGAATTTTTATTATTTACAATTTACTAATTATTTATTGGACATAAGAGTCCCATATGAAACTTTCATTCAATCTGTAATATTTTTGGTATTTAAAAAAAAGTCAAAATTCTTGCGACACCTTGGTTCCATAGTACTGAAAAGGTTTAGGCAAAACGCATATAATTCAGTTAAAACCTTTACCCTTCAAGCACTTTCCTCACTCCTAAGTTAGCTTTCTAATAATGTCTTATTTTCCTGAAATTTCTATGCATCATGTCAAGGTAAAACGTAAGCACCATCGCTACAAAAGTAGCAAAGGCCATAGCAGCCAAAATTATTTGCATGACTGCGAAAAGCGAATTCGTTTAGTTTGACATTTTTTACTTGTGTGTCACATTTTGTCTCATTGTGTGTCTTATGTGATGATTTCTCTACGCTGTCTTCACTCCCTAAACCATACCAATGCTCCAAGTTATGTGCTTTCATTATGCTTTAGTTTGGCATATCTTGGGAAATTATGTTATGCAGGCCGCTATATGCACAACTTTCTCTATTTAGCAGACTGTTACATATGTGTTACATACATGTGTGTGCATACATTTGGGGCCACATGCCAGGTTTCTAAGTAATTTTGGTAATTACAACTTCCCCTTGGGATATCATAACGCTGCAGCAGCCGCAAGTCTACACATATTTTGAGTAGTGTGCAGAGAAGTGGGAATGTAAAATGTAGCATTTGGTATCTTGCGGCGTTAAAATTAAGTGCGCGCTTTATTAAAATGTTTGCCGCTGTTATTTAAAGTGTTAGTTATTAGCACTAAAGTAGTTAGTGCAAAAGTTACATAAAATCATAAAAGAATAGATGCACGCAGAACCAGCGCAATGCTTCTAATTAGAAGAGGTTTTTTCTTAGCATTGGATCTTTGTAGAATATAAGAACAAAGCCAGGGCAGAAGATTAGCGCAGCGAAAAAAGTCATTGACAGATCGATTACAGTACACTATAAGCAATTTTTCGCCTATAAAATTAGACTTCCTTTTTGTATTAAAAATTGATGTACTCTAAATATCCATCACTCATACGCCCCGTGAGGTGAGGTTTGCCAAACTAGACACTTTCAGAGACTTTTATAATAAGGTTGAAGGTATGAAGGAGTCAGCAAGATTGTGTAGGGTTCTACAAAGAGACCGAATGGTTAAGCTTGATTCTCTCCGCCTGCCTGATGGCCTCTAAATCGGAGACCTATAACACTCTCCTAGCGAACCATTTTCCGGGAAGCAGGATAATTCCCAATTTGGTGGCCAATTGTGAGGTAAATGACACAGGTAAAAGGACTAAAAAGCTTAACTGGTTTTCCGCGTCAGAAGTAGTAACGGAGGAGGCGGTAAGGTTTTCATTTTCCTCCTTCGAAAACTACAAGCCCCCAAGACCTGATAAAGTTTACCCGATAATGCTGAAGAGGGGTGGAAACAAGCTGATGAGACCTCTTACAAAGATCTTCATGGCTTGCCTTGCGCATGGTTACATTCCAATTCTTTGGCGACAGGTCAGAGTGGTCTTCATTCTCAAACCAGGGACAGGTGACTATACGCTGTCCAAGAGCTTTAAGCCAATCAGCCTGACTTCTTTCATGCTGAAAAGCTTAGAGCGAATGGTAGAAAAGCACATCCGAGCGAAGGTGCTGACAGGGAGCCCACTCAGTAGAAACCAACACGCTTACCAGCCCTACATGACATTGTATCCAAGATTGAAGTAGGGCTGGCAGCTGACCAGTACACTTTGGGCGTATTTGTGGATATTGAAGGGGCTTTTGACAATGCAACCTTTGACTCGATATGCTCAGCAGCCAGAATGCATGGGGAAAATGAGACCTTGATAAGGTGGATCCGCTCCATGCTCTCAGGAAGATTGCTAACCGTTGGTAAGAGTAATAGCAATTCGGTTACGGCAGAGATCGGACGGGGATGTCCGGAGGGTGGTGTCCTCTCTCCGCTGCTATGGTGGTCGTGCTCGACTCTCTACTAAGAGAGATGCAGGATCCCGGAGATCATGTCCAAGCATACGCGGGCGATGTCTGTGCACTAGTATCAGGCTGATCCCTCAGGATGATTTGCAAAAAAATGAAGAAAGTCCTGGATAAGATTGATTGATTTACTGGTGCATAGGACAGGGTCTTTCCGTCAATCCCAGTAAAACGACTCTGGTCCTATTTACTGAAATAGGATATGAAATATCTAGGGGTAATCCTAGATAGGAAACTAATGTTGAAGATGCATGTCTTGACGAAGGTAGACCGTGCGCTGAAGGTTTTCCAACAGTGCCGTCGAGCTTTTAGCAAGACCTGGGTCCTGAAGCCTGCGGTGGTCCTTTGGATATAGACCGCACTCATCAGGCCCATAATAACGTACGTATCGGTAGTCTGGTGGAGACGAACAATGGTTAAGTCAACAGCTTTGGCTTTGAACAAGCTACAAAGAAGTGTATGTATATGCATTACGGGTGCCATGAGCACTGTCTCAGGTGACGCTCTTTATGCCATGCTTGACCTGCTTCTAGACATGTCGGGTGTATTCTTATGGATACTGGTACGACAACAAGGACTCGGGTTATAGATAAATCTTGAAGAGGTTGTCAGCACAATATCCGTTGCTGCTGGCCCCTAAGGATTGCCTAATACCCGTAGTATCCTTTGGGAGAAACTTTGAAGTGAGGTTCCCAACGAGCAGCCAATGGGACAACCGAGAGGCCATGCTAGGAGATCTGACGGATATTTTCTTCACTGACGGATCCAAGATCGATAAAGGTACTGGAGCTGGATGGCACCTCGAAGGAAGTGTCAGTTGCTACTACTCACTAGGTGGGCTGACTACCGTCTTTCAGATGGAAATCTTCGGCATTTTGAAGGTAGCGGAATGGATAATCTGGAGGAAATGGTGCGGGAAACATATAGGAGTCTGTAGTGACTGTCAAGCTGCACTTAAGGCGCTGCAGAACGCGCGTGTTACCTCTTAGATTGTCCAAGAATGTAAGGTGATGCTAAAATCAGTCGCGAGACGTAATAAGCTCCAGAAGCTGAGAAGAAAAGACCTGCGACGAATGGTCGGGTTAATCACAGGACACAATCCATGGGGGCGACATATGGCCAACACGGGCATCAATGAAGATCCGAATTGCGTGTCTTGCCTGGAGGAGGTAGATAGTACAGAGCACTTTCGCTGTGCATGTCCTGCCTTCTCTAGAACGAGATTGCGCACGCTGGGTTCAGATGCTATGAGAATGGACGAAGTTCATTCTCTCGCCCTGTGTGATCTCCTTAGATTCATTAATGAGTCCGGGAAGTTTGCACAGGAGAACTTATAACCCTCTCTCCCTTTCCACCCACTTTCTCTTTTTCTTTTCCCATCTCCTCTATCAACATTTTTCCTTAACCTTAAGTACAATGGGCTATAAAGCCTGAGTGCTTGAGGTAATGACCTCCCTTAGGTTATTTCTTCGGCTCCCCTTCACATCCATCCATCCATCCATACGCCCCGTGTGGTGACTTGCAAAGGTGAATCTTTCATATATAAAACAATCATATAAATTGAGATATAAAAATAGACTTCGTTTTGTATTTAAATTTCGTATATATCCATTACCCATACGCCCCGTGTGGTAGTTTACAAAGAATAACTTTTATCTATAAAAACCTAATTTAATTGTATTTTCTTTTATATTAAAATTGTTCATACGTGCATTAAGTATGCAAGGCAACCATATCACATTTGCACACACTTTTACTGAAATAATTGCACGACAATTGTTATTTATTTGTCAACATTTAATGAGAACATCATAAAACGTATTTAATTTCTTTATATCAGACGCTAGGCAAATGCGCAGCTACGAGTCGACACATGACAAATACAAATACACATATGTATTTATGCTTCACTCATAAGGAACGTAACAACGTAACATTGCCAACGTCATAAATAAAATTGCACAAAGGAAGTATTGAAGTTTATGGGCAAACATTTCATTTAATGACAAAAGCAAATGCAAACGAGCTGATGTGAAAACAAAAGCAAAAATATAACAAAAAACACTTTTAAGCTGTGCATTGTTGTTGTTGTCATTTTGTGCTCATTACCGAGGGCATTGTTGAATGTGGCTTTGCGTTGGCTGTTGTTGTTTTGAGTCATTACAATTGTACTGCTTGCCGATTTGATGTTTCGTCGTTTGTACAATTGCGTTGCTTTCAACTAGTTACGTCTTGTGATTTGTTTTTTTTTGTGGCTGCGCATTTACGGTGCGAGTGGTTGCTATTTTTGTTTTAATAAATATCAACAACGATACATACATACATGCATACACATACATGGGGAGCCAACACATTTATGGAAGAAATACTTTTGGGCAGCAATGAGAGCAAGTGAGTGAAAATTGATTGTATTTCAAACGATATTTGAGTCTTATTTATTTTTGTATTTTTTCTTAGAATTTTATATAAACAACTGTAATAGCTGTTGATTGTTGTTATCTGTGCCACATATCAAATAAATTCTGTAAAAAGTTGATATGAATGTTGAAAATGTGTTTATTCTATGCGATTTTTTTCGTAATGAGTATTCACTATTTTAGTTGGAAGAGTACGCAGTGGAAGCAAATAATAGATACTCACATGTAAATATATATATATGTGTATACATATATGTAAGCATTTCGGTTTATGCACGAATGCCAGTAGACAGTCTGCCACTTGAGCTGGCAGCGAAATCTGATACTTCGACATTTATGTGTTCATATTATTGTTCATGCGTATTCGTATTTATTTTCCTCAATTGGTTTATGTTGTCGTTATTGTTGTTTGTTGTTCTTGTTGTTATTTGTTGTCCTTGTTTGTTGTTTATATTTACTATAACCATTTTGATTGTTGCCCTGTTATGGTTGGTCGAAAAATTTTCTTTCAATACAATTAAACACTCTAATGATTTGCATGTAATTGGTAATCCAATACTTGTGCCAACACTACAAACCAGCATTAAACTATGAAAACAACAACAGCAACAAAAATATATGCAAATATAAGGAACAACAATAATAATGACAACAAAAATGTATTTAAACATATTAAGAGTATTTGAATTTATGATATGCTGACGAAATTATTGACATATTATGGCGAGTACACTGAGAGAAATGTACTTGACAAATTTTTGTATTGAGAAAAAACTTACAAAACTTACTTACAGCTTATAGTTAAAGCTATCTTATCAACGTCATGGCATGGCATGTTTGTGGTTTCAGTATTCGACAAAGACAAATCACACAATAAACTAGTCGTGGGACCTCTGTGAGGTATACTTTGAAAATTCAAGAACAGAAGGGAGTTTTTTGTTGACAAGAAAGCGGCAACCCTTTTCTATGAAATTTTTTACTTTTGTCACTTAAGAAGTGGAATTCTTTCAACTGCCGTCAATGTAGTGAGTTCCAAACGGATATTTATGAGCTAGCATGGGACTATGGAACCTGCCTGACCAATCTATTTATTTCTATGAACTATAGAACTGAAAGAGTGCAGTATTTTCCATCCCTTTACTCCGGAACGTCTTATTTTATGTTTACATTTGCCAAAAAAATTAGAAGACTAGCATTTATTATTTTAAATTATATTCAAAATGGGAAGGTTAATAGGATTTCGAAAATACATTCTAATTTTTGCTTTGTACAAACCCAAAAGTTGATAACCTCACAACTCCGATTGTTGGGGAGGCGCCCTCTGTTGGTGAACTTTTGAACTTTAATTAATTTTGTATTTTTTGTACTTAAGAATGCTGCCGATCGCTGAATAAATTATTGAAATCGGTTTAGTAGTTTCCGAGACACGATGTTGTCTCGCATATATATATTTGCAAGTGGGGAGCCAATGGCATAGAAAATGACCAGTTTTGTATGGCAGCCGTCTTAAGACTTGGAGTTAGCGGGTAGGTATGTTTGGAAGAAACATTCGGAAGAGAAAATAAATGGGTGTCGGTCATACATTTGATACATCTGGAGGCTGCCTGGGAGCAATGGGAGCCCATTTTATAAAAACGACCATTTTGTATGGGAGCCCCATCAAGGGTTGGAGATGGCATATAAATATGTTTGAAAGAAATGTTCAGTAGAGAAAACTAGTGAGGGTCATTCATATATTTTAACCCTCTAAGAACAACTTCTGACCAGCGTTGGAGCAATTTGTCGAATTTCCCAGCTTTTTTGTGAACTTTGACCTCGATGCGACGCCATTTAGCCTCACCCTAGCCCCAAAATTTGTTACTTCATGCACTTTTTCACCAATCCGCAAAAAATGACAGATTGTGAAGCATCGAAATTGAAAAATCGTGCACTAAATCCAGCCTACTGCCCACTTGTAACGTTTCAAAAAACATTGTAACTCAGAAACTACTTGATCAATTTGAATAATTTATTCAGCAATAGGCAACATTCTTTATTACAAAAAATACAAAATTATTTAAAGTAGGCAATTTCAGCAACAGAGGGCGCCTACTATACAAATGAAGTTCAAATCGGAATGCCAGAATGCCTTCAGTCGCTGAATACAATCAACGAGGAGAAATCATCAAATTCGGCTTCTTGTCTGGCCACACTGGTCTACAATTCAAAAAGGATTGAAGCGGTCTTGATGGGAACACGGTGTCTGGTACTTCTAAAAGTAAATTCAACAATTTTTAACTAGTCTTGATAGGAAGGCAATAAAATGCACTAATGATCAATGAATCGCTTGAAATGACTCAAAGATCTTATGATCACTGTTGCAGGTATTTGCATACTCACAGGAGCCTCTAAAATTTATAAGGCTCTAATATTTGTAAACAATTTCTATCAGATCCATCAATGCTTCTACGAAACGACTCCGATACTTACTTAGATTAAAAAACAGATTGATTCTTGCTTTGTTTGTTGTTGGTTTTTTATGCATTTACAATAGATCCTTCAATTTTCTCTGATTTTGATGATTTTTCTACATGTACTGTTATGTTGCAAAGTTTATAATAACAATTAGACATAATACTAACTAAATACTTGTGCCTAACAAAATGGCAAACTGCATGCTTTCATGTACCATAAACACATTCACTACTATGAGTTGCTGTAAATATGTGACCATCTGACTGTAAGTTGGCCAGCCTGCATGTTTGACAAAGTGCAAATCATATGATTTCATTTAATACAACAATAAAATATGAAATGTCTATATTTGAAATACAAATTTCAATATAGCCGATTGCAATGTCCTTTGCTGCCCGCACGCTCACATACACACATACACACTCAAACAGACACAGACACACAAAAGGCAACGTAAGACAACAGGAGACACTGGCAAATTGCTGGAACATTTGCAAATTAGTTTTGTGCTTGTCGAAATTCGGACATACAATTACTTTTGAAAGATGCATACATACATTGTATTGGGTTGGCAAATATTTGATCTTCATGCAAATATGTGCAGCACAAATAGTTGAAAACAAATAATATGGCTGCTCATATGGGGACAATGTGACGTTAGTGTTGGTGTGTGATATTTTGTTCGTAGATAAGCCAAGATGTAAGATAATGCAAATAATTACACACACACACACACGCAGCGATATGCGAGTGCACCGAGTTATAATTAATATGAATTAGATTAAATAGTAAAGCTTCAAGGAGCTGCTGCCAATGCGTCTTTGAAGCATTTCAGAGCTTTTTTAGTCAAAGTGTAGTTAACTTATAGTTTGACCGATGCTAAAGGTGTGTGACACCACTAGATCTGGACTATCCAGGGAAATCTAAGGAAACAAATGTCTTATCATATAGTCATTTTATGATAGAAATGGGGCGTAAAGTACTGATTTGGCGGATCGTGGGTTTTCAGAGAAAACTTAGAGCAAATCTGTACCGTCATTTCCTGTTTTCTGTACTTCCTGTCCTACCATAGTTAAGCTGAATTTGACTTTGTTGACTTTATTTATGTCATTCATACGCCCCAGTTCACATAAACCTATCAAGAATCAAATAAATTACGAAATCAAACGTAACATAAATCTTTGTAAATGTTATTATAAAATTTTTTTAACAGCTTTTAATACAAATTTAGCAAATTTCTGTCACTCATACGCCCAGTGCAAGGATATGTAAAGAAGAACCTTTCATGCATGCAAAATCGAGTCAATTTAGATACTAAATTTATATCGATTTCTTGTTTTATTATCATTTCCTTCTATATCCTCCTATAGTTAGAGACTAATGTCGCTTATACGCAACGTAAGCTGATATGCAAAGAAGAACTTTTCAAAGATAAAAAATCGAATCAAATGAGATTCGAAATTTATTTGATTTCTTTTTGTATCATCGCTTTCGTATGTATCCTTCTATAGTTAGGAGCTTCTTCTTATAGTAAGATAGTTATGTCACTCATACGCTTCGTACGCTGATATGCAAAAAAGAACCTTTCAGACATAAAAATTTGAGTCCATTAGGATGCCAAATTTATTTGATTTCTTGCGGTAGTATCATTTGCGTTTGTATCCTCTAACAGTGAGAGACTAATGTCACTCATACGCAAAGTACGCTGATATGTAAAGAAGGACATTGCGTGTATAAAAAATCAAATCAAATAAGATTCAAACTTAATTTGATTCCTTTTTGTACCATTACCTTTGTCCGTTGCTCTTTTAGAGGTAGAAGCTGCCTTCATTCATACGCCCCGTATGCTCTTATGCAAAGAATATCCTTTCATATCATACATTCTAAATTGATTCAAATAATATACCAAATTTATCTGATTTCTTATTGTATTATCACTTCCTTCTGTATTATTCCATAGTTAGGAGCTTCCTCCTATAGTTAGAGACTTATGTTACTCATACGCCCAGTACGGTTCATAAACAACAAATCTAATTAATTAAAATACCAAATTTATTTCATTTTTTTTGTACTCTTATTTCATTTTGTATAGAACTGGGACTTTATCACACTTGTAGAACCACAGAACTACTCATAAAACGGCCCTGAAATTACTAACACACATTTTAACTGCCATTAAACACCTTTAATACCAAAACCACTGCTTTACAATACGACTTCACGACAATATCGTGAACACAAAACAATAAAAATAACAACCAATACAACCAAACCATCAAAACGGATACAAATGCCATGAGAAATGGGCATTAAAATTTGCTAATGATGTTTCAGGCAAATTGTATACATAGTACTCAATATAGAGTGGCGGCTTACTTTACTCATTAACTTTTGTTGCATACGAAATGCTATAAAATAATAAGGTTTTCTATGAACGAAAATGCGCTACACTTGCGTGAAAAATTATGCAAGAAATAATGTGTTAAGCTCGTGCTTCGAGTTCACCCTCCATCTCCATCTGAAGTGTTGCTGTAATAAGAAACGATTTTGGCTCTACAGTTTGCCTCCAAAGTGTTTACAGGTGCGTGAAGTAATACAGCGACAAGCACACACACACATAGAGAGATACGCTGAGCCAGCGTTAAAGTTATGCTACCTGACTGCTCAGCCACTTGCGGTGTGCTCTGAAGGCAACAACAACAGCAACAACAACAGCAACAACTGCAGCAATAATGAATTAACGAATTTCCGAAAACAACAACAAGAACAACATCGACAACGCCACGTCAACAGCCGCTGCAGCAATAACAACAAATTTATATGCAAAAACAATAAAATTTTACGATAACGCATAAATTATGTTTCAATTTGTATGCGTGTTGATGAGCGTCAAGACGAAGTGTTGCTGCACGGAAGCGAATTTGCGCAAAATGTGCGCTGCAGCATGTAGACGTGGATTGTGGTGTTTATTGTTGCTGTTGTTGTGGTTGTTGTGGTTGTTGTTATTGCCTATGGCTGGTGGCTGTCGCTGCGGTTGATGATGATAAACCGTTGAGGCCTTGTCATAATTATGACTGAGGTAATGTGTGTGTGTGTGTGTGCTGCAACAGCAACAAAAACGCCAACAGCAACAATAACAAGTTTTAACAACTTATACGATTATGCTGGCAACATTGCCATTGCCCTGCATGTGCAGCAGTTTTAGGCGCTTAACGACTAAATCCGCCACACAGCTATTAGACGCCAACATATTTGTGCGCTCTGCAAGATTGCTATGTCTATGCGTGTGCGTGCGTGTGTATGTGTGTGTTGGTGTTGCATTGCTAAATATGTGCCATAAATCTACAAGCACATAATTAATAACAATTAATTGTACACTAAGCCCACGCTCAGTCGCAACGGCACACTGTCGCGCTCACTCAGGCGCTCGCACACGCTGCCATGGCACGCCGACTGTCGACCACGTTGTGTGTGCCTCAATCAGCGACTATTATCGCGCTGGCTGGCCGCATATTAAAGTGCGGCTTAATTATTTAACCTGCCATAACTACAACAGCAACAACCACTACAGAACTGTTATAATTATTGTTTATTGTTGTTGTGGAAATTATGAAATGTCTGACGATGGTGGCCGCCTTGCCATTGTAGCTGGCATTAATTGAATTGATAGGCCACGCAAAGTAAGAACACACACACACACACAAACGCACTGTCTACCTTGCATGCAATAAATTTGTTTGCATATTAAAGCAGCGCGTACAAAATCAAAATTTACGTTGAATAAGCGATTTGTTGTGCTATAAATAATCAACTCTTTGCCATAGCCATAGCACAACTGTTTGTAGACACACACACACGAACACACACACAGACAGTTTGCCCTCGTTACTTCATATGTGACATACTCACGCGTAGCTTCCCCGTTCTTCGGTTTAATAATGCGCACTGCTGCTGTTTAATGAAAAGTGATTAATTTGTTGTTGTTGCCGTTGGCGCACCTAGTGGATTTATTAGCTGATATATCATCTGTCTGTATGCGTGCCAAACTGTTTTCTGGTACGACTATGTGGGTGCATGTGTGCGGTTGTATGTATGCTGCTGTATGTGTGTGATTATTTGTGTGTGTGTATGTGTTGCATGCATTATTTATTAATAATGCGTGTAATTGATATTTATTGGCAGTTAATAATTTAATTAACAATTTGACTAATCACAGTTGGTTGAGTGAAAAATATGTTCAAGAGAGAAGAAGAAAAAATTATAAATTGAAATTTAATAAATAAAGATTTTCAGAAACAATGAACACAATATTTGAATAGTTAGTTTCACTAATCAAAATTTTATTTTCTTTATTTTATTTTATTTTATTTTATTTTATTTTATTTTATTTTATTTTATTTTATTTTATTTTATTTTATTTTATTTTATTTTATTTTTATTGTATATTTTTTTAATTAGAATTAATACATATTGAATTTTGGGTTTTCTTTCATAGAGAGTTTTACTTATGTGATTTAAGCGTAGAAATGCATCGATGATTTTGTCAAGAAGGGAAGGAAACTCGCTGATGCAGAAACCATTGGAAGTGAAAATTGAACTGTCACTTCTAATTGTGTTGTTGTTCTAGCACGGCTACTGGGTAGGAAAATCTGTTGCAAGGCGCTTATGACAACTCATTAAAGTGGGAGGGATAAGAGTTTGTTCCGAAGAAAAGAAATTTGACTTAGTCATGCTTAAGGGATGGAAAATGATTAGAGAGAAGAAACAAATTTAAAAATTTAGACAACTGCATAACCAGGCCAAATAGGATTCGAACCCTCGTGCTCTGAGTTGGGAGCCCAGTGTACTTAAAGCTGTACTACTGAGGCGGCGAAAATGCATAAAAAGTATATGAAATGTTTGCTCATATCTCAAGCAAAGAACATCTAACAGCCAAAGAAGCAGCACAAACAGATTTACAGGCTCATGGTATGAGTGAGTGAGAAAGCCATAAGCAACACTACCGCAGTGGCATAATTCACTTTGCTGCTTCTTGAACTAACCACTAATTTAATTTAAAGTGTCGCATAATTATGCGCCAAAGCTAATTCAATACAAGCACACAAACATACAAATACATTTGATTTAATGTTGCTGCATTCAGAAAGAGCAGTGGTGTAGTTTGAAATTTTTTTTAGTTGAAAATAGAAATAGTTTGCTAACATATTCGAAAACATTCAAATGCTTTTGAATAGAATACTTCACTTCATCTCTGCGGACTGGTCTGAATGAATACGAGTACATTTCTCTTCGAGTACGAGGAAGCTCCGGACAGAAACGAGTATGATTTCAATTGTAATGAAGTACATAATCGAAAAAACTACTAAGACGTTCAAAAGCGAAGGTTAAATAAAAAGTTTAAAAGTGCTCAAACGAACTAGAAATATTAGCGGAACTCACATCGTGTGAGAACTCTACTGATAGAAAAACAAAATAGCAAGGCACATGCTTACATTTCTATATAATGAATGAAGAATGTTGATGCTGTGGGATTTCAATTAAAAAAGAAAAAATTACATGAAATTAAAATTTCAGTACTCCTCAGTAGGAGGAGTGAATGTAATTGAAGTATTAGTTAATTTCGCAGGACTCTCTTTTGAATCTCAGGTGATTATTCAGTGTAAGAAATGGACTTATTCACTTCCATTACATTTGAATGAAAAAGCAAGTTGTTTCACTTTGGCGAAGGTGGGACACAAACAGCTAACATTGTACCAAGTTGGCTATAAAATATGTAAAATTCTTTTGCATTATCTTCTGAAAAAGATCGTAAAGGTTTACTAAAATCTACTCAGCCTTAACAAAAGACTCAAAGAGTAGTATGATCGCTCCAACTGCTCACCAGTGCCATGAAAAATGTTTGTCTTTTGAAGGCAATTTGGTTCTGTCTTAGGCAGATGCCACAGTTTGTGGATACCTCATTGCATTGCAAGAAGCTTACTTGTAGGACGGCTCACTTTACCGAAGAAGCAGCACTTCGTTTGGATAAATAAGCTCGACTTCCTGAAGGCACACTGATCGTTAAATTTCTAAAATCGTAGTTGAAAGGATGAATTGTAGTGTGATTGCCATATAGAAGAGAAAAACCTAGTAATCAACACAAAAAGATTTTATCAACGCACACTGATCGTAAAAATTTTAAGGCCATAGTTAAGCGAATTAATTGTTGTACCATTTTTGGTGTGTTTACTATACAGAAAGGAGCTGGGCTTTTCAAATTTCGATATCACAAATATGCGTTATTCTTTCAACTTATTTTGTTCAATCTGCTCTATTTGTGTATCTCTCAAAATAAATCAAGTTGTCCTTGACCAAGTTTGACCTCTTAGTTTCAGTATTGTTTCAATACAATACTTCAAACATGCCTTTCATGCACGCCACTGTCTACTTCCTTGAAAGTAGCCACAATAACAACGATTACTGCCACTGCTACAACAACTGTCAACAGCTTTCTCTATAAAAAAAAACTATACCTTTCAACCGAAAACTGTGCTTTGCTACCCTGTTTTCCATACCAAAAATTTCCGTTCACAAGCACAGCTTCCTTGATGCGTCTTGGCGCAGATAGAACAGAAAAGTACGCCCAAACTCAGGCATTTTACGAGCGACTGCAACATATCTTTGCCACTTATCGCAATGCCAACTAACTCTGGGCTTTCCTTTTTTTCCTATGTAACACTTACTCGACGCTTTTCCTTGTTCCAGTTACCTACACGCGCTGCTTGTCGACTGGCCAGTTTGCTATTGTTTGGCCCCCAGCAAGTCACTTTATGTATAACTATCTGTGTGTGTATGTACGAGTGTTTGTATGTGTGTGAGTGTATATTTGTAAGTATTTGGCTGTTGCCTACGTTGGCTCCTCTAGCAAGTTGTCAGCAGCGTAATATTGCTCATAATTTAAGATTATTTTCTCGTATTGCCGCTGTGAAATTTCTTACACAATTTTTTTTTCCTGATATTTTTGTTGTTGTTGCCTGCTAACAATTTTCTCTGCACTTGTGCTTAATGCTTAGTTGAATGTGTTTTTTTTTTGTTGTTGTGTGTGTAATTCTTTGTAACTTTTTTGTAATTTTTTTCTTGGCACTGGCCATTGTTGTTGTGCGTTTTCTGCTGCCGCATCTTTTTTTTTTCTGCGGTTGCTTGTTGCAGCTGCATTTAAGTTGCAGCCACTTGCCTAACTAGCCTGTCTGCTGGCTAGCACGAAAATGAAAACTTATTGCGGTAATGGTGTCGCCGTTGGTCACACGCTTGTCCAACATTTCATGGCGTTAGTGTTGCCGTTGGGTGTGTATGTGTATGTGTGTGTGTGTGTGTGTGTTTGCCGGTCTCTGTAATTTTGCGGTATGGTCTTTGGGGCGGTACGTGTTTGGTGTTAGAAATGCACCAGGCAGACGCCGTTACACGGGGCGTATGAGTGATGTGTAGTTTTTACCTAATGAACATTTTTATTATATATGTGTTTATATATTTAAATGCACGCAGTTGATAAATATTATCAAATGTAATAAAATAGATTAATAAAAAAATTTAAAAAAAAAAAATATACATAAAATAAATTAATAAAAAAAACATAAATTAAACGACGTAGCGTATACGTAACTTTTATTATAAAAACTAGCAATTTTTCGACTGAATTTTTGAAAATATTATTGCATATTGTTTGTGTTTTTCACAAAAGAAAGATTACAGTGTACCTCACGCAATTGGCGACAAGAAAAAGTGTGCAAAAGGCGCTCAACTTTCTTGGTGCTAACGCGACTGTTGCAGGCAGCATCACGTGCCTTTCGACAGCTTAAAAACTGTCGCAGTGCCGCCGGCTGGCATAAGGCGAAAATTTACTACTGTCAACTGCATTGTCTGATTTCCCTTAGGCCATTTCGGACACAGTCTGAGTGGGAAAACTTCTTCGTCAACAACACAACCACCACCACCATCACCATTGCCGCTATCATCACCCATTCGTTCGCTGTAATGCTTTGCTTCTTAATTTCATACTGATGTGTGATTGTTGTTGTTGCAAGGCGTACAAATAAAATTGCCTGACGCTGGTTCTGTCTGAAAAACGCCAGCGCTATGACAGCGTGTCTGCGCGCGTGTTACGTGTGTTGGCGTTTGGCACGTGTATTCGCTGCTGTCCATTGGCCACATGTATGTTTGTTTTTCATGATATACTTCATAGAAGTTATTAAATTTTTTTGTTTTACTTTTTTTTAATAAAATGAAATGAAATTATAACTCAACAAATATAGACGCGCTGCAGCAGTCATTTGAAGGAAAGTGCTGTGAAAGAAAGAGGTAAACAATTGCTGTGGGAGTGTTGCAATTATATGAAAACAATGGGTGAGACAAAGTACAAGGAAATGTTGAAAAATAAAACAGAAAGTATGATAGAAAGAATAAAATAAAAGGTAGAAATATTTGAAAAGGTTAAATAAGTAAAAAAGTTAAATTTCAAGTAGATGAACGATGCCGAATTTTAGTCGATTTTAAGGTAAAATCATATTTTTAAGTTGAGTGTGGATATGAATATGTTGGATCACTGAAAGAAATGGAATGGAATGGGAACATAAAATAAAATTGCTTTACTAAAGGTGAGGAAAAAAGAAAAGCCAAAAAAAATTAAAAGGATGAGGAATTGAGAAGTTCTAATAAAGGGATAAGCAAAGCTTATCTTCTGGTACATTTATCTGGGGTTTTAAAAAAGTCTGGCCTAAAATTTTGCTTTAGGTTGTATAGAAAATACGTAAAGAAAAGGGCGGCAGAATCAAGGGCGGATTCAGAAAAATATTTTGGTGGGGTTTTAAGAAGTAATTCTTTAATAAGTATTAATAAAATGCCAAAAAATTCCTTTTAATTTATACGTAGTTTTAAAGTCGATTCTAATAGTTTTGGGGGTTCAATCCCTGAATCCGCGTCTGATCAGAATATATTAAAAAGTCCAATAAATAAATAAAATAAGGTTTCTTAAGACAGGCATGTTGAAACCAGCAATAAATACACTAAATAAGTGTTGATATTTCAATCAGAGATATTTTTGTAGCAGCTTATTACTTCACTGACCATGGCAACTTTTTCCCTAGTTATGGTTTCTCAAGTTCTTCTCCAGTTGGTCTCACCGAACGATGGAAGGTGGTCCTTCAAATGAACGTTGCTAGACTTTAATGGCTTTGTTTACCTGATCTGGGGATCGTCTCACGTACAATCATAGAGTTGAATGATCTGAAGGAACAGGATTTCACAGTAAATAAAAATTGCACTTTCCAATTGCTGATTTCATTTACATTTAAAACAGATTTTGATAGCAATGTTTTCCAGTCTTTGTCAACGTAACAGATCGGTTTCCATCTCTTTGGCTGCTGACAGATTATTACCTCGAGAAAGATTGGAAAGGGAGATCAAAATTATCTCTTATATTCAGTTTATTAATGTGGCCAACGTCAGTGCTTGATAATAAAAGCAGTGTAGCTCTCAAAGTAGGTTTGAAAGAACACTAAGCTTTTCTTTAGACATGACATAGTGCACGGTTTTTCGATTTCGATGCTTCGCAATCTCTCATTTTATACGGATTGGTGGAAAAATGCATAAGCCAAAAATATTGTGGGGCTAGAGTGGAAATAAATCGAGATCAGCGTTCACAAAAAACTGGGAAATTCAACATATTGCTCTACAGCTGCTTAGAAGTTACTCTTAGAGGGTTAAGATCTATCTAGAATGACCCCCACTAGTTTTCGCTACTGAAGATTTCTTTCAAACATATTTTGACTTTATCTCCAACCCTTAATGGGGTTCCCATACAAAATCGTCGTTTTTATAAAACAGGATCCCACTGCTCCCAGCTTGCCCCCAGACGTGTCAAATGTATGACCGACACCCATTTATTTTCTCTTCCGAATGTTTCTTCCAAACATACCTACCCGGTATTTCCAAGTCTTAAGGGAGCTGCCATACAAAACTGGCCATTTTCTATGCAATTGGCTCAACACTTGTAAGTGCAGTAGTTAAGTAAGTGAGACAACATCGTATCTCGGAAAGGACTGAATCGATTTGAATGATTTATTCAACGATCGGCAGCATTCTTAAGTACAAAAAATACAAAATTAATGAAGGTTCAGAAATTCATCACCAGAGGATGTCTCTCTTACGAACGGAGTTGTGAGGTTATCAACTTTTGGGTTTCAAAGCAAAAATCAAAATGTATCGACGAAACCCCAATTAACCTCTTCATTTCAAATATGATATATATAGGGTGTTTTTTTTAGAGGTTCGTTTTTCGAATAGAGATAAAACTGGCATTTTGTGGTCAAATCTGGCAACTCTAATGTCATTTATGTTCAGTTTGGTTTGCCATTTCATCATGAACAGGTTAACAAAAGAACAACGCTTGCAAATCGTGCAAATTTATTTCGAAAATAATGGTTCAGTTCGCGAAGTTTACCGCAAGCTCTGTCCATTTTATGGTCGACATAATCGTCCATCAGAGCAATTAATTCGGTTAACCATGGGTCGTTTTCGCACTACGTTTACTCTATGTGATAATACGCATCCGCAGAGACGTCGAACAGTGCGCACCGAAGAAACAATTGCCGCTGTAGAGCAAAATGTTGAAGAGGACCCGAATGAATCGATTCGCCACCGTGCACAGCAATTGGAGCTTTGTCCATCAACTTTATGGAAGATTTTGCGCAAAGATCTTGGCTTGCGACCTTACAAGATCCAGCTTGTGCAAGAATTAAAGCCGCGAGACCATGCAATGCGTCGTGATTTTGGTGTATGGGCCGAAAATGAGATTGATCTCGATGCTGATTTTCATCGCAAAATTTTGTTCAGTGATGAGGCTAATTTTTGGTTGAATGGCTACGTCAACAAGCAAAATTGCCGCATTTGGAGTGAAGAGAATCCACATGAGACCTTTGAGACGCCATTACATCCACAAAAACTGACTGTTTGGTGTGCTCTATGGGCTGGTGGAGTCATTGGGCCATACTTCTTCCGAAATAATGCTGGAGAGTCAGTTACCGTTAATTGAGACCGGTATAGAGCCATGATAACCGACTATTTTGTTCCCGAATTGGATGGCATGAATGTGGATGAGTTGTGGTTCCAACAAGATGACGCTACATGCCACACAGCGCACGTCACAATCGATTTATTGAAGGAAACATTCGATGAGCGCATAATTTCGCGGAATGGACCTGTCAATTGGCCACCAAGATCGTGTGATTTGACACCATTGGATTATTTTCTTTGGGGATATGTGAAGTCGCTCTTCTACGCCAACAAACCAGAAACGTTAGGGGACTTGGAAGCCAACCATCGTGGCGTTATTGCCGACATACGGCCCCAAATGCTCGAAAAAGTGGTTGAAACTTGGACCTGTAGAATTGGCTTTATTCGAGCCAGCCGCGGCGGCCACATGCCCGAAATCATATTTAAACATTAATGGCATAAAATTATCCTTCCAATAAAGCCAAATTAATGGACATTAAAATTTTCTTGTGTTTTATTTCAATTCGAAGTTCTATACCTCTAAAAAAAACACCCTATACATATCAGGTGTGCTCTCACCCACACACACACAAGCAGTTGCAACTATGTAGCCTATTAAATGATTTCATTAATAGTTAAAAAATAGTAAAAAACATAATCGTTTAAAAATTGTTGTAAAATTTATGAAAAATAAATGAAAATTATTGTTATTTGATGAAACATGAGTATGGAATGCGTTGTGTGAAATTGCATGTTGATGCCGCCACACCTGTCTGTATATACTGCACTCATATACAATATCAATATTTACATATATGTATATGTGAATGTGTGTTTGTATGTATGTGTGTGTCATTATAGGTGTATTTTGCAAGCACTCACTTTAATGAGTAACTTAAATTGTGAACCGTTTTAAGCGCAAATTAATAACCAACGTTGCGTATGAGTAATTCGATTTAATCGATTTTTGTGCACAACTAACTACTTATTCAACTATACATATTTAATAATGTATGCATACTTAATATGCGAGATAATTGTGCACATAATGGCCAGAGCAAACGGAAATTGTGGTGTAAACTTTTATCATAATTTTTTATTCTACCTATATGTTTTTTCCAGATAAGTTGAAGCTATTCCTAGAGGGTGCAAAGTTGTGATTCTCAATTTGGTTTTGTACCAAATAAAAGTCATTTAGTACTAAATTAAACAATTCAAAATCAATTAATCAAAACAAAAAATTAATTTATTTCCTAAAAAAAAATGCTTTCAAGAAAAACCCTAAACCACTTACACAATGCCAATAACTTGCAGAATCCATTTTCTTTACTTGTTTATCTCATCCGCTGATCTGAACAGCAACTTAAACAATTTTCACCGCTGCCAATGTCGCTGTCGTTGACATCCTTTTAATATAATTAACCACCAATACAATTTAGTTCGTGTCACTGTAAGCTGTTGTGGCCCACACAATTCGCTCGCCATCTGCCTTAAACAACCCCAACCACTTTGCTTCACCCAACACTACTGCAGTGCTTTGCTGCCCATGTTTGGAATTTTGTGGGGCAAGCAAAAGGGATAACTGTCGAATGAATTGATTGTGTTTACTTTTAATTAAAACGCGTTTGCTCCGTTGATTTTTTCTTGGCCCCACACAACTACACACACACACACAGAGAATCTTTCAACAGTTGTTTCTAGCACACAATGTCTCGCTTTGAATAGCTGCGCGTTGCCAACACTTTGGCTGCAGAGGCGGCCGCGTGCTTGAGGCAACAGAAAGTGCAATTGCTGCGTTTAAATGGTAAAGTTTAACTATGGCTTACGGTCAGCTTAAGTGCCAAGTGAAACCAAAAGTAAGCGCCAGTGTAAGCAATACACAAGAGAGTAAGCGAGCAAATGCAAGAGAAAGACTACGAAAACGAGACACACTTGCATAGTTGTAATAAAAGAAGAAGAATGTGAAAAATTTTACATGAACTGTGTGCTTGCTTGCTTGATGTATTAGCAGTGAGCATAAAGTGTCAGCGAGAACTTTAATTAAAAGAATATAATTAAAAATTTAGTTGAAAAAATTGCATTTGGTGCTATTTGTAGCGTTGAGAATTTGATAGAAGATAATTTTATGCGAGGGGGAATGTAAGAAATGAGGAAATATGAGTGAATGCAGTTTATAGTGAAATGTCCTTGAATATGTTGGGGTTCATATTTTTTGTGCTATAACTTTATTTAAAAAAATTAAAAAAAATTTCTTCTTCTCAGATCAACCAACTGTATATTCTTCTAAGAATTCATTTACAAATCAAACTGGCTTAATCAGACTATCGAATGATTCAAAGTATTAACAGATGGCTAGCTTCTTGTGGTATCACAATGCTTCCATCTGTGTCCTTGGTCCTTGGTGTATACTGCGGCAAGGACCCGTGCCCAGAGAGTCCACTGAAACCTATTTAAAAGGTAAGCTTTATGTCTATATTGGTTTAAGAAGACCTCGTTAAATATTTTCGGTCTCTGTCCAGCTTTCTCCAGGTGGAAGTTGAAAATTATTGAGCCGCTATTTGTTGAAAACTTGGATAAACTCAGATCAGCCTTTTAAAGAGTATTTGAAAGATTCATTTACGAACCAAAGTGGCCTAATCAAAGGCTCCCGTATAGCCTACAGCTACCTAGTGGTGGCATCATAATGGGACCATTTATGTACTGCGGCGAGCATCGTGTCCAAAGAGCCGTCTAGAATTTTACTATACCTAATCTTCATGTCTATTCCCACTGAAAGCAGCCGCTTTCACTTTTCTATCTTCTTAGACCAGGCTTGATACTTCTTCTTGGCTTCTGTCTGGCTCTCTCTAGATAGAGATGGAAAGTTCTGGACTCACCATTTATTGACAACCCAGGATGAACTCAGACAATCCCTTTTAAGAGTATTTCAAGCATTTATTCACGAATAAAATGGGTTTCATGGGCCCACGAATGACCAACACTACTGACACATGGTTATCATGGTTGGATATTGATTGCAGTGAAGAGAGAAACCAAACTGTGATATGCTCAGGAAAAAGTTTATTAAGGGAATGACAAAATATTTCAATTCAAATTTCAAACACATGAATTTCAAACATATGATTCCAAGGATCAAGCTATTTATATAGTGAGGATATATACATAATGTTTTTGTTATCCCAACAATCTTCTTGTGGCAACAATGGGCTCATCTGTGCTTTTGGTGTCTACTGTGGCAAAGGACGGTGATCAGATCACTGTAACCCAACTTGATCTAACTTTCTTGTCTATCCCGACTGAAGGCAGCCGATTTCAACTCGCTACCTACCATCTTTTAGCCTGATTTTATAGCATTGGAACAAGTAGTAACTGGCTTTCAAAAGCGAATTCTGTTATATAAATTTGTATCAATGATTTTCTTAAATTTTCATGCCTAGTAATGAGTTTTATCCACGTCCCATTGAGCATAAAGTAGTCACACTTATTGTTGATATATATTAATATGCTTATATATAATTACAAGTTGTTCTTGTCATACATACATATATGTATATGTAATAAAATGAGCGTAAAAATCGCACAATCCGAGAGCAATTTCAAATAAATACTGTGTGAGTGAAGCACTGACAACAAGCTGCAAACTTTACATGCATGACTGCAATATTAATTACCAAATAATTACATATGGTAAATTATTAAAAAATATTTACACAGTTGGGCCATAAAAGTGTTTACGTGTGTGAAAAAAAATATGAAAAAATAAAAATGTGCTGCTTTAAAACGAGGCTCGATTGTTCGGCTCAAGGGTTGGTCAAGCTTCAATTTGTATGGCGCTGCACCAAAGAAATTTCAATAAATATAAAAATTTAAATGAACATTTAATTTTTTAATTTTTTTCATACATAATACATCTGCTCAAGGCTCATTAAGCACATCAAGTATGTATAAGTTGAAATATTTTTATTTGAAATTTTTCATATACCTATACCATTACATTTCCGGGCTTTGTAGCCTACTTTAGGGCGTAGCGACAAAGTACAGCCTGCCAGTGCCTACATACAAAAAACCGTGAAAATATTGCTACACTGTTGGTTGATGCATATTGACGACAATTCTGTTGGCGTTTCTGACATTTATGCATGACCTGATTTTTCGCACTTCCCTTTGCACCGCTTAGCTTTCACTGTGGCTGCATCGATTTACATTTTTTTGTGTGCGCATACTTACCGATTTTATCAAATGACAAAAATGATGACAGCTGAAAATAAAATTAAAAAAAGAATTTGTATGAAATGAAATCAAAATCAGCACGCAACATGCGCTGACAAACGTTTAGGGTGCAAATTTTCTGCGCTGCCGTTAAAAGCGTTTAGCGCAGCAGCGAGAGTGCACTTTAAATTGCAATGAAATCGCCAGCAATCGCAAATGGCACAAAGGCAAATAACACACACACCTATGTGTGGTTGTATGTAAATGTGACAAGCATAAGTGTGTGTGTGTGCGCACGCGTTTGTGTTAGTTGAGCATGGCAAACCGACTGTCGCGTGTCATCTATCACATTTTGCAGTCGTTTGCTCTTACTTTTATACTTTTTAGCATTTTTGTAGCGACATACACATAGCTGTACTTACATACACGTATGCATGTATGTATGAGTATAACCTTACCAGGTATTCATGTGCGCATTTGCATAACGTCGTTTGTCGCTGTGCAGAGAAGCGCAAATTCATCGATGAGCGCTGTGTTGATATCGTTTGATTTCAAAGAAAATCGAAAGGCAGCGCATAAAAGAAACCATGTCAACGCAAAGCATCTAAATAAATATGGAAATGGATTTTAGGTACATAATAAATGTAGTTATAAACTGGTACTTATATATGAATGCCGATGTATGTAGCTATGGGTATGAAAAGAAAAAGGCAGAAATTATCATTCAGTAAGAAAGTAAGCTTGCAATACATTTTCATACAAATGCTTACAAGGCCAAAAAATTTTCAAAGTAGTAAGAAAAGCCTTCAATAATCCGTCCTTCTGATTTACAGGCATAATTGCTGCTGTAAATCAGAGACTGGAATAGCGTTAGTCAAAATCGTCTTTACAGGTAGAAATTTAATAATTACTGAGTGGAATTTTTCTAAGATCAACACTCAAGGAATCATTATACAGAAACATCATACCTGAGCATTTCTTTAGTTGTAGATGTACAGAAGTGTTAAAGGAGAATAGAAACTTGAAGAGAACGTTTCTAATTAAAAAAGGTGAAAGGATGGAACACCAACTTAGTTAACTATGGGTAGAGATTAGTTAAACAAGTTGGTATTCCAGAGATTATATATTAATGCCATGAACAATTTAAGCTGCAGTGGTTTTCAACACTGGTTTTCAACACTGATTGATGAAAGTGAAAAGATGGAACACCAACTTGCTTAACTATGGCCGGGTGGGCAGTGGTTTTCAACAATGATTTCTGGCAGATCAGATCAGATTCTCCTTGTGATATCACAACGGAACACTTTTTGTGGCCTAAGTGTGTCTTTAGACACTACTGGCTAAGAAAAAATGGAAAAAATGAAAATTTGGAACTGATCCTCCTACTCAAATGTTCTTCAACCCATAGCATTTATATCATTTAACCTTTGCATCCCTGCATCCTTGTTTTCACAGGCACATGTTTTGAGTTTATAAATTTACTGCAGAGTCAGTTTAAAATTCAGTGTCTACTCCTTTTTTCCTTGTTCACTCCTCTTGGGAGTAAAGGGTCTCTGAGGATCTTGTGTTGGTTATGTTAATCGTGGTGATTGGCCTTCAGCAGGTAGTCCTAAGTGGTAGGGCTGCTATCTACCGCCTATAAGACGCTACAGTTCCTAGCGCCATCTGATGTGTAAAGTAGGTGACAACAGGATGGTTGGTGACTTCGCTATGATCAGATAATTCCCTCCTTCTTCTTACAGGCGTCTCTGGTCCACCGTGTGGCTGTATATTTGTTTTTTTTACAGCCGCACAGTGCTTGGGAGAGAGTGGGAAAGGATCATCTTAGAGTCGGAATTTTGAACTGGGAAATATTTAGAGGGCACCAGTACTATGCACCAGGTAGGAGTTGAATCCTTGACCTCTGGGATAATAGGCTAGAGAAGCTGTGTTGACTCCTACCTCCGCTTAATGATCGTCTGGTACTTAAATGCCATAAGAAGCCACATTAGTATTAGACACCTGGTAGTCAAGAAGGTGATTCAGTGCTTTAAATTCTAAAAAATGTTCACTATAGTTACAGGTCTAACAGTTCTTGCTTTTTGTTGCTTAAAGAATAGTGCGTTAAGGATCATTTTGCTAGCCTGATTGTTCAGCGCCATAAGGATCAACGTTTGAGACTTACTTACTTAACTGGCCATAACAACCCGTTATCGGGTTACGGCCTGCCGCAAAACTTCTCTCCAGGCGCCTCTGCTTCGCGCACGTCTTCTCCAGTTGGTCACACCAAGAGATACCAGGGCCTCTTCCACTTGGTCCTTCCACCGGAGACACGGCCTCCTTCTTCGCCGTCGACCTCCAACCGTCGCATCGAATACCTTTTTCGCCGGAGCTTTGTCGTCCATGCGGCAGACATGACCGAGCCAGCGTAGCCGCTGGATGTTAATTCGCTGCGCTACGTCCATGTCCTTATACAGCTCATACAGCTCGTTATTGGTTCGTATGCGATAATCGTCACCAACCCCAACAGGGCCGAAGATTTTGCGAAGCACCTTCCTCTCGAACACTCCAAGGCCCGCTATGTCGTTTCGTGTCATTGTCCATGCTTCAGCGCCATAGAGGAGCACGGGCAAGATAAGCGTCCTATAGAGTGAAAGTTTTGTCGGTCGAGAGAGGTCTCTACTTCTCAATTGCCTACCGAGACCGTAGTAGCACCTGTTGGCAAGAGTTATCCTTCGCTTTATCTCCAGACTGACATCATTGCTGCTGTTGATGGCGGTGCCAAGGTAGACGAATTCCTTGACAACTTCAAAAGCATACCTGTCGGCCTCGACGTGAGACCCTAGCCGCTGCGAGTCCCTGCGTGTAGACAGCATATACTTCGTCTTGCCCTCATTTACCACCAGACACATTTTGGCAGATTCTCTTTCGATAGCCTCAAAGGCAGCGGTGACATCTCGCTTGTTACGTCCGATGACATCAATATCATCAGCGTAGGCAAGGAGCTGGACACTTTTGTTGAAAATTGTGCCATTACGATGTACACCGGCCTTGCGCAGCACACTCTCCATGGTGAAGTTGAAGAGGTCGCAGGACAAAGGATCGCCCTGTCTGAAACCTCGAACGGTATCAAAGGGGTCGGAGAGGTCACTTCCAACCTTGACGGAGCTGCGCGTATTGCTCAACGTCGCTCTGCAAAGTCTAACGAGCTTTGCAGGGATACCAAGTTCAGACAATGCGGCATATAGGCGATCCCTTATCGGGCTATCGAATGCTGCCTTGCAATCGATGAAGAGATGGTGTGTATCGATTTGGTTCTCATGGGTCTTCTCCAGGATTTGGCGTAGAGTGAATATCTGGTCGATGGTGGACTTACCAGGTCTAAAGCCGCACTGATAAGGTCCAATCAGCGCCTTGGCGAGTGGTTTTAGTCTTTCACATAATAAGCTCGTCAGGACCTTGTATGCAATGGGAAGTAGGCTGATACCCCTGTAGTTGGCGCATATTGTTGGGTCGCCTTTCTTCAGCACAGGACAAAGGGCACTGAGGTTCCAATCGTTGGGCATTCGTTCCTCCAGCCATATTTTGCAAATGAGCTGATGCATGCACCCAATCAGCTCACCGCCGCCGGCCTTGAACAATTCAGCTGGTAGCCCATCCGGCCCTGCAGCTTTGTTGTTCTTGAGTCGCTGGATAGCGACCCGGACCTCGTCATGGCTGGGCGGTGGCACATCCACACCGTCGTCGTCGATTGGTGCCATCTGGACATCTTCACCACTGGCGGTATTGTTCCTTTCGTCGCCTGCGAGCAGCTTGGTGAAGTGCTCCTTCCACAACCTCAGCACACCCTGCGCATCTGTAACCAGATCCCCGTCTCTGCAAGAAGATGCCCCAGGCTTAAATCCTTCCGTAAGACGCTTAACTTTTTGGAAGAATTTTCGGGCGTCATTCCTGCTCCTGCACTCCTCGATTTCTTCACGCTCGCGCCTTTCTTGCTCCCTTTTCTTGCGTCTAAAAAGGCACCTCTCTTTCTTCCTCTCCTCCCGGTATTTTTCTGTCATGGCTCGCGTGGCGGCCGACTGCAGGGTCTTCTTGTATGCAGCATTCTTCACTGCAGTGGCTGCGCGACACTCTTCATCGTACCATTGGTTTTTTGGTGGTGGGCGTCGAAAACCAAGGACATTTTCTGCGGCGGCGCGCATAGAGTGGGATAAGTGAGCCCATAATCCGCCGATGTCATCAGGTGGAGAGGGGGAGCGACCGAGCTGGTTGGAGAGTTGAGCGGAGTAGACTTCGGCTACCCCTTGTGATCGCAGCTTATTGATGTCCAGCTTTCTTCGCAAACTAGGTTGTGCGGTCTTCGCTGCGCAAAGACGCATGCGTACCTTGGCTGCAACAAGGTAGTGGTCCGAGTCGATGTTGGGTCCTCGGAACGTGCGCACATCTAGAATGCTAGAAGCATGCCTTCCATCAATCACAATGTGATCAATCTGGTTGCGGGTGGATTGATCGGGGGATAACCAGGTGGCCTTGTGGATATCGAGGTGCTGGAATCTGGTGCTACTAACTACCATGTTTCGTGCCGCGGCGAAATCGATCAGCCTCAGACCGTTGTTCGAAGTGGTCCCATGGAGGCTGAACTGCCCGACTGTGGGGCCAAAGATGCCTTCTCGCCCGACCTTTGCGTTGAAGTCCCCGAGGACAATTTTGACGTCGTGGGCCGGGCACCTGTCGTAGACATCCTCGAGCTTCGCATAGAAGGCATCCTTGGTCGCATCGTCCTCCTCTTCCGTCGGGGCGTGCGCGCAAATTAGGCTGATGCTAAAGTATTTAGCTTTGATGCGGATCGAAGCCAGCCATTCGTTCACCGGAGTAAACCGAGAGACGTGGTGGCGAAGTCTCTTGCTGACCACAAATCCGCAGCCAAATTCGCGCTTCTCCGCATGGCAGCTGTAGTAGATATCGCAGTCTGCTCGCTTGGAGCAACCTTGTCCTGTCCATCGCATTTCCTGGATGGCGGTGATGTCAGCCTTACATTTCGTGAGGGCTTCCGCCAGTTGGATAGAGGATCCAGGTGCATATCCTCAAATCATGGTCCTTGAATCGTTTGCTGTGGTCGTCAACATTGTGGGTTCCTTCCGAGGCTTGCTTTTTGGCTTTCATTGGTAGATGATTTTCCGTGGCGGGCACCAAACCCTGCACACAACCCAAATTTTAAGTCCTGGGGATTGGACTCGCTGCACACATTAGTTCACTATTCAGCGGATGCCAAATAGCTATCCAGAAGGGCCGCGCGGAGGCTGTGCATCAGCTTGGATTGGACAGGGACAAGGATCGTTCTGGCGTTCGCCAGGTTGAACGCAATCAGAGACTTTACCTTGTATGTCCGCTCCCTTCCTTCCAACGTTTGAGACACTTAGTAAAATATTAGGTGATCCAGTATATAAGTTATTCCACACAAGTTTAGCTCCAAAATGCTGAAAAATTATCAAACTTAAATTAATTATTATTGAATTTGAAATAAAAATGATTTTATTTAATTTAATTACATTTTTTATAACTTTTCGTACTGTTGCTTACTTTGCCATCAATTGTACTTTCTCACCCTCCATATAATGACTTTTAAATTCCACAAAATTACACGAAATTTGCATAAAGTTTCAACACTTAACAATTTACAATAGTTTTGTGTTATTTTCTATTGTGTTGTTGTTGTTGTTGTTGTTGTTGTTGTTATTTCAGTAGTAGTTATTTGTACAACATCTGCAGTTGTGTTATTTAAGCAAACAATCAAGTTGTGCAATTAGGCAAGTTTATTAATTGCGCCTAAATGTAAACAACAAACACAAAACTCCACTCAATCCCTCCCGCCCTTTCCGCTCTTCATCGGTTAATGAAGTATACAACTAAAATTCAACAAACCAACAATTTGACGGTGCTTTCCTCAATAGCAAAACAACGCGCCCTACCCAAATCAACTCAGCTGTTTAGTCAATAGTTTTCAGCTTCTCCTACTACTTCTTCCATACGCCCTGTTCCCTGCCCTTTGCTTTCACGTCTCCAACACGTTACTTGCGCCACCTGGTCGCCCAACACAACTGCGACGACCGTAGCTCATTACGTAGCGCGCACGCAAATTTGCATATCATTTAACAATGCATACTTTTGGGCGCTCGCTCGCACCTTGCAGCACAACTACGCGCCACAACATTTGCGCTAATTCGCTAATTTGTATGCGGCTGTTATGCTAAAGAATGCAAAGGGTAAATTAATTGGCGATTGCATAAATTAACACGAAAGCGAAAGCGTTTTTGATTTATTGGCATTTTGATTTTTTGATAAGAGTTTTATGCGTTTGTCAGCCAACACAATGGGACAGCAATAAGTATTTTAAATTGTGCCATCAAATGATTTATATTTGTTGAAATGTCTGCGCATAGTCAGCGACGCAACGAGCTGAAAAATGATCGGGTCAGCGAAAGGATTTATGCAATGGCCGCGTGTTGTGTGTTTATCACATTGGCCGATTACATGAATTACAATGTGATTGATGTCTTTAATGCGTGCTGATGTTCTTTAATGTTGTGATTTACATTTAACAAGCGCGCTGATGCTCGTAAGCGTTCAATCGTTTTGTTGGCTGTGTTGAAAGCTGTACATTTATTTTAAAATTTTTATACGATTATTACAAATAAAGTTTAAATTGGCATTAAGAGTTTTAATTAAATGCCCTTAAAGTGCTTAACGGGGTAAATTACATTCTATAAATATGATCAAAAAATGTTCAATTGGTGGGCGTTGCGAAAATGGTTGAATAAGCTCAATTCACATGAATATTTTTCTTTACTTTTCAAAAGCAGAAAATACTAATTTTTTTATTTAACTGATGACTTGGTTTTATTTTATTTCATTTTATTTTATTTCCTTTTATTTTATTTTATTTTATTTTATTTTATTTTATTTTATTTTATTTTATTTTATTTTATTTTATTTTATTTTATTTTATTTTATTTTATTTTATTTTATTTTATTTTATTTTATTTTATTTTATTTTATTTTATTTTATTTTATTTTATTTTATTTTATTTTATTTTATTTTATTTTATTGTATTTTATTTTATTTTATTTTATTTTATTTTATTTTATTTTATTTTATTTTATTTTATTTTATTTTATTTTATTTTATTTTATTTTATTTTATTTTATTTTATTTTATTTTCACGATTTATTGAACTCCTTAAGGGTTAAATATTACATATCGGTTGTTTTACAACAAGATACATAAAACTATTGCAGGTACATGGTATTTTCTTAAGCATACATACAATTTAACTTTCAATACTTAAAAACGAACGAACAATTGACGTTGTTGACAATATTACTGATTTTTGTATAGTCAAAAATTTATCCGCTAATTGAAGCCTCTCCAGTGTCGTCATTAATGTTTTGGGCACTACCCCTGTCGATGAAATGATGATTGGTACAATCACTACTTTGTCAAGTTGCCACATCTGTTTCAGTTCTTGGGTCAGTTGCTGATATTTCCTGCTTTTTTCCGCGATACAGTCCTGTAGGTTGTGTGTGTTGGGAACTCCGATGTCAATAAGATGTGCGTTATTTGTCAACTTTTCGAGCAGGATAATATCTGGTCTGTTGTGCGGAACGCTCCTATCCGTCAATACTGTGCGATCCCAGTAAATCTTGAACTCGTCATTTTCTAGCACTGCACTGGGCGTGTATTTATAATATGGTAGTTCTTCTGTTAGCAGCTTGGTGCGTATTGCAAGGCTTTGGTGCACAATTTTTGCAACGTTGTTATGACGCGTCAAGTATTCAGTGGCCGCTAACATTACACATGCTCCAGTAATATGTTGTATCGTTTCCGGTTGTTGTTGGCATTTCCGGCATTTGTCGTTGTTAATGTCAGCGCGTGCAATATATTTTAGGTAATTTCTGGTTGCAATAACCTGGTCCTGGATCGCAAGCATGAGTCCTTCAGTTTCCGCATAAATGCCCGCTTGTTTGAGCCACAGATTTGAGGCGGGGGCGTCGATATCAGCTTGACTTAAGGCATGTGGATGTTTGCCATGCAACGATTTCATCTTCCATTCTTCCAATAACTTGTCAATGCGCATGATGTCTGTTGCTTCGTCTTGGGGCGTCTCATTTTTTAGGTTAAGTGGCGTATATTTGTCATCGGCTTTGCATACCGCTATGTGTAATGCAGTGTCCTGTTGTAGAAAGTATCGGCGCAAGCTAGAGATTTGCTTTTTGCAAAGATGCTGAATGTCTATTAATCCACGGCCTCCTAAGCTTCTGGGTAGGTTTATTCGCTCGATTGCTGACTTTGGGTGATGTGCTCCATACTTTGTAAGCAAAGTGCGCGTCGCTCTCTTGACGCTTTCCAATTCCGTGTCGGACCATTTCAATATACCGAACGTATATGTTAGCACCGGAACAGCATACGTGTTTATTGCTTTGAACAAGTTTTTCCCGTTAAGGCACGATTTTAAGAGAGCTTTGGTTCTGTGCAGGAAGGAGTCCGTAACATTTCGTATCATAGTATTATGATGGATTCTCCTTGTTTGCATGATGCCTAAATATTTGTAGGCATCATCGGCATCCATTGCATTTATAGTTTCGTTACTTGCTAACGGAAACTCTCG
This sequence comes from Melieria omissa, assembly GCA_963971225.1. Lineage (NCBI taxonomy): Eukaryota > Metazoa > Arthropoda > Insecta > Diptera > Ulidiidae > Melieria > Melieria omissa. The sequence continues at coordinate 105,749,229 of OZ020267.1, read as the reverse complement.
CAGGACAACTTTTCCGCTTTCAACACTAAACCGTTTGCATTTGTCCAGTCCAAATGACATACATATGTCTCGGGAAAAATCTTCTGTAATTTGAAGCAGTTCATTTATGTGACGTTCAGATCCTGCGTACAATTTTATGTCATCCATATAAAGGAGGTGTGTGATTTTGTAAGAGTCAGCACTTTTCACATTAAACCCGAGTTTAGTTGCATTAAGAAGAGAGGAGAGCGGATTAAGCGCAAGACAGAACCATAAGGGACTTAGGCTATCCCCTTGCAGGATGCCTCTTCTAATACATATTGGCGAAGACTTCAGAAGACCCTTGTTAGTTCTTAAATTGAGTGTTATTTCCCAAGTATTTGCTAAATATCGTAAGATATTTATGATATTTGGTGCTATTTTATAGATTTTTAACACTTCTAGGAGCCATGAATGCGGTACACTATCATAAGCTTTTTTGTAGTCAATATACGCTGTAAATATATTTCTTTGCTTTTGATAAGCTTGCTCCATTACAACCGAGTCTATTAGCAGCTGTTCTTTACAGCCTTATTTTATTTTATTCTATTTTATTTTTTTTTATTTTATTTTATTTTATTTTATTTCATTTTATTTTATTTTATTTTATTTTATTTTATTTTATTTTATTTTATTTTATTTTATTTTATTTTATTTTATTTTATTTTATTTTATGTTGTTATTTTATTTTATTTTATTTTATTTTATTTATTTGTTTTGATTTGATTTGATTTGAATTGAATTGAATTGATTTGAATTGAATTGAATTGAATTGAATTGACTTGATTTGATTTGATTTGATTTAAATTGATTTGATTTGATTTGATTTGATTTGATTTGATTTGATTAAATTTGATTGCAGTGCATTTAGGACGATAAGTAAATAAAAGAGGTAAATAAAAAAAATTATTATTTTTTTGAATGTTTTGTCATTTTAACAAGAGATTTGTAAAAGCTTCATAATTTAAAAAAATTAATAAATAAATAAATAAAATATGTATTTCTGATTCTTTGGCAGGCAGGTTAGATAGGAGAGTAAGCAGAAAGACGTGCTATCAGAAAGTGCAGCCAAGTACATAGAAGATTAAGTGTTTTTTCCTCCGCTTTTCATCCATGAAAATTCTGTAGACCACATTGGAAATTAGCTCCAACGTTTTTGCCTGGGCGCTTATTAAGCAGATCACTACTTATGGTACTCAGCTGTTCCCTTTTGAATGAAAGAAATCCTCCAGGCCTCTTCTGGGACATTACTTATGCCTATTGGCTCATTGAGTTACCACCTGGGCGAACCGTTCCAAGAATCCTAAGCGCGTTTTCGCAAGCAACGAACAGAAGGTGTGGACCGAGGTTGAGAGTTGGTAAAGTTTTGAAAGAAACTGATCAGTCAACAAAACAAACGGTCGCTTCGATAGCTTTAAGTGCACAGGGATGGCTTTCTAGTAGTCATGGGTGCAATTTCGACGCAAGAACTGACCCAGAAATTGTTTCCAATTTTCAACCAAGTTGAATACTGTTGATTAGACGTTGTTACTGTTGGTTGTGGTGTTGTTTAGTGTTTAGTACAAATGCTACGCTATCAAAACATTGGTGCGTCCCAAAGGGCAAAGCCAAATTAAATGCGTTGGCAGAGGTTATTCTTGGTAGATGTATGTGAAAATTCATTTATTTTAACGTGTGTGTGGTTGTTGGCATCAAACTTAAATATGTTAAGGGCTTTGCTGATTTCATGCCACAACATTAATCGCCGTATGTAAATATGTATGTATGTCTCTGGGCACCAAAAATTGTACATAAGGATTGGCAACAATGCGTGAATTCCCGCTAGTAGGTGTGCGTCTTTTGTCTAATCTAACACGCACACACGTATCAATGCCACTGGGAATGGATTTTCTGGCAAAGTGGGTAGCAATTTCTCGCCTTTAATTTGCCACACATTTCAGTACGTAGCGGTTAGCGTTAAATTATGTTTAATGTATTTAGTAATGACGTAAAATTTAGTTGACAAAACATTTCGTTGCTAAACTAAATCAAGTTGAAATGTAGGATTAATTAGATTAATTTGGTTTCTATAATTTAACATTATTTTAAAATTATTATAAAATTATTCCAATTATTCCAATTTGCTGACAATCTTATCATTTCTACGAATCATACCAAATTATTTTTTTATATTTAAATTCCTTCTGACTTACCTAAAGAAAATGTTACTCATACGCACACGTGTGCCAAATTAAACTTTTTTTCTCTTTTAAATTACACAAATTTCAGCGAATTTTCTAACAGAATCTAAGTCGTTAATGTGTTTTACTCATATTTCATCTACCGCATTAACAGTTCTACTGTTTACCGAAAATTTAATTCAAAAAGAAAAAAAAGTAAACATCAACATTGTATAAAACGATTGAGTGCCAGCAATGACATTAATGAATCAAATAGATTTTAATTTTTCATAAAACATGCGATTTGCTGGCAGGCGACTGCAGTGTCTGGCGATCAGACGACCGTGTAGACAATTAGCTACATGTCTGATGCCAGCATCAACAACAACAACAACAACAACAATATCAATAATTGCAAGAAAAATACAATGCAATAAAATTATGCTTACACTTTCTGACAGCAACTTTAAATGTGCCTTTTGTACTGTATGTGTGTTTGTTGTTGTTGCTGTCGACGCTTATTTTCCATGGCAATGACAGCTCCACTTATGGACGATTTTTTGCTTGTTGCGTGCCACTGCCCGGATGCATGTAAAGCATGGCAATGTGCTTAGTTGCCCTGAGCTTTAGTATGGTTTCATCAAGCATGAGCCACGCTGCCGCTTTCCACCGACATCAACACGAAATATTAACACTAACGGCGAGTCCTTACAAATGTGGCAGCAAAAACATTGTGTGCTTTCCTTAAGTGAGCGAACAAGTTCATGGTTTTTTTTTTGTTGCAAAAGTTTGTTGTTGTCATTTTCTGTTTCATTTATTTATTTTTTTCATTTTTGTATATTTTTTATTGTATTTCCTTTTAGTTTTCTTTTTTGGTTGGCTCGTCGCGTAAGCTGCTGCTGATTGATCTCGTGGGAAATTTTCATACACAGCAAGTTTTAGCACAGCGCCAATACCAGAACCACTTACACTTATATACACACACACACACACACACATATATACAGCCATATTATTTACTTTTTCTGCTTTTGCTTTGCTGTAACAATTTAGATTTTTTTCCTGTGGGTCGCTTCAGCACACCGAGCTGCGCCTTGGGTGTGCCTGTGCCTATGTGTTAGAGTATATAACACTCAAGTTGTGGTCTTTATTTTTGCTTTTTGTTGACACACACACATATAAGCCACATTACCTTAATGTCACTTACACTTTAGTGCTTTGAGTTAATTTAGTTAGATTAGCTGCAGGCACACATCCTTTGGGATATTAGCCAGGCACAGGAGCTGTTGACGCGCCTAAAATATGTTGTGTCAGCTTCCTTAGTGCACATTTTTATGGCATTTTTGTCTATGAACCGTTTGACTTGTGACTTAAAAGTCTGAATAAGAAAAAAGCAATAAAATATAAAATGTAAAAAATAAAAGATATATTGCCGCTGTAACTCGTAAAAATATGCCAACTTTTGTCCAATACAAATAAATATGAAAATTTTTCTCAACATCACTACAGCAACAGTCGTCGCAGCATTTCATTAAAAGTAATATTTTACAAAAAAAATATATAATAATTTTTATTATGCTATGTTGTGATATTCGTCAAACTTTACTCGCGCAGTCCACATTTTTGGGCATTTGAGCAGGAAAAGCAATAAAGTATACAAATTTGAAGAGAATTTTCTTTTTAACAATAAAGCAGCTTTGCCATTTCGACCATAACGTAATTGCCCGGCACTGTGCATATTTCTATATGGTGTTTGCTTGTCATGGTGACGTTTGCGTATTTTTTTATTGACGCTTTTCTGCAAGTGGAATTTTTCAACAAATTTGTTTGCCTATTTTTACATAATGCATACGTATTGACCTTCGAAAATATTAGCTGCTATGTGTAGCCCATTGAAGACTGCATGATTATATTTTTTTACACACACACACATACATATATGTACATACATGTACATAATAATGGTTTCATATGCTTCCACATTGTGTGAGTGGCGCAGGCATGGGAGCCATAAAATTTCAAGTGTTTAAGCGGATTATTTGGCGCTTGTACATTGAGCTTTCTTCCTCTTTTCTACACACAAATAAACGGTAATTGGTGTAACGATTGGTGAGAATTATTAATACAATTATAATCGAATTTCTAATATTTTATTTGATTTTTGAATATGATTTTTATATTAATATAATTTTTTTAATATTTGTATCTAATTATTTTTTTTATTATTTTAGCTAGAAAAGTCCAGCCAGCATATGACTCACACAGAACTACTTTCTTTGTAGTGCACTTTTAAATTCCATTTGAAGTCTATCTGACCTCCATAAAAACCTAAGTTAAGCCCGGTGGCCAAGGAGCCAAGGAGATAGTCGCTCCTCATCTCATCAGAGCTTATCACATATATAGGGTGTTTTTTTTAGAGGTTTGTTTTTCGAATAGAGATAAAACTGGCATTTTGTGGTCAAATCTGGCAACTCTAATGTCATTTATGTTCAGTTTGGTTTGCCATTTCATCATGAACAGGTTGACAAAAGAACAACGCTTGCAAATCGTGCAAATTTATTTCGAAAATAATGGTTCAGTTCGCGAAGTTTACCGCAAGCTCCGTCCATTTTATGGTCGACATAATCGTCCATCATAATAATTAATAATAATAATAATAATTAATAATAATAATAATAATAATAATTGATTGGCACGACAGCCCGCTTACGCGAGACTAAGGCCTAGCTTCCCGCAACCACCCGTGTTGTGCGTGTGAATTTTGTACGCGGGTGGAAGGGACCTAAGTTTTATGCCGGTTCCGAACGGCAGGTTGGGAGCTTTTTCATAGGCAATTTTTACTCTCAGAGGTTTGCCATTTCCAGCTGAGAGGACAGCCACCGAAAGAGAAAACGAGTTTCCCGTTATTTTTTTTAGGTGTTACTACATGCAGTATTCGATCTTGCGTCGCTCTGCATGCGACTCGCTTGGACCGCGCACTAACCAACTGAGCCACGGCGGCTGCCGTCGTCCATCAGAGCAATTAATTCGGTTAACCATGGGTCGTTTTCGCACTACGTTTACTCTTTGTGATAATACGCATCCGCAGAGACGTCGAACAGTGCGCACCGAAGAAACAATTGCCGCTGTAGAGCAAAATGTTGAAGAGGACCCGAATGAATCGATTCGCCACCGTGCACAGCAATTGGAGCTTTGTCCATCAACTTGAAAATTGGACCTGTAGAATTGGCTTTATTCGAGCCAGCCGCGGCGGCCACATGCCCGAAATCATATTTAAACATTAATGGCATAAAATTATCCTTCCAATAAAGCCAAATTGATGGATATTAAAACGATTTTCTTGTGTTTTATTTCAATTCTATACCTCTAACAAAAACACCCATTACTACATTGTACATAGATATTGTAACGATGAGGCACTCTGTGCTATGCTATGCATGAATGCTTTCCAAGCATACTTTTAGGCATGCACTTTGAAGTACTGCCGGTTGGCTATAACTCTGATATGGCAAGGATGGTTCGCGAAGGTGATGGGCTGTGCTAGAACGATCGAGATAAAGAGTACAACTGGAATGTGCAAGAAACATCGGCGCGATAAGAAAACAAGTATAAAAAGCAGCAGTGTGTGGCGCAGAGGGTCGAGTCTTAGTTGAATAAGCGAAGCAGTAACAAGTGTAGATGCAAGCAAGGTGTAAATCTGTAAATAAAGTGATTGTTGGTTTTGGAATGCGTTTTGCGTTGAGTAATTGAAGTGGTTTTATTTTCAAGCACAATCCAGGTGCGAACTTGGAAAGTAATTTTCGTAACACTATGATGAGATGATCGTTCCTGAAGTCAACTCTTGTTAGTTACATATTAATCGTATCTGTAAAAATAAAATAAAATAAAAGAAAATAAAATGAAATGAAGTAAAACAAAATAAAATAAATTAAAATAAAATAAAATAAAATAAAATAAAATAAAATAAAATAAAATAAAATAAAATAAAATAAAATAAAATAAAATAAAATAAAATAAAATACAATAAAATAAAATAAAATAAAATAAAATAAAATAAAATAAAATAAAATAAAATAAAATAAAATAAAATAAAATAAAATAAAATAAAATAAAATAAAATAAAATAAAATAAAATAAAATAAAATAAAATAAAATAAAATAAAATAAAATAAAATAAAATAAAATAAAATAAAACACAATTTAATAAAATTTAATAAAATTAATTTAAATAAAAAAAAATATTTAATTAATAATATAACATAAATTAAAAGAAACCGCTTGTTGAACTTAATTGAATTAATGGAGTTGCGCTAATCAAACTCTGAGTATTAATTGAAACTTTAATGTTTTTCCAATTAATCATTGATGACATCATTTTTATTACTGATATTCCAAATACTGAAAATTATATTTTTTTGTTCTCTTAAAATATACTTTTGCCATTTCCTTATTCGCTAAAATTTGTGTAAATCTCCTAGCAGTAGCACTTAGAAATGTGCTGGTCATAACTCCAACGACGACAATGATTTGTTTTCAACATTTTCTCTGGCATTCTGAGGCCACCGAAAACAGATGACTGCTGAAAAAAGGTAATCCGGATGATGTACAACAACTTAACAGTGTCATTTAGTACACACACCTGCATGAATGCTCGCTACTGCTCCTCGCAATGTTCTGGAATGGCCAACGGTCTTCTCTGTGCTGGACACAGACACACCTCGATATACATTTAAACATACACATCCGAGTACGTATGTATCCATATCAGCGCAACAGAAGTTGCTTGCGGCGTCAACGCCAGAACATTAGCGCACACGAATTACTCACACATTTACATACACAAACACACACAAACACAAACATATTTATAAAGCTTAATTTCCAGACTTTCACACGCGCTTTGCTTCTCCAAACAACAACTTGAACAACAACAAAAAAAATACCATTAGTGCCAGCAACATTGCCACTGCTGTGGTGCGAGTACTTATTCACCAATGTTGTTGTTGATATTGTTGTCATTCTCTTGTTGTTGTTGTTGTGTGTGAATTCGTTTCCAATGGCAGCCTGGCTGCTAATGTAAAATGTGCCATTGAAGCCTGCTGTCTACATTGTAACTTCTTGTTGTTGTTGTTTTTGTTTTTGTTGTCACTCGCAAATCATGTTTCTGCCCAGTTGAAGCAGCCAGCCGGCGTTGATGAGTTGTGCGAGTTGTCTTGTAGTTTTTGTTGTTGTTATAGTTGTTTTTGTTGGCAGCTGCCGTCGCTTACATGGCCGGTTTGCTGAGTCAATCGTGTGAAAAATTTATGTTACTTTGATCGAAAATGTCAACGTGCTTGTAGTGCGCGCACGTGACTCAGCCTGCATGCGTTTGCAATGCATTGCAGTCCATAGCTGCTTGTTTGTTTGTTTGTGTGTGTGTGTGTCAGTAGTGATACTAGTGTTATTGTGTTTGTGCAGTTGTGCTGGTAATTGTGTGTGTTTGTGCTGTCAATGATTCCGAATCACTGCGCACGCTGTACGATGCCTTCGTGTGCACAATTAGCTGAAAGCAGCAAAAACGTGTGATGTATGTTTGTAGCTTTGGCATGCGGAAGGTACAAAGTGAAGCAAGGATATGCGAAAAGGATGTGTGACGGTGTGAAATTAGTTTGCCGTCGCTGTGTGTTCTTGTTGCTTTGGGTAATTTTCGATGTAATATTTCAATTGTAATGCGCTGGTGCCGCTGGTGTTCCAAAGTGGGTGTTGACAAGCAGAGATGGGTTGAAATAGAAAATGTGGCAAGTATACAGCATGAGGACGATGATTATGTTTATCAGTTTAGTGAACTGTTTGGGAAAAATTAAAAACTTGTATTAACATTATTCATACGCCACGTTCTTTTAAGGAATTTTTAATAGTTGTGTCTGAACTTTGAAAGAACTCTGACTTTTCAGCAATTAAGTTGGGTTTCTTTAAGGTATATGTTCAATAGTTGCCACTATTTAATAATATTTTCATTTAATATAACTCATACGCCCCGTTTTCAAAGAGGTTTATTAATAGTTGTGTCTACACTTTGACAGATTTTTACGTTTTGGGCAAAAATGTTGCGAAAAAAGTACACAGCATGATGACGTTGAGAGTGTTTATAATCTTAGTGAACTGTGTTGGAAAAAAGAAAACCCGAAACTTAGCCTTTGGTCTGAAGTTTAATTAACATTACTCATACGCCCCTTTTTAAAAGAAATTTTCAATAGCTATCTCTGAATTTTGACAGCTAATTTTTCTGATTTCACAAGAACTGAAGCCTGAAGTCCTTCAAACTTGTCGTTCATTCCTTGATTAGAAATTTTCAAAGCAGTTGAAAACCAATCCAAGTTCCGCAAAAAGCAATAATTTTCAGTGTTAAAATACGTGTTTTGTTAACTGATTTCATCAACAAGGTGCGTTTGAAGAAAATGTTATCATCAACCAGCAAAACGAGTGTCCGTTGCACTGTGAGATACTTTTTGAAGTAGGCTCAAGGAAGTCCAAATGACTCCATCTTCTAATCCTTTCGGGACTACTGGAATAATTCATCAACTTTTGAATGTCCCTCAAAACAATTATTCAGATCTTATGGCCCACGAAAAATATTTTTCCGATTTCTGTGTACCCGGATAAAACGATGATTTCAGAATTTGTGCCCATCCCACATAATTTTCTAGCCCTACTTTCATAGCATGGGAACACATCTACGAAGAGTTTTTGGATGTAATTATTAAACTTAGTCGAGAAAGGGTTTAACATTATTTTTAGAGGCACTTAATCACGCTTTTGATTTCTTCCTGCCGTCACCACATGGAAACCAATGTCGCCTCTTGTCTTATTAAGTGTTCCGTTTCTCGTTGTTGATTTAAAAAACGTTTGAAAAAATGTTCCTCATGCTTCCATCTAAATATTTCCTTTCTCAAGTGAAGATGTCTCTATTGAGATTCTTTTGTATTTTTTTTATTTCTTGCTGCCTTTGAAGACACCTTAACCACATGGAAACCACTGTCTCCTCCTACCTAGTTAAGTTTTCCATTTCTCGCTGTTAATTCAAAAGAACCTTTCGAAAAATGCTCTTCATGCTTCAAGTTAAATGTTTCCTTCCTTTTTGTTATACTTTCCTGTTACAAAATATTTGTGAGAAAACAATTCAATGTCTGGGAAAACTATTTTCTACATGCACCGGATATGGTAGACACCCGACTTGGACTGTCGCGTTGAGTGCTGGGAAATTGCCCAAAAATTTTGCATGTCTTGGGAAAATCATACAAATTCTTTAGTTTTTTTATTCAAAGAAAGCATCATGACAATTGCATTTTATTGCGGAAGTAGTTTCTGGTACACCTGCCGGAAGCGGAAGTGAAAGCGCTGAAATTTTAAATGACTTGCAAAAGTAACAAAGAGAAGAAATTATGTGTAGAAGGGTGAAAAAAGGAAGTTGTATGGCAGCATGATGGCAAGTAAAAGCAAAAAGAGTGATGTAGACAGTAAATCTAACCACAACAACAACAATAAATGAGTGGTACGAAAAAATCATGTTTTCCGCGGTGGATTTTGAATGCATAAAGCAGCAGCGAAAGTAAAAAAAAAATGCAAAGTAGAATGAGCAATAAAAGGTTATATTTAGTTGCAATTTTGAAAAATTTTATGAATTTTTGCTGCTTACCAAATCTGACTGTTTGTGGTCCGGAATCCAGAAACTGACGCTCAGCTTCTATGGCTTTAGCGTACAAATACTCGCTGCGTATATTTATATACTTTATTTACTATTTTTAGTTTCTGTTTCTCTTCTCTTTAGTCACACTTTACTGCATGCTTTTGCTCAAACCGCGCGTGAGTTCTTTCTCATTACACCAGCCGTCATGCTCGGCATACTTGTTGGCCTTCGCATTGCCCCTAACGTTGACTCTGTGCCTGTGCTTGAGGTAACATTGGGTTTCACTTGCATCCAGCAACCTTTAGCTGAGCTACTTACGTTCTTAGATGTTTCTTTGCGCTGCCGAGTTTCTTCGTCCTTTCAAATGGCCGCTTCAGCTGTTTTCCCAGTTTCACTATGCCAACTCGCCACTTTTCATGCTGTTGTCCACCCAAACCTCGCCGCTGTCATTTCCTGCATCACTCCACGCCATCGGCGAACGCTTACCGGCATCGTTCTGTCTTCTGCTAGCAGTGGTCTGTCCTTGCCACGTTGTCTCTTCGTCTGCACCGCAATTGCGCCGCGTAATAATAAAGTAAGGCAAGAAAGTTGCAAGCGGATGCCGTAAGGTGACGTCAGGTGTACGGTGCGCGGTGCGCGGTGCGCGACGACAGCTTACATGCAGTTATGCAGGTAGCCAAGTGTGTCCTGTTGCAAGTGTTTTTGCGCCTTTGCCTGTGTCTTTTCTTTTTGTCAAATTAAATGCCATGAAATTAAAAGTAGTCGACTGTGCGGCAAAGGAAACGTACAAAAGCGTATTAAAAAATTGCATTGAGTGAAGATGTGAAAACTCCGGTAAGGAAAGGAAAGAAGCGGCTAGAAAATGCTGAATTCATAGAAAATGCACTGGTGGCATTATAAAAGCACAAAAGTGGAAGAAAAAAGAAAAAAGGACAATGAAAATTAAAAAAAAGGAATAATGAAAAATAAAAAATAAATGAAAAAAAACAAAGTAGTCGAGCGAGAAAAAGAACGGAAGATATAAAAACTTGTAAAGTTGCTACAACGACAGCGACGATAGCGCACCAACTACCGGCGCGAATAGGCGAAAGACGTTCAATGAAAAAAAAAACAAAAACAAAATAATAATAAGTGGCAAGCGACAAAACCAGCAACAACAACAACAATATGGACAACAACAAAATGATATAAAAGCGGGTCACACTAAACAGGTAATAAATTTTTTTGTGACATTACGCTGAGCTGCTTTCGTAGAAAGGAGACTGAAATTTAAGAATTTATGCAAGAAGTTGAGGGATTTGTGTGCAAGTGTGTGTGTGTGTATGTGCATAGAACTAAAAACAGCACTGCAAATTATTAGAATTAGGCTTTAAAGAAAACATAATGTTATTGAATGCATTCAATGCATGAAATGAAGTCATTTGAAGGCAGCCTAAAAGTATGCAGCGTTACATTATTGACTTAAAAACTTTTAAAAGTTTACGTCTGAATTTTTCTTAGGGGGGTCAAAGTTTTCCCCTTTTTGCGCATTCTTATGATGAATCGGCATACGAAAACCATGTAACCTCACATTTTTGGTATATGATGTGTTCAGCAATTTGATGTAAAATACGAAGAACATTTTTGTGGAGCATTTTAACCCTGTAGCTCCTATTTGTATGGGTCAATTTGACCCTTGTTTTCTAAAATGCCAAAAATGTCCTGTAAAACAGGACTTTTTAAGGACAAAATGTACTACAAAAATATTCACCATAAAATTCTACTATAGGTCTCTGAATACATCAAAGCTCAGAAATTAACTTGAACGCCAGGATTAAGCCAAAATTGAAAATGTGTTTAAGTGCCTGTTGAAACAAACTGCAATCAATTTTTGTTTTAAAAGCAATCATCAAAAGTAATTTATAACTAAAGCCTTGGAGGTTGCTATGCAATTTTTACTTATAATTAGTCCATTTCCTTGAAAGAACTAATTAAAAAACATTAATTTCAAATTATCGAAATCATTACCCAGATCGCCTAAACTCATTAAACAATCGATCAAAACTCATTGATTAGCTGCTGGCCTTATGCTCACAGGTATATTTATTATATGGATACAGTGCAGTTGTGTAATTTGCTGCCAACTTCTAGTTCCTCTCTGCTCCACGTCGTTTAGCTCGAAACGGCTCACAACATAATTCCCATTCGACGCGTTGGCCAAAGATGCATACAGTGGACTTTATTAACGTTCGGGTAATTAGTGGAATGTTAGTCAAAGTTACACAAACGGCAATGCACACACACACACACACGTACACACTCTCATATGGACACCAATACAGTTGCCAGTGTGGTGTCATATGGGTAGCTGTAACGCGTAATGGAAACCAATGTATACGCATTTCATAGTTCGAACTCAACAGGCCAAATGAGCTGCCTTGGCATAATCCACATGCAGCAACAACACAGCAACACATCTACATGCGAGTATGTATTTATGTTTGCTTGTTTGTCTGTGTGTGCAGTTCATAAGGAGACCAGCTATTGGTATGGTGGCTTTGACAGCATAGTGTCGCTGTTTCATAGATTGAACTCAATGTACTCGTTTGTGGATTTATGATTGAATAGATGTCGTGCATTGTCAGAATACCCAGAAGTGTGGTTGCGTATACGTTGCGGTGGACTAATTACTAAAAATGATTGATAAGGAAGTGACAGAATTTCAGATAGTCTGGAATGAGTTGATTGGTTTGTGCCTACGCCTAATAAGCGTCTTTCTCGTAGAGTGATATTTTTAATATTAATTGAATATTTCTAATATTTTTCTACTTAATAATTCTGCTTGGGAGCATAAGGCCTCCTTTTTGTGGGTTAGTTAAGTTAATTGAAATTGTGCCAGTGTGGGTGACTAGCTTATCGTTAGCAGTGCTATGTTGTGGGACAGCTATCTATTGTCGTCCACGAGAGGTGCCTTCGAAAGTTGAGACTAAGTTACATAAGGGGCCTCGTCAAATAAACTGCTAATAGTTGGAGAAACGTTGATATCAGAGGTTTAGTTATTCTCTGTCCTTGTAACAGTCAATCACCCGTATCTTTTTTGGCAATTTTTAATGCCAAGGCTACTCCACGCCCTGTGAACCCTAGTGTTGTAATTATCAACAACGACGTGTAGCAAATATTAAAAAATGTTTAGGACCATTTGAACAAAGTGTGATGAGCGCTGCGTAAAAAAGTCCATTATTTTGCCAACAGATGGCCTTAGTAATCTGTATTCCGCTTTACATAAGTGGGATAAATTTAGGCTGATTTGCTTTAGAAAGACCAGAATTCGTAGTAAAAAAACTTGTCAGACAGTTTTCTGATTTGCTTTAGAAAGACCAGAGTTCATAGTAAAAAAACTTTTCAGACAGTTTTGTGATTGCTTGACTCAGTTTTGTTTCAGTGATTTAGGCTGATTTGCTTTAGAAAGACAAGAATTCGTAGTAAAAAAACTTTTCAGACAGTTTTGTGATTGTTCGACTCAGTTTTGTTTCAGTGATTTAGGCTGATTTGCTTTAGAAAGACCAGAATTCGTAGTAAAAAAACGTTTCAGATAGTTTTGTGATTGCTTGACTCAGTTTTGTTTCAGGTATTTAGGCTGATTTGCTTTAGAAAGACCAGAGTTTGTAGTAAAAAAACTTTTCAGACAGTTTTGTGATTGCTTGACTCAGTTTTGTTTCAGGTATTTAGGCTGATTTGCTTTAGAAAGACAAGAATTCGTAGTAAAAAAACTTGTCAGGCAGTTTTGTGATTGCTTGACTTAGTTTTGTTTCAGTGCATTTCAAAGACGGACCTCAGTCAAGAAAAAATACTCCAAATTTGATAGTTTTTTAATGCGAAGCCAGGTGAATTCACACTATAACAGTCAATCATGCACAATTTTTGCAATGTTTTAAATATCAATAGAAGCATTTAAATCATCGACGTTCAACCACCTGGTAAGCATTGTTTGATTTTTAATAAGCTAAACAATACAAAAAACCTCTTGGAAGCATTTCAATGAAGTTTAATGTGAAAAAATAATTAATGTATGAGTGCCACACGAGTAAACATAAAACAACCTCATGGACCGAATTTCCATCTGCGAATCGCACTTGCATGGCTTATCTTATTTGCTCAATAATACCTGTCATCAATGTCCACATATTTAGATACATTTCCTACCAGCCACGCCTTCTTTTAAGCACTCTAAATCTCTTGCAATATTGAACATACCCCGACTGTCCGGTGTAGAGGCATAAAAAGAATCCAATCAAACTTCAACGCAAGTCAATTATTTCAACTTCAATTCCCACAATGCAAGCATGACAAACATACTACGCTATCACACACCAATGCACAAACACACGCAAACACGCATGCACACACATAAACCGCACTTAATAAACTTAACAACTTTTCTTATTTTTTTCAGCGCATTCGCAGTCGAATGGTCCACTTGAATTCGCTCCGCAAATACGCACTTTTTTGTATTAAATTTTTCTTTCAGCCACACAAACCCACACACCCACACACACACACACACTGCCCCAAACACTCGTCTCGTTTCTTGCAATTTTTACTATACCCAGAGCGTGCCGAAATTAACTAAAGAACTTGTAAAAATGTCTCCCTTGTTGCGGCTCGGCCATAATGCCTTTTTAAGTTTGGATTTTGTTATTGTTGTTGTTGTGCTCACTTACGTTCTGGCTTTGTTTTGTATTTTATTTTCTGTATTGGTGCACATGTTTACGCACAAAACTTCACATCCCTCGACAGTCATTGGGTTTTTTTTGTGTCGGCGCTTTTACTTGCTGTCTGGCCAATTTACACAGACACGCACGCAATTTTTCATATACAATACATATGTGTGTTCAGCATGTACGTATGTATGTCTGCGTCTAGTTTTATGTATTCCGAAGCATTATTTCTGCATTGGAGAAGGTGTGTCGGAGAGTAAAAGCAAAGTTAAACTACCCAACACAACTTCATATTTTACTTTTACTATTCTGCTGCGACAATTTTCAGGATTTTCGAAGCATAATTTTAGGCACTGCGCGCATACAGCGAATAGTGCGCATCGTCAAGTTAATAAAGCGCGTACATTTATTTGTTTCCTTTTTGTTATTGTTGTTGTTGTTTGGTCTTTATTAAATTTGTGCAAATTGGTTGCGAGTTTACTGAAAATTTTGGCAAATAATTTTCGCCCTGAACAACAGCCATTTGAACACAAGAAGAAGTGTGAAATGGTGGTTAAATCTACAATTGTAAAACTTCATTTTAAGTTTCAGTTTCCAAATCGTTCTTAAAGACTTTTCTTAAAATTCAAAGGATACGTTTTATTCTCAAAAAATTGTTATATACAAAATTACTAAGAAATTGTAAAGTCATTGTAGACAATATAGATTTTTTATTTAATAAAGAACAGCAGAAAAATATTGAGGCAATACAACAAAACATTTGTTTGTTTTTTGAACCAGGACGAATCGTTTCACTAAGGAAATTGAACTAAACAATAATCTAAATGTCATTTATCTCAACTGAATTCATCGTAACTCATCTTTCTTCGTAAATTTGTTATCTAAAATTTGTCATCTTTCGTTTCTAATCTCATATCTAATCATTAATCTTCTTCGCTATCTTTCATGTTGCATTATTTGTCTTCAAGCTCTCATTTCACTTCTTTTATGTCTCATTTTTTATCTCTAACCTCTCTATAAAGGCAATATTTCGAATTTTGTAACTCCCACATTATCACAACGGGCCCATAGGCCTAAGTGTGTCTCATACAGAGGCAGCCACTTAACCAACAACCAACCCATATATCAACTCTCATCTCCCACTATTAATTTTAACCTCTCATGTCACATCTTTCATGCTCATCTTTAATTTCTAATTTCTTATATCTGATTCTCCACCTGGCACCTTTCTTTCTCCCGTCTTTCGTTTCCCATTTCTCATGCTCCATTTCACATCTTCCATCTTCTATCGCTTTTCTTTTGTCTCTAATTTTGCATCTCTAATCTCTAAACCATGTATACATTTTGATCTTCAATTTATCATCTGTAATCTCTCTTCCCACATCTCTCATCTCTAATTTATAATCTCTACTCTTTAAACTGTAAACTGTAAACTGTTATCTATAATCTATATTATCTAAATTTTTGTCCCTCCTCTACGATCCTTTTTTCCGCATCGTTTATCTCTCATCTCTAATATCTTATCCCTAATCCATAATCTCTAACCTCCAATCTATAATCTAAAGACTCTACTTTTTAATCACTCATCATCTCCAATTTCTAATATTTTATGTGCAATCTTTAACATCTCTTTCCTCATATTTCCTCATCTTTCGTCTCTAATATTTAATGCCTAATCTCTAATTTCTAAAAACAATCTCATATCCCTAATTTCTTATTGCTAATCTCTAAATTCGAATCCCTTATTTCCCACACTTTTTTATCTTATATATCATATTTTAGATCTCAGAACTCGTATCTCTTTTCGCATACTTCGCATCTCATCTCATCTCATCGCAACTCATCTCTTGTCATCTCATCTCACCTCATCTTATCTCATTTCATCTCGTATCATCTCATGTCATCACCTCATTAAATCTTCAACTAATTTATTTCATCTTATCTAATCTAATCCCATTTCGTCTCATCTCATCTCACCTCATCTCATTTTATCTCTTAATCTCATCCTATCTCTTCGTCATATTCTCATCTCATCTCATCTCATCTCACCTAATCTCATTTTATCTCTTTATCTCATCCTATCTCTTCATCTTATTTCCATTTCATCTCATCTCATCTCATCTCATCTCAACTCATCTCATCTCATCTCATCTCATCTCATCTCATCTCATCTCATCTCATCTCATGTCGTCACCTCATTAAATCTTCATCTCATCATATCTCATCTCATTTCACCTTATCTCATTTTATCTCTTTATCTCATTCTATCTCTTCACCTTATTTCCATCTCATCTCATCTCATCTCATCTCATCTCATCTCATCTCATCTCATCTCATCTCATCTCATCTCATCTCACCTCATCTCATCTCATCTCATCTCATCTCATCTCATCTCAACTCATCTCATCTCATCTCATCTCATCTCATTTCATCTCATCTTATCTCATCTCATCTCATCTCATCTCATCTTATCTCATTTCACCTCATATCATCTCATGTCATCACCTCATTAAATCTTCAACTAATTTTATTTCATCTTATCTAATCCCATTTCATCTCATCTCATCTCACCTCATCTCATTTTATCTGTTAATCTCATCCTATCTCTTCGTCATATTCTCATCTCATCTCATCTCATCTCATCTCACCTAATGTCATTTTATCTCTTTATCTCATTCTATCTCTTCACCTTATTTCCATCTCATCTCATCTGATCTCATCTCATCTCATCGCATCTCATCTTATCTCATCTTATCTCATTTCAGCTCATATCATCTCATGTCATCTCCTCATTAAATCTTCAACTAACTTTATTTCATCTTATCTAATCCCATTTCATCTCATCTCATTTTATCTCTTAATCTCATCCTATCTCTTCGTCTTATTCTCATCTCATCTCATCTCATCTCACTCATCTCATCTCATCTCATCTCACCTTATCTCATTTTATCTCTTTATCTCATCCTATCTCCTCATCTTATTTCCATCTCATCTCATCTCAACTCATCTCAACTAATCTCATCTCATATCATATCATCTCATGTCGTCACCTCATTAAATCTTCATCTCATCATATCTCATCTCATGTCATCACCTCATTAAATCTTCAACTAATTTTATCTCATCTCATCTCACCTTACCTCATTTTATCTCTTTATCTCATCCTATCTCTTCACCTTATTTCCATCTCATCTCATCTCATATCATCTCATGTCATGTCTCACCTCATTAAATCTTCAACTAATTTTATCTCATCTCATCCCATCTCATCCCATCTCATCCCATCTCATCCCATCTCATCTCATCTCATCTCATCTAATCTAATCTCATCTCATCTCACCTTATCTCATTTTATCTCTTTATCTCATCCTATTTCCATCTCATCTCATCTCAACTTATCTCATATCATCACCTCAGCCACCTCATTACATCTTCAACTAATTTTATCTCATCTCATCTCATTTCACCTTATCTCATTTTTTCTCTTTATCTCAACCTATCTCTTCATCTTATTTCCATATCATCTCATCTCACGCAATCACCTTATTAAAACTTCCACTAATTTCATCTCACTTAGCATCATCCTATTCTATGTACTTCACCACAATTTCCACTTTACTTTAATTTCACACTTAAGTCTACTTTGCTTTATTTCACGTGTCCTTAAATCATATCACCTTTTATCTCCAGTCCCTTTTTTCCAGCTCCCCATTTTAATAATTCTTCTCCCACTTCCATCACACCGCCACCCTTTTCTTATCACGTTTTCCTTTTAATCTTCTTTACTTTGATCCATGTATCCTTTTTTGCTCAGTCAAAGACTTTCCACTGTCCCTGTATTTACCTTCAAAATTTTCTCCCACTTTCAAACACAATGCTTTCATCCCATGCGCCCACCCAAACCTTATTACTTCTCTCGGTTGCTGCTCTTTTAGACGCGTGCGGCAAACTTTTACGGCATGCGGACAGCCGGCCGCCAATTACCGAGTCACATCGTCGACCACATCAACGAGTTCACAGCAAACGATTAATTAATTTCCACGCTGCCATTAACGTGCGTGGAAAGTTTCACAACGTTCGTCCTGCAGCAGCAGCAGCAGCACGCGACCTACAACGGCGACCGCTTGTCGCGTCTGCGTGCAGCGGAGAAGCGCCCAGCCAAACGTTGCTCCATGCGTAGCGAAAGGGCTAATAACAGTTAGATGTTAGTTCAGGTTTTTTTGCACGTTTCATAAAACTTTGCAGCAAGTTTGCTGTGCGCACCCTTTCCACATGTAGCGTGTCATAATTTTAACATTTCCGTAAGCAGCGCTTCTGGCTTAGGGAATCTTTTTGTTTTGTTCTTTACGTTCAATCATTGAATATGTGTGGGGAATTCTGTGATACAGTAGTGAGAGAACAAAGAGGGAATTGAAAACAAAAGTGGCTGCCTATAGTCGAAGGAAACTAATCCATAGGCCTTGGATAGCACAGTGCAACAGTATTCGGGTTATGGTTTGGAAATTTTATTAAATAAACATTAGCTGTGACTGGGGATTAAGTAATTTTGAGATATGCAAGCAGATCTATGTGTGAGTACAAATTTCGAATCGATCTCTTTGTGTAAATACAATCAGTGTTTTTAAAGATCTATGTGCCAGTACAATGCTACTGTGAAACTATGTGCGTGTATGTAGTTGCACTAAACATTTATGGACATATTTTCACTCATTGGCTTTTCATTTGAATTTGAAGCCTAATTAGTTATCAAAATTCCAGCTTTGGTATTTTGCCAACACATATTTCACATTAGGTTGTCATGTTGTTTACTCGTTCAATAAGTAAACTCCACCGCCACTGGCAAGCAACATAAATGCGAATAGCATTTGCAGATTATTATGTAATTAAATTTTAATTACTATTACAAATACTGAAAATTCATAATCTCCGAGCCAGTGCTACATGGCACAAAGTAATGGAACAAAAAGACAAGATGACAAGGACAAAATTCTTGTAGTTAAATTATTGGTTGTACATTACTTATGCCGAATATTTATTGTAAATATTTATTTAAATTACTTATGTTGAATATTAACTATATATATTTTTTATTATTTACTTATTTTAAATATTCCTTACAAATATTTATTTTAATTTATTTTATTTTATTTTATGTTATTTTATTTTATTTTATTTTATTTTATTTTATTTTATTTTTTTTTATTTGATTTTATTTTATTTTTTTTAATTTTATTTTATTTTATTTTATTTTATTTTATTTTATTTTATTTTATTTTATTTTTATTTTATTTTATTTTATTTTATTTTATTTTATTTTTTTTTTATTTTATTTTATTTTATTTTATTTTATTTTATTTTTGTTTTTTTTTATTTTATTTTAGTTTTTTTATTTAATTTTTATTTTATTAAATTTATAAAATAAATTAATTTTATTTCATGTTATTCAATTCTCCTTTGAAACTCATGTAAAATAAAATCAAGCAAGAAATTTCGCTTTTACTAATCAACTATTTACAAAAATAAAAAATTATATTATAATTTAAAAACTGCAAAATCATTGACAAAGTGCGCCACAACTAAAAAGTTTTACCAATTTTAATTTTTATTTGAACATTTCAATTTTGTAATTCTACAAAGTTTTCAGCATACATAAATGTTTTATTTATTTAAAATAAAGTACAATATATATGTATAAACTGCTCATTTTATGCAGATTGCAGCCCTTCAAACTTTCATCTGGGTGAAAAAAAAAATTTTTAATATTCATAATTAAGCGTGTTGGCGCAAATACGTCAAATTGTGCACTTTTAAGCGTGTGAGTGAATTTTAATTAAAATGTCACTGCGAACACTAAGCACACTCACTCACAAACAGAACACAAAACAAACACAGGGACAGAAATGTGGCCAAAAATTGTGGGGCAAAAAATGTGAACTATGCACACAAAAAGTACATTTCAAGTGAATATTTGTCAAAAAATTAGTAATTATAGAATTTCGCTGGGGACAATAAATAACAGTAAATAGTAGAAAAACATAATAGAATGTGTGTACATTTAATTAGGTTGAAAATTGTTGGGGCTTATTAAGTAACAAAGCAAAATTTGGGCTTAGTAGATAAATGTAAAATATTGGAAGGTTTGTGTTGTATTTGTGTTGGCAGTGACAATGAAAAGCTGAGCTAAACGCTCTGCTCAGTCGCTGCTTAGCTCATCAGACACTTCCAAAGCAGTTCTGTTAGTTAGACTGAGATAGGCAGAATGCGTTGAGTACTCTTCTTCAGCTCTTGTTCAGCTCTTAATCAGCACTTCAGACACTTCCTAGCCAGTTATTTTAGTTAGACTGAGAAAAGACTATGAAGTATACCAAAACAGTCTGTTGTTAGCAAGCAATCCGGACAAAAAGTTTTCAGGGTGAACCAAGTTCTTGCGAATAGATTATCCGAGACGAATTTGATCGCACTCAGATGTGTTTCAATATTTCAAGCTGACATAAAGTTTGCTGTTAAAAGATTCTAGCCATATTTAAAGCTGAAGAAGACTAAAGAAACGGTTGACCAATTTTAAACGTTTAAGCCAAAACAATGAACATTTTAACTAACAAACGTGTAAAACTCCTAAACAAATAACACTCCTTCGAAATCAACGCTTTGTCAGCATATCAGATTCACATACACACACACACAAGCTGCTAAATGATAAAATCTCTAATCCCACACACACACAAACACATTTCACCAAAATCTCTTACTTGCTTCCTATACTTTTCGATCGAAAACGCAACGCTATTGTTTACCTCATCGTTCTCTGTGTATTATTGCCACAAAGCAATAACAGCTAACAAACGAACAACAACGATATTGGCCAACAAATTTTCCAATAATCAGCACCAAAATTTTAATCAACAAATAAATTAGCAAAATTTGGGGCTCTGCTACAACTACACAAACGGCAGCTGTGCATAAACAACAATAACAATAAAATTATCAACAACAACAACAAGATCGACAACATCCAGCATGTGTCTGTTGACAGCTGTGCAGTTGTGCAGGTGTACAACGCTCTTAGCGCAACTTTATGGGCTACTATTGGCATAGCCCCAAAAATGCTGCATACTTTTAGGTATTTTACATAAATTGCGCACGTGCAACATGTTGCAAGTTGTATAAATTACAAAGCTGTTAAAATGGCTGAATGATGTTGTGCCGCCATGCGGCTTTATTGCAGCCATCGATAGTTAAATGTTTTTGTTGTTGTTGTTGTTGTTGTTGCTATTTGCCCGGCACGAGCTATTTGATGAAATTTGTTGTTTGCTCGTTTGGCTTATTGATTTAAATTTGTTGCTAGCTGCTGTGTATTGGTCTGTGTGTGTGGGTGTGTGTGTGAATTGATGAAAATATTTTGCCACAATAGTTGCCACTTGTTGTTGTTTTTGTAATTTTCGCTGTTTAATTATAGCCGCCTTAGTACGGCCAGTGTGTGCAAAAATGTATTCAGCTTGTGTTGCAATATTTATTTGGCATTGCTGCCTAAAAATATGCAATCGCCATAATGAAGTCGTCAGCAGTATTTGTTTGCTGACTGTTTGATTGCTTATACATTCATTTGCTTGTGCGTTTTGTTATGATGTTTGCTTGGATATGGCTTCGGCAGCGCACAGTGTGACATTTTCATATAAGTTGTATTAAAAAAAAATAAAAAATATATAGTCTTTATTTTCTGTTCAACACTTCAAAGACGTTCAAAGGTGGTTTACATTTTATTAATAATTTTTTTGAAAAGAGACCAACTTTGAAACAGAGCAGCAAGAAGACATTTCTTGGCCAACTGTGAACTATTGTAATACCAGAAAAATCGAATCCTAATTAAGCTTCAAACAATTCAGAACATAATAGGGAGCCTATCGACTGTTCAATGCATTTTTCAATACTTTTATGTTTAAAAAGTAGAATAAAAATACTTAAGCTAAGAATACAAAAAAAGAGTAAGGCCTTGGAATAAAAAAGTCTGATTTTAAACAATTTTAGATATCTACTGTAAATAATTCTTTCTTCGTAATTGGTGGTAATCTTCGGAGACACCGATGAACACTGTTTATTTGCATATTGGAATCTTACTTGCAAAAACCTCTTCCTGCTATCACGTGGTAACACTGTCTCTCCGGTAGAGTGTACCGATCCAGACGCACCATCAGACCATGACTTTAGCGATACCGCAATAAGTACAGAGAGTCTGAACTGGGCCATCGACAGCCTGGACTCGCATAAAGCACCGGGTCCAGACGGAATCACGCCAGAGGAACTGAAGCAGGCAAGGACCCTGCTAGCTCCTTGGTTAATCAAGATCTTTAAGGCATGCATTGGACTCGCCTACGTACCACGAAAATGGAACAGAGCGAAAGTAGTCTTCATCCCCAAAGGGGGAAGAAGTTGCCATATCACCGCAAAGGACTTTCGGCCGATAAGCCTAACTTCCTTTCTCCTGAAAACTCTAGAAAAACTGCTGGATTCCTACATTCGCCAGACAATTGACGCTCGCGGAATCTCGGAACTCCAGCATGCATACACTAAGGGCAAGTCCACAGAGACGGCTCTCCATGACCTGGTCCATAGAGTGGAGAGGTCACTTTCACTCAAGGAATATACGCTGGCGGCTTTCCTCGATATAGAAGGAGCCTTCAACAACATTCAGCCGGAAGCTACTATAGCGGCTTTGACCGACCTGAAGCTAAATAAACGGCTAATATGCTTGATCGGCAACCTCCTGAGAAGGAGGGAAATCTTTACAGAGCTTGGCGACACCAGAGTCATCCGATTTGTGTCGAGAGGTACCCCCCAAGGTGGGGTACTATCGCCCCTGCTCTGGAATCTTACAGTCAATCCTCTAATCATGAGGCTATCGGCATCGAATTGCCACGTGGTGGCGTACGCTGACGACATCGCTCTCCTGGTATCAGGGAAGTTTGTCGAGACTTTGAGTGACCTCATTCAGGGGGCTCTAAATACACTCTCGTCATGGGCGAGGGGCTGCGGACTGGGTGTTAACGCTGCAAAGACGGAACTTATACTTTTCACGAAGAAGCATATAATTCCGCGGTTCAGCCCACCCATTCTAAATGGCACTCTCCTCCGACCCACGGACAAAGTCAAGTTCTTAGGCACCATCCTAGATCGGAAGCTAACCTGGAAACCTAACATTGAAAACCGAATCCAGAAGGCAACAACAGCCCTTTACATGTGTAAAAGGGCTATCAGCAGAAGCTGGGGACTAAAACCGCGAGCCATCCACTGGCTTTACACTGCGGTAATTAGGCCAATCCTCACGTTTGGCGTCACAGTCTGGTGGACAGCCCTGAGCAAGTCCACATACGTGAGCCAGCTTACCAAGGTCCAAAGGATGGCAGCCCTGCTTATCACAGGAGCCATCAAGACGACGTCAACCAAAGCCCTGGAAACCCTTCTCCACTTGCCCCCCATAGACATATATGGTGAGTTTGTGGCGAGTTGTTCCGCGGCTAGACTCAACGCGATACTACCATGGCCAAGAACCGATGTAGGACACGCTACCATTGTCAACAGAATTCCATGCAATGTAACGGAGATTGACTATACTATCCCCAAACCACTATCAAAACCACTTTTTAGTGCTAAGATCCCTTCTAGGGACGAATGGGAGAACCGAGAGCTGCCAGAAGAGGCCTACAATATGGCCACCTTCTACACAGACGGCTCAAAGATGAACGAAAAGGTCGGCTGCGGTGTATACTGCAAAAACCAGGACCTCAGACTATCATTCCGACTACCGGATCATTGCAGTGTTTTCCAAGCCGAACTCACGGCCATTAGCCAGGCAGCTGTCTGGCTCAGAGTTAATATGATATCCTACAGGGACATCACTATTTACACCGACAGCCAGGCAGCAATACAAGCTCTCTTGAGCGCTCACCCCCGTTCGAAAACCGCCCTTCATTGCCGCAAATCTCTCAATGAGATTTCAGTGCAGTACAGAGTGCACCTCTGCTGGGTGCCTGGGCACAAGGACATAGAGGGTAATTGTATAGCCGATGAGCTGGCAAGAGCAGGCACGGAGCTGCAACACATCAGCGCTATGGAGGCAGTGGGAATACCACTCACCACTTGCAAGCTACACCTTGGAAAGGTATACTTGAGCAAAGCGAACACCAGATGGCGCAACGAACAAACGTGCACCACAACCAGACAAATATGGCCAGTGACCAACCAGAGCAGATCCAAGGAACTGATCCTGCTGAACAAACCCTCGATAGGGATTGTTGTGGGAGTCATTACTGGACACTGCCTCATTGGCCTACATGCTAGCAGACTGGGTCTGCCTTATAACGATTTCTGCAGAAGCTGCAGGGACGAGGACTGCGAGGAGTCCGTCGAGCACCTCCTCTGTACGTGTCCAGCGCTTGCGAGAACGCGATTCTCTCACCTGGGCAGGCACTTTCTGAGCTGCCTGGCTGATCTCGAAAAGACGCCACCGAGCATCATCTACAAATTCGTTAGAGCCTCCAAGTGGCTCCAATGAATACCGGAATCGGATAGGTGAAGTTTCCCCCCACCACGTGGTAACACAATGGGCCGCATGGCCTAAGTGATGCCCTAGAGGCGACCACTTAACCTACCTACCTACCTGCTATCACGTTGGCGTATTGGCCGAAGAAGACCGAATAGTGGAACATTTTTCCTACCCAGTTTGATTTTTGGTCTAGGAAGGTAGCATCTCATACCTCAAAATAGCAATGGATATATAAAAAGTAGCATCTGAGAACATTACAGTAGCGGCTGACATAATCAAAGAAGCATTTGATGCCCTGAAAATGGCGTCTGACACCCAACAACAACATGTGGGATCTGCAAAGTAGCGTGTAACACATTAAAAGAAGCGTTTGGTATTTTTAAAGTAGCATCGAATCCTCAAATCTCATCTGAGATCATTAAAGTAGAATCTGATACCAGCAAAGAAGCTTCTGAGATTTTTCAATTAGTATGTGACCCCTACAAAGAAACATTTGGCCAATGCAAAGTAGTATCTGAAGTCTTCAAAGCATCATTTGAGATCAACAAATGAGCATATAAAATCTACAAATCATTGTCCGACACCTTCAAGGAAGCGTTTTTTACCTTTAATGCGTCTTAAGCCCTCAAAATATCATATGAGACGTGCAAAATAGCATCTCATAGCTCCAAAGTTTGGTACCATCAAAGGAATTTGAAGCGCCAAAAGCGTCATCTGAGACCTTGTCACTTCCAAATAAACCTTTGGTTCCTTCAAAGTAGCATCTGGAACACTTATCGTCCAAAATCTTCAGAGCTGTATTCGAAACCGTTATCCCAAAGTATCAGTTAATACTTTCAGATTAACAGAAGATACAATTTTTAACCACTTAGGTCAGTGACCACTCTTCTTAGCGGTTTCGACTCTTTTTCTTATTTTTTTACAACAAATAAGACCAAAACCTAAAATTGTTAGATGTTCAGAAAACACACTTTTTATTTTATTATGTTTCTAAACTTTTTAAACAATTTTACAATTTACTTTTCCTTATAATAGCAACAAACTGAAGGCCCAATAAAGCATCTCCTAGTTTTACCAGAACTTTAATATTTCCTCAAACAATACGCACATATTTACCACTGTGCGGCTGATTTATTTGTTTGCATCAAATTCAGTTTGTCTATAATTATAATGATTTGCATATTTTACAACAACAAAAACAACAACAAGTCATATAAAAACCGTTGCGCGAAAAATCAGCGAACGCAATAATTCAAATTTTTGCCACCCACAATAGAAAAGGATGCAGTTTGTGTTTTGTTTTTATGTTAATAAAATTTCATCATAGTAAACAAAATATGAAATATGCAAATTTTATGCTTGAAATAATAATTGTATGGGTAAATGCTAATTAGTTTTGATTAGTTGTGCATAATTAGCATAAATTTGTACTCAATCTAGATGGCAATTGAGCAAATTAAAATGTTTGTTAATTTGAGGAGTCGAACAAATTTGCTTAATCATTTAGTTATTAATTTCAGAATTAATTTTTGTTAAGAAAAGTGGTGGAAAAAAGTGGTTGATTTGTTAAAGGTGTAGAAGTAATATTTGTTGGATACAATTTATTTAAGGTTGAGAGTAGAATGTTAGGGGTGAAAAAAGTGAAGAAAGTGGACCCACTTTTGGTCATTCTCGACATTTTGTTTTTTTTTAGTGTCTCAAAAAATCATATTGCAGTCATTGGTTCAACAAAAAACCTGCATCCAGACGAATAAAGCTATATTCTTCTTCTTCTTCTTAGCATGACAGTCCTGGATGGACCACTGCTTCCGTAACGATTTTCCTCCAGATTTCGCGATCTGCTGCTAAGCGCCACCAGTTTTGCACGTTCATCTCTTTGAGGTCATCGATTACTGCATCTACACATCGTTTCTTTGGTCTCTCCTTAGTTCGCTTCCCATATGGTTGCTTCCTGAAGGCTCGTTTTGGAGCTCTTTGTTCAGGCATTCTTTCTACGAAGCCAGCGTATTCTTTGAGCCTTTATGTATTTTATTACGTTTTGCCCCTTAATGAGGTGTTCAAGCTCAGAGTTGCGAATAAAGCTATACAAACGTTAAATTGCCAAGAGAAAGTACCTAACATTGCCTAAAAGTATGCAACAAACATGTCCATTCACAAAATACTAAATTAAGCGCAAACGTTTTGTTTGCGTATGAGGTAGAATATGCGCAGAGATCAAGGCTTTCACTTTTTGGCATTAGACACAATTTTATAGCTACGGAAACTAAGTAAAAAATATATTAAAAAATTGTTTTAAATGAAGTCAAAGTATGCACAGCAACGGTCACAACAAAGAAATAAAAATGAAAAATTTTAGGCAACCTTCAAAGCAGAAAACCACTGCTGACATGCATAATTCAATTGAAATTTATAGCGGCACCCGGACAGGAATCTGAGTTTATATTTTGTTAAATTTTTGCCCATTTTCTATGCACTCACTACAAGTTTCTCTTTCTATGTTACTTTTGGGATGTTCGAACGAAGTAATAACCACAACTTTGTAGTCGTTTAACACACAAAAAAGAACAACATGTTGCCCTAAGTTACCACAAAAGAAGTGCCAAGAAACTCTAAAGTCGTTTTTGATATGTTGAAAAACTGCCGCCCGTTCAACTGCAAATGCAGCAACATAGACAAAATACACACACAAACCTACATAAGCACATCATATTATGTTCATATGTATATATATATATACACATATAAATGTACATATGTATATTTGCCAGTTTCGCCCACATGTGCCGAGCCGCGTTCGCTTTTGCATGCGTCACAAATGCGCTCATGAACTGTTTGAGCGCCCATAGTTATGCAGCACTCGGCTACCGATTCACTTACGTTTACGTGCACAACATATATCTATGCTTGTTTGGGAGTGTCCGTATGTGTGTGTGTGTGGGTGCGCGTGTGTGCGTTTTTGGTGGATTATGCGTAAATGCCTTTTGTGTAATTTATGTGTGCGTGCAAAATTTCCTTAGCACAACGGGTAACCCACATAACTTATACAAACATTACCTTCATTCATTGCTTGCCGCTTCAATGTTCTGTCTACATGGTTACGTTGCAGGCCCTCGACTGGATATTCATGTGGGCGCACATCACTGCCTGTTGGCTTCGCAGCTATGTGTGCATGTGTGCGTTGGTAATAATTCAACATATAAGCTTTGATTTTAAAAAAGGATTTTGCCTAATGCATTGCCTTGGCATGACAAACGCGCTCCTAAGTATCCTATGGCCTATATCATTTTTTTTTCAACTGTTACTTAAAATACTTAAAGTCATATGACGAGGTGGTATGTGTGGGTGTTGTCAGTTAAAAGATGAAGAAGATACTTAGAAATATGAGCAAGGAGCAAAGAGTGATAGAGTTGAAGGGGCATAAGGTATGAAGAAAGGTTTAGAGAATGTGAGGATAAGGTGCCAAATGCGATCCGAAAACTACACTTTGAAGAGCTGGCAACTGCAAAATCCCTAATCATCGTTAAAATGATTCCAGAATCCAAATGCGGAGCCCTAGACTAATAAATAAACCCTGAATTGTAGCTGAAGTCTTGAGCTTTCAGAAATGGGGTTCGATACGCAAACTATACTTTGAAGATCTGGCAACTCCACCACCACTTGTTCTGCATTATTTAGAAGAAAGAAGACTCACATGGACAACATTTTCTTTGACAAACTTGGGTATCTGGTCAATTTGACTATTCAGATTTGTAAGAGACTAAAACTGATTCTCTTATAGAGGTAGCCACCGCAACCTAACTTAACCTATAAGGGACTCAAACTGGTTCAATGAGTTTAAACTGGTTCTTATTTATGTGTTTGTCATGTATTATCTAAAAGAAGAAAGACTTTGGAATAAAGAAGACTAATATGAGAAACTTCTTCTTTGACAATCTGTTCGATAGGACTAATCGCAGTCTACTTGACTTTGTAAAGGTCTCAAACTGGTTCAAAAAGTAAGAGGAATAAATTTCCCTTCACTTTCTATGTGTTTGTCCTGTATTATCTGGAAAAAGAAGACTCTGAAAGAAAAAAGATTCATCTGGGCTGCGATTTCTTTGACATTCTAGGAAATCTAACCGAGTGGTCTCTAGCAAAGTGGGCTCCGTCTGGGTCTCGTACTTATCTACCTTCTTATATGAGTGAGTTCTGCGCATACGTTGCTGATAGCACCGTGCGACAGTTTTTTTCACACCGGGAAAAATCCATATTTGCGTGAAACTAGAGACCAAATATAGTAATACTGCGTACTCAGTTTTTCATTTTTACATCTTTTGTCCTTTTAAAAGGACTTCAAAATTTTGAAGGGGATACAAAATAAAATATATATAACAATACTCTTACGAAAATGACTTCTCTAAGTTCGTATCTGGATTGTGCTTGAAAATAAAACCACTTCAATTACTCAAAGCAAACCGCATTCCAAAACCAGCAACCACTTTATTTACAAATCTACACTTTGGTTATCTTTACACTACTACTATTGCATGTTTCCCCTTTGTTTGCTCAAATCATACTCCTCTCCGCGCTGCACATTGCTGCATTTTATACCTGTCTGGTTATCGCGCCGACTTTTCTTGCACATTCCAGTTGGACTCTCTATCTCGATTGTTCTAGTAAAGCCCATCACCTTCGCGAACCATCCTTGCCATATCGGAATTATAGCCAACCGGCCGTACTCCAAAGTGCATGCCTAAAAGTATGCTTTGAAAAGCATTCATGCATAGCACATCGTTACAATACTTAATACTCGTAAGAATATAGTGATATGTATATCAAATGAAAGAGGAAAGGCTCAAGAATAAGAAATGAAATTGATTTATTATATATTTGTAAAAAAACGATATGAAAAAGATCCTTAGAAAATGGTAATCCTTTATATACTTAAAAATGTGTATATAATTTTCTTGAAAAGCAAATGCGTTAAAACTCAAAATCTCCTTGATCACGCGTCCAAGTGGTCAAATGACTTGTTTATCACTCAAAAAGCATTCACGTTTTCTTAAAAAGCCGAGCATTGGTCCTGAAAATGTTGCAGAAACTCAATTCTTTTACTTTACATATTTTGCAAATTTTTGTCAATCAGTCCGACAGAACTTTTCAGCTATCTAACTGTGAGTGTTTTTTCTCTTTTGTTGAACCATGGAGATTTCTTTTGGAATCATGTATTTCAGAATTTACCTAATTCAGTGAGTTTTAATTTTTTTATTTTTTCAGAGTAATGATTTCTGCCAGCCGCTGTTCAAAGAGACGAAATAAAAATTTAAAATAATTTTCTAAAATTTGTTATTAATATTTTGAATTAAATTAAAATTTATTTTATTTCTCAAACTTCAAATTAATTCAAATCATTTACATCGATTTGCCAAACAATTTTATTTCAGTATTATCCTTTGAATACCAACAAAATATTAATACCCTTAAAGTAACAACAAGTTCACCATACAAGTACAGCATCAACACTCGTTTCACATATTCGCTAACCAGACATAGTCCGCGCAAAGTCACCCACCGAACTATAACAACCAGACGTCCAAAGTTTGGCCATAAACCAACAGAAACCCAGCACAGCGACGCCACCACGTCTTATTAAAAACTTCAATTTCCCTAACAAGCACACATGTGGCTACCAGCAAAACGCTCCTCTTCAACTTCGCAACGTGTTCACTGAGACTTTTGCACCGACTTACAACAACACAGTTGGACAAGTTCTGCATTCGACCTTTTGCGCGCACCTTTCGTCGTATTTCACAGCCAACGAAGACACAACATCTTCATTTCTTCTTCTTGCACCCAGTCGAGTCTTTAGCAAGCACTTGATTTTGTTTTAAAACATGTTGTTGTTTTTGTTGCATATTTAATATGAATGGTTACATTAATATTAATGCAAGTTGTTGCTGTTGTTGTTGTTATTGTTGTTTGCACGCTTGTTAGCAGCAATTCCCATACATAGGAGCCGAACTTGGCCACCTTTTCAATTAAGTTGCTGCAATGCCACTTAATATTTCTAAATAATTTTAGTTGCACGAGAAGTTCAACTTTATAATTGACTTTTTGTGCGGTTCAGCTGCAGCAAAGCGCTGCGCCATGAGCCGGCAGCGACTTTAGTCAAATGCAAGTACATTCACTCATTCACTTTCAAACTCACACACACACACAGACATGTGCACTCACCTTTACATGGTAAGGCAAGTCGATTTACATGGAACGAACAGGTAACTCAATATGCGAGCTGCAGATGTTAGCGCGTTGCGAATGTGTGTGTGTGTGTGTGTGTGAAAAGTTGTGGCGGTTGGCGCGCGCACTTCCGGTTTGCTTACACACTGATTTGCCATTTCAAATACACACCCATACACACTTTATTCTCGTGTACATGTTCCCAAATATAAATATATATTTTATATATATTGCCTGCATCTATTTTCTGTTGACTGCTTGAAATTTTGTGAGTTAAACGGCAGCTGAAAGTTTTTGACTTAAGTTTAAGCCCACAACATGCGTGCTACTGCATATGCGTCATGCACTCTAACTTGTGCGAATTTCTTGCCAACACACTCATACAAACTCACACATATGTTGTACACACATGCAGAGTTGTTGCACAATGAAAAACTACAAATTTCTTGACTTAATCTTAGAAAATTCAGGCATTTTGTGGTTGTGGAGTGGCAGTGGGTGTCCTTGCGAGGAATTTTTGTGGTTTGAGTGAGCACCGATTTTTTTGAAACAATAAATAATAATAAATTGGTAATACATGTGCCACTTGTAGGTATCTTTGAGTAAGTAGGAAATATTAAAAAATATTAGAAAATTTCTAAAAAATATTAATAGACCAGCGATCAAATAGTTCTACTTTTACTTGCTTTCTACTTTTTTTTTCTCTGTTGTAAAAAGTTCATGTTCTTCTCTTTTCTTCCTATTTCTCTGTTTCTTTTTTTGGTTTTCCTATTTTCTTTCTTTCTCTTTTTCGTCTTTCTTTCTTTTTTCTCCTTTTTTCGCCTTAGCTTTTCTCTCTTTATTTTTTATGTTTTTTTTTCTTCTTTTTACTTAACTTCTTTCTTACCTGTTATCTGGTCTTTCATTCTATGTACAGGGTTTTCCAACAACAGTGCACGGGTTTTATTCTTCACATCACTAACTTGTCCCAACAGCTCGAATTTTTTCACCAATTTCTGTATTGCGGTCCGACAAGGTGCTTCAGGATGACCCAAAAATGCTTTAGTTTTGCGAACTGTGACTGCAAGATTTTCACCATTTTGATAGTGAATTTTAATAATTTCAATGCGTTGTTGAAGCGTGTATCGTTCCATTTTTAGTAATGGCGTAGTTTCAACTTGTCAAATGTCGAAGAATAAAAGCTTCAAAAGTGACAGCTACCGAAATACCGGGTGTTTCAAAATAACACCTCTTGTTGGAAAACCCTGTAGCTTCCCTTATAATTTCATGTCCTCTTCCTATTTCCTTTTTTCCCATTTCTTTATCTCCGTTTTGCTTACTTTCTGTCTTTCTCTATTTGTCTATTTTCCGATTTTCTTCCTTTCTATAATTTATATCTTTCTATCTTTCTCTTTCCCAATCTCTATCTCTATCTCTATCTCTATCTCTATCTCTATCTCTATCTCTATCTCTATCTCTATCTCTATCTCTATCTCTATCTCTATCTCTATCTCTATCTCTATCTCTATCTCTATCTCTATCTCTATCTCTATCTCTATCTCTATCTCTATCTCTATCTCCATCTCCATCTCCATCACCACCTCCACCTCCATTTCCATCTCCATCTCCATCTCCATTTCCATTTCCATCTCTATCCCTATCTCAATCTCTTTCTCTTTTTCCCTTCTTGTTTCTTTATTTCTTTCTTTCTTTTTTTGTTTATTTTTTCCTTGCTTTTTTCCTTTTTTTTTATTCTTAACTTCTTCCTAACTCAACTTTTTTCTTACTTCTTATTTATATTTTCATGATTCCTAGTTTCTTACTTTATTATTATCTTCGTTTTTGCTTCCGTCTTTTCTGTGTCCCAGCCTATTTCGATGCCTCTACTCTTGCTTCATTCCGTCCTTCTTTCCTTATTTCTTGCTTCAATTTTTGTTCAGCAAATCTCTCCTTCAGTCCTTATTTCTTAAATCCATTCTTCCTAACTTTCTTACGTCCTTAGTTGCTAAGTTCCTTACGTCTTCACTTTCTTTACTTTACTTTAATTTACTTTACTTTACTTCCTTTCCTTCTTACTTCTATACTTTCCTCTTTACTCCCTTACTTCCACATTTCCTTACCTACCTACATCCTTACATCCTTACTTCCTTACATCCTACTTTCTTACTTTCTTATTCCCTTCTTCCTTACTTTCTTACTTCCTTATATTCTTACTTCCTCACTTCCGTATTTCCTTACCTACTTACATCCTTACTTCCTTACTTCCTTACATCCTTACTTCTGTATTTCCTTACCTACTTACATCCTTACTTCTTTACTTTCTTACTTCGTTATTTCATTACTTCCTCACTTCTTACTTCTTTACTTTCTTTCTTCCTTCATTACTTTCTCACTTCCGTAGTTGTTTACTCCTTGTTTACTTACTTCATTACTTTCTCACTTCCGTACTTGTTTAATCCCCTACTTCTTTTCTTCTTTACTTCCATCTTTCTCGAAATAAATCAAACTATGGCAGCGAACCATCAGCAAATATTCAGTGCCAACGGAAATACGCAAATCTGTACACTTGTGCGTGTTGAAGCATTGTTGTTGTTGCCGAACATTTTGCTGGTCACTGCTTGGTTGTTTCATAGAATTTTCGATTCTTACTTTTTATTTATTTATTTATTTATTTATGTGTTTGCCGCACGCTTAAAATAAGCCTCAAGTATATTTTTATGCCATCACAGGCGGCGAGACTTTTGTAGCCACTGGGTGATGTGCGTGTGCCACGCACTCAGCCATTCTACCTCTTACCACAGATTTCAGCACACACACACACACGTACCGAGAGTCATCGTGCCTGCTGCATAACAACTCGGCTTGTCTCGGCTGTCTAACATGTTTTATTTATAAAAACGTTGGCCGGCGTTTCATGCCGAAACTACAATTAATCAGGATTTAATTGTTCCTAGTGCGTATGTATTAGTGTTTGTGTGTGTGTATGTGAACAACACTCTCATCTATTGTGTTTGTGTGCATGCGTGCGTGTTAACTTGCCTCGCATGGCTTGCTCGTTCGTTCGTTTCGCCAAGAACGCAGCTAGGCAACGCTTCTGCTTACATAACTTGCTGTTGTTACTGTTGTTGTTGTTGCTGCAACATTTATGAATCATGTTACAAAATCTGTAAGTAATCTCTGGCATTTGTCTGGATTGTTTTAAGCGATTGCCAGCACAGCACAACACAAGATTTATGCGCCTCTTTAACTGAAGTTACGTATACGCAGCGTATGTCCACTGCGAGTAAAGCGTTCAAGTTGTAGGAAAATTTCTTAGTAGATCTAAGAACGTTAGCTGTGACTTGCAAAGATGGACAGATTTTGAAATAAATTAAATTGTTAATCAATTTAGTCAATTTAAATAATTAAACTGCATTGAAAATGAAATTAATTACGTTCACGCCATTATTGCTGTCGTCGTGGCGGTTATTGTGTACTTTGCCAGTTGCCAGTGCCAGGGCCAGTTGCTGTGCGTTGCTTCCATTAAAATTGCACCAACAGTCAATGTCAACAGTATGACATCAAAATTAAATTTTGCTAATCCAATGGATTTCCGGAAAGTCTCGCACGCCTGTCCATTGCATTTAGGTTTGCTGGAGCTGGAGTTGGCTTTGATGTTGTTGTCGCTGTTGCTGTTGCTGTCGGTGCACGGAAGCCTTGTTGTCGGTGTGCACAATGCAAAACAATGGCAAAAATTGAGACAACAACACTGCAATGACAAAAACAACATCAGTTGCCAGTGTCCGGACGCTGTCGATTACCAGCATCGCATCGCATCGCATCGCTCTCACTCTCGCTCGCTCGCTCAGCTACTCTCAAAGCGCTGTCAGCCAGCTAACAAGCACAACATTATTGCCTTTATCAGCGTACACTGACAGCAGTGTGCAGCGTGTACAGTGCATTGACATTGTTGTTGTTGTTGTGACTCCTTGGCAGCGACAGCGATGATGACAGAATTATTATAAACGCTATTGCGTTACGTTGTCCACATTCTGTCGACATTGCAGTGGCTGTTGTCATTTTTGTTGTTGTTATTGTTACTGTTTTTGTTGTTGTATTAATGACATCAACACAGCAAGTTAGCACTGCGCTCGATGCACTGCAGTGGGCAGTGAAGTAAGGTGTCTGCTCCGGCTGAGTGTTGTTTACATTAGCTGCTGGCATTGCTGCGAATTAGTTAATAACAAATTATGGTTTCACAACAATGAAAAGCAACAACTCCATACAGTTAAAAAATGTGAAAAAAGAATTAAGCAAAATTTTAACACCAAAATAATAAAAATTTAACAATAACAACCAAACTGAAACACAAACCGCGTATAATGAAAATAATGGCGCCAATGATAAAAACCCTCTTGAGGTGTAAGAGATTAAAACATGAAAACCTACTAACACTCCTACACAAATCCGCAAAATAGAATGCAGCAAAACCAGACACCAAAACGGAGATTTATGAAAGCAAAACAGCAAAATGTGGCACTGGACGCGTCCGCTATTTCGATGGCAGAGCAAAGCAACGAACAATAAAACCCAAAAAAGGTTGAGCAGAGAACAACAATGTGATAAACACACATAGCCATACACCTCATACCAATACGCAAACGTATATAGTCTGACTGTACATGTGAGCACTCATATTCATAAAAGTTGAGCACAACACCACAAAAATAAAAACAATGAAACGAACATTAGATGGTGCAGGGCACAACGATAAGACCAAAAATTGTCTGTTACACATTTCCGTTTACGTTTTCACCACAACCATCGTTAATGTTATGGTTGTTTTTCCTTATACCTTGGCATAGCAAACTGAAGTGGGTGTCCTCAATGGGCACAGCACACAACACTGACACTGAGACACACACACACACGCACAACAAAAAACGAAAATTAAATGAAATGAAAAACAATATCAGGCCAAACGAAAAGCGGGCAAAGCGTAAAACCCTAAAAGTGTGCACACTTTGTTATCGTTGGCGACAGGGACGTTCTGTGATATGTGGTAAAGAATTGTCTATTGTCCAATTTTATTATTATGGAATTTTTTATTTTTTAACCGAATGTTTTAAGTGCCCTTAACTCATATTAATAAATAAAATTTAGTTAAATGTAAAATTTTAATTAATTTTAAATTTTTTACTTTTTGATAATTTATTTATTTTTATGATTTATTGAATTTTTTATTATTTACTACATTTCTTATTTAAATAAATAAGTAGAATATAGTTAGATTCAAATTTAAAAACTTATTTGTAATTAATTTGATTTTTAATTATTTTTCTAATTAAAGAATTTAATAAAACTTTTATTTGTATTTAAAAAAAGAATTAATTATTAACTAATTAATTTAATTATTTAATGATTTTTTTAATTTATTTATTATTAATTTTAAATCTAATTATTAAAATTTTTTTTTTAAATCGTTCAAATGATTTTGTTTACCAAAATTAATGTTACTCATACGCCTCGTTTTCATTATTGACTTTCAGTTTACATTAAAACTAATAAATTATTCGTGTCGAGAATTTTTGTCGTTGATTCTTATGTCGTGTTAAAATTATAGATTTTCGAATTTTTTATTCCGTAAAAAATTTGTAAACAATATTTTTAATAATTTTTATTATTTTTTTTAGTTTCATTACATTTTGTCTTTTGGGCATTAGCGACGAGTTAAGTATGCTTATGCTTTCCGATTTACAGAATAGGTATGTAGGTAGGCCAGGCGGCCCATTGTGATACCACATGAGATCGAGCATTATTTCGCTTACTCGTTAAACCAGTTGGAGCTATTAACGAAGCTTAGTAGACGGCGTATGGTCTTATCAGCTATATCTTCTAGACTTCCGAAGAAGAAGTTGCCTAAGTAGGTCAGCCTTCTTCTAGATAAAGCAGGACAGTAACATAGTAAGTGAAGAATATTTTCTTCCTCCTCATCGTCCAAACAGCTGCGACAGAAGTCGTTCGAAAACAGCCCCATCCTTTTTGCGTAGGTGCCGATTAGGCAGTGACCCGTAAAGACACCGATCATGGTTCTGATCTGGGCTCTGTTTAATGAGAAGAGTTCTTTAGAACGTCGAAGATTTAAGGTTGGCCAAAGTTGGAGCGCAAGGAGGCTTGTGTTGCCTTCAACCCATCTTAAATTCGTATCGTGTATAGAGCTCGCGTGGGTACGAAGCTTACATGTTGAAAGATTTACAGAATATAAAAGGTAGAAATAAGGTAGAAGGTAGAAACGAAATATCGGAGGAGTTTCTCAGAAGAGGTTTAATTTTTGATCAGGAGGATGAAGTGGAG
Source organism: Melieria omissa (assembly GCA_963971225.1). Classification (NCBI taxonomy): domain Eukaryota; kingdom Metazoa; phylum Arthropoda; class Insecta; order Diptera; family Ulidiidae; genus Melieria; species Melieria omissa. The sequence goes on along the minus strand of OZ020267.1, from coordinate 105,711,621 downwards.
AGAGAGTGGAGATCTGCGTTCTTGAAGGTCTGTATGAACCGTCCAGCTAAGGCTGAGAAAAGATGTTAGCGGCTAGATACATCTAGGATTTGCAGATTAATCTGGTCGTTATACGACAAAAACCAACCAATGGAACTTAGTAGCATAAAGCGAGATGATTGGAGCTAACTTGGCGCAGTTATTATAGGCCACTGACCTAAAAAGGATCATGCAGCCAGATTAGTGCCGATTCGTCACAACAGCCGAAATGGTTGCGATCCAGCAGTTTAGTATGAAACTATTGACCACTTCCTATGTACATGCCCGGCCTTAGTAAGAATTAAGATGAAAACGCTGGGGAAACTTTCTTTTCAGGATATCTAGGAAATCTCTTGCAATAAAATCAGAGATTTACTGGCTCTTATCTACGCCTCAAACTGGCTGTAAAGCATTGGGGGTTCGAGGTGGATTGAGTAACCAGTAACTGCATGTAAATACCGAGAAAGTTTTATAAAAAGAGTGTTAGGACTAATTGTATCGGAGATATCACCACTTTAATCAACCAACAATGGTTGTGGAATGGTCTCCCTGCGGATATTTTACCCAGCACTTATGATCTCGATTGGTTCAAGTCAAAAGTCCATAACCACTTCTCTCAAAATCCTATCTCCTATCCTTTCTGAACCAGCGCAATGCCTCGTATTAATAGGGGTCATCCCCTGCGCGTTTGTTCGAGTCAAAAAAAAAAAACAGGTTTTAGCAGAAAAATCACATTTAATATACAATAAGCCATTGCACGTCCTATGTCAGGTATCTAGCTATGTATCTAGCTGACCGCAATGGGCACACATGAACCCCTATTGAATCTATTGAGCATATTAAGCAATGCCAGATTGAGACCGGTTCACTAGTTGTAAACCTGAGCAACGATATCGGTCCTAGCGACCATAAATTATCAAATCTATCAAATATTGTTGTAATTTCTGTCAAGTATTTGTATAATTTCTATCAAATATTTGTGTAATTTCTCTAAACGCGTTTATTCTAACAACACTTTAAATAAATATCACTCATACGCCTCGTAGTTTTAGAACGCATTCCAAGGCCCAGAAGTCTTTCCTACAACCCTGTTGTATCCTATTCTCATATGTGTCTATTACACTTTTGTCCCAAAGCGCCAATGTACAATACACACACACACATATATGCCTATGTATGATATATATCTACGTATCTGTGTGTGTGTGTGTGTGTGTATTCTCACAGGTGAACGTTTTGTAGCGGTCAAGTCGCTGTCGCTGCTGCAGTTGTTGTTCGGTCAAGCCATACTTCACACACACACTCACAAATAAAATGAAAAACAACTCTCTCTCATATCCACACATACTCTGAACATTTAACAAAAACAACCAGTGTTGCCATATTTGTAATAATATAAAAATGCACGAGACAGTTTTGGTGGATTTAAAAGCCACTTTTGCACATTTGTTTGTTTGTTTTGTTTGCGCATTGTGGTTAACTGATTTATGCGACAATGTGAAAAAGCAGCACAAGATAAGTGCACAAAAAGCGCCAAATATACACTTGCGGCCCTCACCAACAGCGAAAACCGGTTTTTTTCTGCCACTCTTTGGGTGCATTTGCCATTTTGGTTTTTAGCATTTCTGTCGTCGCGACTGCAACGCCTTCTGTCTGCCCTTTTTCAAAGCAAATCTTTTTGTATATATATTTCCTTGGCATGCCTGAAGTATCGGTTTGCTGCTGGCTCGTTCATATTTTTTTTGTTTTATATAACGTATGGTTTTCGTTGTTGCCAAGTGGCCAACGTGGCCATGTGCAGGTGGTCAGTTTTTGGGTTTGGTCGCTAAACGCGACAACATTTGCAGATTTTTTTTCAGACACGAACCGCGAGAGAATTGAAATATTTGTTCAGATATGAGTGGCAGACAGTGAGGCAAGAATGAGATGGCTGTGGGCAGGGCAGTTGCACTGGAGATGAAAAATTGTCAATGGGTGTTGGTGGTGAAATTTTCGTTGAAAAAATAGCAGCAAGTTGAATTTTAAATTGAAAGTATAATTGAAGATCAAAGGTAAGCGATTTTTAATAGCTTTGTATGTCTGAGCTTTGACATCTTATTTCTTCGAGATTTCAGATAACAATTTTGTCATTCTGCGACAATTCTAGTCCCTCATGGCCATCAAGTTACCATAAAGCGCTACCTTGTGCCGAAGAGTCCAGAGACTGTTGATATTGTTTGAATATTCATTAATTGTTGCAAAATAAAATACTCGAAACTAAACCTTTAGTCATATCCAGCCCGAATTATGTAAAACAGTCATACAGAATTGCTCCTCTTGAATATAATCTTGTAAAAGAATCTGGGAAACAACAGAGTCATACATAACTGAACCCTTCTGATCGAGTGCTGCGAAAGAAGGTGAGGAACAACAGAGTCATACAAATTTAAGTCCTTTAGAACGAGTTCTGTAAAAGAAGCTAAGCAGAAACAGAGTCATAAACTGAGCCTTTCAGATCTAATTCTGTCAGAGAAGCTGAGGAACCACAGAGTCATACAACACTGATCCTCTCAGATCGAGTTCTGTAGAAGAAACTGAGGAGCATCAGAGTCATACAAATTTAAGTCCTTTACAGAGTAACAGAGTCATACAAAACTAAAACTTTCAGATCTAACTCTCCACGAGAAGCTGAGTAGCAACAGAGTCATACGAAATTGAACCTATTGAATTAAGTCCTGTGAAAGGAGCTCAGAAGCAAATGAGTCGTGCAAAACTGGACCTTTCAGATCGAATTCTGTCAGAGAAGCTGAGGAACCACAGAGCTATACAAAACTAAACCTCCCAGATCGAGTTCTGTAAAAGAAACAGAGGAGCATCAGAGTCACACAAAACTGTAGCTAGCAGATCAAAATCTCTAAGAGAAACTGAGCAGCAACAGAGTCATACAGGACTGAACCTCTCAGATCGAGTCCTATGAAAACGGTTGAGGAACAACGGAGTCATAAAAAACTAAAGCTTTCAGATCAAATTCTCTAAGAGAAGCTGAAGAGCAACAGAGTCATGTAAAACTGAACCTTTAAGATCGCGTCCTGTAAGAGAAGCTGAGGATCAACGAGTCATTCAAAACTGAACCTCTCAGATCGAGTTCTGTAAAAGAAGCTAAGGAGCAAAAGAGTCACACAAAACTGAACCTTTCGAATCGAGTCCCATAAAAAAGTGAGCAGGTAATTTGAATGGTTTCAGATAATAATTAAGTCCTGTGAAGTAAGCTGGCGGGCAACTGAGTCATACAAAACTGAACCTAGCAGATCAAATTCTGCGAAAGAAGTGAGGAACAACAGAGTCATAAGAAACTGAAGCTTTCAGATCGAATTTTCTAAGAGAAGCTGAGAAGCAACAGAGTCATACAAAACTGAACCTAGCAGATCGAATTCTGTAAAAGAAGCTGAGAAGCAACAGAGTCACACAAAACTGAACATTTCAGAACGAATTCCGTTAAAGAAGCTGAGAAGTAACAGAGTCACACAAAACTGAACCTTTCAGATCGAATTCTGTCAGAGAAACTGAGGAACCACCGATTCATACAAAACTGAACCTTTCAGATCGAGTTCTGTAAAAGAAGCTGAGAAGCAACAGAGTCACACAAAACTGAACTTTTCAGATCGAGTCGTATAAAAAAAGGTGAGAAGGTCATTTGAATAGTTTCAGATAATAATTGAGTCTTGTGAAGTAAGCTGACAGGCAACAGAGTCATAAAAAACAGAACCTCTCCAATCGAGTCCTCTGAATTCGAGGCCTCAGAAGCAAATGAGTCATTCACAACTAAATTAAAAAGGCCATTTGAGTAATATTTTACAACAAAATTTTCAAAGTAATGGTAGTCTTATCAATGAAATGGAATCTTATCAAATTGTCAAATCCTTCCCACTACAGTGAATATGAAAAAAGCCATCAACCTGTCAAAAATTCAAACTTACTTTCTTATTTACAACACTCGCTTGTTTTTTGTTTTATTTTTCATAAGCTTCTGCTTCGAAACTGACCAAAAATTCTCAATCAATGTAATGTCTCTCTATTCTTTGCTTTGACTTACTTTCCACTTCACTTTTCTGTTGGCAGCATATTTTCGACTTTAGCTTAGGTACATGGCATACAGTTCCATAATCACTTTGAACGGTAATCTTGTATACGAACATGTACAAAACTCAAAATAAGAACACGGACACATAAAGCCGCAAACACACACACACGCACACAAATGCGTATCCGTTCCCATATCCAATAACATGAATTTGCAATCAACGCATACAAACAGCAACAAGACACAAACACCCACACACTGACGCAATGCAACGGCAATGGACAATTACAGCTGCAGTCTGCTGTATGTGGCGTTGTGCACAAAACATAGCGAGCGCTTGTTGTAATTGTTCAGCAGCTGCGGCAAACTGGCTTTTGTGTTGCATATTACAAAAAGCTTTTCGCTTTGTAGCCACCTTCACACATACACACACTCACGCACATCCATAGACGATCGTACACTGGCGTTCATTGTTTGCAAGTAGCAGGCAACATGCAAAATGCATGAAATGAAGATTTTAACCTAAAAAGGCATTTGACGAACGAGCGATTTTGGTTCGATTCGAGTGAAAGCGAAAAAGAGAGATGCAGAAAATTTAAGACAAATGAAGCAAACAGTGATTGCATGCGTAGATATTGGCATCGTAATGTGTATTTATGTGCATAGTTGTGGGGGTAAATGTTAGTGTGAATGTGTGTGTGTAGAATAAAGCACATTCTTTGGACTGGAGCAATGCCGATTTGCAGCGGCAGCAAATGTGATTGCCTAATAGTGGCAAAAAGATCACAGCCAAAGTCGACATGTACGAGCGTAATTACCATAACTGATATGAATGCTTGTTTGTGTGTGTGTGTGAATGTGTGAATGGCAAAAGCCATTAGTGCTAAGACAATGCAATTGGATTGATACTTTTAATTGATAACATCTCATAAAATTCAACACCAAATATTGCTTTAGTACCTTTGTCACTCATACGCCGTGTAGGACCTTATAGCCTCTAACTTATTTAACACATTGATTGGGTGTGGATAAAGCAAACGTGCAGCAAACCAATTGTCTGTTAATACTTATAAAACCATTTATATAGTTTCACGTATCAAAAATTAACTTCTATAAAAACACAACCAACACTGATACACATTTCCATAAACTCGCTCGGCAGAGCTTAGCATTTGTAAACTATTTGTGAACAATTAAATATTTGTTATGACAGTTGACTACTTAAGTCCTATTTGATTCTATTCAATTTCTAATGCTACTTTGTAAAGCTTTATTTTCGATAAAAACTAAAAAACCTTCTCGAAAATGTGTTGACAAAAAACTAGTTTAAAAAAAAAATTGAAAAAAATGCAACTATCACCAATACCGAAGCGCTTAATACAAATGTAAACGCAACTATGTAGTGGCATAAGTGCTTGTTGTTGTTGTAGTTTGCTGAACTCTATACATATGAGTGGTCTGTTTGTTGTTTGAGTGTATGTGTGCTTGCATGAAAATAGAGTTAAACTCCAGCCAGTCTAAGTCGTGCAGCAATGCCACAAACAAAACTAAAAGCTATACGAAAAAACAACAACAACAACAACCAAACAACAACTGCAACGAACAAGAGAACTGCAGCAACCAGCCGCTAGCAAAAACATTAAATTGCAGATTTTAATTAAAAAGTTTAACTAACATTTCTATTTGCTTGCTCAGGCGCAGAGCTCAGAGCTCAGAGCATACGTGCTTGTGTGTTTGTGTCTGTGTGTGTTTGTGTGAATTTGTTTTTGTTTGGTTGTGCACTGCTGTGAACGTTCATGTTTGCACGTGGCTGTTTTTGTTTATACTTACACACACACATACTCACACACATATATATAGGAAAATGTGTGATAGTGTTTTTTAAAGCGTTTACGTGTGTTGTCATCATTTACACATTGTATGCAGCACACACAACTACATACAAAGTGCTGTTGTTTGCTTATTGAAGTTCATCTGCTAGTATTACGCTACATGTGGCTTGGAAGTGAGTTTTACAAAATTGTTCACACTAAGTATTAACATATGACCGAAACCATTTATTCGAAATACTGAAAGCGACACAAAATTATTTATTTTAAAAAGTTTGTAGAAGTAAAAAAAATGTCTCTAAAATTTTCTCGGCCTAGTTTTTGAGCTTCAGTAATGAAACACTTTCTAGTGAATAGATGTATGTAAATGTGTTCTTGCAAAAAATCAACAAAATTATAGAGGCTCTACTTGCTTTCATTGCAAATAGAGTTTTTCACTAATTACGTTTTATAAGTTGTGAGGTCGTTTTCTACTGAAATACAATTAGTTTTATTATTATTAATTATGTTCATTTTCAAAAGGATTCACCTCACGATAAAAAGATTTCAATATTGTGTTTTCCAAAAATATTATAAATAATTTTAATATCATATAATAAGGGGTTTTCGTTGCTCTGATAGCCCACATCCTGTTTATGTCATCTTAAAATTTTTATTATTTTTTAACCTTCTGCCTGTCCCTTGTTCAAAATTACTTTCGCTGTCCTTTAGGATCAGGATGACCCCAACCAAACGGTTATATAATCTGCTGACAAAACATGGAGAAATGTTACACATAAATGACAAAAGAAAAAAGGAAAGCACCGAAAAGTGTTTTTCTCGATTTGTTATTGGGTTGTAAGCGCGATTAACACGAATCACTAATAATTTTTTTATTCCACTTGGGGTCAAATAGACCCAAAGCTATAGACAGAAGGTTAATAATGATTAATTTTATTTTTGCAATTATTTTTGTATAATGAATGATAAACACTTAAGCATATTTTCAGTTTTGGCTTAATTCTGGCGTTCAAGTTAATTTCTGAACTTTGATATATTCAGAGACCTATAGTCGAAACTTATGGCAAATATTTTGGTGGTACATTTTGTCCTTAAAAAGTCCTGTTTTACATGACATTTTTGGCATTTTAGAAAAAAGGGTCAAATTGACCCACACAAATAGGAGCTACACGGTTAAAATGCTCCACGAAAATGTTCTTCGTAGCATTTTACATCAAATCCTAAATCCCATCATATACCTAAAATGTGAGGTTACATGGTTTTCGTACCATAAGAATGTGTAAAAAGTGGGAAATTGTTTACCCCCCAAAAAAAATTCAGACGTAAACTTTCAAAACGACGATACACGTATATTTTTTTTGGCCCCCTCTACCAGAATCCGTTGTCAGAAACTTGTTATTTAAAAAAAAATCTGGTTTTGTTGTGCAGTGTTATTAGAACAAATTATTTCCACTGCTCCAATTAGAAGTCCGGCTTTAGACTCGCTAACTTTTATAGCTCTCAGATAGTTTGCTATTGTTTTAATTATTTGTCAAAATTCTCAAGCTACCTAAGTATCTTTTTTAGAAAAAATTAAATTTAGAATTAAAGGATTGACATTATTATTTATTGTGTAATAATTTATTATTAAATTATTATTGTTTATTTTTACTTAGGCAACAATATGCAGACATTTTCAGAATTAAAGAATGAACACTATTATTCTTAGTTTTTATTATTTATTTATTATTTTTAATTTTAACTTAGGCAAAAATTTGTACCTTGTAGCAAGGCTTGCGTCTGTGTTCTTGCATAACAAGCAATGTGGGCCCCAACTTCTTCTAGCAACTGTCACCACTTTTATTAGATTATTAGTTTTTTTGGTAGTCTGTGAGACACTCAACTGCGCTCCTACAGCTAGAAAGATCAGAGGCAAGACCTGTCTACAGTGGACTGTTCCTGTTAGTAGCTGTCCTGTGAAGGCTCTGTATGGCTTTTGAACATCTATGTTAAGCACGTCCCATAACTAAGGATTCATGAATTCTCCCTTTCAAAGAGTCTTACTGTGAACACACACATTTTTGAAGCGCCCAGAAGATGAACGAACTAATTTAGTAAACACCAGAATAATTTAAAAGTTCGTACAGTTATGGGAGCCCATAACTAAAAGCTGTAACTAGGAAGCTGTAAAAACGACTTTACTTAAATTGATCCAAATAAACTGTACTCGATGATGTGTAAAAAATATAAATCCTTGTTTACCGGTATGCGCGTATGAAACTATGAAACTAAAAAAATTATTTTTGAAAAAAACACGTTTATTGTGAGGAAATGATTACAATTTTATTCTTCAAAGTAATGGCCATCGCTACCTACACACTTTTCCCATCTCTCAGGCAATTTATGGATGCCTCGCCAAAAAATGTTTCGTCTTTTGCCTGAAACCAATCATCGATCCATTTTTTGACCTCTGCGTGAGAATTGAAGCGCCGTTCCGTTAATTCGTGGCCAATCGATGCGAACATGTGATAATCCGAAGGCGCCAAGTCTGGTGAGTAAGCCGCATGAGCAAGAGCTTCCCAGTTGTACGATGCAACCAATTCTTTGGTGGCTCTAGTGCGGTGTGGTGGTGCGTTGTCATCGAGGAAAATCACTTTGTGTTGCCTGGCTTCATATTCTGGGCGTTTTTGGCGTATAGCACGGTTCAAATCGGCCAATTGTTGTTGGTAACGTTCACCGTTAACCGTTTCACCAGGTTTTAAAAGGTCATACCATATGACACCACGCTGGTCCCAGAAAACACATAGCATGGCCTTCTTTCCGAAGCGATCTGGCCTTGCGGTCGATTGCGCACTTTCGCCGCGGTTAACATACGATCTTTTTCATTTGGGATTCTTGAAATAGACCCACTTTTCATCACCAGTTACGATTCGATGCAAAAACGACTTTCTTTTGTACCGGGCGAGCAGCATTTCACAAGTGGTTTTTCGGTTTTCTTGCTGCCTTTCAGTCAGTTCATGTGGCACCCATCTACCGACCTTTAAAATTTTTCCCATTGCTTTTAAACGTTTTCCGACGGTCCGACGCTCAACATCCAATTGTTCTGCGAGCTGTTCTTGCGTTTGGCCATCATCTTCATCGAGCAATGCTTGCAATTCGGCGTCTTCAAACTTTTTTGGTGGCCGGCCACGCTCTTCGTTTCTCACATCAAAATCACCACTTTTAAATTTATTGAACCACTCGTTACACTGTGTGCGACCAAGAGCATGCTCGCCGTACGCTTCCACAAGCATTCGATGCGATTCAGAAGCGTTTTTCTTCAAATGGTAACACAAAATTAACTGTGTCCGCAAATCGTAATTTGTAGGCACGTAATCCGACATTTTCCGGAGCGTCAAACAATGCGTTGTTGGATGAAACTTGACAAATTGTGAACTGAATATTGTTGACATATAACAGAAGAAGTAAACATGACATTTGGTATGGTTCCGAAGTTTATAAATACTCGGCGCACACCTGGTACACTTTGTTATGAATAAACATGAACTCAGAGTACTTTCTTTTCCTTACCTCAAAATATATCTACTGGTGTAGGGGGGCAGGTAAAGTTGGACCAAAAGTCAAAAGAGTCGTTTCACTAAGCAATGACACGTTAGCATTGCATGCAGAGCTCACTCTACGCAATAATATAGGCAATTTGAGTTATCACTAAAAAAAATCCCTAAAGAGCAAAGTTCACAATACTAAAGTTAGTATGAAAAACATTGGATAGCTTATTGCCCTCATCGAAAATTCTCCTGGACTGACAAAAAGAACTCAAGAACCTACTTTCCCATAATCGAGTGAAAGGGTAGATATACCAAGTGGACCGAGTCCCATGTTGGGTTTCAGTAAAACTGACCTGAAACAGGACATTCACAGCCGGGTTTAAATCGGCAATAGGCTCAATAGTTGTAGAATTATAAGCGATCAAAAATTAATCTAATTGACTCAGAGTGTTGCAAATGATTGAAATAATAGGTGTTTTCTTCAAATATTAATTCACTTTTAATGGATTGTTGTACTCAGCAGTGAGTTTATATGCAGTCTGAGCTGAAAAGTATATCATACACGAATAATTGTCAAAATGCATTGGCATCAATCTGATATAAAGCCAGGCAACTAACCAACAATACGATACACAAAAAGAAATTATAGTATGCGTGCAAAAAATTGCCCTCATTTGCTTTAAAGCAAACACAAAAACCCAGCAGAAAACATGCCTATTTACAATAGTAAAAAACCGATATGGAAAAGCCAATACTGATGCAAACAAACACAGACACAAACAGGCAATGCCGCATTCAATGCTTTTGATCCTTTTGCAACGCCGCAATAAAATGCAATAAATTGCAAAAATTCAACTAAAGCAAAAACAAAAAAAATAATAATAATGAATTAAAAAAAATGTAAAAAACAACAATAAGAAAAATGAATGGCAGCAAATGCAGTATGCAAAGAAGCGAGAAATTGCATGGTAAAAAATAATTGCATAAAAAAAAAGACATGTTGGAATATGGGCAGATCGAAGTGGTGGCAAAAGAACCATGCAACACTGGTTGCGGTCAAATGTACAAAGCCAACAACAGCAACAATAACAATAAGAGCAACAACAACAATGCCACAATTAACAAGCACCGCGTTCACTGCAAAGCAACGTCAGCGATTGCGTGGAGCGTCCTCCTCGCTACTTTGCGCTTCGTCCTGTGGCATGCGGCACGCGGCACGCGCGTTCACAAACACGCACTCGCTCCTTAGCCTTTAGATCACTGAATGCAGCATTTTTTCCAGCAGCGGCCACGGCGTACGCACCGCAGCCACGGCGCACAGCCTGGAATAATTTGCGGTCATGTTTTATTAGTCCTTGGGGATGCATTAAGTTTTAATGATTTATATGTGTGAAGAAGCGCGTCGGTGTTGGTCAGCGTTGTCGATGTTGCTGTGTTGCGGCCGTTTTTTTGTTGTTTTTCTTGTTATTGTTGTTGTTGTTATAGCGTTTTGGGCTGCACTCTTGCGCAGCAGGTGGCCGGCATAATTGTTGCTTGCTTTTTACTCTCACAGTCAGTTGCTATTTGTTATTGCTTTTGTTTTTGTAGCTGTTGTTGTACGTTTACTGTTTTGCAGTCTGCACGGATTTTTCGCTCGGTTGATTTTACGGTTAGCTCAACATTTTCCGTCACCTTGTGAAAACTGTGCATTAATTTGCTTCACGCCAGAAAGGTGTCTAAAATTTTTCATTAACTTAACATGAATGCTGAAGAGTTAAATGGCCTAAACGTATGCAGCGCTAATTACAAGAATTTTATTGGTGGCCATCATTGAGCGGGGAAATTTTTCTGTGCATGGGGAGTTTTTGCGCTGCTCGTGCGTTATCGTTGGTAAAAAGGTCAATTTATATATATTTCTATGATTGTTGGTCCTTACTGACTTTACTGACTAATTGACTGATTCATCAAACCCTGAACGGCTGAAGTTGCAAGCAAGAAATTTGAACTGTAGCTCCACGTTAAGAAACTAACCTTCGCTAAGATTGGATTTTTCGAAATTTGGGGTCTAAAGGGTCAAAACAAAAAAACATGGGTTATGCTGTTAAATGAGGGAACGTGATTTTATGGGCCTATTGATTCCAAACATAGTTCAAATACTCTAAAAAAAATTAATTATAATTAATAATAATTATTTAATAATGAATTTTTAAATTTAATTTTATTTTTAATTTATTAAAATTAAATTAATTAATTAATTAAATTTTAATTTAATTTTAATTAATTAATTTAATTTTATTAATTATTAAATTATTAAAATTAAAATTATTAAATATTATTAAATTATTAAAATTGAATTAATTAAATTAATTAATTTAATTAATTAAAATTAAATTAATTAATTAATTTAATTTTTTAATTTTAAATTTTTAATAAATTAAAATTTAATTAAAATTAAATTAATTAATAAAATTAAATTAATTAATTAATTAAAATTAATTATAATTAAAAGTAATTGAACACGTATTTTAATTTAATGAATTTAAAATGGACATTTAATTAATTTAATTCAATTTAATTAATTAATTATTAATTAATTAAACTTATTAATTATATTAATTTTAATTAATTAAAATAATTTAAATAATTTTAATTAATTAATTTAATTTTAATTAATTAATTTAATTAATTAATTTCATTTAATTTTAATTAATTTATTTATTTAATTTATTTAATTAATTTGCTTTTTTTAATTTAATTTAATTAAAATTAATTTTAATTAATTTACTTTTTAATTTTTTTAATTTGCTTTTTTTAATTTAATTTAATTAAAATTAATTTTAATTAATTAATTAATTTAATTTTAATTAAATTAAATTAAAAAAAGCAAATTAATTAAATAAATTAAATAAATAAATTAATTAAAATTAAATGAAATTAATTAATTAAAATTAAATTAATTAATTAAAATTATTTAAATTAATTTAATTAATTAAAATTAATATAATTAATAACTAATTGATTAAATTAATTTAATTAATAAGTTTAATTAATTAATAATTAATTAATTAAATTGAATTAAATTAATTAAATGTCCATTTTAAATTCATTAAATTAAAATACGTGTTCAATTATTTTTAATTCAACTAATTAACTAATTATAATTAATAATAATTAACTTTAAATAATTCAATAAATAGTTAATTTAGTTATTATTAACAAAATTAATTAATTCATAATCAATTAAAAATAATTTAACACGTATTTTTAAATTTTTTAAAAAACAAAGTTTAACGAGGTCTGCGATGGGTTAGGATTCGTATACGGGAGAATTACAAAAAAAAAACATAAACCAATGGGCCTCTCGAAAACACTATAAAATAATTTGATACGTAATTTTTAAGTTTTTCAAATAATTAAAATTTAACGAGGTTAACAATGGGTTAAACTTTATATGAAGAAACTATGAACCGATGAGCTTTTTGACTTCAAACTTGGTGAAAATACTCCAAATTAAAAATAACACTGGACAACACAACAAAAAAAAACAAGGTTCTAACAACGGATTCTGGTTGAGGGGACCAAAAAAAAATATACTCGTATCGACGTTTTGAAAGTTTACGTCTGAATTTTTTTTAGGGGGATCAAAGTTTTCCCCTTTTTGCGCATTCTTATGGTGAATCGGCATACGAAAACCATGTAACATCACATTTTAGGTATATGATGTGTTCAGTAATTTGATGTTAAACACTACGAACAAAATTTTTGTGGAGCATTTTAACCCTGTAGCTCCTATTTTTATGAGTCAATTCGACCCTTTTTTCTAAAATGCCAATAATGTCCTGTAAAATAGGAATTTTTAAGGACAAAATGTACCACAAAAATATTCGCCATACAATTCTACTATAGGTCTATGAATACAGGAAAGCTCAGAAATTAACTTGAACTCCAGAATTAAGCCAAAACTGAAAATTTAATTAATAATTAAATTATTATTAATTAATAAATTATTAATTTATTAATTAATTAATTAAATTAATTAATTAAAATTAAATTAAAATTTAATTAATTAATTAATTTAATTTTAATTAATTAAAATTTAATTAAAATTAAAATTAATAAATTTAATTTTAATTAATTACTTAAAATTAATTAATTAAATTTTAATTTAATTTTAATTAATTAATTTAATTAATTAATTAAATTTTAATTTAATTTTAATGAACTAATTTAATTTTAATTCAATTTTAGTTAATTAAAATTAAATTAATTTTTTAATTAATTAAAATTAAATTAATTGATTAATTAAAAGTAAATTAATTAAAATTGAATTAAAATTAAATTAATTAAATAAAATTAAATTAAAATTTAATTAATTTATTAAATTAAAATTAAATTAATTAAATAAAATTAAATTAAAATTTAATTCATTAATTAATTTAATTTTAATAAATTAAAATTAAAATTAAATTTAAAATAATTATATTTAAATTAATTAATTAAAATTAAATTAATTAATTAATTAAACTCAATTTTAATTAAATTAAATAAATCAAATTAATTAAATAATACATTAAATTAATTAATTAAAATTATTTAAATTAATTTAATTAATTAAAATTAATATAATTAATAACTAACTGATTAAATTAATTTAATTAATAAGTTTAATTAATTAATAATTTAAAAAAAATAATTTAACACGTATTTTTAAATTTTGTAAAAAACAAAGTTTAACGAGGTCTGCGATGGGTTAGGATTCGTATACGGGAAAATTTCAAAAAAGACATGAACCAATGGGCCTATCAAAAATACAATAAAATAATTCGATAAGCATTTTTAACCCTAATCCGTCGTTCGGGTGATTTTTCACCCATTTTTAACTTTGAGATACTATAACTTTCTTATATATTTACCAAAATGATTAAGATTTCTTGTATTTGTAGCAAACTAATGTAAGTTTTAGGATTTATCTGCAACATATTGATTATTTGATTATAACGGTGATTACAAAAAAAGTTACGTGGGCGACGTTCGGGTGATATTTCACCCATATACAAATTGTATGGAAATTCAACGCAACACATAGAGAAAATGCCATCAGATTACGTCTCTGGAACGAAAGTTTTGAACTGTTTTTGTAGGAAAAACCATTTTATGGATCAATGGGCCTCCTGAACTCAACGGAAAAGTGGGAGCAAATTATTTTATTTCAACTAAAGTTGGTATAACTTGTTATGCTTGAAGTCGTGTGTCAGTAATAAAAGATGCTAATGAAGACGAATGTTAAAGATATTAACTGACAAAACTAATGTTGAAGGTTTGCGAGTTTTCGGCGTTTGTGATATTCAGGCATATTTTGGTATTTCAATTTTGAGTGGTGTTTATAAGTCGAATGGACAATCTCTTGATAATCTGTAGAGTTACACAACAGGCAGACCAATTTTTCGTTCTATCGGTGACGAAAGCACTCGCCAAGAACGTAACGATTGTAATCAAGAATGAAGCTCGTTAACACTCATAAGAGATATATGAGAAACGTGGGTTTAGCGACAACTGCTGTGTACGTCATATAAAAAGGACACACTAAGTTAGCAAGAAGAAGATCCCCTTGCAGCACTTTTCATCATAACCAGGATATGTTGGTGAAAAAAATTACCCGAAATGATATCGTTTTACAATAAGTCAAAATCAGTAGTTGACACTTAAGACCAATTGATTGTTCCCTAACTATACCGTCGAACAATAACCAATTGCTGTCGATTCCATCTGGATCGATTGTACAAAAAGTAAAAGCGGCGAATTTTTCTTATGTTAAATCCTTAGATTTGAGTTTAGTAAAGCTTTAGATTTTGCGTAGCAACGTTAGCGAAAGTAAAATCTTCATGCTGACTTCTTATCTCAATACAGCCAAAATCAGAGCGTAAAAAAGTAAAATAACTATTGGAAAATAGCTTATTTGGTATCAAAAACGATCGAGAGGCATAATCTGCTTGCAATTCTTGAAAAAAGTATACTTGTGGTGAGCGCAAAGTTTTAGTTAACTACTGCCCTTCCTTGCCCCCTTTCCCCATCCGATTGAAATGAGTGCTGTAACATATGTTCGAAAAATAGTATTACTTATACATTTAAAAAGTCGGCCTCGATAGTCAAGCGGGTAGCACGCTGGCTCCTCATACCAAAGGCTCCAGGTTCGATTCCTGGCTCGGGCTGGTGAACAACTCATCTACTTCTATGGCTATCCACATGAAGGGAATGAGAATTACAAGAATCACAACTCATCTACTTCTATCGCTATCCACATGAAGGAAATGAGAATTACAAGAATCACACAAGTGCGCTCTTGGCAGGCAATGGCAAAAACCTCCAAGTGTGAACGAAAAAAAAAAATTGCCAATCGCCGTTCGGATTCGGCGTTAAACTGTAGGTCCCCTCCCCCTTTCCCCATCCGCTTGAAATGTGTGCTGTAACATATGTTGGCAAAAACAGTGTTGCATACACAGTTCAAAAACGGGTGAAATATGTGGTATCACAATGGGCCTTTCAGGCCTCCGAGTGTGTCTCTTATAGAGGCAGCCACCGCAACCTAACCTAACCTATACATTTAAAAATGGGTGAAATCTGTGGTATATCACAACGAGTCTCATAATAGGCCTTCGAGTGTGTCTCTTACAGAGGCATCCACAATAACCTAACCTAACCTAGTTGCCCTAATTGCAAAAAAATATAGAAAAATTTGTTAACTTATTTATCTGTAATATAACAAAGATAATAAAGATTAAAGATAACAAATTATTTTTTATTATAATTGGTTAAAAAATTCATTAAAACAATACAAAGTACCATATGGGTGAAATATCACCCGAACATCTTATGTGTGAGTTTTTTTGAACGTCGGATGAGGGTTAAGTTTTTCAAATAATTAAAATTTAACGAGGTTAACAATGGGTTGAAATTTGTAATTTGCTTTTTGACTTCAAACTTGGTGAAAATACTCTAAATTAAAAATAACACGGGACAACACAAAAAAAATAACAGCGTTCTGACAACGGAGTCTGGTAGAGGGGACCAAAAAAAAATATACGTATATCGGCGTTTTGAAAGTTTACGGCTGAATTTTTTTTGGGGGGTAAAAAATTTCCCACTTTTTACACATTCTTATGGTGAATCGGCATACGAAAACCATGTAACATCACATTTTAGGTATATGATGTGTTCAGTAATTTGATGTTAAACACTACGAAGAAAATTTTTGTGGAGCATTTTAACCCTGTAGCTCCTATTTATATGGGTCAATTTGACCCTGTTTCTCTAAAATGCCAAAAATGTCCTGTAAAATAGGACTTTTAAAGGACAAAATGTTACAAAAAAATATTCGCCATAAAATTCTGCTATACGTCTCTGAATACATTAAAGCTCAGAAATGAACTTGAATGCCAGAATTAAGCAAAACTGAAAATGTGTTTTAATGTTTATTATTTGTTATTTAAAAAAAGTTGATTTTGTTGTGCAGTGTAATTTGACAAGTATTTTTCAATTTTTTGAAAATCATAATTTAACGTGATCAACAATGGGTTAAGGTTCGTATACGAAAGGACTATGAAAACAATATGAACCAATGAGCCTATTAACTTGAAAATTGGTGAAAAATTGTTGAATTGAAATTAACTACTAAACTAACTAACAGGTAACTAAAAGTTAAAACTAAAAAAAAAACTAAAATCTAATGGGGTCAACAATGGGTTAACAATTTGTATGAGGAAAAAATGTATGGACCTGAGGAAGGAATGTATGGACCTATTGACTTCAAATATTAACGAATCACTTCGAATGAGAAATAGTTTGATTAATATTTTTTCATCAAAATCTAACAGGGTTGTCAAAGAGTTAAGAGAATCCCGATTTATTGTGCCCATTGACTTAACATTTTAAGAAAGTATTTTTTCACACTCAGAAAAAACTCAACTTATGTCTCTCGGCGTTTGAAAATCAACATCAGACGTGGTAAGCGTTTGTTAAAATTTTTGCAAATAAACATGACTTAAAATTTTATAAAATCTCACTTCATGATTCATTATTTCAACAAAATAGTATTCATGTTTTATTTCGCAAATATCTCATATTTTAACGACTTACTGCAACCACTTTTGATGGCCTTTCATTTTCAAAATAATTGTTTTGATGCTCATGAAAAAAATATATTTTCCTTTCATTAAGAATTTTTCTTATGCATTTCTCGAATCATATTAATTTTTCAGGCATTTCATTTTGGTTGTTGCTCTCATGACTTTATTGCTTTCACTTGCAGTCTGTTTGGATTTGTTTTTGGACTCAGCTTCTCCTCACACACTTTGTTCCTCAATCGTTCTCTTTCTGACTGGATGAATATCTTCATCGCGTCAGTATGCATCGACCAAGGCTGGCCAAAAACTGTTAGCTATTCCTAAAACTATGCAGCACTTTTTCGCACTGCTATTATTTGCCGCTCACTGCCAGCTTGAAAGAATGGAATTAGAAAGCGAAGTAAAGCCAAGGCAGTGCAAAAATTTCGACAATTTTCAATTTTCTGCTAGCATGCCTGCAAGTATGCAACAGAAATATTTTCATTGTGCATTTGTTCAACTATTTTGTTGTTGTACTTGTTGGCGTTGCTGTTGCTGTCTTTTTCGTAGTGAAGACAACAAATACACCCAAATAAAATGCACAAAAACAATACAACGAAAGCTGTTGAATTTTTAATAGTGCATTTGTTGGTTTTTACTCAACAACAAAATAACAAAAACAACAACAATATGCATAATATAAAACAAGTAAAATGTGAACCATAAAACGCATAGAGCATGCGATTTTATTAGCACAAATAGTGGCCACAAAATGTGTCAACCAACATGAAAGCCAAACAATAAACTAGCAGCAGCCTTCTGACTTTATACTCGCACATACATATACTATATCTATGTATATATATTTATACAATCCCTTTCATTATGTACTTGTGTCAACACACACCTTCGGCCTCAACTGTTTTGTACATATTTTAGTTTGGTCATTTCGATTTGTGTTGGCTTAATTTATTTGCACTCTTTCTGCATTTCATTACCTTCTCTTCCACTTCCTGTTGCCGTGGCAACATCTGTTTATCTGTGCAAATTCAATCACCGTAATTTACACACTTAATCATTTCACTTAATCACTTCTGTACAAATTGATTTCTTTTCAGCAACAACCGCGCCACCGCCAACATACCAACAACTAAAACACGCAACATTTGCGGCGCTTGCCGCGAGCATTGAGCGTTTGCTTCCTCTTTTGCGTATTGCGTTCTCTTCGCTTTTGTTGTTGCATTGCTGTGTGCAATGTTCCTGTGTATATCTATGAAATGGCCGTGGCTGCCGCGGCGCTGCCTTAGTTGGCTTACAGTGTGGTTTTTTTATTGACCAAAGCACGTTTGCGTGTTTCGCTAGTTTCCCAGGGCAGCACAAATGGAGGAGCAGAACATAGGAGCTTAGTTTCCCCTGAATGTTGCTGGCCAATGTCTGAAGTCCTCTGAGGCTGGCATTATTTAATAGTAAGAAAGTCTAAATGATAAGTCGATGTATTATGGATGTATGAATGGTGATCAATTGAAAAGAAGTATGAGTAATTAAGATATTAAATATGATACAAATAATATTATAACATATGAATGTCCTGTCTGTGATGCCTGAATAGTTTTCTCAGTCAAGTTTCTATCAAACTCATTTTGAGAGCAAACCATTTACGTAATTTTAGGTTATGGTGGCTGCCTCTGTAGAAGACACACTCGGAGGTCTAAGAGAACCATTGTGAGACCACATATCTCAACCTTTTTTTAATCTATGCCGCACTGTTTTTTTCCAACATTAAAACCATTTAGTCAAATATTAATCAACCAATCCACTGCGGCAAACCTTTTTTTACCAAATAAATTTGAATATGTTGAAGTGGATTTCATGCGCCCAGAAGGATTAGTATTGAATCTATAGCCTACTCACAGTTCTCGCACTAAAGTTTTGTATCAGTTCTACTTATAAACTTGGGACTTTAGAAAAAGTGAACAGTTCTTAGTGCGAGAAGCTTTAAATCAGTTCTACTAATTGACTTAGAGTTTTAGTGAGAGTGGGTTTCATTGCTTTGCTGAATTACTGAAAGAAGAGATAAAAAGATGATAATTTTCTGTAGTATAGAATCAGCCTATAGTATATATAACTTAACTTAACTGTACTAGCCTCAACTTTTCAACTTTTTTTTAATTTCCTGTCCTCTAAATATTTTCACATATTCCAGTTCAAAAATGCAGACCCCCAGATGTTCTTATTCCACTCACTCACAAGCAATATCACACTGTAGAAAGGAAACAAATCAGTGCACCAAACCGATCTTAACAAAGTCTCCAACCATCTTGCTGTCACCTCCTTACACAACAGATGGCGCTATCTTACTCAACAGCTGACCACCTTACACAACAGATGGCGCTATGAGCAGTACCTCACAACATGGGAGGCGTCATTCCTAAGCGACGATAGATGGCAGTCCCATCACTTAGGACTATCTGTGACAGGCCAATCGCCAACTTTGGCAGGAAAACAAAAACGATTTCCGTAACCAGCACAAGGCAATGTCTTGTGGATAGCCTATGCTCCCGAGAGGAGTGAACAAGGAAACAAAATAAACGAAAACTGTACCATCAACAAGAGTATAGACTTTTTGTTGCTCTTATTACTTTTCCGGTTTTTATCATTGATGTCTTCCAGTAAACTCAAGTTTTCTAGTCTTATTGTTGATATATGTTCTCACTCATTTATCTCTTCATGAAGAGGTCACTTTTCCATGAAGCGCTCTAACGTTTTGGTCGACTTTTCTATGATGATGATCCATAAATATTTATCTCTTATTTATTTGTTCTTTATCTGACTACATCTTAGATTATTACAATAGGAACACATTTGTGGCAATCTTATTGCCCTCTAAGCTCGCTTTATATGTTTTTTTGCCCAAAAAAGTTGAACCGTATTATGTGTCGTCTGAAGTTTCCTTGCTTGCATACTTAGATTCTTTAAGAACTCTGAAACTAAAACCCTGTACTGAAAACTCTAGTAGGAGCCACTTTACATTCAATTTCAATTCATCAAGTTTTGTACATATTCACCAAGTTAGTTAATTTATCAAATCTTATACGAATTTCGTTATCAAAAGTTTTTATTTATTTATTTATTTGTATTCTATAGCACAGCGAATCACAGCTTCTACGCTCATTTGGCCATGTCCTGGAAGCTATGGCAAAAAGTTGTTTGATGCGGTATTTGGAGATCGAAGATAAAGAGGAAGATTATGTCTACCGTGGAAGAACCGTATCTTAGTTGGAAGAACCAATTTGACGACGGCCTATCGTCTCTAATTGTGACCAACTGGGGAAGGCGAGCGCTCAAAGTAAAGGCGCCTGGAGAGAACTTTTACTACCCAGTAACCCAGTAACGAGTTGTTATGGCCAGATAAGTCAGCACAAAGGAGAAAGGGGGATGGTTTAGGGATTCAAACCACCCCTCCTAAAAATACAAATATTGCTGGTGCAAAATATGATTTCAAAAGGAATTGAGCTCAAAAGTTGTACGCAGTCCTCCCCCCCCGGCCACCAAATGAAATCCTTTGTACACCACTGTTGACAACGTTCCCATTTAAAAAAAAATAAGTGCGCCCCTGCAACAAATTTCTGCTTCTTTATTTAATTTCTTTTTAAATTAAATTTTTTTTTCATCGCTGACACACTTTGATTTTTATTGCTTATTTATTTTAGCTACTCTTTTGATTTCTTTTACAATTTTATTACGACGAAAGAATGTAAATTAAATTTAAATTATTTAGAATTTGTGTTCACATTACTTCTTCTATCCACTTGTTTGGCCTACTTGCAGTACTTTTGCTTGGCCTAGTTACACTGAAGTTAAGCAAATTTTGCTGCAAGTGAATGCAGTTCGATTAAGTTGTGAGTTTTGCGAGCTCTTAATGATTGAAAGACTTTTTATATACAAAACATTTCTTTCTATTTACCCTGTCGGACCTGAAACAACTGGTTCCCAAAATTCATTGGTTTTTCAATTGTTTTTTTATAAGTCAATTGGACAACTAGTTGTCAAAGTAGCTGTCAGCGGATGCAGAAGTCAGTCAGTTGGCGTCTAATCGTTCACGTTCTGCGTGCACGTTCATAGGCGAGAAGAGACATGAAAATACTGTAACGATGAGACAGTCTGTCGCTGTGCAAAGCAACCCTGCCGCTACGTGCCGTGCTATAATCCAATCTGGCAACGACGCCCGCGATAGTAACTTTTAGTCCAATCTGGCAGCGACGGCCGCGATAATAACTTTTAGTCCAACCTGGCAATGATGGAAACTTTTAGTCCACTCCGGAATGTGCGGGAACGATCTGCGCGATGGCCTGAGAGGTATAAAGGCAGCCGGATGCGGCGCAGCGAGTCAGTCTGGTTTTGACAAGTGAAGTTGCCACACGGAGTAATTAAGCAAATACTTAAGTGTACGAACAGTAAAGTGTAAACTGTGAATAATAAAGTGACTGTTGGTTTATTTTATTGTCTGCGTTTAAGAAACTGACTGTGTTTTATTTTCAAATTACACAATCCAGAGATACGTAACAGCCCAGTAGACGTAGTATTCGTAACAATACGAAAGACGAAACAGAGGTGAAATAATCAACCAAATACTGTTAAAGCTGATCTTACGATACTTTTGTTTCAAGAACAACGTAGAAATGTTTGCATTTTTCGCACATGTCTGTTTCGAAGACTCGAAGTTCGTTCGACTTGCACGTTTTGCCAAGGAAACGTGTCGGTTCTGAGGTCAGCTATGACTGCCAAGCAACCAGTTGTAAAACTACATTTGGACCAGTCCGATTCCCTACAGGGTAGTTTCTATTTCTAGGCTTCATACTTTCTTTCTTCTAGTTCATTAAATTTTAATGGTTTTACTTTCCACACAAGTGGCTTACACCAGTTTAGGCGCCTAGAAGCGAACTTTAAACATTTAAAAGCGCCCACCTGCCTTACAGGTAAACACAGTCACACTTACGAAATTACACACAAATTAATACATACAAGGGTCATAAAATAATTTGGAATTTTTCAATTTACACTCCGGCTAATGTATTACAACACAGCAATTTGTTGTAGCACACCGTTTTGTGTGTGTGTGTGTGTGTGCAACTTTTTATCTTTTAATGCATATCAAAATGTGTTATTGCCTAACCGCTAGTGACACGTTTTCGTTGTTGTTGTTGTTGTTTTTTTTCCTGTGCTCTTTTGCATAATTGCGCAGCGTGTCATTTGACATTTGCTGCGCTGTTTGGCAGTTTTGTAGGCTTTGACAACTCGAGCGTGCATAAATTGTTGCTTCGTGCTCACACAGACACAGACACAGGCACAGCCACATACGCTGTGTGCATTTGGGCGCATGAATGTTTGTGTTGTTGTTAATTACACGTGTTTACATATGATTTTCTAGTTTTATTAAAATGTCATAAACATTATGTAAATTTCTGATAGGCAACATTGATAAAAACTGCTGTTGAAGCGTTCGAAATATGCTGGCGTTGGCAGTTCGCTGAATTGGGAGAAGAGGAAGAAGGTATGCGGCCGCTTGTGTAAACAGATGAATTTTTAATTTGTTGCCAAAAATTTGGGTGAAATTTCAAAGCGATGGCATGGCCAATGAGCGACACACACACACACATTGAAATATAAATATAAATAAATTCTAATTTAAAATTAATGCCTAAAAATCAGCTGCAGTCTGCATTTGTTTATGACTGGTTAAAGTCAAATAATTTAATACATTTTTAGCAATAAATTCATAATGTTATTTTTTGACAAATTGAAAAACAGCTAATTTCTAATTGTGTGTGTGTGTGTGTGTGTGTGTGTGTGTGTGTGTGTGCAATTGGTATTTATGTAGTGGCAAAAGTTTGCGGTTTTTATTAGAATTTTAATTGCAAGTGCAAATTGTTGAAACAAATTATTGAACACATTTTTTTAATATAAACATGAAAATGAATTAATTTGTTTTTAATTTTTTATTTTAATTATTATTTTTTACTTAAAAAGTAGAAGCAGCTAACTTTTTTCTTTCTTTACTGACAGTGCAATTCCTTCTTCTATCTTTTCATAATTTGATCTCAAAAAAATTATCAAATATTTTCTCTCTCTCTCTACTCTCCATAATTTTCCAACTTGCCTGTCAAAGTTACGCGCCCTCCGCGTCCCTGCCACATTCGCCACTCCTTGCCTCATTTCCTTTTGAACGAAAACCATAGCAAATGAGTGAGAGGAAAATTTTTGTTTGCCAATGTTGGCCAAACTTTGTTCGGTTGGCCACACTGCGTCCGTGTTTGCGCTCATATGTAAGCCGTGCAGTCCAATGGCGCCTTTGGCCCTCGTTTGCCCAAACTGTCATGCAACTACTCAACCGCCACGGTTGCTTTTAATTAAAACGTTTAGACGTTTTTGATGAAAATCTGACGATGACTGCTTGCTGCGATGTGCGCAGCTAGTTGCCGAACAGAAAATGCAATTTTAATTAAAATCCAACAACAACGCCAATATGCACACATGCACATAAAACTAGATACATATGGAGCCGTCCATATTATGTGGTATGTAAAACGTTTTGTAGCACATGCCAGCACTTTGAGGCTGACACTGAACAGACAGCTGACTATGTGTCGAAGGCAAACGAGTGTTGAGATGGCTGTCTTCGACGGTTCACATGAAATTCAGAGAGTTCGAAGTTAATTTGGTTGCAATGCACTTTTACGAAATTAAACTTTTTTTGCATAAAGGAATTTGTGTTTGGCAATATTTCAATGATGTTTGATGAGTTTACACACACTTATTGGTTTTGCATACTTTTTCAAGAATTTGATGGAAAGTTTTCGCAACTTAATGTTTGAAAAAAACTCGTTGCTTTGCTTTCGGCTTAGCTGTAGACGTACGTTGAAAAACGGGTCAAAAACGACCCAGATAAAAAAAACATACACAAATTACAAAAAAATTCAAAGCCAACTTAATTTGCAAAATATAAAACGGTTTGATTTCGATAGATAATATCCAAGTAAGAAAGGCATGAAAAAACAGCTAAAAGTAATAAGAAAAAAGAAAGGATTATTTAATAAAGGTGTATTTATTTTTTTGGGGGAAGTTTTGAGAGAGTTTTGGTGTTTGAAGACCCCCTATTTTTTAATGGGAAATATTTTCTTAAAAGACAATATGGTATTTTTTCCAATAAAACATGGAAAAGGTGGTAAGGAAAGGGGGGTTCATGTGTACATATACAAAAACTATTCACACTTTTAATGCAAATAACTTTGTCCTAGATATCGAAACTCTATCTCTGCAAGTTTTTATACTTTCCGTGTAAAAATCAATAGGGACCCCTTTAACTTTTATGTGTAAATTACAAAAAACTCAGACATGCTGGACTATCACTTTGTTCAGCAAAAATGATAAGTATGACGTCCTCTTTCAGAAATATATGGTCGTTACTCTGTTGCACACAAAAAGTTTAAAATTGTTGTACTATGTTATGAGAAATACTTACAAAAAAAGCTGTGTCTGCTCCAAGACGAAGCCTACTTAGGCCATGAAGGCCCTTTGTGATACCACATGCAGTCTAGCAGAGACCGCTTACTCATTGAACCAGTTCAAACTTCTTAGGAAGTTTAGAAGACAACGAAAAGTCCTATGGGTCAGATGTCCCATATTGTCGAAGACGATTTTTTCTAAGTATGATATTTCATAATTCTTCTAAATAAAGCGGATTAAGTGCACAGAAGATGAAGTCGCCGCCGTAGCTCAGCTGGCTAGTGCGTTGGGCCGCGAGTCAAATGCGACGCACGCATCCAGGTTCCGTTGCGTTAACACCGAAAAAAAAGACAAACAAAAATTTTTCTTTCGGCGGCTGTCCTCTCAGCAGGAAATGGCAAACCTGGGCGTAAAGCAAACCTGAAAGTAAAATTGCCTATGAAAAAGCTCCCAACTCGCCGTTCGGAATCGGCATAAAACTGTAGGTCCCTTCCAACCTTGAAAAAAAATTCACACGCGCAACATGGGTGGCTGCGGGTAGCTAGGCCTTAGTCTCGTAATCGGGCTGTCGTGCCAGTCAAGAAGAAGAAGAAGAAGAAGAGATGAAGTCTGCTTTTTTTTCTCGCCCATACAGCTGTACTAGAAATCGTTCCGAAACAGCCCCAACCATCTTACGTGGGTACCAATGAAACATTGATCCATTAGAACACCAACCATGGTTCTGATTTGGACCCTGTTTAGTAAGTTAAGTGCTCTAGAACATTTAAAGTTTAATATTTGATGTGAGATTTGTGTTATCTTCAGCCCATCTGAGCTAAATCAGTTTCTTGAATTGAGCTCAAGGGTACAAAGTCATTTCGTGGAGGCCATTTCTTGACATAGCTGCTCAGTTCAACTCTGCCAAGCGAGTTTGTCTGCTCTACAGATCCCTGGAATATTCATATGTTCCAAAACCCAGCATGCATCTCGATGAGAGATTTTCTGAAGTTTAGAACAGTCTTTGGTGTCATTGTGACTGCATCCAGAGCCCTAAGAGTGATTTGGCTGTCCAAAAGTATCAGAATGTTTTGTACCAATATCCAATTTGCCCTAAACCAATCTGAGACTACGCCGAGTACTGTCATCTCAGCTTAAAAGACACTGGAGATTTGAAATCTAACTTAACCCATTGCTGCCTAATGGGTAAAATTTTATCCATGAAAACTGACTTTTTAAAAAAATCACAGAAAAGATTGTGGTAGGGATATCTCACAATCATTGATAGGGATGGTTGGGGTAAAGATGGAACTACCTTAGTCTAGTCCAGCCATCTCGCTAGAGTTACCAGACTTCAAAAATTTTGAGTTTTCCGGAGGTGGAAAATGTGGCGAAATGTAGTGGCCTTAGAAACTCACAAAAGTCTGCCTCCAAACTCACCTGTAAACAATACTTCTTTTGTTCACGTGTTTAGCTGATCACTTTAACCCGGCGTTGGTGTGGCGAAAAAAAATTATGTTATTGGTGTGGTGGGGTATGACATACCCCAAAACTTTATATAGCAGCACATACGACATTCGTTTTCTACGGCGACGAAATGCGAATACTGAACTGGGAGCTTTTCTTGCACGTAGCAGTTGGACAGTTGTTATTTGCCTCTTCTGTTTCCGTCCGGTGAATTTTTGAATAAATCGATGACAACTAGACCATCAAAAAAATCAATTTGAATTCAAAATTATTTCTACAAAAAGTTACGTTATTGGTGTGGTGGGTTATGTCATACCCCAAATGAACTTTAGTGGGGTGTGGCTGAAATCTGGTCACACGAAAGTCGTTTTTAGATAGCAAATGTGTATGGTTCGACTGTTATAAACAGCTACTAGAAGCGATAGTGCCCACATAAAACTGATATCCGTATTATTTACAAAAATACAACCTCTGGGGTATGGTATACCCCACCACACCAATGCCGGGTTAAAAAGTATGGAAAAAAGCTACCATTGCTGCCTAATGGGTACAAAATACCCAATGAATATCTCAGCAACGTGCAACGTGAAATTTCGTTTCTGATCATTTTGGGTCAATTCCAGGTCGTGTATGAAATTTTATCAAAATCGTATGGGCGGAACTGGTACCCGGCAGCAATGGGTTAATACAAAAGTTGCCTAGTAAAGAAAAAAGGAGTAGCAGCAAATATCTTAGGCCAAAGACACTTATAGAACTGCATAACTCATGTTCCCCGCCATGGCAAAGGCACCTTTGAAAAGAAGTCCTGAAGTGGAAGCCACTTATTACACCGTGCGACTAAAATAAAAAAAAATTGTTCACCGTAAAAATTACATAAGGGCGTGAAACTAGAGACCAAACTTAGTAATACTGCGTATTTCGTTTTTCATTTCTACATCCTTTGTCCTTTTAAAAGGACATCAAAATTTTAAAGGGGATAAAAAATAAAAAAAAAATAAAAATACTTAACCTCGTTAGAATATGGCAATATGTATATCGAATGAAAGAGGAAAGGCTGAAGAGTTTAAATAAAATTGATTTTTTATCTATTTCTAGAAAAAGGGTATGAAAAAAGCTCTTTGAAAATTCTAATCCTTTATATCCTCGAAAATTTATAAAGAATTTTCTAAAAAAGTTAATCAAAGTCTTCTTGATTATTGGCAGTGCTTGATTGCCAAAGCTCATAAGTGCTGCTAAGCTCTGCTCAAACTTAAATAAATTAATTAACAGCAGTGATCAAGAACCCAATTAGACAAAGAAAGGAGATGTGATTGGCCCCTTTTGAATTCAGGCAGCTTGTCCAGTAGGCCTCTTGAGTCCCGGAGAGGCATGGCACCATCTGATCAACTCTATTCAAAGGAAAATTAGTTAAAAGCCCAACTATCATCTAGTTGGGCTCAAAACAAAACTTTACCCTTAGTATCCTTTAAAATTCCACGAAGCTTTTATCACAAAAATATTTAAAAAAATTATTATTATTTATTTTATGATTCGCTAAATTATGATAGAACAAATCAAGTGTTTGCCTGAAAACATATTTGAAAATTTCGTATACACAGAAGCTTTCATAAATTTTTAATGTTAAAGTTTTTACGATGTTGAATTTGTTTGGCGTTTGTTGTAATTTTTGCATTTTCTATAAACGGAAATTGAAGCACTTCCTGGCATTTCTGCCATTCGCACTGGCTGCCAGGCGTTTGCTTAATTATTATGCAATGAGTCTATGTGTTTGTGTCTGAGACTGTTTGTTTGTGTGTGTGTGTGTGTGTGTATGTTCAGTTCACTAGAACACAGCGCCATTTTGCATGCCTTCAGAAGTTTGTTTATAATGTTCATAAGTGAAATAACAACAAATATGAGTACATACAACAACAACTGCAAACGCACACACATATACACACACGCACATATAAAACAACTGGCAATAAACAAACGGCAACGGCACGAAACAAAGCAAAGCAAAACAGCGCCAAGCAAAGCACGCACAACTAAGTCAAACGTCTGCGCGTTTCAACAGTTGCAATAATAGCAGCAAAGCAACAACAACAACAACATTAAGTAGTACTACTGCAAGCAACAGCAGCAAAGCATACATCACACACACATACAAACACACAGACACATTTTCCCGATTTGCAATTCGTGCGTAGAGAAAAATCAAAATTCATGCAAATATCTCGTTTAGTTTGCGAGTAAATTTTCTTGTATGCAGTTTTCTACATTTTTCTTGTTGCTATCGTTTATTTTTGGCATAATTTATGCATTGTTGGTATGTGACTTTTGAGCTCAAATATGTGTAAAAATAATACAAAAACAAATCAACTAGTTGCAAGTTGCTTGTTTATGGCATTTTATGGCGCGTACGTGTAAAATTTACAAATTTTACAAACCAAGTGTTGGCTGCAACCTTGGAGTGTGCGATTTAGGATTGTTTCTTGGCCCTATGGATGGGATCAAAGTGCAGTATGCAATTTAGGTTATTGAATTGGCCAGTGGGTGGTGCCATTGGCATCAAATGGCTGCAAAGGTTAAACAAAAAATGCATTCGAGATTTTTAAGTATACGAAATTATAGCGTTTGAGAAATGCGCAGATGTTCTTTTAATTGAATTTTTTTCAGAAATAAATTTGAACTTTACCAAAACCATTTTATTTAGTTCTTTAAATCACGTCTTTTAATATGAAATCGCAACCTATTTCCTACTAAATTTTAATAAATTTTAAACACAAACAAGTGTGGATTTCTGACTCATTTCATGTTTGAAGTCAATCATTCAGTCACCTGATCATGTTTCTTTAACAAACTCTTAAGCCATTTTCATTCCGGTTAATGCTGATTTATAAAGAAATAGAAAAATGTGTGTCAAATTATTTATGATTGTTATTAACTTCACTAAGTTAGAACTCAAATTGTACATAAAATTATGTTTTTCCATAAATAATTTTTTTAACATATAAATTCTTTGCCTAATTTCCGACCTCAACAAATTTTGATAATCATAAAAAAATAAAAAATTTATAAAAAATATTTGTTAAATTATTCCTGATTTAATGTGATTAAGTTTGATGTCAGTTTGTTATGAGAAACATGAGTCTTTATTCGTAATAAACTGTTTTTGCTTAAAAATTCTGAAACACAAAAAGCAGAAATATACGTAAAATTGGAAGATTCATGTTTGAATCATGTTTTTGCATGACAACTTTTTTCGGGATAAATTTTTAGTCCATTTTTATTTTTGTAAAATTTTGATTAACACAACAAACAATATTTGTTAAATAATTTTCAATTTGGGAAACGGTTCTCCAGTTTGTAGCCATTGGTTTCGTTTCGCTGAAGATGTGTCAGTGAGTTAGTTAAGATCATCGATTGCTGGAATATAAAATGGAACCTCAACATCAAACAACTTAACCCATTTTCGACTTATTCAAAGACCAGAATTTAGAAAGTCCTGTCCTTGAGAAGAATTACTTTCTCAAATAAATCTGTTGCTCAAATTGTATGTTTGTAGCTAAACTATGATGTTGAATCGACAGTCAACTTCCGTTGCTTATTAGAAGTTTTCATCAACATAGCCACCGGATCGAATCCTTTTTGGAAAGCTGAGAGTTCTACTACAAAAAATAGTTAGTAAATTTTTGAGGCAGTTAATCTTTTCTGGCTTAGGAACCACGCTCAAGAGAAATGCTGATAAGTCTTCAGTTAAGTTTTTGTTATAATAATTTTTTGGACTCTACGTTGACTTAGCGACCGGTGGCACATTTGGCACAAATTGACAGATTTTTGGAAAGCTGGAGAGTTCTAATAAAAATAAAGTCACAATAAAAGGCAGTTATCTCTTTTGGTTTGAGAACCACACTAGAAAGAAATGCTGATATGTAGTCGATAAAACTGATAGCAGCGTCAATTAAGACCTGTTTTGTTGACTTTTTCAACTCTTCTCCGGTTGTAGTGAGCTGAACGGCGCATTTTTAGAAAGCTTTAGTATTTGACTAGAAAATATAAAAGTGAAAATGTAAAGCAGTTATCTGCTTTGGTTAGGAAATGCTGATACAGAGTTGATGAGACTCATAGCAACGCCTATGAAGACCGTTTTTGTTTTATTTGCAGGGCTCCCCTTTGATATCACAACTAAACCGGCCTATTCTCGGAAAGCTGGGGATTTCTACTACAAACAAGTAGTATAAATTTGTCTATCTTCCGGTATCTTATCTTTCTTCTGTTTATTTTTTAAATAATAGTTTCTTTTTGAACTAAAAATGGTACTTTCTTCCATCTGGTTTGAAAATTTTTATTTTACAATCTTCATTATTCCGATGATCCAACATCTGTTAACCCATTATACGCAAAATTGTTACTTCAGTTATTTTCAAAATTTGTGATTACACAATGCTTACTCGACTCTACTGCGCCAAAATCTCATCGACCGCAAGGCAAAGCGCATCAAAGTCAACGCACACTTGTAATTGACATTCTATTCCCCTCAATAAAAGAATATTCTCGCTGATTTTGCGCAAGTAAGCTGCACCTGTGGCCGCAGCGATAATCGCGCTTAGTTGCGCCAACATGCGCGCATTAGGCGCCCGAAAGTAGGCTACGCATTTTCGACATTGCACTTCGTTGCAATTGCGCAATGTTGGCAATAAATACTGGCAATTCAACGGTTTGTGCGCATGTTGCCGTTAGCATTACGGTTGCTGCTGCATTGACGCTGATGACGCTGCCAATGCTGATGCTGATGCAATTTGCCACAGCTCACTGAAGCGCACAATCAAAACTTGACCAGTTCACATGCAAAATTGTTAGCCCACCACCTCATTTAAAAATACAAAAAAAATACTATGGCTATCTCTTTCGCACTCTCTGTCTCTTTCTCTCTCTCTCACTCGCACTATCTAACTGACAAATAAACGCACGCATCCTCGTAGAATAAAAAGGATACTTGGTGTGAGCATCTAATTTTCACATTATGCCATTCAAACGCAAAAGTGCAGATATGAGCACTGCTCCGCCTCCCCTTGAAACCGCTCGTACGCTCCCTTGTCCAGTGCAGTCTGAATAGCGCCGGATGTTATTTGTCGGTTGCAGCGCGAAAATCAAATGAGCACCGGAAGCGGCAGCGGCAGCGGCAGCGGCAGTGGCGCGTGGCGTTGCGCTGTGCGGCGACCAGTCTTGTCAGGCAGCGGTATTCGTCCAACTGTGCGTGTGTGTGTGTGTTTGTGTTTGTGTGGCAGCAAGCGGTTTTTAGATTAAAATGAAAATGGAAAATCGCATGCGTTAATTTCATTTAAAACAGCAGCAGCGGCCGTGCGCGGCGCGCTAATGAAAAGTCATAATGCGGAAATTATTAGCGCATTGTGGATGGACGCGCGTGTGTGTGTGCGTATGTGTATTCGCATGGAATGTCAGCTTTATGTGCACAAAACCGCAACGCTGCCAGCGCCAACAAATAAACGCAACGATTCGCAACGAGTATGCGGTACAAAACGGTGAATGGTGCGGCATTTTGCGGTTATCATTTGTGCATACTTTTAGGCGTTTGACATAGTACATGCATAGTGAATGCGCTGCGTCGAGTGCACTTATGTGTGTGTGTGTGTGCACTTGACAACAACAACTCAAACGTTAAGAACAATAACGAACGTGGCAAAAGCGATAACGAGTAGTAAATGATGAATAACGAGTAACGAATTGCCAATAGCGAATTGCATATTACGAATGCGAGCGAATTACACACTTAGAATGTCACCGTACGACAAGCATAAAATATTTAAATATTAAAAAATCCCAACCCAATAATGTGGGAAGGACGAAATTTGAGGATGTGGTAGTGCACATGTTAGTCTCTAAGGAGAATGAAGACAAAAAAGTTCTAAAAAACTTTCTAAAAATTTCGAAGATATATTTTTAAAAGGAAATTTTTCATACCTATTCGTTCTTGCGCACCTCTACATGAAATTTTATAAAATTCTGGGAATTTTTTCTTTTAATTTAATCATCAATTAAAAAAAATTAAATTTTTTAAAGTTCTAAATAGTCCCCTTTCATTTTATGTCCTTGAAATTGCAGAGTTCTTCTGGACAAATCCTGACGCAAAGTATTTAAAAAAATTTTGGCGTTAGAGAAAAAAATTAATTTTTATAAAATTTTAGGAAATATTTCCTTAAATCTGCCCATGCCCATAATTATGTCCCTATTTCAAGGACTTAAAACAAAAAATCTTGAAATCTTGAGAAAGAAACTAAAAATTAAATTTTATAAAATTTGATGCCCATATTAATGTCCTTGAAATTGTAAAGTCCATAAAAAAATCTTGACGTCAGAGAAAAAGGAAGTAAAAAATTAAGTTTTATAAAATTCTAGAGAATTTTCCCGTTTAATTTCATGTCCATATTAATGTCCTTAAAACTGCAAAGTCCTTTTAAAACATCTTGGCGTCAGAGAAAAACAAAAGTCCTTCAAGTCAAAGAAAACAACCAACAAAATTAAATATTTTGAAATTCTAGGGAATTTTTCCTTTTATTTTGTGCCCATATTTATGTTCTTTAAAAAAAAAGTTCTTTTCAAAACAAATTCTGATGTCACAGAAAAAAATTTAAAACGCTTTTTTATTATATTTGCTCCCTAGTTTTCCGGGTTTATCGATTTGTTTGTGTGTAAAAATGCAAAAAATTGTAAAAAATTGTCAGTGATTTAGGGACAATTTTTTCCTTAGCTGAGTTCTTCTATATTTTAATACTAAGCTAAATTTTATTCGACAAAAAGTGTAAATATTGACAAAAAACTTCCTCAAACAATGCAAATACTTAACAACAAAAAACAGTAACTGCAATTAAATGTTATTTTGTGAATAAAAAATAGCTGATTACAAAATAACAACAACGAGAGCTACAACTTATACAACTGAACAATGCAACGTCAACAGTCCCATGTGTCAAATTATAAGCTGCAATCGATCGCACAACTTAAAAGCTTAATAGCAACTTTGTCTTATGTCTATGTGTATGTTTAATTGCGTGTTGTTGTGTAGTAAATCTGCTTAAATAGTAACATTTTTCAGCTTATAAAATTCAATTACATGCATTTCAACAGCACATTGTCGATGCAACTGCTGCTTCGTCCTGTTGCTGATTTACATTATAGTATACAGTAATGTTTAAGTTTCTTGACAACAACAAAAACAACAATACTGCAGGTAATGAGAGAAACATTCAGTGTATCTTTATGCATTTTAGGCAATCGCTGTTGTTGGTTGGTGTTGCTGCGATGGTGATTCAAGCGGACATAATGGAATACTTACTGAAGTATAGACATACGCATACCATGTTTGGTGCGGCAATTTTTGTGTTGGACAGAGAAGTTTAAACCCCCCAAAAGTTCCCTTTGTGCGCCACTGCTACTATTGTATATGCGCGCTAATAGTTTACTATTCCATTACTTTGCGTCCTGTAGCCTGAATTCACAATTAAATCCTTTAGCCTATTTAACCTAAAATATATGAAATCCCATTGCTTGACTATCCCATTACTTGTCTCTCCTTTAGTCTGTCTATCCCATCTATATATATTTCTAGTTGCCTGTCCAGCCTATTGTAACGATGAGACACTATGTGCTGTGCTATGCATGAATGCTTTTACGGGCATACTTTTCGGCATGCACTTTGGAGTACGGCTGCCTTGCTATAATTCCGATATGGCAAGGATGGTTCGCGATGGTAATGGGCTGTGCGAGAACGATCAAGAGAGAGAGTCGAACTGGAATGTGCAAGAACAATCGGCCCGATAAAGCAAACAAGTATAAAAGGCAGCAGTGTGCAGCGTAGGGACGAGTCTAAGTTGAGCCAACAAAAGGGAAACATGCAATAGTAGTAGTGTAAAGTCAAGCAAGTGTTAATTTGTAAATAAAGTGATTGTTGGTTTCTGACTGCGTTTTGCGCTGAGTAATTGAAGTAGTTTTATTTTCAAGCACAATCCAGATACGAACTTAGAGAAGTCATTTTCGTAACACTATTTACCAACTAATCGTACACTAATTACCAACTAAACTCGCCGTAACAACCCGATCTGCCTGTGCTTTGTGCTCCTTTTCCAGATAACAAGACGTCCTTAACCTTCATCCATCATTTTACCTGTCTACTTTATTACCAGTCCACCTTCTTGCCTCTCTTGGACTTATTAACTGCTCCAAATGTCTGTTCATCTGTGTTTCTGACTATTCCGTTGCCTATTTTTGCTGCCTTATGTCCTTTTCAACATTCATTCAAGCTTTGATGTTCCACTACAATATTCATTCTATTACAATTTTGATGCATCTATCTGTTATTAAACTAGCCATGCTTCCCGCTTCCTCCCTATCCTTACTAACATACATGTATGTCTGCCTATATTGTTCTGTCTTTCCTTCAGTCATCAACCATTGCTTGGTTTCGGATTTATGCTGCAGCCAGCCTGCTGTGCCTATTGGTATCCATTAAAGCAAAATTAATATTTACAGTTTACAGTTACAATGTGCTGCATATCCTGTGAACAACACTAACAAACAGTGCCGCACGCAAGGGGAGTGTTGAGAGTTTAAATTCCTTCCAAATAGCATTTCAGTTAGCAAACCTGGTTTCAACTGTTATTGCATTCAGAAGTTTTCAACGAAACCCCACCCCAAAGTAAAATCCTGTGTACGCCACTGCTCACATAGGTATAAGCAAATTCTTACTCATGTCCACATATGCAGATATTTGCCCATTTGCTCATCTTACTTCGCACTCACACTGACGTTTCCGTTGAAGACCACAGAGTCCTTAATCGTTGTGCAATGTTGTCCGTAGCAGCAACATTGACAGCTGTCGTTGCTTAATTTGTTGCTGTTGTGTTGTGTATAGTTTCTGACATTACCTGATCAATTCGTGCTTGTTTTTGTTGTTTTAGTATTTAAATTACACATTTCCAAATCTGTTCTCTCTTTAGGATTTAATTTGGTTTTGTCATTCAAAATGGTTTTCTTTCTCACCATTTCGTTATTTTTGGTTTTGCTTATTTTATTCTTATTTTCATTTTTTTTTTCATTTTATTCTTATTCTCATTTCCTTATTTCTGGTTTTGTTTATTTTATTCTGCATTTGATGCCATGTTTTGCAATTTGTTTCTCTTTCTTGCCAGTGATAAAGTTTTCGTTATTTCCAAAATATTTTTGGCTGTTGATTTCACAAAAAGTATAAAAAGTTTTCATTTTAAAAATCGTTGACTCTTTATTTTGAACTTTGACTCTCTTTATAACTTCAGCATAATTTTCTTAAATTGTTTTTGTTACTATAAGGAATTAATTTTTATTTTTTTAATAGCTACTGATACTTTTTCTTTCTTCTTTTTACTCTGTGCTCTACTAAGTCTCTCCACAAGGACTCATATATTTATAGATCTCTATGATTTTTCTTAAATAGATGTCCTTACTATGCGGTACTACTAAAGACTCAAAAAAAGTCCATGCAATGCTTTAGGGGCAGCCAGTGTAATCTAACCCTTTCGCTATTTTGTTGCCATATGGCAACATGCTATTTTGTGTACGTCTGAACCTTCTATGCTTCCAGGAATACATTTTTTATTGGTGCCTAGAATAGTTTGAAGTTTTAGGAAAAATACGAAATTAAAAAACTCAATATTTAAATTTAAAGTAGAGAAGTATAAACGTTTTTTAATGGTATATCTTAATATAGTAAAGGAAGAAGAAGCAGACAAATTAGATAACTTTTCAATTCTTCTTTCTTTCAATTTAGATACCTTTTTTTAATTGTGGCTGAAGTAAATAAAGAAATATTCAAATTTTCAAATTCTATTCAATTTTTATTACAGCCACAACAATATGGTTGCTCTCATAGAAAAACACACCAAAATACAGGGTCTGAATTTAAAAATTCAAAAATTTCTTATGGAATGTAACTCAGTTTTATCTATTTATTTTTTGACATTTTGTAATATTTTTTCTATCGCTCAACCATTTTTCTGAAGCACTTCCAGCTTCTTTGCATTCCTTGCAGTCTTTTTTGATTGTTTCATACTTGAAATTCTTAGCTTAAAATCTCACATAAAGCTGGCAAATTGTTGAGCGCATATTTTCATTTCAGTGCTAAAGCAAAGTCAACTGCATTCGTGCACAGTGGGTCGAGCCACACTATTCTCCCCAACTCTCGCAACCGTTTTGCTGAGTGCACTTGCTTAAAACATTTTAATTTGCTGCATTTACCACAAAATGATGAAAATATTTTTGGGCAAAAATTTGCATTTGACCTAATTTATGATGACAACAACAACAACAAGACGCAACAAGTACAACA
Organism: Melieria omissa; assembly: GCA_963971225.1. Taxonomy (NCBI): domain Eukaryota; kingdom Metazoa; phylum Arthropoda; class Insecta; order Diptera; family Ulidiidae; genus Melieria; species Melieria omissa. Next base: position 105,674,803 of record OZ020267.1, on the reverse strand, counting down.
TTGCATTGAAAACATCAACAGCTCAGCCACAGAAACGTAACGAAATGGTCAAAGCCAAAAGTGCTTCGAGGTCAAATGGATTTCAAAGCGGCCGCAAAAATTGAAAGAACCACAACAACAACAACAACATTAATACATACTGAAAATATGGTCCGCATGAATATTCATTCATAAACTGCACTGTGTGCGTTAAGTGTGTATTTTCTGCATATATTCCCAAAAAAAAAAATACATATACGCCAAAAAGTATGCAGCATTTTACGAAAACCTATTAAACTGTAATGAGGCACTACAGGTGCTTTAATGTTCACTTGACACCGAATGCAAATGAGAATTTGCATTGCAATGTGCCAAGAGTGCACACATGGAATATTTTTTGAAGGTTAGATTTTATACAAAAGCTTAGCTTTTTAGGTTATGTGCACTGCACGAGCATACTTTTTGGATGTGTGCTAAATGTAAAGGTGGGCTATTGCTGATATGTTGTTTGCTGGCATCGAAACAAAAGAGTTTTCTTGAAAAAATTTACAACTCAAAAGTTGACCTCGATGAGGTGAAGTGATGAGGAGGTGATGGGTTCGTTTAGTATGAAGTATGTGGTATGAAATATGTGGTATTAAGTGTGCGGTATGAAGTATGTGTAAAGCAATGGTGTACACAGGATTTCATTGTGGAGGGTTCCGTACGCAATTTTTAAGCACAACACAACACAACAGTTGAAACTTTATTTGCCACTCAAAATGTTTGAAAGGTAAATGTATTTCTAAGGGGTTTGAACCCCCAAAACCCCCTTTGTGTATGGCCAATTGGGTATGGGAATTTCCTCCAGAAGCTGAGAAGAAAAGACCTCCGTCGAATGGTCGGGTTAATCAGAGAACACAATCCACGGGGGCGACATATGGCCAACATGGGCATCATCAAAGATCTGACTTGCGTGTCTTGCCTGCAGGAGGTAGATAGTACAGAGCACTTTCTCTGTGCATGTCCTGCCTTCTCTGGAACGAGATTGCGCACACTTCAGATGTTATGAGAATGGATGAAGTTCATTCTCTCACCCTGCGTGATCTCCTGAGATTCATTAATGTGTCCGGAAAATTTCCACAGGAGAACTCATAACCCTCTCTCCCTTTCCACCCACTTTCTCTTTTCTTTTCCCATTCCCATCTCCTCTATCAACCTCTTTCCTGAGCCTAAAAGTACAATGGACTACAAAGTCTGAGTGCTTGAGGTAATGACCTCCCTTAGGCTGTAGCGAGAATCTAATGCATGGTGCCACCAAATACACCAACCAGCAATTTTTTTCAATCAACTCAGTCCCGCCTATTGTATTCTTCCATCGATCCTTGATGACCCCCTTTTTGGAGTCAACGATTTAAACTCTCCAAACCTCATTTGATTTGCATGGCTCATACAAATATTCAATCGAAAAAAAATCCTTTAACAAAAATAGTTTTTTATTAATCGAACATTTTGTTCAGCGCTTCAACATCAACAACAACCAACATGTACTCGACGGCTCTGGCAGCAAAATGACAAATAGCAATTTCCTATTTCCCCCCCCCCCCTCCTCCCATCATTCCCCAAGCATCCACCAACCTAGCAAGCAACAAAACAACGCATAGCCGTTCAACACTTTGATGCTGCCAACAAATGTTCAATAAATTGTAGAAAACTTTTTATGTTTTTTTTTGTTTTTTGGTTCAATGTTGAACTGTTGAGGGTCAGGGCGGCAATTTTGTAGCATTTTTTTTTTGTTTTTTTCTAGTTGACGGGGGAAAATTGTTGCTGTGCTGACGTTTTGGGCGCAGCATAGAAAACAAAACTCGGACAGCAGTAGTTGCAAGTGTTTTTGTTGTAAATGTTTGTTGTTGTTGTAGTCTGATACATTGCAAAGTGTGGAAAATTGCGTTTTGTGCCCCCGATCCAGCGATTTTGCATATTTTTCAATTGCATTCGCCAGTCGCACACTCAACTGCGTGTGTGTGTGTGTATGTGTGTATTTTCATAGTCATCGAAAGTTGGTGGTGTGTGATTTTTTTTATTAGAAATTTTTCATTTATGTATTTTGGCAATTTATGCCAAGGCACGTTGTCAGCGACTAAATGTTGTTTTTGTTGTTGTCGTCGGCAGCGGCGGCAGCATTTGTTGACATTGCTGTCTTTTGCAAATCCTTTTAGCCCCAAAACTGCGTACATTCACCCACATCTACACTCATATATATATTTGTATGTATGTATGCGTGTGTGTGTGCGCATATTTTGGTTACACAAGCTTCAATTTTCTACGCTGCGCAATTTGATAGTTTGTTTTAGCCGCCCGACAGTCGGCCAACCAGCCAACAAGCGCCAACGATGGTCTGCGGCTCACGTTTGTGATAGATTTTTGCGGTTAGCATCTGCGCATGTGTGAGTGTGCCAGAGTAGCGTTTGGTTCGCTGTGCTTAGCTATTAAAAACCAGCACGAACAATGTTTTTTTTTTTTCGGTCTAGTCGCAGCTGCAGAACTCAGCGGTTTCAGCGTCTGTCATGTGCAAATATTTGTTTAAACGATTTCGTTCGCGCCCAAAGCGACTCAGTTCGATGTCGTTCGATCTAATCTTGTTTTAATTTTTTAATTTTTTTTTTGGTTTTATAATTTGTTTCCTAAAATTTCTTTAGTCACAAAAACAAAAGGATCAAATGTTATTTAGTGTGCATTGTTATTTAGTTCGGCATTCGTTTCATAACAACGCTCAGCTCAAAGAGTTTGGAAATGCAGTTGTGCACAGTTTTTACAATCAAACTGATTTCTTTTTTTAATAATTTTGCATTTTTGTCATCTATTTTTAGGCGTTATTGCGTTTAATAAGAAGCAGAATTTGGCACTGAATGAAATGCTTTGACGTTAAAAGTGGGATAACTACAAAAATATGAAAAATTCTGAAAAAATAGCGAACTGAACATGTTTTGAAAACCTACTATTCTCGAGAATATTGATGATTTTGCATTTTTCAAATCTATTTTTAGGCGTGACTGCGTTTAATGAAGCACTGAATTTTTTGGCGAAACTGATAGAAATGCTTTGACGTAAAAAGTGGACTAGAATAGAAAGAAAAATGAAAAGAAAAATTCTGAAAAATGGCAAATTGAACATGTTTTGAAAACCTACTATTTTCGAGAACGTTGAAGATTTTATTGTCTTTTTAATCTATTTTTAGGCGCTATTGCTTTTAATGAAGTACAAAATATTGTAGCAAAACTGAATAAAATGCTTTGGTGTTACAATAGAAAGAAAAAAGAAAATGAAAATTCTGAAAAATTCTGAAAAATAGCTAAATGTTCGAGTTTTGTGAACCTACTATTCTGGAGAATTTTGTAACTGTGGCGTATTGGTGCATCAATGAAAGGAAATACATGAGAATTTTTACATTTATTTTAATAAAATCAAAGAAAGGAAACACATACAATTTTTTTCTTTCAGCGTGGCCACATTAGTGAGAGTTAATATTTACCTTTTTTAGGAGACATGAATGAGAAGAAGGATACGAAAAAGTTTACTTTAAATTTGAAGAGGAAACACATGACGTGTTTTCTTTCATTTTGAGGACTTCAGTGTGAGTTAAGACATGAGAACCTTTACTTTGATGTCGGCATCATCGGTAATAGGAAACACATGAGAATTTTTATTTTTTTTTTTATTTCTGATCATCGGACATGGGAGTTTTTACTTTAAATTTTAAGTAGAAAGACATGAGATTTTAACATTTATTTTGGGCAACATGAATGAGAAAAGAATCATGAAAATCTTTCATTTGACTTACATTGTAAAATAATACTTATAGAGAGTAATTAAGCCAACCAGGATCAGATTATGGCTCTGATCTCTCTTGTAGAGATTTTCTATGATAGAATAACATATGTCAACTAAATATTGAGACTAACTTCCGGCGCGCGCCATTTGAAAACAGACAATTGAATTACAAATTTATTTTATTTGGTACTTCAGTCTATGGGTCATCTGTCAAAAAATACACTTAGAATTCACTAAATGGATCATTGTCTTTGATTTTTCTCAGTGTAAATCGCATATCCCGATTTAGGTTTTGGACGGTGTTTATCTCGATTTCAACTTTTGCTTGGTTCGATTAATCAACTCTTGATCGTTCCGTGCCTCCCAACCCTTTTCGTACACCATACGTTTCAGAACTGCCCAGAAATTTTCGGTTAGACATGCCTGAGACACGTTTGGAGGATTGTCCTTCTTCGGCAAAAAATTGTATATTATACTCGTGCAGCCAATTCAACTTTTTTTTCGCATAGTGACACATTGCAAGATCCGCCCAAAACATGATTTCGTCGCCAGTGTGATATTTGCCAGTGAATTGCTTCAATTTTGGCATTGACCGATATAAAGGTCAGCATTGACCGCTTTGGCTTTGTTTGTGCGAATCAATAACGCTGAGACACCCTTCGAAGAAATGGCCACCCACACTAGCACCTTTGGTTCAAATTTTGATTTGCTGTCGTATTTAACTCTGTTTGGTGTTGTTTCGATGTTGTCAGTGTAAAAACTGTTGTTGCTGCTTAATTCTGGTTCAAAAATGTGAAGTACCATTCAACATCCACAATTATTAATTTTTCATTAGCGAAGTGTTTACAACGAAGTGCACGGCAGCATTTTGGTATATTTTCGAGTTGTTTTGCGGAATACTTTGATGCTGGTTTACGTTTACGATTGATTACATTGTTCCTCTTCAAAATCTTATGAACACCAGACTTTGAAATGCCAAATTTTCGTGCTAATTTGCGTGTTGATTGGCCAACTTTGTTTTTTGCACTTGTCAGCAGTTTTTCGTCCTTGTGGCACTTAACTTCGGCAGACGACCAGGTATGACCTCGTTTTCCGGTCCTTTCCCATTACGGCAGTCTTTCAAAACACGAAAAATAGTCGCCCAGGAGATTGGCTTCTCTTTAAACACATCCAGAACTTCCCATGTAATGAGTCATCCAAACAGTTTGGCAACAGATTTTCTTAAACCTAGCTTTTACCACATTTTGAATGGAATGTATTGCGTCATTTGAGTTTGGCAGTTGAGTAGAAACCCATTTAAGTATGATAAGTGTATTGATGATATTAACATCTCCATGTTTGCTTATGCAGTCAAATAAACGACTGAAGTTAGTCTCAATATTTAGTGGACATATGTTATGTTAATATTTAATTTAGTAGAACTAGGAATGCAGTTACCTTAAAACTGTGGCCCAAGTGATGCTATTGTCACAGAATCCCTATTGATTACATGTCCTTTATAAACTTCAACTAAAGAAGATTTGATGCTCTAACTATATCTATCACCTTCTACTCACTTTTTTATATTTTTTAGGAGAAGAAAAACTCACTTGGATGACTTATATTTCGATAAAAAAGAGGAGCTAAATAAATATAAGTCATACAATATTTTTTATTATTATTTATTAGAGTAATATAAAAAATTAAACTAACAAAATTAAATTTTTTATATTATTATATATTTTTTATATTTTTTAGGAGAAGGAACAAGATGTGGTGAAGACAGTGCCAAGGGTACCCTGGAGCATTTGCTGTGCCACTGCCCTGCTCTCTACAGATCACGGGTCAGCTGCCTCGGATCCGCGTCGTTCCCTTCCTTGGAAAGAGTCGCGGAACAAAAAAGCAGCGACTTACTTAGATTTGGCAAAACGTTTTTGACAAACTACATACAGGTCTGAAGCTCCAGAACCTTTCTGGTACCACTATGGACCAACATGGTCTATGTGAGACCCCCCCAAGGGTCAGCCAGCCTAACCTACCTACCTAGGAGAAGGAAAACTTACTTGGATGACTTTTATTTCGATAAAAGAGAGGAGCTAATTAGGCTTTTGTGTTCATCTGTTATTTCACATAATTTTAATGAAGCTTCACCGGCAACCTATGTGTAGGCAGCTGAATTTATTTTTAATCCATCACTCTCTTCGGTAGAACTGAATTGAACTTTGGAACTAGCCCTGGAAAACAATATTTCATAGATACATCTTTCATCTCATAGTTCTGCTTTCACCCCCTGTTCAGTCTCGAAAGCTGTCCGTATACCAAAAATTACAACAGTCCTTGAACTTTCTTGTTACCATACCTCTCTACTTGGCAATGAGTCCGTAAAATTATGAACAAAGTTATATCTGGAAAGATAGACGTCACTTTGGTCTATAGTTTGTGTATTCTCAAAGCTTTGCAGACATTATATGTGCCATTTTTTTATATATGCGATTACTTTAAATTAACTCATTTTTACTCTATTTCATGTATTTTAAATTTTCATAAATTTCAAATTTTTAAAGTATATTTTTACCAAAGAACTGAAGAAGAAGCTCAATAAATTCGTCAAATAAAAAAATTTATATTATTTTTAATTTAAACTTATCTCATTTAACGGCCATTGGAGACATTTTCTAGCACCTGATGCACCCTGTTAGCAGTGTAGACATTCGCAGGAGCAGCAGGACAACCACCAAACTATGTATGTGAGCCAGAAATACTGGGAAATTGTGTTGAAAAAGAAGAAGAAGAACGAATGCAATGAATGCTATGAAGCGAAAAAGAGGTCACACTAAACAATTGAACATTTTTTTTTAGCATGAGCGCAAAATAGGTTTTAGGGCGCATAATAAATGTTGGGAGAGTTTTTATAAAAATAGAAAAATACTAAAATTTTAATTGGTATTTATTTTTATTTATTTATTGACTTATTATTAAAAAAAAAACGTTTAATTTTTTCTGGAAAAATTAATTTTTAGTACATAATTTAAATTTTTTTAATAACAATCATTCAATTTATTGAAAACAAAATATTGAAAATAAACTTATAGTTTAAAGAAAAATATCAAAACAGCTCACTGAAAGAAATTTCATAGCAAAATATAACAATTTTTGTTGGCGCCTTCAAGCCCGGCCCAAAGCCAGAGCACAATGTACCTTTTCGCCGAGCGAGCGAACTCCTGGCGTTCTCCCATCATTTGTGCTCTCACTGTTGCCATTTGTGCTCTCGTTCGTTTGCTTCCAACCAGAGCCATGCAAAGCCGATTGCAGCTCAACTTGTTTTGTGTTTTTGTTTCGGTTTTCATTGGAAAATGGTTGGCCAGCAGCAGGACATTTTCGCCGCAGCACGAAGCGTTCGCGGAGAATTCAATGGCAGTCACAACGACTATGACGATGATAGCGACGAGGACGAAACAGTAGCCACGACATAAGCGCACAGCACATCGGCAATTGGAAAGGATACACAACGGAAGCTGTAAGCGAACTGTCGCCGCTGTCGCCGCAGCCAAAAGGCAGCCGTTGCAGCTGCCGAGCGTATTCCAATTTCAGTTGCTTTGATGATGTCAAAACGTGAAGATGTGAACAAACGGTCCTGCATGTGTGTGAGTGTAATTCGTGTGTGATTTTTTGCCGTTCGTTTTTTTCGCGTACCCCAAAGAAAATAACATTGAAACTACCAACAAAAAAATTGCAAAAATAAAAGTAAAAAAATACACACACACACACATAGAAAATTTGCAAAACGTGTAGTGGGCATTGTGTGACTAAATCGCGCATCAAACACACACGCACACTTGTACGAGCACTCGCCTACGCAACACACACACACACACCCACACATACAATTGCACACTCGAATGCGAATGCTGGCAGCAATGCGCTCAAGCGGTGCTAATGAATGAAATTAATTAAACGATTGTTGTTGCTGTTAGCTAACACAAACTGTGTGCGGTCTGTATGTGTGCGCGCAAATGGAAACTTTATAATTTAGACGAATTTTACAGCGAAGCTTTAGCGAGCATTGAAAATAATTTGCGTGCGTCAGAAGTTCGGTTGTTTTAGTGTAACAATTTATTTGCAGCTAAACGGCTAACAAAGTGGCAGCTAAACAAAAACAACAACAAAAGTATAAGCAACCGAAGCGCTGAAATTTTGTAAAAGTTTAACTAAAAAAAAAAAAATTTCATAAAATTCAATCTAAATAAACGCCCACAACACATGAGCACATAAGCGCCAGAAAAGCACACACACACATTCACACATACACCGCTTTGACTTGTGTGCGCTTTGTGCTTGTGGCGTAAACTTGTCATAACTCATAAATTCACTGGAGTATTGCTGGAGTTTGTGTGCGCAACAATTGCTGTTTTTGTTGCTGTTGTTGCTGCTGACTATTATTTGTCCCGTCTGTGTGCAGTGTCTGAAAAATCAAATTAAATATTCGAAAATATAATTGTAAAGTTTGAAATGTTTCTTACGATGCAACGTTACCATTCAGCGCCAACATATCTGTGATTGTGGTTGTAGAAGGCGCAGCGTTTATGTGGTTGAAATTGAAAAAAAACAACAAAGCAAGTTTCAATTTATATAAAAAACTGTGCTGCTCGCAAACAGCACGTAGCAGCGCTAAAAGAACAACAACACACACACACAAACAGAGAAGTTGTGTGCGCGCCTGGACGGCTGCGAACCCTACAGGATTCTATGATTTGTTATGCCAAAGGTAAATATTGTTTGTTGTGTACATTTGATCGAATTGCTAACAATATTATTTCAACAAATAAATATGTGTACGAAAATATGCAACAACAACTATTCAGGTGGCACACTTTTGGTTGAATATCGAATTGTGTGCTCATTGTTTGGTTCAGTATGTTGGTTGAGTTTTTGAAGTTCGAATTAAAAATGTGAAGCAAGAAAACTTGTGGAGTTAAGGGAGAAATATAAAAATTAATAAAAATTAAAAATACATACTTATGTGAATAGTATTAAGGAGTGTGAGCCAAGCAAACAGTAACAGTCATGGCTGAGATCTGCTTTAAAGCGTAGTTTGGTGATGTTCTATGGAAAAATTTGTAAAATTGCTGAAAGAGACAAATTTTTAACATCAAATATGAATAGATGACATAATTGAATTTACATGCAATTTGGCAATTTATGTACATATTTATTTATTTTATTTTTAATTTGTGTTTGATTAAAATTTAATGATAAATGATTACAATTTGGCAATTTATTTATTTATTAATTTTATTTTAATTTGTGTTCAATTACAATTTAATGAATAATAAGTGGTTCAGTCTAAGATCATAAATAATATTATTAAATTAAAAAATTTTAATAATAAAATAATAAAAATTGCTGACACTGGAATGATCAAAACTAGAACATTAGAATGCATAGTTTAAATTTTCTTTGATTGAAATATGGCATCATGTTTCAAAATAGGTGTGAAAATATTTTCCCCAATATTTAAAATTTTTGTATGTCATTTGACTTGAAATTTACTTCAGTCAGTAATTTGACTCATAAATAGTAAAAAGCAAAAAAAGATGTTTGTTCTTTCAATGCAGTTGTATTGACTTTCTCGGGCATTCTAGTCTTAACACTAGAAAGACTGCAAATTTCCTATACATACAAAGACATATCTGCTGATATCTCGAAAAGTACATATCGAATTTGGCTAATTGTAATTGTAGAACCCTAAATTTAGAACCAATGGTAGAACACAAAAAATAAATAAAAGTCATCAAAGCAAAAGTGGAAAGAAATACTGAAGAAAATACAGATATTTAAAAATTAAAAACCTGTCAAATTGGCCGCAATGGTTCTTCTAGCGTTAGGGACTATTATGTATTAGAAACATTTTTTTTTTCTAAAAAAAATCAATAAATCAATTTAAGTTTTTCAAAAGCAATGATAAATGTTTTCCTATGAATAATTTTTATTGTTAAAAAATATACTCAAAACTACTATAAAAACTATATTTAACCTTTTTTTTATATAAACAAACTTCCATAAAACAATACAATCTCACTCACAACCAAGAAGTCATTTGTGCATTCTATGAAGATTTGACTTTCCTAAGGCTCACAATTCTTAGTTTAGGCTGATGAAATACTCGTATATTTACTTGTATTGCTATCCACAAAAAGTAGATGAGAATTGTAAGCAGCGCTTTTGGCAGTTTGTGACAGGACCTCAAAATGTGAGAGAAAAACTGCCAACTGACAACAGCCGTTTGGAGTCAAACTTTAGGTCCTTTCCTGCCTTGTATCGACCCTTGAAATGTGTTTTACACTAAACCTAAAAAAACAATATTGAAAACCTATTTCAAGCAGCTCCATTTGTGGCATCCAAGTGTGACTCATAAGGATGCAGCCACGCCAACCTAACCTAATCTAAACAACTTTCTTTCATTCAACACAACAATTGATGCATTTCTGCTGTGTTGCCAGTATCATAAAATATTTTAATCACAGTGATATTGGTTGCGTTTAGAGTATGAAATTTTCTAAATGTACCTAAAAACACTTTTAAGGACATAGTGCAAATTTGTTTCGGCTAATAGGGTTGTGTGCTTCTTGTAGAAAGTTTAAAGGACGTCGAGAGTCATTGTCAAAGAGAATCGATAAATAACAGTGAGTCAATAAAAAGAAATTCATAACAAAAACGAATCATTTTTATTTTTAGAAAGGAGCCTATTGAAAAGAGAGTCGTTGTTAAAGATAATCAATAAACAAAAGAGAGTCAATAAACAGAAAGTCATAGTAAAAAAGAATCAAATCTCAACTGTCATATATGACTAAAAGTGCCTCAAATGCACTTAACAATTGGTACTAACGTATGATTTGTCTTTGTTCTCCACTTAAAAGTGGGCGATGCGTTGATTGACATTGTCAGTGAATTGGTCATGTCATGAGAATAGACAGCGATTCTCCAGCGACAAAGGCATTCGTAACAAAAGTCGAAGAAAGCAGACGTTTAAGAAGATTGTGATTGATCAAATTGACCACTGATTGTGCTTGATGTGCGAGACAGGCGAAGGTGCGCGCAGAATAGAAGTGTTACTCGAAAATGTGTTGTTTTAGTCAGCATTCATATTAATTAAGTACGTCTTACTATGTCTGACGTTTAAAAAGGATGTAACTTACGATTTTCCCCTAACAACAAAACGGCATTTGTCAAGCCTGAAAAACTGATGTATGTGACTAGAAGAAATTAAAATAAATTAATGCAGTTGTGTTACAACGTGATTGGTTTTGTTATTTTCATACTATTAATGTTTAATAAGTAAATTCTACACCATATGTTCCAATTAAATGAATAGAAAATTAACAAAAATAATTAAAAAAATATATATTTTTTTTCCACATATTCATTATAATCATGAAAATAATTTAAATAATTTTAATAATAATTTTTGTTCATAATAAATGAAATCTAAATCTGAGATTTTCAATTTCATCACAGCCTGAGCCTGCTACATTTTATTAACCTTCAAGCCCTTTTAAATAATTTTCCACAGTATTAATTACAATCTGTTTTCCTTTGACATCTCCGTCTTTTGCTATGATTGCCAAATCGGATCCGTAACGGTAAAGTGCCTTACTATGCCATTGGCCATAGATGTTCAGTTTTACTGCCTGATCAACTTTATATGCCAACTCTCGTATTCTGGCATTCAACTTGACGTGCTGTTCCAACTTTTGTTTAAGCAATTCTGTTGCATCGTAAACTTCGCGTAGATAGTTGACTTTTTCCTGTTCGTTTTCAAAACTTTCTATGTTGGTCTTGCGCAATTCTTCAACTGGACGAAACCACTCGTTGCGTTCCTTAAAGAACCTTGTGTTTCTTTCAGGATAACGTTTAAGATAATTCAACAAATTCACAAGCACTTGTTGGGCCTCCCTGTCAGCTGAGCTCAATTTATCGGCTGCCTATGTCAGAGAAATGTTGAAAAAGTCACACAGGCCGCAAGCACTCTTAGGCGATTTATCATATTTACCCCAGTTGCACAGATCACAGACAGCAGCAGTAGTAGGGGAATGGGTCCGGTTGTGGGCACCTTTTTGTTTTTGGCTCATAACTTTTTACCAAGTTCTTCTTAATCGGACATATGGACATCTATGGAAAGCTAGAAACCTTAGCTAACAAGTAATGACAAAAGTAAATCGATTCCGTCAAATAGAAAACTTTTTTTTTAAATTTTGTAAAGTAGTCATTTTTAACAAAAATTTTTTTTGGGTTCGGTTGTGGGCACCCTTGGAAAATCTGCTGGAAACGAGGAAATATTAAGAAAAACCAACACGAATATAGAAAAATATTAAGTTTTAATTATTTGAAGCACAATGCACGCATGTGAAGTAGCTGGTACGCATGTGGGCACATTTTAGATGGACGGGCATTTCAAAATGTAAGTGACCAAGTCATTCTCCTGGGCTGTCAAGAAGACCTAAAGTAAAATGAAATTCAACCTAATTAATCAACACTCTTCAAGTGCTGTGACGTGAAGAAGGTGGAAAACACCAGTCAACCTGATTCGATAACATCCACGAAAAGAAGAAAAAGAAGAAAACACCACCGTCGACAGCTTTGATGTCTCCGAAATTTTCTTCCACCTTCTTTTTGTAGCGTTGGGAAATCGCATACGCTGCGGCAGTCGATTTCGTGGTTAGCTTATCTGCAGAACAATGTTAAATTACATCCAACACATTAAAAAAATATCGGAGGATTTTTGTTATTTTCCCTCGGAAGATAAGCTAAAACAACCAAAAAATGCGTTAAAAGACCATTTTTGATGAAATAACTTACCATAACTTACAAAATCACTAAAAGACGGGTGCCCACAACCGAACTAATTGCGGTGCCCACAACCGAATTTGGCAGCCATTTTGAGAAGTAGTGAAAAATTTGTTCGGGGTAAACATATTGGTTGTAATCAATATTGGATCACAAAGTATAATAAATTAACTAAATAAAAACGCACTTTACTCGCCTTCTCGATGGATTCACTTCGATTTATGACACCATTTAAAATGTTGAAAAAAATTTGTGTCTTATTTCGGCGTGTCTGTTCGACTCAGTATTTGGCACAAAAAGATCGTGGTTCCATAATGAACAAATGGCCTTAGTCAAAAAAACCCAGCCTGCTTTCTATCAAGAGATACGAAGGGGTGCCCACAACCGAACTATGCCCACAACCGAACCTTTTACCCTACACACAACTTCCGTATTCCAATCATATTGTGTTCACAGAGCTCCAGCAGTCGAATAGAGACTGTTTTGCTCAAACGATTAGGTTTTCTAATAAAAACCTCACACTTCATATATAGAATTTTTGCATGAAAATTTAATTAACCAATATCGGCACAGTCGTTCAAAATAAATTCATCTGTTGCAGTTGGAGAAAATTCAAAATTTTAAGCACCTACACAGTGTTGGTGACCTGTCGAACTGTTCTCAATGCGCTCATTCTGTTCGTTGATTGTTTGCTGTTCAACCTGTTGAGTTGTAGCAGTGTTTGGGATTTAACTTTAAATTCCCATGAATAATGTATGAAGTGAAAACAACAAGCAATAAGAAACCAACGAAGAGATGCCAGTGATGAGACATTTCAAAGTTTTCAAGTTAAAAACGTGGTGATGACTTGAAGCTGAGCTATAGAAGAGTTATTATGAAAGAATGTCAGAGAAAGTAGAGTCATTGCAATGGACTGAAATCAGTAAAGTCCATATAGATAAAAGAGCGTCCTTGTAGTCATTACAAAAGAGTATCCTTATGCAGGGATTTCACAATAATTAGCAACAAACAATTTTAGAGAAAAAACTGAAAAAGTAGAAGAAATAAAAAAGAACAAAAAAAAAGTAAAAAAGAATTGATAAAGAACAATAATATTTGAAACAGTTACTAGATCTTCGCTACTCCAAGATTTGGTAACACAATGGATCACTCATTTGGTGTATGTGAGACCACCCTGGGGTCAGACAACATAACCTTACTTAACCTAACCTTAATTGAGAAGGTGTCCCAATAAGTGTGTAGAGGAGATTCGTTTAAAAAGAGAGTCATTGTAAAAAAGTTTCAATTGTTATGGCAATGTTGTTTCTGAAGAAAATTTTCATAGAAGAGAAATGGCGTTGTAATAGAATTATTATTATAGAGAATTCACATTGAAGATACTGCAATTGTTAATGATGCAAATATGTCATTATAAAGAGTCGTTCTCTTTGAAACTTGTTGTAGTAAATAATCTGGAAAGAACATTAACTTTGCAGTAGAGAGTCCTTATGGATTATTTTTTTTAAGTTGACTATAGCGAAGTCTCACAGTAAGGCGCAGACATTACAGTGATATAATATGATCAATTGGTGTAGTGTAATGAACTTTATAAGTGTGGAGAATTTCAATAAAAATATTCATTTTGATTACATTTTTCCTCATACTGCAATCAATGTTTTCATTCAGCTTTTCGCACACAATAAAGTCGCAAAAAGTAAAAGCTGAATATGCCTTTTATGCAGTCAGCAATTGGTATCAGAGTGCATCTTGCTTTAATTTATGAACGCAGACGCCACTGTGCGCTTCAACTGCGTGCAATTTCAGCCTATTCGCTTATCGCATCGCTTCCAACTTACGACAATAACAAACAACCGAAAAGCTCAGCATCGGCTAAATATCATCAAAGCAGCAGTGTAATGAATAAATTCAGGTGTAGCAAAACTGGCGCTGTTTTATTATTCTCATTCTCAAGTAGCAAATGTGTTCAAACTAAATCATATAATAGAAATACTGCATAAAATATTGCATCACCTTAGCGATGTCTGGAATGCGTTCATGGAGTTGTTATTATTCCTTTTATTAAGCAGCATTCACAAATCTATTATTATCATGAAAATATATTTGGAATTGCGTCTGATGGTTCTGACATTATTCAATTAATGCCATATATCAATTAGTTCTTGTCCTTTCTCCACTCCGTATTTTTTAAAATCAACGTCTCCATCACGTCGTATTGTTTCTAAGGCTCCTATAAATGGTATTAGTTTATTTGCCTTTTCTCTGCGGTGTTCGTGCTTCAACACATCCCTTAATGTGTCTATCACTTCGTCTAGTTTGATACATATTGCTTCATATTCTTCGATTGCTTGTCTTATCCTTTTTGTTTCGGTAGACACATCACGCAGGTACTCTTCTTTCTGCTTATCGGTTTCAACATCTCTTTCGTACAGATCAACAACTGTCTGATACCATCTGTTGTGCTCTCTAGCATCGTCTGTATTATCAGGATTTATTCCTCCTATATCATTCTTCAAGTCCGAAAGCATTTCTCGGGCCTGATCGACAGCTGAGCTCAAATCATCGGCCGCCTATATCGTAGAAATATTGAAAAAGTCACACAGGCCGCAAGCACTCTTAGGCGATTTATCATATTTACCCCAGTTGCACAGATCACAGACAGCAGCAGTAGTACACACAACTTCCGTATTCCGTCCATATTGTGTTCACAGAGCTCCAGCACTCGAATACTTCAGAGACTGTTTTGCTTACACGATTAGGCTTTCAAATAAATGCCCCACACTTTATATACGGAATTTTGGCATGAAAATTTAATTGACTATAGTCGTTAAAACTAAAATAATCAGTTGCAATAAGCAATCACGGTAGGAGAAAATTCAAAATTGTAAGCACCTACACAGTATTGGTGACCTATCGAATTGTTCTCAATGCGCTCATTCTGTTTGTTGATTGTTTGCTGTTCAACCTGTTGGGTTGTAGCGGTGTTTGGGATTTAACTTTTAAATTAAATGAATAATGTTTGAAGTGAGAACAACAAGCAATAAGAAACCAACGAAGAGATGCAAGTGATGAGACATTTCAAAGTTTTCAAGTTAAAAACGTGGTGATGTCTTGAAGCTGAGCTATAGAAGAGTAATTATGAAAGAAAGTCAGAGAAAGTAGTAGTGAAAAAGTAGAAGAAATAAAAGTAAAAAAGAATTGATAAAGAACTATAATATTTTGATTTATTAAGGTTGCAGTGGCTGTCTTTGTATGAGACACACTTACATAGTCAAACAAATTTCACCCATTTGAAATGTGTATACAACACTGTTTTTTCCCAACATTTCTTACAACAGTGAATTCAA
The DNA here is from genome assembly GCA_963971225.1 of Melieria omissa. Classification (NCBI taxonomy): domain Eukaryota; kingdom Metazoa; phylum Arthropoda; class Insecta; order Diptera; family Ulidiidae; genus Melieria; species Melieria omissa. The sequence continues at coordinate 105,658,847 of OZ020267.1, read as the reverse complement.
ACGTATTAGGAAAAGCTATAGAAATAGACAAGTGTTTTACCAGGCCGAACTGGGAATCGAACCTTGAGCCTCTGGTAAGAGAAGTCAGTACACTACTCAAGGGACTATCGGAATCGGCCTTATTTATTAAGATATAATTTGAGATTCCTGGAGATTGTTTTTCAAATTGCGCTGACTAACTGTTCTTACTGCGAAAAAATGACTTTATTCAAAAAGTACATTTTGCATAATGCGGGCGTCCTTTTTAAAGTGCCAACCATAATGAAGATCTTTAAAACGACATCTTAAAATGTATAACAATAAAAATATTAATCAAATGACTGATTTACCATTTCAATAAATTTCAATAAAATAAAAAAATAAAAACTTGAGGGAATATTTTTTTTCAAAACCATGTAATATAGACAAAGCCAAGGTTACGCTGGAGCACTTGTTGTCTCGCCGCCCTACTCTCTATAGATCACGGGTCAGCTGTTTTGAATCCGCTTGATTCCCCTCCTTGAAATGTGAAGTAGCGACCTTCTCAGATTCGCCAAGAAATGTATTAAAAACAGTTACTAGATCTCCGCCACTCCACGATTTGGTAACACAATGGACCACTCTTTTTTTGTTCCCGTGGTTTCTCCACGCTACCCGCGCTTTGAGTGATATATTATTTCAATTTCATTGATTACATAGTAGTAGTTGATTACAGTGAGTGATTAAATTGATTGAACATTATCAACAATTGATTAAAGTCATTTTGAAACACTAATTGCGTGCAGTGCAGTGTTTGGTTGACTGTGCGTATGAGTAATATTAATGCAGAATGATAAGTAGTTAAAAAGTTTCATCACTTTTACTACTACATATATAGGAAATGGGGGATTTTGGAAGGTTAAAAAAAATTCAAATATTTATTTTTTACAAACCTTTTAGTTGGCAATTATAGTTTCATAAAGTTTGGTATCAGGTTCAAACTGTGTATGTACGGAAATGTAAGTATGTAAGCACAGTTTTTTAAACTTGAGAGAATTTAGCAACAAAGTTCCACAAAACTGCCAAATTCCAAGAAACATCAATTGAAGATAATTTTCAAAAACATATCTGTGATCTCAATATCGAGGAAATAAATCAAATAAATCAATTTTCAACAATTTTTATTTATTATTATAATTGTTTATACAATATGCTACAATTTGTATCAATTATGATAAACAATTAATTTTTCAAATATGTTTTTCGGTAGTCAACTTTTAACAACGGCATTGACTTGACTTCTGTTCTTAACGAAAAAGCTTCTGCTATCCCCAAGTAATCTGCTTATATTTCTTAACAATACAGCCAATGGATCTTCCGTAGTCGGTGACGGTATGGGTTTGTTATTTATTTCTATTCTAATTTCTTTTGCAAGTTTTTTCAACTTTTTGTATTGATTTTCTAGAGTAAATATATCCGGGGTTTTGGGACTTTCCCCTGGGAAATCTGTAGTATGAGACACTATCGGTGATAATGTGCTTGCAAGGACTTGTATTAATGTTTTATCCATTTCTTCCTGTACATCGGACAATATTTTGATTTTTTCGCTAGTTTTTTCCGATTTAAGTGCATTTTCCACTGCAGTCATGCAACGATTTAGTGTGTTTCTTTGATCATCAGTCAAAAGCGGCTTAATCAACCAATCATCTATGTAGTCGGCCATGTCGCTTAGTCGCTGATCCCACTCGCTCTTCCCATGCAATGAAGACTTGAACTTTTTCAATATGATTGTTGAAATGTTAACGAAATTTATGAATTGTTCGTCTTTTTGAAATAAGTATAAATCGATTTTTGTCAAATTTTCAAGTTCAGCACAAAAATTCTTCTCATCGTTATCGACTGGTTTCCTCAAACTCTTAAGTAAATTTTCAATGACTTCTTGCGAGTGTTGAGCTATTTCGGCCATAGCCATATTTATCTGTAAGATATACACACACACAATGAATTCACTCGAGTACGTAGTTTTTGTTTTACTAAACATATACCGTTGTATTTTGGGCGTGGTACAGCCCCACACACAGCAAGAGCAGAGAGCACAATTTCCACGCGTCCATTTCGAGCAACGAAACTGCAACAGTCGACACACTTTCACAACTGAAGTGGATTTTCTGAAAAACGATGCTAGTAGGTTTTAACTAAAAAGCAATAACGCTGCCTATAAAGTTAACACACGGTCGTAAAAAACCTTAAGGCGATAACTTTATGGACCAATCAATTACTCAGAGAAATAGTAATTAATTGTTTGCTGTTCAATCGCGTCAAAAATATTCAACTAACTCAATAAGCTCTACAATACATAAATATATAAGTATATTTACATACAGTTATGCTTGAATGTGTGGGATTTTTAAGTAACTTTTAATGCGCAGCTGCTTTTTACTAATTGAGTTTAAGTTTATGAATTTTTTTCGTTGAAACAAAGAATTGAAATATCAACTTGCATCTGAAAAATATTAAATTTGTACAATCTCTATAATTTTTTCATTTAAGGACTTAATAGTTAATTAAAAAAAGGTGACTTATCAACACTGAAATGTCAGCTCGTGTTTTAAAAATAATAAATTTGTGAAAGTTCATTGAAAAAAACCTTAGTTATCAACACTGAAATATACACAGTTTCCTTGCCAAGACCAAATAATTCCCAGAAGGTCCCATTTGGATCTACAGGGATTCCAACAGATAGAGAAAGACACCGGTATTTTTAAGAATGAAGGTATTCACAATGAACCGAATGCGATCTCCGTTTGGAGGTGTATGCCGCACACTAACCTAACCTCACAATGAAATTTCAACATTCTTTTTTTAAATAATAAAGGAATGGACTTGATGAAAGTATAGTTTAGTTTAGTTAGTATTTGCTGATACTAACCAGTAATGACAATTATAGTTTTCACATTCAAATATATCAAATATTCAAATACACAAACAATGCAAATATAACTGAGAAGTGCCACAAAGTCCTTTTATAGCAATAAGACTCTGCTTCTTAAAACGTTCACTCCGAAGCTGCGTGAAATAAGACGAGTCTGAGACATTTGAGCACTTCTTATGCCGGTTATCTGCCTAAGTGATGAAAAGACTAGGCAACAGTCTAATTATTTCTTTAGCCGATTTGTTGTTTTACAAAAGAAATGAAAATCTTTAAAGTCCAAAGGCAAATGGCCTTTCAATTCTTATCTTAACTATGCGGGTTGGTTCTAATGCTTAGATTTCTCTTCCATTTGGGGACGAAATATTCAAAAAAGCGACAGCAAAACGGGTCAAAAATTAAGCACTAACTAAGCGAGTTATGAGAGATGGTAGTCGCTACTACTTAGTTCGGTTTTTAAATAAAAATTTGTAAAAAAAAAGAAAGCTAACTTTAAATGTTATTCACTGATGAATTACATTTTAAAATAAAACACAGAAACAGGAACTGGACTCTGTTCCAAGCAAAAGTTCAAACAGCTTATTGCTACTGTGTGTCGGTAAAGGAACAACGAGCCCAAAACCTTGGGGCCAGGTGCTTTGATGAACTCGCTGATAAAGTCGATGCACCCAGATAAAGATTTTCACCCAGATCAAGATTTATTTTTCTCCAAAAACCAATTGGTTCCCAAAAAATGCCACCTGGATCTACCATAAGTGTGTAGAAAGTGAAGAGCGTTTTCTTGTTCATTAATCTTCGTCAGAAGTTTTTAGAAAGCGAGCCCAACCTTTTTTTAAAACCTCGGAGATATTTTGTAGAAATAGTGTATCCTTATAACATCACAGTGTAACTCTCTGCTGGGCGTCTGAAAACTGTGAAGTAATAAGTTATATGTTTGTGAAAGAGATGCAAGAAAAAGAAGTTGGACTGGCAAACTCATGAAACTAATAATTTTGTAAAAACTTGAAAAAAGTATTTAGAGATACATATATAGTCTTTCTACTCTAGGCTGCTTGGCTACAGATTTAGAAAGAACAGAAATAGAATTGGTGGTTTATTAGTACTGACACTTAAAGCTTTGTTCATTTGGACATATGAAAACTGTCATATTATAAAAAAAAATCGTGGAGCCTCAACAACAATCAGTACAAATCAACAGTGGCTTGTAGAGAGCCTCACAAATATCGTCGCAGAAAACGAATGTCGTATGTTACATTGAATTTAATAACACATAAGACAATCGTTTTCTGAGGCAACGATGAGCTAGTCATACTCTGGGTCCTGTAAACAGTGAAGTGAAAGACAATGAGTTTGTGAACCAAATATTAGAAAAAAAGATTTTGAAATGCTTAGAGATCAATAAAGCTATTTTGGAGTTTTGAGTTTTACCGTAGAATGCAAAGCAAACAACTCACTGTAAACTTCAATCGTTGTCTTCTCAAAAGTACTCAAAAAGTTGTTATCTTCTTAGCCATGACACCAACCACTTAGCCTCAGTACCAGTAAAAATAACTTTAATAACTCATGAACACTCGCAGTGTCAATTTAAAGCTTTATTCTGTTTAAACAAAAATTCTATTCATATATTGTTCCAAAATTCAACACTTATTCCATTAAATGCCAAACGACTATTAGCACAGAGCATTCAAATTTAACTAAGTAATTTCTCGTGAAAATATGAGCATAAAGTTTTCCATTCAATTTCGAGTAACTAGTTGTGCGACTGTGAATCGATTGCTTTGCAAGCGACGGGCGGCATTTTGGGTCAACGCAAGTTTATTGCACAATGTAGCCTTTAATCTTTTTGTTTATCTTGAAAGTAAATTTCACAATGCTTTTTGCTTTAATTAAAAGCACATTTTGTGTTGTTTTTGAGCGAAAAGTTTTGCGCTTTGTTTGGTGCAGTTTGATCTACTGTTGCTGATGATTTCTTTGCTTAGCATTTCAAACAAAAATGCTCACATCTATGAACGTCTATGCACATACAATGCATTCGAATCTGTCTGTATGTGTTCGTATGTGTTTGTATGTATGAGTACAACTCACTTTGCACAGTGCCCAACATTGCATACAAAGTTAAACCTTTTCAAGTGCAGCAGCATAGTTTGACCCAAATAAAAGTCGGAACGCTCGTTGTGTTCCCATTAATGGCGGGCGGGCGTGTTTATTTGTGCAGATGCATGTCTGAATGTGTGCGTATGTGTGTGTGTGTGTGTTTGAGGGAGTGTTTAGTATGCAGCGTTTATTTGTGTGTGTGTGTGCGTGGCATTATTACGGCTGCCAATTTCAGTTGCGTTGCACATTTAGCGCCGCTTTTTGCTTGCTGCTCGATGCCCATTCCGCGACCAGCAAAACGCCTCCACTAACTACTTCGACTCCCTCATCGAGTCGTTGGTTGTTTATTTCATTTTTTTGCCTTAAACTTTTTTATGTTTGTTTTTTCCTTTACTCAGTAGAATGTGCTGGAAGAAAGTTAAACCACTTGGAGCATTTCGGTCGGTTTCAAACGACTTATTTACGCTCTACAACTAGAACAACTCACAATTTGAAATTAGGTAATAAAGACAATAAATGATTGAATTATTGAAAGAAAATTTGATCTAAGAATAAAAATTTATTATTTTTTAGGACATTTATTTTATTTATCAATATTTTAGAACAGCTTCATGTTGCATTTTATTCGCGCTACCTGCAAAGAACTAAAAAAACAATCAATTAAAATTAAATAGAAATATAAAAAAATAAAATGAGCTTGTATGACCCATAGTGGGTTAAAAAGACTTGCCATATCACATTCCGAAATGTAACAATTTATAAATTAGCAGATTAATTGTTTTATTGTAAAATGCTTGTTTCTAAATTATTATTCGCATATGGTAACTCTATTTTAAAGTAAGTGGACGCCGCCCATACAGAAGACAAGCTCAGCTAAAAGATTGGGTCTTAACCACTTCAGGAGAAGAAGAAAAAGAAGAAGATGAAGAGGAAGAAGATGATGATTATAATGAAGAAGAAGATTATGATGAAGAAGCAGGTGAAGAAAAAGATTATGATGAAAAAGAACAAGAAGAAGAAGAAAACGAAGATGATGATTATAATGAAGAAGCTGCTAAAAGAATGAGTCTAAACCACCTTAAAAGAAGAAGAAGAAGAAGAATAAGAAGAAGAAGAAGAAGAGGAAGAGGAAGATGAAGATGAAAAGGATGATGATTAAATTAAAAAAAAAAGAATATGAAGATTATGATGAAGAAGAAGAAAAAGAAAAAGAAGACGATGAAGATGTAGAAAAAGAAGAAGACGAAAAACAAGATGATGATTTTAATGAAGAAGAAGAAGATGAAAATTATGATGAAGGGGAGGAAGATGAAGGAGAAGAAGGTGATGAAGAAGAAGCAGATTATGAAAAAGAAGAAGAAGAAGAAAAAGAAGATGATGATTATAATGAAGAAGATGCTAAACGAATGAGTCTAAACCACCAAAGAATAAGAAGAAGAAGAAGAGGAACATGAAGAGGATTATGATTAAACTAAAGAAGAAGATTATGATGAAGAAGAAGAAAAAGAAAAAGAAGAGGATGAAGAAAAAGACGAAAAACAAGATGATGATTATAATGAAGAAGAAGAAAAAGAAGATGATGATTATAATGAAAAAGATGCTAAAAGAATGAGCCTAAACCACCTAAGAAGAAGAAGAAGAAGAGGAAGATGAAGAGGATGATGATTAAATTAAAGAAGAAGAAGATGAAAATTATGATGAAGAAGAAGAAGAAGATTATGAAAAAGAAGAACAAGAAAAAAAGAAAAAAGACAGTTAGGTAAGTACGAGGCGGAAGCGGATCCCACTGAGGCTACAAAGTCACATTTTGATACCACATTCAATCACACTTAAGTCCGCCCTAGATCCTCTAAATTGTTGAAGACGAAGCAGCCCAGGTCGGTTTTCCTTTTCCTACAGTCTTCATTCTTCCAAATAATGCGTGACAAGTACTTAGAAGTGACATGGGGGGACCGATGTGTAGTAAAGTGAGGAGAAATACATGAAGTGAATTTCTTTCACTTATTCCTTGTACTATTTTGAGGTCCTTACAAAGATCCTCTAGTAGACTGGGAAAAATCCTAGTGGCTAAATTTCTTAGATTGTCAAGGACAAACTTGCTTAGCTGATTGTTCTTTCTTCTAAATATTTAATGCAAAAAAAATACATAGAACATAAAGTGAAACGAGTCAATTGAGTTGAAAAGATGTACAATACTCATTTTTCTCATTTTTCTTCTGCCTTCCACTAAGTCATTTTACCAAGTTGAGTTCCTTGCAAAGCCTAGTATTCTGGGAATAGGTTTTAAGGTGATTCTTTATTCAACTTCCAATTAATGTGTGACAAGTACATTAGTACAAGTGACATAAAGTGAAACGAGTGAAATAAATTGAGAAGATGTACATTAAATGACCTTACTTTCGGTGACTCATTGAACCAGTTTGAGCTCCTTACGGAGCCCAGGAAACTGGGAATAGTTCTGCTGGCCAGATTCTCCAGATTTTCAAAGAATAAGATGTGACTCTTCTATAGGCTGTCTTCTTGTAGGTAAAGCAATGTGCATTGAGAATGAAGAAGAGTTTGAGTCAGAGAGAAGAAGAGTTTACAAGTCCTCCATACCCTGAGTTAGTTGAACAGGAAACACACTGGGTTCTTCTACAAAGATAACCTCGTCAATAGGTAAAATGTCGACATAAATGGTCCAATACGCCTCATTATAAGTGTTGAATAGTTTGAATTTTAATAAAACTAAGTCCTGAGGTATCATTACGAGCCAAATTGACTTATGCATGCTTTCAAGTCTAATCTGGCTGAAGGCAGCCGACTCAACCCACCTACCCCTTCCAAATAGACATAAAATCTTAGCTGACTTTATTTGTGTAAAATAGAACTTTAATACCTATATACGTAGGCAGATCTACGATCAGACGGACGTTTGGATGAACAAATCAACCACCGAACTTTGCCAAGTCCCATGTTCCAATAACACTCAGCATTTGTTTCTCTGTATGTGTCATACTTTCTTCTGTGCATTACAAACTCCTCGTCAAAATGCATATAGCTCTGCACTTCAATGCAATGCGCATGAAAAGGGAAAACTCAGTAGTAACACACAGCAAAAAGAACAAATTGAAAGAAGGCAAACGCAAAAGAGGCAAACGCACTCGAAATACTAAATGCTGCAAAGTGCATTCACGCATCCTGAGCGCAAAATACAAACACACAGTCATAAACAACTACACACATACATACCCGCAGCCAGTGACGTCCACAGGATTTCATTTTGAGGGTTTCTTCTGTATAACATTTTTGATACCAATACCATTTGAAACCATATTAGACACTGATAGTTGTTGTTCCAAACAGATATTTGGGGGTTTTCAACCCCAATACTCCAAGTGTAAACAATTCAAATACAGGGTTTTCAAACAAAAATAAAACTTCCTAAAATTAAAAAAATACAGAATCGCAATAAAAAATAAACTTGCTGCCAATAAACAAAATTTTCAGCGCGTCTGGGGCCACGAGTGCAGCAGCACCAAGCGGTGCACGTAATTGTGGCACATTTCAAAATTGGCAGCAGCACTGCGCTGGCAACTCTGGCAACTCTGCACATACTTCATGTTCATGTGTGCATGTTTGTGTGGGTGAATTTGTAATTTTGCTCAAATAGCGTAAAACTTAGTTTAACAATTCTGCATTTCAATTAGTGGCAAATTACCAACGACAGCTTTTCTCTGAAATGAGAAAATATTTTTAATTAAAATTTTTACATTAAAACAAAATTAATATGATTTTATTAGATTCTAATTTTTGTTTATTTAAAATTTGTATTTATTTTTTTTTAATTTTTTAATTTTTAACCTTTTTTAAATATTTTAAAATTTAATTTTTTTTAATTTAACATACAATTAAGAAACTATTTTAAACGCTTTAACATCGAATACGCCCAAAGCCAGCAATAATTAAATTTTAAATTAAATATTTCTCTAAGTAAGGCAAACCATATAAGTAGAAAAGCGGCCACAGCGTTTATTTCACACAAATAAATTAAATTTCAAGAGCAAATGCTGAAACTTTATGGACAACAACAACAACTAACAGTAGACACAAAAGGCATGAAAACAGAAAATGTAGAGAGATGGCTTTTCTTATTACTTAACAAAACCAATCTCAAGTATTTTTACAAAGACGAAAATATTTGAGATATTTCAAAGTAAGAAACAAAACTAAAAAGAAAATAGAAGAACAAGGCATATAAAATTTCGCTAACTGAACTTTGGCTGTTTTTTTTTGCTGTTCTTAGCAACTTTTCAAAAGTTCACTAAACTCAAAAGGGACTAAGAAAATAATAACAAAAACCAAAAAGGAACACGTGAAAGAACACATTGGGTTCGCTAAAAGAAAAGTAATAAAAAATTATTGTGAAAAGAACTGTGTCATTTGTTCTTTTCAAAAGTGAATTGAAAAAGTTGAATACATTCTTTGTAAAACTAAACCAAGTATCTATGAAGCATCAGAATTAGTTGAGGTTTGATTGGATTATTGGCTAAGAAATGGCACTTTAAGTTGGTTAGTTGCCTAAATGTATGCCACAAAATGTGACTCTTAGTTGTAACGAAGCTAACGTTTATTGTTAATAATGTACTAACTAATAAAGAGGCATATTTTTAGGATGAACGTTTATATTGAGTGACTTTTAAGCTTTTGGGTAGAAAGGTAGGCGTGGCTGTCCCAAGGCGGGGGTAAGTTTGTCATGAAGGCGCACAAACAATCGAGCTTCAGATCGCTCACTTATTGAACCAGTTTGAGCAAGTGGACTGTGAACAGACCAATAGATTCCCCAGATTCCCAAATAAGAAGTGGTCCAAATGAGTCTTCTTTCCCTTAGAGTCCTCCTTCTTCTAGTTGTAAGTCCATAGAAGTGACATAAAGTGAAATGAGTAAAGTGAGGAGAAGTACACGAAGTGAGTTTTCCTGCACTGACTAATTGAACCAGTCCTAGTAGACTGCAAATAGTCCTATTGGCCAGATCACCCAGACTGTCGAAAAAGAAGTCATTAGAAGACGAACTCAGTTTGTGTGGGTCCCAATTACACGGAATACCAATCATGATTCTTATTTCGTTTTGTGAGAGAAGTTCTCTAAAACTTCGAAGGTTTCAGGTTGTGCTTCCCTCCGTCCATCTTAAGTTATGAGCACAAGGCTTATAGATTAAAAGATCCAAACATCAAAATCCACTAAAAATATCCCGAAACAAAGCAAAAGCGCGAGCGGTGATTCCATAAAATTTCCAACGCCCACCATCCAATTAAAGTTCGTTGCAGTATTTGCCATTCAAGCAGCCACTTTCGGGACTTAATCTAAAAATAGCTAAAGCAGCTAACCTACAGCACAGCTTTTTGGTAATTTAAATGCGTAATTTTTCATTAATATTTTATTTTTGTTGTTATTGCATTATTGTTCGTTTAATGAAACTGTGCCAGCGAATTTCATTTGACTTTTGCTTACTGCTTGACACTTATTTTACCACCAGACGTAGTAGTTACGTAAACTTTTGCACCATACATTTGCGTATTTGGCGTAATATTGCTTTGCGTATTTGTAAAATGTTCTCGTATTTTTATTGCCATTATTTATAGCCATTCGGAACGCTTAAACGACCAGCAACCAACCACCATTGCTACTTACTTTATTTACCAGCAACATTCGAAAATTTAATGCTTTACTCTTTGGGGTTGTTTGCTTGGCGCTTGCTGTGTTTTTTATTTTATTTATTTTTTATTGCCCGAAACACGCTTTGCGGCTGCCATAGTATGCCGCCGTTCACTAGCATTGCGTTTTTTTTATTATTATTTTATATTTTTTTACTTTTGTGAAAATAGAAAATATTTGCTTTTTTATGTGTCACTTCTCGGCGACAACTTTACTGCCAAAAAACCAGTGGACATTCAATGCGACGCAGACGTTTATTGTTGTTGATTTGCTCTACGCTTTTTTATTGTTGAATTGCACTGACTGCTTGGAAGTTGTTTTTATTGGATATTTATTTAATCTTTGAGTGTTCTAAATGCTAAATATGACCAAAACAAGTGACATGAATGAACTGAAAGGTTCAAGCAAAACACGACGATTGAGGTCCTTTGGGTAGAGGTCGTGTATTTGAGACCATATCACTGTCCATAAAATGTAATATTTCATTATCAAGTTGACAGGTGCAGCTTTTAATTCTATATTATTGAGTGTGTTTGGGTGTGCACAGTGTACCTTAAAAATTAATCAACAGTTTGAAAACAGTTTTATTGATCGTTTCAGGCCATTCGTATGTCCGCTGCTAAACGTTGTATTAATGTCCTTCAGTCTTTCATTTGTCTGTGGATTTAGCCATGTTCTTTAAGACATATCTTTACTTTTCTATGTGCTTCATTCATCTCTAAACCCATCATTATTCTGTACAATTCTTTGTTTCTTAGTCCTTTCATTCATTTGTTCTTCAGTTCAAATATGCATCAATTAATGTATTTACCATTTACCAGTTCAACAAGTTTATCCATCCAGCCACCCATGCGAAAAGTGAGGAGAAGTACATATTGAATGACTTTTAAACTTTTGTGTAGAAAGGTAGGAGTGACTGTCCCAAGGCAGAGCTCAGTTTCTCATGAAGACCCACAAACAATCGAGCTTGAGATCGTTTACTTATTGAACCAGTTTGAACCACGAGTCTGTGAATAGTCCAATAGATTCCCCAGATTGTCAAATAAGAAGTTGTCCAAATGAGTCTTCTTTCCCTAAGAGTCTTCCTTCTTCTAGATGTAAGTCCATAGAAGTGACATCAAGTGAAATGAGTAAAGTGAGGAGAAGTACATGAAGTGAGGTTTCTTCCACTGACTAATTGAACCAGTTTGAGCTCCTTGTGAGTCCTAGTAGACTGTAAATAGTCCTATTGGCCATTATCCATCCATTTATCAATCTATTCATTCGTCTATTGATCCATCTATACATTTATCAATCTATTTATTCAACGAAACATTCGTTTATAAGATCATCATTGACCTGTACATTTCTTTATTTCTTAGTCCTTTCAATCATTTGTTCTTCAGTTCAAATATCCATAAATTAATTGATCTATCAGTTAATTTATTCATCCATCCACCAATGTCAATGCCACCACCAATCCTCTGTCCATCCTTCTAACCAGCCATGCATATATAATTCCTTCAACATTAATTAATCTATACCTCCATACATCTACTCATCGATATACTCATCTGTAAATCCAACATTCTACTGAATATTTCTAGGTTTTTTGGTCCTTGCGTTCATTCGTTGGTTCACCAATTAATTGATCTATCAGTTCATTTATCCATCCATCCACCCGTACAATTAACATATCTGTTCATTCATCCATTCGTCTGAACCTATAACCGTTTATTTCTTCGTCTTTTCATTCATTCATTCGTTCGCCAGCTCAACTATCAATTCAACCAATCGATCAATTAATTTATCAATCCATTCAATCATCTGACCATATACACAGTCCAACAATTATAAATTAATACTCAAACCATATCTCAGCTACCAAGCCATCTTTGTGCGATCACATGCGTTTTGAAGGGTCAACCTTTTCTACTAACTGTAAAAATTTCATGACATTTGGTTCACATTTAATATTTTTTAAAATTCATTTTGCAAAACACGTTTTAATTTGATGTTGAAATTTTAACATGGAGAAAAAAGCGGTCATTACACATTAGACTTCGTTGCAGCCGCAGAAAATGATAAAAACTTCCTGAAAACAATTGTTACGGGTGATGAAACATGGTGTATCCAATACGATCCAGAAACCAAGCGTCACAAGCCAAAAAAACACGAAAAGTTCCATCAAAAATCAAAACAAAGCTCATCACATTCTTCGATAGCAAAGAAATTATTCACAAAGAATTTGTTCCAACTGGTCAAACAGTTACTGCCGCATATTACCTCGAAGTTTTGAAGCGTTTGATGGCCAGAATCTGTCGTATTCGACCAGAATACCGCGATCCAAAAATTGGTCTCTCTTGCACGATAATGCACCGAGTCACACAGCACTCATTATTTGTAAATTTTTGGCTCGGAATCAGGTCTGTGTGTTGAATCCTCCGCCGTATTCACCTGATTTGGCACCGTGCGACTTCTCTTTGTTTCCGAAATTGAAATTGAACTGGAAAGGATGCTATTTTGATGACATTCAGACCATACAACGGGCTTCGACGAGGGCACTGGAGGAATTTCCGAAAAATGAGCAGGAACACGCGTTTGAATCACTATTAAATCAATGTTACAAATGTATTGAATTAGGAGGAGAATGTTTTGAATAAATATCCCGAAAAATGAGTAGATATCATGTTTTAATTGTGTTTTCTAGAGGCAGTCTTAATACATAATTGTGGCATTGTGTATTTATCCATACATTCATTTATACATTCAACCTTTAAAAAATTTAAAATACGCGCACAAAACTGCCCAAACAACAAATCAATCAAATTCTTTCTTGTCATATTTTTAGCAGTTACAACTTTTTCGTACCAATGAATAAATCAAAGAAGCAAATACCTAAAAAAAATCCCTTCAACCGCAAGCAACGACCACAAAGTGTTTACTTCTAAATTTTGTTTAAAGAAAATGCCGAAAACAACCCAAAAATTTAAAAGTTGGCTAATAAAATGCCACAATGAAATTTTACAAATTCAATTAAACTGCATTGTTTAACGTTAATTCGAAGCATTATGGCTTGAAAAGGGAATACCACGAAAAAAATTAAGTAAAATCATACAACAACGAAATGCAAATTTGGTTTATCAAAAATGTTTAGCTAGCAACAATTTCCACTCGCCCATCACAACACGGGCAGCCGGTAATTTCCACAAAACGCTCAAAGTTTGGCAATACTTTGAAAACAACAACAACAAAGCAATGTACGCATGAACGAATAAAAACTCATACCGCAAGCAATACTTTGGACATTAACAACAATAACAAAATGAAAAATAAATACATAAACAACAACAAGAATTTTGCAAATATAAATTTCCTATATGGGTAAAGAGGAAAGTAGAACAGAGCAAAAAAAAGCCTGAAGAATAATTTCGTTGGAATGCCGAGTGTGCGGTCAGCAGACGATGATTGCGCCTAAAACCATGCAAATTAAATTTAATGGAAAATTTATTTTGATATGCTAACAATTTTGTTGTTACATGTTGTTGCTGCCTTCGTGTCTGCCTTTGTGCAGCGCCTTCCTCGCTGACAATTTCGTTTTTGTTGCCATTGTTGCGCGTTCGGCATTTTGTTGTTTTATTTTTGGGTAATTTGTTGTTTTGTATTTTTATAAAACTGTACGGTCGCGGTTGCAGATTGCGTGAAAAATTAATTTTAAAAATATTGGCGTGTGATTTTAGGCGGCCAGTCTGTTCGTCTGCCCGGAATTTTTGCTATAATCTTCTTTGCATTTGCTTCACTCAATGTGCTCAGTGATTTGATGTGCCGAATTTTGTACGTTTTTTCTCTCAACAGTTTACTTGCAATAATTCTGTTGTTGTTGTTGTTGTTGTTGCTGCTGCAAAGCGCTTTAGGTTTTGTCTTACATGCTATTTGCATCGCCTTTGGGTTCTGTTATGTTTTCATCTGATTATTAAATTCTTTTGTTGTGTTTCTGTTGAACGGCAGAGCACATTTTTTCCGCTCGATCGGGTTTTTTATTTTTTACTTTGAAATTGTCTTAAGTCTTTGCCGCTTCTGCTGTGATGAGCAGCATTTTGTGCATTAAAATGTGTTGTTTGTTTCTTTGTTTTGCGGTGCGAAAACAAATCATTTGATTTATGAATACATCAAGTTTTGTGGTTTTTACTGCTCAAGTGGTATGAAAAGTTTTACATTCTAATGAAAATATTAGAAATAATAAAATAAAAAAAATTTATAAATTTGTTTTTAAGTTTTATTTATTACAAATCAAAATAAAAAAAAAATTTGAAAAGTAATTCAATAGTATCAAACGAAGTGAATGAATTCTGTTATTAATTTAGATTCGGTTGTAATAATAAGTTTGTTTGGCTCTAAAGAAAATTTTTGTTCACAAGTGCTTTTACTTTTTTATTTATTTATTTATTTACAAGAATATTGAAACTATAACTAAATTATAGAACAATATATACATAAAATAAAAGCTATGGCATTGCTTTTACTTTTTAATCGCAGTTCATACAGTGAGCTTCTTATTTCTCAGTTGTACTGTTGGCACTGACATCTGTGCTGTTTGTCCAACGTACTTTTGCTTGAAAAAAAAACGAACGTGGGAATTTTGATGAACGATGGCTAAACATGATAGCTTTTGTCAACAAAAAACGTTTGCGCCTCTTGTGCAACACATCACTGTTGACAATCACAACTTTGAAGTGATGAAAAAGAAACAATTTCTAAAGCCAGTGAATTAAGCATTTAACGTTGACCATTATTATTTCTCCGGTAATAGAACACTGCGACCTAAAAGTTATATTGTCTCCCAAAGCGTTGACTAAATATGACAACGAAAATTAGTATTAAACTGTAACTGTTACTTTATCGGTCAAAAATAATAATAGTCTGAGTACTAAACTGTAATTCTTTCCCCATAAGAAATAATAATTGTCAGAACTGAATTTAACTGTGATTCTTATTAACTGACTTCGCTTCTATGGTCACAATGCACTTTTCCCACAAAAATTAATAACAATCTGACTACTAAACTGTAATTCTTTCCAACTGACTCAGCTTTTTTGGTCACAGTGCACTTTCCTTAAAAAAATCCAGATGCCTTCTCCAGTTGGTCAAAACAAGATATAAAAGGGAGCCTTCAACTTGGTCCTCTCTCTTTCGTCGCCATCGAGCTCCAACTTCCGCCCCGAAACCCTTTTTCACGGAGCTTCATTGGTAATATGGGAGGCATGATCAAGGCAACGTAACCGCTGAATGTTGATTATGATGAACGGCAAAGAGGAGGTAGATCGCATTTAAGTAGAGACGAGACCACAATCTGTTCAAGATTAGTCGATATTCGCAGTGTCATTCATTGATGTAGAAAAAAACCCTCAGTAAGGGACCTCACCAGACAACTGACCTTTTTTTGGCGGAACACAGGAATCTGTATGATAAACTCTGCGAACGGTGACTAGAGGAGCAACGAAACATTTCACATGATAGATAAAGATACACAAAAGATCTTTTAACCAATTTGCGTGGGAGATGAGTTTTCTATCTAATGAAACAACCAGCTTTCGATACAAAAGCGAATGTTCTAGGTGATCATTTGTATTCAAAATACCAATCAGAATGATACTCAAAGCATCGAATGTTCGTCTGGGTTCCTACTCGACCGTCTTTCGACTGAGCCAAAGAACCCTTAAGTGAATCTCTGCGAACGACTACTGTGAAGAATAATTAAACTTTTCAACATTTCATGAGGCATGGACTAATTTTTGATCCAAGGACAATTGTTCCAGCTGTCCAAGCAGTTTCAGAGACAGCGAGCAGTTTTCGTTCTAAGAACGAATGTTCTAGCTGTCCATTAGAGTGGATTTATTGTTGTATGGAGATTCTTAACACATTTTAAGCGGGAAGCCTAGTATATGAAACTATGCTGCGTAGCGGGCATTACTTGCAAAACAAGCAAAAATTGCGCGATCCAAAATAAATAAAACTTGAAATTTATGAAACTAAAATAATTATATGAAATAATACTTTCAGTTTTATATGAAAACCAATCCGGTAAAAATACCGTCTCCCGCTTTTAAAGTGCCTACATTCAAAAGGTAAAAATACCCGCCCCGCTTATAAGCAGCAGTTTTGACAACGGGTAATTTTACCCGGCCCGCTTTTAATGTGTTAATAATGTGTTCTCAATGCTCCGCAAACTCTCACTTTATGAGGTTTGGTGAAAAAGTGCATGAGCCAAACAATTTTGGGGTTAGGGTGGGGCTAAATGGCGTCTCATCAAGTTCAAAGTTCACAAAAAAGCTGGGAAATTTGACAAATTGCTCCATAGCTGATCAGAAGTTGCTCTTAGAGGGTTAAAATCTATGACCAACCCCTCTAGTTTTCCTGACTGAACATTTCTTTAAAACATACTCACCCCCTATCTCCAACCCTTCATGGGGCTCCCATACAAAATGGTCGTTTTTATAAAATAGGCTCCCATTGCTCCCAGGTTGCCCCTAGATGTATCAAATGTATAGCGGACACCAATTTATTTTCTCTTCCAAATGTTTCTTCCAAGCAAACCCACCCGCTTACTCCAAGTCTTAAGGGGGCTACCATACAAAACTGGCCATTTTCTATGGAATTGGCTCCCCACTTGCAAATCGTATCTCGGAAACTACTGAACCGATTTCAATGATTTATTCAGCGATCGCCAACGTTCTTGAGTAAAAAAAATACAAAATTAATTAATGTTCAGAAATTCACCACCAGAGGGTGTCCCCCATACGATAAGATTTGTGACGTTGTCAACTTTTGGGTTTCTTCAAAGCAAAAATCAATATGTACTGTCGAAACCCCATTTTGAATATAACTGCAATTGTAATTGAGTGTCAAAAAGAAATTATTCGATTTTTTTGAGAAAATGTCTTTGGATATTTGTATGTTTTTTAGAAATATATGTTCTAACTGCGATTCATAGACTCTACAAACCTTAGTTGCAGGCAACGTTCCAATGTTAAGTGTAATTGTAATCATTAGATAATCGTCGCGGTTTCTGTGTGACTGAGTATTTGACTGCCAGCTTCGATCAGATCATCGAGTCTATGTGCGGTTTTATTTCATGTCATTTCATTTCTTTTCCTTTTCATTGAAATTTAGAAAGGTTTGTTCTTCTAGTTTTAGTTTTCTTCCTTAATGATTGATCGATTGGCTCCGCTAATGAAACCAACCAACCCCGAACTTCTTCGTCATTGACTATTCAAAGTTTTTCTTTAACTAAATAATTCTTGGCTAGTGCCATGCAAAAATCCCTAATAAAGTTATTAGCGTCAACTTTATTAGGGATTTTTGCAAAATACTTCAAGGCTTTCAAAAATTCACAGAAAAAGAAGGTGAAAAGTCATATCCCATTGGAATGTATTACTAATTGCTTTGAAGGATATGTTGACATAAGTTTTTCATCTAGTTTGAGGATCTTGAGAATGACTTAGCATACGTTTATGACTAATTTTTGGACTACATTCAATTGAGCTGTTAATATTCTGCTTACCAAAGAAGCCAACAGATTCCTTGAATTATCTATTTCAATCACACATATATGTCTGTATATGCCAATATCAAACTATGAAGGAATAAGCTCTAAGTTTGTGTCGTGTAAAATTATGCGCTGCTACCTTTTATTGATTTTCACTTTTTTGTCGTTTCTCGCTTTGTGCTGCAATCTCATAGTTTGCAATTTTCACTTCCTTATTAAACCACAAGTTCTTTGAAGTCATAGCAACACATATACACACACACACCCACATACATAGAAGCAAAATAAGAAAAGATGCCATCACTAAAGCTGGCATATGTTTTAGAGTATGCGGAAAAAATCACTTCCTTGATTGCATGTTGCTGCCGCATCTATCAACATGGCAACGCACTCAGCGCAACGATATGTGCAACGCCAGACCAAAAGTGCAAAGTCACTAAAACGTATTCAACAATAACAACAACAATACTAACAACAACACGAACAACAAAGCATAAGAAAGTCAGTATAGCAAGCAAGCAGCTGACTGTGTGCAGTCAAGAAGCTAAAGTTGAGTTTGTACCAACACAACGAAGAGCAGAAGAGAAGGAAATAAGTTGGAACTAAAAGGGATTTGCAGTGGCCATAATAACTACACCAACACACACAGACACACACACATGTATGTAGATACAAACATACATCAGCTTGTGCCATGGCATGTTGTTTAGCAAAATAGAGAGGACAACCAACACACTCCCATACATACACATTTACTATCTATATATATTTATAATGGCCACATAGACAGCCCAGCTGATGGCAAAATTCAAAAGCAACAACTTTACTTCACAGCTAGTACTCATACTTGTATTGTTGTTGTTGTTGTTGTTGTTGTTGTATTTTGTTGAGTACAGACACAATGTGTCCATGTGACTTAGTGGAAGGAAAG
Source organism: Melieria omissa (assembly GCA_963971225.1). Lineage (NCBI taxonomy): Eukaryota > Metazoa > Arthropoda > Insecta > Diptera > Ulidiidae > Melieria > Melieria omissa. The sequence continues at coordinate 105,639,716 of OZ020267.1, read as the reverse complement.
CACCTTTTGGTGAACGAGTTTGTGTTTATGTGTGTGAATGTATGTGAATGTATGTCCTTAGCTGATTCACTTCATAGCGCTCTGTCGTCGTTGTCGCTCATCGATGGCTGAACATTAGCTAAACATAAATTACACAGACGACTGAGCGTCAATTGAGGCGTACAGTCTAATGTATGTTCGCACTTGTTGGCAGCACAGCGGGTGAGTTTAAATCTTACTTCAAGCATGTGTGTGTGTGTATGTTTGTGTGAGAATTGATAGCAATGAGCGTAGCGAAAGTAGAATCGTACATTTTTGGCAGCATTGTTTTTTATTTGAATTAGTTTGCAGCAAAATTATGGATTTTTTACAGGCTCTCTAACAGTTTTGTAACCTCAGATTACTAAAACAAAGATTTACAACCCTTTTTTTGAAGCTTCGTTTTTCTGATGAAGTCTGGAAGAATTTTCTGAAAAATTGTACATGGTCTCTTCTTTATATGTTTGTGGTCAATTATTTTTTCTATAGAAGAAAAAAGTATATGTTTCAGAATAAAAACTATTCAAGGTTTTTAATAGTAAAATTAACATGAACAACCAAAGTCAAACTTGGCTTAAAAGGAAATTAATGTTAGTGTTAATATAATCAGACGATGTTGGATCGAAACAAAAATGCTAAATGATCCTATAGAAACTGTTTCTCGAAAGCTTGCCAACTGCTTTTTAGCACAACCAGTATTAACAATTTTTGTTCTGAGCAAGCAAGAAGAAAGTTAACAATTGATCGAAGGTGATTTTTTCGGATGAGGCCTTTTTCTCCACTTGAGTGAAGCGTCAAAGTAAATGTCTGCACGTTTCTCACATCAAGAGCTCTTGGTGTCTCCTCAATTTTGTCCTTCTTTAACGTTTATCGTTATTGACCACAGATTTTTTGACACTCCCAATCTCGAGACACAAACCACATCGAAATCGACTGAGGCGTTTTGAACAGCCAGCTTGCAGTAAAGCTTTTTATTGTTTGAAGCACCTTTAAAGAATCAAAGGGTTTGACTTGCTATTACTGCAACTTACGCTGATAATCTCAGTCACTGAAAAAAACTATTTTTTTTAAGATATTCAAGTCTATGCGTTTTCAAGTGAAGAGTTCTTGGACACATAAATCTCCCTAGTGAAAGATATTTTTAACGATTTCTATAGAAAAATATGGAAAAAAAAGTTTTTTAAATTAAAAAAAATAATGTTTTTGTAATATAAATATTTTTAATTTTATCATTTTATGATAATTTAATTGCAGCTTTCAAAAGTTTACAGAATTTTAGTTTGGAAAATATTTTAGCAACATTTTTGTTAACTTCAATCTTGTAGTAAATGGAGTGGCTGAAAATTGTAGGCCACTGATGACCATTCAGCCACACGCGAGTAGCAACGGGGAGGAACTGCATATCCGTAAAGTGTACGAAATTTAGATAATTTGTTGCTCCATAGGCCAGTGATGACCATTCAGCCACCGAAGCCAATGCACTTAGACGACTAGAAACAGACGTCAGCGTTGGTGCTACTCGCGAGTGGCGGAATAGTCATCACAGGTCTATTTGGTGCAAAATCAGATATCTATTTGTTATGAAGGTATAATGGTCATCACATCTTCTTCTTCTTCACCTTCTTCTTCTTTCAGTTGGTCACACCAAGAAAAGGTGGGGCCTCAACAACTTGGTCCTTCCACCGGAGTCCCTCTCTCACTGGGCTATTTAAAAAATCAGATATCTATTTGGTATCAAGAGATAATGGTCATCACATCATTTAGACTAAAAAGTTTTAAATATTAATGACTAAATGTTATTAACTAATTCTGGACTTTTAATGTTTTACTTACTTACTTAACTGGCCATAACAACCCGTTATCGGGTTACGGCCTGCCGCAAAACTTCGCTTTAGGCGCCTCTGCTTTGCGCGCGCCTTCTCCAGTTGGTCACACCAAGAGATGACATGACCTCTTCAACTTCGTCCTTCCACCGGAGACACGGCCTCCCTCGTCGCCGTCGACTTCCAACCATCGCATCGAACACCTTTTTCGCCGGAGCTTCGTCGTTTTAGGTTTAAGGTTTTAGATAGAAAAAAATTCTTCTTTTAGACAAATTCCATAGCAGTGGTTTTCGGACAATGTGGCAACCTTTCGAGAAAATGGGAACATATTAACTAAAGATCAAAATTTATAATTACTTTGAGTTGAGAGTTGAGCGTTGGGAGTTGAGCGTTGCGTGTTTAGTTCAGTTAAGTTGAGTTGAGTTGAGTTGAGTTGAGTTGAGTTGACTTGACTTGAATTGAATTGAATTGAATTGAATTGAATTGAATTGAATTGAATTGAATTGAATTGAATTGAATTGAATTGAATTGAATTGAATTGAATTGAATTGAATTGAATTGAATTGAATTAAATTGGATTGAATTGAATTGAATTGAATTGAATTGAATGGAATTGAATTGAATTGAATTGAATTGAATTGAATTGAATTGAATTGAATTGAATTGAATTGAATTGAATTGAATTGAATTGAATTGAATTGAATTGAATTGAATTGAATTGAATTGAATTGAATTAAATTCACTTGACTTGACTTGACTTAAGTTGAGTTGAGTTGAGTTGAGTTGAGTTGAGTTGAGTTGAGTTGAGTTGAGTTGAGTTGAGTTGAGTTGAGTTGAGTTGAGTTGAGTTGAGTTGAGTTGAGTTGAGTTGAGAGTTGAGTTGAGTTGAGTTGAGTTGAGTTGAGTTGAGTGGAATTAACTTGAGTTGGGAGTTGACTTGAGTTGAGTGGAGTTGACTTGAGTTGAGAGTTGATTTGAATTGTACCTTTTAGTAAATATGTTTTTTGCTTACATAATTTTATAGTTCTGACTAGTTTTAGTTGAACTTAAATGGTTAATTTCTGTCAACTTATAGAGAAAATATTGCAATTCTGTTTTGTGTAAATACTTATTACAGAATTAATTATTAATTATTGTGTTGCGTTTATTTTAGCTAAATTAAATATTTCATTACTGAAGCCATACGCGCAAACGATTTGAAATAGATTTGAAGGCAGCTTGAAGTCAAAAGAAAAGTCATTAAAAAATTTTTGCAACTGCAATTTGTATTGCTTCCTTATTTCGTATAAAAGTGGCAGGTTTTTCACACAATCAAATCCAGTCGAGAAAATGTGTTGGCAGTCAAAGTTTTGTGCGCGACCAATGAACGTCTGCAAGTGTTGCTTCCTGCTGTTGTCGTTGGTGATTGCTCTGACAGCGGCACAAAGCACTGATGTAAATATTCAATACAGTACAACATAAATGGAAACGTTGCACATCGAGTGATACAATTTCTTTCCACCCATTACAGCAACCAAAAGATGAACGGAGTCAAATACAAATAGTGGAAACAAGCTTAAACCTTGACGATGCCATCAGAGCACAAGGCAAGCTAAGGGCATCTCTGAATAATATTCCTCTAATTCAACATGAAGTGACTGCAATTGAAAAGGAACGCAATGCGTGGCATTGGAAGATAAAACGACTGTTAAGAACCAATTTACTGAGGAGGACACAGGAGGAAGTGGATTCATATGCACAAAGAACTCAGGAAATTTTAAAGTTGCATTCCGATTACGAGAATGAGCATCAACTACTAAATGATCAAATACGTCGCTTGGTGAATGCTACGAATATTTTATTGGCAAAGAGGTACAACAACAAACCGCCAAGGGATGCACTTAATCTATATCCACATTTAATGGAAATAGTGCGCGATGGAGATATTGCACAGAAGCATCGAGCTGTTGTCATTTTGTCCGCCGATAACAATGAACGATTACTTCGATTAGTTGTAGATGCGCCAAAGAACAATGTAAGCGACCCCAAAATTGCTGAACTATTGGAACAAGTGAAAAAACTTTCAAAGGGAGTTAATAGTGTGATTGCTACATTAAGAAAACTTAAAAAAAATCCTGAACCGACGACACCTTCACCTTACGACTCCATAGCGGAAAAATTAAATGAACAAATCAAAATAATAGGACAACAAATTCAGGAACTAGACAAAGAAAACAGTGCTTTAAGTATTTCATCTTGAGCGATATGACATTTTGTCAATAAATTACTAAACAATGTTAAAAAAAGAACAACTTTTAAAATGGCTCATATTTAGCATAGAAATACGAAATAAAGAATTTTTGAATCATTGTTTGAGTCTTTGAAGTTGCATAATAAATAAACTTATGAACAGACAGAATAGTTGTATACAATTTTTAATTTTTTTTTAAATTGCAGCATTAGTACTTTTATTGAAATGCTATTGAGACTGTTAGATGATTTGGTATTTAGAGGTTCATGTGTCTTCTGCAGCACAATTGACATGCTACCACCTGCCATATTTTTTTCCATCTTCCTTTCTTTCCACTTAGCAAATACTTCTATGAAGATTTAATCCTCGTTTCAACGCATCACAAGGCCAACAACATCTACCGCTTCTTTGGGAGCACTTCACAAAAACTCCATTTTATATTTTGGAAATTTTCGGCATTCTAAACCCTACACACACACACACAATCACACAAGTTATACTTGTGTGCTTTTCAAATAGCTGTAGCAGCACTTGGATGCAATCTTAGTGGGGAAAAATGTAAAAAATATTAACAAACACCAAACATATAAATAAACGACCGCATGCCACACACACAGACACACACATGGACACCACAATAATATCAGCAACAAAAATCAAAATAAATAAATTCTTGGTAAACAAGTATGGCATATTATACAACAACAAATCATTCCAACACATACATACACATATACACATAAATATGTATATATATAAATAAATATGTGTGTATGTTCTTATGTCACCACAAAATAGCCAACCACAACCAAACAACTACTCGACTTGACCATAAATGAGACACTTGAGCCGCAGTGCCAGTGTGTCCTACCGGCCGACTGGTTGTTCAACTGTCGTATGCCATACACATGCAACCGCAATAACATTGCTTACGAAGATTTTAAAACGAATCAAATTTTTGTGTTTTGTTATTTCGATTTATATCGGTTTGCTGCTTTTCAAATTGTCGTTGTTGTTGTTGTCGTTATGACTACAAAAGTATGTGGCCATAGCCAAGTGGTTGGTTTCGCCTGGCTAGCTGAATGCTCGACTAGTCAATGCCTGGGCATAAGTGCACTTGTATGGCCACATAAGTAGCCAACAAGAAATTCTGCCAAATATGTTTTTCATCGCGTTTTGGTATACGTTGTTATTTTGTTGTTGTTGTTGTGTTGACCATTGGCATGCACAAAAAACCACAGACTCAGAGAGAGAGAGTCAAGTTAGAAAATCTAAAAATAAATGACAAAAAATGCCAAATCCAAGATATGACCAAGAAAAAAGCAGTTAAAGCAAAACACTAATGTGCTTTTAAAGGCACAAAGGCAACTAAGAAAAAAATGCCAAAAATTTCAACAAAAACAAACTGAAAACAACAACACAATAGGAGGAAAAAACCCATAGGAAGCAGACAACAAGCAACAAAGTCAGCCAACGAAATAAAAAGCCACTTAGAATTGTGTGAACTAATGAAGGTAGCAACTGTGTCGGAGTGTAGGAAATTAAAAGAAATATTCTTAAAAGCATGAAAGCAATGAAGAGTGTCGAAAATGAAAGGGAAGTATTAGGAAATCGATAGAGACAGCAAGAGTGGGTGAAGCGATTGAGAGACCAACGTTGTAGAGAGCGAAGGTCACTAATGGTTTGAAGAGTGGTTTGAATTTATGAAATAACAGTTCTTGAAGCTCAAATGGCAGCTGAAATCAGTTTCAAATAAAATAAAATTTTCTAAAAAATATATAAAAAATTACCAAAACATAAACATTAACATAAAATTTTCTAAAAAAAATTTAAAAAAATTAAAAAAATTAAAATAAAAACTTTTCTTTCGAATTACACCGGCACACATAAAAAAAAAGTGGTCTATACATTTGACTAGACCCACCTATCCTTATGTATTTCGGTGCGCTGAAACCGAATCCGAGGTCAGTTTTGTCCGTACACCCTCAAAATTTTGAGTAAATTGCAAAAAACTGCCAAAAATGGCTAAAAATCGGACAAAACTGACCTCGGATTCGGTTTCAGCGCACCGAAATACATAAGGATAGGTGGGTCTAGTCAAATGTACAGACCACTTTTTTTTTTGTGTGCCGGTGTTATTGTCAAAACAACAAAGAGAGATAGAGAAGAATTTTTTGAAAGGACACTAATGGTTTAGTGTTTCGAATGTTTAGAACAAAACTTTCTGGAGCTCAAATGGCAACTGAAATCAGTTTAAAATAACATTAAATTTTCTAAAAAATATATAAAAAATTACCCAAAAATTTGTTTTGAATTATTGTCAAAAAAACAAAAAAAGATAGAGAAGCATTTTTTGAGAGGACACTAATGGTTCAGTGGTTTGAATGAATGGAACAACAGTTCTTGGAGCTCAAATGGCAAATTAAATCAGTTTTCAAAAATAACTGGAATTTTCTGCAAACAATTTTAAACATTTTACAAAATTTTGCTTTAAATTATTGTCAAAAAAACAAAGAGAGACAGAGAGATTTTTTGAGAGGGTAAAATATTTGTTTCTAACTCATTGAATCATGTCCTGGCTTCACTCGGCGGTAGTTGAGCCTAAACTCCTTTATGGTGCTGTTTTCTGGTGGCCTGTCATAAGTAAGGCGGTCAACCAGAAACCTCTTGATAAAGTCAGGAGGATGGCGGCCACTTTGGTTACAGGGGCTCTCCGCACTTCACCCACGAAAGTATTGTTTACCCTTTTTCACTGGTTCCCAACCGCGCAGCAGGTCAAATTACATGCGAAATGCTCTGCAGTCAGGCTAAACGCGATTTCCCGCTGGGCTAGACCGGATCTTGGCGATTCCAGGATTCTTACTCAAGATTGTTCGGTGCCAGATGTCATGGATCACATCTGCACACCACTTAATTTGATCACGGATTTTCGGTCCGTATCCCTAGTAGAGGAGAGTGAACCGGTAGCGAGGTAACCTCCCGAAACTCCATCAATATCTGCACCGACAGCTCCAAACTGGCGAACAGGGAAGAAGAATCATTAGCCAGAAGAAGACTTAAGTCTCTCTCAGCTTTCTTTACCAGTCCAACCGAGCTATCGCCTCTGAATATCAGGGATATAGCCAGGTTCATAACAGAATGTTCTTGGTTCTGAGCGCTGTAAGGGGGAGTCGCGTCATTCACTGTAGTATCACAATGAGCCATAAGTTGTGCTTAAGTGAGCTTCTCACATAGGAGGCTGCCACTTCAACATAACCTAACCTAACTCATTGAAACAAAGGGAATGAAACTAAAAAAAGAATAAGACTTCAAGTAGCTAAAGTGGAGCTGAGTTGATAACAAAGAGGTTTGCGGCAATAATTGACATGAAGATGATAAAAAGTGAAGCACCATAGTAAGCAAAATAAATTCAAAAATACATTAGACAACTTTAACAAAAAGCTTACCTTTACGTTACCTTACTTAACTTAACTTAAAAATGTATATAATTTTTTATTCTTTTTCTCTTAAATGTTTAATACATTGACAACTTAAAATTTTAATTTAAAAGCTTTCATAGCGCACTCTACATTTCATGGCTACTTAAAAAGCAGGCGACCCATTTCTATATTTACCCATTTTTTTTTTACACATAAATGGCAACATTTAAAATTGCTTGAACGGAACTGCTCAACACATGCACACAAAACCTGCAAGCCGTTTTGCTTATGTGTGCGTCTGAGTGTGTGTGTCCCAAGATGAGACCCACACTTGTGCCACAAATGCTCACTTGCCTCAACACTTTCCATTCAATCATTGCCGTTTATGGACATGCACACATGTTTGTATGTATGCGTGCGTATGTGTGTGTGTGCTTAGTGTTGGGTGTATGTATAATTTTATCCTTGTTGATTTCTTGCACGCATGAATTGTTGCCCAGCCACCCGCACTCTACATAAAATCACACTCACACTAACACACACATACACTCACAGATAACCAAGTCGAAAAATGCCGAAAATATAAACAAAACTTACGGCATGAAATATTAAGAATTTTTCTTAGCCCCACCCACTCTTTTTGCCCATAATACTAACTCATGCTGTTATGTTACGCACATACACACCCACACACACACACAAAGCCGCATACAATCATTTGTCTTCGAACGCAAAAGTGAACCCTTTTCAAAAATTCCTTCATGATAAGTGCAAAGGATGTGTTCGTATGCGTGTCTATTGGTAGGTGTGCGTGTGATCTCTATATGCATGCATGTGTGTGTGTGTGTGTTGCCGGTACAAGCAGCAAAAACCAAAGCGAATTATTGAAATGAGAGAAATTGTGATTTAGTGAAATTTTTGCTGTTTGCTCTCATACACACACACACACACACATGCAAGAAAATCCATTCACCTACCCATATATACACAAAACAGTGTTTGTGTGTGTGTGTGTCATGTCATTTCAGGCGCATCTCAAGACGCCTTAGATCACTACGCATGTATGAGTGATGTAGGCGCAAATTCCAGAACGGAAGACAAGTGTCCTTCCCGCCTTACCACCACTCGAATTAAAGCGCACATTGAAGGTTCAACGTTACTTTAAATAGCTTGACGCCAAACAACAAAAAAAGGATAAGCCACAAGACGAAAGCACAAAGCAGGCGAAACGAGTCTATGGAAAAACAAGCATGAAAAGTGAGGCAAATTGAAATGCGTTCGTGTGTGAAACAAAGCAAAGCCAACAGGCAGAACAGCGGAATCAAGCGAGTGGAAGTATGTCGTCAGTAAGAATTTTTATCATTTTTCTTTTAAACGTGCACTTTTTTGTTGGCTTCTTGTTGAAGCGGCGGCAGGGGGAGGCTACGACAAACGCATGACGGATATTGCAAGTGTTGTTTGACAGGCGCTTCACTTGCTGTGTGTTTATGTGTGTGTGCGTGTGTGTGTTTTTGTTGTTGTTGTGATTGTTCTACTGTGAATGTATTTCATTTGACTCTACTTGTAGCTGCAGTGGTGAAAATTATTTACAAAATATTATTTTTTAATATGAAAAAATGGTTTATTCAGACAGTTGTGGCAGTAGCTTCGATTTGAGCTGATGACAGTTTAATGTTTTTGGCTTTAATGAGCTACAAAAATTTATAATCCTTGTTCAACATGGCATGAATTCCAATCATGCCGTATGGCTTTTAAACGCTTAAATAATAATTTTTAAATAAATTGGTTGTTTGTGATTTTGGAATTATTTTATATATTGGAAATCAGGGATTTCTTGTTTTAGCAGAAAAAATTTTTTTTGTTTCGTGTTCACTACTCTCTGGAGCATAGGGCATCCACAAGACAGCCTTGTGTTGGTTACTTTAATCAGTTGTGTTTTTCTGCCAGGGTAGGTGATTGGCCTGCCGCAGGTACTCCTAAGTGATGGTGCCATCTAACGCCGCTCAGGAACGTCGCCTTCGCTCGTAGCGCCATCTGTTGTAAGGAGGTTATAGCAGAATGGTTATGAACCTCGCTAGATCAATTTCGTGTGCTGTTTTTCGCAGTTGTCCGCTTCCCCTTGCAGATGTCGCTCGTGCGCCGTGTGTAACTGTTTATTTGTTTACTTTTATCAGCCGCACAGCACATAATTGCGCGTACTATTGCGTGGAAGTAAGTGGAATAGGAATAATTTTGTTGGAAATCAATGAACTTGGATATGTTACAGGGTTGTTAGGAGAATTTAGGGAACAGGAAAAATCGGAAAAAATTGTTGGAAAAGTGAGAGAACCGTGCACTCGGCGTGAGTTGAACCCACGACCTCTGGGATGACAGTCTAGTGGCTGCTCATATACTAAATAAAAACATATACTAAATAAAAAAAATCAATTTCTAAACAACACAGATCAATGCCTTCACATAAAACAGTTTCCTTAATTAAAAATTTGTTTGACGTAAAATGGAGTGAACTGCCTACGTGCAAGACATCAATGATAACATGGCTCCAAAACGACCAGAACAGGCCGCAGCAACTGCTTGAAAACACCGAAGAATACCACAAGGCTCAAGGCTCTTTCTTACGAGTCATTGGCCCATCAAGGCCATATTCTTTAACAATCATTTTTGCATTTGTGGCAGGAGGACCAGAGGGACTTACGTACTTTTTTTGTACGTATTCGAGCTAAGCAAGGAATTGGCTAAGCTTCCTCGAGACACGTTTCCCGGAAGATCTCAGAAATATTTCAACTATGGAGCCAATCAGCCAATGTCAACAAAATGAGAATGTGAAACCAAAGCGGCATTTTAAGTACCTTTGAATTGTGCTACGTAGCTGTGGCAGGAACCACTCAACCAATTAACCAACCATAATGCGGAAAACACAACATTTTCTAAAAGTCTGATTGACTGATTAATCTAAGTTTGAAAGTCGTATGTGCCCAAGCGAACCACAAACTGGGTGCCTGAGGAAGAACTGAAATATTTTCCTGATTTTACTTATTTCTGATAAACAAGTTCTATGTATATATTCTATTCTTTTGACGATCCTAATTACAAAAATTACAAAATACAGTTATTGTCATATTTTTCTCTCTCTCTTACAATAAATTGTAACCATTTTGAATTCTTTAATTTTGCTTGCAAGCTCAACTTTAGCTGGTAATTTACTTGGCCACTCTCTCTTACTGGTCTCGTTTGTATTATTTGTTCGTGTGCGCATTTCCTTAATACTTTAAATGCCATTATCCTGTTCGCTTTTAAGCTGTTGTATCATTTTCTTTAACTTAAGCTGCCATTTCCTAATTGCCTTTCCGTTTCAGCTTCCTTATAATGCGCATAAAAAAATACATATATGTGTGTGTATAAAAAAAACGTTTAAAATACAAAAATAAAAACTCAAAGCAAAAAAGAAATCAGCACGAAGAACGGAAGCGAGCAAGTTAAATCCTCATTTTAATTATATTTTCACTGTTTCCATTTAATTCAAACACACACACACTCACAAACACATACAGACACACACAGAAGACAACTAAAAACAATTACATACATTGCTACATATCGCTTGCAAGCGGCACGCGTCCTTTCCGTCACCCGTTTTAAGCTGACACGCTGGCACTGTGTCGGGCTTTATTCTTCGCGTTCCCCGACGCCTATGGCCGCCCCATATTTACACTCACTTTGTAGACAGTTTTAAATGCATTTCGCCTGCAACTATAGCAGCCAGAATGCGGCCACTGCCAACGAACAGCGCGAGTGCCAGCCAAATGTGCAGCAAACTGGTGAAAAGTGCAAAAGTGTAGCACAAAAATTGTATCCACTGTGTGCATAAGTTGCCAAATTTGGCATTAAGATGACTGCCACATAGCGAGAAAACGTTACTACTTACGTACAAAAATAAAAATAAATAAATAAATAAAAGCAAAGGATTATGCTGCAAGGATATGCGACACAAAGCACATATTAAGTGCAGCAACAACAAACTAACAAAGCAACAAATAAGCCAACAAACAAATGAACGGGCAGACAAACGGATAAATAGGCCGAGGGGCAAAGCGACAAACAGACAGAGAGACATAGAAATAGACAAACAGACATACAGCTATATGAATGGACAGACAAACGAACAGAGAGACAGACAGTCTGAACGTACGAACGTAGCAAAATTTGGAACAAACACAGCAACAAATGAGCAAACAAACAGCATTTGAAACTAAAGCGACAGCAATAAAATAGCACCGCCAACTGGCAGTCGTGCACAATTCCATTCGGGCAACGATTGCAAGAGATACAAATTTAAACAATTAAAAAACCATTGCGCGAAGCTGTCAATGTGCAATCGAGGGGAGCGTCTGACACAAAGGCGCCTAAAACGATGCAATGTGAATTAACACACAATTAAATTAGCATTTTTATGTTTGAAATTTATTCAAATTAATTTTCACTACACACAGTTATTTGTAATTAATGGTCGCGATTAGTTGACTTTTAGTTATTTCTTAAGCATTGTTCAAGACATATTGAAAGTTATCTGTCAATTATTTCCATGAAGTTAACTAAAATTGTCTCAATTTTGTACATTGAAAATGTCATAAAGTAAACTTAAGAAGACTTAGTTGACGTTTGATTATTAATTGAGCATTGTTCAAGACCTATTAAAAGTTATTGTTCGACTGTTCATAAACATTCTCAGTTTTGCTCAGTTTGAAAGTGTCATAAGGCAAACCTAAGCATCCATAGATTATTTTTAATTATTTTTTTAAGCATTGTTCAAGAAACATTGAAAGTTATTTTTCGATTAATTCAATGAAGTTAACTCAAAAATTCTTAGTCCTACATCTTGAAAGTGTCATAATGTAAACTTTAGCAGGTTTAGTTAATTTTTAATTATTTTTTAGCTTGGTTCAAGAACCATTGAAAGTTATCAGGTGTACAACTTTGCTTCCGCCGTTTTCCGATAGGTGGCTGTACCGGCTGAGGCTGGTTGAAACACATAGATGGTAATGCCTTTAAAGTGAGTGTGGACAGTGCCTAACGAATTGTCATCGCCGTTTCAGTGACAGTTGTTCTTGTTTTCGTATTATTCACGCTCGAAAATGTCCGTTTATGTGCCCAATTCTCGCCATTTACGGGAAGTTTTACTTTTCTGTTACAATTCGAAAAAAAATGCAGCTGAAGCGCATCGAATGCTCTCAGAAACTTACGGTGATGCTGCTCTGAGTGAAAGAACGTGTCGGGAGTGGTTTCAACGTTTTAAAAATGGTGATTTCGATGTCGAAGACAAACATGGTGGTGGAAGAGAAAAAACCTTCAAAGATGAACAACTAGAAGCATTGCTTGATGAAGATTCGTGCCAACCCCAAGAAGAGCTTGCCGAATCGTTGGGAGTGAGTCAGCAAGCCATTTCAAAACGTCTCAAGGCCCTGGGCATGATTCAGAAAGAAGGAAACTGGGTGCCGTACGAGTTGAAACCGAGGGACATCGAGCGCCGTCTATTTGTATGTGAGCAACTGCTTCAAAGACAAAATCGTAAGGGGTTTTTACATCGAATCGTAACCGGTGATGAAAAGTGGGTTCGATACGATAATCCTAAACGCAGAAAATCATGGGGAAAGCCCGGGCATGCTTCTTCGTCGAAGGCAAAACCGAATATTCACGGCGCTAAGGTTATGATTTGTATTTGGTGGGATCAGCTCGGTGTGATTTACTACGAGCTCTTAAAACCGGGTGAAACCATCACAGGAGATCGCTACCGAACGCAACTGATGCGCCTTAGTCGCGCGCTAAAAGAACAGCGGCCACAATATCAAGAGCGACATGACAAAGTCATCCTCCAACACGACAATGCTCGGCCTCACGTCGCTAAAGTGGTCAAAAAGTACCTGGAAACGCTGAAATGGGAAGTCTTGCCCCACCCGCCGTATTCCCCAGATGTCGCCCCTTCTGACTTCCACCTATTCCGTTCGATGGCACACGGCCTGGCAGATCAACATTTTCAATCCTTCGAAGAATTGGAAAAATGGATTGCTTCATGGATAGCGTCAAAAGAGGACTCCTTTTTTCGAGCCGGGATCCGAAAATTGCCGGAAAGATGGGAGAAAGTTGTCGCTAGCGACGGACAATACTTTGAATAATACATCTGTAAGCACTTTTTCGCAATAAAGCTTTTAATTTTGGAAAAAAAACAGCGGAAGCAAAGTTGTACACCTGATATTTTTCGATTAATTCGATGAAGTTAACCCAAAACTTCTTAGTCTTACATCTTGAGAGTGTCATAAGGTAAACTTAAGCATCTAAAGATGATTCTTAATTATTTTTTTAGCATTGTTCAAGAAACATTGAAAGTTATTTTTCGATTAATTCGATGAAATTAACTCAAAAATTCTTAGTCTTACATCTTGAAAGTGTCATAAGGCAAACTTAAGCATCCAAAGATGATTTTTAATTATTTTTTTAGAATTGTTCAAGAAACATTGAAAGTTATTTTTCGATTAATTCAGTGAAATTAACTCAAAAATTCTTAGTCTTACATCTTGAAAGTGTCATAGGGTAAACTTTAGCAGGTTAAGTTGAGTTTTAATTATTTCTTAAACATGGTTCAAGGCCGACTGAAAGTTATTTTTCAGTTGTTTCGAATAAGTTAATCAAAACATTCTCAGTTTTGCATCTAGAAAATTTTATAAAGTAAACTTAACTTCTCCTTAGTGGACTTTCAATTATTTATTTAGCATTGTTCAAGAACCATTAAAAGTAATTTTTCAATTACTTTCATAAAGTTATTTTAAATATTCTTAGTGTTGCACTTTGAAAATGTCTTAAAGTACACTTCAGTCACTGTCTGCTCATTTACAAAAATGCCCATTTACAAAAATAGAGTAAAAAGCTGCACAAAAGATTATATTGGGCATACTTCATTACTGCATAGTACCGTTAAGTACTGTACTTCATTGTCGCGTTGACAGCGAATTCAAATGTTCAATAGTTCTATTCTCCAACAAAGCAAGCACTGCATCATTCGAAAAACTTTTTGCTACAGCAGTGACAGTGCTTGTGTTCTGTTTTGAAGCAAAACATCAAAACAGAAAGCTATAATGAGGTTAAGTAACAGTAAATCACAGCAAGCGCACCGAGTGAAGTAGAACTTCTACTTCATACCGAGTGAAGCAGAACTTCTACTTCACCGAGTGAAACAGAGTTAAATAAATATCGAAAAAACATGTTTTAAACCTGCGTTTCTTTTACATTAATGTTGTTGTAATGCTTGAAATGCATGCCAGATTCCATACAAAATACCAAAAACAAATATCAGGTACTCCGATCGTGCAAAACAAAACACCGTATGCTTGAAAATGTTCTCCTTCAGTGTTGTTCTACTTTCGTGTTGTTCCACTGCAGTATTGTTCTACTTCCGTGTTGTTCCCCACTGCAGTGTTGTTCTACTTCAATGTTGTTCTACTTCAGTGTTGTTCTAAACTTCAAGATGCTTGTAGTTCTATTGTCGTTTCGTGCAGAATTCATATGAATATCAAAAGCTTTCTTCACTGCAGTGCTTGTTTTGTAGTGAAAGTGAAGAAGAGCGACAGTATTTGAAAGCACAGCGATGGCTTGCAAGACATTTTTATTGTGCTTGCGTCGCTCTTTAGTGTAGAGTAGAGTTTACAACTTAAAGTTCATTTTAGTTGTATAATTTTAGGCGCTTAGTGTTTTGGAATGCCGCAATTCAAAGAATTTTTAATGTTAGCGAACGTAAATTACAGTGCCCGGACAGCATTTGTTCAACACATACACAATCACACTAACAAACATACAAACCACACGTGCACCAAACGTTAATGACAACTGTTATTGCAACAACTGCAACGGCACAGAATTGTGTTGAAAAAAAAACCTCATTACAAGCGCGCTGCCACCATTTGGCAATTAAAACTTTCATTAAAGTAATTAAATTTGCAACAAAAAAAACAACAACAACGTCTACTACTAAAGAGTTACAATTTCAACTACAACAACTGTAACGACAAAGAGTTAGTAACACTAGAAATAAAAACAATTACAACAACAACAATAATACAAGCAACACTAGCAAAGGCAACAATAATAACAAACAGTAAAAAAATAACAACATGCAATTGTTGTACAACAACACCACAAGTGACAAATGAACACCGAAAGCGTTGTATATTAGGAGTTACAAAAACACCAACAACAATAACTACAACAAAAACAAAAACAATTGTAAAAACAACAACATGAAATCAGCATTGCCTGGTACTAAAGTGGATAATAAAAATCCTAATCACATTACTGCCAAACGATTGTCGAGATACAGAATGTGTGTTGTGTGGGGGGGACGGCAATGCAAAGGGGGTAGCAGTTGAACGGTTTTTGGGTTGAATAGTTTGCAGTTAGTAAACATATTCATTGGCAAGCGACACAGAAACCATTATTTAGTCCACTCGGTGTTGAGTCCAATGAAAATTGCGTTGTTGATACACAAATTGACAGTTGATTCTTACAAACTTCTTTTCAGGTAAATGTTTCAATAACAAAATGCTTTGGTGCCAGGACCAAACTACTTGATAGATTCATGCATAAACCTTGTTGTTGTGTTGAGTGTCTCCATAAAAGTGTATTTTAATTTTAAAATAAAACCCATACTTATTGGGTAAGTGATAATATTTTGATTGCTTTTTAAAGCAGACAAAGTTCGAGTAGAAATTCTGATTAGTTCTGCAGCTCTGATCACTGGCCTTTGCTTTTTATTTCCATTTCCTTTGACATTTTCACAAAGCTGTGGTGCTTTGGATCTCTGCCCTGAGTAAACACACAAAACCCCAAACAATGAAATCGCACAATTTTGGTGACCTGTCGACATTTCATTTGGCCTGAAAATCATTGCTTCAATGACATAATCGATTGTTTTCACAATGATAAAGCCTTCTTCAATTTTTAAGGCACTCGAATACTTTTCCTTCAAATTTCAAACACTCTAAGTCAATTTTTAGAAAGCTTATTAACTTTATTAACAACAAAAGACTTATTTCAGATGCGCACAACCCATACATAGCTTCGAACTTGCAGTCATTTGAACATTTTCCAAATAATAAACAAACACACGTAAATTCGCAAAAAGTTCAGTTCAACAAGTTTTTACAAGTTTATATTTTTTGAAGTAACCATCACCATCAGTCTGCCAAAGAAATAACCCTCAAAGTGGTTTTGCATTTTTTTCTTATTTGTTGTGGTCTATGGAAATGTGATTTTAGTGCGATTCTTTATTGCCATAGTTAAAACAACAATACAAACAAAAATTGCAATAGAATCAATAATCGCACTAAGTCCGATGAGCACAGAAGGACAGTGCTTCCAGATAACGGAAGGATTGTTGAATTGGACGGTTCCGCGGTCAGCAAATTGACTACCTCGTTCACTAGACCCTCTTTTTGTCTGACGTCTCCATTTGTCAATACCTCGTTCAAAGCGGCTTGGTGGAGTTCTAGGGTTTGTCGCAAATCCTCACTTAAGTCGGGCTGTGCAAGCTTTTCCACAATTTCTTTTAGAACTTTGTTTATTATCGCATCCAACTTAATGTTTTCGGCTACCGCGGTCCGATACTCTTCGATTGTTCTTAGCACTTTACTAACGTAAGTCCTTTTTTGGTTGTCGTCAGTGAGAGCAGCTTCATGGACCTGTTGCAAGTTTACCAATTTGGAGCGCCACATGTTGCGCTCGCGCTCAACTGTAGTTTTTGCCGGGACTATTTCATCCCATCCATCTAAATATTCCTCAAGAGTCTTGTTTGCCAGCCGTACACCTTCATCGAGCTTATCATCCGCCTGTGTCATGAAAATAGTGAGCAAGTCACAAAATCTGTTCACATATCAAGTCGGCATAGCTAGGAACGTGGCCACGGTGCTATTTGCGGGTTCAACCAAAAAATGTTGTTAACTTGGTCAAAACGAAGTTAAGAGTTTGCGTTTTCTTTAGAATAAAAAGGTTTAAGTCATTAATCGTGGAAATCCCGAAAAAATGAGAGTTAAAAGGAGAAAAAAAACGAGGAAAGCTCGTATATTATTTCACTTTAAATTCTGTGTACTTAAAATTTTGAAGTTTTAATTTATTTTAAATATCAATTTTATTTAGATTCCGTACTTCACTCAATACTTTCGCTACGTTCCTTAGTCCAAGTTGTGTTGTATTTTATATTTACCGCACACTGACTGACTGCGAACAGCAACAGGAGAATACGAAGTTTCCACAAATCCATTTTGCGCGCACGAAAAATGTTCTGTACTGTTCGAATAGTGTGAACTTGGCTTTCAAAGACCGAATTGACTTTGTGAAAAGCGCGCACACAGTTTTTATACTGCATGCAGCTGTCAGGCGCAGCTTTGCTTGGACTGTTTTCAGTTATCAAGTTAACGATCTACGACTAAATAAGACGGGCTTCGAATAATTTGAGTTTGAAAAGATATTGTTTCTCATTGCTTCTGTCTTAAATTGGTTCAGTAGTTTTAGGTTGACATGTCAGAATGGCATTGTCATTTGTATAATATAGCATAAATATAGATTTACATCTAGACGACAGACATCTAGCAGCAACAAACAATGCCGTTAAAACACTTAATTGCACTTAATTATAGGCTAATAAGTCAGTACTGGTGACTTATGCAACTGCAAAAAATTAAAAAAAAACCAATAAGTTTGCTACACTGTTAGTTAATTTCGTATATACATACAAGCACTGGAGATTACAGAGCTTAAAATGGCAAAGTAATAATAAGAAAATATGTTATTGGTTACCTACTCCGTCACTGTTGCCGATCTCTTGATTCAGATGCAGGCTTAACATTATTCAAAATGAAAACGACAACTGGCTTAGGTAAAAACATATATCAAATTGGTCCAATTAGTTTCAATTCGGTTACCAAAATTCGCGTTCTTCTATTTATCTTCTTCACTTTAATGGGTTTTACACAGTGTGTCCCATGGAAAACGGAACTTTTTCAAAATAAAGACAAAAACTCAATATTCCGGCAAATCTCATTTATATTATTCAAAATAGTCTTCTTCCGCATCAATACAATGTTTTGCACGATCAATTAACATATCGAATGAGTTTTTGAGATCATTTTTATCCATTGACTTTAGTATGTCTGTCGTCGTTCTTTGGACGTTTGGACGTAACGTTTTCCTTTCATAGGCAAGTGCAATTTTGAGAACAAGTAAAAGTCGCACTAAGCCAAATCCGGCTTTTTGATCAAAAAATTTTGTTGATCAATGTTGAATTCGGAGCGATTTTTCGTAGTCGGTCAATTTGTGTGGAACAAAGCGTGCACACACCATCCGTAAATTCAAATGATCGGTCAAAATGCGATGAATTGCATTTTTGGACATATTCAATTCCATTTACATGTATCGCAACGAAGATTTTGGCTCATTTTTTATAAATTCAGGCACTTTTTCAATGTTACTTTGAGTAACCATGGTATTCGAAGGACCTGGATGTTCGTCATTCTGAATGTCTTCACGACCTTCCTGGAACCGCTTATACCACTCATACACTCTGGTACGGGATAGACAATTATTGCCATAAACTTGTTTCAGCAAATTATGCGGCTCAGTAAAGGATTTACCGAGTTTAAAGCAGAACTTAATATTTTCTCTTGTTCGAAGTTCATTTTTGACCGATACCACAAACACAATGTCACTTTGAGCGCGATATTTTGGTTTCCATTAAACCAAATATCATACAATTTTGACAGCATGTCAGTTTAGAATGTACCTTTCCATTGCTAACATCCACCAATAGGTGGCGCCAATATAAATCGATGTTTTGAAAAAGTTTCGTTTAGGTAGAGGGTTTAATGGAGTTTCGACAATACACTTTGATTTTTTCTTCGTACAAACCCTAAAGTTGACAACCTCACAACTTCGTTTCTATGGGAATTTTTGAACACGAATTAATTTGGTATTTTTTGCACTCGATAAAGTTGATGATTGTTGAATAAATCATTCAAATCGGTTCAGCAGTTTCCAAGATACGATGTTTAATCGCTTACTTTGCTAAGTTCACAAGTGAGTAGCCAATTCCATTGAAAATTACTAGTTTTATACGGCAGTCACCTTAAGAGTTGTATATGGCGATTAGGTATGTATAGAAAAATCGTTCAAAAGGGAAAATATGTGGGGGTCAGCCTTACATATGGTACGTCTGGAACCAACCTGAGAGCAGCGGGAGTTCACTTTATAAAAAAGGCCATTTTGTATGAGAGCCTCATTAAGGGATGGAGACAGGGGGTAAGTATGTTCGAAAAGAATATTCAGGAGAAAAAATTTGTGGTGGGCAGTCATAGATTTTAACCCTCTAAGAGCCACTTCTGAGCAGCTGTGGAGCATTTTATAGAGATTTTATTTTTAATTACTTTTGAAATAAGCGCATTTTATCTACCAGGTATGCGCCTATGAAACCGGTAATTATTTTACACATTTATTATTATTAATTATTCTACACATTTTTCCCATCTCTGAGGCAATTTATGGATGCCTCGCCAAAAAAATGTTTCGTCTTTTGCCTGAAACCAATCATCGATCCATTTTTTTACTTCTGCGTGAGAATTGAAGCGCCGTTCCGTTAATGCGTGGCCCATCGATGCGAACATGTGATAATCCGAAGTCGCCAAGTCTGGTGAGTAAGCCGCATGAGCAAGAGCTTCCCAGTTGTACGATGCAACCAATTCTTTGGTGGCTCTAGTGCGGTGTGGTGGTGCGTTGTCATCGAGGAAAATCACTTTGTGTTGCCTGGCTTCATACTCTGGGCGTTTTTGGCGTATAGCACGGTTCAAATCGGCCAATTGTTGTTGGTAACGTTCACCGTTAACCGTTTCACCAGGTTTTAAAAGGTCATACCATATGACACCACGCTGGTCCCAGAAAACACATAGCATGGCCTTCTTTCCGAAGCGATCTGGCCTTGCGGTCGATTGCGCACTTTCGCCGCGGTTAACATACGATCTTTTTCGTTTGGGAGTCTTGAAATAGACCCACTTTTCATCACCAGTTACGATTCGATGGCAAAACGACTTTCTTTTGTACCCGGCGAGCAGCATTTCACAAGTGGTTTTTCGGTTTTCTTGCTGCCTTTCAGTCAGTTCATGTGGCACACATCTACCGACCTTTAAAATTTTTCCCATTGCTTTTAAACGTTTTCCGACGGTCCGACGGTCAACACCCAATTGTTCTGCGAGCTGTTCTTGCGTTTGGCCATCACCTTCATCGAGCAATGCTTGCAATTCCGCGTCTTCAAACTTTTTTGGTGGCCGGCCACGCTCCTCGTTTCTCAGATCAAAATCACCACTTTTAAATTTATTGAACCACTCGTTACACTGTGTGCGACCAAGAGCATGCTCGCCGTAAGCTTCCACAAGCATTCGATGCGATTCAGAAGCGTTTTTCTTCAAATGGTAACACAAAATTAACTGTGTCCGCAAATCGTAATTTGTAGGCACGTAATCCGACATTTTCCGGAGCGTCAAACAATGCGTTGTTGGATGAAACTTGACAAATTGTGAACTGAATATTGTTGACATATGACAGAAGAAGTAAACATGACATTTGGTACGGTTCCGACGTTTATAAATATTCGGTTATTTACCGCTAGATGTCGTTTCATAGGCGCATACCTGGTATATACACATTAATGAATAAATTAATTTTAAAATACAATATTCGGTCTGATTTCATTGAAATTTTGCATAGAAACTTCTTTGCACATGCCATATTTCTTTTATGTACAATCTTTCCTTTTATTTTTGTCACTCCGCTATATGAACTCGCAACACTGTGCGACGCACTCGTTGCTGTTCGCTCTTCTCTGCCCTGTACATAGATCAAACTGCCAACTGATGTTACCTCAGACATGAGAAGCAACAACATATACCAAATTATTATTAAAATTGTAACTGAAAAATCCCATAATTTATTTATATCTTTTAGTTATATTCTGTTGAATTAAAAAAATCACATATACATAAATAATTGTTGTTCAATACTCAAACTTATTGTTGGAGATTTTAATCTGCCTAATGTTAAGTGAAGTTATGTTAGTGAGATCAACCAACTGATGATACCATATGAAGTCTCGAGTGAGAGTGAATGCGCGGTTCTCGCCACATTTGCTGAGTTTAATCTCAACCAAATAAATAAAATCCACAATGAAAATAATTGGTCACTCGATCTGGTTTTCATAGACAATCAATTGCAATCTGATGTCGGATTGGATTGCTATGAATCTTACTGCCGTTTTAAAAATGAATTTGACCTTTTAAATAAATTCCTATATCCGTAGATCGAGCTTTGTATCAAAAATGATACATTTGGTTTATTGTTTTATAAGAACTTTCTTCAGGATATAATTAATTGAACCATTCTTGTGGCTTTGTTTCTGTTGGGATTATACTTGTTTAAAACCATCTTTCACACTTTTTTAAGAAAGAGGTCTTGAAAAAATTAAAAAGTTTATAATTTCTTAATTTTTTTTAAGCTCGATCTACGGATATCAGAACCATATTCTGAAAATGGAGAGTGAAATTAAGGTAAATGATTTAAGTTTATGGAAATTTTTTAAAAATAATCATATAATCATGGAACTATCTGGCGAATCTGCTGCTGATTTAAAAAAAATGTTTAATATATTTGCAAAATTGTTTCTGTTTTTTAGAAAGGGTGATTTGTAAGGAACTTTCTTTTTGACAACACTGTATTTGGCAGCTCAGATGTTTCAGTGTAACATGTTACTCTCAAACATGTTCAGTTTGGTCTATAAGTTAACACATTCGAGACCGATTGCACACCGTGTGTGCAATGGATTTCCGAGGCTATAAGACAGTAATGTGCAATTATCAGTTATTCTGAGTAAACTAGTCGTCAAAATAAAATTTGTCTGGTACTAATGAAATCTATAGAGTGGCATTGGTTTTACTGTGTACAATACAAAGAAAAATAAAATTTCGTTCCTGGGGACCGTGTTCGAAACAAATCGTCATCTCGAATGGGTTAATCATGAATCGATTTACAAACAAACAATGCTTGCAGATTATTGAATTTTAGTATCAAAATTCATGCTCGGTTCAAAAAGTGCATCGTGCACTTCTTCCATTAAATTATAAATTCTTTGAAGTTGAGATATTGAGACATTGACTGCAGTTTTTACGGAAAAATTCTTCCAAAAATGTTTTACCACAAAACCTTTTCAAGAGGGAACACAACTCTAGCGGTCGGAAAAAGTTCCTTTCCTTTTTTAAAAGTATTTTTTCCTTAGCAAACACAGCACTCAGACATTAGATTGGTTCATTCTATCACGGCTTGATGTTCCTTGTTAATGTGATTTAAATCTACTCGACCTCTGGACGAATCTTAGTAGATCGTGTGGTGCCAGGGCGATCGCTTCACAGCACATCAGTGCCATATGTCTGAAACCTGATTCGGTCTCACGTGGAACAGAACCACAAAAACTTGTACTCCGTCTCGTCGTTCTCCTTGCAGGCAGGACATGTCAGATATGTCCACATTTTCTATAGGGTGGGCCATATAAAATTTTAAATTTAAGAAGTAAAAAAAAAAACCCTTAATATTTTCCAAAGATCTAACATTTATTTGAAAGGTTGTTTTATGAAATTTATTTGTGGAAAACAATTTCGGACAAATGACCACCACGGCTGAGTTTACAGTAGCTTATCCGATCCACCCAATTTTGGAGTACTTTCTCGATGGTTTCAGGCCTTATGGCAGCAACAGCAGCTTGAATCTCGTACTTTAGATCTTGAATTGTTTCTGGATGGTTGGCGTAACATTTATCTTTAACAGCTCCCCACAGAAAATAGTCCAACGGAGTTAAATCGCAGCTTCTGGGAGGCCAGTTCACATCACCATTCCATTTTTGTTGCCAAATTTATCACAGTTTGGGTTGAAGACCAACCAACCAACCAAATGACGGCAAGCATAAGTTTCGTCCATCTGTAGCCACTCTCAACTTTTCATGCTCGCTTCTGGATTGAAGTGATCTAATTGGTAACAGTGGTTTGGAAAGCCGCAGATGAGAGAGACGAAACAGTTTCAGAGCACATAAATGCAGCTTCAGTGTCCATTCTAGAGAAGTCAGTGGTCCCGTTGCACCCACTTTCAATAAAAGGTCTCTTTTGACGATTTATTTCGAAAGTATGAAAAAAGAAAGGGAGTGACATTTCTGATTAAGATATCACATATTGAGGTAGAGAAAAAGAATCTTGTGTGCATAGTTCGATTCAAAACGGTGGTGGCAGCGTTAATCCTTGAAATTGCAAGTTTTCTTAAGTCCTTTAAGGAAGCACAAATTTTTTGAAGAGTCCAAGTCTCTCAAATCTTGTATAATCTATTAATTATAGCCCATTGAAATACTTGCAGTCGTTTCTCTAAATCACTTTTTGTTGAAATAGAACACATTGAAATAAACCGAATAGATTTTGGTTCATAAATTTAATGCCACCTTACTAATTAACACAAGTTGCCTCAAAAAACGTAATAACGAAGCTACTGTAAAAATATTAAATCAATACATGCAAACATTGTTTAATCTGTAACCAGTTTGCAAAAAATGGTTTCAAAATAAAAGGTGTTTAAGATTGCTTGAGTGCCCATTAAACGCTGCGAAGCATTGTGTTAAATTTGAGAACTGAAATTATAACTAATTATTTTTTCCACAACAGTTGGAACCAACTGGATATCGATTTTATGACCTTCAATTATTGTTTAAGTCAAAACTACAAAAATCAATTATTTCAAAATCATTCAGCGATTCACGTAAATGAATTTAACCAAACCGAAGCTTAGGTCTGGTTAGACCTGCAATTGATATGGAATTGTTGTTAATATTGCTATTTATTATTGAAAAAACAAACAACTACTTAAATGTTCTTAATTATTTATTTTCAACGTATATTCAACAGATGAAGTATTCATTAAGTATGAGGAACACTGGTTAGATCGTTTCGAAAAATAGATTTAAATATGAAGAGGCAGGTTCAACACTGTTTTCATGTTCAGATTTTGAATATTTTATACTCACTTTGGGAAAGTACTTTCAATTTATTACATGATTGAAAGTACATATTTGAGATTCCTTAGATTATTTGCAAACAATTTAATAGTTCCAACGGTTTTTCAGATTTTACTTAAAACGTTTGTTATATTTATTGCAACAAAAGACTTAATTCAGATGCTTACAGCACTTAACTTCGAATCTACAGTCATTTAAACATTTTCTTTTCATTTCCTAATAAACAAACATTTGTACATTCCCAAAAAAAGTTCAGTTCAACAAGTTTTTACAGGTTTATATTTTTTGAAGTACCCATCACCAATATATCAAAGAAATGACTCCACAGTTGTCTTGCAATTTTTCAAATTTGTTGTGGTCTATAGAAATGTGATTTCTGTGCGATTATTTGTTGCCATAGTTAACATAACAATACAAACAAAAATGGTAATAACATCAATAATCGCACTAAATCGGATGAGCACAGGAGGGCATTGCTGCCGGATAACGGAAGGTCGGAATTGAGCTCCTCAAAATTTTCCACGACTTCCATTTTTTCATTGATGTTTCCTTCCTCCAAACTGTTCTTCAAAGTGTTTTCGTAGTCTGTTAATTTTTTTAGAACATCCTCACTTACGTCTGACCCTGCAAGCTCTTCCCCAATGGCTTTCTGGTAATACTTTATTTTCGAATCCATTTCTTTGCCTTCCATTTTAAAGTAATTCAACGCGTTGGCTGTTTCCATAAATTCATGGAAGTTAGATAGTATTTGGTCATCAGTAAGATTAGCTTTAAAGACTTCTAGAAAGTGTTCCAATTTGGAGTGCCATTTGTTTTTCTCGATCTCAGCTAAAGTTGTTGGCAGGTTTATTTCATCCCAGTTATATAAGATTTTCTCAAGAGTCTCGATTACCCCCTCTACAAGTTTATCCAGATTATCGTCCGCCTGTGTTGTGAAAATACTGAGCAAGTCACATAATCTGTTCACATATCAAGTCGGCATAGTTAGGAACGTGGCCACGGTGTTTTTGGGTTCAACCAAAAAATTGTGTTAACTTGGGCAAAACGAAATTAAGAGTTTATGTTTAAGTTTTTTCGAACAAAATTATTTAAGCCACTGCTCGTAGATATATCTTTCGAATAACGAACCGAACATGAGAGTGAAAAAGGAGAAAGGAAAGCGAGAAAAGCTCGTATATTATTTCACTTTAAATTCTTTTTACTTAAAATTTTGAAAAGTTAATTTATTTTAAATATCAATTTTATTTAGATTCCGTACTTCACTCAATATTTTGGCTACGTTCCTTAGTCCAAGTTGTGTTGTATTTTATATTTACCGCACACTGACTGACTGCGAACAGCAACAGGAGAATACGAAGTTTCCACAAATCCATTTTGCGCGCACGAAAAATGTTCTGTACTGTTCGAATAGTGTGAACTTGGCTTTCAAAGACCGAATTGACTTTGTGAAAAGCGCGCACACAGTTTTTATACTGCATGCAGCTGTCACGCGCAGCTTTGCTCGGACTGTTGTCAGTTATCAAGTTAACGATCCGACTAACTAAGACGGATGGAGTCTTCGAATAATTTGAGTTTGAAAAGATATCGTTTATCATTGCTTCTGTCTTAAATTGGTTCAATAGTTTTAGGTTGACATGTCAGAATGGCATTGTCATTTGTATAATATAGCATAAATATAGATTTACATCTAGACGACAGACATCTAACAGCAACACACAATGCCGTTAAAACACTTAATTGCACTTAATTATCGGCTGATTAGTCAATACTGGTGACTTATGCAACTGCAAAATATGAAAAAAAAACTAATTAGTTTGCAACACTGTTAGTTAATTTCGTGCATACATACAAGCACTGTAGATTGCAGAGCTTAAAAGGGCAAAGTGAGAATAAGAAAATATGTTTTTGGTTACCTACTCCGTCACTGTTGCCGATCTCCTGATTCAGATGCAGGCACAGTGGTCATCCTTATTCAATGATTTGCATAGCTTAACATTATTCAAAATGAAAACGACAAGTGGCTTAGGTAAAAATACAAATCAAATGGGTACAATTAGTTTCAACTCGGTTACCAAGATTCACGAGTTTTTCTATTTATCTTCCTTACTATAGACGGTTATATATATAGAGGGTTTAATGGTGTTTCGACAATACACTTTGATTTTTTCTTCGTACAAACCCTAAAGTTGACAACCTCACAACTTCTTTTGTATGAGAGGCGCCCTCTGGTGGTGAATTTTTGAAAATTAATTAATTTGGTATTTTTTGCACTCGATAAAGTTGACGATTGTTGAATAAATTATTCAAATGGGTTCAGGAGTTTCCAAGATACGATGTTTCATCGCTTACTTTACTACGTTCACAAGTGAGTAGCCAATTCCATTGAAAATTACTAGTTTTATATGGCATTCACTTTAAGAGTTGAATATGGCGGTTGGGTGTGTATAGAAAAAACGTTGGAAAGGGAAAATAAGTGGGGGTCAGTCTGATTTTCAATGTAGAATTGTATTGTTGACCATTTGCATTTGTATTTCGAACTATTTCAATGCGGGCATTCCTTGTCCATAGCACCAATTACCGCTTTTGAATGAGCATTATATTCAATATCGGGCTCATACTGGAATGCTAGATGCAGGAATGAATCAGATGTAAATGGTCGATGTACCTGTTGGCGATGTTGATCATTTGTTCTGCGTCTATTGACTGTGAAACGGCGTGATTTTCGTTGTTGTAATCTTATTACTTTATTGCGTTCAGCTCGTGTATTGGCTGATTGTTCTTGACGCAATCAGTATTTTGTTGATGGATTTGTTCTTCGGTTCTTTGGGCTCTTCTATTTCGCATGCTTCTAGATCTACTTGTATCACGGCTCAAATTAGACCCTTTGCGTTTTCTTGGCATTGTTCACTGTACAGAACACACTTAAACATAACTAATTGAATTACTTAATGATGAAAAACATTATAGTAATAATGTATTTAATATTTGATTGTACACACAAACATATACATTAGAATGGATTTAGTACACGATTTTTCGATTTAGATGCTCCGCAACCTCTCATTTTATGCGGTTTGGTAAACAAGTGCATGAGCCAACAAATTTTGGGGCTAGGGTGGGGCTAAATGGCGTCTCATCGAGGCCAAAGTTCACATAAAAGCTGGGAAATTTGACAAATTGCTCCACAGTTGGTCAGAAATTGCTCTTAGAGGGTTAAAATATATCAATGACCCCCACTAGTTTTCCTTACTGAAAATTTCTTTCAAACATACTCACCCCCATCCCCAACCTTTCATGGAGCTCCCATACAAAATGGTCGATTTTATAAAATAGGCCCCCATTGCTCCCAGGTTGCCCCGAGATTTATCAAATGTATGGCCGACACCCATTTATTTTCTATTCTGAATGTTTCTTCCAAACATACCTACCAGCTAACTCCAAGTTTTAAGGGGGCTGCCATAGAAAATTGTCCAATTTCTATGCCATTGGCTCCCAACTTGCAAATGCAGTAGTTAAGTAAGCGAGAAAACATCGTATTTTCGAAACTACTGAACCGATTTCCATGATTTATTCAAAGATCGCCAACATTCTTGAGTAAAAAAAATACAAAATTAATTAAGGTTCAGAAATTCACCACCAGAGGGCGTCCCCCATACGATCGGATTTGTGACGTTGTCAACTTTTGGGCTTCTACCAGGGACGGACGCAGAAAAAAATTTTGGGGGGGGTCCGATCGAAAAATTTGGATAATTAAACAGTTGTGTTTGACAAACTTAATATTTATAACTTATGATTGTTCATTGAATCGCGTGTTGATTGGCGGTTTGCGAGTTTTATTTTCCAAAAAATAAACACAAGACAAAATCAATTTTTGGGTAAAAGTAGCTAAAAATTGTGATCATAATTTAAAAAAAATTTATTTTCACTCAATTGGAATTTCATTTAACGTTATAATATTTTATAATACCAGGTATGCGCATATGAAACCGGTAACGGCATCTAGCGGTAAATAGCCGAATATTTATAAACTTCGGAACCGTACCAAATGTCATGTTTACTTCTTCTGTCATATGTCAACAATATTCAGTTCACAATTCGTCAAGTTTCATCCAACAACGCATTGTTTGACGCTCCGGAAAATGTCGGATTACGTGCCTACAAATTACGATTTGCGGACACAGTTAATTTTGTGTTACCATTTGAAGAAAAAAACCTTCTAAAACCTGGTGAAACGGTTAACGGTGAACGTTACCAACAATTGGCCGATTTGAACCGTGCTATACGCCAAAAACGCCCAGAATATGAAGCCAGGCAACACAAAGTGATTTTCCTCGATGACAACGCACGACCACACCGCACTAGAGCCACCAAAGAATTGGTTGCATCGTACAACTGGGAAGCTCTTGCTCATGCGGCTTACTCACCAGACTTGGCGACTTCGGATTATCACATGTTCGCATCGATGGGCCACGCATTAACGGAACAGCGCTTCAATTCTCACGCAGAAGCCAAAAAATGGATCGATGATTGGTTTCAGGCAAAAGACGAAACATTTTTTTGGCGAGGCATCCATAAATTGCCTGAGAGATGGGAAAAATGTGTAGCTAGCGATGGCCATTACTTTGAAGAATAAAATTGTAATCATTTCCTCACAATGAACGTGTTTTTTTCAAAAATAATTACCGGTTTCATAGGCATAAGAAGAATCATGGTATAAGAAGCATTAATTGACAGCACACGAATCAAATGATGAAATTGCAATACATATGATCTACTGCTTTTAATATTAGGCAGACTATTTACAGAGTGATGTCAATTCTTCTTGTTCTTTTTGCGAGAATATCCAGAATTTGATCACTGGTAACATTCACATCTCTGTGAATGTTAAGAAGCGCCAGTCCATTCAGTCGTTCCTCTCCAGTCCGGTTGCGCAAGTAAGTTTTTAACCTTCGCAAAGTGGAGAAGGACCGTTCACTAGAGGCAACTGTGACCGGTAGTGTCCCACAAATTTGAAGAAGCCTGTATATCTGGCTGTAAAATCTTCTATTGCAAACGTTTTGGTACTTTTTCTGTCAAACTGTCAAAAAATAAACAAACAAAAAATGCATCTTTCTCGCACTACAGTAGGTTGCGAGTCGTCTAACGATAGTACTATTAATACATGTGGCATGATAATAACACTCAATTACTACTGTGATCTTGACCAGAAAAGTTGTGAAAATAAACTGAAAATTACGAAAAAAAAAGTGGAATGAATCATATTTGTAATGTACCAACTTGTGATGTGGATTTAGTTTATGCGGTTGAAAGACCGTGTGCTGTAAGGAGTTTTGAAAAAGTCTGAGATTTCGGGGGGGTCCGGACCCCCCGGACCACCCCCCTGCGTCCGTCCCTGGCTTCTACAATGCGAAAATCAACATGTATTGTCGGGTTTGAGATAGGGGTGAGTATGTTTGAAAGAAATATTCACTAAGTAAAACTAAGGGGGTCGGTCATAGATTTTAATCCTCTAAGAGCAACTTCTGACCAGCTGTGGAGCAATTTCTCGAATTTCCCAGCTTTTTTGTGAACTTTGACCTCGATGAGACGCCATTTAGCCCCACCCTAGCCCCAAAATTTGTTGGCTCATGCACTTTTTTACCAAACCGCATAAAATGAGACGTTGCGGAGCATCGAGAACCCATTATTAAGAATCTCCATACAACACTAAATCCACTCTAGTATACATATATGTGATATATGATAATTGTAGTCCAGCAAATAAATAATAAAAGTACTTGAGAATATAGTTTATGTGAGAGTTACACTGAGATAGTAAAATGATAATTGAAAACGTTACTACTATGCTTGATGCATAAACAATAATAATGGCCAAAAACTGTGGAGGGAGTGAGAGAAGACTTATTGTGTGAGAGAAACAGGAGACCGGCTTCGGTCTCATCCCTACTCTGTGCTGTTTACTGGGAAGTGTCACCGGTGTAGTCTGGCAAATGAGTGTTGATCCAGAAAAAGCGCGGGAAATTCAAAAAATCTAGCATTGGTAACACTAAGTATAGCAGAAGTAAACTGTCTTAATACTTTCATTAAAATAAATGATTGCTTTGTACAAAAATTTAGCTTTGCCATAAGCTCAGGGAAATTTTAATCGTAATCGAGTGAAAAACATTCACCAAAAATACGATAATTGATCAGTTATCGAGCGGGATGAAAAATTATTAAATGACTAAAATGACTATTAAAAAATAGGGGTTGCTGATAGAAGGGTGACTCTCTAGTGTACCCGTTAGTGGTCATCTTTAACAAATCTCCTTCATCGGGAACAAAAGTTCCCGCATGCATGATGCATGGAAACTGGCTTTTATCTCTCCAATCTTCAAGGATGGGAACAGAAATGATGTTAGCAATTATAGACCCACAACTCTCTACAACATCACAACTATTTGAATTAAATGACTATTTTCTGTAAAGAATATGTCCGGAGCAGCATGGCTTCATTCCGGGACGCTCAACAGTGTCGAATGTAGCTGTTTTCTCAGACGACTGCATCTCTGCTTTTCAATCTGACACCCAGCTTGATACCATTTATACTGATTTTTCTAAGGCTTTCGATAGGGTCTCTCATGCTATACTGCTAAATAAATTAGTGTGTATGGGTTTCCACTCAGCTTTCCTGACTTGGATTGCATTTTACTTACACAATCGTAGATGCGTGGTTGTTGTCGACAATGTTAGGTCGGCACCTTTAGTTGCTTCCTCTGGGGTGCCGCAAGGTATCATCCTGGGCTCGCTGTTTTTTGTTTTATTCATTAATGATATCTGCACATGCTTCTCGATAGCTAAGTTTCTGCTCTATGCGGATGACCTAACGATCTACTCATTGATCAGAACCTCTCACGATTTCCAATTGCTGCAGATCGATGTTGATATTGTCAGCAATTGGTGTATCGAAAATCGATTGTCACTGAATAGTCATTGACACCTCTTATCACGTTTCCCTGACGCCCCTGATGCGTCTTGATTAAATTAAAGATGTGGGCGTAATATTTCACTCGAAGTTTTCGTTCGCTAATCATAAAAATTTTGTTATCTCTAAGCCATATGTCATGCCTCCTTTTTTGAGGCGTCATAGCTCGGATTTCACTAGTTCGTTCCAGGCTTGAATATGCGTCCTTCATTTGGTCCATATTTCGCGTACCATGATTAAAGATTCCTTAGATTATTTGTAAACAATTTTTTTTTTTTTTTTAAACGGGAACAAACACGCAGGGGATGACCCCTATTAATGCGAAGCATTGCGTTGCTTCAGGAAGGATATAAAGGTTAGGAGAAAGTTCCAACGGTTTTTCAGATTTTACTTAAAACGTTTGTTATATTTATTGCAACAAAAGACTTAATTCAGATGCTTGCAGCACTTAACTTCGAATCTACAGTCATTTAAACATTTTCTTTTCATTTCCTTATAAACAAACATTTGTACATTCCCAAAAAACGTTCAGTTAAACAAGTTTTTACAGGTTTCTATTTTTTTAAGTACCCATCACCAAAGAAATGACTCCACAGTTGTTTTGCAATTTTTCAAATTTGTTGTGGTCTATAGAAATGTGATTTTTTTGCGATTATTTGTTAACATAGTTAAAATAACAATACAAATAAAAATGTTAATAACATCAATAATCGCACTAAATCGGATGGGCACAGAAGGATAGTGCTTCCAGATGACGAAGGGCCGGGATTGGGCGCGTTTATTGAATTATTTAAATTTTTCAATAATTCCTTTTTTTCTTTGAGGCTTCCTTTCTCCAAAATCTGCTGCACAGTGTTTTTTAAGACTTTCAATTGTTTTCGATCATCCTCACTTACATCTGGCGCTGCAAGCGCTGCCTCAATAATTGCCTCGTAATTCTTTATTTTCGAATTTAAGTATTTGAGTTTAATCCCAAAGTTATGAAATTTTCTGAATTTAATTGCTTTTTGGGCGTCGTCAGTAAGATTAGCTTCAAGGACTTCTCGAAACTGTACAAGTTGGTTGCGCCATATGTTTTGCTCCCTCGCAGCTAAAGTTGTTGCCGGAATTATTTCAACCCATCCATTTAACAAACTCTCAGCATCCGCGATTGCCGTCTGTACATTTTCATCCAGATTTTCATCCGCCTGTGTCATGAAAATACTGAGCAAGTCACATAATCTGTTCACATTTCAAGTAGGAACGTGGCCACGTTGTTTTTTGGTTCAACCCAAAAATTGTGTTAACTTGGGCAAAACGAAGTCAAGAGTTTGCGTTTAACTTGTTTTCGAACAAAATTATTTAAGCCACTGCTCGTGGAAATCTCTTTAGAATAATGAACCGAAAACATGAGAGTGAAAAAGGAGAAAGGAAAACGAGAAAAGCTCGTATATTATTTCACTTGAAACTGCTTGATCGTACTTAAAATTTTGAATAGTTAATTTATTTTAAATAGGAATTTTATTTAGATTCCGTACTTCACTCAATATTTTGGCTACGTTCCTTAGTCCAAGTTGTGTTGTATTTAATATTTACCGCACACTGACTGACTACGAACAGCAACAGGAGAATACAAAGTTTCCACAAATCCATTTTGCGCGCACGAAAAATGTTCTGTACTGTTCGAATAGTGTGAACTTGGCTTTCGAAAACCGAATAGACTTTGTGGAAAGCGCGTATACAGCTTTTATACTGCATGCAGCTGTCACGCGCAGCTTTGCTCGGACTGTTTTCAGTTATCAAGTTCGTAACGATCCGACTAACTAAGACGGATGGAGCCTTCGAATAATTTGAGTTTGAAAATATATCGTTTATCATTGCTTCTGTCTTAAATTGGTTCAATAGTTTTAGGTTGACATGTCAGAATGGCATTGTCATTTGTATAATATAGCATAAATATATATTTACATATAGACGACAGACATCTAACAGCAACAAACAATGCCGTTAAAACATTTAATTGCACTTAATTATCGGCTAATAAGTCAGTACTGGTGACTTATGCAACTGCAAAAAAAAAAAAAAAAACCAATTAGTTTGCAACACTGTTAGTTAATTTCGTGCATACATACAAGCACTGTAGATTGCAGAGCTTAAAAGGGCAAAGTGAGAATAAGAAAATATGTTTTTGGTTACCTACTCCGTCACTGTTGCCGATCTCCTGATTCAGATGCAGGCACAGTGGTCATCCTTATTCAATGATTTGCATAGCTTAACATTATTCAAAATGAAAACAACAAGTGGCTTAGGTAAAAATACAAATCAAATGGGTACAATTAGTTTCAACTCGGTTACCAAGATTCGCGAGTTTTTCTATTTATCTTCCTTACTATAGAGGGTTATATATATATAGAGGGTTTAATGGAGTTTCGACAATAACCTTTGATTTTTTCTTCCTACAAACCCTAAAGTTGACAACCTCACAACTTCTTTTGTATGGGAGGCGCCCCACGTTGGGAAAAAGCAGGCAAAAACGCTCGCATTGGAGGAAATCCAAAAGTTGCGAATCTGACTTTTTTTTCTTATCGTAATATAGATAGACTAGCGAGACAGCAAATCAATCCCATGACCTGGAATTTACGGCCTTTCAAAGTTGAACGTTTTATTATATTATTTTCACTTCTAGAAAATGATCGTTAACAAGGCTGTCTTCAGATGCCCGTAGAATCTATATTTTTTAATGAAATCCCATAATTTTTCCCATGTGGTGTTATGATATTTAAGCAGTTAATATATCCAAAAATTGCATTTAAAAAATGTTTATTTCGACAAAAAAAAATATCTAACCTTTTCTATTTTTTTGATAAAAATGAGAAAAATCGGGATTTTCTCTGGACTCTAACTTTTGAGATTCCACAGTATTCCACAGTATGTATACACTGATTAGGTGGGACATTCAGCTAAATGATGGTACCAAACTCATCTGCGAGCAATTTTTGCATGCCAACCCAAGCACTTTTTCTACTCAGTTCTGGTGGGCAACGATATATTTTTAATTGCTGAGCAAAACTATAACGTATGAAAAACAGCAAGGCTGGTGTTGAAAGGAATAAATATGTATTTAAATGTATAGAATTGAGATATGTACATATATATCGCATTGATTTATCTATGTCCGTCTGTTAATATGTCTTCCAATTCGTCTGTCTGATGGAAGGTATTCACAATTAATAATTAAGAAAAAGTTGAAACATGAAACTGAAATTTCGTACAAACACTTTGGAAATCACGAGAAAAACATATTGCCTAAAATGGGCGCGGTTTGCCCATTCTTAACAGGGTTGCCATATAAAGATATTTTTCAAAATATGAACTTTTAAATATTTACCGTCCGTTTAGGGATATTTTTGTCTGGAAATAGGTGTGACATGCCTTTTTAACCCCTTGAGATACATAGTAAGTCATTAGTTTAACTTTTAGTGAGGAAAGTTTTTCATTTTTGGAATAAATCATCTTCTACTTATGGGAAACCGTTATGCGAAAATTCAATCCTTTATCTTTTTTATTTCCGAAGTTATTAGATCTTTTGTTATGCACTCGAAAAACATGAACCGTGCTGCGAAAAAGTGGTCAAATTAAAAACCCTCAAACACGTGTAACTCTATTTTTGATCTTCTACGAGAATCAGTTATCAAAATATTGTCTTATATTTTTGACTTTTGATTATGCATATTTCTAAAACTCTTAACTTCCGACTGTAGGGTACCAGCTCCTGGTAGGGGAAATAAAAAAAAAAGAATTCTAAAGATAATAACGAAATTTCAGTTCTCTAGTGCAAAACCTATAGATTCTAAAGCTCAAAACAGGCGATGCGAGCGTTTTTGCCTGTTTTTTCCCCAACGTGCGCCCTCTGGTGGTGAATTTTTGAACATTAATTAATTTGGTATTTTTTGCACTCGATAAAGTTGACGATTGTTGAATAAATTATTCAAATGGGTTCAGGAGTTTCCAAGATACGATGTTTCATCGCTTACTTTACTACGTTCACAAGTGAGTAGCCAATTCCATTGAAAATTACTAGTTTTATATGGCATTCACTTTAAGAGTTGAATAGGGCGGTTGGGTGTGTATAGAAAAAACGTTGGAAAGGGAAAATAAGTGGGGGTCAGTCTGATTTTCAATGTAGAATTGTATTGTTGACCATTTGCATTTGTATTTCGAACTATTTCAATGCGGGCATTCCTTGTCCATAGCACCAATTACCGCTTTTG
Organism: Melieria omissa; assembly: GCA_963971225.1. Taxonomy (NCBI): domain Eukaryota; kingdom Metazoa; phylum Arthropoda; class Insecta; order Diptera; family Ulidiidae; genus Melieria; species Melieria omissa. The sequence continues at coordinate 105,603,884 of OZ020267.1, read as the reverse complement.
AATGAGCATTATATTCAATATCGGGCTCATACTGGAATGCTAGATGCAGGAATGAATCAGATGTAAATGGTCGATGTACCTGTTGGGGTTGTTGGTCATTTGTTCTGCGTCTATTGACTGTAAAACGGCGTGATTTTCGTTGTTGTAATCTTATTACTTTATTGCGTTCAGCTCGTGTATTGTCTGATTGTTCTTGACGCAATCAGTATTTTGTTGCTGGATTTGTTCTTCGGTTCTTTGGGTTCTTCTATTTCGCATGCTTCTAGATCTACTTGTATCACGGCTCAAATTAGACCCTTTGCGTTTTCTTGGGATTGTTCTCTGCACAGAACACACTTAAACATAACTAATTGAAAAACCCTCTAAGAGCAACTTTTGACCAGCTCTGGAGCAATTTGTCGAATTTCCCAGCTTTTTTGTGAACTTTGACCTCGATGAGACGCCATTTAGCCCCACCCTAGCCCCAACATTTGTGGGCTCATGCACTTTTTTACCAAACCGCATAAAATGAGACGTTGCGGAGCATCAAGATTCCATTATTAAGAATCTCCATACAACACTAAATCCACTCTAATATACATATATGTGATATATGATAATTATAGTCCAGCAAATTAATAATAAAAGTACTTGAGAATATAGTTTATGTGAGAGTTACACTGAGATAGTAAAATGATAATTGAAAACGTTACTACTATGCTTGATGCATAAACAATAATAATGGCCGAAAACTGTGGAGGGAGTGAGAGAAGACTTATTGTGTGAGAGAAACAGGAGACCGGCTTCGGTCTCATCCCTACTCTGTCCTGTTTACTGGGAAGTGTCACCGGTGTAGTCTGGCAAATGAGTGTTGATCCAGAAAAAGCGCTGGAAATTCAAAAAATCTAGCATTGGTAACACTTAAGGCTTGATTAACGTAACGAGTCGAGTGACGAGACACCAAAATGGTACTAGGTCGAAAGAATTCGGATAGCGAGCAAAAGCGACGAGTTGTTCAAACGTATTTTGACACGTGGCGAGTCAGTTCGGTTTTACAATGCACAAAATGAACTAAGCAACTCGCGTAATTAAACTCAACCGAGCGAAAAGTGGTGCGTGACGCATTCCGCATGTTACGAGCGATTCGGCATGTGACGAGCGATTCCGCGAATCGCTGCGAAAAAGAGAAAAATGTAACGGTAAAGTAGTGCTCGGTAACGGTAACGGTAAAGTAGCAGCCGCCGTGGCTCAGTTGGTTAGTGCGCGGTCCAACGAGTCGCATGCAGAGCGACGCAAGATCGAATACTGCATGTAGTAACACCTAAAAAAAATAACGGGAAACTCGTTTTCTCTTTCGGTGGCTGTTCTCTCAGCTGGAAATGGCAAACCTCTGAGAGTAAAAATTGCCTATGAAAAAGCTCCCAACCTGCCGTTCGGAACCGGCATAAAACTGTAGGTCCCTTCCACCCGCGTACAAAATTCATACGCACAACACGGGTGGTTGCGGGAAGCTAGGCCTTAGTCTCGCGTAAGCGGGCTGTCGTGCCAATCAATTAATTAATAATTAAAGTAGTGCTCGGCCTAGCAAACAAAATGTGATTCTGGTGACTCTCTCGCCACTTTCATCGGTCACTGACTCAATCAAGAACTCGCCTTACCGTTTAGACGAAACGAGTACACGTTCGAGTTGCTGTCTTCTCACTCTACTCGTTACGTGTAATCAAGCCTTAAGTATAGCAGGAGTAAACTATCTTAATACTTTAATTAAAATAAATGATTTCTTTGTACAAAAATTTTAGCTTTGCCATAAGCTCAGGGAAATTTTAGTCGTAATCGAGTGAAAAACATTCACCAAAAATACGATAATTGATCAGTTATCGAGCGGGATGAAAAATTATTAAATGACTAAAATGACTATTAAAAAATAGGGGTTGCTGATAGAAGGGTGACTCTCTAGTGTACCCGTTAGTGGTCATCTTTAACAAATCTCTTTCATCGGGAACTTTTATTGATGCATGGAAACTGGCTTTTATCTCTCCAATCTTAAAGGATGGTAACAGAAATGATGTTAGCAATTATAGACCCAAAACTCTCTGCAACATCAAAACTATTTGAATGCATCATCCAAGCTAAATGACTATTTTCTGTAAAGAATACAATATGTCCGGAGCATCATGGCTTCATTCCGGGACGCTCAACAGTGTGGAATGTAGCTGTTTTCTCAGACGACTGCATCTCTGCTTTTCAATCTGGCACCCAGCTTGATACCATTTATACTGATTTTTCTAAGGCTTTCGATAGGGTCTCTCATGCTATACTGCTAAATAAATTAGTGTGTATGGGTTTCCACTCAGCTTTCCTGTCTTGGATTGCATTTTACTTACACAACCGTAGATGCGTGGTTGTTGTCGACAATGTTAGGTCGGCACCTTTCGTTGCTTCCTCTGAGGTGCTGCAAGGTAGCATCCTAGGCTCACTGTTTTTTGTTTTATTCATTAACTAGTAGGGCCCTGCGGCTTTGCACGCAAGTTTGAAGTCAATGGGCCCAATAAATCAAGTTTCTTCATACTTCACTCTTTGGGCGGTGCCACGCCTCTTTTATGTTATGCCCAATCCATTCCTCCAGTCGAGTGGTGTGACCCGGTTTCATTGATATGCGACTTTCATTTCCAATGTTACAATCGCCGGTAGAATGACACATCTATGAGACGATGGTATACAAAATCTCAAAGTTTCCAAATTGTTGTTCCGAAGATATTCCACATTAAAAATTTGGGTTGTATGGACGGTGCCATGCCCCTCGTCCAATACCCACCCTACTCTCCCTGTCTAAGGGCACGTCGAAATCGTAAGTACGTGCCAAATATCTTTGATGTGTGATTTGCAGCTCCAAAGTTATTCAAAACTATAGGGTCGCTTAAAAAGTGCCACGTCCCTTGTCCAACGCCCATACAATTTAATCACTTGAACGATAATTCTAAGCCATGATGCTGTATCAAATTTCAATGCTGGTCGACTTATAATTCCGAAAATATTTCACATTAAAAATTTGGGTTCTATGGGCGGTGCCATGCCCCTCGGCCAATACCCACCCCATTGCCCATGTCGAAGGGCACATCTAAATCGTAAGTTTGTGTCAAATCTCTTTGATTTGTGATTTGTAGTTACAAAGTTGTACGGCACATCTAAACGATGGCCTCGCACCAAATTTTAATGCTGCCCGATTTCTCATTCCGACGATATTCCATATTGAAAATTTAAGTTGTATGGGCGCTGCCACGCTCCCTTGTCAAAAACCCGCTCCATTCCCTCTATCGAAAAACACAATTAAATCGTACGTTTGTACCGAGTGTCATTGATGTGAACGCTATAAGTCCAAAGTTACACCGGCATTTAAAAAGTGCCACTCCCCTTGTCCAACGCCCATTAAATTTTATCAGTGAAACGGCACATCTAAACGATGGCCCCGCACCAAATTTTAACGCTGTCCGCCTTCTCATTACGAAGATATTCCATATTGAAAATTTAATGGGCTTGGCAGGAAGGCGTAACAGGTGGGTGTGGTCAACCTTATTTAGCCTATGTTTACCGCTATGAAACACAGAAGCATTTTTAGCTTTGTTTTGTTAGTTTAGTGAGCACGGAAAGTGGGCGTGGCCGATTATATTATAGCCTATGTTTGCCGCAATGACACGCTGAATCGTTTGATACCCATATTGCTGTGTCAAATATATCATGGCTGATTTGTTATTATATTGGGCGTGGTCAATCTTATATATCCTATGTTAACATCAATGAAACACGGTATCATTTGGTATTAATACTGATTCACCGACATGTACCGTAGCTTCGTTTTGTTAGTTTAGTGGGCACGGAAAGTGGGCGTGGTCAATTATATTATAGCCTATGTTTGCCGCAAAGACACGCTGAATCGTTTGATACCTATATTGCTGTGTCAATTGTTATTATATGATTGAGTGATTTGTTATTATAGTGGGCGTGATGAAAAGACATATCGGTGGGCGTGGTTAATCTTATATATCATATGTTAACATCAATGAAACACGGAATCATTTGGTATTAATACTGATTTACCAACATGTACCGTAACTTCGTTTTGTTAGTTTAGTGAGCACGGAAAGTGGGCGTGGCCGATTATGTTATAGCCTATGTTTGCCGCAATGATAAGCTGAATCGTTTGATACCCATATTGCCTTACAAAAGCATACCATAGATGAGTTTTGTTACCATAGTGGGCGTAAGAAGGGGGCGGGTCATTCTCATATAGCCTATGTACCATTCCCACAGATACAAAAATGGTTGGTGCTTATTTCATATAAATCGGTTTAGTGGTTTTTGCCTGATTGTGGCTCAAAAAACGTCACACTTGCTTTTATATAATAGTATAGATGATATCTGCACATGCTTCTCGACAGCTAAGTTTCTGCTCTATGCGGATGACCTAAAGATCTGCTAATTGATCAGAAACTCCCACGATTCCCAATTGCTGCCGATCGATATTGATAATGTCAGCTATTGGTGTATCGAAAATCGATTGTCACTGAATATAAACAAGTGTTTCCTAGTCACCTTTTCTAAACGTTGCATAGTCATTGACACCTCTTATCACGTTTCCATGAAATGAATGAAATTAAAGATTTGGGCGTAATCTTTCACTCGAAGTTTTCGTTCGCTAATCATAAAAATTTTGTTATCTCTAAATCATGTGCCATGCCTCCTTTTTTGAGGCGTCATAGCTCGGATTTCACTAGTTCGTTCCAGGCTTGAATATGAGTCCTTCATCTGGTCCATATTTTGCCTACCATGATTAAAGATTCCTTAGATTATTTGTAAACAATTTAATAGTTCCAACGGTTTTCAGATTTTACTTAAAACGTTTGTTATATTTATTGCAACAAAAGACTTATTTCAGATGCTTACTTAGCACTTAACTTCGAATCCACAGTCATTTAAACATTTTCTTTTCATTTCCTAATAAACAAACATTTGTACATTCCCAAAAAAAGTTCAGTTCAACAAGTTTTTACAGGTTTATATTTTTTGAAGTACCCATCACCAATATATCAAAGAAATGACTCCACAGTTGTCTTGCAATTTTTCAAATTTGTTGTGGTCTATAGAAATGTGATTTCTGTGCGATTATTTGTTGCCATAGTTAACATAACAATACAAACAAAAATGGTAATAACATCAATAATCGCACCAAATCGGATGAGCACAGAAAGACATTGCTTCCAGATGACGAAGGGCCGGGATTGGGCAACGTTATTGAATGATCTAAATTTTTCAATAATTGCTTTTTTTCTTTGAGGCCTCCTTCCTCCGAAATCTGCTGCAAAGCGTTTTTCAAGACTTTCAATTGTTTTCGATCATCCCCACTTACGTCTGGCGTTTCAAGCGCTGCCTCAATAACTGCCTCGTAATTCTTTATTTTCGAATTTAACTGTTGGAGTTCAACCTTAAAGTTATAATAGGTTCGAAGCATTTCCGTCGTATCATTGAATTGAATTTCTTTTTGGACGTCGTCAGTAAGATTAGCTTCAAGGACTTCTCGAAACTGTACAAGTTGGTAGCGCCATATGTTTTGCTCCCTCGCAGCTAAAGTTGTTGCCGGATTTATTTCAACCCATCCATTTAACAAACTATTGAGGGCCGCGATTGCCGCCTGTACATTTTCATCCAGATGTTCATCCGCCTGTGTCATGAAAATACTGAGCAAGTCACATAATCTGTTCACATATCAAGTGGGCATAGTTAGGAACGTGGCCAAGTTGTTTTTGGGTTCAACCAAAAAATGTTGTTAACTTGGTCAAAACGAAGTTAAGAGTTTATGTTTAAGTTTTTTCGAACAAAATTATTTAAGCCACTGCTCGTAGATATATCTTTCGAATAACGAACCGAACATGAGAGTGAAAAAGGAGAAAGGAAAACGAGAAAAGCTCGTATATTATTTCACTTTAAATTCTTTTTACTTAAAATTTTGAATAGTTAATTTATTTTAAATAGTAATTTTATTTATATTCCGCACTTCACTCAATACTTTGGCTACGTTCCTTAGTCCAAGTTGTGTTGTATTTTATATTTACCGCACACTGACTGACTGCGAACAGCAACAGGAGAATACGAAGTTTCCACAAATCCATTTTGCGCGCACGAAAAATGTTCTGTACTGTTCGAATAGTGTGAACTTGGCTTTCACAGACCGAATTGACTTTGTGGAAAGCGCGTATACAGCTTTTATACTGCATGCAGCTGTCACGCGCAGCTTTGCTCGGACTGTTTTCAGTTATCAAGTTCGTAACGATCCGACTAACTAAGACGGATGGAGCCTTCGAATAATTTGAGTTTGAAAAGATATTGTTTATCACTGCTTCTGTCTTAAATTGGTTCAATAGTTTTAGGTTGACATGTCAGAATGGCATTGTCATTTGTATAATATAGCATAAATATAGATTTACATATAGACGATAGATATCTAACAGCAACACACAATGCCGTTAAAACACTTAATTGCACTTAATTATAAGTCAGTACTGGTACTGATAAGTCAGTACTGGTACTGATAAGTCAGTACTGGTGACTTATGCAACTGCAAAAAATAAAAAAAAAACGAATAAGTGTGCTACACTGTTAGTTAATTTCGTATATACATACAAGCACTGGAGATTGCAGAGCTTAAAAGGGCAAAGTAATAATAAGAAAATATGTTATTGGTTACCTACTCCGTCACTGTTGCCGATCTCCTGATTCAGATGCAGGCACAGTGGTCATCCTTATTCAATGATTTGCATAGCCTAACATCATTCAAAATGAAAACGACATTTGGCACAAATCAAATTGGTTCAAGATGCTACAATGGCGACTCATACTTAGCGTCAATTCAGTTGTCAAGATTCGCGAGTAAGTATATTTACCTTCTTTACTTCTGACATCGGAACGAACACAATTCGTTTCATTTTTATGGCTGTCAGTAGTAAACAATACAACCCATGGAAATGGTTTTTATTGTAATGGTGCACTGTTCTGGTTAACTTGAAATTCCAACGATGCAAAATTCCCTTCCATTATTCGTGTCATCTATCGGTGGCATGAGAACGGAGACATAAGGCGGACACATGGCATGATTCTCATGCTGCAGAGTATTTTTGGTATTTTTACAAACATTTGTATTCAGTGAACCAGCAGTAAAGCTTTGACTAGAGTAATCAAGAAAAATGTTGCATTCGTTTCCAAATGAAGCGCATTCAAAATCGACTGTTCAGAAAAAAGTCTTTTCAACGCTCTACTTGTAAAACAGTCTATCATATCATTACACATCACTTTAATTTAACCAGCTCTGGTCTGTACTGGGAAAATATCTCAATAAGAAATACAGAAAAAGAAAAAGCCAAATCGATAAATTCTTTGTCAATCAATCAATAATGCCAAATAAAGAAAAGCCTTGCCAAGCACAATGTATTCAAAGTTTGGTGCAACAACGAAAGAGCACATGAAAGGTGTCGAGGCTGACGGACGCGAATATCCACGGACGGACGACAGGTATCCACCCGCCATTCCATGAACTTGCAACGATTCTTCTCAGAAAGCCACTAAGCGCACCAATGACCAATGGAGCATGCGGTCTAACTGTTTGAATTCACGAGCAGACTCTGGGCCTGCATTGATCCCGAAAATTTAGCAAAAAGAGAACTTTGTGTATTTTGCGCTATAGCAAAGCAACACTTGACACACTCGCAGGGATCTTAGCAGCTCGAGTTGCTTGCGCGGGAGGTGGTGAGTAGAAGAATTTACATTTCCTCAAATAGCCGATCGGCTGTCTAAGCCTGTGGCGCGCTACAAGTGACCTTAGAAATTGTGCAGAAAAATTCGTCAACACTGGTGGGGGCCCTCGCCAGCTTACTGAAGTAAGGGAAAATAAAAAGCCTATATAAAAAATAATACCCTTAAAACGTAGCTGGAGTCTTCAGCTTGCATAAACGGGCTTCAGTTTCAACCATTGCCTTCACCCTGCACCTTCCCTCCTGGACCTGTTCCTATCCTTCTTACTGCCTAGGACCCTACGACAGTAAACTTGCAAATTATTACTCGCAGACCCTATTTGTGGTACCTCAGCCAACGACAGGATGCAACTAACTTATTTAGGAAGTCAGAAAGAAATCAGGAAGCTACCTGTCTTGCCTACCCTTCTCAAACAGAAATAAATTATTTGGAGTTGAGATATTGATTTGAAATTTTAAGACAAAACCTTCAAGACATTGACTGTGGTTTTTATAGAAAAAATATTTAAAAACTGTTTCACCACAAAACCTATTCAAGAGGCAACACGACTCTAGCGCACGAAAAAATGCTTTTTCCTTTGTTAAAAGTCTTTTTTTCCTTAGCAAACACAGCACTCAGACATTAGATTGGTTCATTCTATCACGGCTTGATGTTCCTTGTTAATGTGATTTAAATCTACTCGACCTCTGGACAAATCTTAGTAGATCCTGTTGCACCACAGGTTGACGGTGTCCAAATCAGACTGTAGATCGTCAGCATCGCAAGGACTGCGGACAGCAGTGTACATTTTTAAATCATCCGCATAAAGCATGAACTTACTCTTAGAAAAGCAGCTACTAATATTATTAATGAAGAGTACAAAGAATTTAATTCGGAGCTGAAATGACGGCAAGCAAACCTATGCTTGATTGCAAGTTTTCTTAAGTCCTTTAAGGAAGCACAAAATTCTCGCAGAGTCAAAGTCTCTCAAAATCTTGTATAATCTATTTATTATAGCCGATTGGATTACCTGCAGGCATTTCTCTAAATCACTTTTTAGTACACTTTGAAAAAATCGAATAGATTTTGGTTCATAAAATGAATGCCACCTTAATTGTTGCCATTTAATTAAAACAAGTTGCTATTGATTAAGAAAAATAGCATAGACTGCCTCAAAAACGTAATTAAGAAGCTACTGTTAAAATATTAACTCAATGCATGCAACATTGTTCAATCTGTAGCCAGTTTGCAAAAATTGGTTTCGAGAAAAGGTGTTTAAGATTGCTTGAGTGCCCAATGAACGCTGCGAAGCGTTGTGCTTAAATGGAGAACTGAAATAATAACTTATTATTTTTTCCACAACAGTTGGAACCAACTGCATATTGGTTTTATGACCTTCAATTATTGTTTAAGTTAAAACTACAAAAATCAATTATTTCAAAATCATTCAGCGATTCACGTAAATGAATTTAACCAAAGCAAAGCTTAGGTCTGGTTAGGCCAGCAATTGATATGAAAATGTTGTTAAAAATGCTATTTATTATTAAAAAATCAACCAACTAAAAGTTCTTAATTATTTATTTTCAAAGTAATAGTCAACAGATTCGTTATGAAGTGCACAGGAACACTGGTTAGATCGATTTGAAAAATAAATTTCATTATGAAGGGTCAGGTTCAACATTGTTTGGTTTCATGCTCAGATTTTGAATATTTTTTACTCACTTTGTGAAAGTACCTTCAATCTATTACATGATTGAAAGTACATATTCAAAGTTCCTTAGATTATTTGTTAACAATTGAAGAGGTACAACGTTTCTTTCAGATTTTCCTTAAAACGTTTGTTATATTTATTGCAACAAAAGACTTAATTCAGATGCTTACAGCTTATATATATTATATTATATTTATTACAACAAAAGACTTATTTTAAATAACCTCAGCACTTTGAACTTTGAATCTTCAGACATTTGAACATTTTCGAAATAATAAACAAACACTTTTGCATTCCCAAAAAGTTCAGTTTAACAAGTTTTTACAAGTTTATATTTCTTGACCATCAGTCTACCAAAGAAATGACCCCAAAGTTGTTTTGCATTTTGTCAAACTTGAACTTGAAATGTTGCTTTTTTGCGATTATTTGCCATAGTTGAAACCATGATACAAACAAAAATTGTAATAAAAACAATAATCGCACTAAGTCCGATGAGCACAATGCTTCGTGATGACCAATTTTTTTGTGATGGTTCCACATTTTTATCTGTAGTTGTATCTACATCTGACCATTGCATATTCAAATCGGCTTTGACAATTTGTATTTGTGTCATTCTATCAATGGTGCTTCCTTCTTTCAATACTTTCAACAAATCGTTTCTGTAATCTGTTAATATTTTTTTACGACTCTCACTCAAGTCTCCATTTTCTATTAACGCCGTAATATTTTTCACTAAACTGTGTATTTCTACTTCCGAGTTATGATCGTCCGCTAAATAATCCCCATACGCATACATTGTGTCAAACACGTCTTTCATATAGAGTTTAGCGTTTTCGTCTGAAGGAGAAATGTCTTTCAGCACTGCCAATTTGTTATGCCACTGGTTGCGTTCCCTCTCGAATGACGTTCTTGTAGGAATTATTTCTTTCCATCCCTCTAGCAAAGTCGCTAAACTGTTGTGTGTCTGCAACACCATCTGGTTGATTTCCTGTGTCACAGAAATACTAAAAAAATTATGTAATCTGTATACGCATCAAGTCATCACAAACAGAAACGTGGCCAAGGTGCAATTTACTTTATTTTTATTTTATTTATTTTTTTAATACATACATCTAAATTAAATTTATAGTTTTTTAATTGCGTTAATATTTGGTCTATGTTCCTTAGTTAATATTTACCTCACACTGACCGACTCGAACAGCAACAGAAGAATAGGAAGTTTCCATGGATCCATATTGCACGAAAAATATTCTGTACTGTTTGAATACTGGTAACTTCGCTTTCATAAAACGATTTGATTTGGTGAAACGCGTGCACACAGTTTTTATACTGCATGCAGCTCTTACGCGCAGCTTTGCTCGGGAGGATTATAATAATATTTAAATAGACAAAAATCTCTCTTCAGGGAGTAGTCAGAACGTAGTAATGGGAGTGTTTTGAAACAATGCCTTTCAAATAGAAACAGAACTTTTGAAATACGATATTTTCATGTTTTTTTTTTTTTTTATTTTAAAGAAGGGAAAAGCATTGAAAGCCGGAGTGTGAGACTTTCACCCACTAAAAACCCTTCTATCTCCTACACTGATATCAGGGAACGTCCTGCGAGGAATTACTTCCTGGTATCAGTAGGGTGCGGCACCGTGCCCACCACCTCGGACTACCTGTTTTCCCTACGTTGGCGTTCTAAAACGCGCAGTGTTTTCATAATGCTGGCTGCAGCCGAGCATACAGCTTCCCACTTGCGTGGGGTGTCACACATGTGTGCGGTCAGGTTTAAGACGGACGGATGCTCCCCAAGAGCTACTGCTAATTCCCTTCGGACGGACTTAAACCGCGGGCACTCGAACAGGACATGCTCTGCGGTCTCGTGCTTCGATGGGCACTGCGGGCAGGAAGGGTCGTCCTCATGTTTGAACCTGTGGAGGTATTGCTTGAAGACGATATTTTCATGTGACGTTACCTCTATGTGACTGTGTATGTTGGAAATATGCATTTTGAGCACTTCTAATCAAAATTTCATGATATTTGTTTCACTGGAAGTGGAGTTATTGAGTCAGAAGTGGTTTGTTTGTTTGTGTTATTGGCACAAAAATGAGCACAGAATAATGATACAGTATTCAGTTTTAAAGTACGTTTTGTTAAGTTTATGGTCATCATTTATGGTCATCATTTATGTGCTCAAACCCGTTTTTTAACCCTTTCGGTTATTCTATGCCATATGGCATAGTCTCTTTTCAGTGCCTGTTTTAGGTCAAAAACTTGTGGATACTATATTTTTCAATTTTTGTATTTTTCTCTGAAGATTTTTATACCAAATCATGAAAAAAATATTTTGATTAGTGTACCAAGTAACTTGTAAGGGTTCAGAAAGTGCGCAGTCCTATCGAGCTGCGTATTTTACAAAAAGAGGTCATTTCGTACTTTTATTTATTCTATTCCAAAAATCAATTTATTTTATAAGTTTATGTAAGTAATCTAGTAGGTATTTATTGCTTTAGTAAGTGCAAAAAAAGTTAGATCCCAAATATAGTTCACTAAGGCTGTACGGACTTTTGATTATTCATTATGTAGGCTTAAACAGTAATAAAATGGAAAAGAATGACTTTTAAAGTTAAAAACAAAAAAGAAGTACCGAAAGGGTTAAGTCACGTATAAAACTAGTGAACTCTGCCGCGGAATAAACAAACATCGGTTTTTTGAGTGGGAGAGTTCATGTGTGGTGCGACGATTTAAAAAACTTTCAGGAGGAGCCAACATGTTGGCCAATCATATCAGACCCTGAGATGATAAAATCATTTCAGTGATTTCAAGTTAGCGATACACTCATTAAGTGGAACTTTGGGAAGATTGTTTCAATGATTTCTGTTATATAAAACAATCTACTTGTAGTTTAGTTGAAAGCGCCTCACACAAAGCCATTCAAGTCAAACCATATTTAAATTTTAAATTTAATACAAACAATATTGTTAGATATATTTGAATTTTGTGGAATTTTACTTTGTGCAAGCGGCAACTCCAAATTTTGAGGAAACCCAACAGATTCTAAAATATAGAAAATAGAGTCCTGCACGAGTATGCAATTTTGCTATTCAAAAACATTCATATGCTTTTGAATAGAATACTTCACTTCATCTCTGCGGACCAGTCCGAATGAAAACGAGTACAGCTCTCTTCGAGTACGAGTAAGCTCCGAACATAAACGAGTAGACGTACACTATTTATTCATATTCGCTCGAAGCGGGAAAACGAGCACAAAAGCATTCGAATAATAGTACACACTGCTTCGAATATATTCGAATATACTCGTTTTATTATTCATAAGATTATTTAGAAATATTTATGTTATATATAAATATTTATGTATTTGTTATGCTACTTTCTTCAATAATTTCCGATTTGCGTATTAACTTATAAGCCACTTCAACCGCACCACAAGTATACACATGGAAAAGTGACATACTGCGCATAAAAATATTCGATGAACCTGTTGATCTTCGAATACTTCGCAAAGTTCTCGATTACCGAATACGAGCACTGCAATATTTGCCTCTCACCGAATACGAGCACTGCAGTGTTCGCTATTCACCGAATATGAATAGAAACAAGAAGCGACGCTCGTTGATTCTCGTTTCTATTCGTTTCGTTGTACACATTCTTCGAATACCAAGTACCCGTACAGTATGTACAGTAGTGTAGCCGCCAAAATGAATATATTCATGCAGTACTCTAATGGGAAAAATGCATCCAATTGGATCTCCGAGTGGAAGTGACATACTTATAATTTTTGTTTTCCTTGTTCACTCCTCTCTGGAGCATAGGGCCTCCACAGGACTCTTCTATCTAACATGATTCGGCGCTGTTGTTTTCGCGCCGTCCCAGGTGGTGTTGACAGCGGCTAGTTCGCGTAAGGTCGACCTTTTCCTTCTCCTTTCTATAACCAAACCTAAGCTATGTTATGTATCGACCATGAATTTCATTGAATCAGCACGCAGACACAAGACCAGCATTTACAAAGACTCTCTGACTTTTGATTCCAACTAATAAATTAGCAACGAAAGTGTATGATATAGAATTTTGTACTTGAAAAGATTGCATTAGATTCGGCGCATTTCCAATATTGCTTTCTCATTGTTTTTTACCTTATATTGTTATACAATTTTTTCCGTACACATTTCAATGATTTTCATATTTCTATAAAATATTCCATTACTTATAAATTTGGTTTTTTCTTACAGCTACAATTTTGTGCTGAGCGAACCAAACTCCACACATCAGACAACCTGTAACGGACAAACATTGCAGAAAAGCCAGAAAATAGCAATGAGAATTCAATTTACAATTTCTCACGCGGCAACCATTGCATAAGCGTTGATTTTGCAACTTGCAGTCCGGCGACCAAAGCGGCAAAAAGTACAAAGAAATAAGAGTAAAGACGACAGAAGCTGGCTGCCAGCACACCCACGCAGTGAAGCGATTCAGCGTCGCAAGGAAGCGGTGCACAAAATTAAAAAAAAAAACACCGTACGCCCACACACTCACAGACATTGAGTGTGAGTTGGGGCATCGGTGGCATTGGCGATCGAGAACCGCAGCAAAATACTCTCAGTTGACAGTTATTTGCAAATAAAAATATTGGCAGTTGCGCCAATACGACACAACAAGCAAAGCGTTCAGGGCAAAAACGACAAGCGGCAAATAAATAACATTGCAAAGAGCGGCAAAGTAAAGTGAAGTCAAACGTTGTGGGGCGCCCGATCGAAGCAGTCAAATCAGCGTTTGCTGCATTTTCATTTCGTTTTCTTTTACATTTCGTTTTGCATTTTTTCTCTTTTTTTATTATTTGTTTGCATTAAACTCTCAAATGGCTGACGCATTTGCGGTGACGTTGCGACAGCCGAGCAGCGGGCAGCGACGACGCTGCGATGCCAACCAAATGCAGACAGCGCGACACAGCTGGCTAAGGTGCTGCATGCTGTTGGCCATATTGTTGGCGGTGCCGGGTAAGTAATTGAATTTACAAAGACCAACAAACCAAATAGAAAAAAGCAAAATCGACAACACGTTTCGAAAAAGTGAAAATAAAAATTAAATAAAATGCGCACAAGTTTCTTACTAAACGCTTTGGTTTTTATGGCCTTTTGGCGTACAGCAAAAATCACTAAAAGCGACGCCGGTCGCGCTTTAATGAAAACCCAGCGGCAAATGCATAAAATTGCCGCTTATAAATATTGGAACATTTGAGTGTTTGTAAGATGGAATTTATGGCCGGAGTGGGCAGCGAGCGAGCAGCTGTTGCCAATTTCGCGAAATTGCAAAATTCGATATTGAAATTAATTTTTGGTATTGACTTTTATAGCGTGGCGGGGGGGGGAGGGGAAGGAACGCGCTGACCTAGTCGAAAGTAAGGTGTGAGGCAATATTTCAATTTGGTGTGTCACTGTTGCTGAGCAAAGCTTGCAACATGTTCGTTCAGTATTGAATAGAATATTGGATTCCTTGTTCTGAATTTTATGTAAAGAGTGTTTTTTATGGAGTGTTGGAACTTTTCATAGGTTTAGACGGTCAATGCAGCTGTCAGCTATTAATGTTGGGTAGCCATTTATCAAGACAGATAATCATTTTGTCATAGAAAGAGTGAATGCTGCGCAGTGCCAGAAGAAATGCTTTCTTCCTCTTTTGCACATTTAAAGCTTCGGCAATAATCTTTTGGCTTAGCATTTAGTCTGAGGAAGTGGGTTTCGATTAGCCAGTATCCACTCAGAATTCTTGTGCGATGGGATATTTAGTACTTAAAATGATCCGAAAATCGGAGAACGATTTTAATTTTCAGTTCCAGAGGAAACAATACTAATATAGTATAATAGGCAGTATTTGCCTTATCAATCAGTTGCGACTTATGTACACTTAAGGCTCGAAATTTGTGTATAATTTAAATTCTATTTAAATGTTAAATCAATTTTATTTGAATATGTTTACAGTGCCTCCCAACACCAACCACCAACATATACTTTTTTTAATGCTGTTTTTCGAGTGCATTTTCTATGGCAATTGCAGCTGCTAATAACAATAAAAATTAATTGCCAAACTAATATGCAATAAATATGAAAGTTAGTCAAAACCGAACATGTGCGCTACATTAAAAAAATATTACAAATAATTTACATTAGAAAACAATTTAACTAAAATTAATAAGTTCCATTAACTTTGCACGCTTCAATTATTATCGTTTTTAAAATTAAGTTTTTGATTTAATATTTAACATAATAAGCTTATTAAACATTAATTTATTTATATATTTTAATACTTGTTGAAATTGTTTGGTTTTTAAATTAAAAGGTTTTTTTTTTCTTTTTTTAAAATTTATATTATTTTTTCTTAATCTTTTTATTTTATCTATAATTTTTTTCCTATTTCACTTATATTTTTTTTTTTTTTTTATTTTCTTATTTTGATATATCCTATTTTTACTCATATTTAAAATTTTGTTTTTTATATTTTTTTATATTTCCTATTTAATTTATTATCTTTATTTATACTTTGTTGAGTTATAATTTATGTTTTTTTTAATTAAATATCAATTTAAAATTTAAATTTGTAATTTAATATTTCCTCTTTTTTATTTTTATTTGTATATTTAGAATTTTTGATTTTATATTTGTTTTATATTTTAGATTTTTATTTTATTTTTTATACTTTTTTAATATAATCTTTTTTATTTTATTCAGAATTTTTATATTATATTTTTTATTTATAATTTATTTTATTATAATTTCTTATCTTAATTTCCCATTTTTTATTTATATTAACAGTTTATTATAATTTTTATATTTTATTATGTTTGTTGTTTTATATTTCCTATTTTTTTTTATATTTTATCTTATTATAATTTGTTGTTATCTAATTATATTTTTTATTTGATATTGTCTAGTTTTATTCATATTTTACATTTTATAACTTTATGTTTTACTTAACTTTAACTTTATGTTTTAAATTATTTATTATATTATTATTTGAATTATTTTTTAATTTTTTATTATAATCTTTTTATTTATAATTTATATTTGCTTTTTACTTATTTTTATTTGTTTGGTTTGGTGGAAAGCTCTAGAAAAAGTCACACTTCTCCAACAACTTCAGAAAATTCAAAGGGCAGCCTGTGTCATTATCTCAGGCGCTCTTAGAACTACCCCAACCTTAGCCTTAGAAGCTTTACTTCACCTCATCCCACTACACCTACATTGCAAAAAGTCGGCGGCAATTACAAGCCAAAGACTTCGTGCTTTCGGCCATTGGTCGGAATCAAATACGGGTCACAATAGGATACTCTCTCTTTAAGGACAAACTGGAGAACTCGATTACTCGAAGTTCTCCTGTACCATTCCAGATAGGAGCAGCTGGGAGAACAGCTCAACACCACTAACAGGTAGCTCATGTCAGGAGCTAAATGGAGCGGTCGTTGGTGGCGTCTTTTCGGACTCATTTGGTATAAACTACTCCTTTAGATTACCGGACCACTGTAGTGTGTTCCAGGCGAAAGTAACGGCCATTGAAGCCACCCTGAAGCTGATCAACGAGCGCAGCAGCTCAGTACGAGATGTTAGCATACTCTCTGACAGCCAAGCGGCAATCAGGGCCTTAGGGTCACAAGTCTTAACATCAAAAACAGTGATCAGCTGCCGCAGATCTCTCGACGAGATGGTTGAGCAGCTTAACCCATTAATGCCCACAGTTACATATACATACGTAACGGCAGCAACGATATTTTAAAATGTTATTTACAGGTTGCATGTACATGCCTATTCATGTTTATACCCCATATGACATTGAAAATAGTTTAGCGAATGCTGTAAAATTCAAATTAAGTCAGAAACTCTTTTGATTTCTTTGTGAGCACAAGTTTTGTAATGAGGTAAATTTGAAATTAGTAAAAATAGCGATATGGCGACACGCAAACGGTAAAAAAGATTTATAAGAATTTAGTGAGAGTATTTTGTGAAAAACTTGTTATGAAAAGTGATTCTTAAATATCTACAGTTTTATTAAAAAATGTTAAAATAAACGTTTAAGGCCCGTGGGCTTTTCTGAGCAGCATGCAATTGCACTGTTACGTATATGTAACTGTTGGCCATTCTCAGTACTTTTGTCTTTCTTGTCTAAGTTACACATACGTAACAGTGGGCTATTCTCAGTACTTTTTTAACGTAAGTACAAATGTAAACGTAAGATTTTCGTATGCTTAGATACGGATATTTGACACTGGATGAGGCCACTATATATTTGCAAGAGCTCGCAAGTGATGAGAAAGCAGATAATACAGTGGAAAAGTTGGCAATTGAGCCGCCTAGTGCCCATATTTTGAAATCTGAAGTGGATTCTGAGGAAGAAGATGGCGGTGGAGTGCCAAACAATTTGAGAGAGAACACGGTTAATGCAACCATGTGAGGTTATTGTGCGGCAATTGACAACAAATGGGGTTGAAACAGCAAGCTCTTCAAGACGTGATAAATAATTCCTTCGCAAACTTACATACAGATCTTATAGAGTCACCAAGTACTACACAGTGAACGTCTTTCGGGTCGCCCTCTTGTGGAGGAGCCATTTCACTGCCTATGTTTAAGAAGAAGAGCCATTGGAGTCTAGTGACGAACTTTTTTCGGCTACAATAGCAATATGTACACCAACTGTCAACATTCTTATTCAAAAAAACCTCGTTAAAGGCTGCTCAACGTACAAAAACTAGTCATGCTCAATATGCTACAACTTCTATTGCTTGTATTACATTTGATCACCATAATTCTGGATCAAGTACGTCCACAGTAGAAAAACCATTGGCAAAATGTATGAATGGAAAGTGTACCAAAGTAAAACGTACCTACAAACCTTGTAAACCTGTTATTTAGTGGCTCGAAGATGATGACATTAGGTGTCCGGAAATTTTTCCGGAGCCGAACTATTCTGATTGTAGTAATTTACATCCTCATCAGCTGTTGAGAAATTCTTCGACGACGAACTGATCCAGTTGTTGTGCGA
Source organism: Melieria omissa (assembly GCA_963971225.1). Taxonomy (NCBI): domain Eukaryota; kingdom Metazoa; phylum Arthropoda; class Insecta; order Diptera; family Ulidiidae; genus Melieria; species Melieria omissa. The sequence continues at coordinate 105,585,385 of OZ020267.1, read as the reverse complement.
TGAAAGTAATAGCTATGCTGTGTGTTGAGGTCACACAAACCCAAACATAACTGTTGAAGAGATGCGAGTTTTTATTGGCGCTCGTGGAAAGAAGTGGTGGTTTTGCATTTTTTCATGGCTCAATGACGTGTTAATGCAAAATGCGTGGATCTTGCATCGCAAAGGAGGAAGCAGTATGACGCAACTTGATTTCCGTACAGACATTATCGGACGCTACACACAACTCTTGGCACAATAAGACCACTCCAGAGCTTTTGTCGAACAACTGCGGCTTAGCCCGATTTCTCAAGCCGCTATGACTGCATTAGGCATTTTATTGTAGAACCAATAGATAAAAAGAGGTGCCGCTGCGCTGGAATGAATGTAAATGTGAAAATCGCATCCCACTTCTTTGTGCAAATAGTGTAATGTTGGTTTGTGCATCAAATGCTCCGAAAAGTACCATTATGCTACAAATCCATAATTTATTGTATCAACCGCATATGTATTTCATTCACCTTTACCTTCACAGTTCAATTTATACAAAGTTCTCATGTATTTTTAAGTACTAAGCTGTAAAAATGTCATTCAAACTAAAAAAATTTGTTCCACAAAAAAGTACTGGAAATAGCCAACTGTTACATATATGTAACGGCTTCCAGAGACCAATCCATACAAGGTACCAACAATTTTTTTTCTTATTTACGTTCTTGTGCATCATAAAGCATACGTCTCTAAATTGCAGGCCCCTAGCACTGCTAGATCGCTGTGGGCATTAATGGGTTAACATACACCTATTATGGGTCCCAGGTCACAGAAACAACCCGGGGAACTGTAGGGCGGAGAAATTGACCAGACTAGGCACAACCGAAGGCTTGGATGTCCCGCTAAGTACTTGCAAGCTGATGCTAGAGGAGGCTGTGACTTAAGCCGCCAACATCGCCTGGCGATGTTGAGAGAGGCAAGACAGCGCAACAAATCTGGCCAAAGATGGACTGGACGCGCACCAGAAGTCTGCTACATCTCAAAAGGGGCACGTTTAGGGCTGTTGTCGGGGTAATCACTGGACAGTGCATCCTCGGTGGCCACGCAAGAAGACTAGGGCTGGGCCATCTATCCAACGATTTTTGCCGTAGCTGCAGAGACATAGAAGAGGAAGAAACCATTCTACACTTCCTTTGTTTAATTTTTGTAGGTATCATAATTAATTTATTTTAATTTCCTATTATTTATTCCTATTAGTTTATATTTATAATAAATATACATTTATAATAAATATAGTTAAATAAATATTTAAAATTTTATAGTTCCTTTTATATTTATATTTTGTATTATTATAATTGTTTTAATAATGCTTTTAATTTGATATTCCATATTTTTATTTCTATTTTAACTTTTAACTTAAAATGTTACATTTCGTACACCATCAACATTCAATTTAGCGCTTCACGCATTTCTGCATGACCAGAAAATTGTTAACTAAATAGTTGTGGTTGAACAATTTTTAATAATTTTTCAAACCTATTCACTTTGCATACATAGTTGTGTGGCATTTCAATGACAAAAATGATTGCTAATTGAAAAACATAAAATTTTATTGTTAGCGAAACATAAAAGCAATAAAAATACCTTACATTCTCACTCATGTAAGTACACACAATGCCTAATTGTGTTGTGACGCTGATTGTGAACGAACTATCCAGTGTCATGGCAAATGAAAATGAGAATTGCAATTATATGAAGCGATTTTCAAGCGTTTGTCAAGCATTCAATACGCAAATTCAATTTGCTGAAAAGTCTTGTTACGATAAAATATTTGGTTAATGTTTTTGACTGTTATCGAGTGGCCAATGAGAGTAGTTTTGATTATCAGAAAATAATTGAAAATGCCCCTTTTTAGTTTGTTTTTGGTTTTTGTGCAAAACATACAAGTGTGAAGATTTGTCAGCGAATGCAAAACATTTGGGAAGAGTATTGTTGAGTATTGTGGAGTCGATTTGAAAACAGACTCATGTTGTCAGATTATGATTTAAATGTACTGTGTATTCGAACAAGTAGTGCACACTTAATAGAATCATGTTTGTTAATGCTTATATAAAAATATATTTAAGAACCTAAAAAAAGACAACATTTAATTCACAGTGCTTTGCAACTAAAGGCTTTAATGTTGTCGCTTTTTCATAGCATACTTTTAGGTCAATTCCTGTATTATTTGCAGACATTTGTGTGTCTTTCGCTCAACTGCAGCCAGTCAACTAATTTTCAGCCCCAATACCGAACCGCTTCCCAACATCACATAAACATTCAGAGATTTGCAAATAATACGCCCAAGATTTGCATTAATCCACAGTTGTGTTATTGCCTTTTCTCTCTTTATGCTTTTCCACCTTTAACCTTTCGCTTGCTTACTGTTAGTTACGCATTTGTGTATTTGCTGCGCTAAGTAAACAAAACCAAATTATGAACTCAATTCAAGTAACTGCAAAAATTTATTGGCGCAACAAAAAAAAAACAACAACAAAATCAGCACAAATAACAAACGAACAGCAACATTTTCACTTGCAATCAGTTACTATAAGTTGAAAATAAAGGAAAACAAAAACGCAAACAAATAAAAAAGCACAGCAGAACGAGCAAAACATGTTGCAAAGAAAATCAAATGATTTCGAATAGCAAAAGCTGAAGACAAAACAAAAAAAATACGCTGTAACACGCTACGAAACCAAAAAAAAAACAGTCTGCAAATACTGGCAACATTGTTGTTAGTGCTTTAGTTACAAGCACAGCAAACAGTAGAAAATAGAAAAAAAATTTGCAGAATAAATACAAAAAAGTAATAAGTAAGAAAAACTGTAATAATTGCAAGAAAATCTTATTTAATCCACCAGAACGCGACTTTGGCACGAAAAAATTATGAATTTCACTTCCACAGCAGCGCCGCTGTAATCACTGGTTGTTGTACTTATTGTTGGTTTTGTTCCTTGTTTTTGTATTTGTTGTTGTTGTGTTTATTTTTGTTATATCTGCAGTTACAATTGAGTTGTGCTCCGACTTTACACTGCACGTTTTCGCCATATTTACTGCTCATTTGATTTTCTTAATGCCATGTCAAAGCGTAATTTTTCAATACAAATTTTTTCTTTTTATATTTTGAATTTGTGTTTTTTAATTTGCTGAATTTTTTCAATATACGAAATTGTTTGCAAAGTTTTTTTAGCGTCGCAAAAACTTTTTCTTTACAAAAATTTTTTAAAGGTTTAGTTAGAATGAATCTTTATATTCATAGCAGTGCTCCAAACCAGTTATGAACCGAATTATGGTGCTTTTGGGTCTTTAAAATTAATCGAAAGTTTAAAAAATTGAATTTTAAAACATTTGAAACGAACCAAAACCAAACCATTATGGTTCCAATATCAGGCCGAATCAAATAGGTTCATGTGATCAATCAGTTATGTGTTTGAGTATTTTCTCCTCAGTCCAAACTTGGTTGAAGAATGAGCTCATGTCGGTTCAGGAACTGAATAAGTGGTTTGAAATAATCATGAACCATCATTGCACCTTATCACTTGGCAAATTTGTGTGGTTCAAATTAGAGCTTTTAGTGCTTTCGTATAGGTAGCAGCGACTGCGTGCTCACTGATTACACGCAAGTAGCACTTTGTGCTGTTTTGCTTTCGCCTCCTCGGTTGGGTCTTCCCTGCGTGGGAGAAGATACTTGGCCTTAAAGCCAACCCGCATCATCCAAATAGGACTTGGTGCGTTTCAGTCTTGTCTCAGACAGATCAGCTAGAGAGCTAATCAGACTGTTCCCCAAGGAATTTAGCCTTTTAAATACTAAGTCAGGGCAGAGGAAGTGTTCGAGTGTCTCACTCTCGTTGGTTTCCCTGCAGCTTCTGCAAAAGAGGTTGTGAGGGATTCCCAATCTCGCCGCGTGTAGGCCAATTGGCCAGTGACCCGTGATCACGGCCAGCCTAGAAACCATTCTACGAGAATTTAGCAGCAGATCATTGGTTCTGTGGGAGTTTTAGTGTGGCCAAATCTGTCGAGCCACTCTGCAGCTGGAAAGATTGCTCCACGTACTATCCGCTTTCCTCAGGAAATAATCCTTTAACTGTCTTAGCCTTGCACTTAAAGACGGTGCCACCCTTTCGGGCTGTGAGTCCATGGCAGATCCCACCTTTGCCAGGTCATCAGCTGACTCGTGTCCGCTGTTACCCGCGTGACCGGGTATCCAACAGATGGTAAGATCCACCCGGCCGCTCACCAACCCTAGCAACTCCTTACAGTCTCTGACTAGTTTGGAGTTGACTATAGGCTTGGTGAGTGCCTTAATGGCTGCTTGGCTGTCTCAAAAGATGTAAACATCCCTACCTCGGACTTCTCGCTGTAGGAGAATCCTGCAGGCTTCTCTTATTGCAAAGACTTCTGCTTGAAAGACACTGCATATATCTGGTAGGTGAAAGGCTTTTCCCACTACCAAATCCCTGGAGTAAATACCTGTCCCAACTCCACAGTCCACCTTTGAACCGTCTGTGTATAGGGAGGTACCTACGTTTGTAAACGAATATGCGTAACGCTCCCATTCCCTTCTGGAGGGGAAGAGCGTGGAAAACCTAACATCAAAGTCTGCACCTTTTCTGGTGTAGTCCGTATCCCCCCTTAGGTCTATCGGAACCTTCGTGAGGATGTTACTATGTCCGTGAGGTCTTTCCGCCCATTGAGATGATTCTCTCAGTCTCAATGTGCTCGAAGCGGCCGTCCGTGTTATAAAAGATTCAATCGGCAGCAGATGAAGAAGCGTGTTTAAAGCATCAGACGGGCAGGACCTCAAGGCCCCCGTAATCCACTGCACTGAGTCAATTGATGTTGTGGTTCTTCTTTAGCCCCGGCCACCACACCAGTGCTACGTACGTGAGAATTGGTCGAACTATCGCTGTGTAGGTCCAACGAACAATCTTCGGTTGTAGGCCCCATTTTTTACCGCTCGAAGCGGCCGTCCGTCTTATAAAAGATTCAATCGGCAGCAGATGAAGAAGCGTGTTTAAGGCGTCAGAAAGGCAGGACCTCAAGGCCCCCGTAATCCACTGCACTGAGTCTATTGATGTTGTGGTTCTTCTCTAGCGCCGGCCACCACACCAGTGCTCCGTACGTGAGAATTGGTCGAACTATCGCTGTGTAGGTCCAACAAACCATCTTCGGTTGTAGGCCCCATTTTTTACCGAAGAGTCTGCTGCACGAGTAGTACGCTACCAGTGCTTTCTTGGCCCTCTCTTGTATCCAATAGTACATGTTTCACTCTTTTGCTGAAATTGTAATTTTTATTGTGATGGAATTGTTGGAGGTTATAATTGAAACACTTAGGAGTACAAATGGCAATCTTTGCTGTGTGATGTTCTTAGGTTAGGTTAGGTTGGAGTGGCAGCCTTCAGTGTGAAAAAGCTCACGTAGGCACAACTATTGGCCCGTTGTGATACCACAGTGGATGTTCTTAAATAGAGCTAAAATTTATTTCAAAAATACTTTTAGTCTGGCTCTCATATAGTTAATAAAAATCGCGGTTAATATCCTTCAGAAAGCCATGCTTTAACGTAATGAAAGACAGCAATAGAAATGTGGAGATTCTTGGACATTCTAGTTTTAAGTACCATTGAACAGTTGACTAATTCAATTATCTAATTTTTTATCTAATTTTTCAAATAATTATGTGGAATTTTGTTTCTTTATTTTCCGGTCATCATCCATTTTTTTTTCTCATCACTGAACCATTGCCAGCGCCCAGATCGCAGTCCATTCTCAAGACTTGTTTTCCAGATCATAAACTTGAAAACCATACTTAAGTCTCGCTCCTTCTGTGCTTCTGCAACAAATCTGTACTTTATTAAATATATATATTTCCTAGATGAATATATCTTTTAAACATTTTAATGCTGACCGCTTCAAAATGAAGCAAAATCATGTTTGTGTAGTTAATGACATTTTCAAAGAAAAATACGCAACTTTCAAAAAGAAATCGCGTAAAGTGATTGAAAAGTTGTGCAGAGAATTTATGATTTTATTTATTTTACAAACGATTGATTGTGCAACTGTTTTGCTTATTGCCCAACACCGACACTTCCAATGGCAACAGCCGTTAAAAGCTGCTAGTTGCCAGCTGAGAGCAAAATCAAACGGCGCACAAGTGACGCGTGTTTGGTGACTGTCGGATGAAAGCGGGCAAAGCTCGTAAGCGACAAACTGGAGTAGAAGTTGCGATGTTGAGTTGGGGATGATGAGCTGACGTTGTCGCGGAAGTGACACGGGAAACTTGAGTCGAAAAGGAAGGGAAAAAAGCAAGCGTGCTGCATTGCCTGGGGCTGAGTATGCAAGTGCGAGCGCGGTGACTTTGCTCATCGAATTGGAAATATTTGAAACTTGGAAGGGAAATGCATGGAAGGGAAATGCCATTAGGAAATGTTGAATTTGCATTAGCCAACGAAATGACTGTTGTTTACTTTAGGCGGCACAAGGTGTGGCCTCGATTAGGTCTTCGTTATTTTTGCAGCTATGTTGCGTGTTTGAAGTGATTGATTGAGGTGTGCAGAAAATTGTCAAATTGAGTTGAATACATTCGAGAATATTTTATAATTTCTTGTAATTATTTGTAAATATTTTTTGAGGCAATTTGCATTTAGTAGCAGATGAAAGTTGATTCGATTTGTGTGTCGTAAAGCGTAATTAAATTGCAAAAATAATCGATGTATGTGCACAAACGCGCTTTGGCAAATGATTTATGATGATTTATGTAATGTGCATAAATTACAAAGCAAACAAAATCCAAGATCATTGAACATTTGCAAAATTTGATACTAAAACTTTGAACTAAAATTCGAGCTGCCGGCCAAATGGCGCAAAGCACTAGAAATTTAATATTAATTAAAATCAAAATTTAAACACAAACATACATATTTGTACATGTGTGCAAGCATATTTATGTATTTATGAGTGTTGATATGTTCACATAACTCTGCTGACTAATGGCTTAAACTACGAGTTAGGCTTGTAGAAGAAATTTCTACAGACAAATAAGCATCAAATAACAGAAATTGGCTACGGAACAAAACACATTGCAATTCGAAATGTGTGTATGAGTGTGTGTGAGTGTAATTAATAACCTGACGAGCAAATATTTACGCAAACAATTGAGCGCACTTGCTGCTCAACGATATACGACACAATAGAACATTCAAGTAGCGCAACGCTCCATAAATTCGAGTGTAGAAAATGTGCGAAAAAAATACTTGTTTATTATAATAAGCGGAAATTTTAATTAATAACAGGCAATTAGTGAAATGTGCGCAGAAATATTGAGTGCACATTTATTATTTAATTATTTTGTATGTCAGCAACTTGTGCTGGTTGTAGGTGAAAATCATAAATTAAATTTTAGTAGCACAAATATTGCTGCACACAAATGTAAACTATTCAAATTTCATACATATATATTTGTGTGTGTATGTGTGCATAGTCAATGGGATTGCCATAAAATTTGTTTTGTAAAACACTCAGATTTCATTGGCAAATGTGGCCCAGATGAGCTGTGGATATCTTGCGTACGACCTGACCTGGTCTATAGAGATTTTAAAATGAAATCAGTAGATTCCATTACTGAATTGAATGTTTAGGCTCAGTTGATGGAACAATATTTCAACAATAATTTGTTTGTGGTCAAATGTCTCAATCTCGGTCTGGGGTCTAGAAATCCTAAAGTCAAATAAACAAGCGCTTTAACAGCCTTGTGACAGCAATATCGTCGCCTAAGAAAACGAATGTCGTATGTTCCATTAAGCTTCGTAGGACATACGAAATTTGTTTTCTCAGGCGACTATATGTCAACAAATATCTGTCCTGAAGGTTAAATGTCTTGAATACGATCTGGTCCGGTCTCTAGAGGTCATAAAGTCAAATCAAAAATACCCCTTTATCGTAATTGAACTTGTCTAGGCTCAGCTGTTACAACAATATGTCAACAACTAACTAGCCTGAAGGCCAAATGTCTTCAATCTGGTTTGGTCTGGTCTCTAGAGATGCTAAAATTCAATCAAAAATTGACATCAATCTCACTTTAAAATTTTTATGCTAATTTGTTAAAAAAATATGTCAACAAAAATCTGTCCTAACGATCAAATATGGTCTGGTCTTGTCTCTAAAGATCCTAAATTAAAAAAAAAAACCACAGTATGTCAACAATAATTTTTCCTGAAGATCAAATGTCTTGAATATGGTCTGGTCTGGTCTAGTCTCTAGAGATCCTAAAGTTAAATCAAAGAACAACATGTCTACGCTTAGTTGGGACAGCAATATAACAACAACTAACTATCCTGAAGACAAATGTCTTCAACCTGGTCTGCTTTGGTCTTTAGAGATCCTAAACTTAAATCAAAAACTCCCTTCGTTTAATATGTTTAGGCTCAGTTGGGACTCAATATGTCACAAATAAACTGTCCTGAAGTCTAAATGTCTTCAACCTGGTGTGGTCTGGTATCGAGAGATCCTAAACTTAAATTAAAAAATCCCTTTAATCATAATTTAACATATCTACTCTCAGTTTTTTTTTGTTTTTTTTTAACGAGCCAACGCGCAGTGGATACCCATATAAATGCGAGGCATTGCGCTGGTTCAGGAAGGTTATGAACCTTTCACCGGTTGAAAGGCGGATGGACGAACAAACGAAGGGACGTATAGACTTTTGGATTTAAAGATTTTTAGTTTTCATATTTTACTTACACATCTTTACTATTATTTGAGCCAGCAAGTTAAAAGGCGGACAGACGGACATGTGGGCCTTCTATCGAATAACTTACGTTCAGACGAACATATGAACTGAAGGACATTGTTATATCCATTCATAATTTTGTTTTCCATTTATTTTTTATATATTTTTTATACTTACGACACCCCTTTCTAAGTGCAAAAAATTTTCTCTAAATTAAAGTCTTCAGTTAAAAATTGTCTTATGAAACAAATATACGCACACATACGTTCACAGACAGCAATAGGGAAGTGTTTGTGGCCAACAAGTGCAATAGCAGCAAATTTCAATGCTTGACACCCACAACCTCTGTCACACACACACACATAACTATGTATGAATACAAACAGCCATTCATATGTGGCTGTGTGCGTGTTCGATACTACTTAGTCAGCGCCATGAAATTGCTGCGCTCTGCGTTCAAAAGCTTAAATCAAATTTCAACAAACATGGCAAAGGTAAACAAGACATGAAATCGTTTACATGTTACAGTTTGGGCCTGTGTTCGTGTTCATGTATGAGTGGGTCTGTGTGTGTTTATGTGTGTCTACACAATTTCGAAATCAAAGTCAGCAACAACGAAACGCAATAATCAGCAATTCATTTGACTTTACGATTGCCGAGAAATGCTGATTATGAGATTTCAATTTCATTTACACGCACACACTCGCCCACCCACACACACACACACACAACTCATACAACCACACATATACAAAATATATTATACAAACACTAAAGAGCCCACCCACACACACACACGTACAATTGCCATGCGGCATGCCAATGTTGGAAAATTTATTGAATTGTTATTATTGTTGTTGTTGCTTTTGTTGTTACTAAATGGAGCCATTGTTTCGTAGCAGCCGCATTCAAATCTCAAAGGCAGTCAACGACAGTTGTGCATTGCTCAACAAAAGGTGTTAATGCCGCAGCCGAGTAAGTTTGCCTTCGTTATGTATATCGCTGCCTGCTACGTGTGTGTGTGTGTGTGTGCTTGTGTGTTTTCAGCACACAGGTGAGCAAATTCTCCATTTATCATACATAAAGTGATACGTACACACATTCAAGTTTATATATGTGTGTCCGTGTGTGTGTGTGTGTTGATGTATGAGAATAGCGAAAGTGTCCGTGTTCGTGGTGAAAGTGCAGTGAGGTACCGCCACCGCAAGTTTATATGTGTGTGTGTGTGTTTTAGGTCGAAATGTTTTGTGTTTTGTTTGTTGTTGACTATGTTGTGGCCAACGATTGTTGTTAGTGTTCGGTGTAAGCATTTGGTGAATTTTCGCCTTTAATTAATTGTTTGCGCATAATTTATGCCGATTTGTTTTAGTGTAGCGACAGGCAATGCGGGAAATTGGAATGCTGGTCATTTGTTATTAATCTAAGCGACAGAACGACAGCGTAAATCAGTTGCGCAGTTAACGTTGCCAAGTTTTCATTTACAGGGTGAATTGCATGAATAAGAAAAAGCGAAATGTTTATAGTAAAAATACTTCAAAGTGGTCATCAAAAATTAATTTTTTACATTAGTAACTAATTTTTTATGAAAATATGTCAATGAAGAAGTGGCTTCTAGAGTTTATGCAGTTTTCGAATTTGCGAAGAAATAATTTTATTGATAAATTTTTTGCCTTCTTAAATGATCTTTGGTGCCATAACTTAATGACCGTTCAGCTTTTGAAGTTGGGTTGGACCTAACTCGATTTGTACTGAAAGCTCAAACAGAAAGTGATCAGGCCTGGTCAGCCTAAGCTCGAATTATATGGCGATCCCACGCAGAAATGGTTTTTCAGCAACGAGTAGATACAAAAGTTTGAAAGGGAGCCGAGAAAGCACTTCTAAAGAGAAAGCTAGACAGTTCGATTTCCGATTTTATGGAGAATATCTATGAATTTGTTGCCTACGAAAGTGATGTTTGGTGTCATATGCCAAACTGAATGAAAGTTCAGAATTTTGAGTTGGATTAGTCCTTAATCACATAGAAAGTGATCAGGTCTGGTCAGAATTTCTATAAAGATTACACACATAAACTGTTTTTCAGCAACGAGTGGGTGAAAAAGTTTGGAAGGGAGCCAAGAAATCACTTCTGAAGAGAAAATTCAGACAGTTCGGCCAGTAATTTTGTAGCCGTATCCTAATTAATATACTCGGCAATCAGAACTTTCATATAGAGTTGAAACCACTACGTGTATCCTTTTATTATTATTACTATTAGTGGGGATAGTGCGCCGCGACCTAATGATCTATTGTGCCCCCTTCATGGACTCACAGTTCATCTGTGAGCCCAACTACCGAGAGGAACTTTAGTATATCTCCTATACCTCTAGAGTACCAGTTCGGACCTCTGACGAGGTATTCCCCTAGGTGCTTCTTCGATCATGCATAAATACAGGGCATTCTCCTAGTATGTGCATTGCAGTTTCATTTTCCTGCGAACAGAACCTACAATGTCCGTTTGCACGGATTCCTAGTTTAGGGAGGTCATAATTCAACCTACAATGCCCTGTCATAATACTTGTAATGATTCTCAGGTTATTCTTTGATAAACTCATACACTCCTCGAATCTTTTCCTTCTATATGACCCGATAATCGCTTTGGAATGTTCCAGACCTGGTTGATTGTCCCAATATTTATTCCTGCTAATTATCTCGTCTTTCCTGGTTAGGATTGATAAAGGTCCCTTTCCCAGTCCACAAAAATGTTCTGGGCCGACGAATGGGGTTGAGGCGCCCCTTCTTGCAAGTTCGTCGGCCGCCTCGTTTCCTATTATACCTGCGTGGCCCGGAACCCAGAAGACCCATACCTGATTGTGCAGGCCTAACTCATCAAGCAGTTTCGAGGATACCTGGTATGAACTTAGTGCCCTGATTGCCGCTTGGCAATTAGACAGGATCGCTATTCTCCGATTCCGGTAGTTCCTCGCTAAGTTGTTGAAGTAAGCACATCTTTCAATAGCGTATATTTCCGCTTAAAATATGGTTGTGTGCTTACCCGTGGGTTCCGAGTATCTAGTCCTCGGCCCATATACACCAATCCCGGTACCTTCATCCGTAAGGGATCTATCCGTGTACCAGGTTATCATGTACTGGTTTATCAGATACGTTTCTGATATCCCTACCCAGTTCCTTTTGTTACTAAGTTGGGTTTTGAATCTCTTGATAAAACTGAACTTCGGTGTGATTGTGTCCCTCGGTATGCTATCTCTGGATACTGGTTCGTAAGAATATTAAGCTTCTTACGGCCCAAAAATCGTCCAGCCCCGATATTGTTTTCAGTCATCCGTAGGATAGCTCTCTTCGCCTGGGTTTGTATATGTATGTGAAGAGGTGTAAGTTAAAGCAGAACCTCCATCGATGCTGTTGGACACGTTCTCATAGCCCCAGTCATGCATAAACATGCTAATCTTTGGAGCTTGCTGAGCGCCTTGATAATGGACTGTTGATTGGTTTTCTGAGACATACGTTATCATAGGCCTCACGACCGCCGTGTAGATCCATCTCAGTATCCTTGGAGTGCAACCCCAACTTTTACCTGCTATGGATCTGCAGGTCATGAAGACTCTGACGGCCTTTCGCATCGTTTCTTCAATATGTCCTTTCCAGAGTAGTTTCCGATCGAGTATCACGCCTAGATATTTCACCTCCTTCTGGAATTCTATTCTTATGCCAGCAAAACAGATTGGTCTAAGAGCCTCAAGTTTATATCTCCTTGTAAAGGGTACTAAGGGTACTATGGTGTATCCTTTTACTTGATACCCCATTTCTGTCTGTCTTCTAAGTGAGCTCAGCCATTCGTTAGCCACTTGGTTTCTACAAAATTCACACTTAAATGTATTTTAAACGATATATGGGCTGATAAGTTTGGAAGGATATCGTGACACCATGACTCAAGGCACTAGTTAGAAAATTCACGTCGCGGACATAATCGACCTTGATAGACTTGCATCTGTATCCTTAAAAACATGTTCAATGGGAATTGTAGATCTTTAGATCTCTTTAGATTCTATTCAGAATTTAATTATTGAGCGTCAATTCAATTGTCTAACTTTTGGATTCAACTAAATTTCCAAATTAAATCAACAGTAAAATTTCGGCAACATATGAAAAATTTCATCAAACAGAAAACGAGTTTCATTCATATTATTTTATTATTTACATTTGCCAGCGCAAATACCTGAAATCGAACATATTGCAACATTTCACGCACACACACAAACACACAAAAAAAATCCAAATAACGTCATACTTGATAATACTGTCACATTGACTAAAGGTTTGCACAAAAATACTTCAACAATTTGCATAAAATAGCCAGCAAAGCAATGCGGTGAACTGCAATGAAGTGAAAATGGAAATCAAATCAAAATCAAAATCGAAAATTTCTCTTCATTGTTGTACAATGTACGAAATTAAATTTGAAATTTGTGCAAAATTGTTGCCGATTTGTTGGACAGCAACATGCAACTCCAACAAATAATCTGTACATGATGAATTTGGAAAATTTTAATTTTTTGTTATGCAGATTTAGTAGTGGTCGAGTGTGCGTGTGTGTGTGTGTGTGTGTATGAACAGCAAATATCATTAACTTTCGACATAAAAACGCGCACAAAGCAACAATGAAATTATTCAGCCAGCTGGCCACCCCTACCGTAATAGTGATATGCATGTGAGTGTCTATGTGTGTGTGTGAATACGAGCACATGAGTATATATGAGATGGTCACGTCGGCAGTTGAATGATTTGTATAATTAAATGCATTGAAATTGAATGCTAAACTGATAAAATGTCACCGACATGTCACACCAGAATGCCGCTTGTCCTCCTCGGGATCTACAAACGGTTCGGGCCCTGCCATCAGCAAACAACGGTCGCAATCATAGCAAAAACTGTGGCAGCATTTGACATGCGTGTACGTGAGCGTAAGCGCACTTTTAGGCGCTGTAGGCTGTCACATAGACGAATGGCTGTTGGCAGCGAGTAGACAGGCGTAGAAAGCCAGACGCTTTGCATCGCTTGACGCACACTTGGGCGTACGCAACAACAACAACGTTGGCATTTAAAGCAATAAACCTAACAGTTTGGTGTTTCGTGCGTCCATAAATAACCCAAAACAAACAAAAGCAACACTCACACACTCACATTATTCTTGAATTCTTTATTCTATATGTTATATTTTCGGTTTTATACTTCCTTATTGCTATTTTATATATTTTTTATTTGATCTAGTTTTCAGTTTTTCTGTGTTTCTATATTTCAATTTTCAATTTTTAATTCTTAAATTTTAATTTTTTGTCTAATTTTTAATTTTTAATCTTGATATTTTTTTTATTTTTTATTTATTGCTGTTTTCTTCTTTTACTTTCCATTTGGTATTTTGTATTTTCACTTTTATAATATTCGAATCCAATTTCCTTCTTTTATTTCTTACCTATGCTTATCTTCCATTTTTTTTGTACTAAAATAAAATGTTTAAACTTCAATTTTCTAAGTTCTATTTTTTATGTTCTATTTTTCAATTTTCTGTTATATTTATATTCTTTATATTCCATTTTTTAAGTTCTATTTTATTTTTTTTTCCATTTTCTGTTTTCTATCTTCTTTTTTAAAATTTCAAATATATTTTTTATTGTTTTAATTGTAATATATATTTTCAATTCTCTATTTTTTTTTTGTATTCTATGTTTTTTCTGTCATTTTGTATTTTCTGTTTTTCATTTTCTGTTTGTTATTTTCTATATTTTTCTTATTTTATTTTATTTTATTTTATTTTATTTTATTTTATTTTATTTTATTTTATTTTATTAAAATATTTTTAATTGTCTTTTATATAGTCGTCCTTTTTTCCGTCTTAAACGTCTCCTCCTATAAACAGACTCTTTGGCATTAACCAGTTAGTTCGATTTCTATGTGTAAATGAAAACATTTCCCAACACACACATACACACACACAGCTGCAGGATCCGTTGCTCGCTTTGACAACTCGGCATTAATTGCTGTGACACATGCAACAACAGATTTGTGGCCTTTGGCCCTTTTTGTTGTCGACGTTGCTATGCAGCACGGCCTGTCAAATCCGTAAGCATACATAATCAATATGCTCACACACACAAACACAAACAAAAGCAAACAAGCGATAGCATACACTTCGCTTCCTGTGGGCAATTTATATGCTGTGCGTGCGAGCGGTCTATGTTTGCCTTTGTATTTTGTAATGTTAAACGTTGATTGAATGTGAGTGTGTGTGTGTGTGTGTGTGCGTGTCCGTGTAGCGGCAACAAAAACATGCCAAAAACATCAGCACCAGCATTACTTGATAAGGATATAAAGCGTAAAGGATTTACGCTGTGCGAGAGAGAAAATGCTCGAAATCACTTAGAATCGCATTACAAAGCCATGGCGGCATCTGACTGCGGGCAATGTTGTTATTGTTATACGCGAAGTGTTTGTTGTTATTGTTGTTGTTGTTGAAGCTACATTACACAGCAGCACAGGCATTGCAGAAAGTATATGAAAGGGACTACAATAAATTAATGAATTTGATGCCTTATCAAATTTAGCCTCTTAACTCGCATAAGGCTCGAACTGCCACGTTGCGCATCTCTATTTGCACAATAAATTCCCCAAACAATCGCTTCAAGACGAAATCCTTTTCGCCCGCCTTGCCACCAAATGTTGCTACACTTGGCCGCTTTTGTTTCGTCGCACCAACCGGCCAGCGTTGGCGTCTTGTGCAAACCCAATATCCGTTGCTGAAAGACTTTTGTTCCGCGGTTGTTGTTCTTGTTGTTGTACGCACTTTGGCGCATTGGAGAGCGCGCAATTATTTGTTCTTATGGCAACGCAACACTGCCGCAGCGATAAACGATTTCAATCAGTCGCTCCCTGCTGCCGTTTTCCCTTTGTACGAGTACGTCTGTGTGCGTGAGTGTGTGATTTCTCGAATGATTATAACACATGCAGTCGGGTGTGTGTGTGTCGATGTCTTGTTCGTGTTCGTGTTGCTGCGGTTGGTTGGCTCTTCACGTTGTTGTTGTTGTGGTTGTTGTAAGATTAGGCCATTTCGATGCAGCCAGCATTATTTATTAGTGCGAATCAATTGAAATTTGATAAGGCGCACAGAACAACAACATCCGATATGGCGTTGTGCAAATGTTGGCGGCAGTAATGCGCTCGTAATGGAGTTATTGCTGCGAACCGTTGCGACGCTGGTGGATGGGGCGTTGGTGGATGGGTGGAGGTAATCCGATAAATTTCAAAACCAATTTGCAAGCGTGCCGGCCAAATTGTCCATTGCATATGTTGAGTGGAATTTTGATTGCTTGCTTTAGTGCCTGAAAGTATGCAGCAAATGCGTGCATTGCTTTAATCAATGATTTTTACGGCACATGCTTGTGACAATATCGAAGGCAATTAAGTTGACTATAAATTTGTGAAAACATTTTTATTAGTTGAGGAAATTAAGGAAAACACGATAATAAATTAGAATTAGTAGAGAGTGGGGAGAGAAAATAGAGAGAAAGTAGAGAGGGTAGCTTTGAACATATAAGAAGGGAGAAATAGCAAAATAGGCAAAACAAAAATGAGGGGACGAAAATTAAAGGGGGAAAAGTCATAAAAATGATAAAAGGGACATTAAGAAAAGTTTTCTAAATTTTTACTCAATGTCTGAAAAATTGAAAAAAAGTTAAATTAAAAAAAGTATGAAAAATGCATAAAACGGAGGAATAAGAAACAAACAAAAAATAAAAAGAAAAATAGAAAAAATAGTAATTAAAAAAAGTATGAAAAATACATGAAACGAAGGAATAAGAAACATCAAGAAGAACAAGAAACTAATGCACAGTTGATGAAAGTTTAATGAGTTAAAAAAATATAGAGGAGAATAATAGTAGGAAAAGGAATCATGAATTAAAAAAATTACACAAAACAAAAAATAAAAACTTGAATTTTAGTTAATATCAAAAAACAACAAGAACAAAAGAAATTGTGAATTTAAAAAAATTATACAAAGAAAGTTAATAGTGAATAAGAAAGAAAGGGCAACGAAAATTAACATCAAGATCAGGTCGTGTATCAAGAAGTTGAAGAATATGAAAGATCTCGTCGAAAAAAAAAACAAGGATAAAAAAAAGTGATGGAAAATCACAATAACAAGCAATAAAAAGCAACAACAACAAGTGATGTATGAAAATACTGAAGAATAGGAAAAATCTTAAAGAAATAGAAACAGAAATCAAATTGAAGAATAGGAAAGATCTCAAAGAAATATAAACAGAAATCAGTACAATAATGGGAAACCAAGAACAACAGTAAGCAAGGGGAACAAGTGATGTATTAGGAGTTTGAAAAATAGAAAAGAGTTTGAAGAAAAGGAAACAGGAATTAGTATAATTATGGAAAACCAAAAAGAGCAACAAACAATCAAACGAGTGGATCTGTGAGACTTTTTTGTTCGAGTTCGGATCTAAAAGAGAAAAATCAATGCTTTGGGTACAAAATAATAGAAAATAATAAACAAAAACAAATAATAAATAATGAAATAAAATAATGAAAAAATATAACTAAAAAATAATAAAATAAAATAATACAAAATACACATACAATATTACAAAAAAAAAAGTTAAAAATAGAAAAAAAAAAACATGAAGTGACTAAAGCAGTGCCAATTTGCCAATTTTTGTTCTTTTTAACAGAACAATTTGATGTCAACCTATAAATCACAAAAAAAAAATTGAATTTTAGTTTATCAAATTAGCTTCTGAACAGGTCATATCAGAATATGTTAACTTTTTCCAACAAAAAAATTAGGTAGTGTCTTTAAATAACACAAGACTGCATTCCTTTCTGCCGTAGAGACAAACTTCACTTACCATATGACAACATTTTCATATCTCTTATGAGTCCTCGATGAGGGAGCTGCGAAGTGGACAGCACAAAAACCAATAACAAATTAGCAACAACGTGTCCTAGCATAGCAGAGATTAGGGATGCAATAAAAAAGCTGAAGCTAAACAAAGCTGCGGGTGTAGACGGCATACAACCAAAGCTAATGCTTGCCGACCCCCAAATATCAGCTGAAATCCTCCATCCTCACATTTCTACTGCATGGGACAGGGAGAAGCTGTGTCCGTCATGGACAAAAAGCATCATTGTAAAGCTGCCGAAGAAGGGCGACTTGCAAGACTGCGGCAACTGGAGAGGAATAACCCTACTCAACACCATCTACAAGATAATAGCCACAATCATCATCTACCATCATTTGCTACCTCGGCTGCACAATCAAGGTGGACGGCGGAGCGGAAGAAAATTCCAACTGCAGACTGAGTAAAGCCAGGCCAGCGTTCGGACGGCTGCATTCAGTATGGGCAAGCTTGCAAATCTCCAGACGCACGAAGCTACGAATATTCAACGCATGTGTGAAGTCGATATTGTTTTACGGAAGCGAAACATGGCTAGTCTCGAATGCTATCACCCAGAAGCTACAAACTTTCGTCAACAAATGCCTGCGAATCATCTGAAGGATATTCTGGCCCACGACAATTAGTAACGACGCACTGTGGAAGATTAAAAATGAGGAACCCATTCTGAGCCAAATGAAGCGCAAAAAATGGAAATGGATGGGTCATACACTAACCTCCCGACAGCATGATGAGAATGGCACTGGACTGGAACCTGCAACCTACACGAACTAACCGCTGTCAATACCACATGGGACGGCGCAAAAAACAACAGCCCAGAATCGTGTACGATGGAAGAGTCTTGTTCCTTGAACTAGGAAAAAAAAAAGAGTCTAAAAAAAATTCTTAAAATCGAAATAATTTGTATTTTTTTCTTTATTTTGCAATTCAATCGAATTTGTCAAAATCATTGAACTCCAAAATGTCCCATCACCCCCCCCCACCCCGGACAATCGTTCACCCGAATAATGCACTAATGAAAAATGTAAATAAATAAAATGTAACATTTTCATTAACGCCTAAATGTATGCAAGCGCAAAGTTTTATAGTTGATTTACTTTGGAAAGCATTAAATCAATGCCCATGTTCCTCACTGCGTATTTTTTCAATTATTTGTTTCGGGTTTTTTTTGTCATTTTATTTTTTTTTTTGTATGCAAAGTTTACTTTCAATTTCATCAAACTAAATCACCGAAATTTGCTACACTTCCGCTACATTACCTGCACACGCCGGCGCGGCCAGTGGCCAATGTCGCACGTCATTTACTAGGAAGAGAAAAAAGCGCAAACAAAGAAAGAAGGGAAATAAATATAAAATCCGAAAATAAACGAAAAAATCAGGAATCATAAAATTTGTTAATGTTGTTGTTGTTGTTGTTGTGCCTTTTTTTATTTTCACAATAATTTTCAAATTTCCATTACATTAGTAAAACAAGCAAATTTCATGCCAACACGGCCGCACTTCGAACATTTTAGATAAAATGCCGAATTGGAAGAGGGAAAGTGAAATGAAAATAAATTTGTGTAAATTTTTTTCGCTCTGCTTCGGCAGCTACTAAAACAAAAACGGCCGAAATTGCGAAGGGAAAACAATATTTCTGGGTGCCAACTAATGCGCGCACTGATGCGGCGGACACGTAGTGGCAGCACATAAAATGTCGTGACGGCCAAACTGTGCACTGTGCACAAAAGAACAACAAAATAGAACGACAACAGTTTGCGAACATTTGACCCCGCGCGGCGGTGGAAGGAGACGGAAGCAGGGCGCAAAGTAAACTTTACGCAATTTCTTTGCGGGCAAATAAACACTTAAATATTTTCGATTTTTCCTTATTACTTTTCTTATTTGTTTGCTGTTTTTTTCTAATACGAAAATTTGCGTTTTATTCCACCCTTGCAACAGTTGTGGCATGGAGGTTGTTGTATTGGGTCATAAGTCAGAGTTTGCAAATTCAAGTGACAACAAATGTAAGAAACAACGAAACACTTCTTCAATCTAAGTTTGCATTTTTTGATTAAGTCTATTACGGAAATAATTGTGAGCTTAACAATTTTGTATGTCTAAAATACCCACGTTTCATTTTTTTGGAATCTACTATTGCGAATCTTCAATCATAGAGAACTTCATCTTCATAGCACAAACCTGACATTAAGCCTTTTCAGAAACTACTTTTGAGCTCCCTGCATCAAACAACAAGCCAGTCACTGAACTTTTCTGGAATCTACTACTGACCTGCCTGAATCATAGTTCAAGTCTGTATCCAAAAGTTTTTGGAAGCTACACTGAGCTCACTAAATCATAGCTCAAACCGGTCACTATATCTTTCTAGAATCTACCACTGAAATGTCTGAATCATAGCTTAAGCCAGTCACTAATTCTTATCGGAATCCACTACTGAGCTCCCGAAATCATAGCTTAAATCTGTCACTAGATCTTTTTGTAATCTAATACTGATCTGCCTTAATCATAGCTCAAACCAGTCCTTCTTCAATTCTTTACGGAATCTACTACTGACCTGCCTGAATCATAGCTCAAACATGTCGCTAATTCGTTTAGAAATCTACTACTAATCCCCCTGAATCACAACTCAAACCAGTCACTAATTCTTTTCGGATTTTACTACTGATCCCCGCGATTCGTAGCTCAAACCTGTCACCAAATGCTATTGGAATCCACTACGCATCCCCCTGAATCATAGCACAAACCAGTCACTGAACCTTTCTGGAATCTACTACTGACCTCCCTGAATCATAGCTCAAGTCTGTATCCAAAAGTTTTTCGAACCTACACTGAGCTCACTAAATCATAGCTCAAACCAGTCACCAATTCCTTTCGGAATCTACTACTGAGATCCCGAAATCATAGCACAAATCTGTCACTAAATCTTTTTGTAATCTACTACTGATCTGCCGTAATCATAGCTTAAACCAGTCTTTCTTCAATTCTTTACGGAATCTACTACTGACCTCCCTGAATCATAGCTCAAACCTGTCGCTATTTCTTTTAGGAATCTTCTACTGATCACCGCGAATCATAGCTCAATTCTGTCACCAAATGCTCTAGGAATCCACTACTCCTGCCCCTGTATCATAGCACAAACATGTCACCAAGCTTTATGCAATCTACCACTGATCCCCGCGAATCATAGCTTAAGTCTGTCACCAAATGCTTTGGAATCCACTACTGAGCGCCCTGAATCATAGCTTCAAACTTGTCATTGACGCCATCACCACCAACTACAACTTGGCACCGCTTCTGGCTAAAAACACGTTACCATTTATTTTTGTATTTGCCAGCATCGAAGCACCAACAACACGCTGCAGTCGGTGTCAAGTCAATTTGTTAACTTCGCGCAACGCGCCTTAACGTATGCTATACATTTTTCTTCACTTCAATGTTCTACACGTGTTTGCCATTTTTGGGCGCCATTTTGCTTTTTTGTTGCGTGGGTTTCTTCAGCTTTCAATAAATGTTAACAAATTATTGAAACTGTTGTTGCTGGAATTTTTATGTCATTGTTGTTATTGTTGTTGTGATTGCTATGCACACAAATGTGAAAACTCGCGCAGCAAATAAACCCAAAAAAACAACTAAACAAAAAAGTGCCAGAAAACAAAAAACAATAACAACTACAACTTATGTTGCTTTACAAAACTTGTGAGTTGCGCCAAGAGGCAACGAAACAAAAATCTAAAGAACAACAAATTTTCTGTTAGAAAATTTCAATTTTCTTAACACTGCCCGCAAAATTGCTGCCATTACGACGCACTGTTGTTGGTGTTGTTGTTGTTATTTGTATCAGTGTTGTTGTTGGTGTTGTTGTATTTGTTGCCAACAGCATTTGATCGCGAAAGTTAAGACTTTTTTTGTTGGCTGCTTTCGGGCATAAAAATTACTTGGGCGGTCCAATGCTTTCGTCCCCCAAATTTAACACATTGCGACGTTGCATAGTGCCAGCGCACATTTTGTACATTTCAGAGTGTTGCAGCAACAACAACAACAGCAAACATGAAACACAACAACCATAAGGCAACGCCAAAGCTCTCCAGTAAGCATTGAAGTGGCATAGGAATTCGCGTGATTTGTGAATTTGTGAATTTGTGCGTGAACGCGCTGTCCACGTTCGGCGTCGCTGCTATCGGCAGCAGCAGCAATCGATGCTAATTTTCTAATCCCCACCGTAGCAACTACAACTTAAAACACTCATACAGCCATAGATGCTGTGCCAAAGTTCTCGGAAAGCACACACACACACATACAAATACATTTATAAATCGCTCGCACACTGCGTACGTGTGTCAATGTGCATATTTTTCGTTGTCTTGCTTGGCCTCACAACACCACCCCCCCCCCCCCATCACCTTGCTCAAAAATCTTCTACTCCCCCGCCAATGCTGTTGCTGCCATTTTTCTGCTCTTCTATGCGTCGCTCCAGCCATTTCTGCATATTTGATCAGTTTGTGGCAGCAACAACAATGACACAAAATAATAACAACAACAATAAGAACAACTAGCAACAGCCGACTGCCAGTCATCAAGGGCAACGGCACAGATTTGTCGCGCGCGTCGATGAGTCGCAGCGAAAATTTGTTGAAGCGCAGCAAATTAAAATTCCACTTTGTTGCTTGGGAATTCAATTATTTTCAGTTTTTTTTTCTCTCTTCATCGTTCTGCCATTTTGCTCAGTGCGCGGCTAGCTGGCTGCCTGGCATCGATGCCGCTCATGTCAATATGTTGCTGCATGCTTTTGTGTGTGTGTGTGTGTGTGCTGCTGTGTGATTGCTTGCCATGGCGTGAATTAGTGTGATTTCGAGTGCTTGTTGTAGTTGGAAATTGCTGCCTTCTCGCTTTGTGTTTTTTCTCTCTACTTTCCTGTATGCTTCTTCTCTTGTGCAACACACACACACACACATATATATCTCGAAACAACACCGCCTCCTTCTTTGTAGTCGCCAAGCAGCACCAAAGATTGGTGTCAATACATTTTTCTTGCTGTTGCACGCAATTGCCACCACACATATTTTCTTAATTCTTTGCCACTTGTTTCGCGTTCACGTTCGCCTTTCGCACTTGTCGCGCCATTGTTTTCACACACAATTCTTCTTTTCCGTTGTTGCCTTTGCGAAGGCGCAAATTTCTGCATGCAGCCTCAAATGGAATTTAATTACATTGAAAGTTGCCAGGAGTGGGGCGACAGTATCGAAAAACCGAAACGTTGCATATTTGTAGGCGCTGCACAGAGATTTATTGCCAATTTTTCGACTTTCAGTATTTGGCATTTTCGGCGCATCGGCAGTGTTTCAATGTGCAATTTCAATTATTCCATGAAATTAGCGAAAGCACTCGTGCCGAACGTAAATGCAAGAATTTTTATGGAAATTATACGCATCGCACGCCGAAATGTATGCTAAACTATTTGTCAGCGGCGCTGTGATGAAGCGCTATTTGGCAAAGTGTGAGTTGATGCGTTGAGCTTTGGAAATAATAGAAAAATGTGCATTTCAAATGAGCTATAAAATTAAATTGAAATCATGGGAAGTTGCCTAAAAGTAGGCTTCAAAACATTTGTAGGGTCAGGAAAACCCTATAAAGGCGGAATTTCAATATGGCTCAGAGGATAAAGTATCCTCCAGTTAATGAAAAGGCCCATTGAAACTTGTTTACTATATATCAATGACCATGCCCACTTTTATACTTTACAAGTACAAGATTAATGTGAATATACTTAGGAATATCAGTTTGCAATAACAGCAACCACAACAAATCAGTTAATAACAACAACTACTCTGGTAGCAACAAAAACATTTAAGCTATTAGGTGTACAACTTTGCTTCCGCCGTTTTTTTCCAAAATTAAAAGCTTTAATGCGAAAAAGTGCTTACAGATGTATTATTCAAAGTATTGTCCGTCGCTAGCGACAACTTTCTCCCATCTTTCCGGCAATTTTCGGATCCCGGCTCGAAAAAAGGAGTCCTCTTTTGACGCTATCCATGAAGCAATCCATTTTTCCAATTCTTCGAAGGATTGAAAATGTTGATCTGCCAGGCCGTGTGCCATCGAACGGAATAGGTGGAAGTCAGAAGGGGCGACATCTGGGGAATACGGCGGGTGGGGCAAGACTTCCCATTTCAGCGTTTCCAGGTACTTTTTGACCACTTTTGCGACGTGAGGCCGAGCATTGTCGTGTTGGAGGATGACTTTGTCATGTCGCTCTTCCATTTTTAAAACGTTGAAACCACTCCCGACACGTTCTTTCACTCAGAGCAGCATCACCGTAAGTTTCTGAGAGCATTCGATGCGCTTCAGCTGCATTTTTTTTCGAATTGTAACAGAAAAGTAAAACTTCCCGCAAATGGCGAGAATTGGGCACATAAACGGACATTTTCGAGCGTGAATAATACGAAAACAAGAACAACTGTCACTGAAACGGCGATGACAATTCGTTAGGCACTGTCCACACTGACTTTAAAGGTATTACCATCTATGTATTTCAACCAGCCTCAGCCGGTACAGCCACCTATCGGAAAACGGCGGAAGCAAAGTTGTACACCTGATACCAACTACTACTCAGTGATTTAGTAACAACAACTCCTCAGCTAGCAACAAAAACAATGCAGCCATGGAAAACAACTTTCCAGCGATTTAGCAGCAACAACTTAGCTGCAAGAAGAACACCTCAGTTAGTAACTGAGGCTGGAAAGTCTGCAGAGATGCCAATTCAGTTATAAAGCAACAACAACAAATTAGCGATATAGCAACAACAGCATATCAGCGATATAGCAACAACAGCATATCAGTTATACAGCAAAAAACAACGTTTTCACTACTTAGTAGTAAAAACTCAGCTAGAAAGAACAACCACTCAGCGATTTAGTAACAACAACTCCTCAGGTAGCAACAGAGATATTGCAACTAGCAACAACAACAACAACAACTAAACTGCAAAGCAAACACCTCAGCTTGTAATTGAGGCTGTGTAAAAACAACAACAATTCAACAACAACAGATCAACAACAAAGCAACAAAGAGTATTCAGTTGTGCAACAACAACAATTCAGTTAAGCAAAAACAACTCCTTGGCTAGAAGCCAAAGATCCCCACCTAGAAAGAAAAAGAAGATCCACTTGAAGCAACAACTTAAGGATGAGGCAACAACAACAACAATTTAGCGGTGTAGCAAGCACAAAAATTAAGTTCGATACCAAAAACAACAACTCTAGATTGTAACAACAACTTCTCAGTTAGAAAGAACAAGAAGATCCACTTGAAGAAACAACTGAACGATGTGTCAACAACAAAAACAATTTAACCGTGTAGCAAGCATACAAATTAAGTTCGATACCAACAATAACAACTTTTGATTATAACAACAACTCCTCAGCTAGAAAGAACAAGAAGACCGATTTGAAGCAACAACTGAACAATGTGTCAACAATAACAACAATTCAGTTCAGCAACAATTCCGAAGTTAAGTACCAACAACACCAACTCAGATTTGTAGCAACAACAACAACGAAGCTAGAAAAAAATTAATATTTGAAGAAACAAGAAAAAAATGTAAAAAGAAAAAAAATTTAGTTCTGCACTAACAACAACAACTCAGAATTATAACAACAACAAGAACTCAGCTCGATAAAAAGAAGACAGATTCAAAGCAACAAGCAATTATTTAGCAAGAACAAAAATTTAGCTTTGTACTAACAACAACAACAACTGAAAAACAAATAAATAAAGATTTGAAGCAATAGGAACAAAATTTAGCAAGAACACAAATTTAGTTCTACACATACAACAACAAATTAGATTTTTAGCAACAACAACAACTCAGGTAGATAGAAGAAAAATTCACATTTTTAGCAAGAAGAATAAAATGTGAAAGAAACAAAAAAATTGCCTCTGTACTAACAACAACAACTCAGATTTGTAGCTACAGCAATAAATCAGCTAGAAAGAAGAGACAGATTAAAGCAACAAGAAATAATTTAGCAAGAACAAAAACTTAGCTTTGTACTAACAACCACTCAGATTTGTAGTAAAAACAACAACTCAGGTGGAAAGAAAAAAATGTAGATTTGAAATTAGAAAAAAAATTCAGCAAGAATTTAACTTTGTACTAACAACAACAACTCAGATTTGTAACAACAAAATCAACTCAGGCAGAAAAAGAAAAACATAGATTTGCAACAAAAAAACACATTTCAACCGATTTAAACCAGAAAAATTTAGCAAGAAACAAATTTAGCTTTGTACCTACTTACAACAACAACTCAATTTTGTAGCAAAAAAACTAACTCAGGAAGAAAGAGGAAAATACCGATTTGAAAAAATAAACAAAATAACAACAACTCAGAATTATAGCAACAAAAACAACTTACCTAGAAAGAAGGAAAACCAGATTTGAAGCAAAAGAATCAATTGTGGAAAAACCAAAAAAATTTTCTCGGTATTAACAACAACAGATTTGTAGAAACAACAACAACTCAGCTTAAAAAAACAACAACAACGCAAACAGTCATCGTATTTAAACACAACACCTGCAACAACCATGGCAACAGCAACCAATGGGACTAGCTACAACAACAATAACAACTACTATGTATAACTAACGACAAGAAAAGCAACAACAAACATAACTAACACTACCAACAAAAACAATAATACTTCTAACAGCAACAGAAAGCATAACTAAAGACAACAGCAGCAACAAAACACCGTGCAACAAAATAATTTAATGATAAACGACCTAAGCAAATTGTTTTATTACATTTAGTACGAACCAGCAAAGCCAAAGCTCTGCATATATATTTTCATATTTTTGTTTCAAGTGAAAAACAAAATAAAAATAATAAAAAAAGCCAGAAAGACCGCAGCAGCAATGGAAGAATTGAAAAATATCTGAAGCTTGCAAGCAAACATGCGACATGCATCATGCAGCAAAACCATAAACGGGCACTTGTGAGGCTGCCATGTTGCGTGTGCCGAGTGTGCCGAGAGCTGTGTGTGACAGCAACAGTAGCAACAACAACAACTGCAACAGTAATGGGAGCAGCTGCAATAAGGAGTGGCAACAACAATACGGTCAACGTCTTATGGTTGTGCAAAGCAACAGCGGCAGCATGAAAAATGAGTCAAGTTTTCAATGCATGCCGGATGCATTCATTACCGCTGGAACCATCGCGCTGCACGGGCACACTAACTCACACTCACACATGCACATGCACCGCAAACAGACAGACACACGCAGCGCCAGACAAACGAAAGTGCATGTGGCTGGTGTCTGTGTGTGTGTGTGTGTGTGTCGGCTTTTGAGTGGATTATGAATGGGAGTTTTTAGCGTGTGACGTAATGTATAAATATTACACTCACACACTCACACCGACTCGCACGCACACACACACATGCAAACAAAAATATGTGGTGAAAAAAAGAGAGAGCGGCATCACTTAAAAAACTCCACTTCCTGCTGCTTTTTAGTTAGTAGCTCGTCTTACAAATACCACAAAAACGCACACAAGCACACATACATCTACACATATACAGACAAACTTACTAACACACATTCATACATTCAAAAACAGTGTGGTGCAAATAAATGGCACACAAGCATTTCACTCATATGTGGTAGGTAGATATGTAAGTATTAGTGTATGTGTATATGTGTTTGTGTGTGTGTGTCAGTGTGTTGGTAAGCATGTCAGCGGCGCCAAAAGTAGATCAAAAAAAGGTTTATTTTTTCGCTTTTCCGTGCAGCTCCAATGTTTTCACTTACTGTGCGGCGTTGCTTTGCCGTTTCCTTTGGCATTTTCTTGCTACTTCTTTTACAGACACACACACTATCACATACATATATATACATATAAATTTTTGTGAAAAATCTATGCGTATTTTGTGGCAAATGTGGCGGTTAAGTGTGCGCGCACTAAAAGCAGCAACCAACGCAAAAAACAATAACAATAACTCCAACAACAATTGCCAAAGCAGCAGCAGCCACAGTGCAGTTGAAAATTTAGCGCATACGCTACGTTTGTGTTTATATGAGTGTGTGTGTGTGGCTGTGGCAGGCTTGTTACATATATCTTTCTCTATGTATGTATGTATGTATTTTTTTTGTTTATGTGTATATGTCAGAATGAATGTTATAGCATTATGACATGCTTAAATTTTTGAGGTGCATTAGCGTGAAGTGCTTTCGCAAAAGCACACCACTAGCAGCAGCAACAGCAACAACAACAATAATAATAACCGTAGCAAACATTGCATGAAAGTAAAGCGAGTGAACTACAATATTGTAGCATTGAAAAAAAGGGTTGGCAACTCTGCAAAAGAAAAAGTCTCAATTGATGCTTGCAGCCAGTGTTACTCAAAAATGTTTATAAATATTGCATACTTTTTGGAGATTTTTAGGCAATCAATGCATTTTTAAGAGTTGGAAAATGTATGAGATTTCTAAACTGTCGGTTTAAGTTTCTAGTTTCTGACGTTTAAGAGCTCAGATAATTGCATTTCTTGATTTCATAAACAAATATTTTTATTATTTATTTTTTTTATATATTTATTTACTTATTTTTTTCTTGTATTCATTTCTTTATTTCAAATTATTTACAATAATGTATATAAACAGATTTCTCGAAGAAAGAGATTTTTAGATTAAATAATGTTTGTAGCTTGTGAACGACAAAGCCGTACATTCACTTAGGGGTATTAATCTCCTTTGTCATCAACCTTTTTGAATGGAAAAGTTTAATTCTTACTACCTATTCAATTGGTAGATATAAGCAAGTTGTTTTTACTACGAAAGAAAAGAGTTTGTGTTTGGCTGTTTCGATTTATCAGGAAAAAGCACAAGGCTTTGCATGCCTTCGATATACATAAAAAGTTAAACGGATCTACTTACTAGTAGAGGAGGAGAAGCTTGGGTTTTCAAACTCGATATACCAAACGACCAGAGATAAACAGATCACCTTTCTCCCAGAGGGGGAGAAGCCTCATTTTTCTACGTCGATATACATAAAGAGCCTCGATTTTCCACCTCGATATGCGTAACAGATAAAGATAAAGAAATCTTCTTACTACTAAAGGCTTTCAAGGCTTTTCACATCGATTTTTTCACCTCGATATACATAAAAACCAGCACTGCGCTGTGCGGCTGATAAAAGCAAACAAATAAACAGTTAGACACGGCGCAGGAGCGACATCTGGAAGGGGAAGCGGACTGCAAAAACAGCGCACCAAATTGATCTAGCGAGGTCCCCAACCATTCTGCTGTAACCTTCTTACAACAGATGGCGCTACGAGCGGCGTTCCTGACGACGTTCCTGAGCGGCGTTAGATGGCACCATCACTTAGGACTACCTGCGGCAGGCCAATCACCTACCCTGGGAAAACAACACAACTGATTAACGTAACCAACTCAAGGCTGTCTTGTGAATGCCCTATGCTCCAGAGAGGTGTGAACACGGAACAAAAACAAAAATACATAACAACCAGAGTTAAACAGATTTTCTTACTACTCGATGGGGAGAAGCCTTGTTTTTCCTATTCGATAAACAAAACGATCAGAGATTAATAAATCTTCTTAAGTACTACAGGGGGATAAAGCCTGTAAATTGAAAGAATATTGAATGTTTAGGGTGCAACAGGACCTTGCAGCACCTGCTGGGTACTATGACTCTTACTTTTCTTGAGGAATATTTTGTACAGGTAGAAGGAAAATGTGTACAGTCTCTGAGTTGAATCTTAGGCAACTTGTCATCACTGGACGCTGGGCGCCACTCGTCTCGTCCAGTGATGTCTACAAAAGCTGCAGAGATAAAGAAGAAGTAAAAAAAAAGATTGCCTCTGCCCGGCTCTGCAGGAATGCTGAATCTCTAATCAAGATTTTAGCCGGACCTGGAATTGTGGCTAAAACCTAAGATCTGCTCTTCTTTATCAAGAAATCGAACAGGTTTGTCTCAGATTTAAACTGTTGGTTAGCTTCAGAGAAATTTAAGAAGGGATTCACAATGGGCGCCTCTCGTCTCGTCCAATGATGTCTACAAAAGCTGCAGTGATAAAAAGAAGTAAAAGAAAAGATGCTGTGCCTCTGCACAGCTCTACAGGAACGTTGATTCTGTACCTTGTAGTCAAGATTTCTGAACTGGACGTGGCTGGAGTGGCTGAAATCTCAAATCTTCTTTCCTTTATTACGAAATCGAACAGGTTTGTCTTAGATTGTAACTGTTGGTTAGCTTCAGAGCCATTTAAGAAGGGATTCACAATGGGCGCCTCTCGTTTCGTCCAGTGATGTCTACAAAAGCTAAAGAAGAAGTAAAAGACAAGATTCTGTGCCTCTGCCCAGCTCTGCAGGAATGTTGAGTCTGTAGCCAAGATTCTTGATGGACCTGAAATTGCGACTCAAATCTGCTCTCTTTTCTTTATTAAGAAATCGAACAGATTTGTCTCAGATTGAAACTGTTGGTTAGCTTCAGAGCAATTTATGATTCACAATGGGCCAATTTAGCCTCCGAGTGAAGACTTTCCTACGCTACCTAATAATCCATGTTTGTTGTATAAATATTTACTAAAGATGACTTAAACTTACTAACAGAGAAAAGAATTCTAGTTCATCCCACCTTTTCTCAACATTTAACTTAATAACACAGATGGTGTTTCCTTGATCATAAGAGACCAGAAAGACGCTTTGATTGATTTTAAAGATGACAAGGCTTCCTACCTCAAAAAAAGAAGACAAGACTTTCTACTTAGAAGAAAGAAGCGCAACTCCTTTCCTGTGTTGCTATGTTTAGTTGTTAGCCATAACCAGTGGGAAAGAGCCTGTTTCTGCCATAAATTAATATAATTAACTAAATATAATAAAAAAAGTAAAAATATAATAAAAAATTTAAAATATAATAATTAATTAAAAATAGAATTAAATTCATTACTTAAACTAAAATGTTGGCTTCAAGCTTTTCTAAAAATGAACAAACATTTCACTATCTAAATCCAATAAGATGGATTTTTTTATTTGCATTCATACAACAATATTTCATTAGTCGAATATATACCTTTATATAGAAACTCAGTTGTCTTAGATCACATTGAGTTTGCACATGAATGATTAATTCTTCACATAGCACACACACAGTCAATATTACGTTTGATTTTTTGCAATTTCTTCCATCATTTGATCTTTCAAAGCATTTTCTCAAAATTGTCGAGAGCACAAAAATGAAGAGATATGTAATTAGTTTTTTGGTAAGCAGTGTCCAATTCGTATAAAATTGCTTTCTTCATCTTTCATTCAAATTATTTGTCAGCCTTAATTAAATGAAATCAAAATCTCTTTGAAATTCGAATTGGCAAAAAATCAAATTGAAATGCAGAAACGCAGGTGGCATTCAATATCATTGAGAATGAGTGCCAGTGACGAGAGCAATTGCCAAGTCAATGACTTAATTAATTGGGCTTAGAATTTCACACCATTTCAATAACAAAAACACGAATACGGACAATTCTTAACATGTGTTAGTGACGCGTGTTGGAGTGCAGGTTTTTGCATTCCTTTCGACAATCACAATGGGCATTAATAAAGTCTAACCACTTCATTAACAACAACAAAAATATATACCTATTAAAAAAAAGAAATCATAGGCAGCGTGACAACAAGCAAATAGAGGCAAAGAAGAAGACCAACCAATAAAAACAAAACAACAACAACAACAGAACAAACGACACGTAAATGACACCCAAGCAAAAAATCAGCGCACTTAATTAAAATTGTGCAGCAGACCATTACCGCATGCCGGCGCACAAAAGTATGCAAAGCATTTCGCACTCAAACGGCAAACAAACAAACCGAGTGCTGCAAAACGAACGAAACAACACGCCAAAAAAACAATACACACACACATACACATACATTTGTATATACAGTTACAAACAAGTGCCGGCAAGCGCGTAGAGCAAAGAGAAAAGTGGGCAAGCAGAGCGGAAGTGAGCACAGCTGGAAGCGGAAGGAAGCGCAAAAAGCGACCCGGCCAAACAAAGACAGGCCGAAATTAACACATTTCTTGTTGTTGTTGTTGAATTTCACTCGGCAGCTGAAGCAAATTGTTGGGGTTTTTTCCCGCATGCGTTTATCTGTGTGTGTGTGTGTGTGTTTGTACTGCACGGACAACTTAAAATCAAATTTTTATGTTTTCCTTCGCCTTCCCGCACCGAAGTTGGTGTCGTGTTGTATCTATAATTTTTGTTTTCCACAAATTGTTCGGCGGCCAGCAGAATTGCAATTGCATTGTTGCGGCAGCCAAGTGGCGACCAAGTTAAGCAGCATAAAAGCGAATGCCAGAAAGTAACAATAACAACAACAAAAACAACAACACCAACAGCAACATTGGCGCACCAAACTACAAAATTCAAAATTAAATGTTTGTAACAGACAGCCGACCAGCAGCGGCAGCAACAAAACAAATATTAACCAAAACAAAAAGCCAACAATCTCTACAACAACAACAACAACAATATCAACCCAAGACTAACCCGCATAAGGGCCCATATGCGGCCAAATCTAAACGGCAACTCTGCCAGCCAGCGCAGTGGTAAAAATAATAACAAAAGCAACAGCAGAGGACTGTAAAAAATAACAACAACAAATGGCGCAACAAAAAGTCAGTACAACCCATATACGTTAATAGCAAATACCAACGAACTTCGTGCCGTTTGCAGCTTTTGCCGCCCGTTCACGCCATCTCCCCACACATTCACATCGCTTTTTAGTGTCGCTAGCTTTTCGCTTCTTCTCTGCTCTTGTCATCAGCTGTGCTGTTTTTGTATTAGTTGTTAGTTGCAACATGTCCAACAATTGCTGGCCCAAACCGTAGCCATTGCCACCAACACTTGCACGTACGTTGTCGCCTTCGCCATCAGTACCAGACATCGCGTATTCGGGCACCAGGCAGCGTCAGTGCGATGAGCAGCAATTTCAAAAATTCCAAAAAAACGAAAAACCCGAAAAGACATCAACCAAAACAACTGTAAACAAAACAACAACAAACAAGTAAAAATCAAAAATTTCCAACAACAGAAAAACAGCAAAACTTTGCTGCTATGCGAAACAACAGCGAAACTGTTGTTGACGGCATTGTTGCGCTTGTGTGGGGCTATCTGAGTGTTGTTATTGTTTTTGTTGATGCTGTTGTTTTTGTTGTTATTGTTGCTGTTGTTGTTTTCGTCGCAAAAAGTAACCGAAATTTCAAATTTTTGCATCAAACGGCTTTCCAATTGCAATTCGGATCGGTCTGCCGGTCTGCCGTTCTGGCCATAGCTTCCCTAATATGTTTTTGCTATTAGAATTTCTTGCAGCTTTCGGCATTTTCTACAACTACATACATACACGAATAAACACATACATACAAATTGCTACATATGTATAACGTGAGCATTGCTTGGTTGGTGTTGGAAGGAAAATATGCCTTCACAATGGTCTTTAAATGATCGTTATTGAGAACCTTTCCAGGTAGATTTTTGAATTGAAAACTCTTCAGTAATACAATTTGCAAACCAAATGTGCACAGTGCGTGCAGTCAGGTCATAACTTTCCCAAAAATATCATTTTTTGAACGTCCCTCCAGTAGAGTTCAAGTTTTTTAATTGAAATATAAAGTTTGTGTTTTAATGTCATATTGAGAGAATTGTTCTACCCTTAGGCTTACTTTCTGGGTCAGAACTACGTATAAATACAGCAAGAAAAATTGCAATGAAATCCAAGTGAAGAGAAAAAGACTAGCACAGTGTTTCAGAAAAGGAAATATTCTTCACTTGTCTACTCATCATTTAACACTGAGCTGCAATGATGAGAATATCGGAAATAATAATGCAATTAAAATTTAATTACTTCCTTTTTCAACTCGAATATTAAGCAAAGGTATCTGGTTATTATCTATCGAACTACGGTTCTCTCCGATACGGTTTCTCTCCGATGCTTCGTTCTTTCTTGCTGTAGAAGCTCCTCTTGCATCAGTCAAACTGATGCTTAACCCATTTTTTACCGCTTTAAAGAGATGGCAACTTTGAAAAATTTTGAAAAAAAACAGTTTCTAGCGCATATTAAATATTTTTACATTATCGAAAAGCTACTTTCATTGGCTTTCAAACTGCGAACAACTATTTCTGAATTTTATGGTTTCACTCAGCGTAAAACTGGTATAAACAGGACAACCTTTTTGAAGGGTTTTAAAATTTTTTTTTTTTTAATACAAAATGAATTTTTGTTTTTAATAAAACACTTAATACTGCTTACCAAAAGAACAGAGTTGACATACAAATTATGAAACTTTCAGTTTTCTAAAGTTTTAAGCGTGCTCTAACTTAAAATATTTTGGTGTGTCCTTAAAAACACGGGAATCGCATTATATTCAACTTTCTCCTTGGTTGCAACTACTTTCGATGCGTAGTTAAAAAGAAACTGTAACTTAAACTTGAAAAATGTGTAATTTTCCGAATTTGGCTTTCGTATTTTGCCAGCGTGTCTTAACCCCTCTGTTACCTTAGGAAAAACTCGCACATTTGACCCTTTGGGTCATAAAATGACCCCGATTTATTTCTTTGTATTTTGTTCAAACAAGTTAAGACAATGTGATTTTACCAATTAGTTATTAACTTTTATTATCAAAAAGCGATTGTTTGGCCTTACTGGAGTCAAATATGTTGAACATGCAGTCCAGGTTCTTGGTTTTCTTCTCGGGCACTATAATTCTTGCGATTTCTTCAGAAGTTAAAACTATATTGCAACTAATATTTCGACAATTACATTATATATAACAGATTAATTATCTGTTATTACAGTCAGTTATTATTATCTGTTAATCGTTAATCGCCCAAAAATAAATGATTTCGTAAAAAAGCCTGTTCCCGTCACCCACAAAAAATTACTCAGTTTAGAAGTTTAATTTATTATAGTTTGCCAAAATATTATAGTTATACTAGATATTGACACCAATGAACCAATCAAAATTATGTTATCTATTAATTAACATTTTTCGATTTCCCGACGAAAAAAATTAATATATTCGGCTAACCCAGATTGCGCCCCATCGTTTCTTTTCACTGAGTATCTTTTTCTTTGGTGAAGGTACTGTTGAGGATAACTCACACTCACTCTATTATTGGGTTCCTTTCTTTTCACAAAATCAGAAGCCCAGGAAGTAACTTTTCCAATTCTTTATAGAATAAACGGTGTTATATTATTATTCCAGAGATTAATTTCATATCACAAATGCAATGGTGCCGGAAGGAATAATAGAGTTGCGAACTCCAACAACGAGTAAAGTGTTTGTTTGTTGCTGACACGAATATGTTCCAGAATTTTGATCTAGCTTGTTCACACTTCTTTTGGAATTCTTTAGAAATTTATAACTTCCTAGAAATCGTACGATATTTATATATATTGAAAGCTTCAATCAAAATTGTATAGCAGCAAAAATAAAGTTTTTGTACTATTAGGTTTCGATCCCTTGAAACTTAAAAGCTTTTGTACCGCTCATTGAGACGTTTGGGCGAAGCTACGCCCTTTATTAGATGACCTTTCCCTCTTCCCCCCTTTTCCTCTGTCGAAAAACATGACCCAATAGTAAGTTCGATCTGAGTGTCATTGATGTGCGACTTATAGTTCCGAAATTATATACAACATTTGGATGGTTAAAAGAATGCCACGCCTATTATTAAACGCCTGCAAAATATTTCCAGTGGAACAATATGTCTACATGGAGACACTGCACGAAATGGCAATGTTGTATGACCCATAATTTCGATTTTACTCCATGGTAAACAGGGTTGTTTAGCTAGCGCCACACCCTCTTACCAACACAAAACAAAACAAAAATGACAAAAACATTTATCCACGACACTTTGAAACCAAATCTAATAAAATACACATCGCATCGACCAATTTCTTGCGTTGAGTACTATGGGTCATAAAATGACCCTAAGGTCAAATTTGTATAGTTGCTCTTTTGTTGCAAATAAAATGAAATTCAGCGTACATTCAAATGGCATAAAATCAGTCACTGAGTCCAAAGGAAAACCATACTTCACCAGAAATAAGAAAGTTACGGCACTTGAAAGTTAATTTTTCATCAAAAATTACCCTAAGGTAACAGAAGTATTAAAAGTCACATCTGCTCCAGCCAAAAAAAAAAAATTTTTTTATTTTTTTGAAAGCAGAAATGGCATACGGACGCTCTAAATAGGCTGTGTCATGAAAATTTTCAAAATCGGTCCACGAGATCTAGGGGCGGTATATAATGGGTTAAGCAATTTTTCTTTAAAATAGCAAACGATTTGTGGTGTGAGGAACAGACCTGCAACATTTCCCAACAAACCTGACCAACTTTCAACCAGAAACGGACAAATCAGCTGCTCAACCTTAGTCGTCACTCGTCGAGAGTGCGGCTCTGAGGAGGAGGATGAGACCGTTCTCCACCTGCTGTGTCAATGTCCTTCTTTAGCCAGAAGAAGATTTAAATTCCTCGGCTCAGCTTTTTTTAATAGCCTAACTGGACTATCTCCTCTGAACGTCAGGGACATAGCCAGATTCATCATGGAATCTTCATAGTCCCAGGCGCGATAAGGGGGAGTCGCGCCACCCACTGTGGTATCACAATGAGCCGAGTTGTGCTTAAGTGAGCTATTCACATTGAAGGCTGCCACTCCAACCTAACCTAAACTAAATGCGTTTTTAATTGAATATTGGATATTTTATATACAAAAACCTGACAGTGAAGTAATAAACACAACTTCCAACTCAAATTGCACTACTTGCATTTGATAATCTAATATTATGTAGGTGTATCTAAGTATTATTTCACGTACTTCGGTGCGTATGAGTAACATATAATTATGTTCTCTATTGCATTACGTAATTTAATGCGCTTTTGAATGCGTCTTTTCAAAGTTCATCTCGCGAATCAAATATCTGCATTTGAGACTCAGTCACAGTTTTATCAATGACAGTGACAAAACAAAAAAACAAACCGAAACATTATAACTCTCTTTTTTAATGCCAACACAAATGCCATTTGCCACATGTATCTAAAACTTCATTCCCATATATGTATGTGTATGTGTAGCTGTTGGTTTGTGGTGCTCTTTCTCTATGTGTCTGCGTGTGTATAAAAATTGCATTTTTATTACAGTTGTTTGCATACAGCAACAACTTTAGACATTTCTCATTCAAGCATTACTGCACCGAAGACATGGAGAAACCGAAAAAGCATCAGCATAAGCAGCGGCCGCAGCAGCACAGACGCAGCAGCAACGACAGCAGCAATAACATTTATCTTTAGCGTTAGATCCATCAAGTTGGCATCACCATTAACCAAATGGCAACGCATTAGATTGTTTTACCATTTCGCCGTATGCGCTGCTTATGCCATTCCATCATGCGCTCTCCTTCTTCTGTCTTACACGTGCACACATAATGTGTTTTTGTTGTATTTATTTAGTTTTTTTTTTCAATTCTTTTTATTTCAATTTACTTTATTTTTGTTTGATTTTGCATTTTTGTTTGTGGCACTTTAGTTTTGTTGTTGCGTGTTCTATTTGTTGATGCCACAAATTCCCCGAGCATCAATTGTTTTTAAAGTGCTGCTTTACTATACTCTACTTGGTGGCAACACCAACAACAACATCAACAACAAGAGTATGATGCTGATGCTACAACAATGCCAGCTGGTGAGTGACGCACCAGCAATCGGCCCCCTTGGTGGCAACTAATGTTGAAAAAGTGCACAGACACGTGATACTGATATGCTGCATCATCATCATCATCGACATCAGCATCATCATCATCATCATTGGTATCAGCATTATCATAATCATCGTTGGGATCATCAGCATCGTGATGCTTGCAACATTGGGCACAAAGCAGTAAAAAGAGAACCAACAAATGAAAATTCTTTCAACTAAAGCTCAGAGAGGGGGGGTAGGAGAAGCGCGTCAGTTGAAACGAAACGTCCCGAGTATTGAGGTAGATTTGGGTAACATTAGAAATCTACAAGGATTCCCCTGCAGTTTACAATGCTGACGGAAAGTTTGTTTTCTTCAGCTGGTTGGGCTACGGTCGACATACCTCAATGCGTGCGAACTGCACTCGCAACGATTTTCTTGATACCTCTGCGCCGAGAGAGAGGAGACAAAGACAGAGACGTTGCCACCACCAGTCAGCGGCAACATTACGTATGCAAATCGTGTGCTCATGTGCTGGCGGCAGTGGCGCAAGAGGGCCACATCAAAATGCCTCAGCAAAAGGAATAAAATACAAAAATTGAAAAAAATAGAAAAACCCAAAATAAGAAAAAAAAGAACAGAAAAAAAGTAGAAAAACCAAAAAAATAAAAAGATAAAAAATACAAATAAAAAAATGCCCCCAAAAAAACTGTGAAAATAGTAAAATGGCAAGAATCGAAAATAAAAAATAAGAATAGCAAAAACCTCCTCACCAGAGCGGGAAAAGTGTGCAAATGAAAAAAAAAATAAAACATTCAGACAGACAGCAAGAAAAATTGATATTTAGAAAAGTAGCAGAAGTAACGCTTATCATTTGGGAGGGCAGCAACTTGCAAAACGACGCATTGTCCTGAGTGGGTGCGAGTGAAAAAGGCAGTGAAGAAAAATGTACCAAAAAATTAAATAAAAAAATATGTGTTGCTACTTTGGGTCTTGGGGCATCGACATTTACACAATGGTTTTGCGGAAATTTATCCATATCATAAGTTTTAGTCATTCAATGAACATTGTTCGTAGGTCATTTTTGTTAACATGGATTTTTTGTGAGAAGAGAAATTATGAATCGATTTTGTGTTAATACTTTTTGTATTGCTTAGTCAAGGATTTTCTATAGTTTCAACAATTGTAGGCAGAACTTGTAACATATTTTTGTTACTTGATTTGAATGTTGCAGTTCAGTGGTGATATTTGAAATGAACAGCTAATGATTTTGCATTATTTTGATAGTTCATTGCACTATTTTTTTATCTAAGTTATTTCAAATTTTTTTTATAACTCTTTTTGATTTCTTCGCAGGATTTTGGCAGGATGAAATTAAAATGAATTTAATTTAATTAAATTGAATTGAATCATTGAATTGAATTTAATTTAATTTAATTGAAGCATTGAATTGAGTTTAATTTAATTAAATTGAATTGAATTATTTAATTGAATTGAAATGAAATGAATTAAATTGAATTGAAATTAATTGAATTGAATTGAGTTGAACTGAATTGAATTTAATTGAATTTAATTAAACGGAATTGAATTGAATTGAATTGAATTGAATTGAATTGAATTGAATTGAATTGAATTGAATTGAATTGAATTGAATTGAATTGAATTGAATTGAATTGAATTGAATTGAATTGAATTGAATTGAATTGAATTGAATTGAATTGAATTGAATTGAATTGAATTGAATTGAATTGAATTGAATTGAATTGAATTGAATTGAATTGAATTGAATTGAATTGAATTGAATTGAATTGAATTGAATTGAATTGAATTGAATTGAATTGAATTGAATTGAATTGAATTGAATTGAAGTGAAGTGAAGTGAAGTGAATTGAATTGAATTGAATTGAATTGAATTGAATTGAATTGAATTGAATTGAATTGAATTGAATTGAATTGAATTGAATTGAATTGAATTGAAATGAATTGAATTGAATTGAATTGAATTGAATTGAATTGACTTGGATTGAACTAAATTGAATTTAATTTAAATGAAATGAATTGAATTTAGTTTTATTAAATTGATCTGTATTGAGTTGAGGTGAGTGCAGTTCAGTGAATTGAATTTAATGAAATTGAATGGAATTGATTTGATTTGAATTTAATTTTAATAAATTGAATTGAATTGAATTGAATTGAATTGAATTGAATTGAATTGAATTGAACTCAATTTTTAAACTCAGCAACTCATCTCAGTTCAACTCAACTCAACTCAACTTAATTCAAGAGTTGAGTTGAACTGAGATGAGTTGTTGAGTTTAAAAATTGAGTTGAGTTAAGTTGAATGAAGATGAGTATAGTTGAATTTAATTTAAATTGAGTCGATTTTAGTTGAGTTGAATTGAATTGATGTGAATTAAAATGATTTGAATTGGAATGTTGTATAGGGTGTTTTTTTAGAGGTTTGTTTTTCGAATAGAGATAAAACTGGCATTTTGTGGTCAAATCTGGCAACTCGAATGTCATTTATGTTCAGTTTGGTTTGCCATTTCATCATGAATAGGTTGACAAAAGAACAACGTTTGCAAATCGTGCAAATTTATTTCGAAAATAATGGTTCAGTTCGCGAAGTTTACCGCAAGCTCCGTCCATTTTATGGTGGACATAATCGTCCATCAGAGCAAAATCGGTCCATCCGTCGGTTAACCATGAGTCGTCGCCGCAGAGACGTCGAACAGTGCGCACCGAAGAAACAATTGCCGCTGTAGAGCAAAATGTTGAAGAGGACCCGAATGAATCGATTCGCCACCGTGCACAGCAATTGGAGCTCCATCAACTTAAAAATTGGACCTGTAGAATTGACTTTATTCGAGCCAGATGCGGCGGCCACATGCCCGAAATCATATTTAAACATTAATGGCATAAAATTATCCTTCCAATAAAGCCAAATTGATGGACATTAAAACGATTTTCTTGTGTTTTATTTCAATTCGAAGTTCTATACCTCTAAAAAAAACACCCTATATAATGTTTAAACATATTGAAATTGAATTAAATCGATTTAAATTGAATTGATTTGAGTTGAATCGAGTTGAGTTGAGTTGAGTTGAGCTGAAATGAAATGACAAATCCAATTTTTGAGTCCCGGTAATAATTTTTGCATAAAATATTACCAAATACCCCCTAAGATATAGTTGTCTCCTATACCGGTTTTAGTTCAATTTCAAAAATTCCATATCCTGTTCTACCATTCACCACCGATCCAACCGTGAACATACATAAGCAAAATTAGTCAACATGTAAATGTCCACGTAAACAGGAAATCATGCGATTTACGCTCTAAATCCAAAACTGAGGTGCATCACCTAAAATTATGCAATCAATAATTTAACAAGAAGTGCCAACAAATGTTTAAATAAATTTAAAAACTGGCAAACAACTTGACCAATGGCTCTGCTACAACAACAACCACAACAACAACATGGACAGCAACAGCAATGTCGATGACTCCTGTGTTACTGTCGATGTTGTCGCTATCACTAACGATACGCTACACTACGTTCTCAATATAAGCGCCGAGCTGACTTGTGCCGTAATTTATTTGACATATTTATGGGCGCATGGAAAGAAGCTGGCAAAAATATTCGCGCTACACACATACGTGTGTGTTTGGTAATGAAACGAGAGCAACACACTAGATTTTTGTGTTGGAAATTGTCCAACATTTGTTGATGTTGTGCCGATTGCACAACGACGAAAAACAACAACTAAATAAAAACAACAAATACGAAAAAACCATATTTCATGCCAGTGCTGCGCGTTGCTGCTGTGCAATTTTTACCTTATTGACATGGTAGCCGATAGAGAGTTGCACACATAAACAGATGCAAACATTCATACATACATACATACATGCACAAATGTTTGTATGTTTGTATGTGTGTGTTTGAAGTCAGCCGGAGCGGCACAATTGCAAAAATTTTTGAAAAGTTGAAAACTTAACAAGCTGATAGAATGCAGCAGCCATGCGCTGACATGTGTGCATGCGCGGCAAGAGGGACGAGGCGCCTGTAGGAGGGGCGCCAAAAAGATTGTCTAACAAATAAACAAGAATAATAAACAAGCAGCGTATCGATGGTTGAAATATTTTTAGGCTGCTTGGGTGCAAGCGTGAGGCTGGCAGCGGAATTTGTCAAAAAATGTCTCTTCAAATAAAAGCAAAAAAAAAACAACAAATAATCGCAAGTGATATGCACGAAGGAGAAACATGAAAGGAAAATGCATTTATTTCAAGATACAAATGCAGAAAAGCAATAAATCAAAAAAGTGCAAACGAGTGAACGAGCGCAAGAAAGAGCAACGAAATGGTAGGAAAGAAAAAAAGTAGAGAAGAAATAATGCCAAACCAGTGCATTGATGAAGGGGGAAAATATTTAAATTTATTAAAAAAATAAATAAGTATAAATAAAAAAGTTAACATTCTAAAAATAAATAAACCAAAAAATTTAACAACGTATCAAAAAAATATAACAAATAGCAAAAATTTCTAGAAAACAGCGAATTTTGATGCCATGAGAGCATAAACGACATATACCAAAAGTTGAAGCACACAAAATTGTTGGCAGTGTTTGCACAAACATATAGACAGACAATTCAATGCACGAATGCGCAAACAAACACATATATAGATATGCTTGCGTGTGTGTGTGTGTTGCCATTGATATGTGGCATGCAGTATGCAGTTGCAAGCCGTAGCGATAACAGCAAACAGACATCTATTTCTAACTCAACTCAAACTCTCGAGCTTGGCGGGCCGAATGCTAAGCAGCAGCGAATGTGGGGCGGAGAGGGGCTAGAGGCAGTCAGCGTACTGCGTGCAGCACACCGTAAACTGACAAACTATACGAAATCATCGAATCGGAAAAGCAAATAAAATTTGTATTATTTTCGCTGCTTATACATTTTGGCCATGTTTGCAATAACACGCAGCAATAGTAACAATAACACCAAAATGGCAACAGCCAAAGATACCAAAAACAAAACTTATTATTGAGAAATAAAATTCGCTTGAAAATTACCAAAAAAAACAAAAAATTTAAACAAAAATGTTGTCACGCACAGTAAAGATTTAAATTTATATTCAATTCAATTGATTAGATGCAAAATGTTCCCCCAAGGAAATGAAATATTATAGACGACCCATTCAAATGGTGATATATTCAATTGTGTTTATATACCTACTTGGAGAGAGACATACGAAATTTTATTAGGAACAAATTAAATAAAACAAAATAAAATTAGGAAATTTGTGTTAGGTTCAGGAACAAAAGTGAACACCAAAAATATAGAAAAACAAATTTTACTAAGAAGTAAATGACAAACCTACCAAACCAACCAAACTCTTGATAGGCATTTACTCAATACCTACTCCACTCAGAAGGATAAGTGTCGCTCCTTACGTTCACTTTCTGTTTTGTGCTAAGGAAAGATGAAGCAAACTGTCCGCCTGCAACAGATCAGGGAAAACATGGCCAAAGTATGACCTAACCAGGACGAAGCAGCTGCCTTGAACCACGTGGGGGGATTACCACAAGACTTACTGCAGTTCTTGCGGATCGTTGGCCGGTAGGAGAGCACGCACCCCGGTTGCAAAAACCCTTCAGTAATGATTGTCGCAGTTGTAGGAAAGAGGACCAGAGAGACACATCGATCCACGTGCTCGTACATGCCCGATAACTTCCTTCCCCGAAGACTTCAGTAAACTTCAACCATGAAGATCAGGAGGCGTTTAAACTTCCTGGATTTCACAACGTGGATCTCAAATACCAGTCAATAAAAAAACTAATCGGTGACACAAGAACGGCACATTATGTAGTTATTTTGTTAGTTAGCTATGACAGCAACCACTCAACCAATCAACCAATTCGTGACTAACAAAAAGGCGTCAAAAATATGTGGAGAAACTGGAGAAACTAAATTCTCCAGAAGTTGTAGAGGCAAAGAAGGGGTGGAGTCAACCATACAACCCCATATGAACCAACAGAGAGAACCATGTCGATACCTGAAATAAAGACATAAGTGGCTTACTATGCCGCCTTCTAGGTTCTGGATAGTTTGATTTCTAATACAAAGTCCCGAGGTATAACAATGGGTCAAATTAGCCTACGAGTATGTGTGCTCAAGTCAAGTCTAAGTCAAGTCAAGTCTAAGTCAAATCAAGTCCAACCTACTTTCCATTCCATGCACAAATTCTCACCCAGATCAGGAATAACCGAGAGAAACTTGATGATATAAAGGAACTGTAATTCTGCAGTTATGACAGTGATGCACATAGGGGTGGAGGGAGGTTGGGAGTCCAAACCCCTCCCCCAAACACAAAAATTCCTGGTACAAAATATGGTTCCGAGTTGTATTCGACTAAAAGTTGTACGCGTACATTTTGGCAAAAACAGGCCTTGAAATTAGGAACTGTTTGTGGTTTATTCGCTTAGACCAGGATTTTAAATCCTAAATAAAGACGCAAAAACGAGACGTAAGGCCTTAAATTGCGCAATCTTGGTGGCCAGTTAACATTCGAATTTCGTAAAATTATTCATTTTATCTCCTAAATTCCCTTCGTTATTGAAATAAAACAAGTTAGTTTTGAGCAGTTGACATCGAAATTTCGGGGATGATTCGGTCTCCAAAGTTAGTTTTGGCCAGTTGACATCAGAATTTTGGGAATGATTCGGTCACCAAAGTTAGTTTCGGCCAATTGACATCAAAATTTTAGGGATGATTCGGTGACCAAAGTTAGTTTTGGCCAGTTGACATCGGAATTTTGGGGATTATTAGGTCAC
The DNA here is from genome assembly GCA_963971225.1 of Melieria omissa. Classification (NCBI taxonomy): domain Eukaryota; kingdom Metazoa; phylum Arthropoda; class Insecta; order Diptera; family Ulidiidae; genus Melieria; species Melieria omissa. The sequence continues at coordinate 105,541,118 of OZ020267.1, read as the reverse complement.
CAAAGTCAGTTTTGGCCAGTTGACATTAAAGTTTCGAGGATGATTCGGTCACTAAAGTTAGTTTCGACCAGTTGACATCGGAATTTCGGGGATGATTCGGTCACCAAAGTAAGTTTTGGCCAGTTGACATCTGAGTTTTGGGAACGATTCGGTCACCAAAGTTAGTTTTGGCCAGTTGACGTCTGAGTTTTGGGAATGATTCGGTCACCAAAGTTAGTTTTGGCCAATTGACATCGGAATTTCAGGAATGATTCGGTCACCAAAGTAAGTTTTGGCCAATTGACATCGGAATTTCGGGGATAATTCGGTCACCAAAAGTTAGTTTTGGCCAATTGACATCTGAGTTTGGAGAATGATTCGGTCAACAAAGTTAGGTTTGACCAGTTGACAACTGAATTTTGGGGATAATGCTGTCACCAAAGTTAGTTTTGGCCAGTTAACAACGACATTTCGGAAATGATTTGACCATCAATGTCAGTTTTGGCCAGTTGACATCGGAATTTCGGCGATGATTCAGTCTGGAAATCCTTGCCCCAATAAATCGATTGTGTTTACGATGATGATACATTCTTCTTCGTCTTCATTAGTAAATAACAGCTATCAACTATAAATAAATAAAAACCAAAACTCAAATGAACTAAAGCTAAGACTAACGAAAAAGTTCCAATGCACATTTCATGCAAAAATCCTCCACAAACTAATTTTTGAAATATCACAGTGGCTACTTTTAAAAACCAGCAACCAGACAAAGGTGAAGACACACAGCTGAGCCCACCAACCTTCTACTACTTTACAACACAACCCAGCACATAGTGTGCCGCCGCTCTTCTTACACCCCACACCCGCAAACTACCAAACACTTAACGCCCACTAAATCCGACACCCTGAGGCGGCTTCGAACTTTGCAAATATGCAAAGATATTTACGCCAAACACCTGCCAGGCCAGGCGGAGTGGCAGCGACAAGAGCCAGTGGCCGCGGGGCTGCGACGAATGCAGTACCTGACACTTTTGTGTTGTGCAACCAGAAGCTTGCGGGCACACACACACACACACACACAGAAGCGCCGTCAACACTCGGCCCGTGGAAATGTGAATATCGAACGCATTTGATGTTGTTGTTGTTGTTGTTGTTTTTGAACGGCTTGTGACAGCAACAATGGTATGTTTGGGTGTGTGTGTGTTTGTTGTTGTTGTTGTTGAGCGTGCAAATTTGAACTTTGTAAAAGGCAAGAGGCAACATGAAACAGTAGAACCGCTTTGGTTAGAGTCGATCAGGTGCAGTGTGCAGCCGCTGCAAGAAGTGCAACAACACCAACGCAACTTGACACTGCAACATGGCGCTATGTCGATGTGTTTGGGTGTTTCTGTTTTTTTTTTGTGTGTTTGGTTGTTTGTTGTTACTGCCACCGCATACTTTTTGCTCACTTGAGCGGCTGCCAATCGATGTTGTGTGCCCGAAATTTGGTCAGCAATACTCGCTGTTGTTGTAAAAAATGTTTAAAAAAAACGTAATGAAATATTGTGAAATATTGAGCAATGTTGCATGCCTCATTGTAATACAATAGCGCTGTCAGCGTAAAAGTTGATGTGAAACCCCAGCGGCCCCTTTCTGTCAATGTTCGCTTTTACCTTGATGGGCAAACTTTTTGCGTTGTTGCAACAACAGCTGCAGCGCAATCTTCCTTATTGTTTACTGCTAACTTGCAACAAACCCAACAGCAGCAGCAGCAACAGCAGCAGCTGTTCCAAAAGCCGCTATGAAGCAACTAACGCAACTGCCAGCAGCCATTCAGCGTCCGCAATGTTGCCGATTGAACTTTTGGCCCAACGAAATTTGTTGTTGTACTAACTCTTTTGTATTGCTTTCATGTGGCCGTTGTCTGCTTCGCTGTCTATTTGTGTGATGTTATTGTTCTTGTTCTTGTTGCTGCTGTTACTGTTACTGATGTCTAATATTGCATCCGCCCACGACGGTGTGCAGCGTGGGTTTGTTACCCGTTCGCTGCGACAGGAATTTCAACCGGGCTACCTTTGTCTCAGCATTTATGTCTTATCGGCATTTTTGCTGCTGCAGGCGCGCCGTGTTGCACTAAATTCATTTCAGACACACGATGACCTCAATTCACAAGGTGTTGTATTACGTTGGGGCATAAGTAACCATAGCATTGTGGGCGGAGTATGGAAAGTAGTTTTGTGTTGCGTCAGTTTCATATAAAGTTGGGTTTGGTTGTTTTGCTTGGCAGGTGGCAGCATTGCGACCTTGAGATCTCTTGCACTCTGGTTTGACTAGGTGGATTGGAATAATTTGAAAATGGTTCAAACATGGACGACTATGTTCGAAATTGTAACATAAACTGTATTGAACACTGACCTCTTGTTTTGGCATTTAGAAGAGGATTACTGAGAAGGGGGTATGAAAGAAGAAGCGGCAGTTAATAAAGTTGTTGAATAAGAGTTTAAATAGTTGAAGAAGTTGGCACGAGAAAAAGAAAATCTATGATTTTTTAAAAGAGTTAGTTGGAAATTAGAGCCAAGAACATTTTCAGTAAACAGATGAGTAGAGTGATTGGAAGATTGGAATTGGTTCTTAATCAAAATGGGCTCTGAGGATGAATTTATTATTCTGTCATTACCTTCCTTTGTCATCAATGCCACCTAACAGTTAACAGTTAGGTTACTTTAACCCACAAGCAAGAATTGGAGCTCTCAAGTTTATACGACGATGAGTAATAGAAGTAATAAAAGTAGAAGATGTAGTAGTAGAGAAAATAGTAAAAGAAGTAAAAGTAGAAGAAGAAGTAGAAGCAGTAGAAAAAGTAGAAATAGAAGAAGTAGCAGAAGTAGTAGAAGTAGAAATAGTAGAAGTAGAAGAAGTAGAAGTGGTAGAGGTAACAGAAGTAGAAGTAGTAGTAGCAGAAGTAGTTGAAGAAGTAAAAGTTGAAGAAGAAGTGGTAGAAGTAGTAGAAGTAAAAATAGGGAGAAAAACAGAAAGAGAAAACGAAATCGAATTCGAAAGAGAGTGAGAATGAAAGGAGAAAGAGAAAGAGAATGAGAATGAGAATGAGAATGAGAAAGAGAAAGAGAAAGAGAAAGAGAAAGAAAAACAAACAGGGAAAGAAACAGAAAAAGATTAAGAGGTATAAGTAGTGGAAGTAGAAAGATAAGTAGAAGTAAAAGTAAAAGTAGAAGTAGAAGTAGATGTAGAAGTAGAAGTAGAAGTAGAAGTAGAAGTAGAAGTAGAAGTAGAAGTAGAGGTAGAAGTAGAAGTAGAAGTAGAAGTAGAAGTAGAAGTAGAAGTAGAAGTAGAAGTAGAAGTAGAAGTAGAAGTAGAAGTAGAAGTAGAAGTAGAAGTAGAAGTAGAAGTAGAAGTAGAAGTAGAAGTAGAAGTAGAAGTAGAAGTAGAAGTAGAAGTAGAAGTAGAAGTAGAAGTAGAAGTAGAAGTAGAAGTAGAAGTAGAAGTAGAAGTAGAAGTAGAAGTAGAAGTAGAAGTAGAAGTAGAAGTAGAAGTAGAAGTAGAAGTAGAAGTAGAAGTAGAAGTAGAAGTAGAAGTAGAAGTAGAAGTAGAAGTAGAAGTAGAAGTAGAAGTAGAAGTAGAAGTAGAAGTAGAAGTAGAAGTAGAAGTAGAAGTAGAAGTAGAAGTAGAAGTAGAAGTAGAAGTAGAAGTAGAAGTAGAAGTAGAAGTAGAAGTAGAAGTAGAAGTAGAAGTAGAAGTAGAAGTAGAAGTAGAAGTAGAAGTAGAAGTAGAAGTAGAAGTAGAAGTAGAAGTAGAAGTAGAAGTAGAAGTAGAAGTAGAAGTAGAAGTAGAAGTAGAAGTAGAAGTAGAAGTAGAAGTAGAAGTAGAAGTAGAAGTAGAAGTAGAAGTAGAAGTAGAAGTAGAAGTAGATGTAGAAGAAGAAGAAGAAATTGAAATTGAAATTAAAATTGAAATTGAAATTGAAATAGAAGTAGGAGAAGAAGTAGAAAAAGAAGTAAAAGAAGTAGTAGAAGAAGACGCAGAAATAGAAATAGAAGTGGTAGATGAAGTAGAAGAAGAAGTCATAAAAGTAACAAAAATAGTAGAAATAGTAGAAGAAATAGAAGAAATGGAAGTAATAGAAGTAGTAGAAGTTGAAATTTTGAATAGACGAAATTACTGAAAGGGTGAAGAAAGAGCTGGGCTGGAGTTATTTGAGCAACTCACGTGCACATGCAATAACAACTACAACAGCAATAATATCAACTAAGTATTCATAAAAATATTTGCGATTCGAACTCTATTAAATCCTCAGTGAAAATATTTGTATGAAGCGAAAACAACCTGCATACACACACATACATATGCACGTACAGGTATGAAGTTTCAACGAGCCATAAAACATGCAATTTTGGTGCACACACACACACACACTACGCAACTTATCGTAACGGAAATCCAATATTAATACATTGCACATGCAGCGCTGCATTGAAAAAATCTAGCAACGCCATAATAACTAAAATTAAACTAACAAAAAATAATAATAACGAAACAACAACAATAGGCAAAATCAAATTAAAATTAGACTGAATAGCAACCACAGCTACACTAACAACAACAAAAAACGGAAACAGGATAATGCAATGCAAATGCCATGTCAGCATGGCCACACTCACATTTACACACACACAGACACGCACAACCACAAAGGCGAATACGGAGGCAGCTGCACACATTTAATAAACATGGAAATTTGTTGTGCAAATTTCTGATGACGCAAAGTACACGCACACACACATACATATGTGAATGAACTTAAACATGACGCGACGTATTTTGCATAACAATTTTAGTTATGTTATTATTACCTCAAACAAAAACAAAAAATATGTGTATAAAAAAATATAAAATTGCAAAAAACCCCTCATAATGCAATAATATTGTATGTATGTGTTTTGCAAAAAATAAAATCAAAAACTCCGAAACAGTAAAATTGTCAAAAAGAATGATGCAAAAATTGCATCATACAACAATTTTTGTAAAACATGCCATGAACATTTGTTGCCTGTCATGTGGCCAAGTAGCAACTTATTGCTCGGCCCTCTAACCCTCACACCCCCACCCGTTGGTCATGGCACATGTTGGCATATTATGTCACTTGTGTGCTGGCTAATGTGTTTGGCCTCGTGTGAGTCGTCGGCTTGTCGGACGCTCTTTTACATTCGCTCATATCATTATGGAATTTCCGCTTCCGTTGGACAGACGTGTGCACACACACAAATATGTCTGCGTATATTATTGTATGAGTGTGTGAGAATGTGTGCTTGTAGTACAACTTGTTCGTTCTCGGTGCTCTGATGTCCAAATGCAAATTTGCAGTAACAACAACATTGCATTATTTACTATGCAAGTGTTTGTTGTTGTTGTTTTCTCAAATTTCTCTACGGTTTGCTTTTTTTGCATTATTTTTTTTTAATTTTGTTTTGCTTTTTTGTATGAATATGCAATTCTTACTGCCCTGGCACTGCGAACCAGTCATCAGTGGTCGTTTCTATTTGCCTACTGCAATTTCTGTAGCATAGTTGTAGGCGTTCCAAAGCTATCGAGACGGCTACCAGTTGCTCGTTGCTCTGCAACACTTCAATACGTCTGCGTTGCTTGTTTTTTAAATTTGTAATTCCCTTTTGCAGCTGTCGGTGGACAGCCATTTCGACTGCTGCATGTCTTTCTTTTCACACCGGAAATGAGCGAATTCATAGATTCTTGTAGACACAGTTTGTTCTACCACTTGACTGGCTCGCTTGCCTTCTTTCCGTCTGTCAACACTGCTAATGTACATAAAGTTATTTCATGGTAGACATTTTTTCTAGCCAACCAACTCGATTTTGTTGTTGCTACTGACTGTTATTGACTTGATTTGTGGTGCATTATGGTTTTGAAATTAATTCCGATTATTTGTTCAAGTTGCAAAATATGCATTGAAATCATTTGGTTCAATAAATTTCAAATGAATTCGCAAATAAATACTTGGAAAAACTAAATATTTGATTGCAACCAGACCTCAACTCTAATTAAACGCTTTTGTGTTCTCACAGAACACCTCAAATATCAATTTTCCAATGAATTATTTGAACAAAAGCACCAACTCAATAATTTTGGGTTTTTTGTTTAAACAAATTCTCTTTCCTATGTAAATATTCACATATGTTGTGGTATTAAATTTCTCAGACTAACAAATTTCCTTTTCTTTCTTTCTCAACGACAGCCACTAGACACCACCAACCCTTTTCCACACTTTGCTCTCGGCGTCAGAGCAACGCTTTAGCGTTCCATAGCTGAGCTCTATTTGCTCTATTTGGCCAGTTTTGTGTCTGAGTTGATATTCGTGCGGTTTTTACTTTTAATTAACATGCTACATAATAAATTCCTCTAACCAAAAATCTGGTTACACACTAAATTAAATTTCTTCCTATAGCACAGCTGGTTTTTCGAGCGCTTGCCACTTATCGCCCCCCACCACCGCACGCCCATCGCTGCAACCAACACACACAGACACCCACGTATATTGAATTATTGCCATTATGTGTGTTGTAGTCCTTTTTGTGTTTGCACTTCGGCTAGATTCGGTTGGCTGTTGGCACAGTGTTGCCGCACAAATTAGACGTCATTTTTAATTTGGCCTACGGTTAGTTGTGGGCCAACGTTAACAGTGGTGAGCACACAAGTAGAAAAAAAACTTTAAAACAAATTTAAAGTGTTTAAGGGGGGAAGTATGAAAATAAATTTCAAAAAATCGATTTTTTTTTTATTATCTTAATCGACAGGTATAAGCATTGAGAAATCAGTCAAAAAATTTCAAAAGCCTATTGTCAAAATTGTGGAAGTTGTGCCATTTGATATTGGTTGGCGCCGAAGCGGCTGAGCGCGACTGGCGGCAAGACGCAAACTTTAAACGGCGTTTTCTCAAAACCATGTTTTTCAAATTGGCGTGCATGATTACAAAAAAAGTTGTTGGCCGATTTCCTTCATCCAGCCCTTATTTTAAAGAGCATAAAAAACTGCACAGGATAGACTACAGGCGTAAAAAAAAAATTATTTTTTGACCATTTTTGACTCGAAAATTATTGCAAAAAAAGCCGTTTTTTCTTTGCAACACTGATTTTTATAGTTAATATTCGAATTTCGCAAAGATTGTAGTCTATCCGATAAAAAAAACCCTCTCGAGTAAAAAAATGTTTGGTTTTATGATTTCAGATGAAAATTGCGGCCAGAATCGTGTACGGCAACTTCAATGTCAGCGGCAACACGTCTTACGGGATCGACCATAAGTCATTCAATTTTTTTTTTTTTCATAATGTAAAAAATGTTTTTTTTTCCTTAAACATTGCTCTAAATATAAACGATATCAATTTTTATGTGCGCCATTTTATTTCTCCACAAATTGAATCGCAAAAAAGGACTTTTTTTTCGGCTCCGAGAGGTACTTCCCCCCTTAAGTTGTGGTTGTCGGGCATGAGGGCAACGACAGGGAAAACCTTAGCATATGAAATAAATTACATTTACGTTTTGAACTATGTGTCTGTGTGTGTGTGTGTGTAGGGGTGTGCGTGAGTGAAGGTTTGGGCATTAATTGGCTTAAGGATAAGCACAGTGATTTAATTATAATTATTGCATTAATTACTACAGATGCGGAGAGTTAATGACACGAGTCGAAAGTGCCAAAACGGTGATTAAAGCGTTGAGTAATTATTTGAGAGAATTTACACTGCACAACACAAAAAAAAATATCAAGGTTCTCACAACGGATTCTGGTAGAGGGGACAAAAAAAAATGTACGTGTATAGGCGTTTTGAAAGTTTACGTTTTTTTGGGGGTTCGATGTTTTCCCCATTTCGCGCATTTTTCTTGGTGAATTTGCATACTAAATCCATGTAACATCACATTCTAGGTATATGGTGTGTTCAGCAATTTGGTGCAAAACACTACGAAGAACATTTTTGTGAAGCATTTTAACCCTGTAGCTCCTATTTTTATGGGTCAATTTGACCCTTTTTTTCTAAAATGCCAAAAATGTCCTGTAAAACAGGACTTTTTAAGGACAAGATGTACCACAAAAATATTTGCCATACAATTTTACTATAGGTCTCTGAATACACCAAAGTTCAGAAATTAACTTTAATGCTAGAATTAAGCCAAAACTGAAAATGTGTTTAAGTGTTTATTTCGCATTTAATCAATATTAAAAAAAAATTAGATTTTGTTGTGCAGTGTTATTTGTGAACTGGCAGAATTGAAGTGAAAATTAGGGGTTTTTTAAAGCGAGTTTGTTAGGTAGTTTGATTAGCAATTAAAGCTTAAAGCAGCTTATTGAAGGGGCAGTTGATTCATTCTTACTCAGAAGTAATTCAAGAAACTATAAACATATAAGGAGTTGGAGAGGAGGGCGATCAATTGTTAATGAACCGTTCGTTTTGTGAATTAATCATTAAATTAATTAATGATCCAAGCAAACCTGCGTCGACTTTAAACAAGGCAAACGCATATGTGGACCTATGACTATGGATTCTTCTGTGCGTTAAAACAAGCAAGTAACACCTGAGGTATGGGTCCTCTTCTTCATTCATTCATTCATTTATTTATTTTAATTAATTTATTGATTTTTTATTTATTAATATATTTTTTATACATGTCATATATTCTACACGACCTCAGTTCTCACTTGCCTCGAAGAGATTCTTTTGATTGGACCAGATATCTCTTCTGCAGAATGCAAAGGCCAGTATGTTTAACCTACTTAGCCTTTATGAAGCCAATCGTATACAAACTCATTGGTTAGAAATACCTGAACTAAGGCATTCAAAAGCTACTGATGTGAAGTACTCGCAGTTGAACCCAAAACAGAAGTTGGTGGGAAAAGAAGAATTGATGTAGAAAGAATTGCTGCTATACAAGCAATCGTTATTACCTCAACTTTTCAACACATTTCAATTATGAGACACAAGTTGATGTCTAATTTGACACACAAATTTCCAATGCTGTCATTTGATATACCATTGCAGTGCTGGATTTAGTGCCGAGGTCAATCAAGAATCTATAATTAAACTTAATTACTCAATACTCCATCAACACAGTGATTAGTAAGAGTATCAGAAATAGTCCACATCGCCCTAATGAGACACATTTGAAGTAACTAAATATTTTCGGACAAACATAATCGAATGTCTAATATTAACTGTAAACGTTATACCAGCATTAGTCGACTTCAATCCACTACTAATTACCCACCTAATCCCTCAGCTAATTTGATATCACTACCAATTTATTGCCAATCTATCAGCCCAACCTAGTAATCATCTAAGCTCGAGATTCATTTTCACTGCGTCGCAATTAAGCACATAATCTTTACCCCCCCATCCCGCACCCCTCTGCAACCCACGCAGCGCCGCTCATCAACTTGATGGTGCAGCTCGCCACATCAACGGCAGTATTCATCCCAGCTAAATGTTGGCTAGTGATTTTAAGCTTTAATTAAATCGCATGCAATAATTTTGCGCCCTGCGCACGATTACGACCGAATTTAAGCCCCAATTTCAACACATCCATTGGCCAATAATTCCATTTTATGTGCAATTTCGAAAATCAATAATTCCTTCAACGCCAAGATGAAGAAGCTGTCAGCAACAGCAAATGGTAGCACGTTATTAGCCAATGCCAATCGGTAGAGTAATTTTTCATAGCATACATCGAGGCGACAGGCGCCCAGTCAGCCTCGCCAACAACGCACCATACACAAATTCATCATTTCCAAATCAAATAAATGCCTGAGCTCTATAAATCTCAATTCCATTATCAATACAATTTTCGTCTGTCGTTGCGTTATTGTCTTCGGCTGGCTAAGCGCACACAAATCAGTCGCCGGCGCTGTTGACAGTCAGTCGGACCAGTTAAGCGCAGCACTTTGGCGCATATCAGCGCAAGACAGCGCTCAACCAAATCCAAGTCAAGTCGCCTCCGTCGCGTTGGTACATTTTCATTTCGTCTGGTCTTTCAGTGCGCCATTTGTTGCCATATCAACGCGCTACGTCAAGTCGCAGCAACTAATTCTCACAGCCACTTGAGCGAAGCGCACCCAAGCTCCTTAACCGTGCAACCCTCGAACTGTGCCATTGGCGTCAATAAATTAAATGTGCAAAATGCGCGCTGACAGCTGCTATACGGAATTTCAGCTGTCGTTTGACAGCCATGCCACGGCAGTCGGCAGTTTGGGGTAATAACTTTCATTTAAAATCATTGAAATTTTAAAGTGTTTGTCTAACGAGACGCTGAGAGAAATCAGACCTTAAGTTTAGCTAAGTCAGAAGTGGAAACCCTTACCAGGCGGTTTGTGTCAAACACTCAAGGTTTGAGTCCCAAATCCTGGTGATTCTAAGGAAGGATTGCCGACTCAACTCAGACTTCTTCATTAACGGCAGAATGTATTTGCGGAAACCCTTACTAGGTAGTTCGTGTCAAAGACATAGGGTTTGAGTCCCAAATTCTGGTGACTCTAAGGAAGGATTACCGACTCAGGTAGGTAGGTAGGTAGCAGCGACTGCGTGCTCTCAGAGCACACTCCAGTAGCACTATGTGCCGTTTTGTTGTCGCCTCCTCGACTGGGTCTTCCCTGCGTGGGAGAAAATACTGGGCTCTAAAGCCAACCAGCATCGTCCAAATAGGACTTGATGCATTTTAGTCTTATTTCAGACAGATCAGCTAGAGAGCTAATCAGACTGTTCCCCAAGGAATTTAGTCTTTTAAATGCTATTACCGACTCAACTCAGACTTCTTCATTAACGGCAGAATATCTCTGCGGAAACCCTTACTAGGTAGTTTGTGTCAAAGACGTGAGGTTTGAGTCCCGAATTCCGGTGACTCTAAGGAAGGATTACCGACTCAACTCAGACTTCTTCATAAACGGCAGAGTGTCTCTGCGGAAACCCTTACTAGGTAGTTCGTGTCAAAGACGTAGGGTTTGAGTCCCGAATTCTGGTGACTCTAAGGAAGGATTACCGACTCAACTCAGACTTCTTCATTAACGGCAGAATGTCTCTGCGGAAACCCTTACTAGGTAGTTTGTGTCAAAGACGTGAGGTTTGAGTCCCGAATTCCGGTGACTCTAAGGAAGGATTACCGACTCAACTCAGACTTCTTCATAAATGGCAGAGTGTCTCTGCGGAAACCCTTACTAGGTAGTTCGTGTCAAAGACGTAGGGTTTGAGTCCCGAATTCTGGTGACTCTAAGGAAGGATTACCGACTCAACTCAGACTTCTTCATTAACGGCAGAATGTCTCTGCGGAAACCCTTACTAGGTAGTTTGTGTCAAAGACGTGAGGTTTGAGTCCCGAATTCCGGTGACTCTAATGCCCCGTTCTGACTATGTCATATATGGTGTCATTTGTAGTCAGGTAAATGAGAACGGGTTGTCATATGGTGTCATTTGCGTTTGCCTGCATGTATGACTACAATTTTCCAATACGAAACGAGAATCAAATGAGAACGATCGAATTTGTGTCGAACGAACGATTTGACTACGTTTGATGAGAAAACAAAAAATGTCAACATGCTGGCAAACTTTGTCATATGTATTTTTCGTCAGTTTTGCCGTGCAATGAGAACGCATTTGACGACATAGGACGAACATGACATATATGGCATTGTTTGTCGTCAGTGAATATGACACCATATATGACATAGTCAGAACGGAGCATAAGGAAGGATTACCGACTCAACTCAGACTTCTTCATAAACGGCAGAGTGTCTCTGCGGAAACCCTTACTAGGTAGTTTGTGTCAAACACTTAAGGTTTGGGTCCCAAATCCTGATGACTCTAAGAAACGAATGACGTCTCAACTCATATTTTTTTCGTAAACGACACAGCATCTCAGTGGAAACCCTTGCCAGTTGGTTTGTGTCAAACACTTAAGGTTTGAGTCCCAAATTCTGGCGACTCTGGTGTTCTGAAGTGATTTGAATCAACATGAACTTTGAATGAATCTGTTAATATAGCCCAGTGACACAATGCCTACTATGCCCGGAACTTTAATTAATAATTGTCTAAAAAGCGTCACCTATATCCGATTTAAAATGGACTTTAAAATGCATTTTATAAACGATTGCTTCAAGGATTTGGAAGTATTTGATGGTGGTCAAAGCTATCAAAATGCAATGAACCCAAGTCTTCTCAGAAGCGAACAATTTTTGTTTTTTTAATTTCTGTCAGACTTTTCGCTGTTCTTCTCTAGATTTTTTGCAATTCCGAATCTTGTGAGCTTCCTTCATAGCTAAGTGCTGTAATTACTCTGAATCCTTTTATAAGCCTATAATTCTAATAGTTCAATCAATCAATCATTCCTTGAAACTAAAGTAAGTCTGTCTTCTCTTCTGCCAGTTTTTAAAATACTAAAACTGTCTTCTCTCTTAAGTTGTACTCAGTTTCTACTCATTTCTACACTTCTTAAAATTTTTCCATAAAAAAAATGTGTTGCTCTATTCAGTGGCGCACTGAACAGGGGGTTTTTAGAGGTTCAAATCCCTTTCAAATATCTTTTCTTAGAAAACTTTTGTGAGACCAATACCTATGAATTGAAATGGTATTTTTCTCAAAAGTTGTGTACCAAAGACCTCCCAAATTGAAATCCTGTGTGCTCCACTGACTTTAGCTTTTCTGCCATCTCTTCGTTTCTATGCAAAGTCGACATAAAATATCAACAACCATGGCAAAAACTAGGCTTCGCTTTCAATATTTCAAAATTGTTTCTCTCTCCTACTTCTTGCTTCAATTCTCTTCCCATGTACACAACAATTTGCAGCATCATTTTGTACCAACGCCACTGCCTCAGATATTGGCCCCACCTTCCTCTAATCTTCCTTCCACAAATACACGCACACACACAAATTAATCTCCAATAGTCCGCTACATCTTCCTGCCTTTTCCATCACCAAACATCTATTTCGTCATCAAATTCTAACTTCTCACTCTGCCGCTCCAAATCCATTGCTTCCTTTTGCCTTTGCAACTCATACCAACTCCAATACATTCCACTCATTTCGATTCGGCTCCGGCTTTATCGTTGAGACCGATTCCCCTACGCCGCGACTCAGCAGCAGCTCATCAACCTTTTCTCGTACTTTCACGCTAATCCACCATTCACTCCCCTCGTCATCTACAAATTGTCAAAAAGCCCACCGAATCGCGCCGTTATTGATGATGTTGAGTGCTTGCAGACCGTCAACGACATTTGCCATGACGAATAAATTCTCCAAAATTTCAACGGACGACGATGGGAGAAAAATACGAAACCCCGAAATCCTTAATGTGATATTAACATTTCAACGGCATGATTAGCGTTGGTGTTTTACTTGTTGTTGTAGTTGTAGTTGTTGAAGTCGTTGTTATTGTCGCTGTCAAATTCATTTGGAATTGGTGCGGCTGCTGCTGGTTCTACTTTCTGTTCTGCTTCTTCTTATTCTGTTTCTTCTACTGTCGCCTAATATAATTCACACGATAGGCTGCTCGACAGTTGGATGGATTCGCGACAGCTGTCAGCTATGCGGTTGTTTTTGGGCACGTTTTACTATTGTTGTTGTTGTAGTTGCAAGTGTTGTTGTCATTGTTTACTGATAATTGCGGCTGTTCATGCTTTCGAAGCGCTCGAAATGATTTGATGGCCTAAGTTTAGGCGCATTGGCAGCGCTATCTGTCAGCGGGGCTCCACCGAGGAGAAAGTTCGGTGTTGTTGGATTAATTTTGGAAAATCTTTAAAGACTACTTAGTTCTTGGAATTTATTTTAAATGTTTTTCTTCCATCCTTCAATTTCTGGTCCCTAACCCTTGAAAAAATTACACTCAGCTTTAGTTTCTTTACATTCGCAGGTCCTTTCACCTGCCTTTTCAACTCAATTAGCACCACGTTTCTATAGCCTTGCTTCTATGCCAGTTACCATAGTACATTGTTGTTGTTTGACATCTTTTGTACCGTTGCCATTCGCGTAGCTGTCAGTGTTGCCACACCCTTTCGCAGTACGTTCACAAAAGCGCGCAACAGCACATTTCCGACTGCCTTAATGATTGAAATTAATTTGATTTAATTCGATTTAATTAATTTTCCACATTAAATGCCTGTAAACTGATTAAATGCAGCCAATTTGTGGTGTTGTCTTGGTGTGATTTTCGCAACAATGCTGTCAACCACACAATAACAACAACAACAACAATAGCAATAACAATAGCAGCACAAAAAAAATTCCCACTCTACTATTTTGCCTCTTTACCACATTTACCACGAAATTGGCCCACAGGTACGCATCGAGTTATTACTGTCCTTGTTGTCGCTGTCGTTATCCTTTAACGCAAATCAATGGATACAATTTTCAATTTTGCAATCGCACACCATTCATCTAAATTGCTCAATTCTCGCACACACAGCAAAGCGCAAAGCCGCCCAAAGCGCATTGAAACACGTTACGCGCAATTTATGTTCAACTCGGCCCACTGTGCCCAAAGCGGCCGACGGCCAATGCTTGAAGCGCTTTAAAATTAATTTTTCACTTTAACAGAAATTTTACACTATTGTTGCGTTACTATTTGCCACTTTAACCACTCAATTTGTGGGCGGATGCTTGCATTGTTGCTCGCCGGCGCGCGGCCGATTGACAGGATGGTGGCGGTGTTGGCGCTGGCGGCAGCATATGTTGATAGAAGTTTTCATTATGTGCAAATTACAATTGTTGAAATTTGCATTTCTCGCGCACGGCTTTTCCCACGCCATGTCGTGTGTACACTGCAGCATAAATTTGCGTGCCAGTGCAGCAGAGTAATTAATTTGAAATGCATTTCGCATGGCAGAGGGCCGAGTTTATCAGCGACTCGGTGATATATGAATTTCACCACCTTTTAATTAAAAATTGTAATAAATACATTTATGTACTTTATGCATGTTTATGGTAATTTTTCGAGTACAGTAATGAACAGAAAATAAAGCAAAGGACTTTTGAAATTTAATAAAAACGCTTTAAAGTTGGGTGCTTAGAAGGTGAGATGTCAGTAGTACAAAAACAGATTCGAATTCGTCAAGATGAGCGTAAAATGAATTTAAAAAATTACAAAATTCATATTTTTTTTCTAAAAGGATTCATTAAAAATTTGAAGTATCAAATTTTGTATATATTAAACTAATAAAGTTAGAAGGACGAAATTCAAGGATGTGGTTGGTTGGTTCAATCATCCAATTAGCGCGTTAGCGCCGTTTTGATACCACTATTCCCAGTAGGTACACTAGGGTATACTGTGTGATGTCTTCTGGACTATATATTTATATATCCATACATATCCTCTTTATCCAGTCCGAGGTAATGAAAGAGAGTAGCGAGTTTACACTACACTTTGCTATCTCTTCGAAATTCTGAAATGTCGGTTTTCCCAGCGTTTTCCATCTCCTTCTTGATGGCGCCGGGCAGTCGCAGAGGAAGTGGTATACGGTTTCATTGTCGTCAGGGTCTTCACAACTGGGACAGCTGGTATTGTATAGGATTCCCGGAAAGATGTGGTAGTGTACAAACTAGTCCTCAAAATATATTTTGTTAAAAAAGAAAACTTTCGAAAATTTCCATAGATATTCAAGGCTAAAATTTTAAAAGGACATTTTCAATACCTCTTCGTCCTTTTGTAGCAAAACATTACATTTTTTTAGATTCTAAGGATTTTTCTTTTTCATTTGTTAGCCATATTGTTATTCTACAATGAGCTCAATTTTTAAAATAATTTTTCGAAATAAACATGTCCTTGAAATTTCATAGTCCTCTTAAAAAAATCCTGACAATCCTGGCAGTTTTACTACATTTGGCCTCTAGTCTTGCAAGTTAGTTTTTTTCGCACGGTGTATCGAATTATACATATTTTACATATTTTAAAGGACCCTACTGCCATATTTTGATTCTGAAAGTTAAAAACCAAAAATTGAGTAAAAAGGCCATAAGTTTTTTCTTTCATTTGATACCCATATCTTTATTATTGCATGCACTCCAAAATTTAAATAAATTCTTTGAAATATTTACTCCCATGTCCTTGAAATTTGAAAGTCCTTTTAGAAGAACATGGAATAAGATAATGAAAAATTGAGTATACCAGGTTTCTATGAACGACTTCTAATTTTACGCTATTATAATTTTTGGGCTGAGTCTCTACAATCTCTTTATTGTGTTATACAACAAAACTGTTCAGGAGACAACCCGCTGCCCACTTTATATAACATAATTCAAGCAGATATTAATGACTAGTACCAAAACAATAAATACTTATACAATAAAGTAAGATATCACATAATCCAAAGACTTTTTGCTGGTATTAAAGCGGGTATTAAAGATTAGGTGAGGTTAGGTTGGAGTGGCAGTGGTTGGAGTGAAAAGCTCACTTAAGCACATCTTATGGCTGAGAACCAAGAAGATTCTGTTATGAACCTGGCTATATCCGTGATATTCAGAGGCCATAGCTCGGTTAGACTGGTAAAGAAAGCTGAGCCGAGAGACTTACAAAAGTCTTCTTCTGGCTGATGAAGGACACCGACACAACAGGTGGGGAACGGTCTCTTCCTCCTCCTCGGACCCGTATCCTCGACAGTAGTCGTTGGATTGCAGTCGCAGTCTTTCCGTATGCTTACCCATAAGACAGTGACCCGTGAGCACCGCGACCGTTGTGATTATTGAGTGACGGCTAAGGTTAAGCAGGTGGTTAGTACGTTTTATGTTATAGAAAGGTCAGCACCAAATACAGGATGACAGGGGCTTGCCACACTCTCATCGGGCATCACAATGGGCCTTTGGGGCCTCCGAGTGTACTTGCTGAGAACCAGCAAGCCGCCTGTCTTACCTAACCTAACCTATAGGAAGGTCAGGTTAGTCAAGAGATACTGCAAGTCTGTTCCTTAGACCACAGTTCATTCGCTACTCTTTGGTAGAATTGTCTGAGCATCAATTTAACCGATGCAATAGGAGCTCCCACTGGGAGGAAGGACGAGGCCTCAGCAGCTATGTGCCTGCTCTGGCTAGTTTGTCCGCCTCGCACCCAGAGTAGTGAGATGTTGGAGCGCCTAGCTAGGCTGTTCAAGGATTTTCGGCAGTCAAAGATCAACCTGGATGAAGTGGTCGCCCCGCGAGCGACTTGTTGGTTATCTAAGATTATGATTATCTAAGATTAGTAACTTATAAAAAAATTCAATTAAACAAACAACCAAGAAATTAATTCGTGCACTTGAGGGTTAAGATTTAAGATGCAATTGTCGTAGACGATCATAGATCATAGAAAACCCCTAAAAGTGGTTTTCTATGATCTATGATACGTTCAAGTCACGTTCATACATTTTTTTACAAGTTAAATAAATCGATTCTATTATTTGATGCTTTTTGTTACCTGAAAATTCATAGTCGCATGAAATTTTGCTTTCATTTAATGCTATTATTACCCACAACCTCTGGCACAAACACTAACATTGATCACAACATTCTTTAAAATATAATATGATTAATTATTTATATACTTAAAAATACCTTTCCATAACTTTTCATTGAAAAAATGCAAATAAAATAATTTATATTTATAACAAAAAATATTATAATAAATATTCAATTGTATTTAAATAACTAACCACACTGCTTTAAATTGAAATATTTGAATTATTGTGGCAGTTAACCAATTTGCAGCGTTGAGCATTGCAAAAATAAATGCCAAATAAAATGACACACAAAAAGGACCACAAAAAATACAAAAATCCCGGAAATGAACACAAGATTCTAGAAATCGAATTGAATAATTCAAAACGCCACATATGTTGCGCATAAAATGCTAAAAAATAAAAAACCAAAAAAAGCAAACAAAACGAAAAGACACAATAGAGGAACCAACTAGACAATTGGAGGCGAGCAACACAGCGCTGACACCGGAAATGTACTGCAGTGCTGCAACAAAAACAAAAACGAAACACAGAGCCAGCCAACCCAAACCAAATCAACACAACTCAGCCCAACCCAATCGACCAACTAACCAACCAACCAACAACCAAGATTGCAATGGACAACGCCGCAAAACTCATCTTTTATTTGCAACACGGTGATTACAAATGTGCAACAACAATAACAAAAATACTGCAAAAAACATAGTGAAAAACATTGTGTAGTTACAAAAATAAAATTGAGTTAAAAATAAAACGAAGACAAGAAAACAACAATTGAATGTAGCCAAAATGGCAGCGGCAGAAAAAAAATTGTGAAATTGAAGTGAGCCAGGAGAGTGAATGGGGATGAGATGAAGTGGGGATTTTTTAAATTGGTTACTCATGCATTTGACATGCTGCCCCAGGGAGTAGCACCAACACACATATAAACATATAAACAAACATATTTTGATATAACAACGCTGCGAGTGAGACATGCGGAGATGGGCACAAAACAGAAAACAAGCTCGGAAAAATCAGTCCGACACGTGAGTCAGCTGCACTGCCAGCAATGTTGCGTACAGCCGACCGATGTCGACTTGAGTCTGTGCCATTCTTACACACACACACACACGGATCTGTATATAGAGGGTTACATATCGGTTTTGTTGCATTGTGCTGTGCAACACACACATACACACAACAAATCAGTGGCCCAACTGAACTCAGTTCAATTTCACTGCATTTGGATGCAGCGGAAATTGTGTAGCCCGGTCAGCCTCAACCGTGCGCCCTTTGCCACATTTTATTTTACATATTTTATTTGTACACACGTACACAACGCAACAAGCATCAGTGTTCAGACCGCTTCAACTCATTTTCATTGATATGCAACGAGTTGTTCGTCCATTTGGAGTAGCGAGATACTCGATTCAGTTTGAGCGCTGCTTACATGTAAAATTTTGAATTTTTCCAAATTTCCCTCTTTTTTATAAATTTAAAATTTTTTTTAATTAATTAGATTTAATTTTTTTTATTTAATTTAATTTTATTTGATTTGATTTGATTTAATTTCCTTTTATTTTATTTTATTTTATTTCATTTCATTTCATTTCATTTCATTTCATTTAATTTTATTTTATTTTATTTTATTTTATTTTATTTTATTTTATTTTATTTTATTTTATTTTATTTTATTTTATTTTATTTTATTTTATTTTATTTTATTTTATTTTATTTTATTTTATTTTATTTTATTTTATTTTATTTTATTTTATTTTATTTTATTTTATTTTATTTTATTTTATTTTATTTTATTTTATTTTATTTTATTTTATTTTGTTTTATTTTATTTTATTTTATTTTATTTTATTTTATTTTATTTTATTTTATTTTATTTTGTTTTATTTTATTTTATTTTATTTTATTTTATTTTATTTTACTTTATTTTATTTTATTTTGTTTTATTTTGTTTTATTTTATTTTATTTTATTTTATTTTATTTTATTTTATTTTATTTTATTTTATTTTATTTTATTTTGTTTTATTTTGTTTTATTTTATTTTATTTTATTTTGAATTTGACTTTAAATACCTTTCAACAGGCCAACTAATAAATTTTAATACATTCCAAGGCACATTTGATAGCTTTGAACGTTACCTTTTGCACTGAATTGAACTATTTTGAAATCTATTCAATGATTTCTGACTTCTTAACTACAAAAACTCAATCAAAAGTTTAAAAATTTCACAACTCTATCGTCTACCACTTCTATATAAACCTTTCACTACGCAGCTGCGCCTTATAGGTATTTATACTCAACCAACAACTAAAACAAAAACAACTACAATGTACACCTCGGTTCATTGATGGTGCGCCGGCATGTGCGAAAAATTGCTGTTTGCGGCAGTTGAGCTGCCAGTGTCAGTTATTGCTGTTGTTGTTGTTGATGTCGGTGTGCTGTTTGTTTCAGTGTGTTGCAAATTGCATTGTCCATTGCATTGTTTTTCACATGTCGAATTTTTCGACATACAAATATTGCATTTATATGCGAGTATGTTTGCATCTGTGTATGTATGTATGTTTGTTTTATCAAATTTTATTTTTACATTTTTGTATTTATTTTTTCGAAGTCATGGCCACACATACACACACTCTTCCATACAAATGATCCATACATACATGTATGTGTATTGTAAATAAATATTTTTCGTATTTTCATGGCAATTGCAAGCTGTCAGTTGTGTTGTTGTTGAGCTCGTTATTATTTAGTTACTGTTTGCGGAACAGTCAGTTGGGTGAGGCAGAAAAAACTGGATAGTGGGTGAATGGAATTTGCTGGATGCGCTTAATGCATACAAATGTACACAGAAAGAGAAGCCATGTACCAAAAAATTTGTATTTTTAAAATATTCATAGATATTTAAGATATTTACTTTCATATTTTCCAGACCCATATGAGCTCAAAAAGTATTAAAAGTAGAGTAAGTCATAATGAAAAGGCGAACAAAAAAGTAATTTGAGTTCTGTGTCTGAGCTCTGGCTTCATATTGCAAATTTGTCTGGAACCTTGATGCAAAAGTATAGTAATATTTGAAGTTCCAACCCAGACCAGCTCCACATTGATAACTTGTGTAGAATCTTGATGCAAACCTTGAGTAAGATTTCATTGATTTGAAGTTCCAACCCAGACTAGCTCCACATGGACAATTCGTCTTGAACATTAGGTATTTATTTTAATGGAAAATATGATTGAAAAAGTCATCTCAAACCTGAATCCAGTCCTAATTTTTCGTCTAAAAATCAAATTATAATTTCATTTTGAACCTAAACTCAAACCAAGCTCAAGCAATACTCGCTGTCAATTTGGCTTAACACTCATAATTTGTCTTGAGCTCAAATCCTGACCAAGCGGACAAACAAGTCTTTATGTTGAGCTCAACCTAAGACTGTATTCACATTTTATTTTGATGTTGAACATAGACCTAAACCAAGCTCAAGAAGTACTCGTCTTGAGCTCAGCTTCACACTCATATTTTGTCCTTAGCCCAAACCCGACAAATAAGTCTTCACTTTGAGCTCAACCCAATGTTAGATTAACATTATATTTTCATATTGAACTTAGACTCAAACCAAGCTCACACTCATAATTTGTCTTGAGCCCAAACCAGGCAAAGAAGTCTTCATTTTTACCTCAACCCCAGACTAGCTTCATATTATAATTTCTTCTTGAACATAAACTTAAACCAAGCTCAAGAAGAACTCGTCTTGAACTCGGCTTCACACTCATAATTTGAGCTCTTGAGCTCAGCTTCACACTCATATTTTGTCTTAAGCCCAAACCGGACAAAGAAGTCTTCACTTTGAGCTCAACTCAAGACTAGATTCACATTTTATTTTCATATTGAACCTAAACTGAAACAAAGCTTAAGAATTACTCGTCTTGAACTCGGCTTCACATTCATAATTTGTCTTGAACCCAAACCGGGCCAAGAAGTTTTCATTTTGAGCCCAAACCCAGACTAGCTTCACATTAAAATTTCATCTTGAATCTAAACTCAAACCAAGCTCACACTCATAATTTGTCTTGAGCCCAAACCGAGCAAAGAAGTCTTAATTTTGACCTCAACCCCAGACTAGCTTTACATTATAATTTCTTCTTGAACCTAAACTCAAACCAAGCTCAAGAAGTACTCGTCTTGAGCTCAGCTTCACACTCATATTTTATCTTAAGCCCAAACCGGGCAAAAAAGTCTTCACTTTGAGCTCAACCCAAGATTAGATTCACATAATATTTTCATATTGAACCTAAACTCAAACCAAGCTCACACTCATAATTTGTCTTGAACCCAAACCCGAAAAATAGGTCTTAATTTTGAGCCCAAACCCAGACTAACTCCACATAACGAATTCGTCTCCAAACCAGATATAAGACTAAAGCAAGATGAAATATTTATTTTGAGCTCCAACCCAGACTAAATTTGCATTAAAAATTCGTCTTAGATTAGACACCAAGAAAACATATTCGTCTTGCACTTTGACACAGACCAGATCCTTATAAAGAATTCATTTTAAACTCAACCGAAAACCTCAGAACTCAGGCCAGATTACGTTCATGTCTTGACAGTTATTCTAATAAATCCCAGCGGCTGCTCAACGTCTTTAAATATTGCAACAGCTGAATTCTTTCACAACAATCTGGTTGCGAAACAAAGACAATGACATTGCAACATTTGCAAATACTCAAACCCACCAACCAACCAACCAGCAACTTGTTAAGGAACGCCCATTCATACCAAAAATAACAACAACAACAACAAAAAGCAACATAAAAACGCTTAACGAGTCAAATGCGATAAAAACGTTTTGCATACAAATAAATGAAAAATAGAAAGCAATTCACAGATAGAAGAAGCGTCAGCAAACTCCAAGTAATGCTTCAGCAATGCAGCAACGCAACAAATTCAATGCCAGGCCCGACTCGACCCGACCCAACCAGAGGCAGTCAGCAAATTCAAACAAGCCACCCAGTGGGGAGTAAAATCAAAATCTAAAGCAAAAGCAAGTAACAAGCACTAAGTGACTTAAGTATTTTAACTCCTTCCGTTGCCGCAGCGCCCAACTGCTGCCTGTCTCGTTCCTTATGGCATTGCAGCAAGCAGTCTCGGCATTTCCACTTTCAACGCCTTCGCCGCACCCTTTGCGCTCGGCAGTCTTACCTCGGTCGTTTTTGCTGTGGCTGCCGCACTCGTTCGGTCGTCAGCTGCTTGCCAAGCTTACATTAGCTTATCCTGCTTCGTAGTCGCCCAAACTCCTCCGCTCGTTGCCCTCAAATGCTGCTGTGTTTGCGTCAAAAAGTGCGCCTAGAGCCATTTAGCCTAAGCAGGTTAGTTGGCGTTGCACCCTGCCGGCGTTTCGTTTCGTCTGCAAGTGTTGTGTACTCGGCTTTGACTTTGCAGCTCGGCCCGTTTGTGCCTCTGTGCCCGCTTTGGCACAACGTGTTCCTTTTTTCTGAGCACACGTCGAGTATTTTCGGTGTACATGAAATTTAAATACCTTTGCATACTTTTAGGGCTGACAATGCGATATGGAAGCGCTGAGTGTGGTCTTGAGGCGCGCCTGCCGGCAATGCCACTCACACTTTCACACACACACTCACACATAGCATGTGCCTTCAACACTTATGCAGCATAAGCAGCTCCTTATCGCACATGTGCGATGTGTCGCTTTTGTTTTGCTTTTGCTGTCTTCATTTCGGTTGCTTCATGCAAAATGCATGACCTGCTTTCATACAAAATTCTTTATTGGCGCTGCTTTTGTTGTTGCTGTTGTTATCGTTGTCGTTGTCTGCTAATGCTGTTATTGCGTTAGGTGTTGATATGTCTGCTGTTTTTATTGTTGTTTTTGCTTTTGGCATATCAAAAAGTTAGTGACACCGAAACTTTTGCACTTTGTGCGAGTTTATGCGAATCTGAAGGCTGAGTTGGGTTTTTGGCGATGTGTTGAGAATTGTGATTTAATTTTTGCCCAAAAAGCAACAACATTTTTATAAGTGAAAAATTACATCATAAAATTGATTTCAATTGGAAAACGGGAATGAAAGTTTAGTTTCAAAGAAAACGAAAACTCGTTAAAAATGTATTTAATTCGTAAAGACGAATGGGCTTTCAAAAATACAAATTTAAAGACTTAATTTGTTTTTACAAAAACCCTAACATCCACTGACTCAGGCAGCAACTGTGCATTCAAAGGGCCTGAAATGTTGACGAGTACTTTACAAAACAGGCAAATAGAGATTCTACACGTTTTGTTGTGGTACCTTCTGCCAGCTTCATGTTTAGATTGGAAACTTTTCAGACCATCCATTCAGTAATTTCATTCCTAAAGTAATACAGATCAAGACAAATGAGGAGTCGAATTTTTTTTGAGCCATCCTTGCTTTCTGACACTGCAGGACCCTCATAAAAATTGCATACTCAAACTCTTTCTTACTTCTCATTGCATTCAGGCTCCAAACTATGCTACTTTCTTGAGCCTAAACATGCTCTCTGTTGACTTTTAAGCTTTGCTTGAAAGCAAAATACTTTTTAAATGAACATCACCTCAAAAACAGCTTTAGTAATTCTAATGGATCCAAATAAGATTTAACATCTACTTGATCCAATTTAACCCTTTCGCTATTTTATTGCCCTGTGACAACTTGCTATCTTGTGGACCTCTGAAGCCTCTATGGTTTGATGAAGAAATTGTTTTGTTAATCCTTGTAGTAGTTTGAAGTTTTAGAAAAAATACAAAATTAATGTTTAAATTTAAAAATGTTTAGCAAACTTGTTTTTCTAATGTTATAGTACAAAAAGAGGAAGCAGAAAAAAATGAGAGAAATACTATAAAAATACTTTTTAAATGAACATAACTTCAAAGACAGCTTTAGTAGTTCTACTGGATCTAAATAAGATTCGAGATCTTCTAGATCTAAGTTAACCCTTTCGCTAATTCGTTGCCATGTGGCAATATGCTAATTTGGGAACCTCTGCAGCCTTTTTGGTTTCAAGAAGATATTTGTTTGCTAATTCTTAGAAAGCTTGACGTTTTAGAAATAATACAAAATTAATCAAGTGAACTTTTACTTACTTAGTTAAATGAATATTTAAGTTTTAAAAATATAAGAATACACTTTTTTATTGTTGTCTTCACATTTTAAATTTGGCTGTTTTATTTAAATTCAGATATATTTTTTAATTAATTTTTTTTTTAATTTTTTACAATTTACTTATAATACTTATATACTTTATTTATAACTTTTTTTATAATTTTTTTTTTTATATATTTAAGAAATATTTAATTTTTAGTTATGCAAAAATAATTTTTTTTTAATTTTTTTCAATTTTTATATACTTTTTTTTAATATTTTTACGAAATATTCAATTTTTAGTTATGCATAAATAAATTCTTTGTAATTTTTTACAATTTTTGTAACTTTTAGATACATTTGTTTTTTTATATTTTAAAGAAATATTAAATTTTTAGATATGCATAAAAAAAAATATTTTTGATTTTTATAATAATTTTTATAATTTTTCCTATATTTTTTTTAATTTTTTTTTTAATTTTTATAACTTTTCTATATACTTTTTTTATATTTTGAAGAAATATTCAAGTTTTAGTTATGCATAAATAAATTATTTTTAAATTTTACAATTTTTATAACTTTTATATAAATTTTTTTATATTTTAAAGAAATATTAAATTTTTAGATATGCCAAAAAACTTTTTTGATTTTATAATAATTTTTTGGTACAATTTTTCTTTATTTTTTTTTAATTTTTTACAATTATCATAACTTTTTTATATAAATTTTTTTTTTTTAATTTATAAATTTTAAGAAATATTCAAGTTTTAGTTATGCATAAAAAATTAGGTTTAAGTAATTATTACAGCTAAAACAATATGGACAACATTAAAAAAAACAGGGTTACCATAAATTAAAAAAATTATTTTAGTATGGAATGTTGTTGATGTAACCACACAAAAACTGAATCCATAAATTACTTACTTCTCCCAATAAAAATCTTTAGCGTCGAAAGTGTTAAGAAATATTTCAACTTCAGCCCGAAAATTGTATAAAAAACATATTAAAACTGCCAAGCTGCGTTCCTGCTAAATTCAAATATGAAAACAACAACAACAAACCAATCGTAACTGATATTCACCTGCATTGTTAAAATTTATTTATTTATTTATTCTGTCTATGTCTGAACGGCAGACAATTTCGGCTGCTAAGACCAGTTAAACAATTTAATTGATGGCTCTAATCCAACAACAACATATTCGAATTCTTCCATGTGTAGCATATGAATCGCACTGACTGAAAATCAATGCTAATGTGTCTGCACCCGCACATACTTAAGCACAAACACAGACACAGTCTGGCATATACAACAACTACAACGCACAACATTGTTATTATGTCTTGTGAAGTGTTTATTTTGGTGTCTGGCGAGAAAATTTTCTTCTTACCACCACAGCCAACCTGACAGCCAAACGGCATCAAACAACTGGCAGCCATAACTCGATGTCACATTAGGCAATGCGAGACTTTAAGTGTTTGACTATTGCTTTTAATAAAAATGCATGAACTTCAACAAAAACCACTCGACTGAAAGAAGTGACACTTTGTGTTGTTTTTGCATGGGGAATTTTTGTATTTTTAGTCAGGATGGAGAACAAACTTGGAACGACCCCAAAGTTCGAAGTTCAATGTTGTCCATAGTGAAGTTCAACCTTATAGGGGCAGACAGACATTTCTATAAATATATTTTATTATGCGTGTTTTTGTGTGTTTTTATACATGAATGACTAACTAAGTGAAGAATGAATTTTTTGTGCTCAGAAATAATTAAAACCAACAACACATGCTGAGTGCAAATCAATTAGCTGTGCATGTGCACTAACACATTTCATGATTCTTATTTAATAATATTTATAAAATATTTAATAAAAAATAGAAAATACAAAAATGAGCAGAAACTAGTTAAAAAAAAACCTCATGGGCAATGCTTGCATTTTCCATGAATTGAAGCCAGGACTGTTCGTAACTCGTTTGGTGCGCTTTTCAAATTCGTTGAAATCTTTTCATTATATATTTAGGTGCTTAGCTGGAAAATATTTCGCACGAAAGCGTTTTTAATATCAAACGAAATAAGCACTTTAAGTGCTTTGAGTGAGCAAACTAGAAATTCTCAAATTTTATTAGTTTGAAACTTTCAATTTCCAGCACATTTCAACGTAAACCTGTGTTCACTTTTTAGTAAAAGTTTTCTATAAATTGCTGTATTAAAATACAGTTTGTTCAATTTATTTCCAAGTATTAACTTTACTTAAAACAATGCATTAGATGGTGTTTGTTTTAAACAAGATTGTATCTGCACTCTTTTATCATTTATTGGTGTTTAGCCTCTCGTATTGGCCAAAGGCAAAGATTTCGGGCAATTTCTTCCATCAGATAGTAAAATTACTGACAGTGCAGATTCAAATTAGGAATTTCATCTTAGAAGTGCCGGTCATAGTAGATGATTCCCTGCCAATGCCACCAAACATACAGCAAAACCCTACTGGCCGTCAATCCTGGCTTGATCACCGTTTGCACGTGTTCACTGCCATTCGACTACAATTATTTTCATTTGGCGTTGTCGCTAATGATGCACTTTTCATTGTCAGTTACCATCTGCTTCAGAAAATTAGTCCATTTTGTTGCTAATCAACCGCAATTCGCAGTTGTAAACTTGATTCATGAGACTTTTTGATAATTTAGCAAGTTTACCGTGGTGAGGTCCTAGGTGGGAAGAAAGGTAGGAATACGTCCAGGAGGGAAGGCAGAGATGGAACTAGTAGCTGGGATTGGCCCTATTTATGAAAGCTGAAGACTCCAGCTACGTTTTAAGTGTATTAGTTTTAAGAAAAACCTATAAATTGATATTTTACATTGAGCTTCGTTTTGTATCCAGCCCTATGCAAGTTCCAATTCAGATTTTGTGCAATTTGAATCTTCTGTACAGTCAAAATAGTGTTTTAATAACAATCGGACTCAGCTATTTCCATGATTTGATGCACATTTCCCACAATTGACTTAACAAAACGTGGCGTATTTTTGACATCAAACTTAACAAAACAGCATTGACGAAACCAAAATTGTGCCA
Organism: Melieria omissa; assembly: GCA_963971225.1. Classification (NCBI taxonomy): domain Eukaryota; kingdom Metazoa; phylum Arthropoda; class Insecta; order Diptera; family Ulidiidae; genus Melieria; species Melieria omissa. Next base: position 105,513,501 of record OZ020267.1, on the reverse strand, counting down.
GGATCATAAAAACTATTCAAATTTTCAGCTACATGGTTAATCTTTTTGCCGTAATCGAAGGAAAACTGTAAAATATGACACATTTTCATTTTGCTAATGTCCATCTTTAACGAGTTCTCGAACAAAACAGAATGAGACAATCACTAAACTGTCCGAGAAGTTTCTTTTAGTATAATCTTCTATATATCTTTCAAATACCATACAGCCCAACCCAACAACTCTTGTACAATACGAGTTACTGCGTACTAAATCCATCAATTAAAAAAATTATGAATTTATTTTTACCATTAATACTTTACCAATCAAATTCATTGAATTTTTTTAATAATTGTTCCCCAGAATGAAAATTCAACTAAATTCGATTGAATATGTTTAACCCCTATTTCAGAAAAATACTTTATTTGTAGCATACTTTTAGGCCATTACCAAATATAAAAAAAACCCATCAATAGTGCCAATTTTTGTCGCCACATAAGCAACCTTCACTTATTTACGGCATTTAATTTGGCAACTTTTAGCGGCACCATTAATTTGCGCCAAAATGTTTTCGCTTTCAATACAAAAGCCAAAACAACACATTTGTTGTTGTTGCTGTTTGTTCAATGTGCAGCTTTAGCCAACCATGTATTACCGAATTAGTAATCTACAACTAATTAAAAATCCACTTAAAAGCCAAATGCACAAAGAGCAATAAAAATAAGAGGTCAAAAGCAAAAACAAAATCAACAAACAACCAAAAATAAAATTGAAACAAAAAAAATTCCAACAAACTGCACTGCAATTTATGGCCCACAACCATAAAAAGAATGCCAACATTCAATAAAAATTGCACAACAACAACAAACAACAGCCAAATGCGCCAAAAGGGAGCAAAGAATTGAAAAAAAAAACCGAAAAAAAATAAATTAAAAAAATCAAGTGGACATTTGTAAGCGAGGTTCTAAAAATAGCGAAAATTGTAAAATGGTAGCAGCAGAGATAAATGCGGCTTGTGACCACATTTCCGTTAGCTCATAGCGACCGGTGCGCCATGGCAGCTGAACACGTTTTCACACACACACATACACACACACATACATACAAAAATAGATGCGAGTTTCCTTGAGGCGGCCAATGAGTTGGCGCTGCAATGGCCAATGATAATGCCAAAATAAAAACCCGTTAAAATACTAAACAAACGTTGATTGCAAAAGTTTGCCCCTTACATGGCACACACACACATACACACACATACATACAACTACCTTTAGCTATGTGTGCTATGCGAGTCATCCACACAACCGGCCAGTCAGCCAGCAAGTAAGCAAACAAACAAATGGTCAAAACAACAGCAAAACGCGCGTTCAGGCTCCAAAGTACTGCAACAACAAATTACCAGAAAAACAATCATAACAACTACAGCAACAGGAGCAAAAACAACAAAACACCAAATACCAATGATAGCCAGTAACATATGGGGGCCAGGCATATGGCGCACAGTCCGGCTCCTCCTCACTCCATCTCTCTCCCCGCATACAGCTGGCCGCATTCCTTTGGCCCTCGGGCGCTACTCAGACTTTTCTGCTCTTCATCGCCTTGCAAACGTTTGCCTTAAGCATCCAGCAGCAGCAGCGTTCAGCACCCAACCCAATCAGCTGCTTGCCCACTGCAGTGGATAATGTGCTGGCCACCCTGTGTCTGTGGTTCAAACAAAACAAAAACAAAACAAAAAATACAAAACTAGACAAATATCCAACAAATACAAAAATATTGCAACAACAACAAACGTCAGCTTGTGTGCCAAAATAGCAGCAGCCCAAAAATAAAGTTTTTCGCTCGATGCTCTCATTGCGTTCGTTCGTTCGCTCGAACTGCAACTGCAGCGCCACTGTGCAGCGTTGTTGGCAACATAAAATAGTGGCAGTAATTTGCACATATGCTACACTGCTTTGTTAACTAACAAAAATTGTGTGCAAAAGTACTGGCCAACTATTGCAAGCGGGCCCCTGTCCCGTTTCTAACCCGCTGCCCCAAAAAACCCAACGCACTGCAAACTGGACAAAAAAAAACCTGCTCCACTCTTGTCTGTTTGTATTTGGTCATTTGCTGTGTGGTGTTGTTGTTCTTTTATTTTGGCTATAATTTTTGTTTTTTGTTGTAGTTGTTGTTGTTGTTGGTATCATTTACAGTTTCTGACCCTCACCTGAAGTATCAATTTATAACAAAACGCAAACGCACGACATTCATTATTTGTTATCAAGTTTTTAGTTTTTGGTGCGGTTTTCCGCATTTTGCACTTTTTGCCAAAGTACCTTTTAGTTTAGTCATGTTTCTTTTTTTTTGTGTTCTTTGTGTGTGAAATTCTAGTTTATACGTTTTGTGCGGATATCGCCATGTCGCTCTTTGGTTGGCCAATTCGGTTTTGGGTTAGTTCACGTGTGTCTGTGTCTGTCGGTGTGTTTGTGTGTGTGTGTGTGTGGCCTCGTGTGCGTGCGGTTTGCGGTGCCAGTTACACTGGCGACACTGATATATGAAACTTTTAGCGCTGTTCTGCTTTTTTGGGGGGAGGTGTGAATTTTTCGAAAATTTTGTAACCAACCTTTCTCTAATCTGTCACAAGCACAATGAGAACTTTTTTCGTATTAGTGGAAAATAAAATTTGAAATTAAATTTGAGAATTAGTCAGGTGGTTAAAGAGAATTATAAGGGCATTGAAGTAAGTTTAATATGTAATCTTACAATTAAGTACGTAAATATTTATTTAATAATATTATAAATTGAAACAAACATTTTTTTTTTAATTTAGTAAAACAAAAATCATAAAAGTGTCATAAATAATTAAATAAAAAATAATTAAAAAAAATTTTAAATTTAAATTGTGTAAAAAACAATCATAAAAAATATAGTATTTTTTTAAGTTCATAAAATATTTAAGACAAAACTGAACTTTTGTTTTTTGTTTTAGTAAACACTTAAAATTGTTTTCAATATTTCTTTTTTTAGTGAATATTTAAACTTAAATGGAAGTGGTTAAAGTAAGTTTAATCTGTAGTCAATTAATCCGTAATCAATACAATTCATTGTAGTAAAAATTTTAATTAAAATGCAAAAACAATTAAATGTTTCTAAACAGAAATTTTAGCTGAATTGTTTCGAAGTAATTGATTAAATAATTTTAACCATTATTCAAATATAAATAAAAAAATGCATTAAAAATATATCAAAATTCAATAAAAAGTTTATAAAACAAATAAAAAAAAATTATGAAAATTGCAAAAATTATAAAAATATATAAAAATTCATTACAAAGTTTCTAAACCAAATAAAAAAAATTATAAAAATTGCATAGAAAAAACACTTCATAAATCAAAATAAATTTTTTTGGAGATTATTAAAATTAAAAAATTAAACATGCGTTCAAAAATTCATAAAAGTAAACAAATTAATAAAAAAAATCATAAGAATTACATAGAAAAAACTCATTTCATAAACAAAACTGCAGTATTTCTTGGATATTGTAAAATCTTACTAAAATCTTTCATTTTAAATCAAAAACCAAATCGATGAAAAAAAAACTTTAAATTTAAAAGTTAGTGAGGTGGTTGAAGTAAGTTTGCCAGGTCCTTGAAATAAGTTTAATCGCATCTGTAATTATGTATTTTGAATTAAGTATTTCTAAACAGAAATCCTAGCTGAGTTTCTTCAGGATTAAGGATTAAGACATAACAAAAAATTGTCTAATCCTTTTTTTAAACTAAATTAATGCAATAATAAAAAATTCATTAAAAAATATTTAAAAATTCAATAAAAAATGAATAAAGAAAACGCATAAAAGTACACAGAGAAATGCGTTTCATAATCAAATAGTATGATTTTTTGGAGATCATAAAATCTTTGATAAAACATTAGTTTCAAATCAAAAGTTGGTCTGAAAGTCTATGGTGCAACTTTGATTGTGTTGATGTTAGGGTTTGAGCTACTTCGATACCTCTGAGTGACTTTAAACCATATCCAAACCATGTCCTCTTTGGGCTCTGAGATATTGATGTCCTTTACAGCTCTGATCCCATAGAGAAAACGTACACAGCAACGAAATACTCAAAGCTTCAAGAAGACAAAATATCCGAACCATGTTCTCTTTGGGCTCTGAGATATCGATGTCCTTTACAGCTCTGATCCCATAGAGAAAACCTACACAGGAACGAAATACTCAAAGCTTCAAAAAGACAAAATATAAATGAAATTAAAAACAAATTGTTCCCTCAAGTGTTTCTGTGTTATCAGCGCAAGTATCGCTAAATTCACACAAGACTCCACCAGGTTAGCATTTGGCATGTTGGCTATTATCGTCCACATACAATTGACCCCCCAGCACATTTGCTTGCCATCAATTTGCCGCCTGCACCTCTACCCTCACCACTCCATGCTCGCTTTTGTGCTTTTTTCTTCAAGCAAATCGCAATATCGCATTCCTGTCAGGTACGCTGTGCGCCCTTCAAACATACAAATATATATATGTATTTTTTTGGTCAAACTTTGACACCAATCAACTCGTAATTTCTGATCAGCGCCAAGTAGAAAGTGGCAGCGAAAAGAAAGCGCCATAAAAATGTCCAATGCTAAACGATAGCCAGGTGGCCAGTGGCGCAGCAGTGGCGCTCGAATAGCCAAGGCTAATACGAGTATTTGCCATAGTTTTGCACCAAAAATTGATAAGTGCAACTTAAGCTTTTCCACACTCACAGACACACACACACATACATATACACACTCACCTTGGCTGCTGCTCAACTGAGCTGCTTGCTGTGGGGCGTATAACATTACGTGTTGTTGCAAAAATGTTGCCACAAATTTGCACTGCACTCGCACACTCACACACACACACTCACTTCCATTCGCACACAATTTCGCCATATATAAATGTCTACTGTTTTATAACGATTTTCTTTATTTGTAAGGATTTTTTTTTGTGGCAATAAAAGTTCCCGCAACTAAAATCTCTCCACCACACTTTAACGTTTTTTCTCACCGGTCTCACTTGCAATGTTTTTCTCGGTTCTATTTTACAGATTTTATTGCCGCACTCAAGGATGTTTCAGTTACCATACCGCAAGCGGTGAAACGTGGCAGCAACGCACTGCTCATATGCAATTACGATATGGAAAATGATACTTTATATTCGGTGAAATGGTACAAAGGACGGCGGGAGTTTTATCGTTACACACCCAAGGAAAATCCGGCAATGAAAGTTTTCACCTTGGCCACCGGTCTGGTCGTGGAGGTAGGTCTGATAACGCAACTGTGGATATGTATAAATAAGAGTACGTATGTACAGATATACATACACATATACACTCTGCAATATCGCAGCTGAGTTATGTGTGTGTGAGTGTGTACATGTGCAGCTTTATATTCTCTACTTTTTTTTGATGGCACGAAATCATATAAATCGAATATGAAATGAATTGAAAAGTTGCACAATTCTCATTTTAACCTCTGACAACAACAACAACAACAAAAATGACCATAATGGCGCGTTTAAAAGTGCGACTTTGTGACAGCAGTCAGAACGCGTTGCTTGGTCAGCGACTTTTGAGCGGTCAGTCGAGTGGAAGTGAACTCATTAATGTGGCCATTTTTTGCAACGTATTTCATTTATAATCGATTTTTAATGAAATCTTAATGTGAGTTAAGATATGGAAATTAAAAATTAAGCAAATAAGTGCGCAAAGGAAAGGAAAATCATTAATTATGTAGAAAAGAGTATTTTGAAAAGTATTTCGTTAAGCTACAATGACCACTTTAGGTGAGCTTTGGGTGTTTATATAAGGAAAAGTCGTTTGATTTAGCATATTAAGTGAATTAAATTGAATTGAATTGATTTTAGTTGAATTGAATTAAATTGAATTAAGTTGAACTGAACTTTGCTGAAATGAAATGACTTGAATGGACCTGAATTGAATTTAATTTGATAAAATAAAATAAAATAAAATAAAATAAAATAAAATAAAATAAAATAAAGTAAAATAAAATAAAATAAAATAAAATAAAATAAAATAAAATAAAATAAAATAAAATAAAATAAAATAAAATAAAATCAAATCAAATCAAATCAAATCAAATCAAATCAAATCAAATCAAATCAAATCAAATCAAATCAAATCAAATCAAATCAAATCAAATCAAATCAAATCAAATCAAATCAAATCAAATCAAATCAAATCAAATCAAATCAAATCAAATCAAATCAAATCAAATCAAATCAAATCAAATCAAATCAAATCAAATCAAATCAAATCAAATCAAATCAAATCAAATCAAATCAAATCAAATCAAATCAAATCAAATCAAATCAAATCAAATAAAATAAAATAAAATAAAATAAAATAAAATAAAATAAAATAAAATAAAATAAAATAAAATGAACTAATATTGCACTGAATTGAATTGAATTGAGTTGAATTGAATTGAATTGAATTGAATTGAATTGAATTGAATTGAATTGAATTGAATTGAATTGAATTGAATTGAATTGAATTGAATTGAATTGAATTGAATTGAATTGAATTGAATTGAATTGAATTGAATTGAATTGAATTGAATTGAATTGAATTGAATTGAATTGAATTGAATTGAATTGAATTGAATTGAATTGAATTGAATTGAATTGAATTGAATTTAATTTAATTTAATTTAATTTAATTTAATTTAATTTAATTTAATTTAATTTAATTTAATTTAATTTAATTTAATTTAATTTAATTTAATTTAATTTAATTTAATTTAATTTAATTTAATTTAATTTAATTTAATTTAATTTAATTTAATTTAATTTAATTTAATTTAATTTAATTTAATTTAATTTAATTTAATTTAATTTAATTTAATTTAATTTAATTTAATTTAATTTAATTTAATTTAATTTAATTTAATTTAATTTAATTTAATTTAATTTAATTTAATTTAATTTAATTTAATTTAATTTAATTTAATTTAATTTAATTTAATTTAATTTAATTTAATTTAATTTAATTTAATTTAATTTAATTTAATTTAATTTAATTTAATTTAATTTAATTTAATTTAATTTAATTTAATTTAATTTAATTTAATTTAATTTAATTTAATTTAATTTAATTTAATTTAATTTAATTTAATTTAATTTAATTTAATTTAATTTAATTTAATTTAATTTAATTTAATTTAATTTAATTTAATTTAATTTAATTTAATTTAATTTAATTTAATTTAATTTAATTTAATTTAATTTAATTTAATTTAATTTAATTTAATTTAATTTAATTTAATTTAATTTAATTTAATTTAATTTAATTTAATTTAATTTAATTTAATTTAATTTAATTTAATTTAATTTAATTTAATTTAATTTAATTTAATTTAATTTAATTTAATTTAATTTAATTTAATTTAATTTAATTTAATTTAATTTAATTTAATTTAATTTAATTTAATTTAATTTAATTTAATTTAATTTAATTTAATTTAATTTAATTTAATTTAATTTAATTTAATTTAATTTAATTTAATTTAATTTAATTTAATTTAATTTAATTTAATTTAATTTAATTTAATTTAATTTAATTTAATTTAATTTAATTTAATTTAATTTAATTTAATTTAATTTAATTTAATTTAATTTAATTTAATTTAATTTAATTTAATTTAATTTAATTTAATTTAATTTAATTTAATTTAATTTAATTTAATTTAATTTAATTTAATTTAATTTAATTTAATTTAATTTAATTTAATTTAATTTAATTTAATTTAATTTAATTTAATTTAATTTAATTTAATTTAATTTAATTTAATTTAATTTAATTTAATTTAATTTAATTTAATTTAATTTAATTTAATTTAATTTAATTTAATTTAATTTAATTTAATTTAATTTAATTTAATTTAATTTAATTTAATTTAATTTAATTTAATTTAATTTAATTTAATTTAATTTAATTTAATTTAATTTAATTTAATTTAATTTAATTTAATTTAATTTAATTTAATTTAATTTAATTTAATTTAATTTAATTTAATTTAATTTAATTTAATTTAATTTAATTTAATTTAATTTAATTTAATTTAATTTAATTTAATTTAATTTAATTTAATTTAATTTAATTTAATTTAATTTAATTTAATTTAATTTAATTTAATTTAATTTAATTTAATTTAATTTAATTTAATTTAATTTAATTTAATTTAATTTAATTTAATTTAATTTAATTTAATTTAATTTAATTTAATTTAATTTAATTTAATTTAATTTAATTTAATTTAATTTAATTTAATTTAATTTAATTTAATTTAATTTAATTTAATTTAATTTAATTTAATTTAATTTAATTTAATTTAATTTAATTTAATTTAATTTAATTTAATTTAATTTAATTTAATTTAATTTAATTTAATTTAATTTAATTTAATTTAATTTAATTTAATTTAATTTAATTTAATTTAATTTAATTTAATTTAATTTAATTTAATTTAATTTAATTTAATTTAATTTAATTTAATTTAATTTAATTTAATTTAATTTAATTTAATTTAATTTAATTTAATTTAATTTAATTTAATTTAATTTAATTTAATTTAATTTAATTTAATTTAATTTAATTTAATTTAATTTAATTTAATTTAATTTAATTTAATTTAATTTAATTTAATTTAATTTAATTTAATTTAATTTAATTTAATTTAATTTAATTTAATTTAATTTAATTTAATTTAATTTAATTTAATTTAATTTAATTTAATTTAATTTAATTTAATTTAATTTAATTTAATTTAATTTAATTTAATTTAATTTAATTTAATTTAATTTAATTTAATTTAATTTAATTTAATTTAATTTAATTTAATTTAATTTAATTTAATTTAATTTAATTTAATTTAATTTAATTTAATTTAATTTAATTTAATTTAATTTAATTTAATTTAATTTAATTTAATTTAATTTAATTTAATTTAATTTAATTTAATTTAATTTAATTTAATTTAATTTAATTTAATTTAATTTAATTTAATTTAATTTAATTTAATTTAATTTAATTTAATTTAATTTAATTTAATTTAATTTAATTTAATTTAATTTAATTTAATTTAATTTAATTTAATTTAATTTAATTTAATTTAATTTAATTTAATTTAATTTAATTTAATTTAATTTAATTTAATTTAATTTAATTTAATTTAATTTAATTTAATTTAATTTAATTTAATTTAATTTAATTTAATTTAATTTAATTTAATTTAATTTAATTTAATTTAATTTAATTTAATTTAATTTAATTTAATTTAATTTAATTTAATTTAATTTAATTTAATTTAATTTAATTTAATTTAATTTAATTTAATTTAATTTAATTTAATTTAATTTAATTTAATTTAATTTAATTTAATTTAATTTAATTTAATTTAATTTAATTTAATTTAATTTAATTTAATTTAATTTAATTTAATTTAATTTAATTTAATTTAATTTAATTTAATTTAATTTAATTTAATTTAATTTAATTTAATTTAATTTAATTTAATTGAATTGAATTGAATTGAATTGAATTGAATTGAATTGAATTGAATTGAATTGAATTGAATTGAATTGAATTGAATTGAATTGAATTGAATTGAATTGAATTGAATTGAATTGAATTGAATTGAATTGAATTGAATTGAATTGAATTGAATTGAATTGAATTGAATTGAATTGAATTGAATTGAATTGAATTGAATTGAATTGAATTGAATTGAATTGAATTGAATTGAATTGAATTGAATTGAATTGAATTGAATTGAATTGAATTGAATTGAATTGAATTGAATTGAATTGAATTGAATTGAATTGAATTGAATTGAATTGAATTGAATTGAATTGAATTGAATTGAATTGAATTGAATTGAATTGAATTGAATTGAATTGAATTGAATTGAATTGAATTGAATTGAATTGAATTGAATTGAATTGAATTGAATTGAATTGAATTGAATTGAATTGAATTGAATTGAATTGAATTGAATTGAATTGAATTGAATTGAATTGAATTGAATTGAATTGAATTGAATTGAATTGAATTGAATTGAATTGAATTGAATTGAATTGAATTGAATTGAATTGAATTGAATTGAATTGATTTGAATTGACTTGTATTGGGTTACGAGTTCGTCAACAATTTAATCAATTTGCATTAGTTACGAACTAAAAATCACATTTTTTTTATAAATTATTTATGTTTTTGATTCAAAGGCCGAAAAAATTGTTGCCTATCCTTGGAGTAAAACTTGTGTATGCTGCTTGCTTAATTTTTAGGTTAATGACTTCATTAAACTTTAAACTGCGACAACAATCAACAATGGGCTCAGTAATTGCGGTAAATGCACGCAATAAGCACACACGTGCAATAAGCTATTAATGAGAAATAAAACAATAGCGACACGACAAAATGACTCCAATCGTGTAAGGTTTCATTGCCTTTTTTGCGATAAATAGGGAAATACTGCGATTTCATAAAAAAAAATTTAACGCCACTTTAAGAGCATTTAACCACATCGACTGCGGTTGCGACAAGCAATAGTGCCTATTGTTGTCACTTCAGTTGTTGTTGTTGTTGTTGTTGCAAGTGTGGTATTTATATATCACATACCTGGCAGTGCTGGTTAATATTTTTTTATATTTATTTAATAAAATCCACTTAACACACAAAGAGACGACGCCGTACAATGTTGAACAATTTTAAATAATGTGAAAAATTAAAATATTTACTAGCGACCTGGCAAAGAGAGAGTTGGGGCTGTAGAGCAGTTGGAAAGAAAATCACAATGCACGTCGGTATTAAATTTTATAATGAGCCCCATTAAGGTTCGCATGAAATGAAGTGTAATTTTATGTTAATTTCACTTAAACAAAAACAACCAAACCGACCAATGCACACATGCACACTGCATATTTGTACTTGCATACCAGCACAGCAATGAGCAAACACATAAACGCCCATTACTTTACTTGCGCACATATTTCACCTACTTATGTACATATCAGTATGTACTATATATATATATGTATGTGTATGTGTGTGTATGTCATTTAAATTTTTCCCATGATTTAATACAAAATTCCGTGTAGCGGCTTTAAATGCCAGAAATTATAATAGGGAGTCACTGCACAACTGCAACAAAAACAACAACAATGACAGCAAATAATAACAACGATTGCATTGTGTTAATTTTACGAGGTGATTTTCAATTAAATGCTCTGTCCGCCATCAACACACACGAACACACAAGCACAATTAAAATGGCACAAACTGTATGCAATCAACTGCCGAAATCGCGCAACTGCTGAAAGGATAACGAATTTTTATAAACTCGCATTGATGCACTCAAAAATTGTGATACTGAACGGAGTGATAAATATCATTGAAATTCCATACATGCAAACATAGGTAAACATTTTTGTAAAACTTAAAATTTAGTGAAAATAAATTCATTGGTTTTGAATGAAATTGAAGGCTTCATTAACCAAAGTTACTACTAAAGTAAAATATTTCATTAAGGTAAAATATGCATCGTTTTGTTCAGTAACTTGATGCCAATTTGAACTATTTTCTCATGGAAACTTTCGTTCCTATTGATGCAAAAACTGGGACAGTCGATGTTTACAAGCTTCCCTTGAGGCAAAGTTTGAACCAGTTAAATCATTAGTCATGGAAGGATCAAGTAGTAATCACAACGGTTTATTAAATGGATACATAAGAACCTCCAAAGTAACCTCCCGGAGCTGATGCGTCACTATCGATATGTGTGACCTGGTGTTGTCCTCATGGAACACAATTCATCTCTTTTTAGTCAAAGCTGGCCGCTTCATTGCGATTGCTTGCTTCAGATAGTCAAAATTTTGACACTACAAATCCGAGTACAGAGTTTGGCTGTGGGTCGAGTTGGATCATCTGATGGAACACAATTCCTCTCTCAATACCCAAAGTTGGCCGCTTCATTGCGACAGATTCCCTCAGACGATCCAACTATTGACATTGCGATTACTTCCCTCAGACAATCCAACTATTGACAGTGGTTTGAATTTGGTCATTCGGAGACAAGTTGGACCATCTGATGAAACACAATTCATCTCTTATAGCCCAAAGCTGGCCGCTGCTGAGCGAGTGTTTTCTTCAGACTGCCCAACTGCTAATAGTGCAGATCCAAATAAAGAGTTTTGCCCTAGGAAATCAACTCAAAGTAGATGAATCCCTCAAAATCACATCAAACAAACAGCCACATCCCTCTGACCATCAAGCCTGGCTTGATCATCTCTTTCGTCAGCTTACCACAATTAGGTTTAGCTGGTCGTTGAGCCACTTTTCAATACCACTATCCCCTTCAGAAATGAGTCAATTTGTTTGCGATTCACAAATAGAAATTTTATGGATGATGTTTTTTTGGATTAACTCCCTGGCAATCATCCAGCTGCTGCTTGTATTAAGCCTAGTTCAAGGGATTCCAAACGATTTTGTATGCCTTGTGCTTCTGAGCAATCAAAGCAGAATTCAAAAGACGATGGGACTCAGCGATTTCCATGTTTTTATGGACACTTGGCTCTTCAGAGCGTGGTGCATCTATCATACTAAAATTACCGGAACGAAATACACAAACCCCAAATTGAGTGTGATTGACTGTTACAGTGTGAGAACCAGTGCCGTACACAGAATTTCATTTGAGAGGAACAGTTGCGTATACAACTTTCGAGCTTAAAACTAGTTGAACCGAAATTTTCCATGCAAAATAATTGCATGATGTAGATATTTAAAAGGGGTTTGAGCCCTCAAAAAAGCCTCTTTGGAGCGCACTTTCAGCTCGCTGACTTGTGTTTTCACCTTTATTAAAGAAATACTTTAAAATAAGGCGTTGTTTCGTTTTGCTGGTGTCCATTTTTGATCCGCTCTCAAATAAAACTGAGTGAAGCTATTACCAAATTATCTGAAAAGTTTCCTTAGTAGGAGATTTTTTCTTTCAAATGACATATAACATTAACTGATTGCTCTCATATAACATGAGATATAGTTTACTATATTTATCTATTGAAAAAATTTTGCATTTATTTTTAGCTCACCTTATAAGATGAGTAAGTGGAACAAGAGTGTTCTTTAAAGTACCTTAAAGAAATATTTGAATCTTTAAACATAGTCCACTTGTTAATTGTCACCATATCCTTCATGTCCTGCTATCCAATGCAACTTTGCTGTATTTTTCTTACTCAGTTCATGTCAGAGATTGCCACAGACTCTTACAAGTCTACGGTTAATCGGGTAGAAGTTTTACTAGTTGCATTAAACTTAATGTTTACAAAAATTAATTGGCCATGCCCATTGTTTTCTTTTTCATTATTATGAGTTTGTTTTTTTTAACTAAAATAAGCATAAACCACCATTTTGCGTCTCTCCTTCTCTCTCTTTCTGACACTCCTTGCTGAATGTCGTACAAATGCTGCCCTACTTTTGCTAAACACTTCATTAGCATTAATTATTTTCCCCAACTGCTGTTGTGGCCAATTTAAATATCACTTTCCCTCCAAAAAAAAACGCAAAAATTATCTAATTGAAATTTTATGTCATTTTTCATTTTCCAATAATTAATTAAAGTGCCACCAACTAAAGGGAGAGAGAAGGCTGCGTTCTCAAACTCGCTCTATTAATTTCAAACACACACATACAAACATATATACAACGAAATGTATGTCTTACTTGGTAGATATATACGTACAACGCGGTTGATTTTTATGAATTTTTTTGGATTAGAAAATCGCCAAAGGCATTTAAACTGCGACCAATCACACATACAGACAGATCCAGTGGCGTACACGGGATTTTCAATGTAAAAAATGATTCTCCAATTCGATTTGAAAACATAATTTGCAGCAGCAATTTTTGTATTTGCCAGGTTTGAACCCCCAAACCTCTGCCCTCTTCCCCTCTGTGTGCGCCACTGTTCAGCCTTCACCTTCATTAATATTACACAAAATTCAACGACACCACTGCGCGTTGCTTTTTCTTCTCCTGTTCGTATGTATGAATGTTGTATTAATTTTTTCATTCGAAATTCCCTTTTTACAGCGCAACCTTTCGAATCAAAGTCACGTTGTGCTGCTGTCCGTGCCGCTCAACATATCCGGCAAGTTTACATGCGAAATTTCCGTGGAAGCTCCAACCTTTCAGACCGCCATGGTGTCCGGCGAAATGGAAGTTGTGCGTAAGTATGAACAGATAAAAATTCCTTCCTTCCTTTCTTCCTCTTCTCATTGCATATCATTTCCTTGTCGTTTTCCTGTTTTAATTCACGCTGATGCGCGCACACGCCAAAAAGTATGCTACAATAATCCAAGTACCAAAATGAAAAACACTTTCAAAGCCAATGAAATTTTTGGCATTGCTCAGCAACCAGCTAGCACGCAAATTAATTAGACAAATGTGTGCTGAATTGTATTTCGCGTTGGCGTCACTCTCACTCACACCACCTCGTGTATCCCTTTGCCCCCCCAGTTTACAGATTCTGCACAGATTATTTCACGTTTTCTTGTTTCCTACAATGTTTCATTTCGCTCTGCTTGCACTTGCCAGCATTTTGATTAACCGATTTTTTTTTCTTTTACCTTCTACCAATCCCCTTCCTTCCCTCCTCTCTAACCATATTGACTGCTCGTTTTGCTAGTCTTCTACTTTTATAGAATTTTTGTAACAATGTCTTTTTTTCGTTTTGGAATCTCTCCACGCAGAGCTGCCGGAACAGCAGGCGATCGTTACTGGCATACAGCCGCGCTATCGTATCGGCGATTTGGTTGATGGCAATTGCTCAATTAAATTCTCAAAGCCGGCTGCTATTTTGACATGGACTATTAATGGTATTGTGGTAAGTTGCGGGGTCGGGCAGAGAGTGGCGCGATTTCCTGCGCTCCACCACTCGGTAAGCGTTGACTTATTCTTAATTTCTTTGTTTTAAATTTTTTTAATTTCTGTTGTTTTTGATTCAATTTTTATATTGGTGCATTTTTTATGTTGGCTCATTTCTTTTTAAGCTATTTTTGTAGCTTTTCGATTTCAATTTGCAATTGGCGAGCATTAGTGGCTGAACGATGACAAAAAAATTATAGGCAATTTAAAAATTGATAGCCCTTTTTTGGGGGGTTAAAATAATATATTATGTAAGTAGTGTGGGTTTTTGAGGTTATGTAGAATTTAAAGAAATTGCGGCGCACCGAATCCGGCGCTTGTTGTATTATGGGTCAGAATAGATAGTAGAAAGAACGTTAAGTAAAGTGAAAAAATTGCAATTGAATTTCGAAAAAATAGCTAAATACATCTCTGCTATGAAGAAAGAAAATTAAGGGTTTTTTTTTTAATAATCAAAAGGTATTTTAATGAAATATTAAAGCTAAGTTTGATTTGAGCTGTTTTCCAGTGCTTTCTTGCAATAAATTTCATCGAATTTCAATAAACAATTTTGTATAATTTTTTATTTTTATAAAAAAATTTATATAACGTTTTATAAAAATTTTTTGAAAATTTTATAAAATTTTTATGAAAATTGTTTATAAATTTTATAAAAATTGTTTATAAATTTTATAAAAAATTTATATAAAATGTTTTTATAAAAATTGTTATACACATTTTTCATGTAAATTAAATTTTAAGTTTAAGTTTTATTTCTAAATTTCTAAATTTTATGAAAATTTTTAAAAATTTGTATAACAATTTTTTTTTTTTAAATTTTATGAAAATTTTTCAAAAATTTTATATAAAATTTTTTATAAACATTTTTTGAAAATGTTACAAACATTTTATTTTATTTTATTTATTTAATTTTTTATAAAAATTTTTAGGAAAATTTAACAAAAATTGTATATAAAACTTTTCATTCAAAAAACAAAAAGTAAAACAATCAAATCAACTTAACGAAAAGTGAAACAAAGCTTAAATTTTCCATAAAAAATTTCACCTTAAAAGTTCGAGAGTTAGATGGTCGCTTTGGTAGTAAAGCTTGAAGTGTACTGGGCTTCTGGAAGTCGTGGGTTCTATTTCCACTTTACTAAATTTCCAATATATTCTATTTCCTAATTGAGAAACAATCCCTTCAGCATTATCAAGTCAAACTCTTTAACTTTCTACTTAAATTAGTTGTAATGAGCCCCTTGCAATAGATTTTCCTTTCCAGAAACCATACTAACGCAACAACAACAACACTAGCAGCACCAGTTCAGACTACCCACACCTATTAACCCCTCTTTAAGCTAAACAAATATTTAAAAAGGATAACAAAATAAACGTAGGCCTCTTCTTTGAGTCACCTGGCGAAATCGAGTAACCATGAAGAGCTTTTTACATGCAAATCTTTACTTTTGTAAGGGGATCTGATTAAAAAAACTGGGATGGGCGTTAAGAGTGTTTAAACTGAAATATGAGCATTTGAATATTTGAATATGTTTAAATGCCTAAAATACAAAATAAGTAAATACTATAATTGCATCGTCTTCTCTGAGGCGCAACTTGTAATATCGATATGACTAAAGTTGACGCTTAACTGGTTATTGGGCTTGGCAGCAAAACAAGGTTCGACTCGAGAGTTAATTTAACGGGTTAGTCAAGACCAAAGTATTAAAAAAAAATGTTTCTTTTAGTACTCTTCAAGAGAACTCTCTCCAAATCTGTGTCGCGATCGACATAATTCCCTTTCTCTCGGTACAAAAAATGAAACATCTTCTCATCTCTTAGCATAAACTAAACACAACTTAAGTTGTTTCAGAATTGTTGGACTAGGAACAAATTTTACGCGCCCTAAAACACTACAACATATATTAAATAGTTCCAACTCGTCATCATATTTTCATACATTTACTACTTCTTACCATCCATTTATCTTCTCAGAGTTCTGGAGAACAATGAAGGTAGATAGGTGTTAGTGGATGGCCACAAATAGCCTTATTAGGTCTTTCGGCCTCGACAGCTCAGCGGGTAGCGCGCTGGCTTCTCATACCGAGCGCCCCAGGTTCGATTCCTGGCTTAGGCTGGAAAAACCACTCATTTACTTCTATCGCTATCCACATGAAGGAAATGAGAATTACAAGAATCGCACAAGTGCGCTCTTGGCAGGCAATGGCAAAACCTCCAAGTGTGAAAGAAAAAACTGCCAATCGCCGTTCGGATTCGGCGTTAAACTGTAGGTCCCCTCCCTCCCTTTCCCCCATCCGTTTGAAATGTGTGTTGTATCACATTTTGGAAAAAACAGTG
Organism: Melieria omissa; assembly: GCA_963971225.1. Lineage (NCBI taxonomy): Eukaryota > Metazoa > Arthropoda > Insecta > Diptera > Ulidiidae > Melieria > Melieria omissa. The sequence continues at coordinate 105,496,231 of OZ020267.1, read as the reverse complement.
TTGCATACACATTTCAAACGGGTGGAATTTGTGGTATCACAACGGGCCCATAGGCCTAAGTGTGTCTCATACAGAGGCAGCCACTTAACCAACCAACCAACCAACGAAGGCAAACGTAATTTGACTTACTGCAAGTTGAACACAAGCCAATATGTTTGTCAGCAAGTCTCTTATGTTGACTAATCTGAGATCGTCCAAGTTGGTACAGAAGGGAGAACCTAAGGATGTCCATCTTCGTGTAGAGAGAGCTGGGCAATGAAACAAAAGGTGACTTATAGTTTCTTCCTATTGGGTCCTTACCAGACACCAGGTGGAAATACGTTTATAAGTTGTAGTAGTGATCTCTTTTGGCAAACCTCAGCTAATGTCTCAATCCTAGAGTTGTCATTTCATTTAATACAACAAACTCATTTGCACCCAAGATTGCCAAGCGTTGTTTGAGTTGGCGGAGCAGAAGCATAGGACATGTTCTCATGTCTCCAAAGGTTCATGTGACTTGCACAATCGAGAGAATAAAATATCACTAATGTTTTTTCTTACATAAAGATTGTTAAACAATTTCTAAACTAACTTTTAAAGAAATTCTCCACAGCACATATTTTACTTTAAAAACCACTTCAATTTTCTCGCATGCGATTTCTCAGCGTTTGCAATTTTTCTATTTTTGCAATTTTGAATAGTAAAATATTTCATAGCCCAATTTCTAAATTAACTTTTAAAGCAATTTTCAAGAGCAAAGTTTTTTTTTAAACCACTTAAATTTTCTTTTTCTTTTTTTCTTTTAGAGTTGGCGATTTTTGCATTAGTGCAATTTTGAATAGTAAAATATTTCATAACCTAATTCGTGTTTTCTTAGCATTTCGCAAAAACGTAAAACTGCTTTTAAATTACTAAAACACAAACAAAAAAAAACTAAAATGCTCCAAAGAAATTGTCATCAAGGCTTGGCGAACGCACCTGACCAACAAAAAATTGAAAATTGCTGCTAGCTGAGTGCACATCATTCCTCTAAAATTACAGCAAAATCTGTTGAAGCGCATGAACAAAAAAAAATTGTGTGCAAATAAAATAGGCGACCTCTTCCTACTCCCATTCCCCGGCCCCTCTTAAAACACTGGCCCAGCAATGACAACCATAAAAACCGCATACAAATGTAAAACACTAAAATTGTTTGCGCGCCCAAAAACACACAACACAGATAATACAAAAAAATGTCATCGCCTTCACCTGTGAAATCACAAAAATATGACAACGGCTGTTGCGCTGTGTGTGTGTGGTGGCCATATTTCTTCTTTTTCGTGCGGTTTTTTTGTTGTGTCGCGCAGGTTTTATGTGTTTTGTCGCAGCATTTTTGGCGTAGAGGTGCAAAATGTAAAGTGCACAGAAAAACAATAACCGTTTTAAAAATTACAACGACAACAACAGCAACAGATGACTGTGCACAACATGCGGTGAAAGCAAAGCGAGGCAGCGGTGCCATGGAAAATTTGACTAGAAAATGTCAGAAAATATAAAACGAAAACTAAAAAAACAAAAAAAAATCGTTTAAATATTTGGCTGCATGCGAGGAGAAAGAAACTGGACGCAAAATGGGAATTGAAAGGAAAATGGTTGCAGAGTGAAGATTGCAAATCTAAAAGATGCCAAAAATAAACAGAAAGATGCAAAAGGGCAGCTTGCAGTGAAATTTTCAACCTTTCCAGATGGAGCAATTTATTTGTTGGCTCTTTTTTTCTGTCTTATTGCATCTTTTATAACGACAAACAATATCTCACAATAGACAGTGGTTTGTGCTTGGTGTTGAAGGGGTTAATAATACTTTTGTTGTCACTTTCACTATCACTTTGAGAAAATTGTGCACAAATCAGTTGAAATTGCTTCTAATTTTTGTTCTCTGTTTTCTTGCTGGCATTTGCAATTACTACTTTGCATACTTTAGGGCTGCAAGCATTTGATTTGTGGCACATTGACTGCTAATGCAATTCAGGTGCTTGGGATAAAAATTTGTGAGCACTATGTGGATATTGCAGAAATTCAATTTTGGTAATTTTTTGTTGTGTTAAATCTCGACTCTAATTTTCATACTGAAACGCCACAAATCACATTATTCTTGCTGCTCTCTGCTGATTCTAACCAACTTCAGGTATTGTGAACACACTTTTCAAGTGAAACAGCCCAAGCCTATCCACTGTTTCGTTCATTATTTTTTCATTCATTTTTACCAAAACACAAAAAAACAAAACACTTTCACCTCTACGAGACTCTGATGCTTCAACTTTAAACTTTCTGTTTGCAATTTTTTTGGGCTTTCAATAAAGTTGCTACGAAAAAAACACGAATCCGCAGACACAAAGAGCGCGCATTAAATTCATCAACCTCACCACTGTGCTATCACCGATGCCATCAGCCACCAAACCTGCGCGCACATCGCACTGTCACTTCAACCTTACGGCGGATATGAGATTTTTCTACACCCCTCTTCCCACCACATTGTCTCATAAACTTCATTGTGGTGTGTTTTTTGTTGTTTTGTTTGCTGGCATTGTTGTTGCTATTGGTGGTGTATGTTTTTTCATCAGTGTTTTGCTGTCTGCAATGATGCGGCTGAAAATTGTTGATGGCCGTTGCAGCTGTTGACTGCTGACTGTTGACTCTGACGCTTTTCAACGCTGTCGTATGTCGAAAATGTCCAACAACAACAACAAAATATTTCAATAACAGCAACAAATTTACAATATTACAATGACAACAACAGCAACAGCAGTAATAATGGCTGGCACATAAACATCAAAAGCGGAACAGTAACAGCGAAAAAGTGACAACAACCGGCTGTTGCAATTGTTTTTGGAGTTTTTTTTTGTTGTTGGCAAATGTTAAAATATTTGCTTGTCACCAAATATGCCACAAACAGCTACAAAACATAACAATTGTTACAAAAATGACAAACACAGCAACAACAATAAAAATAATAACGACAACATTTGCCAGCAACGCAACACAAATATATGTCAAGTCATAAACATGTCAACGCACACCGAAGTCGACTGACAATTTGATTTGATGCGCCCGAAGGTAGGCTTTTAAAAATGCGACAGTTATTTGACGGTAATTCGGAAATTGCCAAAGAAAAAACAAAATACAGAGAACCAAACAATTCACAACAAAAGTGAAATTAAAACAAAGAATAACGACAACAAGCGCGTGAAAGTGTTTTTTAATTTGTTTGTTGTTATTTTCAATTACTCTTAGCTAATGGGTTAGTCATGCAATGACCAATAGAAGAGTAATGTTACTCTTGATTTGCAGCCCAAAAGTATGCTACACATATGTAGTGCAACTTTTGGTGTGTTTGACTGTTGTACGGCAATTTTAATAAATTAAATCTGCAGAAGAGATGTTTCCACAACTGAACTTTAGGATTTGTCTTTAACAGAGCATCGTAAAAGTATGCTAAGTCTAACTTTAATTATTTATTTTTTTTTTATTTTTTTTATTACTTATTTTTTATTATTTATTAAATATTTTTTTGTTATCTTAAAAGTATGCTATGTTTAGTATTTAGTTTTTTCATTTTATTATTTTTACTATTTATTTTTTATTATTTATTTAATTTGTTTTTGTTATTATCCTAAAAGTATGCTATGTCCAACTTTTAGTATTTACTATTTATTTTTATTATTATTTTCCAATTTAATTATTATTATTTATTTAATCTTTTTAATTATAATCCTAAAAGTATACTATGTCTAGCATTTATTAGTGAGTATGCACCTAATTTTTATTATTTTTGTTTTTATCATTTATTCGTTATTATTTATTTCATATTTTATTTATTATCCTAAAAGTATGCTATGTTTAGCTTTTAGTATATATTTTTATTTTATTATTTTTATTATTTTGTTATAAATAATTTTTTATTATTTATTTAATATTTTTTTATTATCCTAAAAGTATGCTAGACATAGCTTTAAGTATTTTATTTTCATTTTATTATATTTATTATTTATTTATTATTATTTATTTAATATTTTAGTAACTATCCTATAAGTATGCTATGTTTAATATTTAGTATTTTTTTCATTTTATTATTTTTATTATTTATTATTATTTTTTAAATATTTTTTTGTTATTATCCTAAAAGTATCCTATGTCTAACTTTTATTATTTATTATTTTTATTTTATTACTTTTATTATTTAATTTTTATTAGTTATTTATTATAATTTATTCTTTTTCTTATTATTATCCTAAAAGTATACTATGTCTAGCTTTTATTAGTGAGTATGCACCTAACAACATTTCGTTTAAGCATGGAAGTTGCAGCAAGGAGGCATTGAAGCCTAAATTTAACAGCTAACAAGCAACTTTTTGAATCAGCTAACGTCATTGAGCTTACGTTGCCTGGAACCGCAATGTCTGTTTAGAATCGTGTTTACTTGGTTCTCATAATTCATATGTGAACTTAAGACATGAAGATGTCTTGGCGATTCAAAGAGACTATAAGGGAAAGCTTGCTCATTAAGGTATCCTAGCCCTGTGACTCACTTGATGACTAACTTATTAGACTTTACTGTCGACTTGTGAAGATAGATTCTGTTTTTAAACTGTCTAATCAGTTTGAAAGTGATATTTTTTTATGCATTTATTCTCCTAGAAATGTGAGAGTAGACTCTGTTTTTTAAATGTCAATTCAGTTTGAAAGTGAGAGCTTTTGATTCAGTGATTCTTCTAGAAATGTTCCAGCTAGTATCTCAGTTTTTTGTTTAAGTTATTTCTTATTTACTACCTCAACATTGTAAGTGTCGGAAGCAGATGTTCGGCAGATACTCAATAGGTTATTTTGTCAGCTAAAATGAAGAAAGGAAATCCGACGGAATCCACCAACGAAAAATACTACTTTACTACACAATTTTGATAGCACAAATTTTTTGGTAACCTTCAAAAGGACCACAAGTCAAGGCATCGATTTATTCTAAAGGCTTTCCTTTCTCAGTCAGAACCCATCAGCCTTTCTTTTCACTCATTCTACTGCAACTTTACTGTACCCAATCGCCTGACGCAGCTTCGTTCCTACTACTCAACATTTTATTTTAGAAAATTTGTTTGTATGCTTTGCTTTCTCAGTCACTTCCCACCAGCCAACTTTTGATTTACTCTACTCCCTCCAATTCATCTTTATATATCTTACATGTGCAGCTTTCGTTTTCAATACGCACACACACACACATACCCACAAATTTATGTCTATTACAATATCTCATGAGCGAGTGACTGAATGTCTAATATGTGGAAGAAGGCGCCTGAAAAGGTCAATGCTTCTCAATACTTCTTTTCGTTGCCGCAGCACGAAAAAATAAACCAAAAATTGCCAACATAAACTATGATTTTTCTTTTTACTAAAGTTTAAGTTATGAATGAAATCCACTTTTCGGTTGAATGATTAAGTAGATCAGCAACTTATTTGTGTATTCATTCTCTCTTCAATTGCGCAGCGGTTTCTGTGCAAACATTTTTCGCTGATACGAGCATTTCTCTGAATGCAATTTCATTGAATGCGGGCACCAACAAATATTGTTGTTTTCAATACGTACTTGCTTAATGCTATTTGGTATATTTTGCATTTCCACTTTGCTGTTAGCTATTGGGAAATTAACTTATTTGTGGCTGATTTGGTTAGTCTGTCTTTGAGCGCCTTCGTGTATGCCACGTTATTGGCTTTAAATGACATTTCTTGTCAAAAAGTGCAGCAAATTAATGTGCCTGATGCTGTTAAATGCCGCTGGCAGTTGCGGTGAAAAAGTCTAAAAAACAAAATTTGTTTTTGCATAAAATTATTTTGTACAATTTTGTTGGTGAGAAAATTTACGCTCGCAAATTGGTAGCATACATAAAATTCATGGCAATTATTTTAAATTTTTAATAAGCAACTGAAGGCAAGCGTACCAAAAAGCTAAAACAACAACAACAACAATTCAGAAACGCATGGCCACATTACAAATGTCAACAATGTCGACCGCAACGACATTTTGCGTCCTTTATTGGACGCAAGCAAACGCACTGGGACAGACGCCCACACGGGCGCTACGTTTTGGCTGTGTGCATGTGTATCTATGTGTGTGTGTAAGTGTGAGCACGTTTGTACATTTGTGTGGGTGTGCGTGTGCGTGCACCACCCAACAACCAACCAAACTGACAAACAATTCACTCGTTCAACCAGCTGCAATCGCCCCACTGCCTAAAAATATGCTACGCCTTTGAGGTTTGCCATTCGGCGACGGGCGCTTTGCGACACTGACAAATGAAAACCACAATACAATTTCTGCAGTCGCCTCGACGAACCGAACCGAAAAACTCTCACTTACCAGCGCCGCACTTGTTTGTCTTAGTTTGTGTTGTTGTTGTTGTAGTTGGTGTTTTTGTAAATTTGTTTTGTTGCTGTAATTGTGGGTACAGCAGCGAGCAAGCGCCGTTGTAATTCTGGCGGAAAATTTCAAATATTTCAACATGCGAACGGGTCATAATTCATTATGACGACAAACGACGACAGCAACAACAACAACAACAAAAACAGCAAATGGCAATAATAACGACAGCACAACAACAAGAACAGCATCAATATGAAAAGCTTCAAGTTGCCAATAGGCAACACTCGAACAGCCCAAATTCACAATCATGAAAATGGTCCACGATGATTGTTTTTCAACTCCTAAAAGTATGTTGCGGAAATTTGAAGGCAAACTGAAATATAAAAAAAAACCGAAATTCAAGAAATTCAGAACGCAAATGACACAATACAACAAAGCAAACCAACAACAACAACATAAATATAGAAAAACCCCATAAATTGCGACAATTTTAGTTACCGCAACATTTCGGTTTGGTGCCATTGGAGCAGTTCGCACTCGGTGTTCGTTTGGTCTGGTCTGTCGCCAGTCTGTCCGACCGAAGCGTAAGACATATTGTTTTGCCTTTCACACCTACACGATTCGGTGGTGCAGTTGTTGTTGTTGTTGTTGCTGCGGGGCATGGGGAACGCAAGCAATATGGCCTGCGTGGGTATAGTTGGTTGTGTGTGGGCACTGACGTTGATTGCTGCGTGGGTGTTAGTAAGTGCGCAGCGTTGCGTATTAACGTAGATTACAGATAAATTTAAGATATAAACGCACATAGAAATACAGTTGTCACTCAACTTAAATGTTTTGGTAGCAGCATTGTCCTAGAAAAGTCTCAAAATGGGAACGAAAGGACCATTTTTGGTTTTCGACAAATTGTTTTTTAATACAAAAACGAAAGTAACATAGTTATTTGGTTTTTTCAAGGCCCAAATTACATAAAAGTGGTTCAAAGTTCCAAGTGATAAATAGTTCCATTTTCAGTTCGAATGTTCGAAGTTCCATTTTCAGTTCTTAATCTTATTTTTTCTAGTCTAATCTTAATTTTTTTCCTAATTAATTTCTATAAAGCATTAATTTTTTTTGATCAATATTCATTTCATCAAAAAATAAAAAATTAAGGAAAAAACAAAAAATTAACAAAAATTTATTAGTGAAATAAAAAGGCCCAGATTTTTGGTCCAAATGGACATAATAATTTTTTAATATAATATATTGTTTCTTATTTTTTATATTTTTTATTTTTTTATATATATTATTTTTCAATCAATATTTGTTCCAAAAAAAATAGATAATTCAAAAAAAAAAAAAAATTAACAAAAATTAATCACATTGATATATGTGATATGTCAGCCCACTTTTATTATAAAACTCCTAGTTACAACTGCTTACGCATAACCTTTATTTGATTTGCCTACATTTAGGTGCCACCGCATCACATTAAAACCTATCAAATTGAGAAATATGAGGACAATAACTTGGAATCGGTAGTAAGTGCCGTACATTTTATGGTCACAACACAGCATTTTGTCAAAGGACAAATGAGGGTAAAGTAAAATGTTTTTATACATTTTTGGAAATCAAATTAATGTTTATACTAAATGAAAATTTTAGCTTAAATGCACCGCCAGCATTTTTGATATATTCAAAGAGGAAATCGAAAGCATTATTGAAGAAGATCGACCGCGCATTATGGCTTCAGGACGTTCATATGATATCAATAACTATCCATATGAGCAGCATTCAAGTGGCGATGGCTTCGAGGATCACAATGAATCGTATTTAACGTATTATTCGGGTAAGTTGAGAGCAATTTTAGAAAGAAAATTAAATAGTTTTCAATGTCTCAGAGCGGTAGTAATTGTGATAGGATTTAAGTAACTTAATGTTGTAAAGAATCATCGAAATCCGAATATAATGAATGAATGAAAAAATCAAGAAATAGTCGAAATTCTTCAATGATTCATCCATATTCATTGTATATCCTTCAAAATTCATTGCAACCAATACACTTATTTCAATGATTTCTCCAGTCTTTAAAACGTTTGCTTGTCTATTACAAATTCTTAAACAACATTGCCCTGATAATCCATGTAAATTGACTGTTTGTGTTAACAAAACACTACTCGTTGGTGCACTTAATCGTTGGCAAATCAACTTAACTGCTCGACTTGGCTAAAGTTGCAGCATGAAATATGCTTAGCGGCTGTTTGCTGCTACATAGCGGCTTGTATGAGCACGTTCGCCTAAAAGTATGCCATCGTATACTCTGTACACATGTGTGTGTGTGCTTGCATATGCAAACATCAAACGCTGAACGCCAACGATATTCGAGAATATGATAAGAAAATGCGCTCAACATGGTTGAGACGCGCTGCTATACAAACTCAGATAAAATATCTACAATTCGATGGAAATTTAAGCAAAGTGTTGCCACTTTCTTGATGCAACATTGACTTAACAGACGCCCGAGGCGACAAACTAAAAAAGTCAACCAACCAACATTGGAGCAGTAGCAAAAAATTGCACTCAAATTGAGTTAGAGGCCAAAGAAAATCATCGGCATGTATGTGTGTGTGGCTGTGTGCGCTGACAAATATGCAACGAAAAGAAAATACATATTTATGTGCGCCCAGCCCAGTCAGCAATGCCACTGTCACTGCTGCAGCCAGTGTCACTGTCACTGTCACTGGCTGCGCGTCACTAAAATGTTCCACAATGCACTGCAGCCGTGTTGGCTGCTCAATGTTGCAGCCGCCGGCTGTTGCACCGTGTTGTTGCTGTTATCTTTATATATATATTTTTTCAAGCCAGTCCGTCGGCTGTCTACCGCTGCGCGTGTCTACGTTCCATGCACATTTTGTAATGCATGCAAATGCAATGTTAACACACACCAAAGTGTCAACAAAGTGCAAATTTTTTCCAACATCTTCCTTTCACACACCACTAACGTCTCTCATTGCTTTTGCTAGAAGTTTTTTTGTTATTTTTTTTGTTATTATTTTGTTTTTCATATTTTTTTTATATATTTTATTGCTTTGGGCGTTTTATGATGAAAAGCGGAAAATATGCACTGAATCTGCTTACACGACTAAGTTATCCGCTTGTCGCTGGCTGGTGTATGCCTTTGTTTTTGTTGTTGCATACATGCATAAATATATGTAAGCATGTACATATGCAAGTATGTAAGTGTACTTGCCAGGGGTAATTTAGTTCATATTGGATTTGTCTGCACATAAGTGCTGCCAGTTCGCTACGTTGAGAATGAACTTTTAAGCAATAAACAGAAAGCACGCTAAGCATTTTGGTGTTGAGATATTTTAATTTAATTTTTTTTTATTTTAACTCAGAACGAATGGCGAAACATTGATTCTGACGAATAAAGCTTAGTAGATGTGCAGAGGTTAGTTGAGGCAGGTGGCTCTGGTTCCTTCTCAGAGTTTTTCTAGCCGCGTTCAAATGATATTCATTGATTGTGGAGAGCCAAATCACCAAATCTAATCTGGTTACTGAAAAGATGAAAGAGATTTAAACGTGCAAATTAGTTGGCTCGTGGCTCTTGTTCCTTCAGTTTCATGAGACTCAAAGATTGTCGAGTGCCGAATTACTAAATCTATTCTGGTTAGGCACCAGGAAAATAGAAAAGATTCAAAAGTTAAGAAGTTTGTTGGCCCATAGTTCTGACTTTTCTACGTCCTGAAAATATCAAGGTTTGCCTGCCGCGTTTTAACGAAATTGTTTGATTGTCGAAAGCCGAATCACCAGATCTAGTTCGATTATTAAAAAAAAGAAGAGATTTAAACGTTCAGAATTAAGTTGATCCATAGCTTCGGTTTCTCCAGGTATGTGAGACTCAAAGATTTGCCAGGCGCGTTATAATGAAATTGTTTGATTGTCGAGGGAAGAGGAGGAAGAAGAGGAATAGCTTTAACGTTAAACCAGAAACATTAACTAAAAGGTAGAAGGAGGTATCAGAAGAAAGAAGAAAGAAAAATAATCTTATCAAATTTAGTAGTGTTAGACATTCGTTTCAGGACGAGATGCCTGAACCTGTTGCTTAGCTCTGGTGAGCAACCAATCGCCAGAACTAGAAAAATACCCTATTTGGTGTGGTTTCTGATGCAAAATTGATTTTCCATTGTTGGTAATGGCTACTAAACTAACATCAATGTTTTTCATCATCGTTTGTTGATATTGAGTATATTTTTACCCACTTTTCAAACACTCAGTTGGTCGCCTAAATCAATCTTATGCTTTTTATACTTTTGCTATAAGAAATACATGAAATGAGAGAAATACGTTTCTAGTCTTATAATTTGCTACAGTTTGGAAATTAAAAAAAATGCGATATCGAAGCAAGAGGCCTCTGCTTGCATTTTAAATAAAAAATAATAAAAGACACAATTTTGTTCCATACCTCAATATGAGCTCAATATTGGTTTTTTGAAAAGGAATGCAAATATTTTTTCCGTTTCCGTTTCCCTTAAGATATCATTGAGTTAAGGGTGCTGGCATATTTCTTTAATATTAGCTGTTAAAAATAATACGAGAGACTTCAGCTATTACAGCTTTTGACCAGAAACTTTTATCCTTGAAAAATGTCAGTAACTATAGTTGAAAAAGTGGTTCCATATAGAACTTCTTGCATGCATCACTTACATTGTGGTCCTTGTCAACAATTGCATGAAATAATCTTTACAAACTAAACTATTATTGATTGATTGATTGATTGATTAAATGATTGATTGATTTATTGATTGATTGATTAAATGATTGATTGATTTATTGATTGATTGATTAACTGATTGATTATTAATTGATTGATTATTGATTGATTGATTAAATAATTGATTGATTTATTGATTGATTGATTATTGATTGATTGATTGATTGATTGATTGATTGATTGATTGATTGATTGATTGACTGATTGATTGATTCATTCATTGACTGATTGAATGACTGATTGATTGATTAATTGATTGAGTGATTGATTGATTGATTGATTGATGGATTGATTAATTGATTGATTGATTGATTGATTGATTGATTGATTGATTGATAGATTGATTGATTGATTGATTGATTGATTGATTGATTGATTGATTGATTGATTGACTGATTGAATGACTGATTGATTGATTGATTGGTTGATTGATTGATTGATTGATAATTTGATCATTTTCAAGAATTGTTTTTAATGCAAAACCAAACACTTAACAAATAAGATGTCTTATCGAAATTAGGTACATATGTTTGTCTCTCGAGGTTCGAACTGAATAGATAATTGGGGGATTTGAACCTCTAAGACTCTCTGCATTGCTAAGCTTGTCCTTTTGCTAAAACTTTACTACAAAGTTGAGTTTGATACCTAAAAAAAAAAGAACTTAATGCCCCAATGAAGGCCAAAATATGCACTGGAATCTTTTGAAACCCAGTTAAATCTCCTAAAAAGTCTTCTATCAGCAAGCACCAAACACATTTCTACGCTGATTCCATTTATTTACCCCAAAAAAACCGAAAAATATAGCAAACACGAACTAAATTGTCTACATTTCTTCAAATTGTTGGCGTTTTTGTGCGTTTGCGTTGTTCGCAAGCAGCAACATCAGTTCAGTTCATTTTTGTGTGTTATAAATTGCAATTCCGTATTGATTGACACTAATGCAGCCTTTCTTGCTCTATCTCTCTCTCTCTCTTCCGCTCTCCGGTCCCGCACGTCGTCCATGCACGCTCCATTTGTCATGCAAGTAGCAGCCGATATCACCTCAGCGGCAGCGGCAACAACAACAACGGCTGCTGTCTGGATGCAGCCGCTGCAGAAACGATGGCAACGCATTTGGAGCAGCTTTATTTGTGCGCTAACAACAGACGCTGACTATATGCGACTGTTGGCGATAGCAGCAACAACAACAACATCAACAACAACAGCCATGGCCAGAGCCAGTAGCCAGCAACAATATGTCAAAGGCGACAGGACGAGCGCGGACCATAGCAGCAGCAGCGCCACCACCACCATTAGCGGAAATGTTTCAGTAGTTGTGTGTGTTGTTGTTGTTGTTATTGGTGCTGTCATCGTAATCCAACTGACACGTCATTTTATAAGCTGTCAAAATCGTAAAAAAGCAAAGGAAACGCTTAACGTTGAAATGCAGCGAGAGCAGCAGCAACAACAGCTGTCAAAGGTGCAGGCAACAATAACAGCAAAAGTAGCAACAGCAGCAGCAGCCAATGGAGCAGCAAAGCGAAAATCCTTTCATAATTGCGCAGTAAAAAACGCAAAATCATTGGAGCAATTGAAGGGATTGCTTGCAGCGCCAACAGCGCACAGGACAACGACGACAACGACAGCGGCAGCGGCATTGGCGACGAATCCATTACAAAAATTGCAACAGCAACAACAACAACAGCCACAAAAGCGCGAGCAATGCGTGGCGTTCAAGGGGCCGCGTCCTGCCAAAGATGCGCCCTGTCACAGCATTACAAATCAAAATGGTTGCAATGTTGAGGCTGTCGCTGTTGCTGCCGGTGTGGCGGGCGCGAGTGCAGCTGCAACGACAATGGCGACGGCGGCGGCAGCGACAGCGTCAGCAATGCACAGCCATTGCCGACAGCTGTCATTGACACTTGCCGCCAGTGGCAGCGCTACGGAGGCGCGCGCTGTTGCCAGCGACAACAACAGCAACAAAGCGTGCGAGTGCAACAATAAAGCAATTGGCAATTTCGTTAAGGATGTGTCAAAGGATCAAACATTATTGATGATGATTTCGCTGGCTGCTGATGAGTGTGAGCGCGACAATTCGGCTACGTCGTCGACACCTAACCGATCCGCAGTAGCAGCAGCAACACCAGCAATGGCAGCAACATCAGCGCGCGCCCACTGCTGATGCTAAAAGCAACAAAAGTGCAGTGTTTCTTTATGAATGTTTTATTTTTATACTCATTGTTTCAACATTCTTGATAGCGCATAAAAATACTGAATTGTCTCTTCAACAACAGACACACACAGACACAGTGCGATGGACTCGCACAAACACAAACTTGAAGCTGGTCCAGTGCTGATCGACAACAAACTGATGCAGTGTGAGGTGTCTGCATGAAAATAATGAAATTAAAAACAAATTAATTTAAAGCATAAATGCAGCATGGATTGACATGGATTCTACAGAATCCATTAAAATTAATCAAAAATAATAAATAATAATGCTAAAACATAGAGTTGTCATTAGTCTTAAGTGTTATGCAGTAAGTTGTAAAAATCTATATATTAACACACACAAAAATAAATAAACATAAAATTATTAAAAAACTAAGGCAATGGCAAAAAATCCCAAATTTTAATGCAACATTTAAATCGTAAGCAAAAACAATTCGGAAAACAACCTAAACTTATGCAACATTAATGTTTATTGTTACTTTAATTTGCAACTAAGCGAGCATTCAACTAGTTCTACCTACAACAACAATGAAGAATATTCGTTGTCAACATTAGGTAACAGTAAGTAACAGTAATTGTTGTTAGTGTACGTGCATTGCTTAGTGAGTATGGTGGAAAAATGCATTTAGTTGAGACACAAACCGTTTGCAGTGTTGATGGTGGAGTGATGTAGAGAAATTGCAGCACCACAGGATGTAACAAAGAATAAAGGAAAATATAAAAAAAAATTTTTTAATACGAACGGCATAAAAATATTTCATAATTTAAAAATTAAATTAATAGAAAAATGTTATTTTTGGTAAGCAATATATTTGAGAAAATAACGAGAATATTTGAAGTTATAGGTAATATTTATGTTTTGAGGTTTTTGTCTTTTTTATTATTTTTATTTTAAGAATTTTTTTTGTTTGTTATAAATTATTTAAAACAAAATATAAATTTGTATGTAATATATTTGACAACCAGAATATTTGAATCATTTAGAGAACTTAAATTTTTACTAGTCAATTTGTTTTCCATTTTTTTTTTTTCAATTATTATTTTGTATGTATACGAGGGTTCCCTTTTATATTTTTCAAAAAGAATGAAAATGCATTTTGTTGACATACAAAATTGTTTCATTGCTTTTCATAGCATTCTCCTAGAAGATTTATATACTTTTGTATGCGCTCAAACCAATTGTCGAAGCACTTTTTCCACTCAGATTGAGACACCTCCAAACATGGTTTTTGAATGCTTCAGCAGCATCTTTTGGCGATGAAAATGTGCGGGAAAAAAAGGCATTGGGTGCTAGGTCAGAGCTGTATGGCGGATGACCCACTAAATTGATGACTTGGTCGATCAAACAGGCGGTTTTTTGAGCCGATGTGTGAGAGCGCCCATTGTCCTAGTGAAGTATGATTCGGCGTCGACGGTTGTTTTTCTGTATTTCATTGAACACTTCTGTCAAACAAATTGTTGTGTAACTATCAAAATTGACGGTTCTAACGGCACAATAGACACATGACCAGTTTTGCCGAAGAAACAGCCGACTAATTGCTTCGATGTGCTGCGTACCTGAACAACTTTTGTTAGATTTGGCTCGTCTTAGAAGACCCACACGGTCGATTGCTGTTTTGCATATATCCATGATTCTTCAGCTGTCACGATCTTGTAAACGTCTTTCGAAGTTCCGCGATCGAATTTTTCCATAATTTCTTTGCACCAATCGACAAGAGGCTTTTTTCGAGCGATTGCCAAATTATGCGGGATCCAACGAGAACAAATCTTTCTGACAGCTAAATGTTCAAGCAATATCGAAAGCACGGCCGTGGAACTAATGCCCAAGGATGCCTCTATCTCACGGTGTATCACATAACGATATTTCATTATCAGTTCACGCACAGCATCGATGGTTTCGACTTTCACGAAATTCGTCGTGGAGCGAACGGCGACTACGCTTGGATTCGTTAAACCAGTTATAAATTGTCTTGAGGGTTGGTGCTTCATCACCAAATGCCGAATGAAGGCGATCGAAGCACTGTTGTTGAGATAATTCACTTCGAAAATTATTGCTCGAAAATATTTTGACCGAGATGAATTTTTCAAGTCAGTGTTAACAACACAAATAGCGCTTGACCATCAAAATGTTCTTAGCACGTTTATGGTAAAAAATTACAACTTTTCAATGTCAATCTCAGATTTTTCGAAAACTCTACGTCCATCCTTATTGAACAAATATAAAATATACGTAGGCATAAATTACTATTTATTTTTATTTATTTTGGGGTATTGCAGTTATTATTTCGTATTTATATAAATTGTATATTATGTATAAATATATTTTGTTTTATGAAATCCATAAAAGACAACTGCATATATTAACAATTTTTCTATGGATTCAGATAAAAAAAATCCGTAAAACATTTCATTCAAATGCAAGAAAATTGTTTATAATTTTGTAATAATTTTATTTTCGGATTTTATATGAAATGAATTTATATGAAATAAAATTTCAATGTATCACTCCAACATTGCACATCTGCCAAATGTACAGAATTGATAAGACTTTACTTTTGTAAACATATAAATCATTGAAATTATGACATCCAGATGTACCCACATGTTCACTATGTCAAATTCAATGACAACGCACAACAAAACAAATATGTAATTACATTTTTCTTTAATACTAAAAACAGAATAATGAAATTTTCGAAATTGTCCAATAATTGTGCACAAAAATTTGAAATATCGAAATATCTAAATATCGATTTGACTTTGACATAGTGAACACGAAACCAATGAAAACGAGGCATTATTTTAGCGTAGTTGTAAGACGCTTCTATTGTAAATATGCTAAAGCGTTTGGAAAACGGAATCACTGCAGTTGTGAAAAATGCTCAGTTAAGTTGTAGCGAAAAAACCAAATGAAACCAAATACTTATTGTGCTCTCTAAGTTGTGCTAAGGACTCGCTGGAGGGACGCAATTGGGAAGACTAAGTGATGTAGTGACGCAGAAAAATACAAATCTAATAAATGTGGTTATTTTCTAAATGAAAACTTTATCAAGAAATTAAAAACATCAAAATTTTTTCAGTAAACATTTATTTCTTAAAATTAAATTTACCGAAAATTTCCATACAACTTCTAAGGCACTACATCAGTTTGTCTCCCACTCACATCGTTCCAGCGTTACCTCGCTGACAGCGCACTTTTCTATTTGACAGGCAAGGAACTCATAAAAAACCACGAACCAAAACAACATTTTTCGGCTAAACAAAATTCCATATGTATTGAAATTTGTAGAATCTTTACTTTCAATTTCTGATCTTTGATAAATATTTGGCAAACGAAGAAAAACTTACCGTAATATTCAATTCGTTTTTGAAATTACAAGATCCAACGGTAAATAGTTCCTTAAATTCAGCAGAAAAGTAAATAATAAAACAAAAAAACATCAAACGGAATGCGGCTAAAATACGAAAGCAAATTACAAACAGTTCAGCTATAAGCCAAAGAGTTGCAAACTCAATAAAGATGAGATGTCAGTCAGTGTGTTGAAAGACACACACAAGCCAGCAACAAAAAAATGTATTTTGATAAAAACACTACATAAAATATTGTAAAAAGCATTAAAATTATGAAAAACAAAACGCTAAAACAGCTAAAAATAATTAGCGTTAGTCGTAAAACCCGGGCTAAAGGTTAATTGTTTATAAAAATAAAAAAATAATATAAAAATAAAAATATATAATTTAAAAAATTAAAAAATATAGTTTCAAATACAAAAAATTATAATAAAAATAATAAAAAAGTAGATTTAAATTTAAAAAGCAAAGTTCTAAGGAAGTTTTAGACGAAATATGCTTAGTTGAGCAAATGCTTGAAAAACTCAAATGGTTTAAAACAAAATGTGTAAAATTTATGCAGTTTTAGTGTTGTGCCAGACTGTCTTCCCATTAATTTGTAAATGTTAACATTGATATCAAACGGTGCGGTTAAATATGGTATACACTGTAGATTTTACAGAACTTAAAACTCGAGTTAAACATTTTTCTGTTTTAGTTGAAAACAATTACGTGGAACTTCACGCAATTTTTTGATGGACAAAACAAAATTTGGAAATTTAAAATAAGTGGGATTAATTAAAAGGTTTTTATTTTATTTTATTCTATTCTATTTTATTTATTTTTTTTATTTTATTTTAATTTATTTATTTTATTTTATTTTTAGTTTTTTATTTTTTATTTTTTATTTTATTTTATTTTTTATTCTATTCTATTTTGTTTTATTTTACTTTGTTTTAATTTATTTTATTTTATTTTGTTTTTTTTTTATTTTATTTTTTTTATTTTATTTTAGTTTATTTTATCTTACTTTATTTTATTTTACTTTATTTTATTTTATTTTATTTTCTTTTATTTTATTTTATTTTATTTTATTTTATTTTATTTTATATTATCTTACTTTATTTTACTTTATTTTATTTTATTTTATTTTATTTTATTTTATTTTATTTTATTTTATTTTATTTTATTTTATTTTTATTTATTTTATTTTTATTTATTTTATTTTATTTTATTTTATTTTGTCTTACTTTATTTTACTTTATTTTATTTTATTTTATTTTATTTTATTTTATTTTATTTTATTTTATTTTATTTTATTTTATTTTATTTTATTTTATTTTATTTTATTTTATTTTATTTTATTTTATTTTATCTTATTTTATTTTATTTTATTTTATTTTATTTTATTTTATTTTATTTTATTTTATTTTATTTTATTTTATTTTATTTTTATTTATTTTATTTTATTTTATTTTATTTTATTTTATTTTATTTTATTTTATTTTTATTTATTTTATTTTATTTTATTTCCCACGGCCTCTCTCCCCCCCACATACCGCGCGAGGTGGGGTCCATTAAAACTGAATATGGCGGCAGTAAGCGAACCGCAAGCCACTTCAGCACTATTGTATTTGTTAGTTTATCACAGATATGGATATTATTTAATCTTTAATCTATTTTATTATTTTATTTTATTTTATTTTATTTTATTTTAATTTATTTTATTTTATTTTATTTTATTTTATTTTATTTTATTTTATTTTATTTTATTTTATTTTATTTTATTTTATTTTATTTTATTTTATTTTATTTTATTTTATTTTATTTTATTTTATTTTATTTTATTTTATTTTATTTTATTTTATTTTATTTTATTTTATTTTATTTTATTTTATTTTATTTTATTTTATTTTATTTTATTTTATTTTATTGTTCTTTGTTTTAATTTATTTTATGTTATTGTATTTTATTTTTTTATTTTTAGTTTGTTTTATTTAATTGAATTTTTAGTTTTTTTTTTTAATTAAGCATCACTTTGCATAAATGTTGGTCTTTAACGTCTGAATAGCTTCAATTTGGAATTCAATTCAACAATTTGGAATTTGGTTCATGAGGGTTTTTGCATGAACTCCATACATCGAATCTCTTCTTTTTTTTTTAAACGATTTTTGTGTTTAGTTTCTGGCCAATTGCATTGTTTTGATTGGCCAGAAACTGATCAACTGACGATGATTAATTTTTAATTTTTTTTTTGTGGAGATTTGTGACAATTGGCCTTTGAAAACGTGTTACATGTTTGACATCAAAACCACCGAAACAGAACTCACGAAACGAAAATATTGCTTGATTTGCTGTTACAGTATCAGATGTCTATGAAGATCAGATGTCTTATTGAAGAAAGCCTATAAAATGTGGCGTATTTTCTCCTTGCTGGTGTCCAACCTTAAAGCGCTCTCAAATAAAACTGAGTGAAGCAATAACAAAACTGTCTGAGAATTTTTTTAGTACATGATCTTGTCTTTTGAATGCCATCTAGCGTACCACGATTGCTCTCATACGTTGCGAGATACAGGGTGTTGAAACCATCTACTAGAAAAATAATAAATATATCTTTACTTTGACTTTATGTATTTGGTACAATAGTCAATTTTGAACCAAAGCTAATATAATTCTATTATCTTTACTTGAGATCTATATTCAGTTGCCGTAAATTAGTAGTTAGTTCATTGAATCGCCAGTGTGAGGCCAAAAACCCATGAAGAAGACTTCATTGACCAACTGCTCTTTCAGCATGAAATAGGAACCGCTTTGAGTAACATGATTGCTTCCCTTCCTTTCCCCCATCCGTTTGAAATGTGTGTTGTATCACATGTTGGAAAAAACAGTGTTGCATACACATTTCAAACGGGTGGAATTTGTGGTATCACAACGGGCCAATAGGCCTAAGTGTGTCTCATACAGAGGCAGCCACTGCAACCAACCAACCAACCAACATGATTGCTTATGAAAAGCTTTCAAATAGACAAGATTGTCATAGATAAATAAGTAAATTAGAATTATAGAGAAACTTTAAGATCTCTCATGTCATCATGTTTCACTGAAAAATCTCAAATCCAGACCTGTTGAACCAATATAAATGTTTTAAATGATTTAAGATATTTCTAATTTAATTGAAATTTTAACTGACTTTTTAATTTAATTAATTAATTTATTTTTTTTAATTTAATTTTTTAAATTTTTTTTATTTAATTTAATTTCAAATTTAACTTACTTTGTACATTTACTTTTATGACAGACTGTAGTGCTGCAAAATACAGTTAGTTCGCAATAATAAATAATGAGAAGAAGTAAAGTGTGAGCAAAACTCAAGAGCCAAAACTCTAATTCATGTTGAGTAACTTGACGGCAGCAGCAGACTGTCACTGTGACGAATGATAGAACAAAGGCAACAAATTAAAAGCGGCATTTTAGCTAAACAACGGCTTTGGGCAGTAACAGTAAGCTTCAGGCATAGCTAATAGCAGCAACCAACAGACCAACCAATGGTTACAATTTAATTTTAATATTTTTCAATTTCGTGTCTTTCATTTTAATATTTTAAAAAAGTACAAGTTTTCATTACTTAAAAAAATCACAAACTATAAAAACAAACAACTGACACTCAGACATTAACTCATCAAACAAATTGACTAAAAATTTTCCGCTGATATTTGCCGCCAATACTCGCAACAATGCTGTGGTTCAACTTGGGTTTCAGAATTCAATTTCTGAATTATCTGCTCAATCTTGCCATATCGATACCTCTGTACTTTTGTTACTTCTATGTTGGCATTTTACTTTACATTTACCTGTACGGCGGCTGATTTTGTGTGTAAATAAGAACAATAACAGCGACAATTGCAAAATGTTGATCCTTAAGAAAACGATTCATAGACACAATGTGTATTGTAATTAGCCTCATCGAATGTATAATCAAAATCTGAACATTGTAATGATTAAATATGATCAACTAAAACTCTGTACTATGTTGTAGTTTAAGTTTACCGCCTAAGTGTACATTGACGCAAAGTTTGTGTGTTAGTGCATAAGTCAGACTTGAGTAGATTGGCCAATGCCAATTTGTAATTGCAATTAGAATTAGTTACCCAGAAAATGACGATAACACATAAAATATTCATATCCCCCCAAACACAGACACACACACAAACAAACACTCAAATAAATTGACATACAACAAAGTGAATACGAGTAATTATACATAAATAAATAATAATAATAAAAATAACATTAAAAATGTATTAAGCATTAAGTGAATAACAACGGCCAGCAGTACTCAATGCAGTTATGAACAAACAAAAAAATTCAACATGTAAACTTATGTTTAGTACAGAATGATTTAACCGTTTTTATGTAGCGTACCAAAGTGAGCATATGTAAAAAAAAAACACAAAATGTAATACTAACTACTGATAATGACGATGAGATGTTTATGTTTTAAAATAAAGACATTACAATACAATTGTGAATATGCATAAATAAGCAGAGAACTGGTTGTTGTGTTTTCGATGGAGTCAAAAGGGAGCGGGGCCTTTGAATGATTGTCTGATGGAGTCAGAACTGTTGAGTTGAAGCCACCAAGAATAGAGTAGAATAGATATGGGAGCCGAGCATCAACTGCCCGAGACACTGTGTCCAAAGAGAACTATTGTGTCGTATCCCTTATTCTTTATTGGAGGAGTTCATCTCCCCCAATACTGTCCAGGAACTCCATGATTTTTCCCAGATTAGTTCCAGACAGCTCTTTTGTCTGAATTAGTTCCCTTCCCAGTATACGCTTCCTTGCGTGTAAGAGGGCGGGACACTCGGTTATGATGTGCACGGATGTTTCGTCATCTTCCATGCAGAACCTGCATAGTTCGCTATCCGTTAATCCCAGTCGCGCTTTATGCATATTTAGCAGGCAGTGCCCTCTCAGCATTCCCGTCATGAACTTAAGCTCCTTTCTGCTTAGGTCCAATAGATAATTAGATTTGCCTTCCGAATAGGCCGGAAGGAATAGCTTGGAACAGCGCTGTCCCACCGTATTGGACCGTTTCTGGTTGGCCCGATTTTTGAATTCCTGTTTGACACAATGCCTGAAATGAGCTCTGCTGACACCTATGATCGGCTCAGGTCCATAGGGTCGTTTTGCCGCCCCTTCCTTTGCCAATCTGTCCGTCTCCTCATTTACACCGTGCCCACAGTGCGCAGGAACCAGTGTATTATCACCCGGTTATCCTTTGAAATGTCTTGGAGAACATTTGCTGTCTCCCAGACTAGTTTGGAGTCAAACGTCGTCGAGCTCAGAGCTTTTATTGCAGCCTGGCTGTCGGACATTGTGATTATCCTCTTTCTCCTGACGTTGACAGTCAGTATCTTTCTGGCACACTCATTTATGGCAAAGACCTCAGCCTGGAACACTGCGACCGTGTCTCCCAGACTGACTTCTAATTGGGAGCTAGTATTAAATATTCCAACTCCCGTTCCGCCTTCCATCTTTGAGCCATCGGCGTACCAGACAATGTCATCGTGAGACTGATTCTATTAGCAGCCCAGTCTTCCCTGTGCGGTATGAAGCCACCAAAGAGTAGTTTTATTTTAGAAAACAGACATCGACTAAGACATTCATAAAGAATTTTTTTTTCAAGTTTAGTCTTTGGTTGAAGAGTTTGTATAGACAAACAGGACTTACATTGCGAATGTCACAAGGATTGTTGCACGTTTTTTGAAAGAGTGATTGAAAGATAGCTTGAAAGATTAAATGAAAAAGCACAGAATTAAAAAATTTGAGTTATTCCAACAAAAACATCGGTCAAAAAACGCTCTAAGATTGTTGTGTTTCTGACGGAACTACAGGCTTGAGCAGGTGTTGTGATGACTGTTCTAAGACTGACCGAGTCATCTTGGTCACAAGACACTTAAATAATATAAAAAAATATGTAAATACTAGTTTTATTTTAGAAAATTGACATTCAAAAGGAAGGGGTTTTCAAGTTTAGCCTTTGAAGGGTGAGGATAGGGTGAGGAGTTTGTATACAAAACATGATTCGTAGGGTGAATCTGGAAAAAACTTTTGATTATTCAGAGATAAAAAAAACTGAATGAATTTGAAATGATTTGAAATACTCCCATGAAAAAATCGGCCTAGAAAAGCTTCGGGTTAGTGTATTTCTGATAAAACTACCGGCTCGAGTGGGTCTTGCGATGACTGTCGTCAGACTTACAAAGCCATTTTCGCGACCGAAACTTGCTTAAATAATATCAAAATTACTTGAAGACTAGTTTTATTTTAGAAAATTGACATTCAATAAGAAGACATTTTTCAAGTTCAGCTAGTTTTCTTCTTCTTATTCTTCTTCTTCCGTGCTTTTATCCCATTTCACTTGGGGTCAGCTCTCGTCCGTAATGTCCAGATTCTTCGATCTTGGCTCGTTTGGGTGTTTAAGTTCGCACACTGTGAAGAGTTCAAAATTAAGTGAAGAGTTTGTATAGAAAAAAAAGGATTTACAGGGCTGTTCTGGCGAGAATAGCTAAACGTTTTTTTAAAGATTAATTGAAAGATTGATTGAAAGATAGTTTGAAAGACAAAATAAAAAATAAAAAAACAGAATGGAAAATTTGCGCTATTCTAAAGAACACATTGTTCAAAAAGCTCCAACATTCGCGAAAACATTTGTTGTGCTTCTGATGGAGCAGCAAGCTTGCGCCGGTCTTGTGATGAACGAGTCTTCCTGGTCGACCTAAAGTCTTCTACCAAACAATATCAAGTAGTAGTTTCATTTTAGAAAAAAGGGATTTGTGAAACTCGGCCTTCAAAGAGTTCAAACTTGGTTGAAGAGTTTGTATAGAAAAACAGAACTTAGAGGCGATTCTGACAAAGATAGTTGCACGATTTTTGAAAGAGTATTGAAAGATAGTTTGAAAAAGTTTGTATAGAAAAAGATGGCAAAGATAGTTGGACGATTTTTGAATTAGTATTGAAAGATAGTTTGAGAAACAAAATTAGAAAATAACAAAACAAACAAACCAACAAAAGAATGAAAGATCGGAGCTTACTAAAAATAAAATAATCGGTCAAAAAACGCTCGAACATTCTTCACTTGAAACGAAAAGCTTTTTGATAAAAATTCAAACCAGAGATTTAATATTTTAGACAGCTTGATTATCAAAACGGAAATTAAAACAAAAAAAGGAAATGGGTTTTGGCTTTGAACAAACATGCGGGAGAACTTCCCAACTTCCTCACATGAACGACGCCGCAATTGACTTCATGTCCTTTTCGATGGGTCCAAATTGAATCCATCGCAAAACCTCTGCTGGCTCATGACTTTTACAAAGCACCTCCTTCTTAATTTTCTTATGCATTTTAGCAAGTTTAGAACTAAAAGACTTGGGCCATCTTTCAGCATAACTTTTAATCAGTCTTTTATGTTACGAAAAAAAAGTCTTCAATATAGTTTACAGAATAGCAAAGTGTCGTATGGAACATATTCCTACTTTTAAATATTGTGGAGAGTTGGAAAGATGGCCTCCAGAGCTCCTCTGCTAATGGTCTGGAAATATATTTAATAAGAAAAAACCCATACATATTTTTCAATGTTTCGAAAACCAGACTAAATGTCCAATTGGCTTTAAATTTAATCAAATAAATTTCCCTAAATTTGCTCTCGTTTGAAAGCCACCACATCCACTTTCACATAAAAAAGAAATTATTTATAATTTTTTCATATTCTAAGCACAATTTATTTTCACTATATTGATTAATGTTCTTTTGTTTACAAATTTCTTTTTTGTTTTTTTTTGGTTATCAAAATATTTTTCTAGTTTTGTTTGTGTGTTTCAAAATGTAATCTTAATTTGTTCTTTTATTTCATAGCCAAGTACAATACGGCGAGTTAATTCGTTTACTACAATTATTTTCTTTATGTGTTGTTTACAATTTTTACGCTTCAGACAAATTTCATATAAACTTCTCTGACATTGGTTTTCTTTATAAATATAATTATGTTTTTTTGCAAAATTTTCAATTTTTCTTTTCACTAAGTAATAAATAATTAAGTTAAAATATTCTTGAATGCGCCAATGTTCCCTTGAAAAGTCTGCTTGGCAGATTGAGCTGAGCTGACTTCTACATCTCTGAGAGTTTGTTTGTTTTGATTTTTCTTGCTACAGAACGTTTGTCTACAAGTGCGAGTATAAGTCATGGGAGTTTAGTACACTTTTCTCTACCAAAAATGATATAGCAATTTATGTTGAGTTAGTTTACAACGGCAGGATTCAAGCTACATCCTGCTGAAACGAGTCAAAAGTGCAGCCAGCTCAACACTTTTGCATTGGATTTGATCACGTTTACAGACTTGAAATTTGCTTTGCAATTCGCAAGGGATGAAAAGCGCCAAGTTTTATGCAGCGTTTCAGTATAAAATTTCAGCAAATATTTAAGTTACAAAAATATATAGAAAATATTGAAATATTGGGCTATAAATAATTAGGTTATATATATAAATCAGCATGCAAACTTAACGCTAATGAGTTTAATTTTTTGAAAAAAAATAGTAGAAAGGGTGTGAGTTTTGAAGGTTGTCTACGCCTTTCGGTACTACCACTGATTCGAGGGGCGACGCTCTGCGCCCGGTGCAGCCGAGCCGGAGAAGCGCGGCGAACTGCTGTTGACCCCAGCTGTTGCCGGCATTGTGGCAGTGGTGGCCTCGTTCGCTTGCAAAGTGTGTATGGCCAGCAGCATTTTGCGGCGAGCGCCGAAAGCAGTGATGCCCAGCTCCATTAAGTTGTCCTCGGTGAGTGTGGTGAACATCTCCAGGTCGATTTCGTTGGTGACGAAAGTCTCTGCAGCAAGAAACCATGAATGTACTGTCAAGTATTCTCTCTCAAAGTCTTTTCTACTCACTGATGTAATGCTCCAAGCCGAGGCTGGTCAACAGCGTATGTATGTCCTTGTGCTGCGTTAGCTTCAGGCGTCGATTGGTTGGCGTGGCATCCACTAACCCCACTGTCACGCCCATTGCGTACGGCGATATGGGCCCAGCTGCGCCAGCACCAAAGCCTCCTCCATTGCGCGACCACAAGCCGTCGTCAACGCTCTCAATGAAGCCCGGCGAGGTGCGACTCAGTGCCATGCCTGCCCAGTTGGGCGTCGGTGCGCGCAGCTCACCGCTAACCGGCGCCCGCTCCATGGCCTTGAAGCCCATGGCGCGTTTCAGATCAAAGTCGAAAATGCGATTTTGCTGAAAAACAATTAAATTAGTTGATTATTGTTTCACCCACTCAGCCAACACTAAGCACCTTCAAGTCGTAGTGTAAGTTGCGATAACTCTCGGCGCTGCCAGGCATCAGCGGACCCACCGGTCCGGAGGCGCCCAGACCCAGCAACACACCATCGCTCGAGCGCCGACCAATGCGACTGCAGCCCGCCTCGCTGCTGTACGTCGAGTCGGGCGAGTAGTGGCCGCGTGGCACAACAACAACGGGCACCACACTGCCGCCGGCAGCGCCAGCGCCAGCGCTAGCGCCACCGGCGGCATTGGCGTTGGCTCCCGGTCCATGGCCATTGGCCATGGCACTGTAGGGCGGATAGGCCTGTTCCAGCGAGTTGGTGCTGCTGCTGAAGCTCTGGTAGCCGCTCGTGTTGTGGCAGCTGTTGCGCGGCGATGCTGTCGCCGGCTGATGTGGCGGCGGTGGTGGTGGCGGCTGTTGCTGCTGTTGGTGCTGCTGCTGGTGTACAGGCGTTACAGGCAAATAGTTGTTGTTGTGATTCGGCTGCTGACGCGTAAAGGAGCTGTTGTGCAGCTGTATGTACTTTTGTGTGGGCGCACAGATGCCGGTGGGCGTGTTGCATCCATATCCGGGTGGATATGATTTGCCGCTGTTGTTGTTGCTGTTATTCAGGCTGTTGTTATTGTTGGAATCATTCAGCAATAGGCTGTTGTTATGATTGTTGTTATTAATGTTGACAGTGTTACTGTTGTTGTTGTTCAAATTGCCATAGGGCGACATTTGCAAATGGGCTGTGATGAGGCTCGGCGTCTTCGGGCTATCCGGATAACCGGCCAGCAGTGATGTCAACATCGTACGATAGCCCACATTCAAATCTCTATCGTTTGGCGCAAAATATGTCTCCGGTATGGTCGGCTTAACGAGCGTTGCGCTCAGTCGTAAAACCTCGTGTCGTGCCTCGTAGATCTTATCTGCAGGTCGATGGGTTCGTAAATCAATGCAGACAATATTTGATGATATTTGAGCTCACCAATGAATTTCTCTACACCCTTTATAACAATGGCCAAAGTGCTTTGTCGTTGCTTCTGGCGTAACGATATATAGACGCCATATTTTGTGCTGAGGCCTATTATTTCAGAGGCATTGTTTTGATTGTCCGGAAAATCGAAAATCAATGCTATCGGTAGATTACCCTGAAAACATAAAACTTAATATATAATTCAACTGATTGTTAAGCAATGAAGAGAACCAAATATGTCTGAGAACTTCTTCATGAAAGTTTTTGACAAAAATTAGCAACAAAAACTTACAAGCAATTGTTGTCGTGCCTTATAGACACCGTCGATAGTCCCAGTAATTGTCACTTGAGATTTCTTCAATGGTTTGACATTCATGTCAGAGAGATCAGGGAATATAATCTGTGTGACATAGAAATGCATTAATTTAATTAATTTCAATTTAATTTAGCAAATTTTTAAAGATCTCAAAAAACTTCGCAATGCCGGCTGACCTTAGTCTTTGTACGCTCCATAATACCCAAAAGATTTGTATTATTTTTACCCTTGACGATTTCATGATGTTGCGGAGAGATCTCCAGTTGCATGTGTACCAAAATTTGACTCTAAACGACGGAAAAAAATACATAAAAATACAATATGACAAATGTTAGATTATTAAAAACCTTAAGTCTACTACAGAGCTTGGTTCATGGTTTGGTTCAAAATTTGGGGTTAAGTAAAAGATATCTTATTATCATCTAGATTCGTTCTTCTTCTTACGCGCCACAGATACGTCTAAATTATTTGGTTTAAAAAAACACACCGCAATATTTTCACATGAGAAATTGATGAGCAACTGTGTCGCCTCCTGAACTTGAGCGGCTTCCTTCTCAGAGCCTTTGACCAAAACCAAGGCTGAGTGTAGCTTCGGACGTGAGGAGAAAATGACCTAAAAATAAGGAAAAATATATGTACAAATAAAATTTTATGTAAACAAAATTTAAGAGAAAAATTCATTTGTCAATTTTTTTAAATTAAATTAAAAATTTTAAATTTGAACTAAAAAATTAAAAAATTATGTAGTTAACGAAATTTAATAGAATGTTTAAATAAAAAAATGTTTAAAAATTTTTATTATACAAACTTCTATACTATTTCTATTCTTTTTAATTCAAACGCATAAAAATATACAAAAATAAACATTAAAAAATTCATTAAATTTCAGTATTTTAAAAAATACTATTTTAATAATATGCTTTTTTTATTATTTTCCAATTTTTAAAATTTTGTTCACAAGAAAAATAAAAAAATATTTGAGGCAAATTAAAAGAATTTTCAAATTATGAAATGTTTACAAATGTTTATTATACAAACTTCTACTTTATTTCTATTTTTTTAATTAATATATAAAAAAATATACAAAATAAAATAAATAAAACTGAAAATAAACACGAAAACAAACATTAAAACAATCATAAAAATGCAGTATTTTTGAAAATATTATCATAATAATAATTTTTTCATTATTTTTTAATAGTTACAAATTGTGTTCGCAAGAAAAGTGTTAGAAAAACATTTTTTGTTAAAAAATACTTTTTGGGAGAAAAATTTAATAAGTTTTCCATTTTCAAAATTGTTTTGTTTTTTTTTTATTAAAATTTTTTACCTAAACTTATATATAATTTTTTGCTTTTAAAAGAACATTAAAAAAACATCAAAAAATAATATTTCGAAATTTTCTAATATTGTTGCAAGAATATTTGCTTTCAAGAAAAAAAATTTTAAATGTAAAAAATGTTTATGAGATAAATTGATTAATTTTTATATTTTCAAAATTCCTAAAATTAAATATAATTGAAAAAAAATTTAAATATAAACAAATTTTAAAAAATAAAAGAGAATTTACAACTTTTTCAATATTTTGAATTTTTTCTAATATGAAAAAATTTATATTTGTAATTTTTTTTTAATTTTACAAAAATCAAATGCCTAATCTAAACAAAAACTTTTTTAAATTTCAATACATACCTATTACTTTTTTAACTTGT
Organism: Melieria omissa; assembly: GCA_963971225.1. Classification (NCBI taxonomy): domain Eukaryota; kingdom Metazoa; phylum Arthropoda; class Insecta; order Diptera; family Ulidiidae; genus Melieria; species Melieria omissa. Next base: position 105,467,254 of record OZ020267.1, on the reverse strand, counting down.
ATAAAAATACCAAAAATTACATAAAATCTTGTTCAAAAAATTAAAAATTTAAAAATATTTTCTAAGTGTTTAAAATGTTACCTTTGTTATATATTTTTTGAATTTATTGTTATATTTGAATTGAGAAGATTTGATTTGTTTAAAAAAAAATTACATACAAATTCATTTTTTTCCAAAAAAAATAAAGAAAGTTAAATTAAAAAAAATAAATTTTTTTCATTTTGTATTTTAAAGTTTTTATTTTTTTTTAGAATATATGTTTGAAAAAAGTAATAATAAAAAAATTAATCATTTCCTTTGTACTTATCTAAAAGTTGTTTTTAACGATAAAATATTGAAACGCACCTGGACATTGTATTTGGTTTGCACCATATTTACATACGGTGTATCTTGATCCGGTTGCGGACGTCCCGGTGCGATTATGGGCAATTCGAACGAGATGAGTAGCGGCGTTGAGAGACGCACCAAGGCGCGTGCACGCTCGACGCCCTCGAGCGAACCGCACAGTGATACCTGATTTGATTTTTCCGTTGGATTCGAACGATTCGAATCGGGAAAGTGTATATGCGTAGCGGTATTCTCCATGATGCGTTTTATATTATTGCCGCCGCGTCCAATAATATACGAGTGATCCGTATAGGAGACATCCATCTTCATGATGACTCGCGTACCCTATTTTTGACACAAATATATAGTGAAGAAAATTAAAAGCAAAAATATTTCTAAATATGATGGAATACGAAGTGCCCGATACCCTTGAGTCCAAATTGGTTAGGATGCGCTCTTTGGCCTTCACAACGTGCTCAATTCGACCCACTATGCGCACATGAGGATCTGAAAATCGTTAATTGGGTGTTGAAAAGCGAGAATTTTTATTTTGTCGAATTTGAAGAGTTTACCCTTTTTGCTTTTGGCGCCAATTTTTAGTCGGCACGGCCAACTAATATAAGTCTCGGTGGACTTCATGACCTGCAAGGATAGTGAGGATGAAGTAGCACTGAAAATTTCTATTTATAATAATTTATTTTGATAGTTGAATACATACGCTTTCAAAAAAATATTCAGCGCCATTCATGCCGTCGATAATACTCTCCTCTTCAATGAAAAAAAATAACAAAAATAATAATTTAATAATAAGGATAAGAAAAGCAATGAAAAAAGGACTACATGAAATTACTTTAAACATAAATAAATCAATACATAATATTTTAAAAGTCAAGGAGCATCAAACGAACTCACCCTTTAGCATCTGCTCCAGTTTTTGTCGATCCACTTTAAAGCGTTCCGTGTGCAAATCATCGGGATTCGGCACGCCCAATTTTAATGCAATCGCTCGTATGTCGCTCCAATCGCTATCTGCCGATGAGATCTCACTTTGTGTCTCGCTCGGTGCACTGCTCGACGGTGCCGTCAGCGAGGCTGTGGCAGTGCTGGCTGTTGTGACGGTCGTCGTTTCTGCCGAAGCGGGCGGCGTAGGATAGAGCAACTTGTTGAGTTGGGCACAGGATAACATTTTCGCTGTCAACTTTTCGTTTCGCAAAATTATTCGCTTTTGTAAAATTTTTTTTATTGTTGTTTTATTGTTATGTGTCGTGAAGTTTTTAGTTGGGAAAGTTTTGCTCGCTTGGGTCGTGGGCAATTAAAAATTGTCGTTTGATTTTGGGGCAGTTTGGGCGGGAGATGAATGAGAATAGACGAAACTCAACGGAATGAAGTGATATGCTGAAAGAGAAAATTTGGAAAATAAATAATAATAAGTTTAAGAAATGTGGGTAAAAATGTAGCAAACATTTATGGGTATTGAAATATTTGGTAGGACTCAAAATTAAGTGTAGGGAAGCAAAATTAAGTGGAAACTAGAGGTCAGTGGCGCACACAGGATTTAATTTTGAGGGATTTTGAGCCGAATACCATTCGAAACTATATTTTGTACAAGAAATTATTGAGTCTGTGGGGCTTGAATCCCCAAACCCCCCCCCCCCCTATATAAGATTTCGAACAACTTCGATTTTAACAAAATTCCCAGAGAGTATTGCGATTGCTTGACTCAGTCAAAGATGCACCACGCTTCGGAAGGCCAATTGTTGAAAGTGTCCTACCGTTTGGAACCACTTGAATAGAGTTGGAAGTAAAAAATAAGTTGTGTTGGTGAGAAGTTGAATGGGTGCCAGACTACAAGTCTTCAGAACCATTCAATACAGCTTATTTTGTGGACATTACTTAGTGTTTTCGGCTTTGTTGAATCTTTGCATTGCCGAAAGATGGCAGATCCAAGTCTATGTTGTCTACTCTGCAGATACCTTTTAGTAACTGCTCAGTGGAAATGAGAAATTTGAAAACATGACTCTCGAGCTGTATATTATTGGAACCAATGGCTCCAGATTCTGGGCGACAGAGTTTTCGATGGACGTGCGGAAATAGCTGTTGCTCAGGTTAGTACTTACAAAATTTCCTTGCCAAGACCAAATGGTTCCCAAAAGAGACCGTCTGGATGTACCAGGAACCCAATACATTGGAAGAAAATTGGGTTTAAAAAGAACCCATGACATGAACCGTGTATGACTAACTTAAAATTTACAAGCAAACCTGTCAAACTCTGGAACACATGCATGGCTTTGATATGAAAGACATTTGGGTGATTAGGCACGAACTTCTGGGTATGAAATTATGTAGGTCCTTTACAAAGAATTGCCGAATAGTGGTGGTTTGTAGTAGTAAGTTGGTTCCTAAAAGACCCCGTCTGGATTTACAGGGAATCTACCAGATTGGGAAGAATGCCGGATACAAAAATGAAGGGATTTCCTATGTACCCATTATTGTCTCCGAGTAGAAGTGCACGTCTAACCTAAATTTCTCTGAGCAAACCGCTCAATGTGTGGAACTCATGCATGGCTTTTATATAAAAGGCTTTCGGATGATTAGGCATGAACTTCTGGGTATGAACTTACGACGAATTGCCGAATAGTGGTGGGTACGAAGTTCTAGGTACGAAGATTATGCCTGTCCTTTAGGGCTTATTGCCGAAGAGTGGTGGTTTTTAGGGAGTTAAAAGTAAAGAATGGCTTAGACTGAGGAAAGACGAGTAAAGGCAAATCACTGGGCTTCTAACTGCAGGTTGAGAAAATAAATCTCTGCATACATTGGGTCTAGAGCAGGTAAGCGTCTGTAGACACTGCGGAACGGCGCAGTACATCGCAGCAAGAATCGAACCCTGAACCAGTATTGGCTTTTAGAAGAGGACATCACTCAAGTTACTAAATGTGTATTAGATCGGTGGGTCTAAGGGATGTTCTCTTGCTTTCAGTGGGTACATATAAGATTATTATTGGTCCCAGTGCACTTTAACCCCAACAACATCTTAGAAGCAAATATCACAGCCGTGCACACGGCTCTAATATTTTCTCTCAAGATTCTCAATCTCCTGCACTAAAAATAAAAAACATCTAATTTTATTGGTTCGAGTTCCTTAACAAATTCTTCCTTAAAGACACTGTCTCCTAATATTTGTATTCTTCCAGAGCCAATGCATTTATAATAGTATCAACTGGACTACGAATAGTGAGAAATTGTAAGAAGAAAGAAGAAATTCCATGAACTTTGAAACACATTTAATGTTCTACAATTGAAATTCTCGAATCAGTGGTTTGAGAGAACAAAAAGTTGGCCCATGAAACGAAACAACTGGTCCGTTTCAGTCAGTTCCCCCAACATTAAGAGAATGGGTTGCTTCAGATCAAAATTCTTAGTTTTAAGACTTTCGAATACCAGGTTTAAATCTATAAAAATCATTGTTTTTGTGCTAAAAATGTTACACAGAAAATACTCTAAAATTCTGCAAGCTGGCAAAATCCATATTTGAAACAAATTTTTACTTAAAAAATGTAAATTTTCAACTGAGGTAAACCTTTTAGGGATTTCAAACTTTCTTTTGGAGTCAGACTGTGTTAATGTAATTGCAGCCAAGTTAATGTGTAACAACCATTTTTCAAAATGGTGCGCACTTTTAATCGGAACGGACGGACAAACATGTGATTCTTATTGGAAATTTCGGGATTACACAAAACTCTTGAACTTTTAGCTAAATTGAAAGTTTCAACCATTATAGTTCTTGGCATAAAAGAGCCACAAGTTTTAAATGTTCATCTTTTTCAACTTAAAAATTCTTTTATCAGTAATTTATGTAAAGTAGACTGTAAGAATATTTGCATCTAACAAAAACGCTATTCATTCCGCTTCAAGTGGTTTCGGTCCAGTTGGACTGATTGGACTTGACATCCTTATGTACATAAGGAACTCGTTGCTATTAGAATTTAACCGCTAGTTCTGCCATGATTCCGCTTGCCACGCATTGCAGTAAAGATATTTGTCTGGTTTTTCTATTATATATAAATTTTCACGAAATCCATGAACCTTGACCCACCTGTCCAAATGACACCTTTCTCACTTGATTGCTTCGAATTGCTGCTGATCGATGTAGATGACAGACGTCAACAGTTGCAGCAAATCGATTACCGTCGGCGCACAAATATTCAAACAAAATTCACTCAGTGCTTTCAAACTTGTATATAACGGCATTTATGCGTTTAATTTTCAATAAAAAAATATTAAAAAAAAATTCAAAATGTTTTATTCAAATGTCTTCAAAGTTTTTTGTTAAATATGTTTAATTTATATTTCACCAATGAAATAAACGTTTAACACTTTTGCGCAACTGCACTGCGCGGTCAATGGTAATAAGGAGGGGGATGGGTGAGGGGCGCGAAGGCAAAATATGGTGAATTTTTGTACATTCGTAAAGAGGAAAACGAACGTTGTTTTTCTATAGGAAATACCAGCGCAACTGAGGCAATGCACTGAAATCAAAATAAATTTAAACGAAAGCAACGTTGGACGCTGGGCCGAGCCGAGCCCGATCGGCGCAAATAGGGGAAATTTAATGGTAAGCGGGCGTTGTTTTTGGGCTCCTGTAAGCCCAGCTGAGAAGCAGCAGAAAAAAACCGTTTCTAAACTTGCCGCGCAGTTCAATGACCTCAAGTCGAGCATATGGTCGGTGGTGAGTTGATGATTTGGTGAAATTGGCAGAAACAAAACAAATGAACAAATGTGAGGAGAAACTCAAAAGTGATCCAAAAGGAATGCGCCAAAATATTGGCTCCGCAAGAAAGAAGAGGGCGGCTATAAAATGGAGTAACGAACAACGTGTTGAAAATTTGTTGCGGTGCAATTCGGCTCAGAAACAAGAAGCAGAAGCGCTGTGGTTGAATCTTGGTGCAACTTGTTGTTGGTGCAGTTTTCATGCTGTGGACAGACACGTGTGGGGTAGATAGGAAAGTAAATGGCGAAAACGGGAGAAACATGTGGAAACGAAAGCAAATGAAGCAAAAAGGCTCACTTTTGTTTCAAATATATTAAAAGTGGCAACCGTGATGCTGTGATATCTTCTTTTTGTTGTGATATGATTGATGGATTCATTTCGTATAATAATACAATTGTTTGAGCCCAAAGCGAGATTATTTATGGTTTATTTAGGCTTTTAAATATTTGTCTCACACATTTTCTGTACAAACCTTACAAAACGAAACCACTTTGACATGTAAGTTGAACTTGAAGAGACCAACACAAAAACGTATCTAAGGCTTTAACAAAATTTGTCATATTGGAGGTTAAGAACGAAGATGTTTACAAAGCTTCGACAGCAAGTGCAAAGCAGCATTTTGTTGTTGTGGTAATTAAAATGTTGGACAGTTTGTTGCTCGTACTAAATGAACAGATAAAGTATACAGCAACATTTAGAAACTGAAACTGTTTAGAATTGTTCAGCCATATTCTTCCATTCACTGAATATGAATGAATGAATATTAGTATGTAAATTTTTATTCAAACTTTTCAGACATATATTAGATGCAAGTTCAAGTTAAAACACCATTGGTGCAATATTTTTGTTTTTTGAAGAATTTAGAGTTGTAACTATTTTGTATTTATGGTAGTGTGCTATATATAAAACAAAATAAGCGGTTGTGACTGAATGTTTTACGCGAGCATCAGGACACATTCAGTCTCAATGCTCTCAACTCCCTCTCAACAGTTACAAATATGTTGGTGTAGTGTCAATTCGTCGCCTCAGAAAACGAATGTCATTTGTTCCATTGAGCCTAGTAAGACATGCACCATTTGTTTTCTGAGGCGACGAATTGTAGCTTTGAATATTTCTACACTGTTATTGCCAAGAAGAATGTTTCTATACAAAAAATTTTAATAGTCATATGTTGATAGACACATGTTATCAGTTAAATGTTGCCTAACAAATGTCGCTAGCAAAAAGTGTTGCTAAGAATCATTCCTTACCTTGAATGAAATAAATGTTTGTAGTATTAAAATTTTTTTTTGAATGCGTAGTAAAAGATTTTGTAGTAAATCGATCGCTTCATTGATAGCATTTTCATCAATCAAATGAGCTCATTGCTTTTCAACTAAAAATTTCGGTTCAAGTAATACGAAATTACACAAAAGTTTTTTAAAATAATTTTTAACAATATTTTGTAACAATTATTTTCTTCTAAACCAGTTAAATAAATACAAAATTAATTATATTATTTCAAACACGCCAACACGTTTCAGATTCACTTCTCTCCAGCAAACATAACCACACAAAAAATATTAAAAAAAAACTCAAACTTACCTTAATTTATGTTTTGATTGCGTCATTGATTTTTGCAAAGAATTCCGTTTTGTGTTCCATGGAAATAATTTAAACAAATATTTTATGTAGTTTTTCTCAATCACAAATGTAAAATGTTGCACAAAAAATTGGTTTTCAATAATTTAGAGAGTCGAGTGGAAACACGTGTTTAGGCAAATATGCAATTTTTATATTTTTTTATGTTTTTTTTTTTTAACAATTTACGTTAAATTAATTTTGCAATTAATTCTTGTCAATTGGTCAATAAAATGTGAAAATACTCAGAGGGAAGCCAGTAATTTTTTCTTAACAAAAAAATAACTTCTTCCAAAAATGTTCGGGTGAGTGGGAAAACGACTTGAACGCGACTTGGAGTGAGAAAAAAAAATGACACTGAAGACAAGGCGAGGGGGCGTAATTGATTGGTTTTGCTTATTGAAAGGAACACAATTATAATTTATTTTATTTATGTTTGGAGCATTTTAAAAATTTTGCAATTTAATATTTATTTTGTATTTTTATATAAACATAATTTTTATTGTTAATTAGTTATTTTTGCGAATGTGAAAACGAAAAAAGTTGCCAGCGTTTGGTTATTTCTTTCCGGGTATGAGTGATGTTGCGTTGGTTGCGCTGGTGGACCGGAGCGTGCGTAAGTTAAGGTATCACTGAGCGAACAACGGCGCTGGCCATCGTTAGATCAGGCGTTTGTCAATTGAAAGACGATACTATTAAGCAACAAATACTATAGAACAACAAATAGTAAAACGCAGATCTGTTTGTAACAAATTTTTAACGGTTTTCGAGTGAAAGAAAATGAGAACTGTGGGTCAGGGAGGTGAAAATTGGGGACAAAAAATGTGTAGTAAATATAACAAATATACAACATAGTAGGAAATGTAGGAAATATAAAATATATAATAAATAGAAGTAAATGTAGGAAATATAAAAAAAATTGCAGAAAATGTAGTAATTACAAAAAAAAAATATGCAAAAATATTTCTAAAAAAATTATAAAATTTATGTTCAATAATAACAAACCAAGACTTTCACTATGATTAAGTTGGCTCGAAAGTTGGTAAGCAAATCCATTAAGATCTACAATACAGAATCAATTGAGCTGATTTTGACTTATGTTGACTTCATATGGGACAACATTGATCTTGAACCCAACTTACAGCTTTAATGCCTTCAGTGAAAAACAATCTTAACAATTAGAAATCATTAAGATCATCTAAAACCAGCGCACTTCATTATCAAATTCAAACGCTTCACAGCGGCATCGACCCTGTGGCATCACAACCCCAACCACAGCGCTTGTCTTTTGCAAGCGTTTTGCTGCAAAAGACGAAAAATGAATTGCAACAAGCCTCATTGCTCTCGCAGCGTTTATAAATCGATTAAAATGAAATTAACCTCATTTGTTTGTGAGGCTGCAAACATACACAGACACACAGCTCCTACAGCGATGACTTGTGAACCGAACCAGACAAATCAAAAGAACATTTCCTGTTCTTGTCGTTGGAGGTCGTACTTACATATTTTAAATTAGTGGCCGTAACATGAACACTGCAACACTACGCAGCCATGGCCCAGGCGTTTGTGGCGTGTGTATGTGTGTGTGTGTGTGCGATTATTTGCATATTCTCAAGTTGCAAGGCGCTGTTGAATGTCAAAAAGTGCCTGTTAGCGAGAGAAAGAGATAAAGCGAGCGTGAGAGACAAGCAACAGTCTGTGATGTTTTTTTTTGGTAATTTGTAAAATGCTGCAATTATGTTAATTTGGTGGTTTAACGAAATTATGGGCAACGTGTTGGTAGGCAATGGTAGAGGTAGAAAACAATGAATGCACATTGAAAATAAAGAATGAATTACGAGGTCTGCTAAAAAGGTGTCTTTGACAAAAGTTAACAACCACACACAACTCCCATTGTATGTAAGACGCCCTCTGGTGGTGAATTTCTGAACCTTAATTAATTTTGTATTTTTTGTACTCAGGAATGTTGCTGATCGCGGAATAAATTATTCAAATCGGTTTGGTAGTTTTTGAGATACGATGTTTTATTGTTTGCTTCACTACTACATTTACAAGTGGAGAGCCAATTCCACAGAAAATGCCCAGTTTTGTATGGCAGCCCCATTTAGACTTGAAGAAAGCGGGTAGGTATGTTTAGAAAAAACATTTGGAAGAGAAAATAAATGGGTGGCGGTCATACATTTGATACATCTGGGGGCAACCTGGGAGCAATTGGAGCATATTTTATAAAAACGACCATTTTGTAAGGGGATTCCCACCAAGAGTTGGAGATAGGGTAAAAATATGTTTGAAAGAAATGTTCAGTACAAAAAACTAGTGGAGGTCATTCATAGATTTTAACCCTCTAAGAGCAACTTCTCACCAGCTGTGGAGCAATTTGTCGAATTTCCCAGAAAGAAATGTTCAGTACAGAAAACTAGTGTGGGCCATTCATATATTTTAACCCTCTAAGAGCAACTTCTGACTAGCTGTGGAGCAATTTGTCGAATTTCCCAGCTTTTTTGTGAACTTTGACCTCGATGCGACGCCATTTAGCCCCACCCTAGCCCCAAAATTTGTTGGCTCATGCACTTTTTTATCAAACCGCATAAAATTTGAGGTTTTTCGGCATGGAGAATCTATTAGTCAGAATCCTCATACAACACTACATATTAGGAGAAAAGAATGAAGAACGAGGTCTCTTAAAAAAGGGAATTTTTTTAAATTTCATTACATTCGATTTTGTTTTATTTTCAATACCCAATTTGTTTTATTTACACTTAATACAAAAGAGTCACAATTAAAAAATCACGGAGAAGTTGAAGTCTACTTTCTTTTTCTTCCTCGCCCATACAGCTTCAACATAAGTCGTTCGAAAACAGTCTCAACCATCTTACGTCGGTGTCAATTAAGCAGTGGCCCGCTAGAAAATCTATCATGGTTCTGACGAGGACTCGGTCTAGTGAGATAAGTTCTCCAGAACATCGAAAGTTTAATGTTGGCCAAATTTGGCGCGCAAGGAAACTTGTGCTGCCATCAGTCTATCTTAAATTAGTTTCATATATGGAGCTCTGATGGATACAAAGCTTACAAGTAAAAAAAGGGACACCAAGCGACATAATTTCTTGACGTAGCGGCTCAGTCGTACCCTGCCGAGCGAGCTTCTCTATTGTACAGTTCCCTGGACAATTCCTTTGTTCCGGAACCCAGCATAGTTGAAACTCACTAAGAGATTTTCTGCAGTTTAGAACAGTGTTTAATGTTACTTTGACTGCATCTAGAGCCCTAAGAGTGAATTGGCTATCCAATAGTTTCAGAGTATCTACAACCGATATCTTGTTTACCCTAAGTGATTCGGAGACTGGACGCTGTGTTTTTGGTTTGGAATCGATAATGTGGCAGCCGCAGCTTCAAGTTTAGACTTAATTCTTTAGAGTAAGTTTTCAGGTCTGGTAAGCAGCTTAGAAAATGCTGACCCAAGTATTGGAAGTGCAATCTCGCTAGAGCTGAAAATGGCAGTCTTCATGCCTGCAGCTTTTGCAAAAATCTTAGTACACTAGACCCACTCTGCTTAAGAGTCAATTTAACAGAGATAACATAAATAAAATGGACCTTAAAGCTTTAGCGGAAGAGGTGTCCACAGAGGTTCACAGAGAAAAGGGAGACCGTGTTTTTGGTGGACCAAGGACCAAATTGAGGACATCTACATCTTATCTCTACTATCTTCTCAAACTCGAAAAGAGAATACAGCAGACCATGACCCGGTAACGAATTGTTAAAGCCAGTAATGTAAGTAAGTAAGACGTAACGAAAATAAAGTTGTCAGACCTCTTCAAGTTTTATCTGGAAAAACAAATTTTTCAACAGGTGTACAACACTTTGACTTTGACTACAATTACATCTGGAAAAGCAAATGATTCAACAGGCGTACACCATTTTGTCTTTTGACCGGAACCATTGTTAGAAGGTTGCATCAACTAAGGCTTGGAAGTATGCAATTTTAAATTAATGCCTTGCGAACGTAACCTTAGTTGGTATTAGAAAAAATTGGTTTTAAAGACAAACGGCTTTCTCATAAAAGAAACTAAGACTAAAAGTGCTAGCTTGAGCTTGTTTTGCAAATGTTTTTCTGTTGTAAACAGTGGCGCACACAGGATTTAATTTTGGGGGGGTTTTCGTAGATACATTTTGCGGCCATTTCAAAAAATGTTTCTCTATATGTACATATGCAAACCTATAATTATTAACCAAATATGTGTATAAACATTGTCATAAAAAACAATCACTCACCCAACAATTTATCCAATACGATTTAAGGTTTTTTAAGCAACATTTAATTAGAAAAGTTAGAAAAAAGTTTAGAAAATACATATAAACATACATACAGTATGTGGAAAAAATAAGTTTCCTATCAGTAAATATGAATAAAGAGACACATACTTTTGGTTTTTGCAAATATTTTTTGGAATTTATTTCTTGATTTCGAAGGTTACTTCTTAGTGGATAAAGAAAAATAGAAAAACATAACAAAACTCATTTCTTGCTGTTGTTTTCAAAAGTGTTTTAAAAGAATCCAAATTAGAATGTTGAAAAAGTAAGTTTACAAATTATTTAATACCCACAATGTCCCCCATTTCGAAAAGATAGTTTTGCAAGTCGGTCTTGCATCGTGTCCACAAGCTTTTGACACTCTTCTGGAGTAAATTGATTCCAGTTTGAGATAATGCAATCCTTGAGTTGCTCCAAGTTTTGAGGCCTTTCCTTGGCAATGCGACTTTTCAGTATTGCCCACGCGTTTTCAATAGGGGAGAGGTCGGGGCTTTGTGGACGCCATTTTAAAATGTTTATATTTTTTCCAGAAAGGAATTTTATCACGTCTTTTGCTGTGTGAATAGGTGCATTGTCCTGTTGAAATACGAAATCTGGGCTGATCAACCGATTTCCTTCAGGTATGGCAGTCTCTTTCAGAATTTTCATGTACACACCTGCATTCACCTTGCCTTCCAAAACTACTACTGCACCAGTGCCATAAGCACTGATGCACCCCCACACCATTAAACCCCTCTCCACCGACTTGACAGTTGGTAATGTACATTTGTATGACAGGGCTTCTCCCGCCTTGCGCCAAACATGAACCATACCATGCGAATATTTGAGCCTTACCATGGACTCATCGGTCCATAGTACGTTATTCCAAAATTGTTTAGGTTTTAATACATGTTCCTCGTAAAATTGCATTCGTTTCCTCATATTTACTTTGCTAACGTACGGAACTTTGCGTGCCACGCGTCCATGTTTACTGCTCGCTCGGAGCCTATTGCGTATGGTGTATACAGAGGGGGGGTCCTTGCCTTCGATTAATAATTGAGAATGAATTTTTGGCACCGACGTTAATGGGCTAGCCTCTGATATTGCCAAAATTCGTCTATCGAGTTTTTCGGATGTAATTTTAGGGCACCCTGGTCGTTTTATTCTATGAACTCTGTGCTCGTTCTTATAGGCGACAATCACTTTACGAATTGATGTGTGGGATTTACCAAATTTTTCGGCAATGTATCGCAACGTATGACCATCTTTATGAAGACTTACAATTGCTTTACGCTCTTCATTAGTCAATTGCTTGAAACGCCCCATATTTTCACTGCTTTTGATTCCTCTGTAGTAAAAAAATGGACGTTGTCAATATTACACTTTAAAAGCAAAACTTCAATACAAATGCGAGCTATTTACCTCAATTTGGTTATATTGAAGTGAATTTATTAACAAAAAATTTATATTGAGAAAAAATCGTTCACTCCGTTGAAATAATTGCCACTTATTTGCGTTGGAAACTTACTTTTTCAACGCTCGCGTGACCCAATAACAGAAAGTTAATAGTACCGTTAAATTAATTTTACAGTTATACCTTTCCAAATTCTCTCATATGATCCCCTATGTGAGTACTTTAAAAAATGAGAGTGACAAAAATCACGTGTAATATACAGGGTGAATACAAGTCTTCAATGTAAAACTATACAATTGGAAACTTATTTTTTCCACATACTGTATATGAACACAGAACATTGAAATGAGATCTCATTGATTTAAGTAATTCAACACAAATATGTACATTATTCCATATAAATAATTAAATACTTCATTCTATGCTTCTAATGCTTCATTGCTAAGCGTTTGGTGCACGAAATTGGAAATATCATTTTTGTGCCCGATTTGTATGTGCTGTTCTGTTCTGTTTGATTTAACTGTGGACTCAGCACAACCTAACAATTTCAAGTATTAATTTGAAGTTTAATTATAGTTCTTACTTGTTTACCTAAATTTCCATTTGCAGGATTTTGCCCACATTTGTTGTCTTCTTTTGTAGGAGAAATTTCCGCTGCAATGGTGGACTCAGAACAATCTAAAGAACAATTTTAAACACTGTACATTTCAAATAGATTAAAATATATTCGTTTTCACCTAAAATTTCATTTAATTTTGATTTTTTCTCAAAAAAGCTGGGCAAATTCTTCTGGCGCTTCATTGTGTTTTGAACTTATTTGAAATGTCAGCTGACCGATAGAGACGGACAATGTCAGCTGATAAATAGAGATGGTCAATGACACCTGTTCGATAGAAATCAATGTTTACGTTTGAGGTGAATTGGTCGTAATGGATCTTAACTCTAACTTACTAAAAATATGTAATAAAATCAGCTTTGTAAATATTTCGATATTAGCATGAACTTTGTATGTTTACAAATAATTAGCTATGTAAAAATTTGTCTGTGAAGTCATCTTCTGTGAATATACGGCTGTTTTGAGGAGGCACTAGTTTGCGCCACCTATTGTTCAAAGATGATGTATTCAAATATTTCGAAGTTTATTAGTTCGTAATCAAGACAGAAGTGAAATTAGATCGCTTACAATGCATCTTTTATAGTAGGAGTTTTGAGTGACAATATGAGTACAGAATGAGTAGAATACGAAGTTGTAATTTACAAGAGTGTGTGTGTAGATGATTCGAAATTAGTTTACAGAGTTGCAACTTATAGGTTATTGATTTCAAATGTTTAGTGCTGCTCCGAACAACGGCTTCAAACTCAATATATGTAACTTAGAAATTATGGGGGGGGTTTGAACCCCCAAACCCCCCCCCTGTGTGCGCCACTGGTTGTAAAGAACATATTTTCGTACCAAAACCTGTAAAGTATTCGTGTACAGGTCATGCAGTTGAAATGCAAATATTTTGTATATTTCAAAACTTAAATTTTATGAAAATATTTAAAACTTTATAATTTAATATGAAGTTGACTTAAAACTAAACCTGTTTTTCAGCTAAAAAAATATGTCACTTCATTAATAATTTATTTTAAATTAGCATTAATGCTTAAATTCAAAACGAAGAAGTGACAACTGCGTCCGCAAAACCCGTCACAGACCCAAAGGCGTCTTACACTAACGACAGATCAACTAGTTGTTTGTATTTGTTAGTGTGGCGTTTTCAATTGGCCCACACAGCCCTATGGACCATTTGGGAGCTGTGTGACTGCGACTACGTGTCGACGTGCACTGCAACTGAGTCGGAGCACTTCGATTTGACATTTCCACGTCACCTTTCAGCGCACATTTACAAAACGATTGAATTGAACCTTTTTTTCTGCAGCGCAGGTGCTCGTTGCTGGTTGCTATTGTTGTAATTTCTAGTGCTTGAATTTGTTGTTTTTTGTCCTTTACTTTCATTCTGTGTGCTTGTGTGTGTTATGACAAAATTGATTTGATTTGAGACTTTTTTTTCGCTGCTTGCTTATAGCCAACATTTGCTCATTCATTGCCTCAACTCAACTGGCATTTAAGCGTGATGATGACGTTCAAGTGTACGGCGCGTTGCTTGTCGCTACGCAGCCTTTTCAGTTGCCGACACAGTCGAGCAGCTGCGTCCCCTCCGCAACTCACAGCCAACCTTTGCCAGCCTCAACAGTGCAACATTCAGTGTCCTTTTTTTGTGCCTTTACCGTTGCTTATTGACATTTTAGCACGTTTGACGTGCAAAATTGACAGTTGCCGCGGCTTACGACACACCCGACAGACGACTGTTGCGTGTGTGTGGCAACGGCAGCTTTGGGTGAGGCCAGCGCCAAACACGCTTCGAAAAGGCACGAAATGGGCTTTTATTGAAATATTTGAACGTTTGCCCTGTGCGCAATTGTGGTAAATTAAATTTTCGCTGCAGCATCCTTTGCTCATCTGTCTCTGTGTTTGTCTGTCTGTATGTTTGCTGCGTAGTTTGTGAATTGCTTTGCTTTCAATTGAATTTTGATTGGTACATCTGCAAATGCCAAACAAGAGGCAGCAACTGAAATGCTTTTCAAATTTGCACAAAAAAAACGAAATGCAGATTTATGCATGTGTGTGTGTGTGTCGGTGAAAGTGAGAAAGAAACGCCGAATTTTGTGGTTACTTGAAAGCGTTTTAGAAAATGCCAAAATATACAAAGCAATGCAGAAAATGGTGTAGGCGGCAACTCACTTGAATATTTCATTGTTAATTCAAAACTTATGTGGTGCTGGTAGTTATGGCCAACACACACACGTACACATATGTATAATGTGTGTGTGTGCAAGTGATTCGATTAGGCTTTCAGCGCACTCATTGCGATCACGTACTCTCGAAAGCTTTCATATCACAACGTCTAATGTCGAGTACGCCTTCAATTTTAAATTAAATTTACTTGCGGCTTTCTTGACAGTCTTTTCTTATCTCGCTTTCTAATGCTTTTCACTCGTTTCACATATTTTTTTGTGTACTTTTAGCACTTTACTTCACACTTCGCATACTCATGTAGGTCTTTTGAAGGATATTTTTTTAATATAATTTTATTAAATAAAAGAAGCGAGACAATTTGAGTCAGTATGAGCGATTTATTTGTACTCTACACGCCATATTTTATATTAAAAACTGTTAATTATTTCAATAAAAGTTTTGGTCATGAATTATATTTTTTTATAATTTGGAATAACAAAAAATGTACAGAAGAAAAGTGACTTAAAAAGCTCACCACATAGCAACCCTGAACTGAAGTTAAAAGTATCATGAATACTAATACTTGAATACTACACATGGCAACTCTGCTTAGAAATCGACTGTCTACAGTCTTTACTTAGTATCAAAGTATCTTCGGACAGATTATTAAGAATTAAGTTATATCAGAATACGTTTGCATTGAGATGGGACAATCGCCCATTACGTAGTCCCTTTATCATACATATATAGTGAGTCCCTTTATCATAAAGATATCTCTATGATATCAATTTGTAATACTTTTCGAGTTTTTTATGAACCAAACCAAGCTCAGCAATAATTAAAATTACTTTCATGCAGAGGGCAGCACCCATTTATGTGAGACGTTGCTCTTAAGAAGCGACAAATGAAGGCCACATGACCTAAAATTACTATCGATAGCTACAAAAAAAAAATAATTAAGTTAGGTTCAATTGGAGTGGCAGCGTTCTTATGAAAGGTCACTTTAAAACGACCCACTCCGACCCGCCACATTAGGCCAACATATCAGCTTCTTACGGTGCTGGAAATCACAAGGACTCTAATAAAAACCTCACTACAGTACAGCTCAGTACAACTAGTTAGGATCTAAGAGTTTATAAGTTTTAGTCTTCTGCTGTCCAGGAATAGATATGGGAACATTCTGTGGGATTCATTCATGTGAACCTTGTTTCTTCTTTCATTCAGAAAATAAAAAAAAATAATTTATTGTACAGTAACTATAGTCTTTAGGTATGCAAATTGACTGGGTTTGGTGATGCTGAAGCACCTAAATTGAGATGTTATATGATATATGATGTTCCACTATTGATTGTTGAGTTGTCTAGTTCACCTTTTGTTTAGAAAACCTTGTTCTGTTTCTTTCTGGCAGCACCGATTAAGGTAACCAAAAGAGAACGATTTGTTTTGATAAAACCCAATGTTGCTTGGATTAGTCAACAAGTTGCACCTGTAGACGGAGACTTCGAAAACCTCTTTCAAGCTTGTTCACCGAGTCCAAAAATATGCAATTACGCTTACATTGCAGTAGGTCATCCAGCTCTATTGAGTCCAACCCTATTGAAGCATCACCGAAACTTGGTGTATGTAACCCTATTCTACAGAAATCTTTTTGATTCAGACAAGATGAGGAATCTGATACCATCACTCACGTCCTATGTACAGTTTTTCTTTCTGTCAGCTTTTGTTCACACCCCATGAAAATCTATTGGTCAAGTACACACCTACAACTCTTTGGTGACCAGAATACCTAAAAACCGTTTTCGTTGGGATTAACTATGAACTTCAGTAAGCTTCGATGGTTTTGAACTGTTTTCGAATTCATTTTAGAAGCTTTCCAGGCAACTGGCTGTGTACCAGACAGAGCTCTATGCGCATAGATTTGTGTTATAAGAAAGCATCGTCTGGATCTGTGCTATATAAAAGCATCACACAAAGCTGTGCTGCAGAAAAACTTCGCATAAATCTGTGAAAACAAAATCTATCAGAAAACATGTCATAGTTTTGTAATATAGTATGTGAAAGCATTGCATAAATCTGTGCCATCAGAAAATATATCACAAATCTTTAATATAATAACATATATATCACATTAAACAGTGTTTCAGGAAAGTATCCTACAGATCTGTTATACATGAAGGCAAAGCATGGATCTGTACCATTCGAAAGGACTGCATAGAACTGGACTGATATAGGACAGCATCACATAGAACTTTACTATAAAACGGCATTGCATAGATCTAGCTTAGATCGGTGCTATAGGATCTGTGCTATATGAAAGCATAGCATAAATATGTAGGGGAAAGGTTCCGGTTGTGGGCACCTTTTTGTTTTTGGCTCATAACTTTTTACCAAGTTCTTCTTAATCGGACATATGGACATCTATGGAAAGCTAAAAACCTTAGCTAACAAGTAATGACAAAAGTAAATCGATTCCGTCAAATAGAAAAGTTGTTTTTGTTAATTTTGTAAAGTAGTCATTTTTAACAAAAATTTTTTTTGGGTTCGGTTGTGGGCACGCCTGGAAAATCTGGTGGAAACGGAAAAACCAACACGAATATAGAAAAACATTAAGTTTTAATTATTTGAAGCACAATGCACGCATGTGAAGTAGCTGGTACGCATGTCGGCACATTTTGGATGGACGGGCATTTCAAAATGTAAGTGACCAAGTTATTCTCCTGGGCTGTCAAGAAGACCTAAAGTAAAATGAAATTCAACCTAATTAATCAACACTCTTCAAGTGCTGTGACGTGAAGAAGGTGGAAAACACCAGTTAACCTGATTCGATAACATCCACGAAAAGAAGAAAAAGAAGAAAACACCACCGTCGACAGCTTTGATGTTTCCGAAATTTTCTTCCACCTTCTTTTTGTAGCGTTGGAAAGTGGTTCAGGAAATCGCATACGCTGCGGCAGTCGATTTTGTGGTTAGCTTATCTGCAGAACAATGTTAAATTACATCCAGCACATTAAAAAAGATATCGGAGGATTTTTTTTATTTACCCTTGGAAGATATAACTAAAACAACCAAAAAATGCGTTAAAAGACCATTTTTGATGAAATAACTTACCAAAACTTACCAAATCACTAAAAGACGGGTGCCCACAACCGAACTAATTGCAGTGCCCACAACCGAATTTGGCAGCCATTTTGAGAAGTAGTGAAAAATTTGTTCGGGGTAAACATATTGGTTGTAATCAATATTGGATCACAAAGTATAATAAATTTACTAAATAGAAATGCATTTTACTCGCCTTCTCGATGGATTCACTTCGATTTATGACACCATTTAAAATGTGTAAAAAAATGTTTGTCTTAGTTTTTAAGCACAGAAAGATATATATGGTCCCAGCACAAAGCAGGCGTGTCTGTTCGACTCAGTATTTGGCACAAAAAGATCGTGGTTCCATAATGAACAAATGGCCTTAGTCAAAAAAACCCAGCCTGCTTTCTATCAAGAGATACGAAGGGGTGCCCACAACCGAACTATGCCCACAACCGAACCTTTTACCCTACTATTCGAAAGCATAGCGTATGAAAGCATCACACAGCTTTGTTCTACAGGAAAACTTCGCATAAATCTGTGCTATAAGAAAAAATTGCATAGATCTGTAGTATAGTTATAAAAGCATTGCATAGATCTGTGCTATATAAAAGTATCACACAGAACTGTGTTACAGGAATGCATGCAAAGCTCGGATCTGTTCTATTCGAAAGCATTGCAGAGGACTGTGATATAAGACAGCGTCACATAAAACTTTACTATAAAACGGCATTGCATAGATCTGTGCTATAAGAAGGCATCGCATAAGATATATAGTATAAGACAGCATCGCATATATCTATGCTATATGACGATATCACATAATTCTTTGCTACAGAAAACCATACATAGATCACATATAAAAGCATTTGAAAGCTACATGAAAGCATCATTTAGATCTCTGCTTGGAATATTCCACAGATCTTCTATATCTCCTGTGGACTTAATGGTTTTTCTGAACAGAAACCTGCGCCTGTACCACTTTTCATCTTAGAGCCGTCAGTGGACATGATAACTGATGATAAATAGTTAGTAGAGTAGTCGGAGTACAGTCAACTAAATGTGATTACTTAACTATTTTCAGACTCTACAGATGAATGAAGCAACTAAGATAAATTCTCATGATCAGATAAATATATCTATACTCATAATGTTCCATACCAATTATGAATGTTTCTTGATGCTGTGAGAATGAATATACCAAGACACCCCAGTGTAGGGTATAAAATACTTTAGAATGCTTTTAGTGGCCTTTGTTAAGATGTTGGCGTTCACTCCTTAAATTAGTTGAAGAGTAAGCATTCAGAACCTTTTAATTTATTAATTCAATCAACAGTGATTATTTATATTTTTATTATATTTTTTATATGTTTGTAATATATGCAAAACTTGTGAGAATAACTTTTAGAAAGAAGATTGAAAAGAAAAAAAATATGAAAAGAAATATTCATTGAAAACATTTTTATTTATTTTAAAACATTTAAATGATCGTCGTGTAGCATTTTTTTGGTCAAATTATGTTTCAATTGTATAAATAAAAACTATAAAAAATTCTAAAAAGCTGCGTTAGTTAAATTTAAGCCATTTAAATAACTTTGGAATGGGACTTTTATGGGACTTATTACGCTTAATTTTTTTAATGTTAAAAAATAAAAAAAAATTATTTTATTCTGAACAGATATTGAATCATATATGTAGGTCGAGCTAATACGATACAAATCCACCCATACCATACTAATTATTTTCTTTAATCTCTATTATTTATTACATTATTAAATAATTTGAGCCAAATTTGTCAATAGTTTTAAGCTTATTTATTAATTAATTTTTAATTTAATTTTAATTAATTAGTTGTTAATTAATTTTAATTAATTAATTTTTAATTTTTTTTTAATTAATTAAATTTTAATTTAATTTAAATTAATAAACTTTTAATTTAAATTTAATTGATTAATTTGTAATTAATTTTAATCAATTAATTTTTAATTTAAATTTAATTAAAAAATGTTTTTGATTTTTTGCTTTTTAAATAATTAAAGTGCTTAATCAGTTTAATAGAGTTTACTCGAAAGACGTTGCAAAATAAATAAATTTAATTTTCTATTCTACCTTTTCCATATTCTATAAATTATATTACATTATATTATTCTATTCCATATTCTATTACTAAAACACACACAGCTTAATTCTAAGCCAACCACCCAGTACTCACTGCACTAACATACACCACCAAAGAAGTCAACGCCCTCAACAGACACACATACACACACTTGCAACACTGCTCGTCTCATGGCAGGAAAATAATTAAATGCAAATCGCCGGTAATTTTCACTACGACTTGTGTTAATGTATTCACAACGTCCTGTCCCGGCTCTGCTTCATCTTCTCTTCGCTCTAGAGGCATTCAGTGGAACTCAACGTTGCAGCAGCACGAAACTCACCGTTAAGTGGCAACAATTCAACCGGAAATGTCATAACAATAAAAATAGCAATTATTACCAACACTATAACAATTTCTCACAGTTTGTTTGACAACTTTTTGTGCGATAAAGTAAAACATTTTTGGATGTTGCCACTGATGATGTCGTTGGAGAGGTCAGTTATTTCTTGGCACTGCAAATGGCCAACAAGATTGCAAGCCAAAACAAAAAAAATTGCTAGAAAATTGTGCAAAGTAGTGCAAAAAGCAGACGAGACGGCACTAAAGTCTTAGGCAAAAAATACAAAAATACATATGGAAGAATATGTATAGAAGAAGAAGCATATTGATGCATAAAAAATGTGAATTACGAAATTAGCTGCTGGGTGTGGTGTGATGTTAGTTGCACTGGATGTGTGGCCACACTGCATAGTAAAAGCAAAGCTATGGATTTTGTTGGTGGATATGTTTGTGTACATATATGTGTACATATTTATATTTCATGTATCAGTATATTTTTTATATTAAGGTTTGTATTTGCTATATGAGACAGTAAGCTGTAGTTGCCAACAGTGCCATCTTGATTGTGAACAAATTTCATACGAGTACATTGGTCTCAATATATCTACTCATGTGTGTGTGTGTATAGTAACTAGTTATAAATATGTATATATATAAGTCTTTTTATGGTAACTCAAAGTGTATGAGCCAGTAGGCATAACAGGTCAATGAAGTCAACAAAATGGTTACGGGGCACAAAGAGTGAGAGAAACTTGATGAGGCTAACAAACTCTGTGGTAGTCAAGAGTGAGAACTATATGAGGCTTTTATTTGGCTCTGCACAGCTAGGCATTTTTATGTTGCGAGTATCAAATCATAGCAAAGCAAATTTTATATTGAGAAATGCTGCATACATAGGTTTGAATCTTGATTAAATATTTATCCATAAGAAAGAAGCAATGGGCTTAAAGTGGGAAAAGTGTGTCTAGTGTGCTCCCGGTACCGGTTTTTGGATGGTGACGAAGCCTGAGTGGATACATTATCATTCACAGATATTGCAATTTGTCACATTTAACAAGTAGTTTTTTTAATTTTGTAATTTCATTTGTCATATTCAAATATTGTTGTCCAAATAATTGGTCACTGAAACTGATTATAAAATATTAGTTCAATATACTCGTAGGTCAATACCGATGCTGATTGAGTGGTCGAACATCAGACATCTTTTTCCCTATGACTATCATCTATCAAGAAATGATCCTACAAGGATGTGAAGTATAAAAAGGTAAAGTTAAAAAGGTAGTGTCTAGATTCTAATGTGGATTCCTTCTTGTTTTTTTTTCTGAAACAAAAAAGATCTCAATCCAGTTCAATGCCTTAATGAAGGAGAGATTTGAGAGGTTTTCGTCTGAGTTAGTCAGCCAGATTGCTTCAGGGGATATTCTTTTATTTTTGGTTAGTTCGGTCTTTGAACAAAGATTGTCGCAGACTAGAACAATATTAAGAAGATTATCTGACATACTAAAGGAAAAACCGACTGGGAAAATACTGGTTCAGAACGCGATTAAGTGAAAACCCTGGCCCTGAAAATTACAGGTCATCAGATTATCAATTAAAGCTGTGAAAAGTGCAACGTTAAACTTATAATTCGTCTTAACAAAGCCAACATAAAACTATACTGAACTTTGAAGGACTTTCAAGGGCGAAATAAAGAAGATCCTGCCCAGAAGAACAGGACAATTGACTGTACCAATAATAGTACCAGTAATGAAGGAATATGATAGGATACCTACTTTATAGGGATTTCAGTGATTCAGTCAGTTAAGAAGTGATGATTAATGGGCTTCTAATGATAGGTAATTTCTCCTACTAAAAGGGGGCTTCAGATTAATGAGCTCATGCCGGAAGGTACAGAAAAGGGTTCGGATCCTCGAAAAGGAAGGAGCGCAAGACAAAACGAGGAGAGACTTTCTGAAAGTGTTTAACAGCATTTTGACCACCAGGGTACGAATACTAGGTAGACGTCCCTACAGTACTGGGCAGTGGCACTGAAAGTGTTGTATCGTTTCTACCTCTTCTTCAACTTTATGTCTTTTACAGACATCATTTAAATGGACTGGTGCCATTTGATGAGCTCAACATGTCGGTTAAGGGAGAAAAAAGATTTTCAGAAGGAAGTTGGTTACAGTGAAATACTTCAAAAGGTTCACTTTCTTCCTTCATGGGGTTAACAATAAAAAAGTTCATGTATCACATTCACTTTCTTTCTCCATAAAGGTTAACGATAAAAAGCTCACGTTTATGTTGAAGGAAGCCGACCTCGATAGTTCAGTGGATAGCGCGCTGGTTTCTCACACCAGAGGCTCTAGGTTCGATTCCTAGCTCGGGCTGGTAAAACACTCATCTACTTCTATCGTCATCTACTTCTTTTTCTTTTCTGAAGCAGATGAGAACTACAAGAATTGAACAGACAATGGCAAACGTCAAAGTGTGAACGAAAAATTGCAAAAACTGCGGTTCGAATTCAGTCTTAGGTCTCCCTTCTTCCCACATTCGTTTGAAATATTCATTCATTCAATATCACTGATCCCAAATATTTATATGCCATCAAATGCAAATAACTACAAATAGTTCGGTAACACTGACCATCACATGGTTTCCATCTACCATGGCATAGTTTTAGGCTGTAAGCCTTATAGCCAGGAAACCTCCAGTTGTATAAATTACAACAGTGTTGACAGCTAAACTCTGGGAATTTACTCATTATTTATGCTTTTTTGCTTTACACACTGCAATCAAAAATTACGCAATGTCTGCATAATAAATTTTCTCGCTCTCATTGCTGCCGCTAATTCGATGCGTTTCGGCCAAGTTTATATGTAATTTTGTGCGAGCATACTTAACCTCATTTGTCATGCAGTCAATATTTTATTTTATGCTAGTTTTTTGTATGTAGATTGTTTGCATATTTGTCTGCCGGCATGTCTACTATGTAAGAATATGTAAGGATATGTAAGGATTCATTAGAGTTGGCTGCCAAAACTAAAAACTCATTTGTAGTTTATTGTCGCCACGAGCAGTCAAAGCATTCGCATTCGCACAGCTAGTGAAACATGATTTAGAATATTGCGGCAGTATCTTTTATGAACCGCAGCGCGCCAGTCTTCATAATTCTGTTCAGGCAATGTAGATATACGAACGGAATAAAGGAGAGGGACTATGAAAAGAGCTGTTCGGGTGCTTAAAACTGTGAAAAGCAGTTTGATTTTTTAATAAATTAAGATCTAAACGAATGACAATGAAGTTGACTTTGTAATGACTTTTGTTGAAGTTGTATGGACGAGGAAGAGAAAGAAAATGTACTTCGATTCCTATGAACTCGTTTTCATAATCTAGAAGAAAGAAGAGTCATCTGGGGCATTTCTTTTCGACAAACTAGGGGTTCTACTCATTAGATACTAAACTTCGTGAGTAGTTCAAACTAGTTCAATGAATGAGCAGATTGTGTTATCTCAACGGGCTCTGCCTTGGAGCAGCCACTTCTTCCTTATCTCAGATCAGCACCAGAAGGGATGTAATGTGAAACCGATCTGTATAACTGTTCTTTGGAAGCACTTTCTCCAAAATCAATTAGAAATTATGTTCAGTTAATATGCCAAATATTTTAAAATAATTTCGGTCCCTAACTTTAATTTGTTTTAAGGATTTTAAAATACTCCGTTGGCCTTTCCTAACTTTAATTGTGCTCGTACGAATTGAAAAGTTTTATGAGAATCCAATTAACTCTTGTTGTTTTCAGAGAAGTCATCTATAAGACCGAGCTTTATATATTTTGCAGAAGAAAAAAATAGAAAAATAAATGTTCCACTGTAACTCGAGGATCAAAAATACATAAGTCTGACTCTGATTTAAACACTTTGCGACCTTTAATTAACAAACAAAATCTTTTTTTCATATAAAAAATAATACAAAATAGTATTTATAAATAAAATATTTATAGTATTTATAAATAAAATATTTTGTTGCTGCCTAAAAGTATGCCATGCTTCTTATTGACATATTAACTAATTATTCTATTTTAGGGAGTTGTTAAGACAGTTGAGAGGAATTGATATTGGAATTAAATTAAAACAAAAAACCATATGGAACCATTTGTTAGTCTTTGCTTGAAAAAATGCTACCAATCTCTTCAAAAAACTAAATTTTGAAATAAATTTTTTTGTGAAAAATTTAGTATGAGAAACTGAATTTTTTTGTGCTGTTTGATTAATTGTTTTAGATTTCTCAACCCATAAATAAACTAAATTTTCTTATAAGAATATTATTCAAATCTTAAACAAAATCTAAACAACGCCCTCTATTGACAATGTCGCTCAACACCATACAACTATCCAAGACACAATCCAGCGGGGCACTCAGTTGCACACTTTGCCGCTATGCAAAGGAAATTCAACAAAAAAAGGAGAAAAGTCTACACAAATTTCATAGCATTCACCACACTGTCCCCAACCTGAAAGTCATCGCCCCTCATCGATTATAACAGTTTGTGGTGTATTGCCAAAAATTCAACATACCATCCAAGACACCACTCAGCAATTCAGAGTCCTGCACACCTGTTGCCGCTTACCAACGAGATTTGTTTATATTCGATTTGCAGCCAACTCTCTTGCCGGCTCTCTATTTACCTATGTCCCTATTCAGTTCAATCTCTGTTTACAAAAATTTATGCTCAATGGCATAGCCTCGTTTTCAGCTAACGCCGGCCAATTGCGCTGTCGACCGATTTCTGTTTGCAGCTCGTCAGCGCTCGTGTTCCGTCAACGAATGACAACTCACCATAGGCCACTTTGCAGCTGAGCATTTTCACTTGGTGTCCTCAAATATCCTTTCGTGTACCCCTTTCGTATTGTAAATATTTCAGTACTCTCGCCTGCTCTCTCTCTCTCTCTGCCTCGTTTCTCTCTGTCTGTGTGAGTGTTGGTGTCGGCCCAAAACAATCGGATTTCCATATGCTTTGCATCCTGCTGTGCGCCTCGTGTAGGCTCCAGTACGCTGTACGCGCTTTTTACCATAACACACGTTCGTTGCCAAAATTTTCCACTTTACACGGCGGCATTTCGTCAATTTGTCGTAATTTTAATGTTTTTTCTAGTGTGCTGAATGCTTTGTTGTGGCACAGCACTTGACACTTGCTTATTTGTTTTGTTGTTGTTGTTGTGTGAAATTTGTTGCTGGTCACGTGCCTCGAAGTGTTTCTTTAAATACTCGCAAGCACGTGTTGTGGTGTGGCGGTTTCGTGATTTGTTTCATCGCAGCGACGAGCTGATGGGTGACATTAGCGTCGGAGACAAGTAGAGTCAAAGACAAATTTGCATGCATCCTTCAATGTCTACAAAGGTAAGAAGATGAAATATACGACAGGGACTGTTATAAGCACAAATCAGAATTTAAATATTAATAAATTTTTAAATGACAAAATAAAAAAAATTTTACATTTATTTTTTCAACTTTCAATGATTCCTTCAGATTGATTTCTTGTTCCAAAAAATACCATAATCGCTATTAGTTTCATATATTAACCAACTTCAAACTTTGGGTTGTATAAGTGTACAGTTGTTAACAGTAGCTCACGTAAGGGTGTTTTAAGGGTTCAAACTCCTCTCAAATAGTTGTTAATTACAAAACTTTTGGGCGAAAAATACGTTTTCAAATGGTTTTTCCCTAAAAAGTTCTGTAGCTGGTAAAAAAAACTATAAATAAAAAAATTTTAGACACCTGTTTTTCATTTTTTGAAAATCAAATTCATGCAGGGTCAACGATGGGATAATTTGTTTGGCGATATTTTCATTGGAAATTTGTATAGAGTTTGTTAGAGGACTAACAAAAGTTTGTATGGGGAAACATGCTTTAATAATTCTTCAAATATGGTGGAAACACCGAAAGTATTGTTACGAAAATTACTTCTCTAAGTTCGTTTTGGTTTGTGCTTGAAAATAAAACCACTTCAATTACTCAGCGCAGAACGCAGTCAGAAACCAACAATCGCTTTATTTACAGACTAACACTTTGCTTGTATATACACTTTTTACTACTTTGCTTGTTTAAATCAGACTTGTCCCTCCGCGCTGCACACTGCTGCTTTTTATACTTGTTTTCTTATCGCGCCGATTGTTCTTGCACATTCCAGTTGGGCTCTTTCTCTCGATCGTTCTAGCACAGCCCGTTACCATCGCAAACCATACTTGCCATATCGGAATTATAGCCAACCGGCCGTACTCCAAAGTGCATGCCTAAAAGTATGCCCGAAAAAGCATTCATGCATAGCACAGCAACAGAGTGCCTCATCGTTACAGTATTATTCATTTTTTTTATCAAAATCTGACGAGATCAACAAAGGTTTAAGAAAAACGTGATTGATTGAATAGAGTTCTGACGTGCATGCAAATAGAAATAATTTCAGTGATCGATGAAGTTGAAGGCGTGTCCAACATTAAAAAAATGGTTGGTAAAATTCTTTTACAAATTTCTTTAACCAAAAATGTAAGATCAACAAAAAATCAAATTATTTTATAGAAAATTGTACAACTTTCTGTTTCGAAAATATAACAAATTATTTCACTATATTTATCATCAATCATCATCACCAATCAATTTATTATGAATTTATTATAAATTTATTATGAATTAATAAATCTTATTTATTATGAATTAATTGATTTATACTGAATTAAAATTAGTATTAAAATTATTTCACTATATTTATTATGAATTAATTTATTATGGATTTATTATGAATTATAATGAATTAATAAATCATAATTATTATGAATTAATTAATCAATTTTTTGTTTTTTGTTTTTGTTCTGTGTTCACTCCTCTCTGGAGCATAGGGCCTCCACAAGACAGCCTTGTGTTGGTTACGTTAATCAGTTGTGTTGTTCTGCCAGGGTAGGTGATTGACCTGCCGCAATCATATTTACTATGAATTAATTAATTAATGCAATAGTCCCCCGTTACAGAGGTAGTGGGTTTGGTCCCTCACTCCTCAAAATTTTCAGTCGTTATCTTCTGCTAAATGTTTCTGTTTCCTTCAATCAGCCATTTTTCCAGTCAAATTCCTTTTTTATCTTTGGACAAGTTTCTATAGTTTTTAATCCAATCTGTTGTTATAAACAGCTCGCAGCGGATTTTCATATCCAGTAGTCATGAGAGATGGGAAGAAGGCTACAAGCTGTTAATAGTTCTCAATGCTATAGCAGTAATAGTGAAATAATAGGTAAAAACACTAGTTCTGCTAGTTCAAAGTAAGTGAAATACATCGCAGCGCACATCAACCAGAATAAATTCATCAAAGACAGCAACCAATACGTTTTCCAACAACACCTCTGACTTAGCAGCAACGAATGCACAGAGCGCGTTCCACACAACCCAGCAATAAACTTTCACACATACGGAGATGTCTCTCTCAGAGGGACAACAAATGACAGAACCAACCAACAGGACTTTTAGCACCTCCGGCTTACATGTCAGCAGGAATGCACAGAGGACGCTCTACACAACCCAGTAATACATTTTCACAAACGTAGGCATCTCTCTCAGAGGGACCACATATGGCAGTCGCCATAGTCGCTTAGAACTGCTAGCAATAGGCTATTCACCTATTCGAATTTCAATCGATTAACATTACTAAAAGAAAGTATTGAAAGAAAGTTGAGGTCCTATGCTCCCAGCGAAATATACAAAGAGCAAAAAATCTCAAGCAATGTAGTTTATTTCTTCTAATGCAACCAAACCTAAGCAATATTTTTTTACATTCAATTGGAAGCTTTCCATATTACTTTACATTGCTTTTTATCACAACAAAACCCAGAAAGCCTCAGCAAAACCGCTTAAAAAATTAGTTCTGAAAAAACAAATAAAGTAGGTAGTAGTAGTAGTAGTAGAAGTAGTAGTAGTAGTAGAAGTAGTAGTAGTAGTAGAAGTAGTAGTAGTTGGCTAAATGAGTGCTGTGGTTGTTCAGTGATCTGTCGATCCCACCACTAATCCCTTCCTTTCCTTATCCTCTTGTACTGATGTTCCCCCTATTTATGCTCCCCGGCTTAAGCCGTTGTTCTCGTTCAATGTTTCATATACTCTGTACATTCGTGTTTTACATCTGCAATAAAACGCACCTCAAACCGAAACCCCAACGCGTTTCATTTATTTCCCCCGCTCCGCCGCGACCGAAGTTAAACATGGTCCTTCGAGCTAAACGCAAACTCGCGACGCGTAAACACACAATTTTTTAAACATTCAAACAAAACTAATTACAAATGACATAAACTAAAAACAGTGAAAAGTGAAACAAACAAAGAGAAAGAAACCAAATTGAGTGACGATATACGAAACAGTGACACAACGATTAACAAGTGAACGAAATAAAAAGTGTACCACAAATCAACAATTACAAACAGTGCACAAATTTGAAAAAATTAAAACCAAAAAAAAAAGTAACGAGACCTAGTGCAGTGCAGTGACATCAGAAAAACAAAAAACACAGACTACATAAGCACATACCAACAACAAACTCACAGCAGAGAACAGCACTAACAACTTTTGAAAATTACAAAGTGCAGTGACACACAAAAGAAATAAAAGAAGGGCAACGTATCAACCAACAACAACACACAGCAAGACGCAAAAGAAGAAAAGGGCAACAACAACAGCAAGCAGCACAACATAGCAGCGCACAAACAGCGGACAGACGACACACATCACGTAGAGAAGATCCCCATACTCGGGCACTGGGCCCCCGAAGATAAGCCTAAAAAATTTGTATTCAAAATTAACACACTCCTCATTCCCATACACTAACACAAAATATAATTTATATAGGATATATATACCCATTCCCACAAAAAAAATTTCCTAAAATCCAGTTGAAATTTATATACTGGTACCCCCTACCCCGTTCGATTATCGCAGTAAGCATTCCCGCTACTGCACATAATTTTGCGCTTTTTGTTTGCACAGTCACCTTTGTGCGACCTACGCAGGCAAAGCAGCAAAAACTGCCGCTGCAGCCCGCATCCCACCAATTTTCTAATTTGAACATTTCCCCAAATTTTGTTTGTGCATATCGCAGATTAGCAGCGACCACTCCAGCTGCTGATCTCGCGCTCTCCCACTCGTGTACATTTTCGCGTTTCGCTTTGTGCGATATACGCACGCACTAGCAGCAAGCACTCCCGCTGCTGCCTCCAAGTGCACTCATACCTTTGTACTTCTGCATAAGCATTTTTCCACTCTCGCTAGCAGAAGTAAATAAACAAGCACAGTGGGACGAGTTACTCATTTTCTGCAGCATATTGAAAAATTTTCTAGGACTTAGAAAATTTTCAATAGTGCTGCACATACTCTTTCACTGCACATTCGCTGCCATCCCAAGTGCATACAGTGGGACAAATATCGCCCACTCGCACACACAAATTTGTGTGCACAAAATTCTTTTGACATTTTTACTTACATTTACAAACTAAAACAAATAATCATACACACATATATATATTTAGACATACACATATTTATACTCATACACATACATATTTATTCCCCATTTGACAAAAATAGTTACATACACACACACATATATATATTCAAATATATATTTATACACAAATATATACACACATATTCACGTGTTCACATACAAAAAAAGATCACTTTTTCAAAAATAAAAACAAAATTTTTATACACATTTGACTACGCATATAACATTTGTTGCATAATATTTATTTGTACATCCCTTCCCAATACACAGATTTATACACAAATTTTGTTTGTTCCCACATACATACACATTTCTATTTATTCCCCATTCACATTCACGAATTTGTTTGTTCCCATATATACATATTTATATATATATATACACATTTAATACACAATTGACTACACATTTAATTTATTATAATAATTTTACATACAATCTCAATTCCCATATTCACATTTATATTTATTACCCATACATATATATTTCCCTTCACATTTACACACACAAGTGTATAATTTTTTATTTATTTATTTATTTGTTGCTCGACAAGTGTTCAAATTCGTTTGAACGAATTTTCACATTCCCAACTCTTCCCATACTCAATTATCGTTCGCGCGGACGCGGTTAGACTACACGTCTATTTCCCCAATACCCTACATTTAAATACACATATATTTATTCAAATTTTTTACCCTTTGTCGAGCTTTTTTATACAAAATGCCGGTTGAGCGATCCCCTAAACGCCAACTTATCACAATGGAGACTCCTTCCTCCAGATCCCCAAAGTCAACCAATGCACGTTTGACAGTTCCTGTCACTCGGGAGCCACCAAACACGCGCTCCAAACTTTCCATTCCCAAAGCAACCGATCCCAGTGTTGCTAAATTTACATTCGAATCTGACAGACTCGTGCAATTATGCACACGATTTTCATCGGCTCCCATTGAGGATTTGACCAAATCCCTGGTCCAAATTAAGCAAAAAAATTTGCAAGCCCAATGGGAGAGGCTTATGTGCGCACATGAGGCAGTCTTCATTGCGGAAGACAACAGCCAGCCCGACGGTTTCAAAGAGTCGGCTAGGCAAAAGTTCGACGCCTGCACAGACCAGTACGAGTTGTGCATGGCTCAGATGTTGGACATCATTGAGATGCTCCAAACTCAGTCCCCCCAGCCCGCTGCGCATATGGAACCGGTTCGACCCCTAGAACCAGCAAATACCCCCTTCATTTGCCTACAAGTTCCGCCTTGTGATACCGAAACCTTTTTCGGGGGCTATGAGCAATGGCCGTCCTTTCGGGACATGTTTACCGCGGTTTATATCAACCACCCCCAGCTCACTCCAGCCCAAAAATTGTATCACCTCCGATACAAAACGCAAGGTAAAGCCGGTGCTATTGTAAAGCAATATGCATTAACCGATGAGAATTTCGGACTCGCGTGGGAAGCTTTAAAATCCCGCTTCGAAAATAAGCGCATACTCGTTGACACTCAGATTAGATCCCTCTTGAATATCGCTCCTGCCCACACTGAAAATAGTGAGGCACTACAGCGGATCCAAAGCACTATAAACAATTGTCTGTCTGTTCTCAATTCTCAGGCCGTAGACACTGACAATTGGGATCCGCTATTGGTTTACATATGTTGTACCAAATTGCCCCAAGAGACACTCGCTCTATGGGAGCAATCACTGACATCCCGGAAGGATCTGCCACCCTGGTCGCAAATGGATGAGTTCCTGACCGGCAGATATGAGGTACTTGAACGGTTGCAAAGTATTCGCCCTTCTAAGCCGAAACCGTCTCAACCTTCGACTTCCAATGTCCTCCCAAATCGGCCACACAAATCCCTAAATTATTACACTCAAGTAAAAAGGGACTTCGCGTGCAAACTCTGCAACGCAAATCATCCCATACGGACTTGCCAGAACTTCAAAGGACTCACCCCCCAGAGTCGATTAAAATACGTTAAGAAGCACAATCTCTGCGTAAATTGTCTTGCTACCTCGCATCTCACGAAAGATTGTACAAGCAATTTTACGTGCGTATATTGCCAAAAGAAGCACCATTCCATGCTTCATTTCCCTAAAGGCAATGCGCAACCCTCTCATACTCCTAACTGGTCACATTCGACCACTCCACAGGTTGCAACAGCTCCAAAACGATCGCATAACAACTCCGCTACTCATTCTCCCCTTTCGGATGCGCAACCCCGCACATCTTCCAGGCAAAGTACGCCCAAAGTACAAGCCCTCCACTCTAATAATGGCACTCAATCTCTTCTGCCTACGGCACTGGTGTCCATTGAACACTCAGGAGAGTTGTTTAAGGTTCGAGCGTTGATCGACCAAGCCTCTCAGCGTACCTTCATCTCCGCGAAGGTCCAGAAACGCCTCAAATTGCCGATCGAGAAATCCCCCTTCCAAATCTCGGGCATGGGCGGTCAGATTGTGCAAAATGCCAATCATACATGCTTCTTGACCTTGGCAGTCCCTCAAACGAGCACGAAACTCCCCGTGCAAGCAATCGTGCTCCAAGAGCTTACGAAATTGCTCCCACCTCGTCACATACACCCCCCTAATATGAAACATATCGCCATGCTAGAACTCGCTGATCCAAACCCCTTCGATACAGCGCAGATCGATTTAGTGATTGGCAGTGATCTCATCCCGCAGATCATGCTCGAAGGTATCCACCGAAATGTATGTGGCAGCTTACTTGCTCAGCATACAATATTCGGTTGGGTATTAAGCGGTCCAGTACCCCCTTCGCATTTGACATGTGCCACAGACGTATCAAAACGCCATATGCATACTGGATCCGCCCTTCGAAAAAATCTTCCTGCCCTAAAGGAAGCTCTTTCACAAGTGATTGCCGCCCTCAATCCCGTAGGGTTTCCACCCCAGGAATTAATGGAAAATCATTCTGAACCCACCACTCCTGCAAACTCATTCCCAAACCGGCAAATTTCCACCCTCGTTGCCAAACGTCTCGGCCCCGCAGGATGGCTTTCGCCTCTAATGAGGTCCCCCAAAAGGGTTCGACAAAAACGGCCCACATTCACAGCAACTGACGGAAATTGCAGTCCCTCGCAGTTCCGCATTGCACCACCTCCATCCCGGGTCCGAAAAGAGGACAGTTGCCACTCCAGTGCGACTCGCTCCAAGCGCTGCAAATCCCGCAGACGTCGGACTGATCGGGTATAAGCTCCAAGATCTACAAGATCTCACTCTCAGGTAGACCGGCTCCAGCAATGCCCATGCTCACACAGTTCCAATTCCGGATCAAAGAGCGGTTGACTGCCACCACCCTCTCGAAGAGCAAACCGCCATTCTCGCTCGGTTCTCCTGCTTCTCTCGAGCCCTACAAACATATTTATTATAACGTGCAAAATAATTCATCATAACTCTCGCTTGAAATTCTCATTCCCTCTCATGAACTAAAATGGCAACTCGGCCAGATTATATAACTCCATATTCTCCGGCTTTAGCTTAAGCGAACCTCGCAGCTTAGCCGATTTCTCATACCCACGATGTCAACCTCAATATTATTATTGTAAGTAAATGGCATCTCATCTCTTTGCAGATCAGCCGACTATGGCAGCAGCTGCTTCCAAGACTGCTCCGCACGGACTGATCGTCCCACGCTAGGAAGTTATCGGCGCACCCCAAGCGCATTCACAGCCAGCCAGTCGTGAGCCGCACCACCTCCAACCAGACGTCAGCCGCATCAAGGCAACCCTCCCCCCGGCTACTCCATTAATTGCACTCTGCAATGGCGGCCGCGATGGCTAAATGAGTGCTGTGGTTGTTCAGTGATCTGTCGATCCCACCACTAATCCCTTCCTTTCCTTATCCTCTTGTACTGATGTTCCCCCTATTTATGCTCCCCGGCTTAAGCCGTTGTTCTCGTTCAATGTTTCATATACTCTGTACATTCGTGTTTTACATCTGCAATAAAACGCACCTCAAACCGAAACCCCAACGCGTTTCATTTATTTCCCCCGCTCCGCCGCGACCGAAGTTAAACAGTAGTAGTCAAATAGGTCAAAAGGAGGTTTCAAACCCAAACCGCGGCGTGTATGCCTCCTTCCCGCAATATGCTAATAATTTGTTGATTCCATTATGATTTCATATGTGGCATGGAACCATTTTAGGACTCGACTTAAATTTGTCTGACAGCATGAGGCGGCAAATAACATTCAAACCAAACAGTAAACATACTAAGAGATCCTGAAACCTGGTTTTTCCTATAGCAAATAATGATAAAGAGTTCTTTTTTAAACTTACAATCTTCCAGCCGTCTAACCACACTTCTACCTTTTTTTTCTACATTCTTTCTTCCTACATTTCTTCCTCATTTCTACATTTCTAAGCCCAATGCATACCACAAGGGCTGTAAAAAAATGTCAACATTTGCGTGGTCGCCAAGGCACTAAAAGCTAATAAAACAAATATGACAAACACTCGTCCTGGCAGCACATAACTAAACCAAACAAATTGCAACATTGTGTTGCATAGTGAAAAACGCTTAAAGAAATTACTTAAAGTATTTTCGTTAAACTTTGTTGGGCTTCAACTTTGTTTGCGTCGCTGTTTGCGTGCACTGCGGCAACTCTGCTGTCAAGCAACGCAACGTTGTGTAAAGTTGCACGCGACAAGTTCGTATCACTGGTCGGAGTATGCCAGAAGTCATATGGTAATTTTTTGCTTGTGTGTCAGACGTTCTCATGCGCCACGTACTTTGTTATTGTTGCATTATTGTGCTTACATGTGCGACTATAGTTGCAGTTGGCGTTGTTGTTGCATAAAATGCTCGCATAACATTTAAACTTTACAATCGGATTAAAATAATGCTCAATGTGCTCGTGAGACGCTTGCAAGTGCTGGCATGTTGCAAATGCTGTCAGTGTGAGCGTTTCTCTTTCGCTCACACTTGCGGTAGTTTTTCTCGTTTATGACAGTAATAATACAAAGTGTTATTGATGTTTCATATCGAATTGGTAATTTTGATTAAATTTTCCACAAACTTTTATGTCACTAATTCACTTAAGTTAGCATTGGGTTAACTCACTCATTCATTCACAATTTCCTTAAGGTTTATGTTCAATTCAGTAAATAACCCACTCAAAATATTCCTAATAGCCAATTCAAAAGCATTTTCCGTGGTTTCTTTATTTTCGTATTTTGTTGTTATTTATTTTGTTGTCATGTTTGTTGCCAAAGGTTGCAACAGTCGCTGTAAAAGTGTTGCCAGACACGCACAAAAACAAGCAATTTTGCGTTGCCATCGTTCGGGCACAAAAGTGCCGGCCAGAGCGTTGGGTGCGACCGCTGCTGCCCACATAAAAGACCAATTTTATAAAATGAAAATTTTGTAGAAAATAATCGCTCCCACAGCGCCGCTGCTGCAGCCGTTGTTGCCGACCCTTCATTAAGGCTCAACAAATTTACCTTTAACGCCCCTTAAAACGAGGCAGGCGCGTGCTGCCATGGCTTCCAAAACCTAAATCCTAACTAATGTTGTGGCCTCGGACTCATCGTCAAAAGCGCTAAGCTGTTGCACACAGGCCGCAGAGGAATGCGCGTTAAGCCAACAACAACAACAACAGCAAATATTTGTACATTTCCGCAGAGCTCAAGTTTGGTAAGAAACAAGAAACAAAATATAAAAAAATATATAAAAAATAAAAAAAACAAATACCAAACAAAATTGCAAATGAAAAGGTAAAGAAAAATAAAGTAAAATGTTAGCCGTAAAGGTTGTTGTCCAAAACGGTTAGCAAACATTTGTAAATAAAAGCGGTTTGGCCTTTTTGTTCTGTCTTTTCATAGCTTTTGTTGTTGTTTTATTTTATGTTTGGCGCCAAATTGAATTTGAATTTTTGCACCGGCTAATGATAAACCACTACTAGCCGGTTGCGGTGAGTGTCCGCACACACACACACACACACAAATAAGGACATTGCCTTGTCGACAATCAGTTGTCTGCTTTCTGACTTTGTTGTCAGCTAATACACAGATTCGAGGTCAGCGCTCGGTCAAGTTTGCTGCGCACAGGGGGGGCGGGGGGTTTGGTGTTCAAAACCCCCAAACACCAAAAATGCTGGCAGAAAATATGGTTTCGATTGGTATTTGGTTTAAAATTTCTACTCAAAATCCCTCAAAATGAAATCCTGTGCGCACCACTGAGCACACAAGTACACATTACAATTTATATATGTACCTACATATTTTTTAATAAATTGTTTTCATTGTTGTTGTTGTTTTTTGGTTCTCGTTTTTACGCAGCTTTACTGTCTACATTGGTTTTTATTTTATTAGCAAACTTTTTTTATTTCTTTGTTGACGGTCGAAACTTTTGATGAGTTTTAAATTCCAGTTCAAGTTTGGCGCTTTTAAAAATTTAACTGCACCTTTGCCAAAGATTAATTTGGTTGCACTTTTTATGGCGAAAATTCTTCAAGTTTTTGTTTAACATTGGAAAATTTCATTATAACACGAAATAGTTCCTTCATCTTAGATTGCTTTTTGTCTGCTGGCCCAATAATTATAGGTATGGTTCCATATTCTTCTTTATCTAACCAACCAAATAGTTGGTTCTACATCGGCGGCTGCCGTAGCTCAGCTGGCTAGTGCGTTGGGCCGCGGGTCAAGACTCCGCGAGTTCAATACTCCGTTGCGTTAACACCGAAAAAAAAGAAAAACAAAAAGTTTTCTTTCGGTGGCTGTCCTCTCAGCAGGAAATGGCAAACCTCTGAGAGTAAAATTGCCTATGAAAAAGCTCCCAACTCGCCGTTCGGAATCGGCATAAAACTGTAGGTCCCTTCCACCCGCGTACAAATTCACACGCACAACATGGATGGCTTAGTCTATCCAGTAATCGGGCTGTCGTGCCAGTCAAGAAGAGAAGAATACATCAGAAAAAACTTGGCTTGGCTATACAGGAACCATGTCCACGACGTTATGAAATCTTTATCAAAGCAGCAGGTCAGCAACTTCCACCAGTTGTTGTCTTATAGTTGAATATATGTGTAGGGGTTAGGGATATCTTTCGACAGATTTAGTGCCTTGGTTACATGATATCAGAAGCCTACCTAACAGGCCATGATGATGCCATGATCTCTGTTATAAAAGCTAGCCAAATTTTATTTAAAACAACATCAACAAACTGATCAATCAGTGGGAAAAGAGCCACACAAATTTTAATAACGTCACAACTTCATTTGTATGAGAGGCCACCCTCTGGTGGTGAATATTTAAACTTCAATTAATTTTGTATTTTTTGCACTCATGAGTGTTGCCGAACGTTGAAAAAGTTATTCAAATCGGTTCAGTGGTTTTTGAGATACGATGTTTTAATACTTTAATGCTACTACATTTACAAGTGGGGAACTAATTCCATAGAAAAAAATGGCCTGTGTTGTATGGCAACCCCCTTAAGACTTGAGATAGAGGCTAGGTATGTTTGAAAGAAATATTCGGAAGAGAAAATAAATGGGCGTCGGTCTTACATTTGACACATCTAGCACCAACCTAGGAGCAGTTGGAGCCTATTTTATAAAAACGATAATTTTGTATGGGAGCCCCATTAAGGGTTGGAGATAGGGTATAAAAATGTTTGAAAGAAATATTCAGCAGTAAAAACTAGTAGGAGTCAATCATAGATTTTAACCCTCTAAGAGTAGCTTCTGAGGAGCTGTGGAGCAATTTGTCTATTTTCCAAGCAATTTGTTTTAGCCCCCCAGTTTTTTGGCTAATGCACTTTTGAATCAAACTGCATAAAATGAAAGGTTCCGTAGCACCAAAAACTCATTATTAAGAATCTCTATACAACACTAAATCATGTCTATTGCCAATTTTCACATCATTATCCTTTTCAATATGCTGCAGACTGGCTTTATTTCCACTATTAACAGAGAAAACCTTGCCCAACTTCTTGTTTTCCTAGAAGACTCTTCTCTTTTTGACTCATCTCACTGACGTTATTTCACTGCATACTTCTAGGCCAACTCGTTAAATTCTAAACTGAAAACAATCCTATGAACTTTGACATTTGAGTTGCTAAACTTTTTTTTTTTTGTATACTTGTATGCTGACTTATTGAGTTCTGAGCTGAAAAAAAAACTAACAATTGGCTGATAAACTTTCACTCATGTAGAAACGAATACTATAAAGGTAATTTTTCATTGCATTCTTTTAGGCTATTTTTGGCATTCCAAACTGAACAAAAAAACTGCGTAGTTCGAATGTAAAATTAATTTTATGGTAACAAATATTTTCAGTATGACTTTGCAGGCTTACTTTTTTAACTATTATATTTTATCTATTAAATTTAGAAAAACTTGAAAAGTTCATAAGTTTAGGTGCTAAAAGTTAAAATGTTTTCAGTGAAATCAATTTTGCATGGCATATTTTTAGGTTCACACCGTGAATTCCAAACTAAAATCAACTATACGAACTTTAAAAGTTGAGGTGTGAAATTGTGGAAATTTGCAGAAACAAATATCTATTTTTAGTGAATTTCAAACTGATAGCAAAACTACATAAGGCGGATGTTAAATGATTGATTGACGGAACAAATTCCTACCTATTTATTTTTAGTAACGCTAGTAACATTTTATGGCTTATTTATAGATTACATTTTTGGTTTCTTAACTGAAAATAAGTCTGTCAAGTTGAAAAGTTCATGTGTTGAACGATTTTTTGTCAGAACAAAAAACTTCAATGTTAGCAACTTTTCGTGGCATACTTTTAGGGTCATATTTTTGGTTTAAAACTGCTTTAAAATCAGCTTAATCAGTGGGGGTGTTAAACTTTTATTCTAGAAACTTATATATTCTGTAAAGTCATTGTTTCATAGCCTACTTTTAGGCTGACATTTTAAATCTACAATGTTTTGTTCTAAATTGTTCACATGCAATAATCATACGAGTCGTGTGAAGCATCCTTAATCTCGCTGTCAATAAATACGCTATACACATCCTGCCCACAATGTCCTTAAGATGCATTTCACCCATAGCCATGCTGCCAGTTTGCAATTGAAAACATTTTCATAAGCAAATTTATAGCTTGTGCTGTTGTTGCCAATGCTGCTCATGCGGCTGAGGTTGTTGCTATGATTTTTGTTGTTGTTGCTGTTGCTGATGATTTATAAGCTATTGCGCATGAAATTTGCTCAAGATCGCGCTCAATTTCATTGGTGGTGGGAAGCAAAAACAATAACAGCAACAACAAATATCTACAATTTGTGCACGAACCAGTGCAAAGATGATGGCAGCAACAATGATAGCAACAGCAACAGAAGCAGCAAAATCATAAGCAACAGCATAGCATAGTAGCAGCAATCAACTGCCCCCCACCAACCTGCTTTACACCTGCTCCTTCTCCCTCCTACAAGCAACAACAATTCTTGCCTTTCGGTTCGTTCCATTGCTGGTGCAATTTTTGCTTTGTCCGCTCGCTCCCAACGTTGCCATAAATTGCATTGCATTCCGTTTCGTTGGCTTTGGCTGTGCGCTTCATTGCTGATGTTTGTTGTTGTTGTTATTGTTGTTATTGTTGTTGTTGTATGACTTCGTCTCAGCGCTTTTGTTTTCATTTTTGCTATGCAGGTATTTAAATTCCATCAGATTGTAACAGTTTGGCGCATCCTTGGACCGAGGCAACGAGATACATGGACACCAACAAACATACACATAGAAGCGTACTGTATATATGTGCGTGCATGAATATGAATACATGTGAGCCGCGCATACATATGTAGCTATGTCTGCTTTGCGAATGCTTTCGTTTATTTTTCACCATTTTTATTTATGCTTTGCTATTGCTTCCCTCATGACTTTTCGCCAGCGCCGCAATTGATTTCCAGTTCCACTTCAGCCGCTCTCTCCGCTCAGCAGCTGCAAGCCACTGCAATGCTTCATACATTCATACTTCATATGCTGTGGCCAGTGTTGCCACATATTTTTGCCGCTTCACCTTGGCACTGCCGATTTCGCTACGAATTGTAAATATTTTTTGTACATTTTTTATTTGCTTACATTTTTTCTTTATGGCCACTTGGTTTGTTTGTTAACTTTTTGACCTCAAATTGATTTCATGCGCCGCGCAACTTTTTTGTCCGTATTTTATTTTATTTTGAATATTTTTTTTGTACAATTTTTACATTCAATCAGTTGCAAACGTGACGGAAAGTTTGTGTTCAAGATTTCCTATACAGAATTTTCTTTGGGTTTTATCTATTTGCATATTGTAGTATTTATTGCTTTGGATATGAAGTGCCAAAGTGCAAAGGTTTCGATTTGTTTGTATGTGTTTGGGATAGGATTGGGTTAGGTCAACTAAGAAGAAAGTGAGTGAATGCGCTATATGAGTTTCTGCAGCATGATTTGCCATTTACACTTGAAACTGATGCTATGGGTTGTTTTTTGGTGGTTTTCTTTTTTGGGTTTGATTTTGGGTCGTTGTCACGTAGTTGAAAATTGTAATTTTTGTTTTTTGCATTGAGGGTAAAATTATTTTCTTCTTGCATGGGTTGCGCAGTAAATTTTGGAAAATTATCTAAATTTATACAGAATTTATTTGTATTGAATAATACAAAAATACAATTTAGTGTTGGGTTTTAGAATTTTCTAAAGCTGAATTAAATCTAATTATAAGACTTTTTTATATTTGATTTGTCTATATTTAGTAGAATAGAAGAGTACAATAGAATCAAAAGTAATGTCAAGTAAGTAATCAAAAGTTGACCGTTACTTAAACTTTTGTGGCTCATAAATTTAAACAAACTTCGAATGGTCGAGTTGAAGGCTTTTACATACCAAAAAGGACCTTTGCATGCTCACTGTATATCTGACTGGTCATTGTCCACTTGGGTATCATTTCAAAAACATTGGAAATAAGCAACAAAATGTAATTTGCTTAGAAACAGCAGAAGTTTTCTTCAGGTAGGGTTACAATCTTTTCCAGAGAAGATCAGGAGCTTGAAGCCCCAGAGAGTACTAAATCTGTAAAATGCCTCAATTTCGAGAGATAATCCAAGACTTATGAAACGACCATCACATGACCACCTTTGCTTAATAGTCTTAACTCTTTCGGCGAAACTGGGATAATACGTCCCAGCATGTTAAGGCCCCTCAAAATAATTATTCAGATCTTACGACCCACGAAAAAGAGTTATTCGAATTATAAGTCTCTGGATAAAAGGATTATTTCAGCATTTGTGAGTATGCAACATAATTTTGTAGCCGCAATTTTCATAGAATGGGAACATTTCTACCAAGAGTATTTTGGTTTTCTAAATTCAACTCCGTCCCGAAAGGGTCAAACAAAAACAATAGCAACACTTTTCTATGACGTCTTCAATATATACACTTTACCATAAAAAACCTCTACACACAAGGACTCTACACGATTGACTACTAAATACATCAATCGATATGTCTACTGGTGGCTGCCAGTCAAGTGGGTAGCGTGCTGGCTTCTCAGACCAAAGACCCTAGGTTCGAATCCTAGCTCGGGCTGGTGAAACGCTCATCTATTTCTATCGCCATCGACTTCTTCTTGTATTCTAAAGCAAATAAGGATTACAAGAATAGCACCAGTGCACTCTTGGCAAGCGATGGCAAAACATGCCAACTGCTGTTCCCACAGCAGTATGTAGCTGTCAGCAGTTTGGTTGGCGACTCCGCTACGTTCGGTTAGCGAATAGATATGAGACCAAATATGTTCATTAGAAAACTTAATGCTCTTGCGTTATGTACAACGTGTCATTGTTATTATGATTATGATTATTATTATACTTAATTATTATTATATTTTGTTGGAAGTATCTATGGACACAAATCCATGGA
Source organism: Melieria omissa (assembly GCA_963971225.1). Lineage (NCBI taxonomy): Eukaryota > Metazoa > Arthropoda > Insecta > Diptera > Ulidiidae > Melieria > Melieria omissa. The sequence continues at coordinate 105,425,175 of OZ020267.1, read as the reverse complement.
TATTTGCTGTCCATTGTACCACAGCTATTGTCTCCCTCCTTGATTTGCAAATGGTCGTGCTGGCACTTGTAATATAACTGGTCAGACCCCAGAATTGGGTGGTTCTGTGATCTTCTATAGGCAGCCCCAGAGATTCTAGATGTATTTTAGCTGTGTTTGCTTTTGTAGTTTAAAGTTCTGGTTGGTTGGTTTGAGTGGCGATGTTACATCCAACATGAACATCCAATTAGCGCGTTGGCGCCGTTTTGTTACCACTATTCCCAGTAGGTGCTTTACGGTATACTGATGTTTTGTCTTCTGTATATCCTATATCCGCCGCCGCCTTGGCTCAGTTGGTTAGTGCGTTGGACAACGACTCAAAGGCAGCAACCGTAGGTTCAAATACTGCCTGTAATAACACCTAAAAAAATAACGGGAAGCTCGTTTTCTCTTTCGGTGGCTGTCCTCTCAGCTGGAAATGGCAAACCTCTGAGAGTAAAAATTGCCTATGAAAAAGCTCCCAACTTGCCGTTCGGAACCGGCATAAAACTGTAGGTCCCTTCCAGCCGCGTACAAAATTCACACGCACAACACGGGTGGTTGCGAGAAGCAAGGCCTTAGTTTCGCGTAAGCGGGCTGTCGTCCCAGTCAACTATTATTAAAAATTATATCCTATATCCAATCCGTGAGGTTGATGAAAGAGAGTAGCGAGTGTATGGTGCACTTTGCTATCTCTTGGAAATTCTGGAGTGTTGGTTTTCCCATCGTCTTCCATCTCCTTCTTGACAATGCCGGACAGGCGCAGAGATAGTGATACACGGTTTTCTTCTTGTTTGGGTTTTCGCAGCTATGACAGCTGGTATTGAAGGGAATCCCCATTTTATCCGCATGCTCCCAATGGGCCAGTGACCTGTGATGACTGCAGTTAGTCTCGCCATGTCCCGGCGGCCCTTCTTGAAGAGCTCCGCGGTCCTGTTTTTATCTTATGCTGGCCATAGTGATCTACTGTGATCTACTACTAGTGATCTACCTCTTCGAGCCAGTTCATCGGCTCGTTCGTTCCCGTCGATGTTTTTGTGCCCTGACCCCATAGCAGGGTAACTTTGAACCGATGAGCTAGCTCTGTGAGGATCTTCCTGCATTCCCGCACTAGTTTTGATGATAAAATCGACGAATCCAGTGTCTTAATCGTGGATAGGCTGTCGGAAAGTATAGTGATGTGGCTTTTGTAGGATGTATCAGCCAGTGCCATCCTGCACGCTTCCCTAATAGCAAGCACTTCCGCCTGAAAAACGATTGCTGTGTTTGGGAGTCGGAAAGACACACTTAGCTTTAGATGTTTGCAGAAGACTCCTGCTCTTACTCCGCATTCCATCTTGGAGCCGTCAGTGTAGATTGTGGTGCCTAAGTTATTTAAGATGTTTCCCCTCTTCCATTCCAGCCTGGAGGGGGTACGGATATCATAGTTTTTTCCGAAGATAATGTTGGGAATTGTGTAATCCGTAGTCGTGGTCAGGCAACTTTGCCCTTGTGATAATAGACTGCCGTGGCCGTACGGTCTGTCTTTTCAGCAACCTGTTTCTTTCAAGCTAAGAGCACTAAGGGTTGCGGTTTTCATGATATGCAGATCGATTGGGAGCAGGTGCGTCAGCACGTTCACTGCCTCTGCAGTGCAGGATCTGATTGCTCCCGTGGTTCCAGCACAAGCTGTTCTTTGTAGCCTACCGAGCTTGGTGATGTTGTACTCCCTCCTGAGGGCCTTCCACCAGACCAGAGCTCCGTATGATAGTATTGGACGTACAACCATCTTGAACATCCATAGCATTAAACTTAGTCGAAGGCCCCACGTCCTTCTGATCATTTTCCTGCAGGAGTAGATCCTGCTTTGTGTATTATTTGCTCAATGTTAAGCCTCCAGTTCAGCTTAGGGTCCAGAGTCACCCCGAGGTATCTGGCACTAGACGAAAGGGATAACGCTATGTTCCCGCGATGAGGTCGTCTAGAGGTTAGTATCTTAGTACGGTTCGTAAATAGCATCAGTTTAGTTGTGGTAGGGTTAGTGCTTAGTCCACGTCCCGTGCACCAAGCGATTAACCTATCCAGACCACCCTGAAGGACTCCGCTAATCACATCAGGACACATCCCTGATGCCATTACAACCACGTCGTCAGTGTATGCAACCATTTTGACTCCTCTCTGGTTGAATTCTGTTCGAATGTTGTCGATGGCACAAGCCCACAGGAGAGGGGGGTACCCCCCCTTGTGGGGTAGTAGCTCAAACTCCATTAGAGTCATTTTGCCAAAGCACCATGTGTCATGTAGTGCATGAAGTCTGCCAGCTAATCAAGCTTTATTTTTCAACATTTTCCTTAAAAAAATGACTTTTTCGTTTGGTAACTCTTTGCCTCAATTTATAACAGTATTTTTTTTAACTTTTTCTTCTAATCATTTCACTCATAATTTGCCCACATTTGTCCTTCGATTTTGTTCTCTTGTTTCATTTTGTTCAACACACATTTGTCGCAAATCCCATCAACTTGTGCTGTCCAACTTTGACAATGCATTCACCTCGCTTTCCTACAACAATGGAAATAAATCAGTTTTCATAAAATCCAATCGATCAATTGGCCTAATCGTCAATCAACTGCTAAACTGTTGTACAACACCAATAAAAACTTGGTGCATATGTTGGCCACAGAGCTCACTGCCAGTTGCTGTTTGTAGACTCGAATGCCACGCTGCTATGGTTGTTATTGCTATTGTTAACATATGTATTGTTGTTATTGTTGTTGTTGTTGTTGGCGCTCTAACTACGGTTTAAGAATGCATTAGTTTGTATTTTTCGATAAAACTTTTGGTAAAAGTTTGAGCTTTTATTGCGCCAGGATGTGTCGGGTTCAAGGAACCGAATCAACCAAAAACGAAATACACAACGCAAGCAACAGCGTCAACCGAGCGCAAAACCAGCACACATTATACAAATCATATTTAAGTTTTATAAAGTGTCATTTGTATCGGTGCAAGCCACCAACTCGCATGCAGTACGCAGCGAAGAAACGCTTCAAGCAACCGCCGCAGGCTGCATTACCTGCGAGTGTGTGAGTGTATGACTGCGAGAGCGTCAGAGGAGTGAGAGGAAGGAACTTTTGCGTGTGTGTGAGTGTTCAAACCGCACAAGATTAAATTCATAACACCGCAAAAAGCTACACTTTAGACGAGGTGAAATGGGGGACAAAGCAAAAAAGTGCGGGCGCCAAAGAATGTCTTGAGAAAACCGCTTGAACTGTTGGGGGTAGGGAAAGCAGAACTTTTTCGCCAATAATATTTTTCAAAAGACACAAACGGCAAGAACGCACAGACGTGAGCCAAGTAAAAACAACTGAGGTGCACAAGACAGAGAAAGAAAATGGGTGGGGGGCGGGCGAGAAAAACTTAGCAGCAAACACCATAAAATGGAATACTTTAGAAGACCATCGAAAACTTCTTACCGGCGCGCGCAAACTTTGCCACATTAAATTGTGTCAAACGTGCAAAGAAAGTGTGTGCACGAAGAGACAAAAACCAACAATGAGAAACAAATAAAAGAAAACAATAACAAAAAAAACAACATGAAAAAAACAAGAGACAGCGAAAAAGTCAGCAGCAAAAGTGAAATACCGGAAAAATAACATTTTGCTGGTGCAAAAATATGCCAAATTCTAACACAGCGCACAGTAAAGCGAAGCGAAAAGCACGAAAGCAAAAATTAAAGCAACTGCTAAGGGAGTCGTGAAAAAAATTACACTCGCAGGATGGCATGAAATATGCATGGAAAATGCAGCGTGCAGTGTGCAGTGGCCAAGCAACAGTGAGCGCCATTTGTGAAGTTTGAGTTTGGCGGGCAATGTTGCGGTCTGGTCGAGGTGAGAAATGTGTGTGAGAGTAAGCGAGTGTGTGTGTGTGTGTGATATGTTTCTGCGCTGTGTGAATCAAAAAGAGAAGCTCGCCTTGGGCCACCGATTGAACCGTGAATGCAGTTATTGTTAAAAAAAATTGTATAATAGTTATGTATATGGGACTTTTATTGTTGTTATTAAGACTTGCAGGTCCTCTTCATCTTCTAACATTCCCTTTAAATGTGTGTTGAAAACAAAACAGTGTTGCATATACTTCAAGAACGGATGAAATATGTGTCAATGGAGAATATAATTCAAGTTAGATAAAAAACTGATTTAACTGATTTGGTAATAATAATATAAGTAAGTAATAAATTATTAAAAATAAATAAATAAAATAATAAATAAAAAAAAAAATAATAAATTATTAAATACAAATAATAAGCGGCAAATCTTTATTTGAAAGTTTGTTTATGTTTCGAAGGCAATTAACTTTAAATTTTATTTCATTTCAATTCACTTTGTATTGAAAAAAGTTCTATAGGTCCCATTGTTTACTATCGAAAAATTTGAAAAAAAGTTTTCAAATAAAGATTATATTATTTTACTAAACATTTTTAAACATTTCTCGAATGCCCTTGAAATCTTATACAAACCTCTTAACAGACTTAAAAATTGTTTCTTAATTTTTACTTATATATTTTTGAATTTAAAAAATTGGCTTTTTCATTTCTATTCTTTAATTTGCATCGTTAAATTTACATCCAAATGTTTTAAAATGACTAAAGACTTGCAAACTTTTTCTAGACTTTTACTCAATAGAAGCCATTAAAATTTTTTCGAAACAAATTATGTGTTTCTCATTTCTATGCTCCAATTTTCATACTAAAATTCACATCCAAACGGGTAAAAATTACTAAAGATTTCTCTGATGTTATTAAAATCTAACAAAAATCTCTAAACAAAATTGAAAATTGCTTCAAGATTTTTTAAATTATTAATTTTTAAATTTTTTTATTTTAAATTTTTCTCATTTCTATGCTCGAATTTTAATCTTAAAATCTACATTCAAACGTGTAAAACTTAGTTGAGATTTCTCTGATATTCTTCTAACTAAAACCATTAAACAACCTTGAAACTTATTTTTAGACTTTTACTTAAATTTTTAATTTTCAATATTTCTCCATTTATTTCAGCCAAAATTAAAAACAAATTATCTAAATTAAAAGAAAACGTAAAATTTAAAAGTTATCTAATTTTTCTGCTTCTTCTTCCTTTACTATGTCAAGATATACTATCAAAAAAACGTGAAGACTTCTCTTCATTAAACTTAAATATTCAGTTTATTAATTTCGTATTTTTCCTGAAACTTCAAACTATTCTAAGGACCAACAAAAAATGTATTCTTGAAACCACAGAGGACATGTTGCTATATGGCAACAAAATAGCGAAAGGGTTAATAGCAGACACTGAATTTTTTCCCAAAAAATATATCATTTTGCATATCTATACTTTATATTGCATCTTCTAATTTATATCCAGATGTGTAAAACTTACGAAATATTTCTCTGATGTTTTTAAAATCCAACCCAACTTTTAAAAAAATTTTAAAAATATTTCTAGATTTTTACTTAATAGCAAACCTTCAATTTTGCCAAACAAAATATGTGTTTATCATTTTTATGCTCTAATTTTCATCTTCAAATTTAAAAAAATTTTGAAAAATTTCTCTCTTTTTTAAATACAACTAACACCACTAAGCAACTTTGAAACTTGTTTATAGATTTTTACTCAATAGCAGACACTTTTTTCTTAAAAAACCTTCATTTTGCATTTCTATGCTTTAATTTGCATCATTAAATTCATATTGAAATGTGCTTTTATACTAATTAATTCGCTTTTGTTCGCTTAGGGCATTTGCTGTCTTTTGTGGCAACCACAATCGCAGCACAACCACAGCGGCATCAGCTCACCTGCAGCTCAACACAACCAATACATAGAAAACCCATTGACACACGAGAGGTGTGTACATACTTAAGTCGCAGGCAGACATCCAAAGACAATCAGACAGACAGACAAATACAGCGAGACGCAGTAGATGCCATACCAACTAACCGCGCGGCGCACAGATGCTCAGATTCCAACACATATGTGCTCTGTGTATGTATGTGTGAATGTATATTATGTATGTGTATGTGTGTGTGTGGGTGTTTCTGTTTGCATGCAAATATCACAAACATACAAACAATCCGTTGCACAAATAAACACACACAATCATATGAACGTGCAATGGCAAACGCTTAAATGTATGCAACACTTTTCACTTTATTTCAAATGTGCTCTCAGTGCTGTTTCTGCTGCTGTTGCTACTGTTTCGGTTGCTGCCATTTGTCTCCAATATAAATCAATGTTACATTTTAAAGAAAATGAAAATTGCTGGAAAATTGTTTTATGCCAACACACAGCTGCGTTTACGTTTGTTGTTGTTGTTTTTGTTGGCATTTGCATGCGCCAAAAATGGGGAAAAAGCAGAAGCAGCGGAAATTGTAAGCAAAAACAAGAACAAAAAGAATTGCACAAATTCCTGCTGCTTTCCATACGAGTTTTCAAACATATCTACATATGTGTGTGTATGTGTGTGTTTGTGTGTGACTGTGCCAACATATCAAGTCAATTGTCTTGGTACGTTGATTTATTTATCAACGTGCAGGAGCAAAACTCAGCTGAATCGAGTTGAGTCGAGTTGAGTTGCTTTACTGTCGACTGTCTCGCATTTCGTTGTGCTTGCTGTCTCTTTCGCCCACTTACTGTGTTGGCAAGTTGGCAAATTCGTAAGAATGTAGCAGCGTTTGTTTTTCACTATTTGCATGCAGCCAGAAGTTGGGATTTTCTTAATGCTAACAATTTAAAGCATCTCTCTGATCCTTATTTCTTTCTACTCCTCCTGTTTCTTCTCCACTTGCAATTTGCCTCCATCGAGCAGGTAAATGTGCCATAGTCAGATGATTTTGTAGTTTTACTCTAAAAGAACGTAGAACATTGTAGTGAATGCAGTTATGTGTGTTCTCATAGTTATTTAGTTGAATTTTCATTGATTTTCTTTGCCAAAGGTGGGCAATTACGAGGTGGAATGCTTGAGTTATCTTAAAAATGTCTGAAATTTTTGCAAACATTTGTAAAATGAGATTTTTGCTACCATACGGAGATGAAAGTGAAAAGAATATTGTTAAGAAATGTTAAGCATTATTCATGGGTTTTCTTTGATATTTAAGGAAAGTTTAGTAAGTCAACAGTACAAGTTTGTACAGTTGCTTGGAAATACTTAGACTATGAGAGATTTAGCAAATTTTTTAAGTATTAAATTTGCTAAAAAATGTAAACTGAGCATATCTGGCAAGAGAAGAGTTGTGACATTTTGAAAGTCAAGTACACTGCATATATAAACATAGTGTGGTTGAAGTGGTGGCCTACAACAGCAACTTTCCTGTGCATTGGTGCACAAGAAAATAATTAAGTAATCCAAGCCTTTTACAGAAGCATACATAACCTAACCTACTCTAAATCCATTTTAGGGATTTAAGTCAAATTATATTACAAAACTCTTTTAACCGGGAAATAATAAATAAATAAATAATAAACGGAAAATCGTTACTGGAATTTTTTTTTTCAAACTTCATTTCACTTTGTATTGCTTTACTTTCTAAATTAATTTCTTTGTTATTTGCCTGATAATTTTTTACGATTTCTCTCATACTCTTACAATTTAACTTAAATCTTTTAACTACTTTGAAACATTTTTCTTGATTTTAACTTAACCCATTGCTGATTAATGGGTAAAAATTTACCCATGAAATATACCCATGGTAGAGATATCCCAAAATCATTGATAGGGATGGTTGGGGTAAAGATGGAACTACCTTAGTCTAGTAGAGGTCACCCTAAAATTCCTCCATCTAGCTAGAGTTACCAGACTCCAAAAATTTTGAATTTTCCGGAGGTAGAAAATGTGGCGAAACGTAGTGGCCTTAGAACTTCACAAAAATCTGCCTCCTAACTCACCTGTAAACAATACATCTTTTGTTCACGTGTTTAGCTGATCGCTTTAAAAAGTATGGAAAAAAGCTACCATTGCTGCCTAACGGGTACAAAATACCCAATGAATATCTCAGCAACGTCCAGAGATAGAAACCTGAAATGTTTGTTTCTGATCATTTTCAGTCCATTCCAGGTCGTGTATGAAATTTTATCAAAATCGTATCGGCGGAACTGTAACCGGCCCTAATGGGTTAATAGCAGAAACTCCAATGTTCCCAAACTAAATGTGTTTCTCATTTCTATGCTTTGATATGCATCGTAAAATTTACATTCAAATGTGCAAAAATTAAAATTAAAAAAAAAAATTAATTAAAAAAAAAACAATAAAATAATTAAGAGACCCAAAGTACAAAAACCTAACCAGTAAAGAGAGGTTTTGGGGCTTCAAACCTTTCCAAATATTGATTTCTTATAAAAATCGTGGTTTAGATGGTATTTGGCTCAAAAGTTGAGTGGGGAATCTCGCCCTCTATCCAAATGAAATCCTATGTGCTGCACTGAACCTCACTAATCACAGCAACAACAGCATTCTGAGAATAACAAGAGTCAGGCACAAAAGTCTGTGTTTGATACCAAAAACAAATGCTTAAGCGCTGAATTTGTAGCAACGACAAAAGTCAGCACAAGTCGGCCAGTTGTTGTAATTGAGTCAACGCTGGCCAGTTAATTTTAAATTGTTTTGTACTTAATTGAGTTAAAGTAAGTCACACTGACTAAAGTAAGCGCCACGGTTATGTTGTTGGGAGCCATATGAGTCACTCATTTTTCTGGCTGTTCATCTGTGCTCATAGATGAACGCTTAGTTAGGCTCATATGGAGTCAGGAGTCGAAAGTTTTTGTCAGAAAAAGAGATTTTTCAAATAAATAATTTTCAACGCTACTTAAGGGGGTCTTGCAAGATGGGGGGCAAATGCAAGATGGTCAAAATCAAGTGGCATGGAATGTACCAAGGCCTTTTACCCGCGATACTCGAGCAGAAATGCAAAATTTTTCTTGCGCTTGAGCAGAGCGGAACTAAAACTCATGACAAGGGTAATCAGCGGACACTGTCTGCTAAACAAACATAAGAAATATGTGAAATATGTAGATTTTGTATGGAGGATGACGAGACTTCCATACACCTGATCACTGAATGCCCGGCCTTAGTTCATGCAAGAAAGCAAGTACTAGGCAAGGAACTATTACAGACTACTCATTTGTCTGAAATTGATCTCGCAAGAATCAAAATGTTCTTTGAGAAAATAGGAGGAAATAGTCTCTTCCAGTACTGAATTTGGGTAAGGCACAATAGTTCAAAATGAACGCAGTGCCATAGACAGCCAATGTCTAGCCCCAACCAATCCAATCTAATCTAAGGGGGTCTTCCGCAGTGACGGCTTCAAAAATTCGAAATTTTTTTTATTACATTTTCATAATCTCAACATATTTACAATTTAAACTGTGAAAGTATTTTTCCAATATCTCGAAAATTCCGAAAGTTATGGGATGTCAAAGTCGGCATGCCGACCGCAAAATTATCTTAACCCAAAACTTAAATCTCTTTTTCTCGAAACCATGTTTTTCAAACTGGTAGACATAATATCTCAAGTTCTACTAAGCCGATTTGCTTCAAATTTTAACTGAATATTCTACATACATGTCGCTATCGTACTGTCTAAAATTGTGTCTATACAATAAGTAGCTTTTTCTTAAACCAACATTTACTTTGAAGAAAAAACCCTCAAATCAACCCTCAAATAATTTTTCTAAATTTCAATACTTTTACTTTTCCGTAGTTCACACGATAGCTGACGTTACACAGATTTTAAAAAAATTTTTTTTTGTTTTAGACTTCCGAGACAGCTGCAATCAGGTCTACCGTTTTCCTCTGCGCTGGAAACGACTTAAGGGGTTACGCCACTGTAACCGCTCAAAAAATAGGGTTTTTTTTGTGATTTTTTTCCTCGCTTTCAAAAAGTTTGTAGAAGAAGTTATTCACAGGTGTTATTGGACACATATTAGACTTTATTTTGGAATTTTTTGACACAGCAATATCAACATGTAGGTGGCTCCACTGCATCTTCCAAACATAGCCTTTTCCCTGCAGGGCTTCATGGCACGCAGCACTGAAGGTGCAATTTTGAATCTGCGACAAAATAAAAAATTCCTGTTAATCTAGAGGCTTTTTGCTAGAGAAGATCGGGTGGATTTTTAAAAATATTTATTTTTAAAATTTTGGCGGGAGTTTAAAAAAATTTTGGGATTTTTGAGGTAAAAAATGACATGTCTTTTGTTAATTAAAAATCAACAAATCGAGTTATCAAAAATTCCACACGATCTTCTCTAGATAATGTTATTGTTAAGATCCAGTCAAAATTTTAAGTCAAAATATATAAATTGTTCGAGTTGTGCCGCGTGCCATTTTGAAAAATCGTGTTTCGAGAAAAACGCGTTCAAAGTTTTGGGAATGCTTCGGCATACGCGTGACGCGCTTGGCGGTAACCTCGTATTTCGCATAAACATTTTTTATTTTATGCATAAAACGTTTTGTTTCTTATTCTATAGGGTTAAAACTATTTTTTAAGCCAATAAAAAAACAAAATCGATTTTTTTTTAATTTTACAGTGGCGTAACCCCTTAATTTCAACTCGCTCTGGAAGCCGTAATTTTTGTGTATGGCAACAGTTGTATTTTGTATACATGAAATATGTATAAATATATGGCAGAAAACAAAAATTGAATATCTTTTATATTTTCTGAGAAAAAAATTCTTGAAAATCTACCAGAAAAAGGCGCGTCACTACGGAATACCCCCTTAAAGTTTTGCTTAAAAGACTTGACTTAGACCTGACTGAGATTTGACTGAGACTTGACTGAGACTTGACTGAGACTTTACTCAGACTTGACTGAGATTTGACTGAGACTTGACTGAGATTAGACTGAGATTTGACTGAGACTTGACTGAGATTTGACTGAGATTTGACTGAGACTTGACTGAGACTAGACTGGGACTTGACTGAGATTTGACTGAGATTTGACTGAGACTTGACTGAGACTTGACTGAGACCTGACTGAGATTTGACTGAGACTTGACTGAGATTTGACTGAGACTTGACTGAGATTTGCCTGAGATTTTACTGAGACTTGACTGAGATTTCACTGAGATTTGACTGAGATTTGACTGAGACTTGACTGAGACTTGACTTGACTTGACTTGACTCAAGTCATTGCGGGTTAGCGCATTGGGGTCTAAAAGAGAGTATTTTAAAAAACTGTCTCATTTTTGTGTAGAACCTACCTGGTAGTGGCGCCGACAATGGGGTTGAAGCTTAAACCTCCAAACAAAAAATTGCTGATACAAAATATGGTTTCGAATGGTATTCGGCTCAAAATTTGTACTCAACACCCCCAAAATGAAATCCTGTCTGCGCCGCTGGTACCAGCTAATATAGTTTTAAAAAAAGTTAAGGTTTTTTATTTAATATTTTTTTTATTTGGCCCCCGATACGCTTACTTATATCTCAATACTGCAGAGATCGCTTAAGACATAATGAAAATTATCCAAGTAATAGTGTCAACTAATGCAGCTTTGATGAAAGTTTAGATCTTTTACTGCAACTAAGTTATCATTCAGACGACCCTTTTTGTAACTTATGATCCAATACTGCAGCCACTGCAAGTCTCTTTATTCATATTCGTGAAATTGAGCTTTGAACTTAGGTGTCTTGAAATCATTACTCATCTAAGAACCATCACTTATAAATTCTAGGTTTACAGAATTTTTTTGTGTTCAGTGTTTTCAACAGAATTTTTCTGAATACAACACTTGCCATATTTTAACAAATCTTTCTTTTAGAAAATCTAAAACAAAACTTTACTATAAACATTAAATATGAAGGTTAGGTTAGGTCAACAGGGATCTTGCTGATTGCTTGACTACTACACTTGAAGGCCTTCGAGGTCCTTTGTGATGTCCCCCTTGGTTGTTTAGTTGGTTAAGTGATTGCCTCTGTATGAGACACACTTAGGCCTATGGGCCTGTTGTGATACCACAAATTCCACCCGTTTGAAATGAGTATGCAATACTGTTTTTTTCCAACATATGATACAACACACATTTCAAACGGATGGGGAAAGGGAGGGGGGGACCTACAGTTTAACGCCGAATCCGAACGGCGATTGGTAGTTTTTCTTTCACACTTGGAATTTTTGCCATTGCCTGCCAGGAGCGCACTTGCGCGATTCTTGTAATTCTCATTCCCTTCATGTGGATAGCGATAGAAGTAAATGAGTGTTTTTTCCAGCCCAAGCCAGGAATCGAACCTGGGGCGCTCGGTATGAGAAGCCAGCGCGCTACCCGCTGAGCTATCGAGGCCGACCCCTACTATGATGTCCCCCTACTATTCAGTGATCGTTAGTGACCTGAGCTTCGAATGAATCTAGCAATACCGGACAGTGGTGCAAAATTTATAGCAGGTTCGCATAACACATCCTCTTCTGACCTGGAATCGGCACCAAAAGATCAGTAGTACTGGTATAGAGTAACAAAAGTATAACTGAGTTTTGCAAGGCAGCTAGGCTTTTTTTACTCCATATCAGGTACTCATTAGTCTTGATTAGTATCACTGCTTAGTTCAATTCCAGGTCTTATTCCATGACACCAAAACTGTCACACAGTGTAATTAAACGTACTGCAGCCTACAAATGGCTTTAATATGAAAATTTCCACAAAATTCGAAACACTTAAACCTCTAGAAAACGCTCTCCTCAACATAACTTTAAGAATCCATTTCTTTGCTCTCTTTCTTTCAACAAATTTCTTTCAACATTTTATTGACTTAGGTTTTCTTTGTGCTTTATTTATATTAAGACACACAAATTGCTGCGCACAAAGAAATATGAAACAATTCTGCAAAACAAAAGCTATACAACAGAAAACATTTGAGTTTTATGCGCTCGTTCATTGTATTGTTTCATTGTTTTCATTCAATAAAAATAAATACAGCACAAAAGAAATAAATAAAATAAAAATATTAAAAAAAAAACCAAAATAAGGCAAAACATTGGACGCCGTTCACGCTTTTGGCTGGCCACAAGCGTGTTTTTGTTTTATTGCAGCGCGCTGCCCGCTAAATGCTGTCTTCAGGCGACCATGAAGTATGCAACCCCACTGTATGTGTGTGTGCCTGAGCGGCGGAAACAGCGGCAACAACAAAACTGCACAGAAAATACAATAATTAAAATTTTATTACTGTAATCCTTTTAAACGTTTTATTATGGTTTTCCGTTCCTGGCGGCAGACTTTCTCGTTCAAGCGTCACGCTTTCGCATTCACTTTCGCTTTCGGCTTCACTCTGACTGCTATTGAATGGGTTTTATTTATTTTATTAAAATGTTTTTTTTTATATTTTAATCAGCATTTAATTGTTGTTTGAAGGACATTGCCAGTTTTATTGTTGTTTTTGTTGTTGTTTGACATATTTTATTATGTAATTTAATTCATTTTCGTTGGCATTTTTTGCTTTGAATAAAATATTTAATTTATTGCTGGGCTGGGCTGGGCTGTTTCCTTGAAATGCAATAATTTACTGTGAATAAGTGAGGAGATTTTCAGTTGTGTTGAAATGAGTTAAACATGTATGACATCGGTATTGATTGACCATAAAGATTATTCCAACTATTTCACAGTGGTTGCGGTCATGCACAGTGATTCGACTCCATACAACCGCGGGACAAAATTAGAAGGAGTGGTCCGTTCTTCATAAAATTTGGTATACTAGTTAAACATGGTCTGCTGTTATAGTTTAGCAATGCCTGAGACTTAAATTTGCAATTTTCGTCGTTTTTGTTGAGCTATAGCAACGAGTGTGCTGGTTAGATTTGTCACATTTTATATTTAATCGGTAACGTCAACATTGATTATTCCAAAGAGTGACATAAATTGTCTCAGGACCCTCTGGTTTTGCAATAAAAACGATAATAATAGACGTATGTTTTGCATTTTTGCAGATTTTATCATTTTTCGTGCTGATTGCATACTTTTAGGCATAAATTAAATAAATTTTGTCGAAAAATACGTGTTTAGACCACTTTTCAAATTGAATTATTTTCTGAGATCGGAAGATATCGAAGGATGTAATTACATTATCAGAGAAAGAAAGAATGCTTCTTAAAATAAAAAAAAATCCAGGAACATACTTTCACATACTTTTTAGAAATTTCCCTCTAAGTTTTGCCAATTTTCAGATTTTTAATTTAGAAAAATATTTTAAATTAAAAGTGAAATAAAAGCCTACGCTTTGCAAATTTTGAGAAAACATTAAAAACGAAAATGACTACATCATTTTTTATTCTATATTGAAAGTTTAAGCAACTTCTTGGCAACCATGTATTTTTAAATTTTTTTGTACTCAATAGACTAAAACACAGAAAATATGTATTTACATTTTTTTGAGAAAAAAGTTTCAACTTTGAACCGGTTTTGCACAGACACTAATTAATTTTTTGCGCAGATTTTTTTGGGTTTTCTTAGTTGGAGTTTTACCTTTCAAATGACATCAAAATCGTTAAATTCTGAGACCATAAGTTTTTGCACTTTTGTCTATGGAACGAATCACTGTGCCATGGGCCAAAAATAAAAATAAAAGTTTAAACATTTAAAGTAACAACATAGACTCCCATATGTTAAGGTTTTCTAACGGTATATTTGTTATGGTTTTGATGTTTGTGTTTGGTTTTTGAGTTTGATTCTTGAGCTATTGATATATTGGTGCAATTACTGAGGTTCCAGGAATAGGAAATTAGTTCACTTTGTCTTCAAAGTTGGCTCTGGCTATTGTGAATGGTTCATAGTAACAGCTGACTTTTTTTTTTTGTGTTGGATCCAGAGGTGGTAGACATCTGTCAGAAACGCTCCTTTAAAATAACTTTTGGATCTATTAAAAAATCTTGTTTTTGTGCTGTGTTAAACTTTGTATGTCCAACTTTGTATTAACTAAGCAACATTTACGGGAGACGATTTTTCAGACACACTCGGAGGCCTTAGAGGCCCATTGTGATACTAAATATTTCACCCGATTTTGGAAATGTGTATGCAACACTTTTTTTCCAACATGTGTAACAACACACATTTCAAGCGGTTGGGGGAAAGGGGTGTAAAATGCGATCAATGATATGACAAAAAATTTCTGTCGAAAAGGTCGTAAAAAATATCTGGAAACTTGCTAATGGGATATTTTATTGTACCCGCCGTATTCTTTGGACATTGCTCCTTCAGATTACTGGTTGTTTCGGCGAATGCAACACCGTTTGGCTGGTTACCGATTCACTTCATTCGCAGAAGTAAAAAATTGGTTCCTAACTTGGATCGCCTCAAAAGACGAATTATTTTATTGAGATGAAATACGAAAATTGCTTGAGAGATGGAAAAAAGTAGCAAAAATTAATGGAAAATATTTTAATTAATTTTTTCATTAATTTTTGTTTTGGAAATAAATGCATTTTCGGAAACGAAAAATGCACCGAACTAATTTTTACTCTCAATATGCAAATATTTTTCTAACTAATCGCCAAATATTACTATTACTATTAAATTATTACTATTAAATTATTTCATAAATTACTCTTACATGGCAACCCTGCTCAAAAGTGGGTGGGTCATGCGTCTAGAAATATGAGTTCTTGGTTCTCACACCAGCAGCATCAGTACTGAGTTGGATTTTCATATCTGTTTTGCATTCAAGAACGCAAAGTGTAGGTCAGCCGGTTGATAGAACATCACACAGACAGCCAAACGAAGCAACATTACTAGAAGACTATAGAATTGATTCTCTAATCGAGCGATCCTAATCATATGCACTGATACTTTTCCATAACAACACAAGGACAATTGACTATATTTTCAAGGTCTTTTATCATTTATCTACTAAAATCGTTTCCATAGCCTAAAAGTATGCATCATATTATCATAAAGCACCTCTGACCTGCTTTAAACAAAAACGATTTCATTGCACTGTTGCTAATTCATAACCTTTTTCGCCTCTTATTGTTTGGTTCGTCTACGCCTCTTGGCAGTATTTGTTGCATGTAGTTGTTGTTGTTGTTATTGTAGTTTTAACCTTCTCAACAGATACGTGCAAATGTGCAGCGCAGCCAGTGCGTCGTACATTTATTTCAATTCTTCTTGACGTGCGCTTTTGCCGCACGCTTTTGCTTTGAAGTCATGCACAGGCATTGGCTGCACTAATACACACACACACAACCAAATGGTCGTGTAGCCAGTACACGTGAATGCACGTAACACTTTATGCGCATTTCACTTTTATGGCTGATACGTTGCATGCAACGGCAGTGCATGTTGCAAGCAGTCATACACACACACACACAAGCACTCATACATTTACACCAATGAACGGCAGCTGGGCGCGGCACTGAACAGCGCACGTTGCCAGTTGCCTTGAAGCGCTTCTAAGAAAGTCAGCAGCAGTTGCAGCAACTGCAGTTGCAGCCAAACACGTTGTTGCAGCCGTTTTTTTTTTTTGGGTCGCTTCACGCGCACTTTGCTGGGTGTGTTGCTCTGTTTTGGGCTGCCAAGGTTGCGTGCTGCCAGCGTTTTTTTTACTTTGAATTTCTTGTTGGTTAAGTAAAATGTACGCACACACACTAATACACTGCTGGCTGATAAAACCAGCTATATTGTGTGGTTGCGGGCGCGAGCGGGGCGGTGGCGGGAGCGGCACGCCTGATTACACTATTTATGTTACAATAATGAGTGTACGTGCTGAGCGCAGTTATGAATACGATTACAAGTTGCAGTGTGGGTGGCAGCGAGTAAGAGTGTTAAGCGCCAAGTAAAGGGTGTGCACACCAAAATCGGGACACTTGTTTTCTGATATAAAAATAAAACAAAGTAATCTAGAATTTTTTTTACAATTTATTTCTACTCTTCGATCTTTAAGGTACGATATAGTTCAGACTTATTTCTATTTTTTCCTCCGTAAGCCACCAACCACACTTTTCATCGGAGTCCTGCCATAAATTTTTGCACGAAAAATTCGTTCACTTTTTTAGACCCCCACAACCACTTCCTCCGGAACTCTTCTTCTGTCGATACCCTCGCATCACTCTTCTTTAAAATGCTTATAACTATCGACCACTAGTTTTCGATAGGGCGGAGTTCCGGGCTGTTAGGCGGATCACACTTGCGCTGTACATATTCCATCCCATATGGAGAATATTGCCTTCATACCACTACAGAGTTTCCCTGGAGTAGTGGCAAGTAGCCAAGTCAGGCCAAAACAACGGTTTTGATGTGTGGCGACGAATGAGAGGCAGCAGTCTCTTTTCGAAGCATTCTTCCCGGTTAATATTGTCATTCATTGTACCGACTCTTACAAAAGGATTAGTTTTAACACCGCACGAACAGATGGCTTGCCAAACCATGGTCTTCTTTGGGAATTTTGCCATTTATTTCACCTTGTATTCATCAGCAACATCTTGGCGATTCGCGGATGTGTAGAAATCTAGCCCAGCTAAAAATGTAAAGTTGTTGAAGCAGTATGTTTCATCATCCATGATCACACTACTGAATTTCGTTAGCAATTTTTCGTACAAGTTACGACAACGGTGTTTCACGGTGAGATTTCGCTTCACGTCCCGATCTGGTACTACTTCAGCCTTGTTACTCTTCAAGCTTGCTCGCCTCTTGGCTTTCTGGACGAACGATGACGATTTTTCCACGATTTAAGCCACCGAACGACTTGACATTCGCGGATTTTTTTTAAATGCGGCAATCACTTTCTTCGTGCATCTAACATTCTTCTGGTCATGGTCACCACCACTACCCGCCTTACGATCAACCTTCAGCCTTTCATTAAAACTTTTCAACACTTTACTGCATGTCGATGGTGCAAAATTTCGCTTTTTTGTAATTCGGCGTATACTGCGGTTGAGATTCGTAGTGTGTTCGTGCAAGATGAGTTTTCTACGTTCGTATTCGTTTGAAATTTTCTTACTAATAAAACAGGTTTTGCAAATTTTTTTTACTTGAATATTGAAAACCAAGTCATGGAGTACTTACGTCTAAAATTTTACTTCTCAAAGAGTTTTATTTTAAAAGATACAGGGGTTTTAAAGTGTCCCGATTTTGGTGTGCACACCCTTTAGCTGAAGTTCAATGGGGAAAATAGAAAACTATACTATGAGAATATAGTGGCAGAAGAGTTAATCAATTCAAAATAGCCTCACGCGTTTGGCCTAAGTGCGCTAAATGTGGAGGCAGTGTGTTTCTTTTTTGCTATACTTTCTTGAAGTGACTTTAGTATAGTGAAGTCGATTATGGCCGACATAGTTAGAAAAATTTAGTACTTTTATAATGCTCCAGAATGGCCGTGGTTTATGATTGTCAAAGAGTGATCTTTTGTTGGATTAATCTATTGAACGTAGGTAGTGGCTTCGTTGAATCGAACCTATGGCCTCTCGTATGAGAAGCCAGCGCGCTACCTGCTGAACTATCGAGGCCGACTCTATCAATGTTGTGTTTAAATTTATAATAGCTTCGTTACAACCTGCGTTGAGGTGCTAGAATAGATATAATACACTTGGATTTGGTGCTCAGAAGCAGTTGCACAGGAGTTGTGACCGCGAGAATCAACTAAGCAATACCCACCAGGCCATCCGTCAATTTGATCTTCCTTCCGTATCTCCATCAGTCCATCTGAACATTTTTACGAACGTCCTTTCGTCTGTTCATTTCTCTATCCATATGTATTCCCTGGTCCTCCGTCTATTTCTCTGCCTGTTAGTTGCCCAGTTCATCCGTCTATCTGAATATTTGTATGATCGTCCTTTCGTCTTTCCTTACATTCGTCCATCCTAATGTATTGACCGTTCCTGCTACTTGATCATCCTTCTGTACATCGGCCCGTCTGTTCATTAGTATGTATCATCCTTTCGTCTGTCCTTAAATTCGTCCATCTGTTCACTCGAATGTATTGTCCGTTCCTTCGCCTATCTCTTTGCCCGTTCGTTCCTGAGTGCACCTGTCTTTTTAATCTTCCTTCCTCCATCAGCCTTTCTGATCATTTTTATGTATCGTACTTACATTCGTCTATCAATTTGTATTGTTCATTTCTCAGTCCATTTTTCTATTCCTCCGCCTGTCCATAAGTCTGTTCGTCTGTCCATCTGGTCTCCGTATATCAGCCCTTTCGGCTGTACATCTGTTCTTCCGTTTATCCGTCTGTCTGTCTATTTGTCCATCAATCCAGTTGTCTGTTCATATTTTCATTCAAATATGCATACATCTGTTCGTCTGTTCATCTGTCCGTTCGCATGCTAGTTAGTCCTTCTATCTACTAAAATGTCCATACGCCTATTTATCCGCTCATCTGTCTATCCGTATGCTAGCCCTGTCCATGTCAGTCTGTCCATCGTTTTATCTGGTTGTCTGTCTATTTGTCCGTCTGCTCATTCATACGTATTTCTACTCGTTTATCCAAACGTACGTTTGTTCGTCTGTTCGTATGTTAGCCCGTTCATTTATTTATCTGGTTGCCGTCTGGTGTCCGTTTTTCGATTATATTTGCATCCGTCAGTCGATTGTTTTCTTCTTATGTCCATAGGTCCTTTACACTATCGGTCCTTTTATCTGCCCTATTATCCGTCCGTTCGTTCGTCTGCCTGTTCATAAGAAACCCGTTCGTCTGTCCATACGTCCGTCCACTTGTCAGTCCGTTCAACCGTCCCTCTGTTCATCTATCCGCTCGTTTGTCTGCTTGTCCATACGTCCGTTCGTCTGTCCATCTACCTATCCATAAGCAGCTCGTTCGTCTATCCATCTGTTTGATTTATCCGTTCGTCTGTCCGTCTGTCCATCCATTTATACGTTCGTTCATTCGTCCATACATTCATGTATCCATTTCTTTGCTCATCTGCCCGTCCGTATGTCAGTTCGTTCATCCACCCAACTGTCCGGTTTTTTTTTCATTCATCAGTCAATAGGTCAAAATAATCGTCTATCTGCACATGGCAGCTCGTTCGTCTGTCTAACTTGGCTCAACTTTGTTCATTCGTTTGTTTGTCCATACGTCTGCGTATCCATCCATCTGTTTATCCATCCATCTGTGTGTTCGTATTTGTTTTGTTTGTCCTTCTGTCCGTCAGCTTATCCGTCCGTTCATCCATACGCCCATCTGTACACATGGCCGTCCTTATGTCAGTCTGTTTATAGCATACATCCATCTGTCAGCTCGTAGCTCTTTAATTTTTTCCAACTGTCCGTCAATTTATCTGTTCATTCGGTGGTCCGTCTCTCCATATATCCGTCCTTATGTCAGTCTGTTTCATTTGTCTGTTCGTAGCTCTTTCATTTTTTCCAACAGTACCTTAGTTTATCTGTCTGTGCATCCATTCGTCTGTCTATCCATAGGTCCCTCCTTATATTTGTCCGTTTGTCTATCCATCTGTCTTTTCATATCCTTTTCGTTTGCCCATCTGTTCAACAGCTTATCCGTTCGTCTTATCATTCCGTCTGTCCATTCATCCGTCTGTCCATATGTCAGTCCGTTTGTTCGTCCATCTGTCTGTTCGTATTTTTTTACTCAACTGTTCGTCCATATGTCCGTCCTTATGTCAGTCCGTTTGGTAGTCCATTTGTCCCTCTGTTTATCCACTCATTTGTCTGTCCGTTCCTTCGTTCGTTGTCTTTCTCTCATCAACCCGTCCGTTTGGCAATCTGCTCCTTCAAACGTCAATTCGGTCGTCTATCCATCTA
This sequence comes from Melieria omissa, assembly GCA_963971225.1. Lineage (NCBI taxonomy): Eukaryota > Metazoa > Arthropoda > Insecta > Diptera > Ulidiidae > Melieria > Melieria omissa. The sequence continues at coordinate 105,404,475 of OZ020267.1, read as the reverse complement.
TCTAGATGCACAATCGAATCAATCCGAAAAGATGGCACAGATGCCAAACATATTGCATTAAGTACTTCTAGTCCAGACTAATTTAAACCATTTGGCTGTTAAAAAATAATTAAATTCTCTATTCTTCATCCCAAATACTTCTCTCATATATCCAGATTACACACATTGTAAAATATTCGATGCCGCTCAACATCCTATTCATTCCATTACATCCCATCCCATTCCACAGATCCCATGCATTGCATATCCTAAGTACTCCTACAAGAATGCTCGAATATGCAAAGAAACTCAACCGAGACCGAAAAATATTCAGCCAACATTCCACTGCTTCATTCCAACTGAGCGGTTCGTTCACATAAAAAACTATAAATTAATAATGTGGACAGCAAAAACAATGCTGTCATAAATATGTTGTGAGAAAATATTTCAACAATTATTTACAACAAAAAAAATGTCATAACTGCCCAACTCATCATCATTCGCCATGACATTGTCACAACGTCAGAGAACAGCATCAACTTCATAAATTCCATCAACAGCTGAGTAGCAACGGCAAAGCGTCGAGCGACCGCAAGCACAGCGCCTCGTGGCCGCCAACCAGCAGCGCAGCAGCAGCCTTGTTTCTGCTCCAAGACACAACAGCAAACATACTCGTACTGGCTGTTACTGATTGCTCCTGCTGTTTGTTGCACTTATGCGCTAGTATTAGTTGATTGTTGTTGTTGTTTTTGTTGTTGATGAGCGTTGGTTTTTTCACAGCCGTTACCGCTGCAGTGGTTGCTTTGTGTTCGACGAGCACTACTTGTGCGCCATTATCATCTCGGTTCCACCTGCTGTTCCAGCAGCAAACTAATGATGCCTCCGTGTGTGTGTGTGTGTGTGTGACTGTGTTTGACTGTGTGTTTGTATGTCATTATACGTTTAGTCGTTTTGTATGTAGTGTTCATGTGCAAATGAATGTTTGAATATATTAATGTAGAAATATTTTCGTATAAATTCTTTAGTAGCCACAAAAGTTGGTAAATATATGGTTGTTGTTGTTATTATATCCCTCAAAGTAAATGGAATTATCAATAAACATACATATAGATGTTTGTGCTGACTAACTGACTGACTGATTCATTATGGCTCAGTTCAAAATGGTAAATTTTTTAACTGTAAGAAATTTTTAACTTTAGAAAATGAACCTCCGCAAAGATTGATTTTTTTTTAATTTTAGGTTGAAAGGAGCAAAACATGGGTTAAGGTGTTGTATGAAGAAACGTAATTTAATGAGTCTATTGATTTCAAATTTGATGAAAATACTCCAAAATAGAAATAATTTTACAACTATTTTTGAATTTTTCGAAAATCAAAGTTTTACGCGGTGAAAAATGGGTTAAGTTTTGTGTACGGGAATACTAGGAAAAAATTAACTGAGGCCGATCAGTTAATTGACTTCGAAATTGGTGAAAACAGTTGAAATGAAAAATAATAAGACACTTTTTCGTAATTTTTTTTAAATTGAAAATATAAAAGGGTAATCTCAGGGTTAAAAGTTTGTATGGAATATCAAGATTTTTTTAATTTCACACTTAGTGAAAATATTTCTCATATAAAACAGCTCAATACTTATTTTGAATATTTTCAAAAAACAAAATCTGACGCGGTCAACGACGGGTTAAAATCTTTTATAATGGTGAAAACACATAATTTAGGCCTTTTGACTTCAAAATTGGTGAAAAGAGTTAAAATAGAAAATAATTAAACACATATTTTTAATAGTTTTGAAAATGAAAATGTTAAAGGTTAAACAGAGGGTTAAAGTTTTGAATGGATAAACAAGAATTTTTTAGCCTTTTAACTTCAAACATAGTTAAAGTGTTTTGCATATAAAATAATTCAATACGTATTTTGATTTTTTTCGAAAACCAAAATCTGACGCGGTCAAAGACGGTTTAAAAGTTTTTATGGAGAAAACTGTGACAAAACATGAATTAATGGGCCGACTTTACCGACTTTAAAATTGGTGAAAATAATTAAAATTAAAAATAATTTGACACATGATTTTAATTTTTTTTAAATAAATTGTAACGGGGTAAGGAGAGGGTTGCAATTTTGAATAGATAAACAAGATTTTTTGGGCTTTTTAACTTCAAACATAGTGGAGGTATTTTGCATATACAATAATTCAATACGTATTTTGAATTTTTTTGATAATCAAAATCTGACGTAGTCAACGATGGGTTAAACGTTTTATAAAATAAATCTAAAAAGAAAAGTAAGTAAGTAAGTAGTAAAAGAAATCTTGATTGAATGCGTTCTTGGACCTCAAATACGGTAAAACTACTCCAATCAGAAATAATTCGACACGTGATTCTTACTTTTTTATCAAAATCTCACCGGGTCAACAATGGGTTAAAAGTTTGTATAGAGAAAAGGTGATTTAATGGGCCTTTTTTTAACCTAATGAAAGTACTCTTAGTAAGAAGTAGTTTGACACGTGATTTTCATTTAATCGAAAATAAAAATCGATCAAGATCAACATTGGGTTAACCGTTTGTATGAATAAATTAGATTTATGGGCCTTCGACTTCAAATTTGGTTGAAAGTACTTTTAGTGAGAAATAAATTTACACTTTTTTATTTTTTCGAAAATAAAAATCTGATGAGGTCAACAATGGGTTAACAATTTGTATGAAGAAACATACGTGATTACGATTTTTTGCCTCAAACTTGGTAAAATCGTGAAAAATAATGTTTTTCACTTTTTCGAAGATCAAAATCGAAGGGGGTCAACAATGGAGTAACAGTTTGTATAGAGAAACGGCGAAAAAATATGAATTAATGAGCCTTTTTTTTAAACCTAATGAAAGTACTTTTAGTAAGAAGTAGTTTGGCACATGATTTTCATTTTATCGAAAATAAAAATCTATCAGGATCAACAATGGGTTAACAGTTTATATGGAGAAACTAGATTTTATGGGTCTTTTGACTTCAAATTTGGTGAAAGTGCTTTCAGTGAGAAATATTTGATACTTTTCTAGTTTTTCAAAAATAAAAATCTGATAGGGTCAATAATGGGTTAACAATTTGTATGGGGAAACATATGTTAATAGGGTTTTTGGCCTCAAACTTAGTGTGATTGTTTGAAATGAAAAATTATTGCACGTGTTTATCACTTTTTCGAAAATCAAAATTGAACGGCGTCAACAATGGGTTAACAGTTTGTATGGAGAAACATGATTTTATGGGCCTATTGACTTCAAATATTATGAAAGCATATGAAATGAGTAATAATTAGATAAATAGTTTTCATCCAAAAACGACGTTGGTCAACAAAGTGTTAGGAAAAACCGGATTTATTGGGCCAATTGAACTCAGACTTGGAAAAATTAGTCAAAATCCGAAATCATCAGACGATATAAGAAATTTGCTTGAAGTTTATGTAAATAAACATGACTTAAAAACAGATAAAATCATAAAGTAGGTACAAATTATTCCAATGAAATCATAAAATTCCTGCGTACAAAACCGACGGGACCTGCTAGTTTTGTATTTAAAGTTACAAAACTATTTTAGAATCAATTAAATCATTCATTAAAAACCAAAAATAAGAACATATATTGTTAAAAAAATATTATAAAAACTAAAATATTCTTAAAAAATGTAATTCACATCAAGGTTTAATATATTTTTCAACAAAAAAACACCCACAACTTTGACGTTCACACAGGTTGCAAAAGTATCATCACATCGGAAAAGTTAAATACAGCTTAAATGGCGGTCTTGCAGCTTTATGGCCAACACACAAATACACACATAAAAAACACACATACATACACAGTTGGGCACACACATTCCTATGTATGCAGTGTTCCCAGCGGTTTTATGCGTCACCCGGAAAACACGTCGGTTAATTTGCATGAAGCGTAAGCAAAGCGTATGAGTGCGCATGCAAACTTGTTTACATGTTGCCACATTTAACGTGCCCAACAACAAGTATGAACAACAAAAAACAACAATCACAAAAACCAACAACTACCGCCAGCCACTTCAGGCAACAGCCACAGTGACAACACCGGCGCAACAGTGGCAACTATGACAAGTGTTGGTGGTGTTGTTCGTTGTTGCTTTATTTGTGGCATTTTTTGTTGTTATTGTTGTTGTTGTTTTTGTTGCTGGTTGATGCTGATGGTAGGTAAAGGCATACACATGCGCAAAAAACAGCCAAACAAACGCTCACTCACACATGCAGACAGAAAGTGGCAGCTAGCCAGATAGTCAGACTGTCAGATGGATAGACAGACTGACAGCGCAACGAACAGACACAAGCCGCACATAAGTTAATAATTTTATAATGAAGTTTATAATATGCTTTCGTTGGCTGTGTGTGTGTATCTGTTACATACATACGCACACACACTCGCTCAACTTCTCCATTGCACACACTTGCATGCCTTATAACTCATGTTAATTGTTAACATAACTTAATGCGCTTAAATGTATGCAACACAATTTGGCATACGCGCAACTGCGACTCTGGTCGTAGTATGTGAGTGTGTTTGTTTATGGGTTTGCGGCATAAAAACCGAAAAGTGCGACTACGGCAATGTTAATTAGGGCAAAAAAAATTAAATTAAAACAGCACAAGTGCGCACACAACTGCGTGTCCATTCACTTGACCGGCTGGCTGTGCGCTTTGTGGTCGCGTTAAGTTGAAATTAGCTCTCGTCGGCAATTATGCGCGGCACACATGCACGCTGCAGGCCGCCGAGCTTAAACTGTCAAAACGCACATAAGAAATGGCGCTAGTAGCCTACGGCCAGTTCGTTGGCCTTTAGAGCTTTAGGCATTTAATAAATAATAACCAAATGCTCAAAGGATGAATACGACTATCTCCATGTGTGTGTTTGTAAATGTGTGTGTGTATTTAATTAAGTGCAGCCAAGTATTAGCGGTAAATTTATTGCCACTTAGAACTGCCAAGGGGCAGTAGTGAAAATCCCACACTAATTTGATTAAATCGATTATAAATCGCGTGATGGAAGTGGCCGAGGAAATGGGCAGCAAGGAAGAAGATGCATTGGAGTTTGTTTTGAACTAAGGTTCAATGTAGAATATTGCTTAGCTCTGTAGGATATTAAGCATCGACAAATTTGGCAAGCAAAAACGCCATCTATAGGTTTCATCGAGTTGATATATAGAAACCAAAACTGAAAGTGTAGGCTAGATTCCAGGTCTCGAAATAAGTTTGAGCAGCAATTTTATTACAAAAAAGCAAAGTTTTTTCTTCCTGGCTTTGCTTGTTATAACAACTCCATTTGTGAGTAATCATCTAAATTATTTTAACTTTACATAAACAAAGCTGAATGGAAGTTTTTCAACACATATATAGTAAGTATTTGTATTATATTTGTTGGCTAGTGGAAACCCAAAAGTTCTTAACATCACAAATTCCTTTGTATGAAAGGTAAGTTTTGGAACTTTACTAAAGTTAGGTTAGGTTACGGAAGTGGTGCGTGCGGCAAGCACTTCCACTCGGAGACCCTGTTGGGTCCGTTGGAACTATAATTGATTTTTTAAATTGAAAAAGTTCTCCATAGTTGAAAAACTTATTCAAATTAGTTCAGAAGTTTTTAAGGGGGTGTTCTGTAGTAAAATTTTCAAAAAATCGATTTTTTTTTTGCTTTTTTCAACAGGTAATGTTGTTATCTATGATGAATTCGGACCGGAAAGTCATTTGTAAAGGAGGTTTCGTCACGCGCTCCGCCGAATTTCCACAGAACAAAAAACTTTAAACGCGTTTTTCCCGAAACCATGTTTTTCGAACTGGTTCACACGATTACAAATGATTGAGTAGACGGATTTTGATAATTTTTTTTTTAATGTTTCTAAAAGTTGTCGCTATCGTCCGATGAGCGTTTTTTTCGATTTTGTTATTAGTTAGTGTTAAATAAATTTTTTTCATTTTTTAAAAATTGGAAAAAAAATTTTTTACTTTCAAGTCGCGCCATTTTGAGAATTTTGATGAAAAACAAAAAAGCTTCCGTCGGACGATAATCGCACTCATATAGATTACAACAAAAAAAAAAAAATTTTCCGATTTCCATGTTTTAGACTGGAGCAATCGTGTGAACCGTCAACGCATGTTTTTTTGGAGGGCATCACTTTGCGGCGCTGCAGTGCAGCAACGAATCAATATTTTTTCAAACCTTATACTGAATTTTGTAGTTAAAAGTATAATAAAACATTGAAAAAAAACCGCATAAAAAAAAATTGAATAGTTACTTCACAGTAGAATTTCAAAAAACACCTAAGAAAACGAGCTGTTACTACAGAACACCCCCTTAAGATACAATGTTTCCTTTACTAAACATTACAACTGGCAGCAAATTTTATATAGAAAATGTCAATTTTTGTATGACAATTTACTTAAAAGTTGAAAATAGAGTGCAAATTTGCTTAGCAAGAAAAATTAATGGGGATCGATCCTATATTGAAGTGTCTATGGGCAATGTGGAAGCAGTTGAAGCTCATGTTATAGAACCATAAATTTGTATAGAAGCTCCACAAAGGGTTGGAGTTAGGGTCTCAGTATTTTTAGAAGAAATGTTCAAAAAAGAAAATTAATGGAAGTCAGATGTTAACTCTCTAGAAACAACTTTTAGCAGCTATTTCAGTTTCCCAGCATTTTTGCAGATTTTGATCTGTCCAAAGGAGAAAATTATAGAAAATTATTGGGGCTCGGTCATAGATATGAACCCTGTAACACCAACTTTTAAACAGTTTTAAAGCAATTTGTAGAGTTTTTCTACATTTTTATAGACTTTGGTCTGTCCAAAGAAATAATTCAGCTGAGCTCAGTCGTAGATTTAACCCTCTAAGAGCAACTTTTGAACAGCTGTGTAGCGATTTATCGATATTTTTAAACTTCATAGACTTTGGCCTGTTGAGAAGAAAAAATTAGTGGGGCTCAATAAAGTATTTGAACCCTCTAAGAGCAACTTTTGCATAGCTATATAGCAATTCATGGAATTCTCTACGCTTTTATAGACCTTGGTCTGTTGAGAAAAGAAAATTAGTCGGGCTCATTCATAGCTTTCAATCTTCGAAGAGTAACTCTTGAATAGCTATAAAGCAATTTGTGAAATTGTCTACACTTTTGTAGATTTTGGTCTGTCCAAAGGCAGAAAGGGGTTCAGTGATAGATTTGAAGCCACTATTGCGGATAATTCGGATTCTAATTTTTGGATTCCCTACATTTTTGTAGACTTTTGTCTGTCCAAAGTAGAAAAATTAGTAATGCTCAGCCATAGATTTAATCCTCTAAGAGCAACTCTTGACAAGCTATGAAGCAATTTGTGGAGTTTCCTATAGCAATTTTTAGTTTTCCTATACTTTTGTAGACTTTAGTCTGTTCAAAGAAGAAAATTAGTAGAGCTCAGTCATAGACTTAACCCTCTAAGATCAATGTTTGAACAGCTGTTAAGCAATTTGTAGAATTTTGTACTCTTTTGCACATTGAGAAGAGAAAATTAGTAGGACTTAGTCATAGAGGTTAACCCTCTAAGAACAACTTTTGAATAGCTTAGAAGTAATATGTCGGATTTCCTAGACTTTTGTAGACTTTCGCCTGTTCACACAAGAACATTTGTAGAGCTCAGTCATAGATGTAACCCTTTAAGAGCAAATTTTGATTAGCTGTGAAGCAATTTGTCGAATTTCCTACATTTGTGTGCACTTTAGCCCGTTGAGAAGAGAAAATAAGTGGAGTTCAGTCATAGATTTAATTCTTTAAGAGCAAATTTTGAGCAGCTGTGAAGCAATTTTTCGAATTTCCTAAATTTTTCTACACTTTAGCCCGTTGAGAAGAGAAAATAAGTTAAGTTCAGTTATAGATTTAACCCTTTAAGAGCAAATTTTGATTAGCTGTGAAGCAATTTGTCGAATTTCCTGCACTCTTGTAGACTTTGGGCACTTGAGAAGAGAAAATTAGTGCAATAAGTGTAAATTAGTTTAACCCTCTAGGATCAGTTGTGAAGCAATGTGTGGAATTTCTTAGCACATTTGTGAACTTTGGCCTCAAGTTGATGCTCTCTTTACACACTTTAGCCCCTTATTTTTTAAGCCTATAGATAGTTTTTGTCAAACCTCATGAAGTACGAAGCTCCAGACTATCGAAAACATATAATTATGAATCTCCATACGACACTGAATCATGTCTAATTAAATTTTTCCATACCATTTTCAATTTAATTCTCTTTCTTTATTGCTATAAGCGCTTAAAACCCTTTTTCAGTGCACTCATTTCATTCTCTCAGCTCCTCTGACTACAAATCGTTTACTTTTTACTTTCCTTTGACTTTTAAACTTGACATACTTTGCTTCAACTTTCTTGTGTGTTTTATTTATTATCTTTTCTCATTACCCATTCTGATTTCGCCCAACTTAAACACTCACTCAATATAATATTTCCATTATTTCTCACAATTCCTCAAATTCATCTGTCTGTGTCTAACTCTCAGCTAACCACACATACGCTTCGATAATTTCTTAGAATCGCATTAAATTTCAAATTAAGTATGCGACTAAGTTACACAAACTTTGGCACTTAAGTGCAATAAGTACAAAAAAAGCAATAAAAGCCTTAACATAACAAAAATAAAGTACCACACAACAGCAACAACGTTCAAATTTATAAACAAGCTCACACTCGTAGAGGTTAAGTAGACGCGTGAAAGCGCTGTTTGTCACACAGCCAAACGAGCAACAACAACAAAAACACACTTGTGCCTTCATATACAAACATGTATAGTAAACGAATAAACAATTACAACTGCGACAAACAGCGAGACACGTCTATGTGTGAGTATGTACGAGTATGGGTGCACATGTTTGTATGTTAGTAGGTGTGCACGTACGTCAAAGGTGTTGGGCGTACAATTGTACATTTTAAAGCGTGCAAATTATATTATTTAGTTGAATTGCCCACGAACACACACACACACACACACTTCGAAACAATTGCGAGCAAATTGTTATACAGGCGCGTATGTCTGTAGTTAGACGAGTATGTACCAAGTTTTGTGTTGATGAAATTTGTATTAGGTTTAGGGCCACTAGGAAATTTTAGATCAGGAAAATATTTCACTGTACGTCTCTGAACAGACCAACGCTCAAAATTTAATTTAACCCTTTCGAACCCGAATTTTACCCTGTGTCTCGATGTTATTTTTTGGTATTTAAATCATGAAACATTTGCCTAAGCAGTGTGCACACGACATTTGAAGTCGCCACGCTTCTTTGTTAGAGTTCTAGAGCTAGTTTACTTTTAAATAATTTTAGCTTAAAACGGGTTAAATAAATTTTGTATCAATATTTTTTAATTACAGAAAAATTATTTAATATTTATGGAAAAATACAAAATTAACACTTTTTGCTATAATTTAACCATTATTACACAAACAAGGTTTTGATCAAACGCGCCCAATTCGTAGACTTCAATTAGAACACAAACTTTTCCTGATATCGCTGCAAATTATTGGAAATTATTTTGGGAATAACAGTAAAATTATTGTGATTTGCTTCGAAATCATTTCAGAAAATATTAATTTAAGAAACAGGGTTTTGATCAAACGCGCCCAATTCGTAGACTTCAATTAGAACACAAACTTATCTGATATCGCTGCAAATTATTGGAAATTATTTTGGGGGTAACAGTAAAATTATTGTAATTTGCTTCGAAATCATTTCTGACAATATTAATTTGTTGTTGCAACCCATAAATCAATCGTAGCTTTTGCTCAAAGATGACAAATAGGTTAAGTTGCTCTCAGGCAACTTTGGGGTCGAAAAGGTTAAACGTCAGAAATAAGTTAACATTTAAGAAGAAGAGAGGACTACCTTCATATTTTTTTTAAATTGGTGCTAACATATTTAACTAAACTGAAACTTAGGGGGTTGCTGTGTATGGAAACTGAAACTGACTGAATTGAACTAAATATTTCACTATAGGTAATCACAGTGGCGCACACAATATTTCATTTTGGGGGGGCGGGAGTTTTGCGTACAACTTTTGAGCCCAATACCATTTTAAACCATATTTTGTACCAGAAATGTTTGAATTTGGAGGAGGTTTGAACCCCCATATGCGCCACTGAGTCAACGTACACCAGGACATTTTAGTTCCAATCTATACTTCTATGTCTACGGTTTTGTAAAAAACTAATGTGTGGTTGTTTTTTGATACATTATGGTTGTGTTTTTAGTACATTTTATGCTTAAAAGTTCTGTTTTAAAGGACATTTTCTGGTATTTTAGGAAAAAACGTTAAATTTTACCCATAAAAATGGGAGTTAGAGGGTTAAAATGTTTCATAAAAATGTTCCTTGTAGTATTCTACATCAAATTGCTAAGCACATCATATATCTAAAAAGTAAGATTACATGGTATTCGTTTGCCGATTCACTATAAGAATGTGAAAAAGTTGGAGAAACTTTGACTGCACTAAGAAATTTAAACGCAAACTTTAAAAACGCAAAAGTTGTTGTTGTTGTGTTTTTTTGTTCTAATGTGTTTATGAATAGATGAATGAATAAATCCTTCCTATTCATTCATTCATTAATTTATGAATTGATTCATTTATGGTTTATCATTTAGAACCAAAGAACACTGGGGTACAACTTTTGCGCCCTCTACCAGTATTCATGGTCCGAAAATTGTTATTAATATTTTAATGATTTAATATTTCTGTTGTACAGTGTAATCACAATGAATACCTACTATTTTCCTAGGGGGTTGCCAGCTGCTGCCATTGTGCCTACCAACGCGCCACTACGGAAACAAACATAAATAGCGCACATGGTGCAATGTTAAATTCCTGAATTGCTCTACTCGGTAAATAAAACAACAACGACAGCAACAATAAAAACAAACGAAATGCGACATTCAAACACCGCACACTAACCAACACACACACACACACACACACACACAGACACACAGATACAGCCATTAAATATGTACGGGAAGGAAGTATTTTATGCAAAAAACAACAATAACAAAGTGAAGCTCGGGGAAAGTGCGAGTTGACAGTGCGCCAGAACATATGCAAAGATAAATAAATTAATATTAATTAAAAGTCACAGCGACATGAATGGGGCCAATTGCAACAATACCAACACAATTTGTATAGAGTTATGAATGTGTGTGTGTTTGTGTTTGTATGTATATGAGTCTGTTTGTATGTTTGTTTGTTTTAGCAGCAAAGATAGGCCAACAATAAAAAGCCGACACACTTTTGTGATTTATGGCGCAAGCTAAACGATGTATTCGTGTGCGTGTGTGTGTGAGGTGGAGGCTCAAAAGTCTCCTAGAACTCAGTGCTGTCGTTTACGTGAGAAAAGTCAGCGAAATGTTAAATGTTTGTAGCTTTGAAAATGATTGCAAAAGGTAGACATTATGTGGATGGCAACAGCTGGCGTTCAATTGAAAATGTTTGAAATTGTCTGCCAACGCACAAAAATATGCTAAAATAATTTTAATATTTTAATGCGATTAGTGTGTGAGAAGTGATTGCTGTAAACAAGAGAGCGCGTCAGCTGGCCAATTAGGCAACAATAAAGGGGGCGTGGCTGCGTATAATTATGAATAAACACATTGTTGTAATAATTCGACAAATTGAAGTGAAACAGCAAACGAAGCATTAACCAATGTCTTCATACCGGCCGCGAACACAGTCACACTTACAGTATGAATCGAAATCGGTTGGTTGCCAGCTGGCAACGAGTTCTCTATTGACATTTCTTAAATGGCAGAAATCAAACAGAATTAGTTGTTGCCGTGCGCCACTTGCCTGATTTATTTTTCCATATTTTTCTTTCACACAATTCACTTGTCGCCGTGCCAGGTGGATGCGTACAAGGTGGCGTATCTACCGATTACTGGCAGCCGCCTTGTTAGCGAGACAGTCAGCCAGCAAATCATTTGGAAAATCAAATAAATCACAAGTGCCATGTTTTTATTTAATTTTCGCTCGCTCATGCTTGTGTACCAGTCTCCCTCTGCCGCCCCGCATACCTCAAATGTGTTTTTTGCAATGCTCAGTGTTTGTTGTTGCGCTTCAACTTTAGCCCCGCGTTAGCGTTGCCGGCACGAAAGTTTAGCTGGCACACGGCGCGGAAATCATGTTTGCACAACGCTGTGTTAGTGGTAAATATAAATATTGACTCTTTGTAAACAAATTGACGTGGCGAGAGGCGGCAAAGTGGTGCCGTGGTGCCGAAGCGTGCGTCACTTTGATGTCGTCAAACAAAAAAAAGAGAGAGAAAAAAATGATAAAAGCTGCAGAGAGGGAGAGCAACAATTAAGTTAACGCAAACACTGCGCCAAGTGGAAAAAATGCAATTGAAAAAATATTGGCCAGCAGCGCGGGGTGACACTGTAGGTCATTGAGTTGTTTGGCTGTGATTTGCATTGAAAAAATCAACTTGCATTTCAATATTATTTATTGAAATATTTTATTTAATTTTTTTGTAATTCATTATGAAGTTTGTTGTGCAAATACTGGCAAAAAGTGCACTAACCTTATTTGCCAACACACACACTCATTCACACAAATACCCACACACTACTGAAACACTTAATGCATTCATAGCAATGCCGAGTGAGAATAAATTGTTGCAAATTAAAATTAAATTCATTTCAGATTTTAATTGATTTTATTGTAAATTACAATAATTGAATTTTCATTACTTTGTGCTCAATTGCGCAAAAGTTTAATGAATTTTTAATTAAATTAAATATTCAATAATTCAAAAGGCTATTGTTGTGACATTGCGGTTGAGGCATTTACAATAGTTTGAGTTTTGATTTTTTTCTTTTTATTTAATTTTTATCCTTGAATATCCTGGAAACCGTGAGAGCTAAATTTATATAAACGACTTTTGGTGAAAAGCATTCAAACATCTATACTGCTTATAAATTTTATGTAAATAACTTCTAAAGTTAAGAGCACGCGATGAACCCATTTTTTGGCGAGTAGTGTATTCGATTACACAGTGCAACACTGCAAACAGGGACAAGGTCAAACCCATCTCATTCGATAGGGAACCTCAGTATATGAAAAAGTGCCAAGGGATTTTTCCCGGAATGTTCGATTTTTTTTTTAAATTGAGTTTAAAGATGGCGGCTTAAAGCCCCTTCCCGAAACTTTTAAAACATCATATCTCTTGACTCAAATGTCAGAAAGGAATAATTTTTACGTCAAATGAAAGCTAATGAAATGAAGTCGATGACACAATATCCTTTTTGGAAAAATGTAATGAAAAATGTAAATGCAATGCAGTTATCCCTCAAAGAATAATGTTTCTCAAAAACCAAACTATCATGAAGTAATTTCTGAATTCCTAAAGATTAGTCCCTCACGTAATTATCGCTGAAAAACCAGTTTCCACTGCAGTCTGTCGAACATGGGTTTTTGAATAAGTTGCTGAGTTGTCTAGTCTCCCAGGTTTTTATCTTCCAAAGATTGTGTTTTTTAAGTACTTTCTTTTACCTCAAAGACTAATCTCTCATATAGCTATCAAATCTTTCAGTTACAAGACCATTATTTCGTGTGATTATTCCGGTTTTTTAATTACATTTCCCTCAAAAACTAGTCTCTAATAAACAATTTCCTTGTGGAATCAGTTTTTGAATTCGTTCCCCCTCAGAGATCAGTCTTTCATGTAGCTATCTCTCAAAGACCATTTTCTCATGTATCTATTCCTCAAAGGCCAGTTTGTCTCAAAGACCAGTCTCTCATACGGTAATCTCCCAAGGACAGGTTTTTAAGAAGTTATTCCTTGAAGACTAGTCTCCCAAACACTGGTCTCTCATGTAGCTATCCCTCAAAGATCAGTCTTTCATGCGGTTATGTCTCCAAGATTGTCTCTAAGATGTTTTAAAGACCAGTCTCTCATATGGTAATCTCCCAAGGACAGGTTTTTAAGAAGTTATTCCTTGAAGACTAGTCTCCCAAAGACTAGTCTCTCATGTAGCTATCCCTCAAATATCGGTCTTTCATGCGGGTATGTCTCAAAGATATCTCAAAGACCAGTCTCTCATATGGTAATCTCCCAAAGACAGGTTTTTAAGAAGTTATTCCTTGAAGACTAGTCTCTCATGTAGCAATCCCTCAAAGATCAGTCTTTCCTGCGGTTATGTCTCAAAGATTGTCCAAAGACCAGTCTCTCATATGGTAATCTCCCAAATACATGTTTTTAAGAAGTTATTCTTTGAAGATTAGTCTCCCAAAGACTAGTCTCTCATGTAGCTATCCCTCAAAAATCAGTCTTTCATGCGGTTATGTCTCAAATATTGTCTCTAAGATGTTTTAAAGACCAGTCTCTCATATGGTAATCTCCCAAAGGCAGATTTTTAAGAAGTTATTCCTTGAAGACTAGTCTCCCAAAAAATAGTATCTCATGTAGCTATCCCTCAAAGATCAGTTTTTCATGCGGTTATGTCTCAAAGATTGTCTCTAAGATGTTTTAAAGACCAGTCTCTCATATGGTAATCTCCCAAAGACCTGTTTTTAAGAAGTTATTTCTTGAAGACCAGTCCCCAAATACTAATATCTCATGCAGCTATCCATTAAAGATCAGTCTTTCATGCGGTTATGGCTCAAAGATTGTCTCAAAGATGCCCCAAATACCAGTCTCTCATATAATAATCTCCCAAAGACAGGTTTTTAAGAAGTTATTCCTCGAAGACAAGTCTCCCAAAGTCTCTCATGTAGCTATCCCTCAAAGATCAGTCTTTCATGCGGTTATGTCCCAAAGATCAGTCTCTCATATGGCAATTTCTCACAGACAGATTTTTTTAAGTAGTTATCCCTCAAAGACTAATCCCTCACGGGGTTTTTTCTTCAAGGACTAGTTTTTTTAAGTAGTTATTTCTCAAAGAAGAGTTCCTCATGTACCATTGAAATAAACTTGCTTTATTGCGCTTCGGAGAAAGCGTTTTCAGGCGATTGAGACAATAAAGAAGATTTCGCTGAAGGACGTAACAGCGATCCCAAAATCAGCCTATAGAGTGTTTTCAAGATTGGAGAAAGCTTTGGAATGCGCTTTGCTTGAATCTTTTATGTTTTATCAAAAAATTCCGGGTATTGGTTTTATCAGAAGGTAAAAATCTTTATGGAGGTCTACTAAATATACTAACATTCTACGAATAAGTAATCTCTCTCAAGTTCAAGATTGTACAACCTCTTCAGACTCTGCTAGGTAATTCAATCTACTTTGTTTAGTACTTAAATCTGAAGGACTTGAATCACTTTAAAACGCCATCTCAAGCATAAAGCAGGTGTTTTGATTGACAGAAAAAGAGCACTTCAACTGCTTCTTGGTTGCTTTCTGCTGCCATTTCACATCAGAAAATCGGTCAACGTCAACGACTTGAAAAGACGTTTGCTAGGCAAACAGCCAATGCGCGCTGATTACTTTGACATGTCAATGTTGTATTTTCAATTTATTTACACATTTCTTGTCGCATAAATCATTTTGCGTGTGTATTGTTGCTGCATGCAGGTGTTTGTTGTTGTTGGGTGAGTGTGTTGTCTGGCAGCGAGATTGTTAAATTTTATATTACCACCAATATACTTGCACACTTTCTGGCACTTTACATTTCTTATCACGCGCGATTTTGGGGCATGTGACGAGGGCGAGGGGTGGAGAAGACTGAAAAGAGTTGCTGCTGTTGCTGCTGCCATTCAAATGCTGCCGTTAACACAAGTGGCTGCCGCATGAACATATAAAGCAGTTGACACAGGGCCAAAGTGCGTTAACTTGCCACTCAGTGTGTGTGTGTTTGTTTGTTTATGTGTGTGTGTGTGTGTCTATCGTCAGGCCTACCTGCGACAGCAGCTTCGATTTGCAATCAATGGCAACAGGATACAACAAAAAAAATCACACACACACGCGATCGTACTGGCATTTATTATGCGCGATTGTGTGTTGTGTGTGTGTGTGGGTGAATGAAGTTGAGGCATTGCGCACATTTGTTGTGACAGTTGAGGCTCCCGACTGCCGTTGCTCTGTCGCAGTGCGTCAAAAGCACGTGCCGCTACGTTTGCTGTCAGCCCTCGTCGGCTGCGCCCGCCCATTGCCACTAAACTGCTATCACTGCCAGCGCTGATAAATGTCAGTCGTGTTGACACTTTTGTTGATTGTCGGCAGTTTTTGAAAGCACAAAAAAATATACTCACACACTCGCGCATACACAAAATGAGGGAAACGCTGCCAACATTAGGCCCCCCGCACCCCCTCCTGCATAAAGGCAAAGGCGTAACCCGCCGCTTTCATAATACGCGCATGTGTACGTTGTGTGTGTGTGTGTGTAGGAGCCGTGCGCCTGTTTGCCTTCCATGAGTTATTGTCGAGTGAATTTTGCGTTGAATTCGTACTGCTGCCGCATTGTTAATACATGATGAAGCATACACGTATCCGCTTATAGCCAGCACTGGTAAAACGCAAGCGTGCATATGAACTTATTTGTGCGCATACTTTTAGGCGCTAATACTTGTATGCTTAACTGGCCATAGCAACCCGTTTCTGCGTTACGGCCTAATGCAAAAGTTCTCCCCAGGCGCCTCTGAATTGCAGGAGTCTTTTTCAGCTGGTCACTTCAAGAAATGTTGGGGCATTCTCAACTTGATCCTTTCATCAGAGACACGAACCACTTTGCCAACAAACTTCAACTACCGCTTGGAACGCCTTCTTTGCCGGAGTTGCACAGTCCATAAGGAAGACATGGCCAAGTTAATTAATTCGCTACTCTATGTCTTTAAAACACGTCTATGTCTACCAACAGCTCATACAGCTTGTTGTTGGTTCATACGCGATAGTCGCTGCCGCAACAAAGAGGCCCGAAGACTTTGCAAGAACCTTCCTCTCGAACACCGCAAGTCGTTAAGAGTATAAGCATCCTAAAGAGTCTATCGAGAGAGGTCTCTGCTACTCAATTGCCTACCGAAACCGTAGTAGCTCTTACTGGCAAGAATAATCCTTCCCATTATCTCCAGACTGACATCATTATTGTTGTTTGTGGCGGTGCCAAGGAGCATGAATTCCTAATTAGGTACTAATACTTGTCGCATTATAAACAGCGGCAGATTTATGGCAAAGTTATCAAAGCGAGAAGAAGAACATATTTGCAGCAGAATTTGTACATACAGTAAGCAGCCTTAAAGTATGCTAAAAAAATTTAAAAACAATTCAAAATGTTTGTACTTCATAAAGTGAGCTAAAACATTTTATATTTTATTTCATTTTAAGAAATTCTTTGATTTTTTTAATTTTCATTTTATGCATTTTATGAATTTTTAATTTTATTTTTGCCTCATTTGCGCCACTTTGTCACTTTGACTTTTTTGTTTTACTTTAAAAATTACACCTATTGTATTTCACTTTTACGTAGAAAATTGTAAACACTTTGCTGAAATGACACGCTTTATTCGAACAGCTTTAGCTGTGCCACCACATCCACTGTGCAATCAGCGCCCTTTTTTTTGTTGTTGTTATTAATTTATTGCTGATTGTTTGCTGCTGGCAAAGAGTTGTCAGCCTCGTCGAGGACAACTGTCTTGCATGCATGTCACTGACATGCAGCTGTCGTTCGGCAACGTTCTTAATTCAGCCCTTTTGTTGTATTGCATTCATTAATTGATTAAATTTCATACAAGCCGAGATGCCAGCAGTGCATGTTTCTTGTGAACAATTTATTAAAAACAAAAATACGAAAATATTGTAATATGCATACAATAGTTTCGGATGGCATGTAAAAGGAATATTGTTAAAGGAAAAACAAAAACAACAATAGAAACCTTAATTAAATTAAAGTCAAGCTTCAAGGCAAACCAAAGAGGAATAAAAACTTAAAAAAATAATTTTTCCAAAAAATATAGCAAACATTTTCCGTATGTCGATTTGTGATAGAATCCAAGACTAATTCAGTTACTGGTCGGCCTCGATAGCCCAGCGGGTAACGCGCTGGCTTCTCACACCGAGCGCCCCAGGTTCGATTCCTGGCTCGAGCTGGAAAAAACTCTCATCTATTTCTATTGCTATCCACATGAATGGAATGAGAATTACAAGAAGTGCGCTCTTGGCAGGCAACGGCAAAACCTCCAACTGTGAACGAAAAAACTGCCAATCGCCGTTCGGATTCAGCGTTTAAGTGTGGGTCCCCTCCCTCCCTTTCCCCATCCGTTTGAAATGTGTGTTGTATCACATGTTGGAAAAAACAGTGTTGCATACGCATATCACACGGGTGGAATTTGTGGTATCACAACGGGTCCGTTAAGAGGCCTAAGTGTGTCTCATAGAGAGGTATGTTGCATACGAAAATTGTGATAAATAACGGTCATTCCCCTAAAGGAAGAGGTCCCAAAGCTCACTTGGGAACCTCACCTAAACTCCACACTTAAGAAGGCGACCAAAGCATTGTGGGCAACAAACCGTAGCCTTGGGAAATCTTGGGGTCTATGATGCAAAATGACGCACTGTGTCTACACTCAAATGATCAGTCCCATCATTCTAAGTATGGTGCTCTGGTATGGTGGGGCAAAACAATTCAGAGCACAGTCATAAAAAAACGAAACAAAATACAACGGCTTGCGTGCCTCAGTATTACAGGTGCTATGAAGACGATCCCGACTGCGGGCATGGAAACACTAATTAACCTTACACCTCTTCACTTATGCATCCAAGAGGAAGCACTATCGAGTGCACTCACGCTACACGTTCACAATGGATACAAACAAGGCAACCTCACAGGTCACCTGGGAATTGTTCTTCTTGACTGGCACGACAGCCCGACGACCATCCATTTTGTGCGTGTGAATTTTTACAAGGTTGGAAGGGACCTACAGTTTTATGCCGATTCCGAGCGGCGAGTTGGGAGCTTTTTCATAGGCAATTTTACTCTCAGAAGTTTGCCATTTCCTGCTGAGAGGACAGCCGCGGAAAGAAAAATTGTTGTTTTTCTTTTTTTTTCGGTGTGAACGCAACGGAGTCTTGAACCTGGGTTCAAGCATCGCATTTGACTCACGGCCCAACGCACTAGCCAGCTGAGCCACGGCGGCTGTGTGGTCACCTGGGAATACTAAGCCAAATAGAGAATACTCTCTATAAAGCAGCTTGTCTTGACCTCATAGAACCACAACTAAGTCACATGAAGAAGTACACTATAAACTTCCCGAATAGGGAGATGTCGGGCAACAATCCAGTATGGTTAAACGACGACTCAGAAAAATGGTACACCGATGGCTCCGAAACTTGTGCTGGTGTAGGAGCTGGCATAGTGGGACCAACAGTCAAAACATTCTTTTCACTAAGCAACGACATGCCCGTATTTCAAGCTGAACTGTTTGCAATAATAAAGGCAGTTTGGATCATAACCAAGGACAACCCCAAAAGAGCAAACATTGCAATACTCTCGGACAACCTTTCAGTTTTAAAAGCTTTAGACAGCTACTCTTTCTCATCGAAAACCCTCTTAGATTGCCACAAGGAGCTCAATAACTTAGGTACACGGAATCGTGTAGGTTTGGTTTGGGTACCGGGGCATGGGGGCCATGAAGGCAATGAAATGACGGACGCACAAGCCCCGATGTTCGGGTTTAGCAAAAAAGACCTGAAACAGGACATTCAAATTTGGACGCAAAAACACAAACAGAAATACTGCACCAACTTGGAAGGTCTACACTACTCCAAAAAGTTCCTAAACTTCAACAGAGAGAGAGCCATCTCTGCTCTAAATCTCAACAGAAGTCAACTTAGGACTCTATGTGACACCTCTACAAACTTAGTCTTACCGACAACAGCACATTTAGATTCTGCCAAGAAGCTGATGAAACAATGGAACACATTAACACCAACTGTGCCGCCCTGACACACAGACGAGCAAAGTTTCTGGGGAAACATAGCCTCGGTGCAGAGAACCTGATGCAAATATCGTAGAAAGGTCTGATTCAATTCCTGAGCATATAAAACACCATGATGATGATTTATGGGGCACAATAAACCTCTCAGGTTGCGGTACGCAAGGGTTTGGGCCCAACCCATAACGATTACATTAAATTACACAATGTTTCTCTTTATTATATTGTTACAAAAATTACCTCTCTAAGTTCGTATCTGGATTGTGCTTGAAAATAAAACCACTTCAATTACTCAACGCAGAACGCATTCCAAAACCAACAATCACTTTGTTTACAAATTTACACTTGTTTGGCTTTACACTACTACTATTGCATGTTTGCCCTTTGCTAGCTCAAATTAGACTCAACCACACTGCTGCCTGTTATACCTGTCCGGTTATCGCGTCGACTGTTCTCGCACATTTCACTTGGACAATGCTCGACCATTCTCGCACAGCCCATCACCTTCGCGAACCATCCTCGCCATGTCGGAATTATAGCAAGTTTTCCGTACTCTAAAGTGCCCGCCTAAAAGTATGCTCGTAAAAACATTCATGCATAGCATAGCACAGAGTGCCTCATCGTTACAATATATTTTAATACTTCTTGTCTGTAAATCATGCATTCCTTAAGAAATTTTAAAGAAATTGTTTTATTGAATTTTTAAATTTTTATGAATTTTGCAACTAATTCTTTGGTAGCGAATTAAATTACAACTACTGCCGTGGACCCTGTACACTTACTGTCAGCCCATTCATATGTTCACAGATCTGGCATTTATTACACTCAGCGCGCCAACAAGTACAAAGAGCGCGCAATGAAATGCCAATAAATGAATTTCCATTGTGCTTTGCATTGCTCTGCAGAATTTTATTGAAGTAGTGTGGTGAAGACACAACACCTTTCGTTGAACAAATTAATTTGCTTAAAACAAAAAGGCGCTGCCAATTAAAGATAAGAAGCGAGTAAGTCCATACAGCTGTTGTTGAGGCTGTTGCATACTCTTTGGCGCAGTAGCTGCAGATGAATTATGATAATTAAGGCGTTGTTAAGTTGAAAAGGTTTTAATTGTTCTAGAAAAACGTGATGACTTTTTTATGAAGTTTCACTTTTTAGTCTTTCTCGGCCATGCATTACCATAACACATCATTTTTGAAGCACACTGATAAAAATTAACTGCAAAAACTGCTCTAAAAAACGGCAAATTAATTGCGTTCACAGCCATTTGTGTAAATGAATATTAATTTCGACATATTATAAATGCAATTTATTCACTAATAATTTCACAGTCCTTGGCCATAATTGAATATTCGCTAAATAACGAGCAGTTGTTATATACTTTCAACTTGAGCGCCTAAAAGAAGACAGCACAACGTATTCAATAAATCCCTAAAATCATTATGATTATATTTTCAAACAAATACAAACACTCTTGCACTAAAACCATACGCATACACACACACACTCACAATTCTCATATACATTCACCCATACACTTGCACATGCACACATACACTTGCACGCATTACATTTCACTACACTTTGACCCGCTGCTTGTGCTGTGCGTAGCATTCAACCGGAGTTATTCACTAGAAATTAGCATAAATGACTATTAATAGCAACGGCGCATAATTTAGCATTAATTTTAATTAAATATTATTTCAAAGGCTATGCAACAATTTTTAATGCACTATTTATGTATGCGGTGGCATGGCTGATGCTAAAAGCGCAATAAATCTGCCATACGTTGCGTGTTGTTGTGTTGTTTTTGTTTTTGTGTTGCTATTGTTTTTGTAATGCAATATAAATCACAATCACAATCACAATTTAAACGCAAATTATGCACAATTTGCATTAAGGTACATAAATGGCATAAAGGATTTGGGGTCGCGCAACTAAAAACGGATTTAGTACATTGTGCGAACTGACACAGGTAACGATAATGTCATTGTGTTGTACAGATAGCGCGCCTAAATGTAGGCAGTCATTTCTTTTGTACAATTGAAAAGGTCGCACTGAAAGGATGTTTTATTCAATTAATGTGAGTTTTATTTAAATCGTTTAGGTTTACAATAGCAACAAATGTTTTGATAGATTCTGATTTATTGAGTGGAAGAGTGTAGAGTATGAGATTTGAGATTGCAATGGGATATATAAGTGATTTTGGTTGACTCAAATAAAAATAAATGCATTTGTCTTTCATGAAATGGAAAAAATGAAAAAAAAAATGAAATATGCATTGTTCGGTTCAATAATCTGCGGCCATTTTGAATGCAATTCCGTAATGGTTCTCTCGTAGAAATCATTGTTCCTGCTGGCAAGGAACTGGAATAGTAAGTAGTAAATTCCTTGGTCATAGACAGAAACAGAAACCACTTGGTGCCAGGAAAGGACAATAATATGAATGCATAAGAAACGAGTCAAGCGCCGTAAGCATCTGGCGAGTCACTATCGATGTCCTTAATGGTACACAATTCATATCCAATCAGCCAAAGCAAGCCACTTCTTGGCGTGATTGCTGCCCTCAGACGGTCCAACGACTTTCTGCTTCATTTGAATTTTCTATCATTCACTTTCGCTGAAAAATTTCAATAATATTGCTACGTTGATTCATAGAATTTTGTAGCTTAGGCTTCCAAAAGGCCTTTAACCCTTTCAGTCCTGAATTTTACCCATTTTCTCGATATTATTGACTAAGATGAGTTCAATTCGTTTTCAAGGTTCAAAATATAACGTAAAATTGACATTGACATGGCCTTGGGCAAAAGAATTGATTCTCTTTAATTTGATACTGATATTGTTGGACTAAGATGAGTTCAACAATTTAAATTCGTTTTCAAGGTGGGTGTTGCTGGCAACTTCAAGGCCTTGTAAAAACCAAACTAGAGGTGACCCAAAAAAACAAATTACATATTCGTGATCAGCGGTACCGGAATTATAAGGAGCAGTTCAGAAACTGTTCGGGTTTTGTGAAGAGCTGAAATTCTTTGCACTGTGAAAAATTTTGGAATAATTTAAGTTTTTGAGTTGAAATAAACTTCAACAATTTTTTTCAGCTGAACCAATGGACTGATTAACACATTTTAAGCGGGTAGCCTAGTATATGAAACTATGCTGCGTAGCGGGCATTACTTGCAAAACAAGCAAAAATTGCGCGATCCAAAATAAATAAAACTTGAAATTTATGAAACTAAAATAATTATATGAAATAATACTTTCAGTTTTATATGAAAACCAATCCGGTAAAAATACCGTCTCCCGCTTTTAAAGTGCCTACATTCAAAAGGTAAAAATACCCGCCCCGCTTATAAGCAGCAGTTTCCACAACGGGTAATTTTACCCGGCCCGCTTTTAATGTGTTAACATGAAATTTCACAATGTATTGGTGCATGGCAAGGGTTTTATAATATATTTTTTCCAAATTTTTTTGTAGAAAAAATTCCAGGATAATTAAGGATACATTCTTAAAAGGACATTTTTATATCCTTTCGCCAGGATAATTACAAAAAAATTATTTGATTTGAGTTGGAGACATAATTCTCTTTCTTTTGATACCAATATTGTTAGACTAAGATAAGTTTAACCATTTAAATTAATTTTTTTAATTGGGGTGTAGCTTGTAACTTCAAGACCCTGTAAAACCCAAACTAGAGGTGACCCGAAAAAAATAATTACATATTCGTGTTCAGCGGCTCCGAAAATATAAGGAACAGTTGAGAAACTCCGCGGGTTTTTTGAAAACCGCAAAATTGTTGTACTGTGTTATTATAGCTTTTGCTATGACAAATAAGTGAAGTTGCTTTCAGACAACTTTGGGGTCGAAAGAGTTAAATGTCTCCTTCTATTTTTATCTCTATTTCAATAGCTTCTTAACAGTTTCTAGCGTTTGCTTTCGGCATTGTAATTAATTATCAATTACCCACTTTTACAAAAAAAAATTCAACAAAATCACTTTTACTTTCCTTTACAACCTCACAGCGTTCGCTCAACTGCAATCAAACCACTTTAATATTGGCAGTGATAAATAAATAATAAAAACCAATATTGGCAACAGCTCAATAGCAGCTGCCATACTAAAAAAATAAATAAAAATAAAAGTAACCACCGAATAAAAAGTAAGAGTTTAAAGTTCAGGTCAGCAATGTCAAATTCGCCAGCATTTTGGTACTTTGCTGCTGTGGCACGTACTGCTATGCTACAATAACAACAAACAATAGCAACAACAACAACAATAAATATATGAGCCACACCCACCACACAGCAAACAATGGCGCAGCTGCTGCAATGCAAAAGTCTTTTGCAATATTTCCCACTTGCATACTTTTAGGCGTTGCAACGTTCAGGGCCACTCACATAACTCTACCCACTCACTTTTCTCTTCAGACACTTCTCTCTTGCCTTAATGCTTTGTACAATTTTGGCTAAAGCTTTAACCCATTTCAAATGGGCCTTTTATTTTTTTTTCTATTTTCAAACTCACTGTTTTGTGAGAATTTAAGGTCGTCTACAAACCCAGCATTGTGCAACAGTCTCGAGCGCCTCGGCATGTTCAGTGCATGTGCGCGCAAATATAGTTTTGTCTCATTGCCATGGCAGCTGTTGCTGATGTTGCTGCTGGTGCTGCTGGCCTCCTAAAATGCTGCAACAATTTAAACTATGCGAAATATTTACAACAAAATATGCGCCCATAGTTGGTGTACAACAATAACAACAACAAAAAATGTATATAAAACAAAATGCACACAAAAACAACAACAAAAACAACATTCAGTTGGCGTTGCCATTTTCGTTAGCTACTTACAACACATTTTTCCTTCCTCTCTTCTTTTTTTGCTCATTTTTTACAACACTTTCTCATGTTGCTTTTCTCTCGACTGCTTCTTGCAAAGCCGCGTATTAAATTTCAATTTAACGTTTCTTTCGTTTTTCCTTTTTTGCTCTTGTTAAAGCGCAAAAATTGTTGCATACTTTTGCAAGTGTAAAGTTGGTGAATTTTCACCCCAGCGGAATGCAGAATGTGAAAAAATGTGAGAGGGGGAAAATATTTAGTTGCGCGACGACACGTTTCGGTGTTAATACGCATATTAGCGTCGCGTCTAATGAACTTTTGATAAGCTGCCGCCACAACTGCCGGTGCTGTGTATTTGTCGCTAAGTGTGAGTGGGTATCAAATATCAAAGACGAACAAAGTCCGCGCTTAATGTCACTTTAATAATGCAAAAAGTGCGTCAAGTGTTTTTCACGGTCGGAACGTGAAATATTAAAGCTGTTTGTATTTTTTATTTGGTAATGTTGAAGTGATTTGGTGGCAGTAGAGGCTATTTTGCGCCTTAAAATATGCTTCAAATGTGTGGAATATTTTGCAGCATTGATATTTTGCTTTGTTGGATTTTTTAGGCACTAATCAATCAAGCAGTGCAAGTCTGAACACAATAAAATGAAAAAAAAATAATAAAATAAATCAAATAAAATAATATAATTAAAAAAAAATAAACAAAAAAAAATTTAAATAAAATAATATAAAATAAAATAAAATTAAATAAAATAAAAAAAATTAAATTAAAGAAAAGAAACTAAAATAAAATAAAATGAAATAAAATAAATTAAAATAAAATAAAATAAAAAACAATAAAATAAAATAAAATAAAATAAAATAAAATAAAATAAATTAAATTAAAACAAAATAAAATAAAATAAAATAAAATAAAATAAAATAAAATAAAATAAAATAAAATAAAATAAAATAAAATAAAATAAAATAACATAAAATAAAATAAAATAATATAAAATAAAATAAAATAAAATAAAATAAAATAAAATAAAATAAAATAAAATAAAATAACATAAAATAAAATAAAATAAAATAAAATAAAATAAAATAAAATAAAATAAAATAAAATAAAATAAAATAAAATAAAATAAAATAAAATAAAATAAAATAAAATAAAATAAAATAAAATAAAATAAAATAAAATAAAATACAATAAAATAAAATAAAATAAAATGAAATAATAAATAGGTTAATGGATTAATAATTCATAAATTAACTAATAAATAAATTTATAAATAAATAAACAAACGACTAAATAAATAAACATACATATAAACAAAATCGAGTAGAATTTATAGAGAGCCTGGAAAGAACCTTAGATGAGCTAAGATCATCGTAGAAGGGAGCCTCTAGTAAGCAAAGTGCAATAGTCGAGCCGTTTGTATTGAGAGGATAATAAAGTTTCTGGCCAATGTTTCAATGGGCTGTTAAAACTGAAACAGTGATCATGTCAGCGGTGATTGCTGAAATATGGGAAAAAAAACGAACTGCTTGTGCTTCTCAAGCAATATTTTCTGTATAAAAAACCATCAAGAAACAATATGGGAAGTGTTGTGGTCGTATCAGCCCAAGTGACACTAAAAGTTCAGTTCGCCCAAAAGAAATCGTCATACGAAAAATTGTCGATAAAATTTAAGAAATTATATTGAATGATTGGAGAATGAATGTGCTTATTTTTTCATATTTGACATGAATACTTGTACATGAAAAACTATCCATGCTATATGTGCTGCAATTTCTGATACTCGACCATAAGAAATATATGGCAAGTTTTGGCGCCGTTTTTGTAACCATTGATGAAACATTTGTTCAATACACCAAGGATCAAATAACAGTCAAAGAGGTGGACTTATTCGGGTAAATGTGCATCAAAGAAAGCCAAAAGGAAGGTCTGGCAGTCCCTAAGGTAATGCCAACAATTTGTTAGGATGCACGCGGTGTCAATCGAATTGATTTCCTTAAAAAGGATAAATTGGCAAAAATGGAAAATCTGATCACATTTAGCAAGGAAAAAGTGCTGTTCCACCATGATAGTGCACAGGTCTACACTTGTGTCATAAATTGGGCTACGAACTACTGCCCAGCAGTTCTCTTTACTAGTTACTGTTTGAAAATTTGAAGAATTTCGGAAATTTCGGAAATTTATTTATTTATTTAACAGATAATACAGGCATATAAGATACAATCTTTTGCATGCCAATTAGGAACACATTCGTTTTAAGCATTACACAATAAATAAAATATCATTACAATGTTTAATAATTTACAAAGAAAAATCTTAACTATGTGTAAGTGAAAGTAGAGAAGTAGAGTAAAGAGTAAAAGAAAAGTTTGAGATGTTATGAGAAGTGTTTGAAGAGTAGATGCTTAAAGTTACTACTGCCCGAAATACATTTGATTGCACTAGGGAGCGAGTTCCAAGACCTTATGGCGCTAACGAAAAAAAGCCTACTGGAATTTTTGAAATTATGGCTAGGAATTAGGAGATTGTAGTTTCGACTTGACTTGCAAAACAAAAGTTTTTCAAAAAGGTAGCAGGGACGCTTCGTATGTATAAGTTTATGTAAAAACATACAGTTTCGTGCTTCTAAGTAGCTTTTGAGGTCAAGACCAAGCAACTGTCTACTATAAGAAGAAACGTGATCCCCTTTCTTTAATCCATAGACGTAACGTGCAGCATTGTTGTAGGCAATAAGCAGTTTATGCTCCGACCTAGAATCAAGTTCGCTATAAACAACTTCTGAATATGTAATTATGGGTAAAATTAGCTGTAAAACCAATTTTCGTCTTGTCTCACATGGTACGAATGCAGCAGTCATTCTAAGATTTCGTAACGCTAGATATATTTTGCTTACGACCGAGTTTATGTGGTCCTCACAAGACAACGAGGAATTGATCCTGAAACCAAGGTTAGTGATCCGGTCTACGAACTGCAGCGGAGATCCATTGAGATAAATTTGAGGAACATCACAAAGGGAGAGCGGTGATTTGGAGATCGGGAGAACGTAGGACTTTAGTGGATTAAGCTTGAGTTGGTTCTCGCAGGCCCATCTATAAATGGCACATAGGTCTTCATTTACCCTCACACATAAGTCCTCAACAAGACCTACAGGCCTAGACAGATAAAGTTGGATGTCATCCGCATATGCATGCATAGACACATGGCTACAAACACTGAAAATGTCATTTATAAACATACTGAAGAGCAGCGGACCAAGTACTGAGCCTTGAGGGACCCCTGTATTCACTAAATTATAAGAGGAAAAGTTACACCCAACCCTAACCCTCTG
Organism: Melieria omissa; assembly: GCA_963971225.1. Classification (NCBI taxonomy): domain Eukaryota; kingdom Metazoa; phylum Arthropoda; class Insecta; order Diptera; family Ulidiidae; genus Melieria; species Melieria omissa. Next base: position 105,376,412 of record OZ020267.1, on the reverse strand, counting down.
AGATCGGCCATGTAGATAACTTTCCAAAAGTTTCAGCGCACTATCCGCAAACCCAAAGTAACATTTGAGCTTTTTACACAAAATTGAATGATTTACGCAGTCAAATGCCTTAGAAAAATCCAACAAGCACAGTAAGGTAACTTTACCAAGGTCGTAAGGTATTCTTATGTCATCCAGGACTTTAATAATAGCTGTGGAACAACTATGCGCCGGACGGAAACCTGATTGATGGGGTGACATTAGTGCAAACATGTCAATGTGACTAGAGATCTGCTCAGCCATGAGAGATTCGAAGACTTTGGAGAGTGAGGACAATATTTTTTATTTATTTTATTTATATGCTGATAGGTCGGAAGTCACCCGGAAGTGAAGCCACTGATTTCTTTGCTACAGGAACAATTGTAGCCACCTTCCAAATTTCCGGAAAACACGAACTCGTGAAGCAGTGATTTATTATATACGTGAGGGGACCAAGCACATAGGGAAGAATAAGCTTAATAAATTTGATGGCAATCCCATCCTCACCAACAGCATTTGATTTTATTTTACTGATGCAGCGAATCACGAATCAAGTTCACTAACAGTGTCAAACTGAAAACTACAAGGGGAGACGGCAAGTCTATCTAATGAACACAGGTTAGGCGTACAAGACGAGCTAGACACAGAACTGGCAACAAAGTAATCATTTAGTACATCAGGGTCAAGACAACAGGTATCCGAATTTTTACTGCACACTCCGACACTTTTCAGGTTATTCCAAAGCTGCTTGGGCGGTAGAGAAGGGCGTAGCTTAGAGCTAAAGAAATTCTTTTTGGACTTTCTGAATATAGAAACAGCTTCATTCCTAGCCCTACGGTGCATCTCCCAATTGTAGTCAGTTGGATTTCTCTTCCATTTTCTATAGGTTTTATGACGCTTCTTTAGGGCCAGTTTCACTGCAGCAGTAAACCAAGGACAGCTGCTATTGATGACGCGACGTGTACGTATTGGCACATGAGTGTCAAACAATTTGGAAATCCTATCAATCAGGATATTCAGTTTATCATCAACTGAAGAGTACCACCAGCATTCAGACCAATTTACAAGTGACAAGTCATTCAACAAACCAACAGGATCAACGGACCTATAATCACGGAAGGAGAGAGTATTTTCAACAGTAACAGTATTAAACATAATATTCAGAGTACAAAAAATTAAATCATTATCCGAGATAAATGATATTTGGTCGAACAACAACAGCGAAGAAGTATCAGAGACAACAAACATATCCAACAGGCTAGGAAAGGCATTGGCCGCAAACCTGGTTGGCATCATAGTATTCACTACACTAAGGCCTACTTCAGCCACGCTATTAAGAAACTTGCAGGCAAGGCTGTCATTGGCAAGAGTATTAACATTAAAATCACCACATAAAACAAAATGATCATAGTCAATCGCATAACAGGATAATGAAGCAAACAAAGGGTCCAAGCTACAGTTACGGCTAGGATTGTAGACACAAGAGAGAAACACTTTAGTTTTGTTGTCAAAGATTTCAATGTTCAGAAACTCCACCTCTGATCCAGAAGACTTACTCAGTACATTGACCTTCAAGTCAGCTTTGCAATATATGGCAACTCCTCCCCCTCTCTTGGGAGATCTATCATTGCGGAAAAGTTTAAAATTATTTAACATTAGGTAAGAATCATTCACATCATTCTGAAACCAAGTTTCAGAGACACAAATAACATCAACAGAGGAGTTCTCAAAGGTGTACCTAACGCAGTCAAGTTTAAAATCGTTTAAACTGCGTGCATTAAAATGAACGATTTTTAGCCCCGCATGCTGCTTGCACAAAACACTGATTAACGTTTTATAATTATCGCTTGCGCCAGAGTCGGAACTATTAATATTAAGCATAATAAAAATAAATATAAGTTGCGCAACAGGTGACTGAACTAAAAGCATCCAGATTGGGAAATGTAGACAGCTCTAAGATTGTAGAGAAGGAATGGTGTACAAGTAGGTTGAAAAAGAAAAAGACGAAGAGAGTATGTGAGAGAGCAAAAAAGAGATAGACAGTAAGAGTAGGCAGAATTAAGGTTAAAAAGTCAACTAAAGTAGAGTGCACTAATAAATAAATATAATATATATTTAGTTGTAAGGCACATCTTGACCAAAAAGTACCCATGTTTAACAACGCGTAGTCCCACATTTCTATAATCGGTACCCTATCTTCCGTTTTCTCGCCTCAAGCTGATTAAGATACACAGGGCATTCTTTACTCGTTGAAGAGTGATTTTCATCAAGACCTAAGCGCCGAGTTTGATTCGTGCGAATACAATTAATGCATTTATTAATCGCCTCTTTACTGCAGTCACTAGTTTTGTGTTCTCCCAAGCATTTTGAACATGTTTCCTTGTTTTTACAATTTGCCGCCTTATGATTAAAGCCCTTGCACTTAAAACAACTCAGGACATCCACGCCATCATAAATCTTGCAAGTTTCCCACCCTACATACAGTCTTCCAGCCGCAAGGAGTTTCGGAAACGACTCTGCATCCGTTTCAATTAAGGCATTGAAGTAATTTCCGGTTCCTCGTTTCACTTCGTAAATTTTCACCACAGCCATCTCACACGAACTGATGCTTTGATTTTGCTTTTTGATCCCACTGACTAGATTTTCCTTATCCAATCTCTGCGTTATGCCCACCACAAGTACTTTTGGTTTAATGACCGTCGGTATTTTAATTTCGTACTCAGCTCCCAGTTTTTCAGATAACACTCCTTTGATTTTCTCCCGATCCATTTCAGTGTTGCTTTCTATTACTACAACGCCATTGCGATTAGCTTTTACATTCGAAAATTGCAAATTCAGGGGGTCTACTTTTGCAGCCAGTTCCACTTTAGTCCTCTCACCCGCTTGCTTATTCTTAGGCTTAATAATCAACTTTAGTTCATTTTTTAATTCTGGCAATACTCTTTTCACTTGTGCTCTTTGTTCACTTCGCACCACATCCGCAAATGATGGGTTGGCACTACTGATTGTCCCACTATTATTGTTTACAGTTTTCGCAGCACTCATTACTCGTTCGCTTTCTTTCTTTATTATTTCAGCATGTTGTTGTATTTCTTTGGACACCTCTCGTATTTTTTCGTGTTCGTTTTGAACCATGCTCGGCATAAAAAGATTTGAATCGAATGCAGAGGTCAAAAGTAAAAAACGCTAACATTTTCCGACTAACAAACTGCCCTCGTATTTAGTATTTAAAGTATTTTTAGTGTATGCACGTGGGTTGAAATATTCAATGATTAATTCTATAATTTGACAAAAGAGCACCGTTTTAAACGGAAATCATTTAATTAAATAAATTTAACTTCTGAATAAATGTCAATAAAAACAACTTTAAATTAACTTCAATAACATAACAAACACAATAACATAACAAATATAATTACAAATTTCTCAATAAAAAATTCGACAACAGTTGAACAATTCAAGTGAAAAACTATTCCAGTACTTCGAACAAAAGTAAACAAAAAAATTTCTTTTTATGTCAACTGTGCAATTTTTTGCGCTTCCAATTATTTCTGCATACTTTATGCATTATTGTATTAATTTGTGGGGAATTTTTTCACATGTATGCATGAAATTTGATATTCAAAGTTTGCCATAATGTTTTTTTTTCAAGCCGATAATAATTGAACTAAATGAATATTTGCCGCTGACACAAGTAACTTTGAATTATTTACATAACACGAATTTGATTTTCTGTTTTTTGTTTTTGTTTTTTGTAAATATGTGTTTTTTATTTTTTAAATATGCAAAAACCTTAAAAACTTTAAGCGCATTCAATTTTTTCTTAACATAACACTTTTTGCAAATTGTTGCCATTACAAAATTCACTTTTGTTTGCAGTATGAAAAAAATTGAAACAAATAAAGAAAGTTTGCACAAATTACTTGCATGTTAGTGCATGATTATACAATTTTTTTAAGCATATTTACAGGCGCAAAAAGCAAGTTGAACTCAAGTCAATTGCATTGTGCACGAAAAGAAAAACAATTTTTCACATATTTAATTGCAGGAAACAATTTCAAAATTACATATTATCACAACACCGCCGTACGAGCAGGTAGGAAATTGCGCTTAAAACATTTTACCCTTTGGGTTGCATGACGAGTTACGGTGTGGGTGGGGTGGGGTGGGAAATGAAGTAATTTGTGCAAGCAGCTAAAAGTAGGCTATGGATTATGAGTTTTCGTGCATAGAAAGCTAACAAATCTTTTGTGAATTTTGCAGTAGAGTTGGTGTTGTTAATGTTTAAATATTCACTAACTTTGCTGTGTTTTATTTAAATTTTTATTTTCACTTTTATTTACCGAAAACATCTAATGATGACAATTAATAACCACATAGAGAGCAGAGAGCAGCACTAAAATATTTATTTCATAATATTCCTAAAACTTCATACTTTTCTAAGGACCACCAAAACCTGTATTCCTGAAACCATAGAAAGTTCAGACGTTCACAAACTAACATTTTGACGCATGGAACCAAACTGGCGAAATGGTTTACGCCAACTCTGATCAGTGGGTTTGGCTAATTCCCTCTTTAAGTTGAACAATTTTTCATTCCCTAATAATTCTCATTTACTTCGCAAACGAGTGTTTAACCAGCTCGAATTTTTTTGGAATCGAACCTGAAGGCTGATATGAAAAACCAGAGCACTTAGCGCTGATTTAACGAGACTAACATATCAACAAAGTCTTCAAAAACTTTCAGAACCCATTAAAACATCTTCAATGGCAATCATTGCATCCCTTCCTTCCTTTGTTTCTTATTCTTTTGTTTCAAAACCATATAAGACTGACATTGCCACACCCAGAGTGTTAAGAATTTTTATGTGCCGACGTTATATGATGAATAAGTAAAGAGTAACTGTTGTCACACGACCACAATGGTTGTGTGACAGCTGTCACAATATGCAATGGTGGACGTGCAAATGTTTTATTGCATTAAAAGTAGCAGCACAACAACAAAACCAGTAGCAATTATTATCACAAACACAACACAACTCAAAAGCATAACAATAACAACAACTTGAGAATGTGTGACAAACAAAACAAAAGAAATCCAAAAAAAAATTCTTTTAAAATGACAAACACTCACCGAATGACTCAAAAACAAACCAAATACATACATACACACATATACATTGAAGAACTTTCACATGCTGCAAGACCAAAAGACAAACAAAGAGCAACAAACAAAGTCAGACAGTCAGGCAGGATACACTGGCTCGCTCGCAGCTTTCGTGGCTGACGTTGGCAACGCAAATGAAATGCGACAGCCATGTCTCTGATGTTGTTCGCGCTGATGTTTGTGTGTGTGTGCGTGTTTGTTTTTTGCAAGTGGAAAATGACATAAAAATGCATTCAAACCGCGACATGTCAGCGTTGGCTGTGTGGGTGTGCGTTGTCGTTGGCGTCGTCGAGCGGCAGTAAAGCTCGAGTGAGGCGTCTGGCGGCTACTTTATTTTATTTTTTTGTTCGGTTTGAAGCAACAGCCGCGACAGCGTCAAGTTGACATTACTCGTAATGGGCGGTGTGGAAGCGATAACGGGGCAGCAGAAAATCAAAAGGCAGATAAATGATGCCAGAAAGACACCACCGGCAAAGGCAGCAACAAATGAACGAGCTGTCTGTCAGCTGTTTCTTTTCGTTTCGTCGAAATAATGCTTTAAAGAAATTTGTTTAAATAATGTTTACAATTTAAAAGACTAAAGAAATAAGGAGACATTAAAAGTTGCTTGGATTTTAAAGAGCCAAAGAAAGTCCGTGGCCGGATAGGAAACGGCAAAGTGCCCCCAAACCAATATCGATGACTATATTTTTTCAATATTAGTTATAATATAATTAGTAACAATTTCCAAGACTTTTAGCTCTTAGTAGTTAATTATTTTTTCCAAATAAATTTATTCACCCTGCAAAAATAAAACCTAAAACAAATATATTTTTTATTTCCATTTGTTGTACAAGCCATAGTTGCATTTAGTGGTGACAAAAATACTTTCAAACTTAACTCAACTGTTTTGAAAGAGTAAAAACAGCGGCCTTTGGTAAAGGTGACACAGATTTTTTTTGTTAGTTTGCGTAATTTTACACTTTTTTTACCTGGATAGTTTTTGCACATTGCTTATAACGGACACGGAAAATTTCACCTGTTGTTCCTCAGTGTGACATTGGACACATCTCTCAATACACATGTAAACTTGTATAGACACACATACATACAAGGTGTCATATATTGACACGGTGACGCACAGTGTCGCGAGTCCATAGTAGCGAGGGCAAAAATAGAAGGAATATTCGTACGACAATAAAATTTTGTACATATGATTTTGTTATAAAGACAAGTTAATACGCCAAAAATTACTTCAATCGCCTCACGGATACGCCCACCTCCCATACAAACCAAATTGTAAGTAAGCAAATAAGTTGACAGTATCTCAGGAACTATAAAAGATATAATGATGAAATTTAGTACAGCAACTCACATCATCAATATAAAGATATATACCAAAAAATATTACAAAAACCAAAAATATCTGTGCATACTTATGCGCACCTAAGTTATTTCAACCCCAAATAGAAAATAATAATTTTCATTCAAAATTACAATTTGTTAATCTGTACTGTTAGGACAATCGGTTTCCGATGATGAATTATTCAAATTAAACCCTCTGCATCTATTTTTGACAAAATTTTAAATTAAATTTTTTTTTATATTGCATTATATCAGAGTTTCGGTTTTCATGTTTACCTTTAATTTTCCTATCAACTGATGTAATTCGTTCTGCAGACATTAACAATTTTTGCTTCTTTTCGAAACTTGCCTTAATTCGATGCCAAGCCACCCAGTTTATCGAAACCTTCCATCCAATCTACTTTTTTTGTGTAATTTTTCTAAATCAAGTGGTGTATTCATATTTTACAAACAAATATTTAGAGCTCAAGCTAGCAGCAGTGGTCGCTATGTTTTCCTGCCAACCATGCTGCAAAAAGGTTCCTATTTTTGACTGTATACGTCACTGACAATGTTAAATTTCTTAAAAACGTGCAAGTTTGTGCACCTAAAGTCCATGGTTTCTATTAGTAAGGGAGAGGGCTGGGGTGTGAACCGGGTTTTGTTTTTTGGCTCTAACTTTTCACAGAATAAAGGTATCGAAAAATCGAAGATACCGTTGGAAAGGTAAATATAACGCGCAAATTTGTTATGAAGACAGATTATCGTTTGATTAACATTTAACTCTCTACGTCCAATTTTCTAAGGATGTGATTTTTCGCTTTTCCAAAAAAGTGGCTGGGTTGTGAACCATCTGGCAAATCGCAATTAAAGTCGAAAAATACGAAGAAAACACCCATAATTTTGATATAAGTTGAAAATTTATTTAATCAGGAAGACTCAAGACGTGAAAAAAGGTTATAACGACGCCACTTAGGCCAAAAAATCGCAATGAATGCAAGAATGCAATATTTGTTTGTTTTCATCCTAATCGGTGTCGCAATGTTTGCATATGACATACGAACGCGTTCTCGCATTGGCCCACTTCAAGTGAACTCACCGAAATCGAGTGACATTACATAAAATTACTTTATTTTAATAAATCCGGCGATATTTGACCGTCCTAGTGCAAATGTAGTCCGAAAACCAGGTGGTTCATAACCCAGCCACCTCAGTGGTTCACAGCCCAACCACGATGCCATTTTGGAAACTTTAAAATAAACGACACTTCCAATCATAATTCGACATAAACAAATATTGCATCGTAAAATAGAATCAAAACACTAAATAAACATGTATTACACAGACTTTTTGCAATAAGCTCAGTCACTCAGTCATAGCACTTTAAAAAAAGCCAACAAGTTTTCGCAGTCGATTTTCAAACACGATGTCTTTCAAACTCGATTGCTGCCACAAGCAATACGTGTTTGTACTTCGGTGTAACCACAAAAGCAGAGTCATGTCATAAGACAAAATTGACAGTTGAAAGATTGGCGATATGTCAATTAGGGAAAGAAAAAACGGCAATGGTTCACACCCCAGCCTGGTTCACAACCCAGCCCTCTCCCTTACATACTTTCAGCTGTATCACACTGTAAAATCTCGAAGTAGTAAGAAGTAGTTTTTTTATAAGTTTATCTAAAATTTGATGACATTTCACTTTTATTCCTACGAATTGACGTTTTTTCAAGTAACTGTTACTTGGAATATGGAAAACAAAACAAAAGAGAGAAAGCTTCCAAAGAGTTCCAAAAATGGTATATTTATAGAATATATTTACTTAACCCATGGACAATTTTTCGACAAAAGTCCTCGAACTTACATTCAATAAATTGCAATAATTTCTACCCAAATTACCAACCTTCACAAAGTGCAAGTTTGGTGGCCTGCCATCGGTATATAAATTGATATTTTTAAAATCCGTTTTCACATTTTAGTAAATTGAGGTATTTACTTCAGTACTGCAAACTTATTTTTCTACATTTACGACATTCATTTTTTTGATTTTTGTCCCTACTCGCGACACTGTGTGACGGTGTCCGATCACCTATTGTTTTTGTATTCAATAGCAGCGGAACTTGATGCGGCAAGTGGAGTGGCCACTCGCTGTGGCATCTTGCTGTTTTTTTTTTGTTTTCCCTTTTTGAGTTTTTTTATAATTTAATTCTTTGTGCAGAGAACACAGCCGTATATCTTTACTGACTGAATGACTGACTGACTGATTCATTATTGCCCAGCTCAAACATCTCAAGCTACGAACGTCAAAATTTAACGGTAGCTACATTTAAAACCAAATCTCCTTGGAAATTTGGGGCTTAAAAGGGCCAAACATGGGTTAAGGTGTATGAAGAAACTTTATATAATAAATCTATTGATTTCAAAGTTGGTGAAATTACTTCAAAACAAAAATATGCTGACAAGTATTTAAGTAGGTAGTTAGGTAAATGTGGCGGCCCTTACGAGAGCGCACGTAGGCCAAAATAGGCCCATTGTGATGACACTGGATCGTTATCCCCTTCATCTTAGTAGGTCTCAAACCAACCTGAACAGTTAATGAAGCGTATTAGGCCTTTGGTGTCGACATTTGATATATCGGCTAGGTTGGCGGTGTAGTAAAAACATAAGTGTTTTTTGCGAGTCCTGCAAAGAGCAGGATAGGTGCAAAGGAAGTTTAGAATGGTTTCTTCCTCTTCTACGTCTCTGCAGCTACGGCAAAAATCGTTGGCTGGATGGCCCAGCCCTAGCCTTCTTGCGTGGCCACCGAGGATGCAGTGCCCAGTGCCCAACAGTCCTGAGCGCGCCCCTTTTGAGGTTTAGCAGACTTCTGGTGCGCATCCAGTCCAACTTTGGCCAGATTTTTTGCGCTGTCTTGCCTGTCTCCGAGGCCGCCCAGGCGATGTTGGAAGTATTTAAGTAAGTTTTTCAAAAAAAAATTTCAAAGGAGTCAGCTATGGGATGAAACTCTTATGCGGATAGACTATAGAACACAAATATGAACCGATGGGCTTATTGATTTCAAAGTTAGTGAAAACAATTTAAATAAAAAAATTCGTACGTACTTTTCACTTTTTTGAAATTTAAAATATAACGAAGTCAACATTTGGTTAAAAGTTTGTATGCAGAGAGATGATTTGGGTCTGAATGGGTCTTTTGACTTCAAAACTTGGTGTGAAATAGTTCGATACATGTTTTTAATTTTTGTTTTTGAATTAAAGTCTGATGGATCAGCAATGGGTTAATAGTTTGTACAGGGAAACATAATGTAATGTGCCTACGGACTTGAAATATGATGAAAGCATTAAAAATTAGAAATTATCAGGTCAGTCCATAAGTTCGTGCGTTTTTTTTTCAATAGTTTCAGAATAGGCGCTTTTTGCATACAAAAAATAATTCGTGGAAGATAACGGAATTTTTTTAATTTTCTCTGGTATATTGTGCATTCAACAAGTGATTTTAATCGCAGATAGAAGCACGCTTTGTTAAAAAATAAAATGGAATCTGCAAACGAGTATAAGAGGCATATTTTGTATTTTTTTTATAAAAGTGGAAAAAATGCAACAAATGCTGCTACAGAAATAAACGCAGCTCATTGGGAGCATATCATGAGTCTAAGGACTGCAAAAAAGTGGTTTTCCAAATTCCAATTCCGGTGATTGTGATGTTGAGGATGCACCACGCTCTGGTCGTCCTGAGGTCCTTAAGTCCACGCCTTGCTGGAACTCGTGGAAGTACAGCTAAGTTTGACAGTCGATGTCATGGCTGGAAGGTTAAATTCATCACATGGAACAGTTTACAGGCACCTGGTTCAATTGGGTAAGGTTCCAATGCTTGGAAAATGGGTTCCGCATAAACTTTCCATCTCAAAGAGTGTGAATACAGCAGAGAGTGAATGTGTGTTCTCAGCTGCTGCTGCGGCTTAGAAATTGGAGTTTTTTGACCGTATTGTTACTGAAGATGAAAAATGGGTCCTTTACAACAATCTTGTTCGCAAACGCCAGTTGTTAGATAACAAACACCAGAACCAACCCCCAGAGATGGCCTTCACCCCAAGAAGATTATCTTGCTTATTTGGTGGGATATGACTGGTATCGTTTATTTTGATCTGCTTGAACCAAACCAGACGATCACAGCTGATTATTATTGCCATCAACTATCCAAACTGAATGAAGCACTTGCAAAAACTCGACCGTCTTTAGCCAATAGACGCAAAGTTTTGTTTCACTACGACAACAAAAGACCGCATAACGCAAGCCAGACCTTAGGCAAGCTGAATGAGCTCGGATGGGAGCTAATACTGCATCCACCATACTCTCCGGATATTACACCTTCACCCTACACATTACACTACACCTTATGGACTTCAGTCCCATATGAGTAATAAGAACTACACCGCAAAAGGAGCTATAAAGAGGGATATTGACGCGTATTTTGGCTCTAAGGACAAACAATTTTTTGAGCAGGGAATTAAAAATTTGCCTAAGCATTGGGAAGATGTTGTAAATAATGCAGGAAACTATATTATTGATTAATAAATACTGAAAACTTATTTTTTATTTATTTTACAACCACCTCAGAAAAACGCACGAACTTATGGACTGACCTGATATTAGAATACAATTCTTTTTTCTTGTTTCATAAGAATCTGACGGAATCAACAAAGGGTTAAGAGAAACGTGATTTATTGGGCCTATTGCTAGTATAGTATATCATTATAGTTAGACCTATAAACATGCTTCATTACCAGAAAAACATGGTTGCGTTGCCACGTTTTTACGTTAAATTTGCCAACTGTTGACGCCAATGTATGGCAAATGCAATGCGCCTGTTTAACAAGAATTGCAACGACACGCTGGTAACATACTCAACACACGAACATTCACACATATGCACATACACACAAGTGCATTCATATATGTATGTATGCACGATGGACAAAGTACACAGGCAGGTGGCGCAGTAGTTGGTAGCGCATTTGCAGGACCATAAAAAACAGCATCGCGGGCAGCGCTAAATGTCGAAGATGATTGCAAACGAAATTGTGAAAAAAATGGTTAAAGGGGATAAAAGGAATTAGGAAAATGTGAGCAGAAGAGAAGCTTTGCCAGCGGGTAGTGGGGCAACAGATAAGGGAAACGCGTACCGTCGTAAAAAGTAGAGAAATGGTGAAAATGGGTGTCGACTGAAGCAAAACTGGTGGCAAAGCGAAAGTGTTGAAGGGGACGGCGGGTGGGGGGTGGTCGGGGTATAAAAGGAAAGCACATGTGTTGCAGCAAAATTTGTGAGTGCATTCACACTGCATTTTTGGAGCGCTGCCACCTTGTTGAATTTAATTTTATTTCCTTTTTCCATGTTGTATCCAGCCATTGCGTATGTGTGTGTGTGCTTATGTGCTTTTATCCCTTTGACAAGCGTTTACCGTAAATTCACCACTTCATAGGTGCGCGTTAAAGCGTTATTTTCCATTTTTAGATTTTTGTAATTTTTATTTTTTTGTTTTTTTTTGTTTTGTTTTTGGTGAAACAACCGGTGTCCCTTTGAGTTGAGGCGAGACATTTTTGTCGAGGTGGCGTGGAAATTTGTGAGCATTAAAGGTTAATGATGTTGTCGTTTTGTTTCGTGTGAACTGTAGCTGGTTTTTCTTTAATTTATTGGATGCTTTTTGTGTATGTGTGTGTGTGTGTGAGTTTTACTCGAGTGGTATAACTGATAAGTGTGGCAATTGCATGTTACAACTTATGGTGTTAAGGGGTTAGTTTCATGGGGTTTAATGTTAGGTGACACTTGCGTTAAACTGTTGCATTGTTTTTTCAATGCTTTCGTTTTTCAACAAACTTTACTGTGGCCAATGAGACCAAGATTCGTTACATTTTGAGACAGAATAAAACATCCAAGCCTCTCCTTCAATGACAATAAAGAAAGTTGCGTGGTTTAGAACAATTGATGCAAAACATAGCCTACTTCTTGGGGCTGCAAACATCGGGAGACAACTCGCAACACTGCTGAAACAAAATGCCTTCAATCAACCAGCCCTTGATTTCCAAAGACCCTGGATCTCTTTAGCTAATACGTACCTGTTGTGACGCGATGAACCTGTGATAGCTCAAATTCCAGTAGTTCATCCTTGGTGAACTTAACATAGCCTAATTCTTGGCGCAAAAGAAATCAAGGCATAACACGCAAACTCTACTGAAACAAAATGCCAAAAGTATTGGCCTTTCCGACGGAGTTGAGAGATATTTAACGCAAACTGTGATGACGATCTGGCAACCAGTGATTCCCAATTGAACTGGCATGTTCCGTCATTGGGTGATCTTCCGGCCTTTAGGCGATTTAAGCGATCCTTGTCATCAAGATTTAGAAACACCCTGGATCTCTGTTTTAGCCAATTCCCAGCTGTTGTGAAGCGAAAAATCCTTGATAACTTGAGTCCCAGTAGTTCTTCTTCCGTGAACTTAACATAGCCTACTTCTTGGGGCTGAAGACATCGGAAGATAACTCGCAACACTGCTGGAACAAAATGCCTTCAACCAAGCGGCCCTTGTCATCAAGATTTCGAAAGACCCTGGATCTCTTTAGCCAAATCGCAGCTGTCGTGTAGCAAAGATTCCTTGATACCTTGAGTCCCAGCAGTTCATTCTGCGTGAACTTAACATAGCCTACTTCTTGGGGCCGTAGGCATAGAGGCAAACTCGCAACATTACTGGAATAAAGTGCCAAAAGGGTTGGCCTCTTTGACGGAGTTGAGAGATATTAACAGAGACGTACATTCTGACACAAACTGAGACGAGATGGAAGGACAATTTTTTATATTTTCTACCAACTACCGAAAACCGTAGACTACTTCCAGGTGCAGTAGACATCGATAAACATCGTAAAGTAAATGCCATATTACTAATTTGACTACTAAGAAAGATTCGAAAAGAAATTTCTAGGACACTCTAATGGCGATGTCATCAACGTACGTAATTTTCTTGCAGCCAGTGCTGTACAGTCGTTTAATCAGTGTAATGATGTCCAGATTTCATATTAGAGAAGATCATATGCCAGTTTGGTGTATAACAGCCTTTTTTAAGCGCATTTACTTTCCTTTTTATGGGCTTTCACCAATCGTTGAGCATGAAAAATGCATCAAATATATCAAAACTCATTTTTGGTACAACTTAACACACACATACACACATTGCAACCAAACAGTCACTGCTGCCACCTACTTGTGTTCGAAAGGCCTCTACAAACACAAAATTATTACAATCGATTAAATATGCCGCTTAAAGTGCTTAACAGGCCGTAATAAATAGGCATAACCCTTTTTTTGTGTAGCTTAACTACTTAAACCAAACCAAATACCAACAACAACAACAATACAAAATACCAACCATACATATAAACAACAAAAAACGGCAGTTTATAATAAGCGGCTGGCAACATATACAACAACACACACTCGTACAAAGATCATTCGGTTGAAGAGCGAAAATCCTTTAGCATAAATTTTAACCCAAAAAATATCCTTGCACAATATTTACTCAATGAACCCATATCAAATATCAAAACCAATGAACCAATACACCGAATGGACACACACACGCATAGAAGAGTTGTGTTTGCGGCAGGCGGCAGTAATCGTGTCCTCCTGCTAATGCGGTCGGCTTCAGTTCGTTTATGATGAAATACTTCTGGCTGCCGACTGGTTGCTGCTGCTTGGAGACCGCAAAAGCCAGTTTGAAAATGCTGCAACTCAGCTGCCAACTGCCAATATGCTAGTGAACACATATACATGCGTTTGTGTGGGTGTATGTGTGTGTGTGTGGGTGTCTGTTTGCTTTTTGCAAATCGTTCGTATAAATAAAACAACTTAAATCAAGACATTTTCAAGTATATGTGAGTGTTTTTCCCACTGTAAATACCATTGTACGTGTGTGTGTGATTGTGCATATGTGGTAGTTGGCGTGTATGTGTGAGGCTCCCTACATGTGTGTGTGTGTGTGGGTGTTTGTGTGGTTATAGTCAAGAAATTGAAAGTCAAACCATGCAAAATTTATGCGAAATATGTGAGCTGCTACCATTTTGTGGCTAAGGTCCTTTTGCACATTTTGCGGTAAGAGTACACTGAACATAAGATCTGCAGGAAAGACATTACTGTCCTTTGTATTCATTGTAATTATGGCAACCTGAAGCAGAACTGACGTATTCCATCATTGGATGATCTTTTGACTTTCAATCAGACGGTCCTCGTCATCAAGTTTTCCATTGACTTGAGATCTCTTAGGAATGTTTATATCTTTTTTGATAGTTAGGTGGTCATAAAATCACTAACAAAGTCTATAGTGAACTTCAAAGGAGTCAGAGACTGTAAAGAACTGCGGACGTTGGTTCGCTGTCCGGTGGACCTCAGCATCTACTGAATACCCGGTCATGCAAGCAATCTCCGGAATGAGTTGGCTAATGAGTTGGGCAGGATGCGGTCTGATATGGACTGCGAAGACAAAGGACTAGAACTACTTCCAGCGGATACCAGACAGAGTAGGTGGAAAAATCTGTTCACCTGCAGATTGACTCGACAGAGTCAATTTCCTGTGGAACATTTCCGGTAGAACAAACGACCTGGTGTTGAATACTCGTGGGAATGTCTCTGGACTGACAGCGGTGATCTCGGGTCGAATTAAAGGCCAATTCGGGCATCACAATGGACCTTTGGGCGTCCGAGTGTACTTGCTGAGAACCAGCAAGCCGCCTATCTTACCTAACCTAACCTAAAGGCTAATTGGTCTACAAGCAGCGGGACTCTTTTTGCAAAAGCTGCTCGAACTCTTCCTTTGCGACTACCCTGTCAAAGCATTGAAATTACTAAACTTCTTAAGGAAGAGCCTGATAAGTTCTTTAGCCGATTAGTGGAAGACAAGACTAATATGCAGCAAGTCCTAACTTGACGATACGGGTTGGATCTAATGCTTACGATTCTCTCCCGTGCAGGGAAGACCCATTTGAGGAAGTGAATGAGTTCAACGAATCTTTAGTTGCCGTTACCTACATATCTACCTGGATCTGTTTAGCCAATTCATAGCTCTTCTGAAGCGAATAGTCTTTGATAGCTCATGTTTCAATAGTTCATCTTTCGTGACAGTGATTTGTTCAAGGCACATGTCTCTTGAACGAAAATAATACCCTTAAAACGTAGCTGGAGTCTTCAGCTTTCATAAATAGGGCCAATCCCAGCTACTTAGTTCCATCTGCCTTCCCTCCTACCTACCTTTCTTTCTACCTGTTTCTCCGCCTGGACCTATTCCTCCTACCTTTCCTACCAGAACCCTACGACAGTAAAACTTGCCTTACTATTCCCAAAAAGTTTAACTATCGTTGGGACTATTGATAGAGATTGTGTCATAAGATCTTTGTCAGTTAACTGGCACCTTTGGTTCCATGATAACTTCACGAAATGCGGAGATGAAAGTAAAAAAAAGACGTTTATACAGTTTCGAAGCCACTGTTCCACTCTTGGACTCTTCATAGGGAAACCTCTTAATTCAGTCGCTGTATTAGTTGCAAAGGAACGAAAGTCGCATGACCGGATCTGATAACGTGAATTGTAAAGGTAGAATTGATTCAGGAGGAAGAATTGGAGTATGTGTACTGCTTGCAATGGAGATTACTTTGAAGTGTATAAAATAAATATAGATAATTACTGAAAAATTTAATTTTATTAAAGAATTGTGGGTATTTTTTGTTGAGAAAGCAATAAAAGATCGTTGGACACTCTAGACTGCAGTGGAACTGCACTGACAAGACTATTCTCAAATCAGCCTAACCTTACCTAACCTCACCTAACTTCATTGAATCCGTTGTTCTCACTTCTCAATAGTTCCTCTCCTCAACAAAGTTTTTACATGCACTAACAAAACTCTCAAACTAATCTAACTTCACCAAGCTCCATTTATTTTTTCCTTGTTCACTCCTCTCGGGAGCATAGGCCCTCCACAAGACATTGCCTTGTGTTGGTTACGTTAATCGATTTTGTTTTCCTGCCAGGGTAGGTGAGGGAGCTGCCATCTACTGTCGCGTCTACGACGCCCCCGATGTTGTGAGCTCATTGCGCCATCTGTTGTGTAAGGGAGATAACAGCAGGAGGGTTGGGGTCTTCGCTAAGATCGGTTTGGTGCGCTGCTTTCGTAATGCCCGCTTCCCCTTACAGGCGTCGACGGTGCACCGTGTAGGTGTAAATTTTTTTTTTTTACAGCCGCGAGTGCGGGTCCATGCTCCAAGTAGGAGTCGAATCCACGACCTCTGGGATGATAAGCTACCGTAAGCTATCAACTCGTCTTATCTAACCTATTCCATCTTACCTCATTTAACCTATTGTTCTCACTTCTCAAATTCTCTCCCAAAAAAATATGTCTCATGCACTGGAATTTCTCACTGTGTACTCCCGCTAAACGCCTATGAGCTCAAGCCTTCGGCTAAATTGTAAAAGTTTGTACAAATGTCAGCCGGGCAGCGCAGCAGCGGCAGGAAATGCGACCAAAACAGCCACCATTTGTGGTCTGCATAATAAATATTTATGTCTAGTAAGAAGGTAAACAAAACCAACACTGTGAGAGAGAGAGATTGAAGTATGCAATGTTTACCAAAGTCAACAGTATTGAACCAAAAAAAAAGTCAATAACAACAACAATAATAAGAGAACAAATGAATAAAAGAAGGCGGGCGCCCAAAAACGCACAGTTGAGAAGATTTATGCTAACGGACAAAGCCAAACAAAGCATCGCCAGCGGGCGGAGAAGGCTAACAACCACTTTAACGGCCTTTCGCTTTTAGTACAAACAACGAACCGCCTGTTGGAAATTTTATCAATAAATAAGCAATGCGGTCGAAATAAAAGATTCAGCAACAACAAAAACAACAAAGTGTAGTATAATAAGGTGTACGGGGAACACTTTAAAAAGTCGCTACGAACATCATCTACATCCATAATACGCCACGGTCTCCTTGTCAAACGAGCAACTTAATGGCTCTCATGCTTTCCATGTATCCGTGTGTGTGTGTGTGGCTGTTTTTGACCTTTGATGATTGAGTTGTTCCTTTCGTTTAGTAGTTTTTTCCTGTTCGTTTGGTTGTTGTTAATATTATTTTTTTTTTGCCTTTCTTTTAGTACTTCCTTTTGGGTTGTGTACTTTAGTGCCTACGCTCTTCCTGTTTGTTTTCGCCAGGATTCGACGAGTGAAGGACGAAAAAAGGATAATGCTTTATTTAAGTGGTGTGGGATAGTGGCGAAAGCAATGGTGTAAATTATTTACATACATTTTACTCAACTGCGCCGACCGAAGGAGGCCAGTGGAATGGAAGGCATATTTGGGTGATGAAAAAAATAACTAAAGGTTTGTAAGGGAAAGAAGAAAGAAAGAAAAGTTTCAGAATGAAGAACATGTGAAAAAGACAAAGTCCTGTCTTCAGAAAGAAGCAGACGTGATGGGACAAATGTTTATAAGAAAAAACAAAGAGAGACATTTGTTTTACATTTTAAAGAGTAAGCAAGAAGAATCCCAAAGATTCGAGTTTAATCTCAACAGACAAACGATGGAACTTCTTAAACATAGACGAAAAGGATCTACTATGTTGTCCGCTTTGGCAAATCCCCGAACACGAGATGGTTTTTAGTCGATAAGAATCTAGCAGACTGATAGATAAGGGTCTCCAATTTTCTACACTAAAACAAAATTCTTAAACTATTTAGTCCAAAGAAAAGCCAGAAGAAGAATATTTTTGCCAGGGAAGAAGATGTCTCTAGTATACATTCAAAAACCCTTGACGAAACTTATCCGAAGCTACAAAGAAATCTTAAGATTTTAGGTCAATCAATCTCAACAGACAAAAGACGTAACTTCTCGAACATAGACGAAAAGAGATCTGCTATATGGTCCTGCTTGGCAAATCTCCGAACAAGAAGTGGGTTTTAATCGATTAGAATCCAGTAAACTGGTAGATAACGGTCTCCCATTTCCTATGATCACTTTCTTCTTGACATCTTGAACAATCCAGTCAATGGAAAATCCCACAGTGCTGAGGTCACAATGCTCAAAGAGGCGGCACTGGTATAAAAAGGTATAACAAAATGTATGAAGAATTGTTTTACCTAGAAAACATATGTCTCTAGTATTAAAAACACAAAGTAAACGAATCAATCAACGGTTAATCAATCTCAACAGACATACGATGTAACGTCGTGACCTTAGACAAAAAGGGATCCACTACGTGGTCCGCAAATCACGGAACAAGTCGGTAAGAACCCAACAGACTGGTAGATAAGGATCTCTCATATCCTATAAACAAGGAAAACCCCTGGTCACAATGAGGCCACAATGTTAAAATAATATACTACTGTGATCAAACTGAAAGGTGAATTTTTAATTTAAACTTCGCGGGTTTTTCGAATCGGTAAATTTTTTGTTTCTGTAAGTTGGTAGCACTGTTAGTGACATCTATGCTAAATTTCACGTCAAAATATTCATTAGTATTTGAGATAAGCGTCGTTTTGGGAGGCTTTAAAAGTGAATTCTTTGATTTTTACTATGTCTGAATTTATTGAACAAAGAAGTTGCATTAAATTTTGTTTGCGGAATGAAATTTCGCTTGCAGAAACGTTGAGGATGTTGCAAAAAGCCTTTGGTGATCAAACTCTGTCTTCTAAAAGTGTTTACAAGTGGTATAACGAGTTCAAAGCCGGTCGTGAGAGTGTTGAGAAAAATGTGGTGTCAAATCGGCCAAAACCATCGACTGATGAACATCACGTCAAACAAGTCAAAGAAATGGTGCTTGAAAATCGTCGATTAACTATTAGAGACATTGCTGATAGTTTGGGCATATCATTTGGATCGGTGCAGGCGATTTTGAAAGACGAATTGGGCTTGAGAAGAGTCAAATCTCGAATGGTTCCAAAAACACTCAATTTTTTCGAAAAAGACCGTCGTGTTAACATCTGTGAAACAATGCTTTCTGAGTATCAAAACGTAATGAAACGCATCATAACTGGAGATGAGACTTGGGTCTACGCTTACGATCCCGAAACAACCGATCAATCCAGCCAAGACCAAAAAAATCGCGTCAAAGTCGCTCAAAAATCAAGGTCATGTTGACAGTTTTCTTTGATTATCGTGGTGTGGTGCATTATGAATTCCTTCCGCCGGGCTAAACTGTCAACAGGGAATATTATTTGAGTGTTATGCGCCGCTTACGTGAAGCTATTCGCCTCAAGAGGCCAGAATTGTGGGCCGGCAACTCTTGTTTTTTGCACCACGATAATGCACCATCTCATACTGCATTGGTTCTTCGTGATCATTTCGCCAAAAATTCAACAAATATCGTTCCGCAAGCACCGTATTCGCCTGATTTGGCCCCGTGTGACTTCTGGCTGTTCAGCAAACTCAAAAGACCACTCCGAGGACACCGTTTTGACTCAATTGAGGAGATAAAAGCTGAATCGAAGAAGGCTCTGATGGCCATCCCGACGGAGGATTTTTCCAAGTGCTATGATGAATGGAAAATTCGTTGGCATAAGTGTATTGCAGCGGGAGGGGATTACTTTGAAGGAGATGAAATGGATTTGCAAGAATAAATAAAGATTTTAAAAATATAACAAAATTCACCTTTCAGTTTGATCACAGTAGTATATGAAGAATAGTGAAGAAGACGAATATATGAGGAATAGTGAGGAAGAAGAATATATGAAGAATAGTTTTACCAGGGAAGCGTATTAAACACGAAAGCAATTACGAAACTTATCCGAAGTCACAATCAGGTAATGGAATGGACTTGTTGGGATGCCTTGTGAAAACGAGGGATATGAGTCCTAGAACTTGTCCGTCAAAGAACATTTCCATTAGACCTGAGGTCTCAGAGTAAAAAGATACGTCTTTGGTTCTTAAAGCAGACACGACTTTTCTCGAAACAGTTGGAAACAGTGTTGCGAGATCTAGAGTTTCCTCCAACATTTGGAAGATTCTTGGCCTTTAAGAAGAATATTTAGGAGAAAGAATTTTTTAGGAGAAAGTTTAGGAGATTTACATTTTATGGGCGATTTAAGCGATTGTGATGGTGATACATTTGACATCATTAGTGGCACTGAAGCCATGAATATTGAAAGTTAAAGTATGTAAAATATTTTAATTAAATTTTCTGTTTCAAATTGTATAATTTTACAATAAATGAAGGAAGTTTACCAAAGCAAATTTCATACCAATCTCATTTTTTTGTTATATGTTTTGCTTGTGTGAAGTTGTTCCTAAGCTAAAGTTGAATAAGTGAAAAGACTGCATTAAAAAAAATACAAAATATATTTTTATTTTTTTTAAGTTTAAATTAATGACAAAAATGATAAAAAGTTTTTTTTAAATTCAATTTTTTATAGATTTAGGAGAAAGTAATTTCAGGTATCTTGCAACACTGGTTGGATATAGCATTCGATATTATTAAATTTTATGGTGATGCTATTCATGAGAGCTGAAAAATCTCTAAAAAGACATTTTTTATTTGAGATTTCTTGAATTTTTGTAGGAAACTTCCTCTTTTTTAAGATTTACGAGAAAGTATTTTCGGGTATCTGGCAAAACTGGCAAAACTGGGTGGAAACAATATTTGTTTTTAATGAATTTTATGCTGATATTACTCAATCTGATTGATAAGTGAAACCTCTTCTTCTTTTTTCTCGTTTTAAGTTTTCATTAGATCATATTTTATATATAAAATCAGTATATATATTTGACTTTATTTTACTCCATATTCCCAAACTCCATATACAACCAGTTGAAATATCATTTTGTTATGGTTTCAAATTTACTTCAAATTTTGTATGCAATTCTCCACCAAATTCTTCCACTGTGCATTCACTTTACAATCTAATAAAGATAAAGATAATTTCAGTCCCTCTTTGCCGCCACTACACCTCTAAGCAAATAAAGGTTAATAGAAAAAACCTCGGCCCAGCTGCTGAATGTTAACTCAACCAAAACGATTTAATCTGCACGACACAGATCGGGCTGACTGTTGTCACGGCTGCCAACGGCAGAGACACCTTCAAAGCCACAGCTGTCAGCCCGAGTGCCGATAGAGGAGGCCAGAAGCCATAAGGCAGTGGAACGTCATTGTGGTTGTGAGTCATTTCGTTGGCCAAATAAAGAGCGTTAAGCAACAAAACGTCGACAGGCTGGCAACTTGCGACACCAGTTCAACGCCGTTTGCCTTGGTGTACTCGTACTTGTATTTTCTAAAAACTTGAACACAACCGCAACGTTACCGACGCTGCCATTCAATGTTGAGGAAAATCATTTAATGTGCCATAACAACAAAAACAACAAGGCTGCCATACCAAATAGTGTAAAGCAGATTGTGGCATGTAAAGTTGTGCTTTTGGCAAGTTTTCTCCATTTCGTTTCGTAAATTCATTCAGTCAGTGAGTCGTTGCGCTGTGCATTTTGAACGCTGTCAGGCAGCAAATTTCATGCTGGCGAAAATGAAAAATGTGCCCAAAAGGCGTGTGAATTGTGCGAGCTGAAGTGAAGTGAGCGAGCGGCAGTTGAAAAGTGAAAAGTGTAAAGTGCCGAAAAATGCAAAGAACGATAGGAAAGCAAAAGCAACGGCAATGCTGTCCTTCCTTCCTTCCGTTCTGCTGTCCTTGCTGCAGCCAGCGAATGCTCGTCTCGTCAAGGCAGTCTCAGCCAGCCAACAAGGACATTCGCTTACAGCTGTTAAGTGAATGAAAATGTATTTACTTTTGCTTTTGCATAATCAGTGAGAACGATAAGTAAATTTAGCCGCACAATGACGACGAGCGACACAAATGCGGCAACAGGAACTCGAAGCTGATCGACTCTGAGCACTGCTAAGAGGGTTTTAGGTGTAAACGGGGTAGGGGGGATTTCTTTGTATTATTTCTACTGTGAGGTTAGCTAGTTGGAAAAAAGGAAAGTGTGCTTGGACATGTAAATGATTATAGTTTAAGTTGCCAAAGAAGGTTAATGTTGGCAGGGAAAAGTTACACAACTTGATGAGAACATTTGGAAATCGATTTCTTTGCTTCTACGCGAAATTGAGTTCAGGTGAAACTTACTTCATTAGGCTGAGGAACAATTACCATTACTGAGTTTGAAAAGGAAATTTAAAATTTGCTGCATACCGCTGCAGTTGCAACTTTTTTGTAAGAAGTTTTTCTTTTAAGCGGCGGGAAAATTTTATAAAAAAGAAAGTCAATTTAGTTGATTTTTGGTATTCAATCAAAGTAATACAAACTTGCATTAAATCTTGGATGCGGTAAGTTTCGCAGTGACCAAACCACTCTCATTTTCTCTCATTATGCCACAAAATATCAAAGATCTATGACTGACGTCAAAGATTTATGACTTTAGGTTAGCGGTGACCAAAAAGCTTCATAGATTGATTTTTTTGACTGATTAGGTTAGCAGTGACCAAAAAAACTCTTTTTGATGTCTTAATGGTTTTTTAGTTTAGGTTAGCGATGACCAAAAAACTTCATAGATTGATAACTTTGACTGATTAGGTTAGCAGTGACTAAGAAACCTTTTTTGGATGTCTTAATGATTTTTTAGTTTAGGTTAGCAATGACCAAAAAGCTTCATAAATTAATGAGTTTAACTGATTAGGTTAGCAGTGACTAAAAACCTCTTTCTGATGTCTTAAAGATTTTTTAGTTTAGGTTAGCGGAGGCCAAAAAGCTTTATAGATTGACGAGTTTGACTGATTAGGTTAATAGTAACCAAAAAAACTCTTTTTGATGTCTTAATCCAAATTGGATTGATTAGGTTAAGTAAGCATTGATCAAATCTCTATTGTAAGTAAAAGATTGAATAATTTAGGTAAGCAGTGACCAAAACACATCTTTGTAATGCCTTAATAATTTATTAGTTTAGATAAGCAGTGATCAAGAAAAGCCTCAAAGATTGATGAGTTTGACTGATTAGATTAGCAATGACCAAAAAACTCTTTCGGTGCCACAAAGATTGATTAGGTTAGGTAAGCATTGATCATTTCTCCGTTGTACGTAAAAGATTGAATAGTTTAGGTTAGCAGTAACCAACAAAGGTTCATTGTTATTCTTTAGAGAATTATGAGTTAAGGTTAGCACTGACCAAAATACCTCCTCCTGCCTAAAAGACTGATTAGTTTAGGTTAGCAGTAGTTAGGAGAATCTCTTTGTGATGCTTTAACCCATTTTTTACCGCCGTGTCTTTAAAGACACGGCAACTTTGAAAAATTCTGAAAATTACAGTTTCTAACGCATATTATATATTTTTACATAATCGGAAAGCTACAGTCGTTGGCTTTAAAACTACGAACAACTATTTTCGAATTTTAGGGTTTCACTCAGTGTAAAACTGGTATAAACAGGACCACCTTTTTTAAGGGTTTTAAAAAATTTTTTGTTTAAATACAAAATGAATTTTGTTTTTAAATAAAATACCCAATACTGCTTACCAAAAGAACAAAGTTGGCATACAAATTATGAAACTTTCAGTTTTCTAAAGTTTTAAGCGTGTTCTAACTTGAAATATTTTGGGTAGTCCTTAAAAACACGGGAATCGCATTATATTCAACTTTTTCCTTGGTTGAAACTACTTTCGATGCGTAGTTAAAAGGAAACCGTAACTTAAACTTGAAAAATTTGGAATTTTCCGAATTTGGCTTACGTATTTTGCCAGCGTATCTTTAATTTCACATCTGCTACAGCCCAAAAAAAAAATTTTTTTAATTTTTTTAAAAGCAGAAATGGCATACGGAGGCTCTAAATAGGCTGTATTATGAAAATTTTCAAAATCGGTCCACGGGATCTAGGGGCGGTAAAAAGTGGGTTAAAGATTAATTAGTTTAGGTCAGCACTAACCAAAAAATCTATTTGTAATACCTACAAGATTGATTAGTTTAAATTGACCGTAATCAATAAATTCTCAATGTTTTGCCTCAACGATTGATTAGAATTATTAAGATTCTGTTAAATTTTGGAAAATTTTTATGAATATCTGTTATTCTGTTAAACTTATATTTTACTTCTTGTAGCTATCACTACTAATGCATTAGAGGTCTCTAGTTATGACTTTTCTCTATCTTTTCGGCAAATGAACGTATTAAAACTTGAAAAGATTAGTCGTCTTTTGAGACGATCCAAGAATCGACCTATTTTTTGGATTCTTCGTAAGTGAAGTGCGTCTTTGCCAAAGCATGATAGTCATTGAGTGAAACAATTAGTAGTAGCAGAACTTGAGTGATTCTTATAATTCTCATCAGTTTCATGTGAATAACGATGGAAGTAGATGAGTGTTTCAGCAGGCCGAGCTGGAAATCGAACCTGGTGAAGCTAGCGCTCGTCCTGCTGAACTATCAAGGCCGGCTTTCATGCATAACGATAAGTGTTACCTGCAAATTGTGTTTTGTTGTCAGATTGAAATGGTTAGAGCTCAGAATGAATGTTGTAAAGACTTAAAAAAATAACGCAATCTGACTTATAAAGAAAAATGATGGCACTTTAACAAGAACACAAATTGAAGATGGTGCAAGCTGCAATTTAAAGCTAAAAATCCTTCGAAACTTAATTGTTTCTCCAATGTTTATCTTCATTTTAATTAACATTTATTCTTGGAATTGTTAAATAATTTTAATTTAATTGATTACATTGAATTCATTCAATTTGCATAACAAAATAATTTGCCATTAAGAAAAATTAAAATCAATTTAAAGATTTCAATCAAAATTTGCATAGCTTAGATTTAAATAAAATTGACGGCCAATTTATGACCCAAAGCGTGAAAACGTCGACCGATTCGTAATAAGTCCAC
The DNA here is from genome assembly GCA_963971225.1 of Melieria omissa. Taxonomy (NCBI): domain Eukaryota; kingdom Metazoa; phylum Arthropoda; class Insecta; order Diptera; family Ulidiidae; genus Melieria; species Melieria omissa. The sequence continues at coordinate 105,351,033 of OZ020267.1, read as the reverse complement.
CAGCAGCTACACCACTAAACACCAGCAATTCTCAGACGCAGCTAAATCGACACTTGAAGTGCAAAGCAATTGATTTCCAAAAAAAAAAAAATTTTTTTTTTCAAAAAATTTAAATGCTAATTTACTGCACATTGACGCGAGCAAGTGGCAGCTTTGCAACAACCCTCCGACAATTTTATGGCCTCAATGTGTGCGACAAATTTTCTAATTTTCATGCATTGACAATTTAATGTGTGGCAAACAGTCGCACACAGCGCTGCTCTGCCACTGATTCGATTCACACAAAATTCGCCGACTGTGCAAAGTCTGCGCTGCGTCTATGGCCAACACCAGCCAAACATTGCCTTTGGTCTATTCGATTGGCTGTGCGGTTGACTGTGCAACAGTCGGCAATTTCGCCAGTCAGTCAGTCAGTCATTCGGCGTGGTGGGCGTGCAGCGCTGCTTGTCTGCTGTGTGCGGGTCGGCGCGCATTTGTCGTAATGTCTGTCTATTTGTCTGCGCCGTTGATAAACCACTGACAGTTTATTTACATAATAATCCCACAACGAAAATAAAATTCAACATTTGCCGAATCAATTGATTTCCAAGTTGGATTTGATTCTTTTATGACTGACTTGTGCCATGGCTTGGCGTGCCGCATGCCGTGGCATGGCGTAGTGTGGCATGGCGAAGTGTGGCATGGCGTGTTGTGGTGTGTGGATTTGAATCTGAATGTCGCTCGATATTGATTTGCCAATATGTACTGCAACTTTAAGTAGATATAGGGTTGTCAGAAAAGTCTCTTCGTTCTTTTGTTGGTACCAATTGCAAGAATGTGCTATGAATCTGGGCACTTTTGAACGTATTTAGCTGGTAGATTGTATTAAATTAGCTCATTTATTTGATTATTGTAGGTGATTCCTTGCGTACTAAAAGTGTAGAAGAATTCAACTCAAGAGTTTGCATTTGAGGATAAATAATTTAAAATAAAATTTAAGATAAGAAGAATTTGGAAAACAAAAGTTGTCAGCCGAAAGTGTAGACTGAGTTCAAACTTGTGCGTCCCATCTATGTTGAGAATTTGGATTGGAAAGACTTTTCTCAGACTGTTTACAATTTTATTAAAAAGTAATGTAACCGCAGATCTACGTTTGGGATTTTTGGACCATTTTTGTTTTTTTTTTACTTTTTGTTTTATATTTTGTATTTTGTTTTGTTTTTATTTTTAGCTGTTTTTTCAAGACTTTCTTATTTGGATATTATCTTTTGAAATCCAACTGTTTTATATTAAAAAAAAATAGATTTAATAAAATCTATTCAAAAAAATTATTATGACTTATCTCTTGTGCAATATATATAAGGATATCGATAAGGATCAATTCAAAATAAATTATCATAATTCATTATGATGTTCTTCTGGTAGTTTCGATGCAAAGGATTTATCTCCCTACTGTAGATATTGTATTGAAAAAGTCAGTAAAATTATGTTGTAAATTGAAGGAAGACTAGCAAATGACTTATATAATGATCTGATCACTACATATAAGATTAAATAACTGAGCCAACACCTGGTGGGAAACTAGACCATAGTCTCGGGTCTAGTTTCCCACAACCAGCAGCAAGCGAAGATTTATGCTCGATTCTTTATGGCCAGTTGGAAGATTTTCAAAGGTAACAATTTAAGTCTGAAAGATTTGCCACATTGTGTGAATAACTGAAGAATGAAAGTTCCTATCTTTAGTTGAAACTGGTTAGATGGCAATTCTTAAACTCAATTCCGAAAGCAATCTGCTATCCTTGTGTTGAGTCACTGCTCCAACTACAAAACTCATAATAGCTCAAAGAAACTTTCTATCAATAGTTGGAGTTGTCTGAGTTAGTCTTCGAATATCAACTCTCAGATAAGTCGAAACTTTTTATGTTTATAGTACTTGAAATTGGTTTAATCAGTGCTCGATCTTACAACTCTTATATAAGTCGGAAGTAGCCTTCTTTGTAGCTTTCTTTTTAGTTCGATCCCCAACTATCAGACGAATCTATAGAAATCTAAATCGTCTTTAGATAAGTCAAAAGAAAATGTCTATATTTAGTCAAAATTGATTGAGTTAGTTCTTGATCCCAACTCTCAGACTAGCGGAAAGAAATCGTTTATCCTTAGTGAGAATTGGTTGAGTCACTGCTCTAACCACAAATCTCAGAATAGCTCAAAGAAACTTTCTATCAATAGTTGCAATTGGCTGAGTCAGTCTTCAAATACCAGCTCTCAGATCATATGAAACTTTGTATATTTATAGTACTTGAAATTGGTTGAATCAGTGCTCGACCTACAACTCTTATATAAGTCGGAAGTAGCCTTCTTTATTTAGTTCGATCCCCAACTCTCAGACGAATCTATAGAAATCGTCTATCTTAACTTGGAGTACGTTGAGTGCTCGATTCCAAACTCTGAAACTAACCGAAAGAAACTTTTTATTTTATCAGTACCCAATCTTCAACTTTCAGATAAGTAGTAAGAAATCGTCTATGTTTAGTTGGAATTGGTTGAATCAGTGCTTGACGTTCAACTCTAAGACTATCCGAAAGATATCTTCTGTCTTTAGTTGGAATTTATTAAGTCTGTGCTCGATTCCCAACTCTCATATAAATTGAGATTGAAATTGATTGAATTAGTAGAAGCCTTCTATGTTAAATTGTAATTGATTCAATCAGTATCAGTGCTCGATTCTCAATTCTCAGACTCGCCGAAAGAAATCTTCTATTAATAGTTTGAGTTGGATGAGTCAGTGTTCGAACACCATGTCTCAGACTAGCCGATAGAAATCGTCTATTTTTAGTTGGAATACGTTGAGTGAGTGCTTGATTCCCAACTCTGAGACTAACCGAAAGAAACTTTCTATCCTATCAATGCCCGATCTACAACTTTCAGATAAGTTGTAAGAAAATTTTAATTTTTAGTTGGTATTGGTTGAAGCAGTGTTCGATCTACAACTCTCAGACTAGTCGAAAGACAACTTCTATCTTTAGTGGGAATTTATTGAGTCAGTGTTCGATTCCCAACTCTGAGACAAAACGAAAGAAACTTTCTATCTTATCAGTGCCCGATATCCAACTTTCAGGTAATTCGAAAGAAATTTGGTATGTTCAGTTTGAATTGTTGGAATAAGTGCTCGTCCTCAAACTTTCGGATTAGCCGATAAAAATCATTTATCTTTAGATGGATTTGGTTGAGTCAGTGTTCGATTCCCAACTTTCAGATCAGTCCAAAGAAACTTCTATCAATAGTTGGAGTTGGCTAAATCAGCGTTCGAACCCCAACTCTCAGACTAGTCGAAAGAAATCGTCTATCAATAGTTGGATTTTATTGAGATAAACTTTCTGTTCTAAGTTGGAATTCGTTAAGTAGTGTTCGATCCAGAACTTCTAGACTAGCCGAAAAATATCTTCTATCTTTAGTTGGAATTTATTGCGTTGATGTTCCATTCCCAACTCTTAGATAGGGCGAAATAAACTTTCTTTGTTTGGTTGAAATTGACTGAACTGATGTTTGATCTCTAATTCTCAGATATAGTCGAAACAAATTTTTAATTCTGTAGTAGTTGGAATTAGTTGCGTTAGTAATTGATCCCCAACTCTCAGACTAACTAAAGGGAACCTTCGATTTTTGTGGAGTCAATGTTTTAACGTCAATTCTCAGAAGAGACTATCAAACTTAATTTAGAATTGGTTGAGTCTACTATTCACTTAGAGAAATTTGGAGAAGTTTTAAATGGGAAGGAAAGTCGCTCTTTGAGTACCACGGATCATAGGCTAAGTTCAGTTTCAAAATATGAATCGATGCTTAAATGAAATCAAATCAAACTATTTACTTTTATAGGTAAAAGAATTAAGGATAAAATACTATATTTTCTGAGATATTTTTTCATGTGACACTGTGGTATAAATATTGTGGTTAAAGCCAGTTTAGGGTTTCAACAGCGTTAGAATTAATGTTAATACATTCGCGGACGTAAATACTATAGCAGTCAGTTTCATAGTGATGCGAAATGACGTGAATGCTATAGCATTCAAATTTTAAAGCCAATTTTTATTGATTAAATTTTAAATAAACTGAAATTTTCGTAAATAATATGCTATATCATTCAATGTGTATAACGACTAAAATACGATAATCTGACAACTGCAACAATATATGTGTAATCAAATTTCAGATAGTTCTACTAGTTTCCACAAAAATTGACTGTCTATTTTTGCAGCTCACTGAAATGTTTACTGTCCGCGAACGTGTTCAAAAAACGTAATGTTTATATTAGGTTGAATAAAAAGGGTCCTATAAAGTCAGACTTCATGATGCCAGGAATTCAGGTATTTAGAGAAATAGTTGTTCGATAGAGAAAACACATTTTCAATGATTAGCAAGAATTAGCTGGCTTAGTTATGACATTTTTTTGGATCCTTTGTATAACTTGAGCTATGGACTATTGACTCAATACTCAGTTCACTCCTTTCAAATTATTTGGTTTTGAAATTTTTTGGATCCTTTATATAACTTGAACTATGGGCTATTGGCTCAACACTTAGTTTACAGCTTTCAGAAAATATTTCATGTTTCAAACCACTTTTCAAAGTTTTTTAACTCAAAATGTAAACACTTTTTTGACAACCCAATATGTCGACGTCTTTGTGTGTGTGTGTGTGTGTGTGTATTGGCAAGTAGTCGTATTTATGCACGATTGATAAGTCTGTGTGTCAGCGCGTATGTCAAGTGGGATATCAACGCAAGACTGTCAAAAGGGGAAAATACGCGATTACGTTGCTGTGAGTTTTCTAATGCATTTGTATGTATGTGTGTATGTGTGTGTGTGTGTGCGTAAATGTTTTCCGCTACGCATAGGGTGGCATTTAATGTATTAATTTTGCGCTACTCACATACACACACAAACAGCACAGCCCTAAGTGAAATGTTTACCATTCGAAACGCCCAAATTGTGGCCAACTACCCTTATTTGGTGTATTTGATTTCAAAATTCACACAGCACCCACGCTTTTCGATCTCATTTGGCATGTTTGGGGATTTTCCCTTATTTTTTTTTTGCATTAACATTGCCACCTTCCGTGCATGCATCCGCTTTCATCCCCTCACTGAAATGCTTTCAGTTTCGTGTTGAAAATATTTGCTCGACAAAACATTTTCCGGCAGCGCATAAACCTATTATTTCCGTCTGGCCATGTCGTATGTGTTCAATACAGATTTCCGATAGAAGTAAATTTGTACGCAATATTTTATTGATTTTTGGTAGATTTGATTTTCGCCCCCGTAACACACACACACATTGATGTCTATTTCAACTGCAGTCCTCAAACCCTCGACTAGCGCCCATGTTTGCCGTTCGATTTCCAGCTAAATGTCAATTGTAAGTATTATTGTTATTGTTGTTGTTGTTGTTGTTTTATGTGAAGCACAAATGTGGTCAACTATTTAGGGGTTAATCTTAGTTATGTTGTAGCGGCCACTGACCGCATCTATTCAACGTGGTTTGTCTGTAGCTGTTGGCCCAAAACTTAAGAAATGCTTTATCAATGTGCATGAAAATGCAGATATGTTTGATTTTGTATTTTTTTAACTTCGTTTTGGTTTTTTTGTGCAATGCTCTTTGATACTTCAAGTGTTACTGCAGTGTGTCGCCATAGTCATCCATGCAATGTCTTTTCAACCCCCAACCAGTGGTGGAACAAATTTATTTCTCTGTTTACCAAATCAACAAAGTATTTTATCAAATCAAATACAACAACAACAACAACAAATCTCATAACAGAGTCTTATGTCGTAAAACTTTGCCGCCAGCGCGGCGCCAAACATGAACCAAAGCCAACATGGCGACAAACTTGAAGCAAAAACCCCACAGACCGAGGACCCTTTTTTCAAGTGAAAATGTTTTTTTGGTGTCTCTGTGCTGTTTCTTCCTTTGCTTTTATCGGTGTTTGGTTGTCGCTTTGTGTGTGTGTATGTGCGTTTACTTTATCGCTGCCTAATGTCGCATTAAATTTCTTTAGTTTAATTCTTTTAATTTATTTTTTTTTTTTAGATTTTAAAGTTGCAATTCTTGCCATAAATTTCAACCAAAAGTTGGTGACACTTTTTTGTTTTTAGAAGCCTGATGAATGTATGAGCCGATTGTGCAAAGTGATGAAGGTTGAAAGTTTATATTTAAAGTAAAAGTTAAAAAAAGATTTGCCCAACGCGGAACTTTACTATTTTTTAACTTACCAGAGAAGAGAACAGAGGATTTGATACTATTTCATATTATTTTCATATTATTTTTTAGAAATAAATTTTTCTATTTGCAAATCAGTCAACAAATCAGTCATTTTGTGGAATTTTTGACACAAAATCAAATTTTCTTTCAAGGTCATTGACATTGTTTCCAATGTTTCTCAGTGACAATAAACAACACGAGAGAACAGCTCAGTGTGCAATTTAATTGCCGTCCAACAATTGTCATAGGGCGCTACGCACAAATTGCATCGCGGCGACAACAGTCCCAGTGGGAAATGTTTGCTTCACAGAAAATTTAATAAAACTTCAGACAAAAACAATTACCGGCCCTGACAGCAGCAGTGAAATATGACTTGCGTTCTTGTTGCCACCACAAGTCTTTGCGTTCAGATAGCCGGCCGAACTATGTGTTGTCTCTCTATAAATATTTCCACTAAATTAAGTAATTAAAACTTTTGCTGTGCACACCTAATTAACACAAACATACAGACAAAAGTACCTCACATGTACACAAACACTGATTGTCCTTACATGTTTGTGTGTGTGTGTGTGTGTGTGGTCATTGAACGCCAAAGACAAGTGACGAATGAGCGCGTCATTGATTATGCCCGAAACAATTCTCCCATTGCATTTGTTTATGTGTATGTGTGCGTGTGTGTGTGTGTGTATTTAGAGGTGTGAGCATTGTCCTTAGGGGTGAGCGCAAAGGTTAATGTGGAACACAGTCGCTGGTCATAAATTGTTAAGCAATGTCAAGCGCCTGGTTCAAGGTGAATGCGTGGTATGTCTCTGTAGTTGAGAGAAAGGGGATGTTTTTGTTGCAAAAGCTGCACGTGGTGTGTCACTAATTGAATGTGGAATGACTGACCGAGTGGTGCTATGAATTGAAATCTTATTGAGCAATGCGACTGACATGATTTGACATTGATTAGTCGATGCTTTGTTCAGCGTATGACACGTGAAATAGCTGCAATCTAGGCGGTGGTTGATTAGTCTAATGAAAGTATTTTTGCTGTTTACACTGTTGACATGTGTGGGTAATTTACTTCAAACATAGAATCTATTACACTAAATTTTTTACACCAAAACACAGAAATTGAGAGAACAAAAAATTCTGAGCTGCCTTTAAACTGTTCCTAGTGGTTTTCCCGCGTTTTTATAGCTTCATAAAATATTAAATATCTAAACATCGAAAACTAAGAAAAGCATAAAAACTGTTTAGGTTCTTTGAAACACAGAATCTATTATAATAGATTCCAAATAGGCATGTTTTCTAAGCTCAAAAACATTGAATTTAAAAACATCGAAAACATAGAAAACCAGCCTAACATATTCGAATAGAGCAACCTAAGCAGATTTCCCTTTATTTCCTTGTAAAAATGAAAAATGGATTTTCCAAACATCGAATAAAAAGATATTTAAATATAAAAATACCGAATAAACTATTTAAATTTCTGGTTGCACTACTTCTACTGATTTCTAGAACAAATAAAATTTTTTAACACTGAAGCTAAACAGATTTACAATAAGCATGTTTTCTAAGCTCAAATACATTTATTTTAAAAACATCGAAAACATAGAAAACCAGGCTAACATTTTTATATGAAGCAAACTAAGCAGAATTTCAATTTGTTTCCGTGTTAGAAAGAAAAATCGGGTTTTAAAAACATCAGTTTTCAAGCATCTTTTAACACTGAAACAATATAAAAAAGATAGACTCTATCATATTCTATGATTTCTAAGCGCAACAAATAATCAAATATCTAAACATCCTAAAGTATGAAAAACATCGAAAATCAATTTCATACTTAACCCTTTACACGGCAACAGCGAATTTTTTCATCAAATGTTGTTTTTTTAAATATAAACCTAAATTTACAAAAACACGTATTTTTTAATTTTTTAATGTACTTTAATTTTGTATGGTTTTTTTGTAAATAACATTAAAAACAAAAAAAAAACAAAAAGCATTAAAACTGGTTGTTTTATTTTAATGTTTAGTTTTAAATGAAAATTTTTAAAGCAATTATTGCGTTTGTTGTAGCATAGTCCTACTACGCATTTTTCGCAAAGTGCTTGTGTGTTTTTTATTAATAAGTTTTAATCACTTTTGTTTCAGTAAAATAAATGCGTGCAACTTTTCGCAAAAACGGTAAAATAAAAATTTAGCTACTTTTTCCCACTTTTAATGCCAGTATTTCAAAAAAGGAACCTTGCATAGTTGTAAAATCACAAGAAAGAGTCGTTTTGATAATTACTTCCGAAATTACGGGCAATTTGACGGTTGGTTGCAGATATGCAACTGTACCGTGTAAAGGGTTAAAAAAGCAGATCTTAGTATGATTATATCTCCCCAGTTTGAAAATATAGAATTCGTTAACATCAAAACAACATCAAAAACATAGAAAACCGAGGTAATTTTTCAAATGAAGTATGTTTTCTACACTTTTACAGTGTTAAGTTAATAATAATGTCTTCATGTTAAAAAAAAACTTAAAACATTGAACTGTATGAATAACATTGAAAACTAGTATCGTCTTTAGAAATGCAGACTTATTTGTTTGAGTATGTTTTTAAGGTTTAAAAACATAGAATTTGTTGACATCAAAACAACATCAAAAATATTGAAAACCAAGGTAATTTATGAATTGGAATGAATTAATCTAATACACACATTGACAACAATGACTTCAATATTTGTATGATAGTATTTGAAACATTCTAATGTATGAATAACATCGAAAACTGGTCTAGTTTTAGTATCTAGTCTAGTATTAGTATGATTATGGTTCGCAATCTAACGTAAACATCGAATTTGTATGAATACGGACTGTATGAATAACATTGAAAACTTGTATTGTCTTTAGAAATGCAGACTTTATGTAGGAATATGTTTCTAAAGTTTAAAAACATAGAATTTGTTCACAAAAAAACAACATAAACAACATAGAAACATAGAACATAGATTATATTTCAAATGAAACAATTTTATTAAATCTTTGTTTCTTACTTACGCAAATTTATATTTATGACTTGAAGTTAAAAACAACATAGAATTGTACACATTTTAATGTATTAAGAACATAGAAAACTGGTTTAGTTCTTTATAGTGCTGATTATGGTAAGCTTATGTTTTTAAGAATAAAAAAATCGAATAAGTAAACATCGAAAACATAACAAACATAAAATATAAAAAACATAGATAATGTGCACAAACTGTCTCAAATGGGTTTATCGTGAAGCAAGCTATCTAAAAACGTGTTCCTTCTGTAACACAAGTTAATAAAAAGTTTTTAAGCTAAAAAACATAGAATTTCAAAACATGGAATTGTTAATTTAGCGTCGTTATGATACCCAAAGCGGGCTGTCGTGCCAATCAATTATTATTAATTATTTATTATTATGATACTAATCTCTTTAATACTTAGACCGCCTTGAACCCTGACTGTTTTACAACCAGTTCAAGGCGTTGATGAAGGCCAGCAAATTGCTGGTCTTGCTGCTAGAGATTTTCTTGATATCCTCGTAGAACTATCTAATATTCTTACTAAGGCTGTGATGTACAGAGGAAGTGCTCAATAGTTTCTTAGATCGCAACAGCCACGTATTGTGAGGGATTTTACTGAATTTTACTGAGCATGCCAGATCACCTCTGTTTTTGGTGATCCCTTTCACCGATTTTTTTTCCCCATATCGGTCAGATTGATCGGCATTTACCTAGCCACTACAATATCCTGTCTGCTTTTGCTAGGAGCTCCTTAGAGATCTCACTGTTGATGAGGTTTATTGGATCCCTCTAATCGAGAGCGGAACCTCTTCTGGCAATCTGGTCCGCACTTTCGTTACTCTCATTGTTCTTATACCCAGGAAACGAGGGTAACTACTGATCGGCGGGTCAATTTCAAGAGGGCTTTCCTGCAATTCCAGACAGGTTTGGAGGTAATGCTCGGAGCGGTCAGTCCCTTTAGGGCTGCTTAGCTGTTGTAGAGAATGGTAATCCTTCCTTTAAAATTAGTGTCGTCCACAGCCAACCAACAGGCTTTCGGAACTGCTAATTCTTTATAGCTAATTCTTCCTTGGATCTAATCGGAAGCCAGATTGATTCAGAGATCCTCAGCTTCCTAAAGTAGATGCAAGTCTTCTCCCACAGTAAAATTTGGATTCATAATGGAATAAGTATTCTAATATCAAAATTACATAACCCATCTAATTTAAAATGCAGCGTTGTGCTATTAACATTTCTCGAAAAACATCGAATTGTAAAACACTGAGATATAACAAAAACAAAGACAATTTATTAAATACTAAGAAAGTTATGACATACTTCTATTTTTAGCAAGCAACATTCAATTTGTTTTATAGTATCATAAATCATCGTCAACATTTTGCATTAAATTGCAACGGCAACATGTGATATTGCTGTCATATAAATGTCACACGGATACCCTTTTTCACTTCGCCACTTTTCCACAGCAAAACGTGACTTAACTTTGCTCAAACTGAGCTCATATTCATCGCTCCTGTGGCTATCTGTCTGTCTGCGTGTCAGTTCAGGGGCGATGAGCGAAAAAGTCAAGTTGTCAGTGGCGCCAAGTCAGTGCTTTAGTCGCCAATTGGTGCTATTGTCGAGTATTTATTTTGTTGTTGTTTTATTAAACAATATACATAATTTTTTGTCTGAAATTGGTTGCGAGACAAATACACACAAACAAACAATCGAGATAAAAATACGCAACTTCTGCTTTTAATATTGTTGTTGTAACGTAGCAACAATAATACATTTCGATGCTCGCTACGCAACAGCAACAATACAACAACAAAATCGTCGCAACAGCAACAGCCCAACTTATTAAAACGCTGTCGGAAATGAGTCAACATTGGCGCACGCATACAAGCAAACAGACACACACATACTACCATTGCATACTCGATATAGAGGCGGGAAAAAGATGAAAATTGTAACGCACAAAGGCGACTAAATGGCACACGGACACACTCACCTATATACACACACACGTAGATAGACTTTAATAACATTTCCTGCATACGAAAAGCGAGAAATATTTGTAAACACACATACACACATAGGCAGTTATATAAGCTCTCAAATAAAGGAATTTCTGTCTCATCAGTGAAAATTCACATAAAATTCCAGCTGTGAAGCACTGGCCCTGGCACTATAGTCGCTGGTGTACTGCTGTGATTTTAATATCCTTTGGACCGCCAACTGTGTAAGTGTTGGTGATATAAATGCCCTGCAGGAAAAGTAACTAATTTTAAACTAGTTTATAACTAGTCCTTTTCTGTACAGGACTGATTACAAATTAGTTATTTTGCTTGAAAAGAAGTGATTATTTTAACGTGGCGATGTCCTAGCAGCACATCAATTGTCTACCTCTGCATGACTTCCCAACTAGTTTATAACTAGTTGTTTTCAAACCAATTAATAATTAGTCCACAATCGACTGATGTAAAACTAGTTGTTTTGGGACTAGTTAAAAATTAGTTAGTTTGTAACTGATTTTAAACTAGTCAAATAGTAACTCATTACAAATTACTTACATATAACCCCTTCAAATGAATTTTCAAATATATTGGATTCAATTCATAATTGTTTTATTAAAATTGTTCAAAAACAAAGTGCAATTATTTAAAATAATATAAATAAATAAATATAATATTTACATCTTATAACTAAAACCAAACAAAATAGAAAACATTAAAGGCATTTCATTAAGAATAACAATGTAATTCATTTAGTAACAAAAACATATATTTTTCTAATGATATCCATTTATAAACTGTATAAGTCAAAAAAACATAACAGGAACGTGTTTTTTGCGGCGGCGTACTTTCTGCCTCAGGCTCGCTGTAATTTTCCGCGCACAAATGCTCAACTTGCACGTCTTCACTCGTCCTTTCAGCCGTCTTTTCACTTGTAAGTCGGTTAAGATAAATGTCTCTCTGTTTTTTTATTTTTCGGCGAATGCTTCTTGCTTTTGTTGCATTCATTTTTAAAAATGAAATAATTAACACAATTATTTTACGCACCTCTTTTTAATACGCACTTGATTTTCCACGCGCACGCTTCGACGGATACACACGATATGGCGTCGTTTTTGGTTAGCAATGTTGCCAAACCATTAGATTCACTTAAAAATGCTAAGGGTCGCCAACGCAAACCCAGAAAATATCAATTTTCAAACAATAGGCAGCCCTTATTCATGGCGCAGGCGCCTTTTCGTTTTTACGAACAACGCAACGAGTGCGGCGCATGCGCTCGTGAACTGTATTGCCATGCATGATTTTTCAATCAGTTACAAATTAGTTGTCAAATAATTAGTTTAAAATTAGTTACTTTTGCCAACTGACTAGTTCTTTCCTGCAGGGTGCCTGCACTTTGTATATGTTTTTAACGCTTTGCGTACTGTTGTACAGTTTTAAATACGCACACATTCAAGTCAAGTCGATGCTCGTGCCATACTCGTAGGCAGTTTTCAAATACATATACACGCACACATAGGAAGACATGCGTACCTGTGTGATACATGTGGTGCAGGATATTACACCTGAAGCTTAAATGTGCCAAAGTTTTGCTGGTATTTTTTATGTTATTTGCATAGTGACACATTGCGAAAACATTCGCCCAATGCTTGCATATGTATGTATGTGTTTGTATATTTGTATTGTTGTATAAGTATTGGAATCTGTATGTAGGCCCGCCCGGTGTGCGTTTCCTTCCCATTTGCTGTATTTTTTGTGTAAATTTTTTGCACATTTGGCGCCGATTTGACGCTCTCATGTCAGCGTGATTGGCTCAAGATAACAACGTATGTTGCGTATGTTTAATGCCTGAAAATATGTTGTTGTATTTGTTGCTGTCTAAGTAGATTTTTTCGAACACTTTTGAATACATCTTTCAATTTTCATGCGGCGATAACAGAATAAATAGCTGTTAGGTAGAATACCTTTAATGTCTAATAGGGATTTGTGGAATTTGTTTGTCAGTTGGTAAAACTTGGTTTTGTGATGCACATGAAATGTACTCGACTTGACTGAGTTAAAAGAAAGTTAAAGAAAAAGTTAATAAAGAGCAACATTATTTGATCGATTAAGTACAGAAGTCAATTAAACTGATCTCATTTCTGAAGAAGAAAGAGTGAGTCCTTAAATTAATGCGAGTTAAAACGAATCACTTGCCCAGCCAATTCGTATTCTTTAGAGTTCGTTCTTTCTGACCGTTGGCGGTCAAAGTACGAGGTTTATAAGTCAAATGACTGGTTCGGCATATTGGGAGGGGCTCAAAAATGTTTGTACTTGAAGAAAAAAATAGCATATTTTCAGGTCATGAAATAATTTCTATACACGATTAGATGATCGTTTTACCAGCCCGAACTAGCATTCGATCCTAAGGTCTCCGGTTTGAGAAGCCAGCACGCTACTCGCTGGAGTATCGAGGCCGGCTCATAGTTTTGTGTATTTATTTAAAATTCTACATCTTTTGCATTAACAACAAAACAAACATGAAGTTATACCTTCAAAGTTATTGCTATTTATTTAAATTTATTTTCAAGGGGCTGACCTCCGTATTTACAAATATTGTTTTTTTACAATCTACAAATTCATTGTCGAATAGACTTCAACAACCAAATACATAATGCAGCTTAACTATTCGCTTTTGCTCATTAAACAATACGCTTACCATGTTTTCCAAAATAATATTAAAATATTTTTAAAAATTTCAAATAACCATTCAAAAATTATAACATCGGAATCACATTAAAAATCATAAAATTCCAAAATGAAATCATAAATTTTCAAGCCAAACAGTTAAACAATTTAACGTTGTGAAGCTGCTTGTGTTGAAGCGCTTTTCAAGTCAAATTCAATAAAAACATTTTTTTATAAATTCAAATCAAATCAAAAATTAAATAAAGCCATGTGATTTAATAAAAGCTCCACACACACAAACACACACACACAGAAACATTGCTCCATAAACGCTTCGGCAGCATGTGTCTGTTTTGACACATAACAACCAAGTTTGTCAGAAGAGAAGAGCAACAACTAAAGTGGCTTACGGAAGTGTATTTGGCGTACAAAGAAATTTTTATAACAATATATGTATGTACAAAAGTATTTATCTCAGCTCTACACAGTTTGTATAAAAGTCAAATATAACAGATGCATGCAGCTTGGTTTAATCAAATTGCTTTGCTTTATCATTGAAGTCTTCAAGTAGCAAAAATTTTATAAATAAAATCCTTATGGCTTAAGAGTTTTTAATATTAAAGAATTTATTCATTCATCTACTTGTATTGTTTAATGAAAATGCACGAGATTATGCAACTTGAGCGTTGCGTGCTTAATGTGCATTTATTGTTAATGCGCTCAAAAGTATGCTATGACTTTAGAATGTTGCTGCTTTTATGCATTCATGTGTATTTCAAGTGAAGAATTGTGCTAAATTGCTAAAAATGAATTTAGCATTTTATTAATAGCTAGCAAGCGTTGCCACATGTTGTAAAATATAAAATATTAAAAAAATAACTAAAAGAAAATCAATAATTTGTATTTAGCTTTCACTATTTAACTCAACAATGAATGGTCTGAGTTAGGTCAAATGTGTGTTGTTTTGTTCGATAACTTATTGTCACTTTGGTGGTAATTAATGGAATTATGTCTATCTTATAGAGACCCTCGTCTTTATTAACAAAATTTAGCATAGTCGATTTTCTTGTTTTGCAATGAGGCATTCGCCATATACAAAAACAGTTGGTGACATCAAGTCAGTTTTGGATTATAAGGTGAATTCAAAAGAGCCGCCCAACCAATCTCCCATAACTTCTGGTGAGTCACTGTCTATGTTTACGGACTAACGTTGTCCTGATGGAATGCAATTTTTTTCCTATTGGCTGAATCCAGCCGCTTCTCAGCGATTCCTTCCTCCATACAGAACCATGGTTATTAATTGTTGATAGTAGAGATCAGTGCCTCACACACGATTTCATTTTGGGGGAGGAGGGTTTGCATACAACTTTTGAACCAAATACAATTCGAAACCATATTTTTTAACAGCAATTTTTTGGTTTGGAGAGGCTGGAACCCCCGAAACCCCTGTGTACACCACTGGTACAGGTCTGAATCAAGAGTTGGCCCTAGGGAATCAGCTCACAGTAATCGATTCCCTACCAGTTCCCCCAAACACAAAGAAAAACCTATCTGACCATCAATCCTGGCTTGATCATCCTTTGAGTCGCCTCTACGCGATTCCACCGCGGGGGAATAGGGAGTATGATTTTTTTGCGAGAATCATCGCAAAGTTGGTTCGAGGCAATGCTGGAATGTTTAAGAACAATTTGCGTTCCAGGAAATCAAATAAAAAGGCAGCTCCAAGTATAGCATAGTGAATCAATTTGGTTTTGACAAGCAGCGGCGTAACACAAACAAGAATAGTGAAGTAAAAGTAAAGTGACTAGTGAATCCGTCAAGTGAAAATAAAGATACTCCCTCTAGTGGTTTCTCTCTCATTAAAGATTTTGAGTGTGCACAATCCAGAGATACGAACTACGCCTGCTTTAGCCAGCAGAGCTAAATTTCGCAACAATATTTTCAAAGCTTTTACTTGTTCGCAAAACTCAATGTTTTGCAACTGAAACTAATTTTTTTTTTTATTTACCAGTTTCGAATTTTAGCAATCTGCCGATACAAACTATACCTCTATATCTAAATTTTGTAACAATATTTTCGACGATATTTTATTTCGATATTCGATATTTACGATATTTTCAAAGCTCTTACTTGTTTAGCAAAATTTAATGTTTTGCAGTGAAACTCAGTTTTTTATTATTTATCAGTTACAAAATTTAACACTCTGGCAACGCTTTTGAACACCCTAGAACTTCTAGAAATCCCTATAAACAATATGAAAACAAACCATTTCTCACTCATGTTTATTTTCACTATTAACCAAATGCCAACGTTGTAGTCAACCGATTGCTTTCGGTTTGCCCAGTCAAAAAAATGACACGCTGAGTTGCATATTTCGCGACACAGCTCAGGTGTTGACTGCTTCAACATACACTCTGTTCTTTCGGGTATTAACGTAAAAAAGTCCAATATGCAAAAATTGCCAAAAAAAGCAAGTCAACGAAAAAGCGCTTCATCACCGCTTTAAGCCGCCTGTGCAGTTGTCGTTGACAATGAAGCGACCGAGAAAAAAAATAATGAGGATGATAATTTTGCGATTTTCTAAGAAATAAGAAAAAAAAACTACAGCGAATTGTGTTTGCGGCAAAATGAAGTCTTTGCTTTGTGTTGGCAGTTTTGGGGTCGTGTGCAGGCGCGCGTTTTGCTTCATTTATCAGCAACGACGAGCAACGAAGCTGATGGCGGCAGCGACGACGCCATTATTAGCCATAAACCACAAATACACACACACACACACACTCAAACACAAACACAATAAATGTTGACATTGCTTTGTGCAAACTGAGCAGCGGTCGCGCGATTGGCAGAGAGAAGAAGAAAAAAAGCAGGAAGAAAAAAAAACAAGCAGTGAAACATAAAGGCACGCAAATCCTTATTGAGAAATTATGCACACTGTACATACACAACCACTAAGCGCCTCAATGACGTTTTACAAAATGTCAATGGCACAAACACGGCCAGAAGGCGAGCGAGTAGAGTAGAGTCGAGTTTACAAAGTGCGGCCCAGTGCGAGGTAGGTCGTTTTTGTTTGGGAGCAAAAGCGGCTGGGCGCTAAGCTTTTTGTAAAAGCGGCAACATTTACTTGAGCATAATGCAAATATTTGTATATATATAGTACACACACACACACACATACACACAATAGTGTGTTTTTTTTTTTAATCAAAAGAAAGACAGCAAGGAAAAAGGCATCGCATTGTTGGTATCTGAACCAACAATGTGAAGAGAAAGAGTGAGAAGCGACCCACACAGCGGGGTGTAGTTTTTATTAGTTTCACAGAAATATTGCAAAAGTGACAAAAGCGCAGTAGCGATGGCAACGAGCTGCTGTGAAGCGCGAGCGTGTCGTTATTAATTTCCCACCTTGCGGTCCAACAAACTCTCGACAGACATGTAAGTACATATGCAATTTTTTTGTTCTGCTCATATTTGCGTAAAGCTTACACGTGTGCGGCATCAGCGGAAGCCAGGAGCACACTAACCCACACACACACATACTCATGTCTAGTGGGCGTTCTCCCAGCGGCTCATCGCTGTGACCACGCTATCATTTCATAATTAACCGCTTGTCTCCGCTGTGAGCAGCTCTATTCCCCATTGACACCTGTGGCCTTGGCAAATCCCTTCCCCTCCCAATGCGCAACGTTGGTTTGATCTTTGTTTGTGCATCTTTAAATTTTGGGCATTGCACAGTGATTCGACTGCATAAAAGCGCGGGACAAAATTAGAAGAAGTAGTTATGAAAAAATCAATTTCGTCGAAAAATAGTTGTTTAGATCACTTTTCAAATTGAATTATTTTCTGAGATCGGACAATATCGGAGGATGTGATTACATTATGCGACAAAAAAAGAATGCTTCTTAAAATAAAAAAAGTCCAGAAACATACTTTCACATACTTTTTAGATATTTTCCTCTAAGTTTTTGCTAATTTTCAGATTTTTAATTTAGAAAAATATTTTGAAATAAAAGTGAAGTAAAAGCCTCAGCTTTACAAATTTTGAGAAAACATGAAAAGCGAAAATCACCACATCATTTCTTAATTTATATTGAAAGTTTGAGCAACTTGTTGGTAACCATGAATTTTTACAATTTATTTTTCTAAATAGACTAAAAAACATAAAATATTTGTTTAAATTTTTTTGTAGTAAAGTTTCAACTTTGAGCCGCTTTTGCACACACACTAATTAATATTTTGCACAGATTTTTGTGGGTTTTCTTAGTTGGAGTTTTACCTTTCAAATGACATAAAAATCATTAAATTCTGAGACTATAAATTTTTTGAATTTTTTCAATGGAACGAATCACTGTGCATTGCACAAACAAAAAATTCCACATAGAGACCTAAAGAAGTGCCTTGTTGATTTCCTTCTCTTTCTTTTCAGCTGCTCCAAAAATTTCTTCTTCTTCTTATTTTTGTCCGCTGTTTGCTGCTTCAACATAATCCTTGCATATCCCTGTGCCATATTTGTCATGTCCTCCTTTTTTTTGTTTGCCTATTTTACGTTATACCTTTTTTTCTTCCATTCCCTCGCCCCAAAGTCGATTTCATTTTTGTTTTTGCACATTTGGCCATATTGAATTGTAATGCGGCGAAAATTAGCAACATGGGAATTTCATGAAATCCTTACGCACTTTGTCAATATGTGTTCAGCCATCGAGTGTCTGCGGCTAGTTGCCGCTTGCCGCTTGCGACATCTGCCGCCAATGTGCATTATGTTACGTTTGTTACTCCCCAATAAGCCAAGTTTATTAATATGGGCTCGTGCGTAATTTTAGCGTTGCGTCAGGTGGGTTCTGGTGCGTGAGTTGGATATTTTTGGATATTTTTTCTATCACAAATAAATGTGTAATTTTATTGCCAAGGATATGTTGAGAAACATGTGGCTAGTAATATTTGAAAGAATATTTAAGAGCATTGAAAAAAGTCGGCTGCGTATTGCATAGAGTTTATGGAAAAAAGTAAGTAATATTAAATTAGTTGCATAAAGTTTTGCTTGAACCAATTGAAAAGGACAAATTATGGTAAAAATTAAAAATTAGGATGAAGGATGTAAGGATGAGTCGAGAAGCCAAAGGGCATAGCACTCAGTCCTTGTTGGTCCTGAAAAGGAAGGCTTATAGCACAAGATGGATGAAGGAAGGTAGGTAGCTTGTAGTGGCTGCCTCTAGGCCTCTATATGGGTCTGTTAAATGTGGGTTAAATGTGTATGCAACACTGTTTTTTGAACATGTATTACAACACACATTTCAAACGGATGAGAAAAGGTGAAAGGTGACCTACAAGTTAACGCCGAATCCGAACGGCGGTTTTTGGAAACAAACACAAATTTTGAAGTCAGCAGGCTTGGACTGCAAATTTTCACCGAATTTCACGTACTCCTTCTATTTTTTCCGCAATTTTGTATGGAGTCGAAGCACTATGCGGCGGTTTCCTTTTAGCAACTTTCCTTTCAAACGTGAAGGTAGTGCCATCGATTCTTTTAACTCTCATCTACTTCATGTGGATAGCGATCAAAGTAGAGGAGTGTTTCACCAGCCCAAGCTGGGAATCGAACCTAGGGCGTCTGGTATAACAAACCAACGCGCTACACGCTGGACTATCGAAGATGGCGGGAGAAAAATGAATGGAGATGGGTGAATGGAATTAACAATTTGGCGCTTTTACTTGCATTTCATTTATTTATTGAACTAAGGGGGTTTGGCTACTCTGAGGGAAGTACCTGAAAGCTAAAGAGGCCCATTGTGTTACTATAAACGTTTAACTCCTAAGCCTAACCAAAAACCCCAGTTAGAGCTTTCAACAAACCTAAAGAAACAATAAATAATCTTATTTGCCAGATCGCCCAGTCTGGCGAAGAAGAACTCGCACAGTTGAATCTTTCTGCTTCTAGAGAGTGCAGAACAAATACATAAAAGATAAAGTATGGATTCCGCCTCTTTCTCATCCAAAAGCTTCTCCAGATTTCATATTGCATAGTCGTAACCTTTTTGCATTTGTGCCTTTTAATTAGTCGATAGTAGGAAACTTTTTTGATCCTCAGCTGATCTCTTTCAAATGAAAGAGAAGAATATCGAAAAGATAAAAAACAAAGTGGTAGAAGCGGATGATTGTGAATGGGTTGAATCAACCAAACATTTTTAGTTTTTTCCAGGCTGTCTTGCATACATTTGCCTCAGCATCTATGAACTTAATGGGTTCAAGTCAAGTGTCTAAAAATTCTTGATTCCGAACCATGTCTCCCAACATTCACGTCCTTCCAGCAGCAATGTAAAGCTTTTTTTTAATTTTTTTTTAATAGGTGTATTCAGTGGCGCACGCAGGAGGCCTGGGAGTTTTGGCGTTTCAACCTCCAAACACAAAAATTGCTGGTACAAAATATGGTTTCGAATAGTATTCGGCTTAAAAGTTGTACGCAAAACCCCCTCACACCCCCAAAATGAAATCTTGTGTGCGCCACTGAGTAATCCATTACAATACAAATATTTTTGACAAACCTTGAGCAAAGACCTCAATTCTAGCGATCACCCTACGTTCAGTCTTTACGACGGCATAGACCCTTGTGAAAAATAAAATGTCCTTTGGGTACATGAGTTCACAAAATATCAGCAAAAAACACGCTCATGAAAAAATGTTCGTGGAAAATATGTAATGAAATACAGTAACAATGAAAATATTTTTAATAGACATATTTTTAATTATTTGATGAAATATAAAGAAACTATACAAATTAAAGGTCTGTTTGGCAGAGAATAATTTGTACGAATTTGTACAAATTTGTACAAATTTTTACTGGATCCTGTTTGTTGATGCCAAATCTCCAGTAACGAGAGAGAAACTGAGAGCGTAAAGTAGCAGTTCATTTCGTGAGAACTTGCAAGTTTTTACTGGAGAAATTTTGTCCAGTAACTCCTTGCCAGTAAGAAGAAGAACAAGAAAAACATATGACTGGCTGGCATATGAAACATAATTTTTGAAAACATTTGGAGGCAAATGAAAACAGCAAAGAAATTGTGCGTTCGCAAGTCTGCTGACCCACAACCGTCTTGCTCAGCTTTACCCGCTGAAGCTGAAAGGGAAGAATTGCAAATTGAGCGCAACGAAATATTTGCATTTTGCATTAAATGTCTGATTTAACTTAATTTTCTCTACCACTTCAAACTTCAAATGAAACTTTTAGATCAGCTGTTTCGTTCTTTAACCCTCCTGTTTACACACTTTTTACTGTGTATTGTGAGTGGGCCAAGTCCCAGTGGTGTAACCAAGAGTTAAAACTTGCAAATTCTTACAAATTGCTGCTTGTTTACTTTTTTGGATAGTTTGATTTTAGGGAGCGTACGCTTACTCTCCTGATATTTTTTACTGGATAATTTTTACTGGAAATCTGGCCAAACAGACCTTAAGAAATTTAAAGACATTTTGTATTTTTGAAAATCAAAAACCCTTCATTCAATCAATTCAATCAGATTTGATCCTCAGTTTTTTTCAGTTTGTTTTCAAATTTCTCTATTTTTTTTAATCCAATCGCACTCCAAATTTTAAAACACAACCAATCTTAATCTTAAGTCCTTGCACTTTCTACTAAACATATCGAAATTGCACTAATCGAAATTGCTTTTAAAATCATTCTGCTGCTTCCTTATCCCAACAGAATTTTTACTACTGCCTGCAACTAATCTACGAAATTGCTGAAATGCGCCAATACTGCAAAGCGCCTGAAATTTAAATTTTAAATAAATGAAATCAAAGCTAATAGCAAATGCTGCCATCGCTTCAGACTTCTTATAACTTGTATTCCTCTCTCTGTCTCTCTGTGTCTGTCGCTTGTTTTCCAGCAAAATGTAATTCAAAATTGAATCGAATATAAAAGGCACTTTGTTGAAATCTAATACCTTTGCAAGTCCTGGTTTTAGCTGCAACAACAACAACAACTAACACTATAGCATTAACAACAACACAAACTGAAACCTAGGTGCGCTGCTGTTAGTGCCAGCCTTGTGTCCTTTCTTGCTTTCTTCCTTGCTGCATTTCATGCCAGTCGTCTTTGCCAGACTCACACATGCCACCCACACGCGCCTCATCCCTTTCCCGTCACCGACAGAACCAATACCACTTCTTTGGCCATTGTGTAAATGGAAAAATTGCAGCGTGCACCTGCTGCATGCCAGCATTCAGCTACAGCAGCCAACCTGCCGTTGTGCTTTTGCCTTGTTCCTTTTTCTGACGCCGACGTTTGTTGTTGGCACAGGTTAGCCAGTGTCTATGTCGGTGCACTGGCCGATTGCTTGTGCCGGCTTCCCTCGCAACGGCCGTTCTCGTCTGCATGGCAAATGCTTGTAAGCGAAGAACAAACGGCAGCCTCATCGATTGGTCGAGCTGAAGTTGGCGGCCGATGCACGATGTACGATGCACTGCAGATGAGTTTAGATGAGACGGCGCGGAGCTGCAGCGAAAAATGTCGAAGCCAAACAGTTGAACAGATTTGCCCGTTGCGTTGCAGTGATGAAGAGCGAAAGTGGTTGTTGCATGGTTGTGTTGTTGTTCTTGCGAATCGAAATCGAATCGCAGCGCAAACGGTTGTGTTGCTCCGCAGCTTATTTTGTAGTTGTTGTTGTAGTGTAAGCCAAGTTTATAGATCATATTCAATTATTTTAAATTAACTTTCAGCAATGCGAGTTCTATTTAGATATTAGTTTCAGGCGAAATTACAATGGAATTGATAGAACAAAAAACAAAGCGGCACAATGTGAGAAGGTGAAAGGAAGAGATGATAAGAAGCGGGTTTACTGAAGAAAGAGAAAGTCTTCTTAGAAACCAAAAGAGACTTAAAAATAAAGAATTAATTGGATTGACAGGATGGACAGGGAAGGTTAGGTTAGGTAAGAGAGGCAGCTTGCTGATTGTCAACAAGTACACCCGCAGGCCTCAAAGGCCCATTCTGATGCCGGATTTGGACAGGGAAACGAATGATCAGATGATAGTAAGAGCAGAGGCCGAAGAGTTTATTTGGGATCTGGAGTCTTCTAAGAAAAAAACACTGAACTCAGCCACGTAAGATTAAATATTTGGCATAGGAACAGATCGCTTTATTTTTGAGGAACCGTCCAGCTGCACTTCTAACTTTAATTAGGGCTCTAAACATGTTCAAGGTAGTATGGTTCCACATGCAGAAAGGTACGTTAAAAATAAAAAAAGATGTATTGGGTTTATGGAAAGATTAACAAACAAAGATACAAATTGCCAGACTATAAAAATAGGGGGCTGAGATAGTACTATAAGTTCGGGATCTGGTATCGTTTAAGAATTACACTGGACTCAATCATATGTATTGTGTTTCAGGTATAGATTTATGCTTAGATTAATCATGTCGCATGGGGACAGGTCTCTGGTCCATTTGTGTTTCAGGAACTGTCAGACGGCACTTACAACTTTAGTTAGAACTCTAACTACGGTTAGGATAGTCTGGACCTACATATAAAAAGGAACGTTAGAAAGAAAAAAGCGGTCGATTGAATTGATGGAAAGATTAACGGACAGAGATACAAATGGCCGGATTAGTAAAAGTGGAGGTTGAGGAAGTTTATTGGAGATCTGTTTACAGGGACCGTCAAGCTGCACTAACAACTTTAGTTAGGACTCTAATCATGTTCATCGATAGCTCTGTCCTGAAAATCTATGCTGAACAAGGTCTGAACAATCTGATGCGAACGTGCGTTTTGTGAAATTTAGGATTTATAGATAATGAAAAGATGAGAGATTTAGAGCCCAAGTCACCTTAACTCACATGCAAGCTTTGCAAAATCTGAGATCAGACACAAAACGTATACTAAAAACGTATTTTAGTGCATCGATGACATTAGATTTGGTTTTATTCGTTTCAATTAGTACTTCTGAACTAAAAAGCATGGATTTTTTGTTCTCGAAGAAATAAAATTTACTTAGATTTTTGCGAAAGTTTTTAACATCCTCTCAGAATCAATGCAATGTTTCGCTTTAACCTAAATAAAAACATAGAAAAACAAAAAACTATTAGACAGACAACTTGAATAAAGTCTCCATCGCTTTAAGGGGGTCGTCTAGTGTGAAGGCCGTATTTTTATGCCTTTTTTGACAGTCATTATTAAAACAACCGTTCAAGTAAAATAACTTTTGAATTTTATTTCTTCTTTGAGTACATATCGACAAAGTTTTATAATTATTTGAAGCCAATCTATTGATTAGTATCGGAGTTACACCACTCAACAGGAAGACGTAAAAAAAAAAAGTTGCTCCACTGCTGCCATGATTCTGGGCGTTGTGATTATCTGAAATCAAAAAACCAAACGCCATTTCATTCCTGAGACTTCAAACTGCAAATTGAGCTAAAAGAAAGTTCGAATTCCAAAAAAAAGTATTTTTTTGCCTAAACATAAAAAAAATATGAGTTTTTCGACTATTTTTCACGTGCATATAATTGAAGAAAAAAAAAAGTAACGAAGCAATCTTAATTCTTTTAGCTTAATTTGTAGTTGGACATGTACTCAAGATGGTGTAAAAAGTTGAGCATTAATAGTTAAATAGTTTTTGAGATATCGTGGCAGCAGTTTTGAAAAAACGTGTTTTGAGAAAAACGCGTTTTTAAGTTGGAAGTTGGAGGTATGCGCTCCGCATACCTACTCCGGTTTACAAGTGCAACTTGATAACGGCTTCGAATTTACAAAAATCCATTTATACACGTCTTCTAAACATGTTTTAGAAGTGATTTATGAAAAAAAAACAAAAACGATTTTTTTGACCCGTCACACTAGACGACCCCCTTAATGCTAACAAAACTTTTGCTTTTGTTACTCCAATAAAAAAAAACAAACCAATTTTCCTCCCCTGATTGCTATCGATTTCGAAATCTTATTTTTATACAACTAGCGCACAAATAAAACTTGACATATTTTTATTTGCACACACTCAACTACAACTGCTCCCATTACAAGTCTATACACAGAAGCACTCATACATGTCACACACACACACACACACAGAGCACCATGCAAACAGACAAAGTCTGCACACAGTTGTTTGGCCTACGGCAATTTTCCACAAAATTCAATGCATCACGAGGCTAATGTGTGCCACCTCCAAGCGCTCCACTTCACTCCACTTCACTACACACCACTCCACTCTACTCCATATTCTCGTTCTCATTCCGCCCGTGCTGGCGAAACAATAAACCTATTTTCTACTTTGTGGCTTTTATGGCTTTCGTGGTCAGCTCGAGTAGGCGCTTTATTAAATCAAAGTATGGATGGGTCGAGAAAATTTCAGTGAAAGTGGACATTTGTGCGAAGAGATGTGGTCGAGCGGCAGCTGTTATTATGGCAGCTTGTCAGCGACTTACGCCCTAAATGCTTACTTTCAAAAATTTATTTATTACAGCAGACGTCCGAGAGCTTAACGCGATTACGAAGCTAAGCGTGAAACGCATGAAGGCAACGGATGGCGAGTCTGTTGACAGTCTGGAGGCTGGTGGCGCATGACGATGCCGATGCCAATGCCGGCTCATGATGGGAATCCAGTAGACTGAAGCTGTTCACAGGTTGGTAGCTCTTAATGCTGGTGGCTTTTAAATTAATTGCTATAGATTATAGTCAACAAATTTTTGAGATGACCTGATAATGTTGTTCCATATTGGTGATTATTTGCATTGCAGTATAAAAGTTTGATTTGTAAGACATAGCAATTGGCATAGGTTGACTTGTTGGGACTTGTGGAGCAAGGTTTGATTTATATTAAAGTTGTGAGATCGATAGTCATTCAAGTAAAAGAGTAAAAAAGTTGGGTCAAAAGTACCCTTGAACAAGAGTGAGTATATTTAAATATATAGTAACGATCATGCAATGCGACCTGTGCAACTGCAGACTCCCTAACATAGGCAACAAAACAACACGGACTGAACTAAACTGGCATTTGTAAGCAAGCAGCAACATTGCGCACTTTTAGGAGGCTTAGAAATTTTTCAGCATTTATTGCAAAGATGATTGCAAAGACGGTTCGAGGCAATGCTAGAATGTTCATGAATGAGTTGATACTATAAAAGGTAGCTGCGTAGAGCGCGGTGAGTCAGTTTGGTTTTCAGCCAACATGTAAAATGCATGCATTGAGTTCCTACTGAAAATTTTCATATTAACTAAAGTTCTGAGATCGTTAGCCTTTTAAATCACCTTCACATTAGCTTAATCTATATTTGTTTTAATAATCTCTGATTAAACAAATCTCACAAATTCCGTACTCATACCAGGTAGAGCTCCCTTTCGGAGTCTCCCAAGTCAGGATTAGTTTAGACGAGTATTTTTTTGAAGAGATCTCACAAATTTCGTAGTCATACCAGACAGAGTTTTATATCAGAGTCTCTCAAGTCATGATTAGTTCAGACGAGTATTTTTCTTTAAGGGAAAGCTTGATTCGTGTCCTTAGATGGCAAGTCCTTCAGTCTGTTATAGCTAGGATTTCTCAAGAAAGTTAAATGAGGTCTTCAAATCAGAGACATATACTGCGTTAGACAAAGTATTGAAGTAATTTCATGGATCTCTACTGTCCACAATTTCAAGTTGTTTCAAGTTGTCTCAAAGAGATGCTTGTCCATTGAATACTTCAACAGGGATCAAGCCGTAAGCATTAGATTTCCAACGGGTGTTGGACCACTCACCATACAAAGGGATCTTTCTCTGTCTAATTAAGCAGATGGTCAATTCTTACCTTCGATGTTTTTCTAAGAGGACTAATGACTATAAAACTTATTAGAAGAAGATGTATCTTTCTTAAAGCCATCGACTTTAACAGATAGCCAGTTGCTTCCCCTCAATGGTTTTCTAAGAGGACTCATGAATATAAAACTTATGTGTCTTTCCTAAAACGATCGAATTTGTACCAAATTATTAACATTATAAGCTTTAACCCTTGCGGGACGGAGTTTTATTTTGAAAACCAAAATACTTTTGGAAGAAATGTTCCCAAGCTATGAAAATTTGGGCACAAAATTATGTTACATAGCCACAAATTCAAAACTCATCCATTTATCCAGAGACACATAATTCAAATAAATATTTTTCATGGGTCAGATCTGAATAATTATTTTGGGGGACTTAAAAACTTGCTGGTACGTATTGTCCCAGTAGTCCTGAAAGGGTTAAGTTTCGTGTATTACGCTTAATTCTATAATCCAAAATCTAAATGCTTGGATTGATGTCAACTATTGTCTCCGAAAATTGCATCTCATTTGAAAGCACAGAATGTCGAACTCCATTTCCGTAACAACGAAATTTTTAACGTTTTTTTGGGTAGCAATTTTGCAGCCAAAATAACGACTTCGGCTACAAACATGGCTTACTCTCATAAAAGCATTGCATTGTAAAAACGCAAACTACTACACATCCTTATACATCCTTCCGTCTTCCTTCCTGTGCCCATTACTGCAACAAACAGCCAAAAACAAATCTACACCACAAAAAAGTGCATGCACAATTTTTTTCCCATTATATTTTACTTTTCAAATTATCCTTTGCAGGCAAACCAGAAGCTTGTTTGCATTTCCAGAACAAAAAATTCTTACAAAAAATTAAATATTCCCCAAAAATAATTAAAAAAAAACCGAGTCATTGTAAACGCTTCCTTACACATGGTTCATGCAACCGCTGCCTGCTTGCTACTCATGTGCGTTCTTTTTTTTTACTACGTTGATATAGTTTTTTGTTTGCTCTGCCTTTAATGTGTGCGGTTTTTTCTTCCTTGCGCCGCTCATAAACACTTCCGCCCCCAAATGTGGCAACGCAAAGTTCTTATCACAGTGTGGCACAGACACAGCAACAAACGCAGCGTGACCTATAAATCCTGCCCGATTATGTTCGCCAACGTCATTGTTTCAATTCCTTTTGCATGCTTTTCAACGACCTTAGCGCACCGGAAGTCAGCCGGAGGACATTCAAACGTGCCGTTGCAATATGTCGCGCGCTATGTGCAACGCATTGTGGCAATTAAAGAAAATATTTATTTGGCCTTGCAGTGAACGGGGCAGCCATTGATGGTGTCGTAGTCGAATAGTCGAATGGTTGCACGCGCCACAGTAAACGTTATGGTTTGCTTGGCTGTGCAGTGCTTTTGTCGTGTTTGCTAGTTGCAGGGATTCAGTAGTGAAAGGAAGAGATTTGCTTGGTTAACAGCAAAAATAACGCAAGGATAAAAGACTTTAAGAGAAACGGAAGCATACAGTTGTGAATGGAGTGAATGAAATTACAGTCAATTTTATGCACAAAGCATTTAGGCGACTGAAGTCAAATGAAATCAAGAATGAGATGAGAGGAAAAGCCAATCTTTTGACTCTATTGTTGCAATTCAGAAATATTTGTAGATTCGTAGATGAAAAAGAGGGGGCTGACTTACAGTTTAACGCCAAATCTGAATGGCGGTTTCATGGCAATTTGGCAAATTTTCTTTCACACTTGGAGGAGCTGGGGAACCTAGGGCCTCTGGTTGGAGAAGCCAGCGCGCTATCTGCTGGACTATCGAGACCGGCTCGAGTGTTTCCTGTAAGTTAGCCAAAGTAAGCCTTGTTGAGATAATGCTGTGGTGAGCCAAGAGAATCCAATTAGTTCAATTTGGCTGGTCTACTTTATTGTAAATGAGCCAATGTGAGTCTTGAAGAGATTCTGTTATTAGCCAAATGAATCCATTGAACTTTTGACTGGTCTTCACTGCTCTAGTCGACATAACAGTCCCCTGTATGTTGGTTCTACTTGAGCCAAAGTGAGCCACGTTGATGTTATTTTGAGCCAAGTGAGTCAATTGAACTTTTGGCTGGTCTTCTTTATTGTAATTGAGCCAAAATGAGCTGTGAGGTGATGCTGTTGTGGGCCCAGAGAATCCAATGAACTTTTAACTGATCTTCATTGCTTTAGTCGACATCACAGTAACCCAGATTGTTTGTTCTACTTGGGCCAAAATGAGCCAATTGAAGTTTTGGCTGATCTTCTTTATTGTAATTGAGCTAAAATGAGCCGTGAAGTGTGGCTGCTGGTAGCCCAGAGAATCCAATGAACTTTTGACTGATCTTCATTGCTTTAGTCGACATCCCCAGTCGACACCCAGGTTGTTTGTTCTACTTGAGCCAAAGTGAGCCAATTGAACTTCTGACTGGTCTTCTTTATTGTAATTGATGCAAAATGAGCTGTGAGGTGATGCTGTGGTGAGCCCAGAGAATTCAATGATCTTTTGACTGATCTTGATTGCTTTAGTCGACATCACAGTCACCCAGGATGTTTGTTCTACTTGAGCCAAAACGTGCTAATTGAACTTTTGGCTGGTCTTCTTTATTGTAATTGAGCCAAAGTGAGCCTTGAGTTGATGCTGTTGTGAGCCAAGAGAATCCAATGAACTTTTTACTGATCTTCATTGCTTTAGTCGACATCGCATCACATTGCTTTAGTCGACATCACAGTCATCCAGGAAGTTTGTTCTACTTGAGCCAAAGTGAGTCAATTAACTTTTGACTGGTTTTCTTTATTGTAATTGAGCCAAAGTGAGCTGTGAGGTGTGGCTGTTGGTAGCCAAGATAATCCCATAAACTTTTGACTGATCTTTATTGCTTTAGTCGATATCACAGTCACTCATGCTATCTTTTGTAATTGAGCCAAAGTGAGCCAATTCAACGTTTGCCTGGTCTTCTTTATTGTAATTGAGCCAAACTGAGTGGTGAGGGTATGATGATGTTAGCTAAGAGAATCCAATGAATTTTTGACTGCTCTTTAAACAAAAAAGATAAACTATGTTCGTTTAAAACAGCTCATTGATGGGTTTTATTAAGAAGCAAATTAAGGCAACCAAAAATCGGACAAATTGCTACATTTTTGTAACAAAGAATCATATTTCTTCTTTTTCTGTTATAAGCTCAACAGACTTAAAACGCTTCTTTAGAAAAAGAAATATCAGTGAGTGTTTTGGTGACCACACAAAAAAAGAAAATCTTTTAACATGAAGAAGTTTATTGATGACTTAATTTCTGGAAAAAAAATGTCCAGAAACTTGTTACACAGAATCATCATCATTATCACCATCATTATATCCGCTTAAAGATAAGACACACTCTCCATTCCTAATCGAAATTGTCTGTTGTCATTTTAATTTCTCTAATGCATCTACTTTCGCTTCAATTCGCTTCATTCGTCTTGCGCGTTTTCTATGCTTCGTATAACTTTTCTTAATACACCTTTTGTTTTCATTTGTGTACAAAGCTTTGCCGATTATGCTGTGTTCTTGTATTAGAATCGCTAACAGACAAAGCTACACAATGCAATCCCCCACACACAAACACACACACACAAACACACACACACAAACACTCCTACGCATAGCGAACACACGCACTCATACAGCAAAATCACACAGTGAAGCGAAACAAAAAACAAAGAAGCGCAATAACTCGAGCTTCCTTTTCGGCTAAGGCAGAACTTAAGCGCCGTGTAATACGTTGCATTACCTGCCATTATCTGCAATGCTGCTCTGCTCTGCTCGTCGTACGCGTTGCTTGCCAGAAAATGCTTGCACTTTGCTATCGCTTCTGCGTTGCTCTCAATTATTTTGAACAGAGTGAATACAGAGAACACAGCGAAACACAAAAGTGCGGCCTCGTCTGTGTGTCTGTGTGTGTGTTAGTAAAGGAAATACGGCAGGAAATGGCAAAGGCGGCGTTTAATTAAAATTAAAAGCGCCACATTCGTTTCACTACACAAGTCCATTGTCTCACAGACACCGGCACGGCGCTTGTTAGCTGCGCTTATTTTTACTGTTGTCCGTGTTGGTGTGTGTGTGGCCATTTCTGGTTCCAGTACAATGCCGCCTACTTTCGTTATTGCAATTTTTTGTTTTTTCTTCTTTTTCGATTGTCTTTGTTGAGTTTGTTTCTGCTCGACTGGCATATTGTCTGGTTGATTTTGAACGTTTGCTGCATTTGGGCAATTCTACTGTGCATTTGTCCGTTTGTCTGCTTTGCTCTTCGGCCCAATGCTTTTTGTGCTCATTGTGGCGCAGCCTTTTCACACTCGCTTTACGCTTAGTTAAGTAACAAATGCATGTTTGATGCATTTGTTGGCCGAGCTGGCGAGTAAGTGAAATGAAAATTTGCTTTGGGTTACGGCGGTGTCGTTTCGTCTATTATACATGTGAATACATACAGAAAGCAGACTGCAAGCTTACTAGACGAAATGGAAATTTTGAAAAAGCCTTTGGTGCAAACATTTTTGATACACATTCAAGTGAGAATGAAGTGTTGGCATGTTTGCTGTCTGAAATTGAAATGATTTAGATGCATTTGCTTCGTTGAAAGTTGGTTTCAAAATGCTTGAAAGGGAAGCATACGTCGATGTATGAAAATGTGTGCGTTGTTCGTATATCTTTTCCATGTACATATGTGTAGATGTAGTGGGGCATGTGGACTATTGTTGTGCCTAATTGGGCGCCACACTTTACAAGCGTTAACCAAAAATGCTTCATTAGTGAACAATGCTTGCGGCTGAATTGGTGGCATTGCTATGAAAATGTTGCATGCTTTTTGTTGTTATTGTACTGACATAAAGAAGATATATCTAAATGTTGCAATACCCATACATTTTGGAGTAAAATTTTAGTATTTTTATTATTGAAGAGATGAGATATAAGGATACCCAAGGACGAATTAAGATCCATTGTAGCTCAGCCAAATTGTAGCTCAGAAATTTTGACTTAGTTCTAACTGAAAAAAACTTAGTACTTTTTGTCTTTGGCGCTACAGTCTTCAGTCTTTGTTGAAACTTATAATGAAAAAAATTTAAACTCAAGGCTCTTCATTCCTTACTACTTAAGTTTACTAAGCTTCTGAGAACTGACAAATTTTGCAAGTTCTACAAGAAATAAAAGGAAACAGTTATACACATCCGAGTACAATGACAAACTCAATGCTTCTAAATTTGTTATAAACCGAGCAGTTCAGGAACTGGTTTATAAGCCATTGGGTTCTTATCAGATTCCGTGTTTCTAGCTTCTACTTCTAAGTAGCTTCACGTGTAATAAAGCTGTAAAAAGTTGCAGCTTTTTCTTGCTTCTTCATGTAGAACTTGCAGTCTTTTGTGGTTCTCAGAAGCTCAGAAAGACTAGTAACGAACGTAAAACCTTGCATTTTTATTCTTTTCCAATAAACAAAATGTGAGATCGTTCCCTCTGTTTCTACAGAACGAAAGAAGCCAAAACAGTAAGCGCTTTTAAAATTCAATTCTTTATTTTAATTTTCTTTCGGTTCTCGAGAAGTTCAGAAAGACTACTAAGGAGCGAGGAATCTTGAGTTTTTAGTCTTTTCCAATATACAAAACGTGAGATCGTTTCCTCTGTTTCTACAGAACGAAAGAAGCCACAGCGACGGTACGCGCTTTCAAAATTAAATTTTTAATTTATTTTTAATTTTTTTAATTTTTTTTATTTATTTTTAATTTTAGTTTAATATTTTATTGCTGGAATTTTTACTCAATATTCACTTTCCACTTCTGCGTTTTCTGCATATGAACCCAAAACTTGTCCATGTATTGTTTCATTTACGTCTACGGTTTGCTGCCATTACTAACACTTCTATGGCCATACTTCTTCATACTTCTTTATAATTCTTTACATCTCCTTATGTCACTACTGTTTCTTATTGCTGTCTGGCTGTCATCAGCGCCACCTTTAAATACTGTCGCGCCATAACTTGCAGTCAAAAATACTAAGCACCGTAATTGCAGTCTGCAGTTAGAAGTCATAACAAACATATAAACAAACATTTCACACCACAGTACTTTTTACTGTAAAGTAAAAACAATCTCTGCAAGACAAAAATCAACAGCTGAAATGCTAGGCAAAAGAAAGTAAAAGCATAAATAAAGATTTTAACTTCCAGTGAAAAATTCCCAAAACCACAACAAAGAGCAAAAATTCAAAGCCAAAATACAAAAACAACAACAACAACGAGCAAACCAGGCGACAGTGCACAGTCATTTTCAACAAGCACTCACACACCCACACACACTTACTTAGAGCTGTAGTCATCTTAAAGTGCAGAGCGATTACAGCCAACGTGGCGTATGAGTAACAATTCAAGCAGCCACAGTGGCCACTAGTACCGAGGTGTGCCAGATATGAAAGCGAGAAGAAAATTCAACAAAGTAAAACCAAAAAAGCGCAATTAAATATATGTATATACATACAAACATACATATATACCCACTTACATAAGCTTTACTTTGTTTTGCTTGCAGGCGCAGACAGCCCCACCGAGCAGCCGCCGACTTGTCTGACACTAATGCAATTTTCACCCACCTGGCTTCGCATTCATGCTTTCGGTTTCAGCTACAGTTTCCATGCGCTGCAATTGTGGGTATTTAAGTATTTGGATTTTTTTTCTCACTCAGCTTCTTAAATATTTTCTTCAATAATTTGTCTTGCATTACTTTGGGTTTTGCGGTCTTCTTGTCTGCTTTTGCGAATCAGCTATTAAAAACAGCGAAAACTGCAGGGAAGTGTGTGCTCATTTTGTGGTCTAGAATTTATATATATTTTTATATATGTTTGTATATACATATATAAATATATGTATTTTTTAATGTGACTGGCCTGAATTGCTCTGATCTGGTCTGTGTCTGCACAGCGCTGGCTACATGTTTATTTTTAATTAATTTCTTAAATGAAGCGTTGGCGCGTTGATGGCGGCCGCGTACGCACAGAAAAATAGAAAATTGCACAGCGAAAATAAAAAGAAAATTAAAGGAAAGCAAATAGAATTAAAGCAAGAAAAAAAGACGCCGTTTTGATATTTGCGCCTGCTGTGGTTTTTGAGGGGAAAATAATTTATGTTTTTGGTTTTTTTGTTGGGAATGTTTTTTTGTTGGGAAGTTTTTTTGTGTTGCTGCAAACTCGTTGGATTTTCTTTGGATATTTTTTTAGGTATTTTTCATTTAATTTGTGTTTCGCCAACACAGACGAAAGACAATTTGTGGCCACGCAGAAAGTGCGTTGACCCATAATTGTAGATGTATGTGGGTTAAAAATGTGAATAGATATGGCAAAGATTTCGTTTATTTATTTAATTATTTATTTATTTATTTAAGTCAATGAATAAACAATTCTTACAGACTAATAACAAATTATATTCAAAACAATTCATTTAAAAAATTCAGCTAAGTTTCTTAAAACTTAAATTTAGTAGATGATATCTTGTCGATTGTAGTTGCCTCAGCCTGTCAACCGTCAATGATATGCTGCCAATTCCTGACTTCGTCACCCTTTATTAAAATAATAATCCAACAATTCTATTGCATATTTTTTGGCACATAAGCCGTGTAGAATTTTTTCATAGAAATGCGGAATTTTGTTTAGCAAATCGCTTTGCAATATTGGAAAATATTTCAATATGCCATATTGAATTATGAAAATATGATAGAAAACTATTTGTTTATCACTCACACACACACATACACTCATACCCCTACATAAAGCTTGCTTATTCATGCAATAAAATCTTTATTGTTGCATATTTTTGCGCGCAAAATTAAATAAAATTGTTGATTACCAGTTTTCACTAAGCAATTTGTGGCATGTTTGCGGCATGGCATGGTGTGGCATGCTACAGCCCATGTGGCACATAATTGTGTTGATGCCTGTGTGTGTGTTTTATGTGGTGAAAATATGTCTGACACTGCATAGTAATGCTGACAATACATTTTTGCTCAACACTTTGCACAACCAAATGAAATTGAAATGAAATAATTATTTTTTTTGGGAACTTTTACTAGTAGCAAATATTTGATAAGCAACAATTTTCCATTAAAATTGCGTATATGTATTTGTCGTCTACTAAAAGTACAATCAAATCACAGAATTTAACTGTAACACAACAAGAATGCACGTTTCAGTATAAACCATTCAGTCGTAGGTGCAGCAAAACACATTCTGGTGACTGGGGCCATGCTCAGTTCAACCAAATTGAATTCATTTTAATTTACAATGAGCCTAAAGCTATGCTACATTTTTTCTAGTTTACCTTGTATGCTGCAAACTGCATAGCGCACTTTATTTTATAGTTTCATGCATTTCATTTGTGCCGAAAAAAAAACGACATGTTAGTATCGCAGAGTTGTAGCGAAAATAGGACTGAACACATACATACATACGGACACATATACCAACATACATACCCAAATAAGTAGTGCGTGTTTCTAGCGCGTGCAGGTGTGCATATAATAATGTATGCTTACATCTATGTGTGTGTTTGAGTTTTTTTTTTTAAGGAAGGGAAAAGCATTGGCAGCTGGAGTGTGAGACTTTCACCCACTAAAAACCCTTCTATCTCCTACACTGCTACCATGAAACGTTCGCAAGGAATTACTTCCTGGTATGTGTATATGTATGTGTGTGTGTACTTGTGTGCGTGTGCGGTGGCATCATTTCGCTCTGTGGTAATTCAATTTGTAGTTTTACAAAATTCAGCTAAATTGCAGTATTTTTTTGGTTGCCTATTTTCCCAATTTTTTTCTGTCTCTTTTCTACACTTATTATCTTATATTGCTTCTATTGTCGAATGTTGCTGATTTTGTTTTTTACAAATTTTCATTTTTTCCAAATTGAGTTTTGTTGCGAGTTCTATGGGTTTTCGTTGGGCAACCTTAGGCATTTTTTTTACATATTCATGACATGTGCCGGCGTGAGCACACTCGGTATTTTCACACTCATGACCAGCATTTTGCACTCGCATCCATTTGCAAATTGTGTTGATTATGAAAAATAATAGCAAGCTCAGTTTTTAATAATGCAACAACATTTCAACTAACGTTGCCATGTATACATGGAATTTTTTAAGGGTTGAAATTTTAATTAAAATTATATTAGGGCCAAATGTGTGAACACTGAAATTATGAATTGATATATAAAAATTTATGAAAAAAAAAATGTCATTAAAATGCGGACTTCAAGGGGATAAAGGTAGACATCAAGGAGTCAGATGAACGTAGGAAATGTATAGAAAATAGTATCAAGGAAACCTTGAAACGCATTCTTTGATTATGTTCAGCCATTTCAAGACTGCTTTTTACTCACGGGTCCCAAATTTCTCTGGGTTAGATTAAATCCCTAAGCAGGACAATAACTGCCTGAACAGAATGTCGTAGCTGTGGCTGTGGTAGGACCTGTCAAAAGTTGAAATGTTTGAATTTGTGTTTGAATTTTGTGTGTTTGAATATGCGTTTTCGTCTTCGAACGTTTTTACCCTGTAATGCAAGTCAATTTGATCTATTTCGAATTACTTTATCAATTATTGAGTTTTATCGATATTTTTGACATCAAGATTCCGATTAATACACATAATCTCTAATCAGCTATTTATGTCAATTAAATTTTTAAGTTTTTGTTTTTGTCAGAAAGACATAAAGACATAAAGACTGATTTTTTTGATTTTGTTACTAAATTTTTTTTATATTTTAATTCATCTTATTTTTTTATGAATTTTTTTTAGAGGGGGTCAAAGTTTTCCCCTTTTTGCACATTCGTATGATGAATCGGCATACGAAAACCATGTAACCTCACATTTTAGGTATATGATGTGTTCAGCAATTTGATTTAAAGTACTACGAAGAACATTTTTGTGGAGCATTTTAACCCTGTAGCTCCTATTTGTATGGGTCAATTTGACCCTTTTTTCCTAAAATGCCAAAAATATCCTGTAAAGCAGGACTTTTTAAGGACAAAATGTACCACAAAAATATTTGGCATACAATTCTACTATAGGTCGCTGAATACTCTGAAGCTCAGAAATTAACTTGAACGCCAGAATTAAGCCAAAACTGAATATGTGTTTAAGTGTTTCTTTCGTACTTATTCAAAATTGGCACTAAAATCTCCTACAAAACTTGATTTTTAAGGGTTAATGTTTATGGGAAAAATGTTGAACGCAAAATTTCACAATAAGTCACCAAACAAAAGAAAGCTTCAATTGCATAAATAAAACACTTTCATTGGAATAAATTAGGAATTTTACTTTCAATATTCAAGGCTTCAGTGCAACTAATGGTGTCAAATGTTTTAACATCCAAATCTCCTAAAGTTTCTGCTTAACAATTCTTTCTTCCAAACATTCTCATAAAAAGCTCAGAATCTCCTAAATCTAGGTGAAAATCGCCTGATCTGGCAACACTGAGTTCCACAGTGCCACAAAAAAGCTAATAAAACTATTGCAAATGGGTCACCCATTCTACAGAATACGTAAACAAACTAAACCCAAAAAGCAACATGAAATTTTTTTCCCTATCACAACTACAACTGAAAATACACCAATGTGCACAAACCACTTCACTGGGCGCTTTTTTTTGGGAACAGAAAAAAATCTATTTACCAAAATCACCTGAACTTGGTTTTTCACACCTTTGGCCATAAAAAAAAACAAAAACAAAAATGGAAAAAAACACACAAAACAAAACTAAAATTAAATGAGATTTTTGCTTTAGCAACAACAAAAATACCTTTACAAAAACGTGTCAAATCCTGAAAAATCGCCACAGCATAGCCACCAGCAACAGCAACAAAATTTACAACAACAACAACAGCAACAAATCCACATTGTGTACAATAACAAGCGTGACCATGTGTACGAATTCGGATTTCGGTTGGTTGGCATTGGAAATTCGCTCGTTGTGTTCGTTGCCATGCGGCGGTCGAACACATTCAGTGCATTTTAATGAGCCAACCGTCTGTACTCCAGCGATGCTTTACATTCACCGGCTGCACATGTAGTTGTAAGTGTATGTGTGTGCGTGTGTGATTGGGCGTCTGTGATAGCGGCAGTCTGACATTCGGCGCCTAGTCGCCTTGGCGCCAACTGTCGACAGGCGGCATCAAGGTGAAAAAGTTTTTCTGCCAAATTATTTTTTGTGCACTTTTTTGTTTGTACTTTTTTACGCAACTACTTTTTTGCTGTTGCCTTATTTTTACGCCTCCCCATTCCTGTTTTTTGCAGGAACAACAAGTCGTTTAAAGGTTGCTGTTGGAGAAGAAGAAGAAGAGTACAAGAGCCATGAACGAGAGCGAGAGAGAAGAGTTCCATATCACATGCTGTGTGTGTGCGTGTAGCGTTTCAAAAGAGTCCTGTGAGCGTGAAATTTCATTGGTACAAGACGGAGATTTTGTTGTTGCTTCAACACCGTTGTAAAGGCGTTAAACTTTTGCTGTAAGTTTTAAATTGAGTTTTAAGTTTAATTAAATACAATTTTCCTTGCCCAAATAAGATACCAAACACTATTAACAACTCAAACGTAATCTTGGTTAGTGTTGTCGGTGTTGTTGTGCTTAAAGTTTAACTTAAAGTTTTTATATGGATGCTGTGCAGTCTCTTCTTCACTTTTTACTTTCTTGAAGTAATTTCTGTGAAGCAAATCTGTGAGCATTTGCTAAATGAATAAAGAATCTACTGTCTGTTGTGTCTCGGCACAGACTGAAACAAATGAACTAAATTAACACTTTATAGCCTAAAAA
The DNA here is from genome assembly GCA_963971225.1 of Melieria omissa. NCBI lineage: Eukaryota > Metazoa > Arthropoda > Insecta > Diptera > Ulidiidae > Melieria > Melieria omissa. The sequence continues at coordinate 105,312,525 of OZ020267.1, read as the reverse complement.
AGCCAATAAGACGCAATTGAGGTTTTTGATTTTTAGTTACCAAAAATTAAAAATATTGAAATTCAATTTTGAAAATATGTAAATATTGTTTTCAAGAATTTTAACCCCATTTTGTGGCCTAATTTAGTATGAGTCCTTAAGGAAAGTTGAATTGTTCGGGTATTTTAGTGTTAAGAAGTTCATTTACAACTATTTTTCAAGTTTTATATTTAAAATTTGTAAATGTAAAAAAATTTCAATATAAAAAGTGAGCATTTCCGGAATGAATAATGAATCTTCTGTCTGCTGTCTCTCAGCATCGACTGAAAAAAGTTAACTAAATTAACACTTAATATCCCAAAAAGGTCAATGTGACTCAATTGAGGTTTTTTATTAAGTTACCAAAAATGGAAAATATTAAAATTGAAAATATGAAAATATAAAAATATTGTTTTGAACAATTTGAAATCCAGTTTGTTGCATAATTCCATATGAGCTCATATGAAAGGTTGAATTGGCCGGGTATTTTAGTGTTAAGAAGTAAATTTTTAACAAATTTTCAAGTTTTCTATTAAAAATTTTTAAATGAAAAACAAATTCTATACAAAAATTTCAAATATTTTTTCTAAAATCCTAAAAAGTAAAAGGGTCAGAACTGTTTGTCATTACATCTAAATTGAAATACAAATTAGAACAAACATTTTGTTGAGATATGAATCCCAATAAAAATCTTAATTTTTGGTTTTATTAATTTTTTTTTTAGTTGCCCTCTAACCAGTTGTTTGAAGGACTTTTTGACATGACAATTTTTTTTCTAAAAGCTGCATTCGTTGTAGCACAGAACAAACAATATACAGAATGCGCATCTGGTGTAAAGAAAATTTTCTTCGCGGGTTCCAGCGGTACGACCCGTTTGTGGATGCGGGGGGAAGCAGTAAAGGGGATGAGAACGCACAGAGCGCGAGAGCGTGAGCTGAGAAGCTGCGACCGCGCACCACACACTGTGGTTGTTGTTGTTGGGCAACAAAGCGATGTGCCGCTTGCATGTTGGTGCTGGCTCGTGCTCGCTCTGGCTTGCTTTTTGACAAACAAGAACAAGAAGTGGAGAGGCAGTTTCATAGAAAAATTGATTGAGCGATCGCCAAGGCACATAAGGTGGTAGCACTACGAGAAAAACCAAAATTCAATGGATTTTATAAGTTCTTTTGGTCTGCTTGTAAAATAGAAGTTGTAAAAAGTACAAATGGCTACAATGAAATATATGTGTTAAATATTGAAACAACCAAGACGCATTAAGAAAGTGATAATAAGTGGAAAACTATTGCTACAATGTTGTGCTAATTATCAAAGAATGCTGCAACTACCTATTGAATTTGCCTTGGCGATTGCTTTGCCAAATCAACCACTTTCAATGTGCACGAGTAAAGCCAAGCTGGCTTGCTGCGCAAGCCAGCCGCAACAACATTGCGTGTTGTTGTCGAAATGAGAATAAAGCCCAAAAAAAATCGAATCTATGCGTATACAATACATCAATTCGCGCTTACTCTCTCGGTTCCCTTTACATTTTCCTCACCTTTGTTGCTTCCCGCCCGCGTCTGAAATGAAATCGCAAAATTATTTCAGATGCGCCTTCTGTATACTGTTTATTCTGTGGTTGTAGTTAATCAGCTGAGTGCAAAATTTTCAAGACTTAAAAACCAACCAACGCCTACTTTGAGTTTCTTAAATTTACTACTAAAACGCATATTATCAGCGCCTTACAACAACAATAGCAACAACCACCATGGCAACCAAAGCAAAGTGGCCGAAGACAATTTCTCGGTATGGCAGCAAAAAAAAAGATGACAATTTCAAAAGTTCGAAAACACTCGAGCAAACACACAACAGTCAGCAAAACAATTGCACCGAAGAGAAAACAACAGAAAAAAAAAATGAAAAACAAGTGAAATGAAAAGCAAAAAAAAAATAATGCAGCGTAAAAGTGAAAACCAAGCGAAGGCAGAAGGCAGGCAGCTAGAAAATTTTGGGGAATTGCAGTGCGATATGCTGTCAAAGGCGCTGCCAATGCAGCAGCCATAACATGCAAATGGAGTAGGAAATGGAGGGGAAAGAGAAGAAGAAGAGGTGGGAAGAAGAGCAGCTGCAGAAGCAGCAACAAGCTGTCAAGAGGGCGTCGACGTGACGTGGCCTGGCGCTCGTTGCTGCGGTGGCTGTTGATATGGGCCGATATGGCTTGCTGCTGTCAATTGGGAATTGTCATTGTTGTTGTTGCTGCTGTTGCCATTGCCATGTATACTATTGTTGTTGGGTTGTTATTGTTTTCATTCATTTTTTTGGACAATTTCTAGCGCTCGTAGTTTTTATTGCTGCCCTGCTGACACTGATAACACTCCCAAAAGGCCACTAAAGAAAACAAAACTAAAGCAAAAAATACAAAATATGAACAACACTACCTTACAGTCAGAACAAAATCGACTGTTAGTGAAAGAAGGAAAAAGCAAGACACAAGTAGCTGCTTGAAGAGAACTTGTGGAAAATTGCACAAAATGGGGAAATTCAAATGAATTTTCAGAACCAAACACAAACGTTCACACAGACACATATACAGAGGCATATTGACACAGACACATATATACAGGCGCATTTACACAGACGCATATACACAGACCAACGTTAGCTATGCAAACGCACCCAAATTTTTGCCACATGCTAAGAAAACACAAAATGTTAGAAGACGAATAGACGAGTTGGCATAGGCAAATTCAGCTTGGGGACCATTGTACGCAGCATTGTTGTTTCTACTGCTGTTGTTTCTACTGTTTTTGTATTTTTGTTGTTGTTTCTTTTTGGCACTTCTTATGAATGACTGCAACACAGCAGCACAGAACCATACAAATTAAAATATCTGAAATTTGTGCGCTTTCCTTATCGTTGCTGTCAATGTGTGTGTGTGTACTATCGTTTGTGTAAATTTTCAGAACTTTTGTTTTTGATATCTTTTAGGTGATTTTTGCTTGCACTGAGGCGTGAACAATTAACACTTTCTCTCTCTATTTCGTGGCTGTCTTGTGGTTTAATTTGAATGACAATTAGTGCAATGGCAAAGTTGTCACTTTACAATGCCTGTCGGGCAGTGTCAGTGGACATTGCGTCAACTAACGTCTATGAGCGTAGATGGTCAAATGTTCATTTGATTTGGTGTGTTTTCATTATTGAGTTGTTCTGTGAAGACGTTTTCAAGTTAATGATATATTTTTTTTTAGAATTTTTCAAATGATTTTAAAATGTTTTCTTTCATAAAAAAAGATACAAAAAGGAGCAAAAATAAATATTAGGAAAATAAATATTTAAGCATGAGCAAGCTATCTGTGCATTGGGTGCCTTTTTGAAACCAGAGACGTGTTCGCATGAACGTTTCCAACTTTCTATTGCGACGGATTCAGAGATGGAAGCATTGCTGGGAGAAGTCTGCAGACTTAGAAAGAGACTATGTGAAATTGAACCCAAGTTTTGTGTCTTTGCCATATATCCTTATAGATTTATCAAGTAAAAAATCGATGTTTCTTGACATACATGGAAAGTAGGTAGTAGTGATTGCTCAAGACGAAGCCTACTTAGTATACCTTCTGGTCAAATTTGACCGGGAATTTTCAATTTAAATGAAGTGCGCACCAAATATTGTCAAATTTCTGATGGCATAAGGTTGGTAGCACTGTTATAGCATTCCATGTCAATTTTTAGCGTGATATGTGCATTAGTATGTTTTTGACAGCTGTGTAAACAAGTCTACCTCGAGTTTTTTCTGCGAATTTTACAATGTCTGAATCTGTTGATCAAAGAATTTGCATTAAATTTTGTCTTTCCAACGAAATTTCTTGTGCCGAAACGTTGAGAATGTTGCATAAAGCCTTTGGCGAGTCTGCTATGTCGAAAACACGGGCATATGAATGGTACAAATCGTTCAAAGAGCGTCGTACAGAGGTCGAAAACTTGCCTCATGCCGCTCGTCCATCCACATCAATTAATGACGAAAACATCGAAAAAATGATGGCGTTAGTGCTTGAAAATCGTCGTGTGACTCAAAGAGAGATAGCTCAAGAGCTTGAAATATCAAAAACATCAGTTCAAACCATTTTACACGATGTTTTGGAAATGAGGCGTGTTGTAGCGCGACTTGTTCCGAAAAAGTTGAATTTTTTGCAAAAAGTGAATTGCAAAACTGCGATTATTTGGCCAAAAATAGCGTGAATGTCGTTCCGCAAGCACCGTATTCGCCAGATATGGCTCCGTGCGACTTTTTCCTGTTCCCTAGGCTCAAATTACCGCTACGTGGAAAGCGTTTTGATTCGATTATACCGAAACCGGCCTATGAAAAGTGTATCGAAGAGTGGAAAAAACGTTGGCATATGTGTATTGCATCCGATGGTGATTATTTTGAAGGAGATAAAATAAATATTGAAGAATAAATGAATTTACTTTTTACAATTTCCCGGTCAAATTTGACCAGAAGGTATAAAGACCTATTTCCACATCACAGTCCATTAATTATTATTTTTTTAATATTTTTTATATTTTTTTGCAATACTTTTTATATAAATTTTGAATTTATTTTACCTTACCTAAATGTTAAGGAATATTAATAATTTAATCTTTTTATATATATTAGTTATGTTTTTCACAGTTGTTATATAATTCAAAACAATTTTTATTAATTATTTTTTAATTTATTTTCCCTTCGATATCTAATCATGAAAATCTAAAATTTTATTTTTTTATAATTTTTAATATTTTGTGTTACCTTCGTTTAATTTTTTTTTATAATTTTTTGTTTTTTATATTATTTTTATATTATTTTTCATCTTTTATTTTTGAAATTATATTTTTTTAAACCATTTTTTATATTATTTTTGACTTCACTTCTTGTACTTCACTATCAAACAAAATTGCTTGCTTACTCAATTGCAATTAAATTCTTAAATTTTAATATTTATATTTTTTATTATTTTTTTATTATCTTTTTATATTTGTTTTATATTATTTTTAATAAAATTCTTTATATAATTTTTAAAAAAATTTTTTATATTAAGTTTGAATTTATTTCTACTTCAATATCTATTCAAATTAATTGCTTATAATAATGAAATTCTAAAGATTTTTTTTATCAGGTGTACAACTTTGCTTCCGCCGTTTTTTTCCAAAATTAAAAGCTTTATTGCGAAAAAGTGCTTACAGATGTATTATTCAAAGTATTGTCCGTCGCTAGCGACAACTTTCTCCCATCTTTCCGGCAATTTTCGGATCCCGGCTCGAAAAAAGGAGTCCTCTTTTGACGCTATCCATGAAACAATCCATTTTTCCAATTCTTCGAAGGATTGAAAATGTTGATCTGCCAGGCCGTGTGCCATCGAACGGAATAGGTGGAAGTCAGAAGGGGCGACGTCTGGGGAATACGGCGGGTGGGGCAAGACTTCCCATTTCAGCGTTTCCAGGTACTTTTTGACCACTTTTGCGACGTGAGGCCGAGCATTGTCGTGTTGGAGGATGACTTTGTCATGTCGAAATCACCATTTTTAAAACGTTGAAACCACTCCCGACACGTTCTTTCACTCAGAGCAGCATCACCGTAAGTTTCTGAGAGCATTCGATGCGCTTCAGCTGCATTTTTTTTCGAATTGTAACAGAAAAGTAAAACTTCCCGCAAATGGCGAGAATTGGGCACATAAACGGACATTTTCGAGCGTGAATAATACGAAAACAAGAACAACTGTCACTGAAACGGCGATTACAATTCGTTAGGCACTGTCCACACTCACTTTAAAGGCATTACCATCTATGTATTTCAACCAGCCTCAGCCGGTACAGCCACCTATCGGAAAACGGCGGAAGCAAAGTTGTACACCTGATAATATATTTTTTTATTTTTTATATAAAAATATTTATTTTTTTTAATATTTTTATTTTGTTGTTTTGAATGCAATTTTTTAAAAATATTTCTTCTTATATTTTTTGTATATATATTTTTACATTTGCTTTTAGAATATTTTTAAACTAATTTATACTATATATATTTTTTTAACTTATTTTCAAATTGCTTGCTTTTATAAATTGTTCAGCAATTTATGATGGAATTTAATTTTAACTCAATTAAATCAATTCCTACACTTCAGCTAACTTTACTGTCAATCTCTGAAAAATTTAAATTGAAAATTCAATTACGATTCAAGTGCAATTCCCCAACGACATACATTTACGGCCGTGTGAACACACACACACACACACACACGCGCATAAATCACACCCTTAATATTTAAATAATTAGTTAGAAGAAATTTCAAATTAATTAAAGCCAGCCCAGACAGTGTAAGCCTCCACGAGCAAAGTGTGGCTGACACCGAACTGGCAGTAAAGTGTCATAATTGGAAAAAATAAAATAAAATTTCTAACCAACACTTGTGGTGCAGTTAGAATGCCATAACGACTCGTCGTCGCTCACACTCTCACCGGCAAGAACGACATACATGTGGGATCGCCTAACAAACGAAAGACAACACGCGGACGGACCTTTCAAATACATCACTGCCGGTCATGGAAAACGGACAAACAGCAAGACAACAGAAAGCAGACAGACAACGAGAGAAAAGCAGACAGACAACGAGAGAAAGCGAACGGACAACAGGACAAGCATAGTCGTTGTGGTGAAGTTAGAAGGAACGGACGTACAATTGGACAGTATTCAACAATTAAATAAATAAACTAAAACTACTACCTAAGGCAAATCAGGCATTTTAATTTACCCGGAGTAGGACACCAATCCTACTATTAGGACATCAATCCTACAAATGGGGGCTCGTCCGGGATATGCCTGATGAAATGCCTTAATTGAGTGGAAACAATAAATTTTAAAAGTGAAAGTTTAAAATGTTGAACTTGCTGGAAGTGTGCTGAAGTGATTATAAATGCCTTTAAGCATTAGTGAGGCAAACTCTGTTCTGCATTTTGTAAGATTGGCACGAGCCTGAATTGCGTGCATATTGGGAAAAAGTTAACGAGCAGCACGATTCAAAAGTGAGAAGAACGCGACGTCGGCGCATAGCAGTAAAGTGAGCCTTCGCAGTCCCAACATGCCGTTACGGCAAAACATACGAGCAGAGCAGCGAGAAGAAAGCGACGCCGGCGCACATGCCAGCCGAAATTGTGAATTCAAGCTATTTGTGCGAAACTGTAGTAGTCGCTACGACGCGCAGGCGGACGCGAGCGTCGATCTTGTTGTTGGTCGAAGTGCCCTGTAGAAGGCAGCACAGCGCAAAGGCGCCGAATTCGAGCATCGCGTCCGCAAACAACGCAAGTGGAAACAACAACGAGTGCGGTGTAAGGTGTTCGCAAGTAGCAGCGAAAGCGCCGTCAAGGGCAAAGCAGCGTGTGAAGGTGAGGACGATTCCTGGGTGAGCACAAGCGACAGCGTCGTTGGTAGGCGTGGTACAGTCGTCATACCGTGTCACGCCACCGAAGCCGTTACGTTCGCGGGTACAGCCAGCCAGCTGTAACACATGAGCCGAGGTACCGTTATTTCTTCGGCGTCGTTGGGTCGACGATTCTGAGCAAGCGCTTGAGGCTGCGTAGCAGCAACGACAGCAGACGGCGCAGCAGCGACAGCGGCGCAGTAACGACAGCAGCGATCACAAGCAGACTGTGTGTACAGCAGAGTGTGCAGGAGCGAGCGGTGACAACAGTAGCGACGTGACTGAATAAGAGTGCAGCTGAAAGAACGCTAGTTGAATTGGCGGCAGCGAGGGATGAAATTGGACCGAAGCAGAGTGCGATGCGGCGAAGCAGATGAGTAAAAATATCGTTTGTCTATTCTGTTTTGCTTTGAGTGGCGAAAATTGAGATGTTTGTTTGTAAGTGCACAGGCACGGGGAAATTTTGCATAAGTTGAAAGAAAATTGAAATGAAAGTTGAATGAAAAGAAAAGCAAAGTTGAAATGAGCAGATAGAATTGTAAACGCGTAGAGTGCCGTGTTACATAAAAAGTAGAAATAAGATTTCGATGTAAGCAAGCAAAAATACTGAAAAGGAAGAGGTTAATGTTCAGCGGATAACATTCAACAAAGAATATTTTGAGATATTTTATATTACTTTTCCATATTTTATTGTATTGCTGTAAGAATAATTTTGTAAGACATGGACAAAGACCACATTTTTGGGTGGACGGTCGATGGGTTAAAGACAAAACTAGCTGAGTTGGGTTTAGTGACAACCGGACGGAAAGCGACATTACAGGACCGGCTGCTTGAACACTTCGGCCTGAATGTTAACGACGATGAGGAACAGACTACGATGATGCAGAAGCGGCGATAGGACTGTTAAGTCGGAGAAGAGAGGCAATAATGTGCTGAAGCAGGTTGAAGATGGAGCTGAGTTCAGGCAAAAGGTAGTGCAGCGTAAAGGACAAGTCGGTGAGGACGCGAAAAGGTAGCGGCTGGAGGGCCGGGGAAAAAAGCTCGAAGGTTGGCGCAGTTGCGTCTAAGGCAGTAGCAGGTAATTCGCTTGAAGGCGCGTTGGCGCGTGATGGTGCTGAAAGCAGCGAAGATGCAGTTGGATGGTCGCGGGAGTACACGAGGTACAAACGGCCATGCCAAAGGGTGACAACGAGAGCGTGAGCGTGCGCACTGTTGTTGCTGAGGTGTCCATAAAGGACGTGAAGCGAATTACCGAACAGACGGCTATGCCAAAAGGTGACATCGAGAGCGTGAGCGTGCGCACTGTTGTTGCTGAGGTGTCCATTAAAGGACGTGAAGCGGATCACCGAACTGATGGAAGTTTCGGAATTCGAGGCAGACTTGTCGCAGTTACATAAAACGCATGCAGATGCTGGACGAGAAATGATGTCAGCATAGAGACCTGATACGGAGCAGAAAAATTGTGGCATATGGACGATCTAATTATTCCCTCTAAGGATGAAGTCGTAGGTGTCCAAAGCTGGAGGTGTTAGTGATTGCTGAAGCACTCAAGAAGTGGAGAGGCTGATGGGCACCAAATTCAAGATCATAACTGATTTCAACGCGTTCGCCATGAAAATGAGGAAACGAGATGTTCCACTAAGGGTATCCCGCCGGGCGATGTTTTGCAAGATTTCAACTATGAGATTGAACATCGAAGCGGTGCGAATGCGATGGCATTTTCCCATCAAGTAAACTCAAGATGCTGTTAAGAAGTAATTTTCATCCCGCAGTTGTACTCCAAAGTTACTAAGGTGGTGAGGAGCGGCGTAGAGTGCATCGTTACAAATTCGAAGTCCGGAAGGAAGGAAGATTCCTGAATCCGATTGATGAACACCGAAGAGCCAATGTTGACTACAAACTCGAGGAGCTAGTAGCCATTAAGCGAACGCAATACGGGTCAGGGCTGGAACTGCGGCCTAAATACTTCGGCCCATATAGGGTCGTAAAGAGGCTAGGACATGGTCGGTACGAAATCATCAAGGTCGGACAGCACGAAGGGCCCGGACGTACCACGACCGTTGCGGAATTTATGAAGAAGTGGAACCCTTCATTCGGGTCGAATGAAGCGCAGGATGGCCGAATGTGGGATCGCCTAACAAACGAAAGACAACACGCGGACGGACCTTTCAAATACATCACTGCCGGTCATGGAAAACGGACAAACAGCAAGACAACAGAAAGCAGACAGACAACGAGAGAAAAGCAGACAGACAACGAGAGAAAGCGAACGGACAACAGGACAAGCATAGTCGTTGTGGTGAAGTTAGAAGGAACGGACGTACAATTGGACAGTATTCAACAATTAAATAAATAAACTAAAACTACTACCTAAGGCAAATCAGGCATTTTAATTTACCCGGAGTAGGACACCAATCCTACTATTAGGACATCAATCCTACATACATACCGAGCAAGACACGATTTATAGGTAGGAAGACACTTATATACATACATACAAACATAGTTGCAGTACATATGTACGCATCTACTTAGGTGCAATGATATGACTTTTAAAGTGCTGAAAAGTTGCATGGCAAATGCAAGTCAAATGTAAAACTTGTGGTGAGCAACTTTTCAACTTTTCCATAACCAGCAAACGAAGGAAGGAAGGAAGGAGCAGAAAAATGGGTGTCCTGAATAAGATTGCTAAAGATTGTGTGTGTCATGGCAGCACAGGTTTGAAAGTACATAAGTGAGAAAAGATGTGGGCAGGGTCGGTGGGAATTGCTTGCCTACTTGGACGTGACCGAAAGTGCTTGTTCGGTGTTGTTGGATTCATTTTCAAAATGACATATAAAGCAATAACTCTTTAATAGAGTGAGATCGTTTTCTCACTGAAGCTGGTGAAAATTCTTGAAACAGACAGCTAGACCTCAATGAGTTTGTGAGAATTAATAAAACTTGCAAAAAAAAGCAAGAAGTTATTTGCAAATAGCTACAAATCTTATATTTGTTGCCTACTTTTTGGGTTAGTTTTAGTATAACAAAAATTGATTTTGAAATAGCTGCATTTAATTTGCTTTGCCTAGCTTTGGGATAAGTATTCATATAATAAAAAATCAATATTTAAATTACCCAAAACCTCGTTTTAGTTGCCTGTTTTGAAAAAAAAAAAACAATTTCTAAATTCTCAAAAAATTCATTTCAGTTGTCTGCTTTGAGTAAAAATATTCATTTGAAAGTTGAAAGAAAGTTATAGGTTGCTAAAAACTAATAAATTATCTGAAAATATTTCGAATCCAATTTTTATAGCCTACTTTTAGGACAAATATTCTCATAGTAAAAAATGTATTAAGACATACTTTTAAATATCATATTTACTGCCTATTTTTAGGATGATAAAAGCAAAAAGTCAATTTTTAAGCGTGTACTCTTTAATAAATGAAAAAACATGTTTAAGGTAGTGTTTTAATTTTTTTTTAATAATTGTTTATCATTTTAAACTTATAAAAGTGTAGTTGGCCGTTTGTGTTTACCAACATTGCCAATAAATTTACGCAGCAATAATGCAAATAAACTTTGTCCACGCTGGCTGCCACAGAGATGAATCAGCGAGCAATTATATTCTTAACTCATTATTAATTCCACCCACTGACCGAGCAACACGTAAATGACCACTGAACAGTTACCTGCTACACTTTTAATTATGACATTCCATTTTATTTTAATTAGCCCTGACTGTGTGGTCACATCGGCTAAACGATAATGAAGTGGAATTTACATCGATGGTGGAAACGTTTAACTTTTTCATATCTCTGGTGGTTATGGAGTCGTTTGTATATAGTAGAGTTACCATTTAATATTACTTACATTTTTCGATTCTTGATGTCAGAATTTTTAAAAGCAGCATAATGGCCATCGCTGTTAATGTGTGAAGCCAAAGGTTGGTTTTCTATGCATCACTAAGTTTATTAGTTTATTGTTGATTCATCACAAAACAAAAAAATTGCATTTATATTTAATGAATAATAATTAAAACAGCATGAAAACAAACCAAAACAATGTTATTAACATTATTAACAAAAAGTTACAAATTTAAACAACAACAAACAATATTTTTCAACTACTCCATCATTAAAGCTTTTGATTTTTTCCCGCATTGGCGTCAGTTGGCAACAGTTACCGTTCAGCTGTAAGTATTCATTGCTTGCTACCTTTGCCCTTCACCCCTCCACCTCTATGGCCCACTGTTGCTGCTCTGCTGTCTGGTTTTTAGTGCAATCGCTGCCCAATGCTTCGCTAATGTAAACATTGCGGCGCACATGGCGGAAAATTTGTTGCACATAATTGTTATTAATAATGTGTGCATGCAAAGTAGCAACAACAACAAAAACAAACACAAAACTAGCAGCTGCTATAACTACAACAACAACAACAACATTGAATAAGCAGTTAGTAACTGTTTGTGCTGCGATTTGAGCAAGCAGTGGTTTGAATATTTGCAACGTTAGTGGTTTAAAATTTAAGCAACAAAAACAACAATAGCAGTGTACAACAAAAACAACAAAAGAAAACAACGGCCACATAAGGTGCATTAAAAACAACAACAATTCATAATAAAAAAAACAGTACATAAAAGTGGCAGCAACATTTAGAACAAGGACAACAACAAAGGTGGAAACTAAAGCTGTTGTCCTTACTTAAGGCTATGGACAGTGGCGCACGCCGGATTTCATTTTGGGGGGAGGGATTTTGTGTTCAACTTTTGAGCTCAATTCCGTTTGAAACCATATTTTTCACCAGTATTTTTTGTATTTAGGGGGTTTGGACCTCAAAACCCCCTTTCCCCTGCGTACACCACTGGTTGTGGAACGCATTCCCATGTGTTAAAACCTGTTATCTTACTGGCCTATTGGCCGAAGCCGACTACATACATAGTGAATCCTTTTTTGGTCCTCTGCTTTCTATTAGAAAAGAGATCGATCCCTCCTGATAGAAGCCAACCCTTGGTTCCCTTTTTGGACTTCTTTTTACCATCCTATTCGTATTTTGGTACTCGATTTATCGATCCCTTCTACTGGAAGAGAGATCGATCGCTCTGAGAGGTTTTCATTTGTGGGCAGATGCCTGCATGATGGCGCAGTTAACTTAAGAATCGTTTGCCATTGCGGATTATCTCAGGGAGATTGAAGTTCCTAATGAGCGAAAGATACGAGTAGATAGAGTTTTATAGGGAAGGGAGCTTAATCCTTTTCTAGTAGGTCTAGCTTATTCGAAGCTAACTACTTGGTGGATCCTTTTTTGGGCCCTATTCGTGTTTTTCTAATCGATTTCTTCTACTAGGAGAACTAGGGGAGAGATGGATCCCTCTTGTTGGCTTGCATTTCTGGTAAAATTACTGCATGATGAAGCCGTCTATATACAAGTTATTTGCCATGGTGGATTATCTCAGAGAAATTTGTGAAGTCTAAATGAGCGACAGAGAGAGAGCGAGAGTTCCATATGGGGAAGATCGATCCCTCTTCAAGTAGGCCAAGCTTACTCAAAGTCGATCACTTAGTGGATCCTTTTTTGGCCTCGTTTTTGGACTTCTATTCGTGTTTTACTACGCAATTTTACGATCTCTGCTACCAGGAGAACTAGGAGTCAGATTGATCCCTTCTTGTGGTTACCTTCTCTGGTCAAATGACAGCAGGATGGGGCAAGTAACATACAAATTATTTGCCATTTTGAATTATCTCACGGAGATTTGTTAGTTTAAAATTTCGAATACAGGGAGACGGTATTCTATATGTAGAGAGATCGAACACTACTACTAGTAGGCCCAGTTTAGTCGATTTATCGACCTCTCTGGTATTAAACCCCTTCTCTCCTACTAAGAGAAGAGTCTATAGGACTCTTTTCTGTAAATAGTTGTCCCAGTATTATAATCTTCTACTCGCCCGTGCCGCATTCTGACACCCTCTATGTAGTGATTGATTTTCGATTTTATTCTTTTGTTATGTTGGTACACATGTTCCCAATGTATGTTGACATTATCAGTTATTTTGGATCTTTAGTTTGTTTTTCACAGATATAAAAACTAGGTGGATTTGGTGCTATTGGACATTGCTGCTTCTTGCTTATCGTTGCTTTTCTATTATTTTGTAGACAAAAATAACACTGTACTCATGCTTTAGCCAGCATAGTCAAAGGATTTGACTTAATGTGAAAAGTTATTTTTAAAGTACCAAAACCAAATCATGATCTCTTAAGGTCTCCTGGTTGTCTTAAGGCATAGTTTGCAGTTAACTTTCAAGCCATCTGCAGCCGTGCCAGTCGCCTGCTACAGTTTCATTTCATAGTTTATTGTCTTTGGCTAAAAACCCTTGCCATGGGTCAGTGAAGCCATGATCACTGCCTAGTGGCTACTTTGAAATCATTCTCGATTGTCTATACTTTGTAGAAACTTTTCACACAACGTTATGTCTCAATCAGAGTTGCATGCAAGGGTTCAAACTCCTTACAAATTTCGCTGGCAAATATGGTTTCAAAAAGTCAAAAAGACTCAAAAGTGTACCAAGTAATCCACAATGAAATCACATGAGTGCCACTGGTCCCAATGTCAACCAAACCTTTGACAGTTGCATCGATTATTCCAATACCAGTTTAGGCTCTATAGATGTCCATTTATTAAGTGTCAAATATATACTTTTACTATTTACTAAAATAAAAATAAAAATTGCCTAAATTATAAACAACTTCAATGCGAATCAATCTAATTAAATCTGACATACAAAACAGAGGCAAATCATTATGTTTTCTAGGTGTGTGCAAGTGTACGTGTGTGTGTAAAAGCACATGCATTGTAATTTCGCTAAACATTTAATGCTCAATTTTAATTTGTGTGCCCAATCATTACATTAAACATTTCATCCCCTCCCCTCTTTCTCACTTTCTCCCTCTCTCGCTCTTTTGTTGCGGTTTCCCTCGTGCATATTTTTAAGACAATGCCGCAGCTAAAAAGCGATTAAAGGCTGCAAAATCAGTAATTGCTGTTCATTGTGTTACGTGCAATATTTCGCAACGCCTCTCTTCTTGCCTTCAACTTTTCACTAAAGGTTTTTTTAGCTTTAATTACGAACCTAATTTTGGTAATTTGCAATAATTGGCAGTAATTATTTAATTAAATATGTTAATGTGAAAGTGAAGAGAATTTCAATTCGATTTTCGATGATATTTTGAAAAACATGTGGTTTTATTAAGCCAAAGAAGAGTTGGATCTCTCAGCTGAGCTCAAAGCTTAAAGTCTTAAAAAGTTTTAGTTCAGACACTAATTGGACAAAATATACATTTTGGTATATGACTGCACAAGGAAAAAAAACAAAATATGACTACAATTCAAACCAACAGAAACCAACACAAAAGAGAACAAAATTAGTTGTAAGTTACCTACGAAAGTTAACACAATGCTGCACAATTGTGGCTTAAGTGGGAGCTTCTTTCAGCTACCACCTTAACCTAACCTAACTAAGACAACTTATGAAAGTTCACTATCGTCCATTGTCAGTGCATTAACACTTTGATATAAAACGAGGCAAGATTATTTGTGTTGTTTTTCAGTGGCAAAACAGAAGAAAGTCAAATATACAAATGTGGCTTTTCATAACAATTCGTATTACATACAAAGTACAATTCGACAAAAGCCACAATTGAACTCATACATATTTAGCATCACACCGTGAACTCCTTTATATTTTCTCATCAACTGCTAATTGTCCTTTTAGAGCCTTTTCACAGTATTTAATAAGAAACCTATGCGGCTTTTCAACTCGAAACCTCATAATTGTTATTATTCTCATTTGTGTTATTGTTGTTGTAAATGCACTTCAAATCTGCCACTTACAAATGTGTTTGCCAACACATCTTTGGCTTTCAAAATTATTCAATTTTCTTAATAACTTCTTAGTGCTCAGCGTGTGTGTGTGTGTGCACGGCAACTTCCCGGCCGCCCATTTGCACAACGACTCATTGTCATGCGTCCACCTGGCTGCGCCAAGCTAAAGTTGGCAACGTTTATGCAAATGTCGCTACCCAACAACAACAACAACACATTACCGTTCCAACTCATTGTCATTCATTCTCCTCTCAGCTACTCGCCACCCACTCAAACTTTGTCATTTGCGCATCGCTGCTCCTTGGGCCCATCACTTGTCGTAGCCTGCCAGTCGTAATTGTTTGCTTCTAATTCCGTTGCCACTTCCACTTGGCTCTACTATTTCTTCTTCTTCCTCTTTTTCTCTTTTGCCAAGTGCCTGTTGCTTTTGTTGCTGCTGCTGCATTTAATTGCAAATCTCCAGCGTATTGCATTGAATTCATGCTCGCAACTTGCTGCTTACAATTTGCTTGCTAGCTCGTTGCATACAACATGCAACTTGCAACGCAGTCAGCCATACTCGAAGTTGCACATTTCGCAGTTAATGATTTTCCATGGCAAAGGCACAACGAACAGGAGTTTCCATAGCAAATCGACAGTCGGTACTGTGAGTCTTAAAAGCAACTGTACCTCTTTGTTTAAGGTTTTGCATTTTATTTGACTCTTTCTAGCTCCGATATGAAACATTCTGTGTTAACTGAAAATGGTTTTAAAAGGTTTTTGAAATTGAAAACAAATACAAACGTATTTTCGAAGAGCTGCAGTCAAATGCCTGACATGGCAAACAAATGTGTACGGTTGCTTTTAATGCTCACAGTATGAATTGCAATCGTCCTCGGTGTGTGTTTGTGTGTTTGTTTGTAGAAATTAACGTTTTGTTTGTGCTTTCAGGCAGAAGTAGTTGCTAAAGTACTTAAACCATTTACAGCAATTGAAGTGTTTGGTAACTGTTTGCATATACAGAGTGTCCCCATCTGCTTGAGAAGAACATTAGATAAACAGTTTCTAAGGTTTCCAATTAAATATAGTAAAACTGCGTTATAGTTGTTCAATCTGACATGTGGATTTTTTTAAGGATTTTGTAATTTTAAGGATTAGAATGTTTCCAAAAATTATTTGAAATATTGAGTGCAATGTAGAATATCAATATGGGTTTGAAATGAAAATGAAAAATCCCTAAAATTAAAAATTTAATATATGTGTTTGGTGCTTAAGGACGAAAAGGTATTGTACACTTTAATTTTTTAACTTTTCCTTAAATTTTCTTGAAAATTTCCCCAACAATCAAATCAACAAATCAATACACTCGCAAGACTAGGTTCCAAATATAGTAAAACTGCGTTTTTAGTTTTTCTTTATTACATTTGTTATATCTTAAACAAATAAAGTTAGAAGGACGAAATTCAAGGATGTAGTAGTATTAGTCCTTAAGATATATTTTTTTCAAATTTTTTTCTAATAATTTTTGGAAATTTCCAAGGATATTCAAGGATAAAGTTTTAAAAGGACATTTTTAATACCTCTTCGTCCTTTTGCATCAAAACGTTAAATTTTCTAAGATTCGAAGGATTTTTCTGTTTCAATTGATACCCATATTGTTATTCTAGAATGCGCTCAATTTTAGAAATAATTCCTTGAAATAAACATGTCCTTGAAATTTCAAAGTCCTTTAAAACAAAATCCTGACGTTGGAGAGAAAAACTAAAAAATTAAGTTTTACTACATTTGGCCCCTAGTTTCGCATCTATATCGATTTTTTGGTGTGGTTCGAAAGTTTTTCATTTTTGTCGCACGGTGTAACCTTAAAAAGTAGCATTTATATTGTTGAATTTTGTTTGAGTTTCTACGCAAAATTTTACCTCGATCGAAAAAAAAATTATTAAATAATTATTTATTATTTATTTTTTAGCTTTCTAAGTCATTAAGCCCAAGAAACATAACTTAAATATTGTGCAAGATGTGGCTGTTTTCCCAATTTGTTTCATCTTTTTTTTCCTTGACATGAGATGCACATAAACAAATTTTTATATTAAATAAATGAATTAACAAAATTATACAATTTATTTTTGTTTTTACATGTTATGATGTTCTGATTATGAAAAAATTTGGTTTTTGTTTATTTTACCTCAATGGATAAGTAAAACGTATAATAAAAAGTTGTGGGTGGATTACACCCACGATAGTAATGGCGTTAGTGTAATAGACGATAGTGATGGAGGGTTAAAAGAACTTTGAAATTTTAAGGACACGAATATTTCCAAAAATTATTTAAAAAATAAAGTACTATATAGAATATCAGTATGGATATCAAATGAAAGAAAAAATTTCCTAGAATTAAACAAAATTTAATTTTTTTGGTGTCCAAGGACGAATAGGTATTGAATATGTCCTTTTAAAACTTTATGCTAGAGTATCCTTGAAATATTCCAAACGATTTTTTTTTAAACGTGTCGCAAGGACTTATATGTACACTACCACATCCTGGAATTTTGTCCTTCTAATTTACTTAGCTTAGGATTGAAAAATCTTAAAAGAAGGAAAAGAAGGATCTATTTAATTAAATTCAATTAAATTAAATTAAATTTAGTTTATTTATTAATTTTTTATTTTATTAAAAATATTTAATTAACACATGATGCTCTAAAATTCCTTAATTATATTCATTTTAAAATGAATACAGGGTGTTTATGCGAACAAAACCTGTTCTATGATTTTCAGGTAAGCAACTACAAACTTCAGAGGTTAGACTAAAGTGGCTGGTCATAAGACCTCGCAAGGACCCCACTCAAGTCCTTAGCGTGACCAGATGGACGTTCTTAACGTTTGAAATAATCATACAGATCTATAAATACACAACCTCCTGTAGAGAAGCTTAGTAGGGCGCCCTCTCCAGTGACCCTCAATGAGCAGATTGCCTAAATGAACTACTTAATCGTAATATTGGGATCACAGTGCAGAGTCAGAAAGGATGTCCTAGAGTTACCCTCACAATTTGTGCGCAGTTTATTCTCTCTCTTTGTGTAATCTTCTAAGATTCTTAAGTTGGTACAGGAAGTTAACACAGGGGAACGTATATTCCTTTTCTTACTTACTCAACCACTTATTTTTTCCTTGTATTGTAGCTTCTGCTCTCACACAAAAAAACCTATATTCTCTCCTTTCTTCATCCAAACATTTTAATATTTTCTCATTTTCTTGTACCTTCCACTTTCGTATAGCGGAAAGTATAATCCTTCTATTCTTCACCCAACTACTCATGTATTTTTTCTTTCTATTTCATGTTTAACTCTTTCATTGCAGTCATACTTTAACTTGGGCTTTACTAATAATGGATCTGAGTGCTTGAGGAACTACTGTTCATAGATAAATTTCTCGACACATTCTTATATTGATCCATAATTTAAATCATTGAGGCTTTCACTCCAAGTGACCTGTGACTCTTCCGACTGTGACGTCGAGTTATCAACAATTCTTGTTTTTAACCGAACAAACTCTTGGAAAATATGAAAAAAGTAAACCAATCAGACATCAATAGACATCGAACACCCTGTTTCTTTCAAATATATACCTTAGTAATACCCTTTATTGTCGTAGTTGTTGTTGTTGCTACTACCAATTACATTGCGAGATAAAACCGTAGTCAAGTGAAGAGTACTTCACGAAGCGGTTGCATGCATTAAATACTTGAAGCATAAAGCACTCAAGTTGCAAAATACCTCAAGTATTACACTTTATTCCCTCGAACCTTCGGCATTTCCACACTTTACCACTTACTGACACTGATTAGGCGAAACATGCAGTTGCACTTTGTGGGCAAAAAATTACCATAAAGCTGCACAAGTAAGCAGATTACCACAAGAATTGCTTACATTGCCGACATTTTGTTTTCATTGACCTTTTTCGCTTCGTTTGAGAACAGCATACTTGACCATAAACTATTAATGCAAGCCAATAGTTTATTAATAAAATGTGTCCTTTACCCAGTAGTTTTCATGATCGCAGATACAAAGTTAGCATAACCAGATTGTGTAAATAAATTGCTGCGATACGCCCACTTGGTGACAGGTTGGCGCCACCAGCAACAATATTTATTGCAACTGCCAACGCATTGACCAACACACTCGCTCCAAACACACACGCACACATATGTCAAGCTGCTAGCCTGTTCAGCAGTCCATGTTCTCTGTCCTGGCATGGCACGCAGCAAAGGTTAGCGGCACAACCCGTCCAAAGTGATAGCATCGTTCGCGCTCAGTGTGTGTGTGTGTGTGGCACCCGCTGCGCTGTCGACGCACTCAAAGCGCACAACAAAACCGAACTATTTATTCACCTGAATGGATTTATTTGTCAGCACGTTGACAACACCCAGCAGCAACAACAGCAACAACAACAACAGCAAAAACCAATATTGCACGTACTGCAACGCTGACGATATAGCAATCATATGGCCAGCGCTCGACATTCTGCTATCGGCAGCGATGTTGTTGCTGTCCAACGCTATTTCCGCCAGCCAGTTGTGGTTTCGGCTATTGCTGTTGCATTTAATCGGTTTGTTGTTGTTGCCGCCAACATGGTTATTGCATTGTTTGCACATAGAAAATACATAAAAATAGTTTGAGTTTAAAAAAGCTTTCGTTAAAAAAAGGGATTGAAAAAAATGGGAATCAATGCGCACACAAATCAATTTAACCGCAGCCAAATGTCAAATGATGTTTGTGTTTAATGTCTCCTCATGAGTGCGCTTATTTGTGTGTGTGTGTGTTAGGCATCGCAATCCCGGGATCCCGGACTTTTTCCAGTCCCGAAAATCCCGGGATTCAAATTCTTTTATCCCGGGATTTTCGGGATTGCAAAAGATGCTTCAAAGTTCAAATGAAATAAATTTTAAGGCACAAAAACCCAATTCCTTATTTGAGGGAGAAGGGAGGGGATAGAGTGCGTCTTTTGCAAAAGGCTTATGATTATTTACTAAGCATTCAACCAACAAGTGTTGAATCTGAAGGATGTTTCTCTTCAGCAGGGTTCATTTGAAATAAATTTCGCTCTAGATAAGAGAACAAAACACTTAATGCCTTTGTATTTTTAAGATCTCAGTTTTTAGTTAACACTCCGATGCCCAACAAGGTCCGTAGGGACCTATGGCGTTTTAAAAGATGCGGCATTTCAATACGGGGGGAGTGATGAGCTTGAGACTTTATGACTTCTATAAATGGAATGTTTAGAAGCTGTTAAAATAGATTTCGGCACGATTGCATGTATTTTATGACCATATTTATCGCATTGAAGTCATTTAGTGCGTCGATGCCCGACAAGGTCCGCAGGGACCTTGTAGGGAGTTCCATGTAACTTGCTGTTATTTTTCCTTTTATGCTTATTTGGTTTTCTATACAAATTATTTGCATGTAGTAAGCATTGCTTTTTCTGATTTAGATTTCATTTCAAACATTGGCAGCCATTTTGAAATTCAAATTTGAAATTTTAAAAACATAGTTCATTTGAAATTCAAATTTTAAATTTGAAAAAATCAAAGCTTACTACAAATAAAAAAGTTGTTCGTGCATACATATTTGTATTTGCTGTTAGTAAATGTAAATAGTGAGTGGAAAATATTGATAGCAGCACAGTTTCAAATAAATCGTTGAAGTGAAGTGAAGTGACTGCTGACACAAATGGGTGATTGGGATCAAGTTGATATGGCTTTACGGGCGTACGCGGTTTCAACAACTAAGCATGAGCGAGCAAGATACAGTGATGGAGAATTTGGTCAGATATTTGGAGGATGATGAAGAAGCTGATCCTGGCGAGGAAAATGACGAAGATTTCTTGCCATACGAAGAAGCATCTGATGCAGAAGTTGGAATGAATGTCACTGTGGCGGATGATGCTAACTCCGACGACGATGATCAAACTCCTGAGGACGTTGCTGCTTCTGGTGTTGCTTTTTCACCTACAGTAGCCGACAATGGTATGTTCTTTACTTCGAAAAGTGACCACAAATGGGATGTCAATCCATCAGTAATTGGTCGCATTCGAGCACACAACATTGTTGATCTCACTCAACGCCGCCCAGGGCCAGCGCCCGGAACACTTGCTGATCCGTTGGCAATATTCAAAACAATTTTGAGCGATGAAATTGCCTACATAATCATTCGAGAGACCAACAGAAAAGGGAATGAGTATGCTAGTTCTTGGAACACAAAAAACCCGAAAGCAACGCCGAGGAAATGGAGTCCTTTGTTGGTTCAAGAATTTCATGCGTATCTTGGAATCTTACTGTATTCGGGTTGTTATCGGTCGAATTCTGAGCCAGTAAAAGAATTGTGGAGTGACATGCACTTACCTTTATATAAAGCCGCAATGTCTAAAAATCGTTTCTGCGCGATAAACAGAACAATTCGATTTGATAATGGAAACACCCGCGCAGCAAGGCTATGCACAAGTAAGACGGCCGCTATAGATGACATATGGGCAATGATAATGGCTAATTTGGAAAGGGCGTACACACCACATGAATCGATGACTGTTGATGAAAAATTGTTCCCTTATCGTGGTCGAACTCGTTTTACCCAATACATACCATCTAAGCCTGCAAAATATGGTATTAAAGTCTGGTGGCTCTGCGATTCTCAATCATATTCCCATTGAATGGTGTGATTTATAGCGGAAAGCAGCCGGGAGAGGAGCGTCAAAAAAATCAAGGGCAGCAAGTTGTCTTGAACTTAGTACAGCGATATGAGAGAAGCGGACGTACCATTTATGCTGATAATTTTTTTACTTCTTTGGAGTTGGCATTGCATTTGAAGTCCAAGAAGTTGGCTTTTGTTGGCACCGTACGCAGCAACAAAGCATTCGTGCCACCGAATTTTTTAAAACACAAATCACGTGAAACATATAGTACACTGTTCGGATTCTTCCAGCGAGATGTTTCGCTGTGCTCCTACGTTCCAAAGAAGAACAAGGCTGTTTTGATATTGTCAACTGAGCACTATACAACCAAGGTTGATGACTCCAACCCGAAGAAAAAACCAATTGTTATTCTCGACTATAATTCAAACAAAAATGGTGTCGATACGATGGACCAAATGTTAGGTACATATTCGTGTAAACGTGCAACAAAACGATGGCCACTTGCCATGTTTTACAACATCGTCGACATTGCTGCATTCGCCGCATTCATAATTCATGATGAGTTAATCACCACTCCACAGTCAGACAAACGACGTTCATTTCTCAAAATATTGAGTAGGCAACTAGTCATGCCTAATATAAAAGAACGAGCTAAAAATACGTATGTTACCCGCTATCCGAAGATACGTGCTGCTATGGAAGCATTTCAAATAATGGTAAGTTGCAATAATACTAATAACACAAACTAATACCTTTGCTTATTTCAATTATCTTTGTTTCTTTTTGGAACAGTTCACACCGTTGGATATAGATGCGCCACCACCATTGGCACCACGTGGTAACCGTCTTTCTTGTCGCCTGTGCCGTAAAGAATCGTATAAACAACGCAAGACTGCTTTTATCTGTTACACTTGCCGAAAACCTGTGTGTGTTCAACATTTCATAACGCTAAAAAAATGCCATACTTGCAGCGGCATACATCCAGGATCCGCTGAAGCTAAGCCAAGAAACTTGCTGCAATAATGTTGTATTGTATATGTTTTTCCTTATCTATCGGTAATAAAGAAATATATGTTTACTAAAAAAAAAATACACGAAGCTTAGCTTTTTGTTTCTCCAAATTCATCTACACACATTTTGTAACACTACTTTATACAATTATGCGCATCATCTGCAATATTAAAAAAAAAGGTCCCTGGGGACCTTGTTGGGCTTTGACCGTGTAAAAAATCATCGGTTATCCGATTGTTAATCAAAACGCTTAACTTTTTTATCGAAATAATCGAAGTAAAACTAAAAGCACAAACAAATTAATTATTTTATTTTTTTTATCAAATATGCATATATATGCACTTTATGATACATCGGTTGCAAAGTAATAAGTTATGTTTAAGTGTCATTTTTGGATAAAACAAAATGCTATGAAACTGAAGTTAAATGTCAAATGAAAAACTTTTAAGTTAACTCTTCAATTCCCAGTGTCACCTGTAGGTGACAGATGCTTAATATTTGTTTTCCTACCACATAGGTTTTTATTTTAAAATTCTAACACTTGTATAGCAAAGTCAATTAGTAGTACTTGTTTATTTAATTTTCCTACCAACACTAGCGATACGTCATTTGTAAAATTTATTCATTTGTTTCACGCGTAATTAAAGCAGTGCGAGTTTGTGTGGTTTCTTTCAATATAAAAATGAGGGTAGTTTAAACATTTTTTATGTATTTTTTTGTCTTATCCAAACGTATCTAAGCTCTTTTATTTAAAAAGAAAATTTTCTTTTTCACTATTTTGGACATGGAAATTGAAGGGTTAAACAAAATGTGATTAAATTCAAGATAAAAAATCTTGAAACTACCCAAATCTGATTAAAATGTGTCCATTTTTATGATAAATATATTATAAACAAGTATTTATGCAATTCGGGAAAGTTGTTTTATTAAAAAATTTGTTATATGAATCCCGGGATTAAATCCCGGGATCCCGGGATTTGACTTTTCAATCCCGAAAATCCCGGGATCGCAAAATGGCAAAAAATTGCGATCCCTAGTGTGTGTGTATGTGTATGTGTGGTGAATTTATGTTGGCGGTTAGCCATAGTTGATATATTTCGCTAATAACTTTAGTGGCTGACATTTTGCGCGCTTAACAGTTGAAGCACAGCAGCGGCTCTGAGGGAGAGACAAGCGGGAAGGAACTGTGGATAGAGGCGTCACGTGGCTGAGGTGAGGAATTGTTTATGTTTATGAATAATGTGTATTGGATGATGAAATTTTGACCCATGGTCAAGGACATTTTGGGTTTTAAGGTAATCACTTTTCAAGAAAATTCTATATAAATTTTCAAGGATATCCCTCAATCGCCCACCATGAGTCCAGGGGACTCACTACGAACTTTAATAAGTTAGTACAGGTTTAGTTTTTGTGCTTTGGCGTCCAGCTTGACGGCGTACAGCTAGAGTTATGTAAAGATATGGAATGAGATCTGTAACAAGAGGTCTTAATGTGGCCTGCAGATAAATAAAAAACCATAAAAATGTAATAGATGTTGCATTATTTCGTAAACAAAATATGTGAGTCCCGGG
Source organism: Melieria omissa (assembly GCA_963971225.1). Classification (NCBI taxonomy): domain Eukaryota; kingdom Metazoa; phylum Arthropoda; class Insecta; order Diptera; family Ulidiidae; genus Melieria; species Melieria omissa. The sequence goes on along the minus strand of OZ020267.1, from coordinate 105,287,980 downwards.
GACTCAGGGTGGGCAGATACGTGATTTTAATAGGGGTGGGTGATTGAGGGATATAAAGGATACAATTTTCAAAGGACATTTATCATATCCTGTTTTTACAAATAGATAAAAAAATCAATTTTATTTAAATTCTTGAGCGTTTCCTCTTTCATTTGACATGCATATCGCCACATTCTAACAAGGTTAAGTATTTTTTTTGTATTTTTTTATTTTGTATCCCCTTTAAAATTTTGAAGGCAAAGGATGTAGAAATGAAAAACTGAGTACGCAGTATTACTATATAGTATTTGGTCTCTAGTTTCAGGCCCATATAGATTTTTCCCGGTGCGAACAATTTTTTGTATTTTTGTCACACGGTGTAGTAGAAAGTTAAGAAGGTATTCTCGAAGATATGGTCAAATGTCTGGTAGAAAGCATTGCAAAGGTACAGTCGAATGTATGGTAGAAGTTATGGTCGAATGTATGGTCAAAGATATGATCCAAACCATGTTCGAATATATTGTTGAAGGTATGGTTGACAATATGGTCGAAGGTATCGTAGAAGGTATGGTCAAAAATATGGTCGAAGGTATGGTCGAAAGTATAGTTAAAGGTATAGTCGAAGAAGTTATTGAAGGTATGGTAGAAAGTATGGTCCAAGCTATGATCGAAAGCATAGTTAAGGATATGGTCCAAGCTATGGTCAAAGGCGTACTTGAAGATATGGTCGCAAATATTGTTGAAGCAATGGTCTCCAATATGGTCGAAGGTATGGAAGAATGTATGGAAGAAACAGTAAAGTGTAATGTACAGTCAAAGGTATTCTCAAAAATATAGACGCAAGTCTGGTAAAAGGTATGGTCGAAGGTATGGCCGACAATATGATCGAAGATATGGTCGAAGGAATAGTTGAAAGTATGGTCGAATGTACGGTCACCAATATGGTCGAAGATATGGATGAAGGTATAGTTGAAGGAATGGTCGAAGATTTGGTTGTAGTTATTTTGGTCAAAAGTATAGTTCAAGGTACGGTCAAAGGTTTGATTGAATATATTGTTGAAGGTATGGTCGACAATATGGTCGAAGGTCTCATAGAAGGTATGGTCAAGTGGATGACGAAAGATATGGTCGAAGTATGGTCAATGATATGGTAGAAGGTATGGTCGAAAGTATAGTTGAAGGTATAGTCGAAGATGTTATTGAAGGTATGGTAAAAAGTATGGTCCAAGCTATGATCGAAAGCATAGTTAAGCTATGGTCGAAAGCATAGTTAAGGATATGGTCGAAAATATTGTTGAAGCTTTGGTCTCCAATTTGATCGAAGGTATGGAAGAATGTATGGTCGAAAGTAAAGTGTAATGTATAGTTAAAGGTATTCTAAATGATATAGACGCAAGTCTGGTACAAGGTATGGTCGAAGGTGTGGTCGAAGGTATGGTCGAAGGTATGGTCGAAGGTATAGCCGACAATATGATCGAAGATATGGTCGAAGGTATAGTTGAAAGTATTGTCGAATGTATGGTCAACAATATGGTCAACGATATGGTCGAAGGTATAGTTGAAAGAATGGTCGAAGGTATAGTTGAAAGAATGGTCGAAGATATGGTTAAAGGTATTTTCGAAGTTATTGTCATAGATATGGTCAACAGCATAGTTCAAAGTAAGGTCAAAGGTTTGATTGAATATATTGTTGAAGATATGGCAAAAAATACTGTCGAAAGTATAATGCAATGTATAGTCGAATGTATTTTCGTAGATTGGTTCGAAGCTCTGAACAACTTGAATATCTCGAGAGACTACAAAAGGTATACCAACTGTAGAAAATCTCGTTCTTCTTTTAAAAATCATTAGACAGAAAAGACAAGAAGGTCCTTAGTCTAAATTGGAGAACTCTCAGACGGCATATTGCACTATTGCCGACGACATTTTCTGTAGGCTACTCTTAGAAGACAATAAAATAGGCAGACACAAAAGTTGTGTGTTAGTATCCGTCAGAGAATTGTACATACTAGGACAGCCATTCGTAGAAGGGATTGACTCATTACAAGAATGCACTTAAAATAAGAAAAATAAAAGATGGAGGTCAATGACCGAGTGACAAATGACCAAAGATACATCCACAAGGTCGTCCGTTTCGGTCAATCACCCAGCAGATTAACATGACCCAACTTCTCTTCCTCCGTTTCTACAAAAGAACTCACATAAATTTCTCCATTAATGTCTAAATTGACTCAATGTTTGCACCTTTAAAAATTCGCTTTCATTAAAAACAATTCACACCGATTAAATTTATCAAAAGGTCACCAATATTTAAGCCAATTAATTTTTCACACTTCCACCCAAATCGGCAGCAAAGCAGCGAAAACGCACAAGAAAAAAAGTTCAAACACAAAAGGACGCCGAAAAAATTACGGTGTTTGTCTGCTCTTTAATTTAGTTGCCATACGGCATGGGACGGACCAACATTTCCTTCCTTCCTTCCGTCCGTCTGTCTGTTCGTTGGTTCGTTTGTTCTTCCTTGCTGACTTGTTGGCCAAATCGCTGCGCGCCTCTCGTGCACCGCTAATGCCGGCAACGCGCCACTGTCCTGCAGGCACCCAACAAGCCGCACGGCCGCCTATCTTGTCCGTCCGATTGTGGCACTCGTTGACGGCTGGTGTGTCGCTTCGGCCCAATCACGCTCCGCTCTGGGCGCGCGCGCTTGCTGGCGACGTGCCGTGAATAATCACACCGTAAAATCACTCGCTCGTTCGCAACCGCTAACAGTGCACGGCTGAAATGTTGGCGCTGCGCTGACGTGGTGAGTTGCGGCATGCGTCGACTTGAGCGTAGCAGGGGGCGCCGTCTTTTGTGTTTGCTAATCGGAAATTAAGTTAGTAACTGTTTTTACAACGTTGATTGTTTGCGAATTACCTGCGAGAAATGCTTTACGCGTGAGTTGCCGCGCCGCTGCCTTCTTCCCCCGTCTTCCCCACCAAATCACCGCCAAACGCTGCACGGACACGTTGATTTTGTCTTCGAAATTTCGCCATCCCAATGTCCGTCCGCGTATCGTCGTCTATCGCCTTGTCGTTGTGTGCGTCTTACCGGCGGCTTACAGCAACTTAACTTTGTTGCTGGCACGGCGCAAATTTCGACAATACGCTGCCGTCGACGTAGCCGTGTCGTGCCGTGTCCGAGGCGCAACGGCCGCGCATTCCAAGCGCGCAGCAACAATTTGTAAGACAAACAAAATTTGGCAGTTTTTGGTTCGTTCGTGTTGGCGCTAACGCCGGTGCCGGCTCGTTAGACAAATGCGCGCGCTACCATGTTGACAACAACAACAACAACAACGATGACGACAATAAAGTCAACACTAACAGCAAGAACAAGTTTCAACGGAAAATAGCCCAAAAGCGGCAGGAACGTCGAAAATTTGCGGCTGCACTGACTACGCGCCATCGACTTGGCTTCATTTGGGCTCTGGCCGCTCGTTGTTGCTATTTATGTGCATGTGTGTATGTGTGTGTGTGTGTGTGAGTTTTTGAATTTCTGCGCGCCCAATTTCTATTTAAATTTGTGCATTCGTGCGCAATCTGGCGTGAGCGAGTACGCTTCGCTACTTTTTTCTTCGCTCTTCTTCACGTTGCCCTCCGCTCCCCTTTCGACAAACCAAACCATTGAAGACTACATTTTACATTTCATTCTACTTTTCATTCTATGCTCACTGTTTGTTTTTTTCATATGTTTTTACGTGTAGCTGTTGTGCTTTTGTTGTTGTTGCTTTTGTTATTGTTGTTGTTATGCTTGTTGCTTGTTTATTTCAGCTGTCAGTTTGTGGCAACTTGCACCCATTAAAATTCAGCGCACATTTCTCTGAATGGCGGTTTAATGTGCTGCCAAGGTTAGTCGTTGCGCCCGAGGCGACCAAATGCGAAATGCTAAAAGTTTTCTCGCCGCAATTCTTCATGTTTCGGCCAGATATTCTATTTTGCCTTCGCTGTTTTCGATTTCCTTCAGATAAGAGGATTTTAAAGTAAACTTTCGTGCCAAGTTGTTCGCCGTAACTCAGTTTCAATCTGCTAGTGTTGGCGCTAATGTAATTTTAAGCCTAAACTCTGTTGGCTGAGATCCGGTGAATGCTTAAGTGGATGGGTTTCACTTCTGGAAGAACGAATCTTTTCGTTCAACTTTTTGATTTATCAGCCGGTTTGTGTGCATGTTTGATTCAAAATGTCTTTGTTCAAAATTTTACTGCGAATTTTTTTCATTCACCTTGGCAGCTCATCTTTAGTTGCGTTCCAAATGTTGCTTTTTATTTAATTTTTTTTAATTAATTTTTTATTTTCCAAAAGCCTACACGTCGGCACAACATCTCATAATCCCACCTGTTGCACTCCATTTTTATTTTTCTATCCCAAAGGTGGAACTCAATGAAATGGGACACGTTCTCGATAAGTTTCCACTCCCATACTTTGTGCACAATTTTTTCTTGAACCAATTGTCCTTCCGTATTTTACAATCTTCCCTTTTTGGATAGATTCTCTGGGACGACTAAAGCTTTCTTAACTCGTCTATCTTTTTTTATGTAAACTCCACTTAGTTTCTTAAAAAAATGCCACTCACTACTCCAGACATCTTTTAGTTCACTGGTCTATGTCATTTTTTACTGTCCTCTCCTTCTTTTTGAAAAGATTCTCTGGAACGACTAAAGCTTTCTTAAGTCGTCTATCTTTTCCTATCTAAACTAGACTTATTTTCTTAAAAAAATTAAACTGAATACTCCAGTCATTTTTTTAGTTCTGTTCTCTCTTTCTTTTTGAAAAGATTCTCTGGGACGTTTCGTATCGTTTTCTATCTAAACTTCACTTAGTTTCTTAAAAAAATTCCGCTGAATACTCCACATATTTCTTAGTTCACTGGTCTATGTAATTTTTTGCTGTCCTCTCTTTCTTTTTGTAAAGATTCTCTGGGACGACTAAAGCTTTCTTAACTCATCTATCGTTTTCTATCTAAGTTCACTGGTCTAGGTTCTTAGTTCACTGGTCTATGTCATTTTTTATTGTTCTCTCTTTCTTTTTGAAAAGATTCTCTGGGACGACTAAAGATTTTTTAAGTCGTTTATCGTTAACTCAACTTAGTTTCTTAAAAAAAATCTGCTGAATACTCCAGACAGTTTTTAGTTCACTGATCGATGTAATTTTTTACTGACCTCTTTTTCTTTTTGAAAAGATTCTCTGGGACGTCTATCGTTTCCTATCTAAACTCCACTTAGTTTCTTAAAAAACATTCCACTGAATACTTCACACATTTTTTAGTTCACTGGTCGATGTCATTTTTGCTGTCCTCTCTTTCTTTTTGAAAAGATTCTCTGAGACGACTGAAGCTTTGTTTTGTCGAATTGCACTAAGTAGTCCACAATTTTTGTGGCTCAATTGTCAACAAATCATATTAAACTGTATGCTCTTACTTTTGGAAAGAGTTTTTGCAATGACTTGTCGTTCATTAACCTTTCGTCTTCTATCTTAATGCCACCTTGTTTCTTCTAAGAATTAAATGTACTACTCCACAATTTTCTTGGCTCAAATGTCCTCACCATATTCTACTATCTTCTCTTCACTTTTAGAAAGATTCTCTGGGACTACTAAAGCTCTGTTTACTCGTCCTTCTTTCATCTAAATTTCACCTTGTTTCTTCTAAGAATTTCACTTATTACTCCAGACTTTTCTTGGACCAATTGTCGTCACCATATTCTACTGTCCTCTTCTTTATTTTTGAAAAGATTCTCAGGGACAACTAAAGCTTTGTTAACTAGTATTTCCTTTTCCATTTTAATGCCACCTTGTTTTTCCTAAGAATTTCACTAAACATCAAGATTTCTGTTGGTTCAATTGTCCTCAACATATTCTACTGTCCCATAATTTCTTACTACTACTAAAGCTTCATTAACTCGTCTTTTTTTTCATTTTAATGCCACTTTTTTTTTTAAATTATACCTACTTATTACTCCAGATATTTCTTGGTACAAGTGTAGTCACTCGTTATATTCTACAAACTTCTCTTTCTTTTTGAAAAGATTCTCTAAGATGACTAAAGCTTCATTAACTCATTCTTCCCTTTTCCATCTTAGTTCCACCTTTTTTTCCAAGAATTCCATTAATTAATTCCAGAAATTTCTGAAATCATGTCCACACCATATTTTACTCTTTCTTTCTGTCTTTTTGATTCTTTCTTTCTTTTGTAAAGTTTCTCTAGCATTCGATTCTACATTCTAAAGCTTTGTTTAAGTGTCTTTCTGCTCCTATCTCAATTTTATCTTGTTTTTTTTAAGAATTTTGCTCACTACTCCAGATTTTTCTTGGTTCAATTGTCCTCAATATACTCTTCTATTTTCTCTTCCTTTTTGTAAAGATTCTCTAGGATGACTAAATCTCTGGCAACTTGTCCTTCTTTTTTCATGCCACCTTGTTTCTTTTAAGTATTCCACTAGTAACTCCAGACTTCTCTTGGTTCATTTTCTTTTTCCAATTTAGTTGCATACTTCTTAATTTTATGTTTAATTAAATTTAATTTTTTTGTTATTGTAAACTTTACTGCCATAGTATACTATCGTCTTTCATTTGCTCAATAGATTTTCTAGGACAATTGGCTCTTTTTTTAATTATTTTGCAATTGTTGTAAAGACCAGACGTAGATAGAGAGTGTTCAAGACCTCCTGTGTACCTTCCCTACTTTATGAGCAGCTCCAACAGATTTGTGTAGAGAGGAGAAACTTAGCCACTCATTTCATATATAGCGACACAATGGGACTTTTAGGCCAAAGCTTGGACCCTTAGCCTACTTACCTATGCCTACCTCTTCTTTCTGCTTAGTCCTTTTTAAGTTTTTCTCTATAAATTTTTTTTCTAATCTTTCGCTACATATATATTTTCTTACTTTGTTCTTGAATTTACTTAATAAAAATTGCAATAAAATTTAAGTTTTTGTCAAAGCCTGAGGATAGGCCACTACAATCCTTTTCTTTTCGTTCAATCAATGGGTTCCATATTTTCCAATTATATTTGACTTTCTTCGACTTAAGTTCCTATTCCCCTTTGCTGCCTCTGATCCTGCCAATCAATCTCGATAATTCATCAGCTCAATACCAAAGATCTGTATCCACTTTCGTCAAATTGCATTTCTACTCTTCTGTATGTAAGCAGGCAACACTCTGCTGCTGCTTTCAACTTGTGGCGCATTTAAAGAAAAATCAAAAAGTAAAACAGCCAACAGCCAAAGCATCGAATTGGTAAATTTCAATGCCAAAGTCAATTCAGCTCACTCAGCTGCGATGTAATGGAGACATGGAGACGATGGCGTCGCGCAGGGGCTCAGCTAAAAATAGATTTGGTTTTTTTGCCCTTCTACAGGCGTCAACAACAAACATACAGCATGAAGTCACTGCTGCAACTGCCACTTGTGGATGTTGCATAATGCATGCGGCAATGAGCAGAGAATTTTATGTGCGCGTGTGTATGTGAGTGGGAGTGTGTAGTGAATGAGAAAAGACTAAAAATAGTAGAGTGATATTTGCACGTGTATGTGTGTGTGTGTATGCGGCAAAAGGTCAAAATGCAGCGCTGCTCAGTGCATTAATTTAACATTTGATGATGAATTGATTTTGATGGCCATAAAATGGTAATGTGAAGGAGATAAAGAAGGAGAAGAAGACAGAGAAGGAGGCAAAGGAAATGCGAATGCAAGCGCATACTTACGTGTGTATGAGTGTGTGTGTGTGAATGTAAAAAATGCAACAGACACACGCTGACGTATGCAATTTGCGGCTAAGTGAAATATCGTTATGGCATGAGAGAGAGAAAGAGATAGGATGAGTAAGAAAACTAACTTCACATCAGTGGCGCAAGGAACATCAAGGAACTTTTGGGGGGTACAAACATTTTGTGTGGCAACAGTGGCACACACAGAAGAGGGGAGAGAAGGTTTAGGTGTTCCAACCCCCAGATACAAAAACTGCTGGTGCAAATTATTGTTTCAAAAGGAATCGAGCTCGAAAGTTTAACGCAAAACCCCCCAAAAGTAAATCGTGTGTGCGCAACTGGGTGTCACATATGGTTTCAAATGGTATTGGACTCAAAAGTTGTGTACAGTATCCCTCCAGAATGAAATCCTCTTTGCGCCACTGCTCCACACACACATACGTAGCAGTTCCTGTGTAATAAGCAACGGAAGAAATGTAAAAATAATATGAAAAAATAATGCAGAAAATTAAAATTTTAAATTGTGCAGAATTGTATTTGGAGATGAATAAAAATAGCAAACAGTGAGACAAAGGTGAATTCTAAAATAATTTTGAAAATGTGAGGGTATTTCAAGAGCTTATGTGAAGACACCTTTAATATTTTTTTGTGACATTAAACAAAAAAAATCCGAATAATTCTTCTAAGAAACTTTCTTCAGCAAACTTTCTTCGACCCAGTGCAATCTTGAAAAAAAAAACTTTTTCAGTTTAGTTGTAAAATAATTTTGAAAATTTGTTCAAGAGACTACGTCTCAAACATTTATTTGTATTAATAAACAAAAATTAATTCAAAATAATTCTTGTAATAAACCTTTTCAGTAAAATGTAGAACCTTACAAAAAATTCTTTCAGTTTAATACTAAAAACAAAATTAAAAAACAAACATCTTTAACAGTTTTTTTCTAACGTTCGACAAAAAACATCCAATGTATTCTTGCAATAAACTTTCTTCAGAAAATGTTAACCCACTGAAATCTTAAAAATTAAAAAATATAAAGGCATTTCAAAAGTTCAGGAGAAATTTTTTGTAACATTATTCAAAAACAAAAAAATTCCAAATAATTCTAGACACAAGAATTATTTAGAACTTTAACTGAAACTTGTTTCAGAACATTTAACCCAGTGGAATCTTAAAAAAATCTTTCAATTTAATTCTAAAAAAATTTCAATATATGAAATAAAATAAAAGTTGAAGAGAATACATTTTCAATATTGATTTATAACACTAAACAAAAAAAACAAAATAATTGTTGTAATAAACTTTTTACACAAATTCAAACCCACTGGAATTAAAAAAAAATCGTACAGTTTTAATAGTTCAAGAAGAACATTTATTTGTAGCATTAATGAAAAAAATTTTCAAAAAGTTCATTTAGTAAACTTTTTTTTATAAATTTCAATCCACCGGGAACTTAAAACCACTTCTTTCAGTTGAATTCTAAAAAAATTTTTAATATGCAAAACCATTTCAAAAGTTCAAGGGAAGAAATATTCAAAAAAAAAAATATTCCAAATAATTCTAGAACAAGAAATATTTGGAATTTTTTTAAACTTTCACTTAAATTTAATTAATTCGTTCTTTATTAGCCTTAAATTGTGCATAAGCACTTAAGTGCTTTAACAACTTAAAGTAATTACAAAATTCATTTATTCTTTGAAATAAAATTTCCCTAAAAAAGCACAAATTTTTAAAGTAAATATTCAACTTAATTACTTTGCACAAAAACTTCACAACGAACACAGACTTTAGTTTTACTTGAAAACGAAAAACAAACACTAAATTTTCAAGGAAACCAAAAGTGTTTTGAAAGCTATTAAGTTTACAAAAAGGCGCCCGCCAGCACTTTATCACATTCGTGCTGACTTGCGCAAATTTTCTCGGCCGCCAATGCCTTTTCGTCGACTGTTACGCGCGCTGACACATATTCTGCCGCTTTCATGTAAAATTTTGTGCCATTGCTGTTGTTGTTGTACGCATTGCTGCATCTACTTTTTCTTACTTAAATTCGACGCTGCCAAAAAAGCTGCAACAATTGCTTTTTCAACATTTCTTTCAGTACTTGGGCTGCCATTCTTGCAGCATTCTTCATTTGCCTTCTCTGTCTCTGTGTACACACTTTTCTGTCTCTTTCTACTCGCTAGTAGGTTCTGTGCTGCAGTACAGAGCTCAAGTGCAGCCTCTGTTCATTTACTGTCGGTACGTGTCCGTTTTATGGTCGCTGCTGCAAATATTCCAATTGGTCAGTGTTCCTTTTCTTTGTTCTCTCTGCTCTGTGCTCTGGCTGCCGCCACCAGGCAAGCATCGCTCTATTGTTTTCCCACCAATTTGTTCTTTTCCGCATAATTTTTCTTATTGCTATTTTTTTATTGTATTTTTATTTTTTTATTTTGGCAGAAAAACTATTTAAAGTTTCTGCGCCGAGCCAAGGGTTGAGTGCAGTTAATGGAAATGTTAAATGCAAATGGCAGTTGAGAAATTGTTTTTTACGCGCCTGCGCATTGTTCTTTCGTCTGTCTCGTTTGTGTTGTGTTGTTGTTATTGTTATGTATTGCATTGTAGTGCATAAATTTGCCATAAAGTTGACCCATCAGCGGTGTGCCAGCAAAAAGTTTTGGCCAGTTTTTGTCAGCAACTCGAATATTGCTGCTAGTAAATGGCCTCTTGTGGGTCTGAATGTCAACGACTGTACTCGAGATTCTGAGAGTTTGCATAGAACAAGCAATCAAGATGAAGTACTTGCATCATTGTCTTGAAGTGCATAGTGATGACACTTGAGTTTCTCAATGAAACTTTAAATATATTTGCTCTGAACAATGTTGCTGGGTACACTGTGTCCAGTGTGTGAATGATAATTCTTTGACAACCACTGGAAGACCCAACCCAAAGGTTCAAATATCTTAAAAAAAAAATAGTTAGATTAGGTAGGACAGGTAGTTTCTCAACAGTACTCTCGGAGGCCTCAGAAGGCACATTGTGATGACCAAATAAAAATAGTTTGTTGGACAAATATCTCATCTGGCATTTTTCGACATGTAACGGCAAGAATAACGATAACAGAACTCAAATTGTTTAATGAGGCCAAAATAAATCGGCATACAGCCTCAAAAGAGTCGAAAGATTAGACGTTGAGAGAAACTCCTCTTTTGATAGAGGCTCTTCCTTTAACAGAATCTCCTAGCTGCAATATAATTTTTCCTACTGAGTGCTGATCATTCACTGAAAACGTAGACTGAAGTGTTTCTAATCCTTATTGCAAATGGTGCAAAACATTCATAGAAAAGTTTTCAGATCAAAAAAACGTAACATAAGGGAGGTTAGGTACACTGCATGGATTCTAAGGTCCTCACTAGTTAGCACCAAAACTTGAGAGATGTCACTATATTTTGTACTAAAACTTTTAATGTCCTGCACTGCTGTTCTCCTGTTAAGCAAATCTTTGGTCTAACTAATTTTATAATAGTTTCTTTTTTATGATCTATAAGTACCAAATCAGGTAGATTCAAATCCTATAAGTGGGCACATACCACCTTTTTTGTCAAACGATCGGCTTGTTTTGTGCCTTCATGACCAGTTTGATACCCAAAGAAAGTCCTTCATTCGTCTTTTCTTCTTCTCTTGACTTTTCCCACTCCATGACGGGTCTGAAAGAACCCAAAGAAATGTTGAATGTTCTGCTCGTCATTTGTCGTTATTCGTCTTCTTCTTCTCCTCTTGACTTCGACCCATTCATTTGAAGTCTGAATAAACCCAAAAAAATTTTTTCTTCTAGTTATTTGTCTTCTTCTTTTCCTCTTGGTGACTAGTCTGAACAAAGCCACAACAATTCTGAATCTTCTTCCCGTTTTCTTCTTCACTTCTTGAAATGCTGGATCTTCTTCGAGATATTCACCTTCTTCCTCGCGTCTTTAATCTTCTTCTCGTTATTTGTCGTTATTCGGCTTCTTCTTCTCCTCTTGACTTTAGTTAATCTGTGGCTAGTCTGAACAAAGCCACATCAATTTTGATTCTTCTTTTCGTTCGTCTTTTCGTCATTTTTGGACTTTTCCCACTTCAAGATTAATTAATGATTAATCATGACAAGTCTCAATGTAGCCGAAAAAATTTTGATTCATCTAGTTTTTCGTTTCCTTCTTTTTCTTTTGAATTTCCCCACTCCATGATTAGACTAAACGTAGCCAAAGAAATGTTGGATCTTCTTGTCGATATTTGTCTGTTATTTTCTTAAACTTGCCTTCTCCATGACTAGTCTGAAAGAAGCCAAAGAAATGTCAAATCTTCTAGTTATTCGTTCTCTTCTTATCCTCTTGACTTCAGTTAATCTGTGACTAGTCTGAATATGTTAAAGCCTAATAATTTGGAATCTTCTTTTCATTCTTTGTCTCCTTCTTTATTTCTTGGCTTTGCCCACTCCATGAATAAGTCTGAATATAGCCAACGATTATTTGAATCTTCTAATGACTTCATCCAATCCATTATAAGTCTAAATGCAGCCAACAAAATTTTGAACCTTCTAGTCTTTTGTCTCCTTCTTCTTCTCTTGACTTTGTCCCCTCCATGATTAGTCTAAAAGTAGCCAAAGAAGTGTTGGATTTTCTTATCGATTTTCGTCTTCTTCTTCTCTTTGCCTTCTCCATGACTAGTCTGAAAGAACCCCAAGAAGTGTTGAATCTTCTTCTTGTTATTCGTCATCTTTTTCTCCTCTTGACTTCGACCAATTCCTGTTGAGTGGGAATGTAGTCAAAGAATCGTTGAATCTTTTCATGTTTTTCGTATCCTTCATCTCCATGATTAGTCTGACGCTAAAGAGTCGTTGAATCTTATTCCTCACTTCATCCATTCCAAGACAAGGCTGAGTGTAGCCAAATAATTGTTAAGTCTTCTTTTTGTTATTCGTCTGTTTTTCTTCTTGACTTGATCCAAAGCGTGACGAGTCTGAATGTAGAGAAAGAACTGTTCTTCTTCTTCTTCTTTACTTCATCTTATTCGCGTATTGACTTCGTCCAATCCATGACTAATCTGGTTGTTCTTGTTAGTCTTCTTCTCTTGAATTCTTTTGGGCCAATATCAGTCACAATGTCTCCATCAACAACAAAAACAACAACAAATGCAATATTTCACTGTCAACTACCATTTATTTATTTTGTTTTTGCATTTGTTTTTTGCAAACGTACTTAAAACATTTATCAAAGTGTGAAGTATAATTTAAATTGAGTGAAAATCGACTGTCATCTTTATTGTCACCTGAAACATGTCAGTCGAGTGATTTCCTTATTGTCTTGTTGTTGTTGCCAACTTAACGAGTGATCGGCAGACAGACAAAGAAGCCGAGTCTGATGCATCAAATGCTAGAAAATCACAAATACTGGCACAAAGTTGCCACGAATTCAAACCAAAATGTGCTTACACGCACATTTCGATAAAATTCAAATTTGAAACGAGCAGAAAGCACTTAAAAATCGAAGAAATGAAATCGTGCATGAAATGCGGCAGAAACCAATTGATGTGTGCAGAAATTACAACACACATTACACACACACGCAGGCACACACATACGCACACACATTTATAAACATATACACTTTGTGGGATATGCAAACAATGTGGAAGATAGGAAATGCCTATTTTCCGCTGACACATGCAAGCACACACACACAGACACAAACATGGGTATTTATTGAACACATTTATGTATTTTCGTTGTCTCGTATATTTCTCTATATATATATGTACTTATGTACTTAAATATAGCATTTACATGCGTGAATAAATCAAGTATAAAATATTTCTATGCCCAAAAATACAAAATAAATTCAGTAGTCGACCATTGCTTTTCCATTGCAATTTTGAATTTGTTTTTATTTTACTTTTTTTTATGTTTTGCTGGAGAATTTTATTTCTTCAGTTTATATTTCTACATCAGCATTTCCTGTACACTCTGGGATATTATTGTTTTAAGCAAATTTATTGACATGAAATCGGAAAGCAGAGCATTTTTGCGCATGTTGCCCAAAAACAAATTCAGTTTGGAAACTGAAGCGGAAATGAAAGTGGAAAGGCAAAAGTGTGAGTGTGTAAAAAACATTTAAATCAACTGTTATGACTATACAATTTTTATTTATGATACCTGAAGTTAGGTGAAATTTTCATATTGATATTTTATATTTTTACACAGTTGTAGGAAATACACAAAAATGAAATAAATTCATGTTCTACTAAGAAAAAATTTATAAATAATAAAACATGCAAGGTATTTTTAAAACTTTGAAATTGTTAGCATAAATCTTATTTTTAAATTTCTGCAAATGTCCATTAGAAATTATACTCAAGCCAGGAAATAGTTCTATCAACTATTTTTTTAAGAAAACTTAACATCGATTGAACGAACGATTGGAACCATTGAACGAAAGTAACTATAGGATAATTCAACAATTTTTTAGTTAACCCTAATCTGTCGTTCGGGTAATTTTTCACCCATTTTCAACTTTTAGATGCTATAACTGATGCTTTTTGTAGCAAACTAATATACGATTTAGAAATTATCTACAACATATTGATTATTTCATTTCAACGGTGATTATAAAAAAGTTACGTGGGCGACGTTCGGGTGAAATTTCACCCATATATAAATTGTATGTAAATTCAACGCAACACATAAAGAAAAAATTCATAAAATTACGTCACTGGATTGAAAGTTTTGAACTGCTTTTATAGGCAAAACCTTTTTATGGATCAATGGGCTTCCTGAATTTAACGGGAAAGTAAGAGCCGATTATATTATTTCAACTAAAGTTGGTATAACTCGCTATGCTTGAAGTCGTGTGTTAGCAATGCAAGATGCCAGTGAAGACCAATGTTAAAGATAGTAACTGACAAAACTAATGTTGAAGGTTTGCGAGTTTTTGGCAGTGCATGGATCAGCGTTGGTGATATTCAGCCATATTTTGGTATTTTGGTGGTGTTTATAAGTCGAATGGAGAATCTCTTGATAATGTGTAGAGTTACACAACAGGCAGACCAACTTTTCGTTCTGTCGGTGACAAAATCACTCGCCAAGAACGTAACGATTCTAATGAAGAATGAAGCTCGTTAACACCCATAAAGGAAAAAATATGAAAAAAGTGGGTTTAGCGACAACTACCATGTACGTCCTATGAAAAGGAAACACTAAGTAACAATTGCCGGCTTTTCGCGGAAGATGCCTCTTTGAGCACTTTTCATCATAACCAGGATATGTTGGTGAAAAAAATTACTCGAAATTATATCGTTTTACAATAAGAAAAAGCAGTAATTGACCCTTTAGACCAATTGGTTGTTCACTAACTATACTGTCAAACGAAAAACTAATCGCTGTCGATCCCAGCTGTAGTCACAACAAAAAGTACAAGCAGCGAATTTTTCTTGAAGACTTAGATTTGAGTTTAGTAAAGCTAACGATTTTGCATAGAGCAACGTTACTGAAAGGAAAATCTTCATGCTGACTTCTTATCTCAATACAGCCAATTTACCAAACCTTGTCAGAAAATCAGAGCGTAAAAAAATAAAAAGAGCTATTGGAACACGACGCCAATTTGGTATCAAAAACGATCAAAAGGCATATTTTGCTTGTAATTCTTGAAAAAAGTATACATGTGGTGAACACAAAGTTTTAGTTAACTACTGCCCTTCCTTCCCCCGTTTCACCATCTGCTTAAAATGTGTGCTGTAACATAGCTTGGAAAAAACAGTGCTACATACACATTTAAAAACAGGTGAAATTTGTGGTAAATCACAACGGGTCTCATAATAGACCTCCGAGTGTGTCTCTTACAGAGGCAGCAACAATAACCTAACCTTACCTAGTTGCCCTTATTTCAAATAAATATAGAACAATTTGCGAACTTATTTATCTGTCAGATAACAAAGATAATAAAGATTAGAGATAACAAATGATTTTTTATTATAATTGGTCAAAAAATTCATTAAAACATATTCAAATTCATAAATGCAAAGTACCATATGGGTGAAATATCACCCGAACATCTTATGTGTGAGGTTTTTTGAACGTCCGATGAGGGTTAAAGAAACTTTAATAAATAAACTCAACACTGTGGGTTGCGATTTTTATGAAATTCAGCCTAAAAATATACCACACAAAATTAACATAATCGCTTTGAGGTTTACCGGAAACATGGCATACTTTTAGGTGTTTACTGTTTATTTCAGCTGTTTCTTTTGTGTGAAGGAGGCGGCGGGTTTTTCTTGAATGTTCAAGCAAAAATTTATAAACATTTAAGATTACACCTAAGTCTGTTTTTACACGGTCTTTTTTTACACGGTTTTGATATAACACGGTTTGAAAATTGAATATTTTTAATTTTTTTACACGATTTTATTCCATTTAGCACGATTTGAAATTTTATGTACTTAAATTTTTTTTGTCAAATTTAATTTTTGCGAAGTATGTTCATATCACAAAAAAGTAAGTATTTATGAAAGAAAAAAGTCTGAAACCATCGATAGTATCGATAGTGCTATCGATAGTTTGCGAACACTAGCTTAAAGATTTAAGTGAATTCCCTTTTAGCGCGTACAAGCAATTTTTACTGGTCAAAGCAAATGTGAATAGCACTAATTTAGGGGAATTCCCTTTATGTGCATACAATAAAATTTACTGGTCAGAGCAATTGAAACGTGTTAATATTTTGTGAACTGTCAATGCAATAAGACGTGTTTGGTAAAGAAATTTTAATAGGTTTTAGAGATTAGGAACAAATCACCCATTTTTGTATACGATCAATGTCTTTTTTTACACGGTTTTTTTTACACGGCTTCTTCTGGAACCAATCTACCATGTAAAAACAGACTTAGGTGTACATGGTACGAGTATCTTTAAAATTTCCATGTGCTTAATGCATTTGTCTTACGTCCTTTACGTCATGGTTAGGATCATCAATAAGACAGATAACATACTTTTTCATTCTTTGTCAAAACTACTTACGAAAGATAGGTATAGTGTAATAGTAATGTCTAATAAATGTAGAAAAGAAAGAAAGAAAATCGATGGATAGAGAATCTCCAAGCAAAAAATATATAAAATAAAATGAATAAAATTAATAAAATAAAATAAAATAAAATAAAATAAAATAAAATAAAATAAAATAAAGTAAAATAAAGTAAAATAAAATAAAATAAAATAAAATAAAATAAAATAAAATAAAATAAAATAAAATAAAATAAAATAAAATAAAATAAAATAAAATAAAATAAAGTAAATAAAATAAATAAAATAAATGAAATAATAAAATAAAATAAAATAAAATAAAATAAAATAAAATAAAATAAAATAAAATAAAATAAAATAAAATAAAATAAAATAAAATAAAATAAAATAATGTGATGTAGGACGCTTCAGTAGCCTAATATAAAGTTCGCTGGGTTACTATCCCAGTAATCGCAGGTCCGATTTCTATCTGGTTTGGTACTGGTTTGTTTTCCATCTCTTCAGCACTAACCATTTAAATCGTTTACTTTTGGACAAACTCCTTTCCTTCCCAGTCCCAATTAGATGTGATAAGCAGTTAGGCAGCAGATTTTTGTACCCAGTAGCCATACTTATGCAACAACAACACCACTGGCAGTGTCAGTTCGAACCAACCAGTTCGGACACAAACCTCTGCGTTTTCCAGCAACATTTCCAACCTAGCAACAATGGATGCATAGAGGGAGCTATACACACATTGTTTCACTTGTGGATTTGTCTCTCCTAGGGGACTAGAAATGGCAGTTCCATCACCTAAGACTGCTAGCGTTTCACTCTGACAACACTTTAATCGATTAATTTCGCCAACACCAAGTGAAGTGAATAAGAAGAAAAAGGATGTAGGACTTAACGATTAAATTGAAGTGACTGTTAAAGCATAATAAATAAAAATATGAAAAATAGAATGAAAGGCTTAGGGATTAGATTCAAGTAACTATTAAAGCATGAGAAATAGGAGTAAGAAGAAAAGGTATGTAGGTATTAGCGATTAGATGGAAGTTATTGTTAAAGCATAAAAATTAGCTAAAAAGTAACTTAACCTCCCGAAGTTTAAAAACACAACAAATATTTATATCTATCGAAAAGAATCGCCAAAAACATAGACAGCAATAGATCAACTTTAAAAATATTATTTATTTTGAAAAGTATATAAAAATTTCTGCAGCCAATTACATAAACAAAAGCCTGAAAAGGCTTCTCTGAATGCGCTAAAAAGAGATGAACGAGAGAGGTGAAACTTTTCATTTGAAAACTTGCATTGCACAAAAAAATATGTGACAAATTGTTGCCACTCACATAAACAACAACAAATAACTAACAAACAAACACAAACACACACACCCCAACAACAAGCATCATTTGAATAGAGACAACAACAAACCAACTGCATGTAGTCGAGCAGATGTCTATAAAAAAAAATATGAATAAGTGTATGTAAACGAAAACACCACTGGAAAGTGCAACAAATACTAAAACAACAACAACAAACCCCAACAATACAACTACATAAATGCATAGGCGACGTTATGGGAAAAGAAAAAGCAGAGCAAGAGACAGATCAGCGTCGCATAGAAATTTGTTGGGCCTTTTGCAAATGTTTGTTGTTCGAGTTGTATTAGTTGTTGTTGTTATTGTTATTGTGCAGCGGTGCTGTCGTGTTGGTTTGAAATTGTAATTAGGCAAGGCAATGTCTATGTGTGTGTGTGTGTGTGTGTGTTTATGCTTTTTGCGCGCTGGCAGCGTGAACACGCGCACACACACACACACAAACAAAAAACACACAAACCTGCACACACTTATACACGCACATGCCAACTGTCTGACGTTTTGTGTGCGCGCAGCTCTTTTTGCCACACCGCCATTGAAATGCAACGAACCGCCATGTGGTGGCGTTAGTGTTTTTGTGTTAGTGCAATGCTCACTGTGTGCTTGTGTCTGTGTGTGTGACGTTTATGTTGTTTGTGTGCATCTGCCATTGTGGCTGTGTTTATGTTTTTCTATGTGTGTGTGTGTGTCTCGTTGTCGCTCCAACTTCAGCTGCGTTGGTTTTTGGTTGCAATTGGGATGACGCTGTTGCACTCATTTCCATGCCAGTTGTTGTTCTTGTTGTTGTTGTTGTTATTATTGTCCGGTTGTTGACATTTGAAATTCGCTTGAATTGCATTCAAATTGCATTTTGCTGCGCGCACACGCTTTTGCATTTTGACCTTTTTGCGCGGCCAACCGACTCATTCGCCCGTCGACCATTCCCACGCGCACACATTTGGCCACTGCTGCTGCAAGGTTTGTGGCAATTTTTGCTGCATAGTTATTGGCGTAAAACAAAAATACTTTTTCATCTTTTCGTCTTGTACAGTACAATTTTTGCTTTTGCATTTCAGTTTCATTGCATTTTGATATTTTTGCACATTCGTTGAGGATTTTTTATTTTATACTTTTTTTTCTTTTTTTGGGAATATTCGATTGTTGCGGAAGTGGAAATTTGTTATTCTAACAAATGTAGATTCGCGTTGCAATATATTTGTATGAAAATAAAAATGTTGAAATTCAGCACAAATGCATAAACGGCACAGCAGTGAAGCGGAACCGGAAGGCAAAGTACTACGAAATTTCGAAATAAACAAATAATTGAAAAAAATTTTTATTTTGAATTTGGAATTGTTATGGAAAATATAAATTCCCATACAAATATATTGCATTGTTTTGAGTTATTTTAAAGTGTGCATTTGTGTGGAAATGTTGAGATGTTAGGATTTTTTTAGAATTCTTTTAGCAGCTATTTTCAAGTGTGTGTGTGCATTTGTGTGGAAATGTTGTAATGGTGGGATTCTTTTAGAATTCTTTTACCAGCGTATTTTTTGCTGAACAAATCTAAAGAGTGCTGATGCCACTTTGCATTTTCTAAGCAGAAGTAGAACACAGCATGAAAAGAAAGACAGAGTTCAGATGAATAAATAGTAAATAAATAAATTTTGTATTAATATTTTTAATTACAGAAAACTTATTTAATATTTATGAAAAATACAAAATTATCACTTTTTAATTTTATTTAACCAATATTGAAAAAAGGGTTTTGATCAAACGCGCCCAATTCGTAGACTTCAATTAGAACACAAACTTTCCCTGATATCGCTGCAAATTATTGGAAATTATTTTGGGGATAACAGTAAAATTGTTGTTATTTGCTTCGAATTCACTTCTTAAAATATTCATCTGTTGGTGCCTACTTGAATAAAACCCATAAATCAATCGTATCACTCGATGATAAATAGGTGAAGTTGCTCTCAGGCAACTTTTGGGTCGAAAGGGTTAAGTAGAGCCCGATCGAAGGTGTTAAGCTGAAGCTGATTATTTAACTAAAAGACTAACAATCGGTTAATTTAAGCTCTAAGTCCTAAAAGTATGCAATGTACAGTAAAAATGTTTCTATAGTGTTATTTTTATTGTATATTGCATACTTTCAGGCGTCATGGTACTTTCGAAAACTATTTCGAAAGGTTCGTTTGTTTTGAGTGATTTACGCTTCTCTAAAAAAAGTATAAAACGCAGCCGGGAACGGTGCGGCAAGTCAGCTTAGGTTCTGGAAAGCGAGAGGGTGACAGTGAAAAGAGGATGATGGTGAGGAGGGGGTGAGGAGAGGGTGAGAGTGAAGTGCATTTTGCAGTACAATAAATTGACTGAAATTGTGAATAAAATTACTACTAGGGTGAACTGAACTTAAAAATTTCAGTTCCAGTTTTTTTGTTTTACTTTGACACAATTCAGCGATACGAACTATGCCTACATTGACCACTATAAACCGACTTACGGAACAATATTACTTAGAACGACCATTGTATAAACTTGCGCCTTTGGCTACTTTTGCCGTACAATATCGAGCAAAAGTATTGAAGTTCGATGATCAACTGCAGAGATTATTGGCCGAATGTGCGTTTTTTGGTCTCTTACTATAGGCAATAGAACATAGATTATAAAATGGTTTTTGTTTAAGGTTTTATATTTTACGAGAAATCCATGCACCTATTTGGTAGTTGAAAAATAAGGCAATTTCAAATCTTGACGCTTCCGTCGCCATGTTGAATAAAAATGTCTAATAATAATTTTTTTTTTGAAATTGTTTGATATTAAAATTTTTTTGAAATTTTTTCATATAAAATTTTTTTTTGGAAATTGTTTCTCATACTTTTTCTCGCAAAATAATTCGCCAAAGTTAGGCCTTTTTTCGACCACTAAAGTAATGTTTACCCTTAAGGCAACACAGCGTTTCTATTGGCTTGTCTTGATGTGTATTTTTGCAATTTTAATGAGGCTTTGGCAGCCCTATTAGTCCAACCTGAAGGCGTTGTCAGCAGGCAACTGTATGCCTAACGTTTTCTAATTGTAATTCTGAAACCAGACAACTTACAACAGCAAACACCTTTAAACTCCATTAAAACCCATTTTCTACACTTGCTTAATGCGCTTCCTGGTTCCCACTTGCATACCTTTCCAATTTACAATGCGCCCAAAACTCTACTGTCAGCACACACCCACACACTCACACTCGCTCACATACACGGCGCACTAAGCAAGCAATTCAATTTATTAGTTCATAGACCTCTGCTAGTAGCACTGCACACATGCAAGTTCATAGACCGTATCCTCAACTTGCGACATTTGCACAACACACACACACACACAAACAGGAAGGACAAAAGCAGCACAACAACAACAGCAGCAAAACAGTCAACCAACCAGTTTGGTCTACCCAGAGCGCCCAAAACTTGCAGAATGCTTAATAAGAAACAAGAAACTCACATAAATTCTGTAATTAACTTGCTTGAGTGTTTTTCGCTGCTGCTGCTGCTGCTGCTGCTTCACCACATACGACCACTGCGACATGGGACAGCAGCTGTTCTCATACCAACACACACACATGACATCTGTATTTGTGTGTAGAATGATAGCGCAATTTCGCAGCCACCACAGTGCATGGTGCCATGCCCATATAAAGTCATAAACTAAATGGACTTATAGACGAAACTTATGCGCTGGGAGTGGCACGCCGACACTGTCCAGTCGCATACGATTGCAGTTTCGTGTGGTGTTTGGTGCGGGCAATACACCATAAACATAATTTCTAATACATTAGAGAGGAAATTAAGTAGGACACGAGGTTAATGAGACGCGCAAGTAGCTCTCATTTGTGTGCCATTTGCGCTTCGAGTGTCAATGGCAGATGAGTGCAATTTGTTTTGTTTTTGTTACGTTGAACCTGCTTGCGACCAATGAATGCATGGTTCAAAAAACGAATAATAAAAAGTACAAAAAATACAATATTGCTGTTGTTTAGAATTGACTCGTTCAGAAAGTGACATGCGACATGATAAAATCTATAGAGAAAAATAATAACAAGAAAATCTAGTAATGAGGTGAGAGCATAAGGCAAAGTTCTCACTACAGCATTGCTTGTTTATTGTTCACTGATCCAAGTACTAAACTAAAGGTTAATAGCCTTTCTATATGAAAATTGGCCATAAATATTACTATTTTTAAAAACCAAATTAAATAAATGAATTGCAAATATTATGAAAAATGTTTTTTCCTCTTTTGTAAGGAAGGTTGAATAATATATCAACTCTGGAACTCCCCATTGGTGTCAAAATTACTCCGTAGAGGTTTCCTAAATTTTATTGCATCGACTTCTTAATGAAAATTTTCATAAAGCATTAAAATTTTTTAAAGCCAAACTAAGTAAAAAAATGTAAAATATTATGGAAAATTGCATCTCTCTTTTGTAAGAAAAGTTGAATTGGTAAACATTTCACTGTTAAGGTTTCACTAAAAAAAATTTGTTTTCCTAACAAAAAACACATATAAACCCTACATGAAAATAAAACTCTACACTGAAAGTGTCATTGTTCGTTCGTTGAAGTATTTGGTCAAATATTGCCCAGAACATGCAGACCACGCATCGAGCGGCAGCTGTCACTTTATAGTGAACTTGTGTGTTATTTCTTTCACCCTCTCTCTCTATCTCTCTCTCTTTGTCTCCGTTTTGCTCGTATTTGCCCCCACAACGCTCAGGTGCGCGTTGGCTTTGTCAAAGCAAACATTTGCGACGCCGGAGACGTTGCTTTAAAGATTTCCTTCCTCAATGCGAAAAGTTTGCTAAGCGGTTATTGAGTGCAAATAGCAGATGTGCCACACAAACAGCCCAATGACACGTTGTGTGCTCAAGTTTGTGGCCGTGTTGAGTTATCGAGGAGGCTAACCAAATATTTGGCTCGATAAAAGAGTAAAGCGATTGGTGCTAAATTTTTGTGCTATCATTTCGATGTTTTAAGAGCAAATAAGTTGGGATTGAATTGCCTATAAATATCCTAAAAGTATGCTACAAATAGCTGATGTGAAAACAAGTCACAAAAACTTCTTTTAAATGTCCTTTGTATGTTTTAGGCGTAAATTGATTGGTGATTAAATACTTCCTAAAACATCCTAAAAGTATGTTATTATAGCTGATATAAGCAAAAATAGCATTGAATATGCCTCAACAAGACGTCCTAAAATGCTGACATGACCACAAAAGAAAATAACTTTAACTAACTATTCTCTTTTGCTCTCTCTATTCTCTTCATGCTTTTTTTATTTTATTTAATTTTTTTATTTTATATTATTTTATTTTATTTTATTTTATTTTATTTTATTTTATTTTATTGTATTTTATTTTATTTTATTTTTTTTATTGATTTTATTTTATTTTATTTTATTTTATTTTATTTTATTTTATTTTATTTTATTTTATGTTATTTTATTTTATTTTGTTTTATTTTATTTTATTTTATTTTATTTTATTTTATTTTATTTTATTTTATTTTATTTTATTTTATTTTATTTTATTTTATTTAATTTTTTCTTTTCTTTCCCGTTCCTTTCATTTCTTTTGCTTTTTTAATTTTTGTTCCGCTTCATACAAAATTTTTAGGTTTTTTGGTTCCTTAAAATTTTTGTTTTCTTTTTCTTAGACTTTTGTTTTCTTTTGCTTTCCATATCACTTTTCTTATGTTTTTTCTCTTTCTCTTTAATTTGTTTCTTTTCGCAACAAACAATGATTATACTCTCTTTTCTTTAATTTTTAAATTCTGTTTTGTTTACTTTTTCTGTTCTGATATAAAGAATTTTCCTTTCCTTGTTTCGTTTATAATTTTTAATTTTCTTCTTTTTGTGTTTTTCTTTTATACAAATTTTTCTACCAACATTCCTTATGAAATCCTAAACCCCTTTGCTCTTCTTCTTCTCTTATTTTTCTATCTCTTTTCTATTTTTCCCGCTACTTCAATTTCAACTCCACCATTAGCTCAACTCCTCTAGTCTCCATTCATGTACCTACGCTGACTTATTTAATTCATATTTCACCTTTCTTCTTATTTTTTCTTTCCTATCTCAACTGGTGCTCCATCATTTTCTCAACTCATCCAACTTCCACTCACATTCACCTTCACTGACTTAATTACTTGAACATCACCGCCTCTATCACTTCCTATCACCAATACCACCGCATAAATTATCATTTCGGTGGCAGCAATTGCTGTGCAATGACATTCGCCGAAAACCGCCGACAACTACAAATCACACAACACGCACTGGACAAGTTTGGTCGCGGCTGTTGTGAATAATGAAGAGGCGCACGCGTAGCGCCTAAAATTATGCAATGCCAGCAACGACACTGCGGCGCTATTATCAATGCGGCCACAATAAATGGGCCGAACTGCAACGGAGGCCAAGTAAAGAGTCGACAATTTATGCGCACACTTCAAACTCAACAAGCACACACACACACACTGCCTTGTTTGGCCAGTTCGAGTGCGCCTAGTGACACGAACAGGCGGCAGATGCACTCGCACGCACGGCGCCGTTTGTAATTACTCGACCAGACACACACACACTTGTGCGCATCGAGTGTGTCTCCTGAGAGCGTGTTTTCGGTGTGCAGATTTTTCATTTTTTTTGTGATTGTCAATGGCCAATAGTGCAAGCGAAACAGCAACAACAACCACACAACTTCACTACGCTTCAAGTGTGCAGTACAGCCGAGCAAAGCTGCGCGCAATTTCGCAATTTCGACCGCAATTGTTGCTGGCTAATAATTTACGCTGTTTTATGCATGCCGCATACATGTACACATACAAGTACACATGCACACAGATCTGCATATGCAACACAAACAATGCTCATAATTTTGGTCAACCAACCATTCGAACAGAAAGAGGAAAAACTATGTCCACCATGGTGTTTTCTCCACCAGAAGAGGAAATCTTTCCGCCTGCATTATTTTTGGCTTATTTTTCTGAGTCACAACATGCGCCAACTAAACGCTATTGGCATCGGTTTTGTTCGCTGGCTTCAATATTGGTGCAATCAAGACATGACCGAGCGAAACATTTTGTACAATTCAATGTGGTTTCTTCATGTTCTGACCACTGTTCGCATAGAGAAATTGCTGTCAGAATGCTTCCATGAAAGCAATGTTTTAACATTTTAGAAGCTCTTTCGGTGTAGATAATTTTTCGGGTCTTTAATTACTGGATCTGATAAAGGTTAGGTTAGATTAGGTAGTGAATAATGTGTTCGGCACAGACCACACTTCGACGCGAAAGAAAAAATGGCCCATTGAGAATCACTTCTTAAATTTCTTTGAAGCTAACCAACAGTTGAAACTGATGAAAGTTTTTAATTAAATTGTAAATTATAAAATTGTTTTCCCCATTTTTTTCCATTAGGCATGTTGCAGAAACATTGTTGCATACACATGTGAAACGGGTAAAATTTGTGGTATCACAACGGGACAGATGCGCTCACAGAATTTCATTTTGGGGGAAGTTTGTGTACAACTTTTGAGCCAAATACCATTCGAAACTTAATTTTGTTCCTATAATTTCTGTGTTTAGGGGGTGGTTCGAACCCCCAAACCGCCTTTGTGTGTGCCACTGCAACGGATCATATCGAGTTGTGTCACTTTTGTTTTGCGTGTGCGATATGTGTCTGAGTATATTTCATACACAGGTAGCTATTCAACCTAACTTAATGTAAGTTTTTCAACACTTTTCACTCACAACTACTTGTAAAGTTGTGACATATTTTTAGTTAATAACAAAAATATATAAAATAAAATGTGAAAAAGGAGTAATATTATCTATTTATATTGTCTATTATCTATTATATATATTATATATTGAGCTGAATCTTTCATAAAATGTTCGTCTTCCCCAAATCTCGGTAAGCCACATAGTGCGAATACGACCCGGCACGTGGGCGTGGCACCTCCCATACAACCTAAATTTTTAATATGGAATATCTTCGGAATTATTGGTAGGACATCATTAAAATTTTGCATATCGTCGGCCTATAGATGCATCATTCTACTAGTAAAATTTTATGGACGTTAGGGGCACAATAGATCAACTTTGACCTCAGTGCACATTTCCCCTTTCAAATCTATCTATAGACGTTGGACAAGGAGTGTTGCACATTTTTCGTGACTTTAGAACTGAAAGTCACACATCAATGAAACTGGGTTGCACTCTTCGACTGAGGGAATAGATTGAGCACTGTCATTATCGCCAGATGCTATAAAAATAAATTCTGCTTGGACATTCATTCATTAATTTATTCATTCTTTCATACATTCATTCATTCATACATTCATTCGTTCATTTATTTATTCATCTATTCATTCAATCATTAATTCTCTCCTACATTCATACATTGATTCATTCATTCTTTCATACATTTAGACATTATTCATTTATTCATACATTCATTCATTCGATCATTCATTTATTCAAACATTCCTTCATTCATTCTACAATCATTCATTTATTTATTTATTCATCCATTAAATAATTAATTAAAATATTCATTCATTCCTTCTTTCATACATTCATACATTTATTCATTATTTCATACATTCATTCATACATTCATTCATTCTTTCATACATTCATTCATTCAATCATTCATTCATTCAATCATTCATTTACTCATACATTCATTCATACATTTATTCATTCATTAATTCGTTCATTCATTTATTCATTCAATCATTCATTCTTTCATACGTTCATACATTTATTCATTCATTCTTACATTTATTCATTCGATCATTCATTTATTCATATATTCATTCATTTATTCTACATTCATTCATGCATTCATACATTTATTCATTCTTTCATACATTCATACTTTCATAAATTCATTCATTCAATCATATATTCATACATTCATTCATAAACAAACTAGAGCCAAAGAATATTAGGTGACAACTTTTTCGCCACCTTTCAAGCTTGCGTGCAAAGTTGCACGGCCCTGCTAGCAGATCTATAAGTTATGTCCTTTACCAAAGGCTCACACAGGATTTAATTTTTGGTTGCTTCTGTACACAACGTTTTAGTCCTATTTGGAATCATATTTGCTACCCACAATTTTTATAACAAAACCATATTTGAGGGGTTAAACCCTTCCCCTTTTCCCCCCTTATGTCTGATCACTGTTCACTGTTATGTATCATTGTTTCCCACAGACAATTTTTGTTCACAATTTGAAAGCTCGAACACTTTCAATGAAAAACTTTTTGGTCATTACACTTTTGTACTCCATTTTTAGTGCACTTTTCTCCATCAAATCACCAAACAATAGAAAACAAATACAACACGCCAATCTTGCGCCGGCAAATACGACATTTTATTCATGTCTGCATGCAAACATCAAATTTTGCCAATTTTTTTTTATTTTCCATTTTTTCCCATACATTATTAAAGCCTCATTAGTCAAGTTGAGAAAATTTCATTATTTATGTATTGATTTGTCGATGCATTCATGCATACAAACAGCGAATTTTGCAAAATATTTATTCATCTAAATTGCGCGCAAAAATCGCATTGATGTTTTTTTTCACTCGCCTTTTGTTAGACGAACAACAAAAAATTCCCATGCAAACAAACAAAGCAACTAACCCAAGCAAACAGCCAACAAACACCAATACAACAATAATATGCATACAAAAACAAAAACTACAATAAAGCACAACCACAACGACAGCGACAGCCAAATCGGTTTACCTCAACAATGCACAACAACAATGAGCGCACAAAGCAAAAAACACAAAGCAATGCAGAAAAAGGGAATTTTAAAATAAAACAATAAATCAAATACAGAAATAAAAACACAACGAAAATACCAACAATTCTAATTTTGATAGCACCTAAATGTTGTTGTTTTTGTTGTTGTTGTTTGTGTTTGTCATTGACTACAAAATTATTGGGGGCCCATTGCTAGGCGATTCAATCTATTATTTTGGCCAGCTTGTTGGCCAAATTAAGCGGCTAACAAACGAGCGCAATGTAAAGTGGCCGCAAGAAAAACATGAATGAAAAATCAAAAGAAATATGAAAAATCAAGGAAAATTTACAACAACAAAATATTGAATTTGTTCGTTAGCTTTGTGTATTTCTGTGTGTGTATGAGACGTTAATGTGCTTATAATGCCGACAAAAGTGCTATACATATATACAGCGACATGCACATACATATATGCACATACATGTCTGTCTGCATACAGTGGCGCACACACGAGGGGTTGATTGTATATCATCAATCAATTCAATTACATACAAACATTTTGAGTGGCATCTCTGGCTTCAAATCGCAATGGGCTCAAAAGTTTTATACAAAAACCCCTCTCTGCAAAATTAAATCCTGTTTGCGCCACTGAGATATATATACACCTGTACGCATATCTGAACATACGTTCTACTAGCCAAAGCTGACAAATTGCAATGACTTTTTTCTGGCTAACAAAAGAAGCCAAATTCTGTAATGAAAGCCAATAAAGTATTCGAGCATCTTTGAAGGGACTTAAAATCACACTGAATAATAGCTGAAGGCAGTGTAAGGACTGCAGTTAAGTAGGGCATTAGGTTTTATAGACTCTTGTTTCTTCTTGGGTTCTTGCAGCTTAAAGTGGGGGGAGGGTAGTAAATTTTCGCATCTCTCATAAGTTTTGTTCAAATAAATGATTTTTTTAATATTTCATATATTTTTGTTTCTTTTTTAAAGGTTGTGAAGAAGATGGAAGACTCATCTGAGCCACTTTCATCTTGACAATTTACAGAATGTGGCAAATAGAACTAGTCACAGTCCACAAGGCGTAACGAGCTCAAACTGGTTCAATGAGTGACAGAAAAAAAATTCCCTTCAGCTCCTATGTACAAGTTCCACATTTAAAAAGAGAAGGAAGACTCAAGAAGAAGAAAGACTCAAGAAGAAGAAAGACTTACCTGGGCCACTTCTACTTCAAGGATTCGTAAGGAGCTCAAACTGGTTCAATTAGTGCTAGAAAGAAAATTCCCTTCAGCTCCTATGTACAAGTTCTGCATTTATTAAAAGAAGGAAGATACAAAAAGAAGAAAGAAGTAAGACTCAATAAGAAGAAAGCATAACCTGGGACACTTCTACTTCGTAAGGAGCTCAAAGTGGTTCAAATTCCGCATTAATTAGAAGAAGGAAGACTCAAAAAGAAGAAAGAAGGAAGACTCAAGAAGAGGAAAACCTCACCTGGGACTCTTCTACTTCAAGGATTCGTAAGGAGCTCAAAGTGGTTCAATGAGTGAACGAAAGAAAATTCCTCACCTCCTATGTACAAATTCCGCATTAATTAGAAGAAGGAAGACTCAAAAAGAAGAAAGAAGGAAGACTCAAGAAGAAGAAAGCCTCACCTGGGACACTTCTGCTTCAAGGATTCGTAAGGAGCTCAAAGTGGTTCAATGAGTGAACGAAAGAAAACTCCCTTTAGCTCCTATGTACAAATTCTGCATTTATTATAATAAGGAAGACTCAAAAACGAAGGAAGACTCTAGAAGAAGAAGGACTCACCTAGGCCATTTGAACTTCTACAATCTACGAAAGGTGGCAAATAGAACTATTCACAGTCTACAAGTCTTCGTAAGGAGCTCAAACTGGTTCAATGAGTGAGCGGCTTCAAATTTTAATAATTGTGGCATCAGAATAAGCCTACATGGTCTAATTGTGCTACGTCTTGAAACAGACACTACTACCTTATAGAATGGTTAGCATTAACCACAAGTAAACAATAAAACTTCTCTACTGACTGTTTTATGCTTATAAGTTTAGTTCAAAATTGTTATAAAAACTGAAAAAATAATTGTAAACAGTCTTCCAACCTTTTTGCATTAAAAATCTGCATTTTATTTTTTTTACTACAGAAATATCTATAAAATTTTTTGTATAAAATATAATCATTGACAATAAAGATAAACAAAAAATATTTAAAAAAAATTCCAGGACATCGTTTTTTATTATTTATTGAATTGTGTATGTATTACTAGCAACAATTTCTACAACTTTTAATAAAAAGTTTCTTTGCTCACACTAGAATATTAAATAAATTATTCATATATGATTTTTGTTTTCGTGTCAAGTGCAAACTGAGCTCAAAAAAAGCAAATCCCATATTCATTGCATAAACAAAGAAAAAACAAACTTTTTACGTTGTCAGCCTTAAAATATTTGTCCCTTGAAATTTGCCATATTTGCAAATGACAAAAAACAAAAAAATTAATACAACAAGAACAAGAAAATGACGAGGAAGGAAACAACAAAACAGAGAACTTCAACGATTTGCAGGTAATACATGTTTGAGTTTTGTGCATTAATAAAGTTGGTAGTAACTTTTGTATTTTTCGTCTACTAAATATTTCATAAATATTTGAATATAAACAGAGTTACGCATTAAAAAGTATAAACAAGTTTAATCAGCTGTGTTTGTGGTAAAAAACTGTTCAATGTGCCTTGAGCAAATTTTTCAAAGGTTAACTTTCCAGCATTGGAACTTTCCAACATGTAACTGTAACTTTCCAACATTGAAAAGTTAAGTGAAGACTTTTTAACACTAGGAGTACCGGTTTTTGCTATTAAGACCTTTTAACGAAATCGGTTGAATCTGAAGAAGTTTTTCATTGTTAGCATTAAAACAACATTCATTAATTACTTGAATGTAAAAAAGTATAGTTTTGGCAAATATTCCAAAAGTGAAGCTATTACCAATGACCACAGTAAATTTCGTCTCGCCGCTTTCTGCTCATGCTTTCAAACACAACAAAAATAATGCATTTTTGTTTTTACATCGAAATTCAAAAATATATAAAAGTGGGTTGTAAATTTAATATAAAACAGAAGGCAAGACATAGGTTCTTGAAAAATTTGTACCATCTTTGACTTTTTTGTGAATGTTATAATTTTATTTCCATGGCTACGTAGTTAACCGTCATTTGACCGCTCGTGGTACTAGTAGGTAAAATCGATGATAAAAAGAAAACAGATCGGCGCAGTGATTGCAAAATTTGAGAGTATTGAGCTTAGTGCAAAATAGTAAAAGTCAAGGAGAACTAAATTCGTAACTTAAACCGTTTTCGAGCTACGGTTAATCAAAAACTGAAAACCGTCAAATGTCCATTTGAATAATTGTTTTGAGGGGCATTAAAAACTTGCTTGGACGTATTATCCCACTAGTCCCGAAAGGGTTAATTTATCAGATTAATTTTTGACAAACAAAAATCAACTAAACAAGGAAAACCAAAATTATTTTCAATCAAATTGAAAAAAATTCCATAAAATTTTATGAGTTCAGATTTCACTATGAAATTTAACATTTTTTTACCAACAGTTGTCTTTCCAATCTTAGTAAAAGTAAAACAACAGTTAAATCGTATCCCACCTTAATTTCAACTTGTTAAATACCAATTTTTCAGTTGTTCGAAAACGCACCTCTTAACCCATTGCTGCCTAATGGGTAAAATTTTACCCATAAAAACTGACTTTTTAAAAAAATCACAGAAAAGTTCGTGGTAGAGATATTTCCAAATCATTGATAGGGATGGTTGGGGTAAAGATGGAACAACCTTAGTCTAGTGGAAGTCACCCTAAAATTCCGCCATCTAGCTAGAGTTACCAGACTCCAAAAATTTTGAATTTTCCGGAGGTGGAAACTGTGGTGAAACGTAGTGGCCCTAGAACCTCACAAAAATCTGCCTCCTAACTCATCTGTAAACAATACATCATTTGTTCACGTGTTAAGCTGATCACTTTAATAAGTATGGAAAAAAGCTACCATTGCTGCCTAACGGGTACAAAATACGCAATGAATATCTCAGCAACGTGCAGAGATAGAAAGCTGAAAGTAAAGATTTTTTGGAAAATCTGATAAATTAAGCTTATTCACTTAAAACTTGAAGACAATAGTCCAAATGGGAAGAATTTTGATAAAAACTTTTCAATTTGTTTTAAATACAATTCAATAAAGAGTCAATAATAGGTTAAGATTTAATATGAAAAATGTGCTTTATTGATCTTATTGACTTCAAACTTGGTGATGGTACTTTAAGTCTAAAGAAATTCTACAACAATTTCTCGGTTTTTTTAAAACAAACTTGTGAAGCGTGAAAAATGGGTTAAGAGTTGGCTAAAAAATATGATTTTTTCAACTTATTGACTTGACAACTTTAGAAAAAACTGTATTTGGCTTACCTTCTCAAAATTTAGCGGAATCAATTTTTAATTTCAAAATCAGTTTGAGTCAAAAATGGGTTAAGATTTTGTATGAGGAACATGATTTATTGAACCTTTTGAATTCAAATATGATCAAAGTACTCTAAATTGAAAAAAAATTTTTACCTTTTTCCAATTTTTTGAAAATCCAACTTTTCAATGGGAAGAGTCAATGGGTTAAGAGTTTGCATATAAAATATAATTTTTTGAACTTATTGACTTGAAAACTTGAGAAAAATATTTGGTGTACCTTCTTCGAATTCATTGGATAAAATTTCAAATCAGCTTGAGTCAAAAATGGATTGAGATTTTGTATGAGGAATATAAAAGTTGAGCCTTTTCAATTCAAATATAATGAAAGTACTCTACATTTTTTGCAAATCAACTTGTGAAGAGTCAAAAATGGGTTAAGTTTGCATGTACAAAAATAATGTTTTGGATAAAAAAAATATTTTTTTTTACGATTTGTTGCCCTTATTGAATTAAAATGTGTTAAATGTATTAAAAAATACTTGATACCTTTTTAGTTTGTTTCTTAACCAGACCCAAGGTCCAAGTTTTCTTTGGAGAACATGATTTATTAAGTCTATTGTCTTCAGACTTGCAGAAAGTACTCCAAATGGTATGAAATTTGATATCAACCAAGAAAAAGTTTTTGAAAACCAAAACAAATTCCATATCTATTCATCAATGTTTTGGAAACCAGCCTATTATGGAATCAGAAGAGTAAAAAATTATTTAAGTTTTATTTGGAAAACATGATTTATTGAGTCTATTGATTTTAGACATGCCGAAGGTTCTCCAAGTCGTAAGAAATACGATACCTACCATAAAACATTTTTTTTTAAAACGAAAAACTTTTGATACCTCTTTATCAAGGTTTGGAAAACCAGTTTATGATGGAAGGTGCTTCAAATAGTAAGAAATGTAAAAACAAAATTTTAAAACTCTCTGATAATGTTAAAAATATGTTAAGAGTTTGTATGAAGAACATGATTGATTGAACATGGCTTATTGAGACTTAAAACTTGATAAAGCTTCTATAAAATGAAAATAATTTAATAGCAACTTCTGAAGCGCCAAAAATGGGTTAAAGGTTTGTATGGATTTTTTATATATTTTTATAAATAGATTTGATACCAATTTTTTATTTTTTTTTAATAGCAACTTCCAATGTAGTCAATAATGGGTTAAGCGTTTCTATGTAGCAACATTTTGTCCGTCCATTAAAAATATTAATTATTAAATTACACACCAAAAAACTTCAAGCAGATTCTCGACAATTTTGCAAATAATTAAAACGAAAGTGTGTGCAGAATGCTGACACAAACACCGACGCGGCCCAACTGAAGAGGCACCAGTTGCCACCAGTGTGATGGCACTCAGAGCGACACAGTTGCCGCCACACATGTGCGGCCACTTGTGTGCGCCTCGACTGGTTGCCAGCCACTTTTGGCGCTTGTTGTGCGCAATTTTTGCACACTGCACTGTTTGCAGCTGGCAGTCTGTAGTTGTTTGTCTATTTGTTGTTTGTTTTGTTGGGCGATTGTTGTTTTTGCGCTCATCATAAAGTTTTTAATTAAGCATTTGCAGTGAAATTAACACATGAAAAGCGACAAGCAGACAAATGCCGCGCCCTGTACGCGTACTGATTACTGACTGTGCACTGTGCCGGAAAACGACGAGTGTTGTGTTGTGTTGTTGTGTGTTAGGCGAAAGCGCTGCCGGCAAATGTGAAGTTGGCAATCGGAAATGCGTAAAATTATGCGCTCAACGCAACGCAACAAGTTTACCAAAAAAAGGCAAAAACAACAATACAAACTCACACACACACACACATACATATATAAATATGGAAGTGCCAAAAATGTGTTGCGCTGTCAATTAGTGGCGTTGTGTTGGCGTCGGCACGTTGGCAGCCCAAGAGCCCAGCTGGACAAAGTTTGATGTGCGACAAAAAAGTTAACAACGCCAACGCAGTGAAGTGCAACAGAAGTTGTCAAAATTCCTAGGGGAATATTTTTGTCAATGTTTTTGTGTTGTGGTGTTGTGTTGCTGTTGTTTTTCGTACATAAATAAATGGATACAAAATAACTGAGAAAATTATAAGTAAGTAAAAAAGCTTTGGAGATTTTAGAGTTTTACTTCAATGAAAGAAGCTGGCAATTTAAAAAGAAAGAAAAGACAGTATCGAGTTTTTGTTGTGTAAGTGATAAGGTTTGGTTTAAAAAAGAATCATTAGAGAAGAACATTGTTTAATCAACTGACGCATCAAGGCGACAATGTGCACGAAGCGCAGACAACTGTACTTAAATTTTCTTATTCAATGTAAAATGTATAAATTTTGTATAAAACATATGAAATTTTTTTTTTTAATTAAAATAAAAAAATTAAAAAAAAAGAATTGTATATTCAATGTAATAAATTTTAATAAAATTAATTAAAAATAAAAATTAATAAACATATTAAAATTTGTTGTTCAATTGATAAATTCAAAATTTTGTATTCAATATATTAAATTTTAATAAAATTAACTAAAATTAAAAATTAATAAACATATACAAAATAAACGTAATAAACATAATAAACATAAACATATTGTTTGTTTAATTAAAAAAAAATCAAAAATCTTATATTAAATTGTTTTGTTAAATTAAAATAATTTTCAAAATTTTTATTCAATATTTTAAATTATTGTAAAATTAATAAAAATCCCAAAAAGTAAAGCATGAAAGAATGCACATTATCATTCAACCTTCTGAAAATTACATGGTTGCTTTTGCTGTTGTTTTTTGTTTTTCATTACTCTCATACAACGCGTGCAGCATTGCTTTGTGCAAAAGAAAAATGAACACATTAATGCCGGCGCCTTTTTACGCCAGTTTTAATTAGGTTGACACTGGAAGGACACACATCTGTCCACACACACACACACATACAACTGTATGCCGAATGCATTTCATCACACAAACACAAACACACTCACATTCGCATACAAAGCCGCAAACATGTGCAAGGCGAAAAAAGATGCCCAATTATCTGTAATTTTTGCTTTTTTATCAAGTTACGCATGAATGAGAGAAAGAGTGTGCAAGAGAGAAAGAGTAGTAAATGTGTATGAAAATGTGAAGGACATAAGTATGCGCGGCTTTAATGGACATGAAAGATACATAATGTGCAACGCACACAACTATGCAGTCGTATGCAGTCTACATGTAGTTACAAATGTATGGGTAAGTGTAAGTGTAAGTATGTAAAAGGTAAAGTACAGTTGCTTTAATTAAAAAACTAAGCTGCTTGAACAAAGAAATTTTGTTAATAACAGCACAGTGTACAGTGTGTTGGCAACCCTGTATATCAAGCACTTTTTTTTGGTTGATTCATGGAAGCAGTTTTCCTTTGAAGGATATGACAAGTGTATTTGTTCTTTGTGCGCGCGATTCAGTCACTGAACTGAGTGGCGATCTGTATACCTTTACTTACATTTGCGAAATCATGGCCAAACAGTTTTTTTTGGATGAATGAGCCACGTAGAAGTTGTTGGGTTTCTAATGCACTAAGACCAGGAATGGTCTACGAACCGAGAACATTTCCTGGATGCAAGGACCCAAGAAAATTTTGCAACTTATGGGTTAGTT
Organism: Melieria omissa; assembly: GCA_963971225.1. NCBI lineage: Eukaryota > Metazoa > Arthropoda > Insecta > Diptera > Ulidiidae > Melieria > Melieria omissa. The sequence continues at coordinate 105,251,963 of OZ020267.1, read as the reverse complement.
CTACAAACCAATACTGGCCAAGGTAAAAAAAACTCCTGCTCAGTCACACTGCCGTATGATATGCTCGGAAATCTCCTCTGCTATTCCGCAGAGTCTACATACGCTTTGCTGTTCCAGACCCAATGTATGCATATCTAGGTTTTCTCAGCCTGCAGCATCCAGTTTGAAGTTGATCTGTTGATCAGTTGGATCTTTCCTCAGCCTGAGGCATTCCTTCCTCCATTTTGAATTGTATCCTTTGAGGAAGATTTTCGATTACCTGAAATCCGACACGTTAGACCAGTGATTTGAGTTTCTAGTTCTATATCTATATCTATATATATATATATATGTATATCTAGTTTTCGTGATTGTGCAAAGCTCTGGTCCATGAAGGACTGTAGCAGCTTTTATAGCAGCAATTCTCGCCGCTCTCTCATTACCGCCTAATTCCCTGTTTCTTAGGATGCAAAGAATTTTGACCTGGCTGTGTGCACTGTAGTCAAATCAGGAGATTTCCTCCCAGATTTAGGAAATTTTTGGTCTTTTAACTAGGAGAATTTTTAGGCGAAAGAATTGGTTAGAAGAAAGTTTAGGAGATTTATATTTATGTTGGGGGATTTTTCGGATTCTTTGTGGATTTTTGGGAGATTTTTGGATAACGAAGTATAATGTATTGGGAACACTGGCAACAAAACATATTTTGGCAACTATTTTAATACTCAAAACACCCTATTGTGTTAAAAATTTGTAAGCTTACAAAGTGTAAGCTCATTCTATCTCGTTCGCACTTATTGCTGTCACACTTTTTGTTTATTTCTTTTGTTATATATTTTGTGTTTGTTGCTAAGCTGAAGATGAAAAATGAAAATAAAATAAATTAAATTAAATAAAAAATAAAATGAAATAAATTTAAATAAATAAAAAAATTTTTATGAAGTTTAATTCCCTTAAAATTACGCAAATCATGAAAATATTTTAGCAACTTTTTTAGCTTTTGGGAGGTAATTTCAGTATTTTTTTTAAGATTTAGGAGAAAGTAATTTCAGGTATCTGGCACCAATGGCTGTATGTGAACAGTTTAAGCAATGCATTTCAACAGGGTGAGTCAGTAAGTTGTATGCCATGTAGCTCATATTTATGATTGTCGAACATTTGGCGCTTTCAAAAGAACTCTGAGTTTCTCTATGTATTTCCCGGCTTCGTTAGAACAAGATTGCGCTTTTTGTTTTCCCATCAGGGCCGCACACAAAAACTCATTTTGGGAGTAGGAGTTTCGTACAACTTTTAAACCGAATACCATTCGAAATCAAATTATGTACCAGCAATTCTTATGTATGAGGGGGGTTTGAATCCCTAAAAATCTCCTCTGAGTACGCCACTGGTTAAGATGTTATGAGAATGGACGAGGTGAGTGCTCTTACCCTTAATTCATTAAATTCATTTAAAAAGACGTGTAGCCCCTTCTCTTTGCTACCACTAACTTTCTCTCCTATAATCCCACCTTACTTTTCTCTATCACCCTTTTCTTCTTTAGTCTTAAGTAGTTACAATGGGGTTCGTAGTCTGAGTGCTTGAAAAATAAGACCTTCTATGGTTCACTTTCTCGGCTTCCTTCATATTGATTCATCCATCCATCTAGAAGTCTGCATACAATTGAGCACTGAGTGTACATAATTCAAAGCTCTTAGCAAAGCTTAGAGAACACAGTGTTGTACTGTCTTTGCTCTAACGGCCACAGGAGCTAGAAGTGGCTGCCCCTAGGCGAAGTTCACTTATTATTATTGGCGGGGAAAATGCACTGCGACCTAAGAGATCTATTCTGCTTCCTTCTTAGACTTCAATTCGTCCGCCAGCCCAGTATCCAAGAGTTATCTTAGTCTATTTCCTAAGCCTCTGAAAACCCAATCCGAACCTGGTGGAGTTCACTTATAGTAAGTCATGTAGACCTATTGCGATACTGTAAACGAAATTGTGATATTGTGAATGTAAATCAGAGCGTATGGAATAGATTTGAGAGGGAGTCTAGAAATTGGTGCACTTGAGCTCTTCAAGTACTGGGACTAAGAAACTTATTGCACTTAATCTACAGTCTCTGTCTCCCAACAAATAAGATGAGAGACACTAGTAGTAAGTGCTTTTTCTTAATCAGTACATAAGAGAATCGAAAATGAAAAGAATCACAATGAACCCAACAGGGTTTGCAGAATCTACAAAGGTTTTGAAGCGGTGACTTTGCAACCTTTGGGTTCAAGAATTGTGACGCACCTGGCTGACAGGGAATTGAATTGAAATGTTACCAAGAGAACGAATTTCTTTACCTACGATTGAGGAAAGGAAACATTCTTGAATCTTACTACTTTTTAAAACCAAATTTAATACTAAAAATAATTACATATGTATTGCAACATATGAGCATTAAAGCATAGTTGGACTAGTCGAGCATTCTGGTGTTAACTAAGCAGTGACGCACACAGGATTCCATTTTGGGGGGGAGTAGGTTTTTCCGTACAACTATTGAGCCCATTTCCATTTGAAACTATATTTTGCACAAGAAATTTGTATTTGGGGGTGTAAAACCCCTTTCCGCCTGTATCCCTATTTCCAGATGCGGTCAAACCAATTGAAAAAACTCTAATCTACTGGCAGTTAGTTCTAATAGTCCAGCGGGTAGCGCGATGGCCTCTCAGACCAGAGGCCCCAGGTTCGATTCCTAGCTCGGGCTGTTGAAACGCTCATCTACTTCTATCGCTATTCACATGAAGCAGATTTATACGAACTGCACAAGTGCGCTCTTGGCAGGCAATGGCAAAACCTTCAAGTGTAAAAATCAAACTAAACTGTAGGTCATTTTGAGGTCATGGAATCTGACCTCAAACACAGTGCAAAGTAAATAAATTTGTGTATTTTTATTTTTTTTAAGAAAATTCCAAAAAATTATGGAACGAAGTTTGTTTCGCCCTGTATGTTTTTTACCAACAAAAACAACAACAGCGCAATGTTTGTTGCTCATTTACTAATTACATTCATTGCAAATGCTACGATGCTGTCTTGCGCTGCAAGCATTCACTCCACTGGCCGCACAGTTGCAACACTCGTATCGCATCACCCACTTTCACACACACACACACACGTTTGAAACACCACTACAACTAAAGCAGCAAAACAGCTATAAAGTAAAAGATAATACGCGAAGTAGTGTGGCCACTTGAGGCCAGCAGCGAATGGCGTTTCAACTCGCTTCCTTCTCCTTCGTCGAAGCCGCACTGAGAAGTTGGCTTGCAAGCGAACGAAGTAGTGAAGTGAAACAGCAATGACTCCAGCTCGCACTCAATTATAAAGACAACATTTGCTGCAGCCGGCGCGCACTTCTCACGTAACCAACATGCCGCAACATGCCGCAAAACGTCATATGAATGATTTTTATTTAATTAAAAGCAACAGCAGATACATTGCAGCAGCAGCAGCAGCTGTCGAAGCAACGTTCGCTGTGATCCTACGGGAATGCGTGCAGTGTCTGATGTATGGGTGTGTGTGTGTGACGGTAATGTGTATGTGTGTATGTATGTTTATGGGCGTTGCGTTTTAACCGCTCACTGCGTGTTGTAGTATTTGCAACGCACAGAAAACGAAGCGGCAACGTTTTTTTCGCTTTTGAGTTTGAGGTTTGTAATTAAGTAATTTCTAATTAGAAAGCAGCAACTTATCTAATTTAAAATAATTACTAAAATATTCATGTGTTATTTATGAGGTCAAACATGTACAACAACCATGGACTGTGTTTCGATGGTTAGTTCATTGAACTGCGTATCTGATGGTTGTGATTTCATCAGTTTGAGCAGCAACATTTTTTTAGGAGTATCTGAACTTTGAAAGTGACCAAAAAGATGGATGTTTAAGATATGAGGTATGTCCTTATTGATAATCAATTATACAATTTTTTTAATTTAATACCTACCATTTAGTATCAAAAATTATCTAACTGAAACGAACTTTGCTGTTTCGATAGAAGGTTTCCCTCGCAAAGGTCAAATTTTGTTGGACTCTATTGTATAAGTCGGGCTGGATCTCAGCAGTGGTTTGAGGTTTGAGATGTTGGGATCTAGTTGGTCAGTTCTTGTTGGTTTGTTGCCATGAACCAGCGACCTAGGTAGGTAAATAGGTTGTAGTGGTTGCCTCTGTATGAAACACAGAATTTAACTGTTTGAAATGTGTAATCGAACCTATGGCTTCTAGTGTGTAGTACTCGTTGGACTATTGAGGCCGTCAAGCAGCGACCTTACAAAACCACAACGAAAAATAAAATCAAAAAAAGTTCAATTGCACCATCTTGGTGATCATTCTACATGGCTTCTTCAAAAAAAAAATTGCTCCGGAAACTTTTCTTGCTTAACTGCGCGTTTTGTGGTATTCGAACTCTTCAGTTAGTGCAGTGTTGCCAGATGCCTGAAATTACTTTCTCCGAAATCAAAAACAAAAATACTGAAATTTCCTCTCAAAAGTAAAACGAATCTCCTAAAATTTGTCTTTTATATTTTTTAAAGGAATGAAACTTCTCATATAAAATATAAACTTATGATTGTTTTTTAATTGCAGCCTTTTTTATTTAACTTCAGCTTAACAAAAAAAAATTTAACAAATGAATTAAATAAAAAGTGTCACTTTCAACGGGATTGCATTGTGACAGCAATAAGTGAGAACGGGATAGAACGAGCTTACATTTTCTAAGTTTTAAAATGTATAACTCAATAGGATGTTTTGAGTATTGAAATAGCTGCCAAAATATATGTTGTTGCCAATGTTCCCAATACATCATACTTCGTTATCCAAAAATTCTCCCAAAAATCCACTAAGGATCCAAAAAATCAACTAACATAAAATATGAATCTCCAAAACTTTGTCCTTAACAATTTTTTCTCCTAAAAATTTTCATAAAAAGTCAAGAATCTCGTAAATTTAGGAGGAAATCTGCTGCTGTGGCAACACTGAATTAGTTACCGAACTGTCATGTTTGAATTCTTCATAATTCGTTTAGCTGGTCAAACCAAATAACTATTTCGGCACTTAACCCATTAGTGCCCAACTTTTTGTTTCGACTTTCTAGCCAATTTTCTGAAAGAAATGGCCCGAATTTTTTTAAAACAAGTTCGAATGTTAACACGTAAAAAAAATATTTTTTAATTCCATGATCCAAATGGGATCATTGGGCACAGTGGAATTAGCGCATGTCGTGAAATTTCACGAAGAAATGCACATGCATCCCACGATCGCATTCGATGTTCGATTCGCATTCGAAATTTCGATATATTGTTACCTTTGAATAATATACACGTTTAAATAAGTGTTACTAAATGGGAACAATGGGCGCTAATGGGTTAATATTTTGCAGCTTGAGTAAGTTTGGCTTCAGAACACAAATTTTCATAAACAATTTGAAGACCTTTGACACTTTGTTAAATAGTGTAGTACTTCATGATAAATTGAGACTGTGACAGAAGACAAACGTCAACAAATGATACCGTAGCCATCAGAAAAGGAGCAATAAGCCATGAAAATTCAGACATACATAGCTCTTGAAATACTCTTTGTATAGGTTAGGTTAGGTTATGTAAGCCAAGCATAGACCCTTTTGGGTCTCCAGTTAGAAGTCCTTAGTGAGCTTCTTTCGACATAAAATTGATTGCTAAGATTAAGATTAAGTTCTTCCTAGTAAAGTTTAGCAGCGGTTTAATGTCATTCTTGGGTACTTAATCAAATCTCTAATCCAAAGAAGAATGGAGGCTCTATGTGAGTAAGGCTCAGTAGATTGACAGAAGCGAATAATGTGCTTCCTGAGGTTTTCCTAAGACAATTCTTTTTGCATTTGCTGTACTCATTCGATTCTGTGATGCCCATTTTCTACATGTAGAAGGATAATTTCTTAGTTTAAAGCATTTTAGTTGCCTGAGAAACAGTTGTCCCATGTCGGTGTAACATAAATGAAAACATTTTTGGGTGCCCCATCTAGTCCCTAAAAGCCCCTAAGTGAGTAAGGCACAGTTTTGATATGGTCGGACTTGCTTCTGTCCGAATGTTATGTGCTGACTGTGAATTTAAGTTTTTTAATCCTTTTTCCTTCTTAGAAAATAACACAAAAAAGATTTTCTGGCACACTTCTAATTTCTTCTTTTCGATTCGGACTTTGACTTCAGCTATCTTCTCCTAATTGTTTCTTGGCAGAAAACAACCAAAAGAGAACAATTTTTGCCCAATTTTAATTCTTTCCTTTCCACTCAGACTTTGACTTCTGCTTCCTTCTACACATTCTCAACATTTCCTATTGACTTGGAATAATTCGTACCAAACAAACATTGATTCTACTCGTTAAAACTACGTGTCGCAATTTTCGAAAATAAACAAAAATTTTTATGGTACTTAGAAATTGGAAAGTAATGCCAACACTCACGTGCAATGAAGTACTAAAATGTCACTGAAGAACAAACAAAAACAAAAACAAAAATTAAATGAAAATGAAAATGAAAAGCAGTCAAAACATTAAGATAATGAAAGCGTGAAAAGCATAAGAGACAAATAATAATAACAACAACAAAAACTCCTCATGTGTTTGTATGAAGAGTGAAAAAGCAGCACAAACAAACAGTCAAAAAGTTTTTAATTAAAACTTTACGCACGTTTTCATAAAGTTAACTCTTACAACGGGTGCACACTAACACACCGACACACGCGCACACACACACACACAAAGACAGACGCACCAAAAACGCATCTAACAAGCAGTCATAAATATTTATTTGGACGCATTACACACACGTTGAGCGCAACTTTGCGTTCGAGTGAATGCGCATAGTGCGTGTGTGTGTGTTTGTGTGATAGAACGCTGATGGCGCATTGAGTGTGCATGTGTTGGTGGTTCTTGAAACTATGTCACCGAATTGCACTCAACTCAACTCAACTTGTGTGCGCCGTTGTAATTTTGGTTGTTTGTTTTTGTCATTGTTGTTGTTGTCATTGCAGTAAGTGACAGCACAGCACAGTTGGCGCAAAATGTGCAAATTTTCACCTTTTAATTGCAATTTGCGTGCTCTAAATATACTTCTATATGGCAATTGCAACAACAACAAGCAGTCAATGGCAGTTTTTTTTGTATTAAACATTTGTCATTTTATTAATTACAAGCACATTTCCACTAAGACAACTGACTCATTTCAACAATGCTTTGTGCAATTTCCAAAAAAAAAAAATTGCATCTAGCTTTTCCTCCTTCCTCGACTCTTCGGACGACCGCGCAGCGATGCGCGTGGCGGCTCTGGCGGCGGCAATCGAATACGCACGCCACCGTCTGCCGTCAAGACCGACCGATACACGCCGCCCGCCACAATGCCGCCCGTCATTGGCCCCGCCCAATACACCCAGTGATCGTCCCATTGACTCTGCACGACCGCCGGGCCCAGGCTGCGGGCCGGATTCATGCTGGCGCCCGTCAACTGCAACGCGCACAACTGTCCCGCCGTCACGCTGAGACCAATGATCAGGCTGGACGAGGTCTTGCGCCGCGGCCGTCTGCTGTCCGCCACGCTCATCATCACCAGCATCAGCAGCGCCGTAATCAGTGCCTCGACAATGTACGCCTGCAGCGCGTCCAGGTCCTGTTGCGGCTTGGTGGCGCCGCCATTTGGTATGGGCCGCGTCTTGGGCACAGTCACCTCGACTACAGCGGCGCCACAAATGGCACCAATACACTGCGCGACCACGAAGAGCAGCGTCTTCCACAGGCTGACATCGCCCAGTGCAAAGAAGCCCACGGTGATGGCCGGATTCAGATGACATCGTCTAATGCGGCCCATTATTTTGATGAGTGCCGCCACCACCAGACCGAACGTGAAGGCAACCTGCAGCACCTCCGACGGTGTGTTGGTGTTCTTGCCTGCGGAACTGCTTACGGCAATTGTGACCAGCAGAAATGTGCCCAGCAGCTCCGAAAATAGCAAATAGCTGAGAAACGGATCCTTCACATCGCCCCAACCAAAATAGGACATGGCGTTGTGTTTTTCGCTGCCTTCAACCTCACAACAGACGGAAGTGCTAAGGTGTTGAATACAAAAGATGTTGGTTTTTGTGTTTGCTAGACAAAACTTTTGATAAAATTATTCAAACTTCATTTGACAATACGATTAAAGTTATCGTTCATTGTTTTCGTTTTTGTTATTATTTTTTAGTTTTCATTTTTTAAAACTCATGAAAGTGTAGTAATAAAACGTCATGATAATTTGTCAGTGACATAGCTCAGTGTTGTATTTTGGAAGAATGAAAGATTTGATCTTTGTTTTGGTTTTGAAAGCAAAAATGTTTTGAGGCTCCCAGGCATTTTTATTGAGAGTCTTTCCGAGTGAGTGATAAATAGCTCAAAAAATGTTTAGAGAAAACAAAAATTCGGCACATTAGTAAAATTAGTAAATTTTTGCAGTTACTTCAGCGAAAATTTTTAAAAAAATTTGCCTGAATTGAAGTTAAAAACTAAAATTAAAAATGTCACTTTATTTGCAGATTGGTTTTTCGAAATGTGGAGGTTATGGGGTCTCGACAATATAATTTGATTTTTGCTTTGTAGAAACCCAAAAGTTGACAACCACACAACTCCGATCGTATGAGGGACGCCCTCTGGTGGTGAGTTTCTGAACCTTAATTAATTTTGTATATTTTGTACTCAAGAATGTTGGCGATCGCTGAATAAATCGGTTCAGTAGTTTCCGATATACGATGTTTTTTCGCTTACTTAACTACTAAATTTTCAAGTGGGGAGCCAATGGCATAGAAAATGGTCAGTTTTGTATGGCAGCCCCCTTAAGACCTGGAGTGAGCCTGTTGGTATGTTTGGAAGAAACATTCGGAAGAGAATATAAATGGGTGCCGGTCATACATTTGCTACATCTGGGGGCAACCTGGGAGCAATGGGAGCCCATTTTATAAAAACGACCATTTTGTATGGGACCCGCATCAAGGGTTGGACATAGGGTAAAAATATGTTTGAAAGAAATGTTCAGTAGAGTCCGACCGATACCAAATTTTTTGGCCGATGCCGATGCCGATTAATCGGCATCGGCCAATTATCAGCCGATGCCGATTAATCGGTCAAAAGGCCGAAAATCGGCCGATGCCGATGCCGATGCCGATTCCATAGAAAAAAAAACACGAATGAATTCAATCAAAAACACAGCTTATTTTATAAAACAACAAAAGGAACTATTACATATATAATACATTTCATCACATTTATCACAAATTAACAAACGAAAACGAGAAAATAAACAACTAAAAACTAAATAAAATTACAAGAAAATTCAGAATTCAAAATTAATATCTCATGAAAATTGCTCATTCTATTTGGCACAAGCAATTAACAAAAGACCCAATAGCCAATATAGCTGAACAAGGTGTTGATGTAGCAAACATAGATTAAAAATATCTGAAAAATATTGTCCCCTTAAGTATTTGTCATAAAATCCAAACAAATCTAAGGAGAAACCCCCTAATCAGGCAACACTGGTTTGTAACGTATAATAAAAATGTAATAAATATACAAAGCGAGATATGAAAAAGGAAGACAGTGCGATTCAGCTGCAAATAAAATCGTATTAAAAAATCGAAAATCGTAAAATCGACCAAAAAAACCGATGTGGCATCGGCCAAAAAAAGCCGATGTGGCATCGGCCAAAAAAGGCCGAAGCCGATGCCGATGCCGATTCTTTTTTTTTTGGCCGATGCCGATACTAGCCGATGCCGATACCAATTTTATTGGCCGATACTAGCCGATGCCGATGCCGATGCCGATTAATCGGTCGGACTCTATTGTTCAGTAGAGAAAACTAGTGGGGGTCATTCATATACTTTAACCCTCTAAGAGCAACTTCTGACCAGCTGTGGAGCAATTTGTCAAATTTCCCAGCTTTTATGTGAACTTTGGCCTCAATGCGACGCCATTTAGCCCCACCCTAGCGCCAACATTTTTTGGCTCATGCACTTTTTCTCCGCATAAAATGAGACGTTGCGGAGTATCGAAATCGAAAAATCGTGCACTTAATCCAGTCTAATGTTGCCATATGGCAACAAAATAGCAAAAGGGTCACAAATCTCCTTCAACATTTCAAAATTGACTCACAACAACCCGACTAACTTCAGCGAAACTCAACAAAATCATTGCCTTGCAAGCCCCAACAAAAATCACCACTCGCATGACACACGTCGAGACGTATTCGATTCGCCCTGACACGCTCGGCACTACTCAAATTTGAAATGTTCAATCGATTTAGAAGGAAATGTGTTTATTTCTACAAGTTACATCGTTCTGCAATGGCCATAAAATTTCCAAAATACAATGCACGTCAAGTACGGTTTGTGCGCGTGTGTGTGTGATTGATCTACGTTGATCGTCTGTTCGTGCTACTTCGTCTGCGTATTTTCGGCGCCCGGAAGACAATTTCATAGATGAGCGACGCCAGTACGCCGCCCGTGATAGGCCCCACCCAGTACACCCAATGATGTTCCCACTCGCCGGCTACCAGGGCCGGTCCGAGACTGCGCGCCGGATTCATGCTGCCACCTGTCAGATTGCCGGAGCACATAATGCCCGCCACAATGGCCAGACCGATGGCCAGCGATGCGGCGCCGCGCAGATCGCGCCGATTCGGATCGGTCACGCCCTTCACCACCAGCACCAGAACGAACGTTGTGATCGCCTCAATGGCGAACGCCTGATCCGAGTGCAATTCCGCATGCTTCGTCACGCCCAAATGCGAAATGCGATCGGGTATTGTCAGCGCAATGACAGCGGCGCCGGCAATTGCGCCCACACACTGCATCAGAATGTAAAGTATCGCCTTGATGATGCTCACGCTGCCGACGACGAGGAAGGCACAAGTGACGGCAGGATTGATGTGACAGCCGCTGATGTGGCCGATGGCTTCTGCCACGCAGGCCGCTGTCAGCCCGAATGCGAACGCCACCTGCGGCACCGACGGTTCGAACCCAACTTCACGTTGCGTTGAGCCCGATCTGCCACTATTTTGATCTGGCTCGGGTCTATTTTGAGCCGTGGTCAATGCTGCAGTGCTGCCGACACCCATGAATACCAAAAAGAATGTGCCCAACAATTCGCCAACCAGCATGCGTAGAAAATTCAGATCCTGCAGATCGGACAGCCCGAAAAAGTCGTCATCCATTGCGACTAATGGTTACAGCAATGCGTCGTTGTCGAGTGCACCGGTCACAAATGCGAGGCAGCAGTGTCCGTTGTTCTATAAAAAAAAAATTTGTTTCTTCAGAAATCTACTACTTTTGGCAGAACGGCTGGAAAATTATTGAAGTTTTACGCCAAGAGACAACAGAAAAACGCACAATGTAATTTGTAAAACAAATTCGAAATGCCGGTACCGGTGCCAGTTGTTGTGGCTGTTGGCTGATATGCGACAAGTGGCTGTGTTTCGAACATTGGAAAAGGCAATATTGTGTTTTGTTTTTTTCCACAATTCCACAAAGCAATGTCTTTCGCTCAGTCGCTGCTCAGTCGATCGCTTGCAGCTTTGTTGTTGCTATGGGCCGCAGGCTCAGTTTGTGCGCTAAAAAGTGCCACATTAAATTGGGCTTGAAATGGTTTCTGTTTTCTTAGAAATGGTCACTTATGCAAACGATTGAACGAATCGAGAATGATGTATAAATGACGATTGAGTTCGCTTTTTTTAATAAATATAAAAATATTTATGACAGTTTATGAGAGGAAAATAAATCGCTCAATTCGCTCAGATAAGTGAAGTTGAGGACGGAAGGTAGTTGTTAGTGTTAGTGTTTTGTGGTAAAGTCTGGGCGCCGCACAGTAATTCGACTCCACACAACCGAGGAACAAAATTAGGAGTGGTCTTTTCGCGATACAATTTTTTATTTGTATTTGTGTAGTTTTTTTTTATTTTTCATACTGATTGCATACTTTCAGGGATAAATAAAATGTATTTTGTTGAAAAATTTGTGTTCCAACTACTTTTCAAATCGAATTATTTTCTTGGATCGGAAGATATCGGAGGATGTGATAACTCTTTTGACAGAGGAAGAATGCTTCTTAAAAACAACAAAAATCCAGGAACATACTTTCACATACTTTTTAGATATTTTCCTTTAAGTTTTCCTCTAAGACATCGAAGGTTTGATTTTATTTTTTGACAAGGAAAAATTTTTCTTAAAAACAAAAAATTCCAGAAACATACTTTCAGATATTTTTCAGATATTTTCCTCTTAGTTTTGCCAGTTTTCAGGTTTTTAATTAAAAAAAAAATATTTTTAATTAAAAGTGAGGTTCAAATTTTAAGAAAACATTAAAATTAAATGTGCCCACATTAATTCTTAATCCATATTGAAAGTTTTAGCAACTTTTTGCTAACCATGAATTTTTACTTTTTTTTTACTCAAAAGACAAAAAAACAGAAAACATCTCTCTAAATTTTTTTGTTGAAAAAGTTTCGACTTTGAGCCACTTTTGCAGAGACACTAATTAATTTTTTGCACAGATTTTTTGGTGTTTTCTTAGTTGGAATTTTACCTTTAAAAATCATTAAATTCTTAGACTCTAAATTTTTGTGAATTTTGTCTTTGGAACGAATCACTATGCATTGTATCAAAATTATAAGAAAATCCTTTAAAAGTATAAAAAAAAATCCTTTAAAAAAGAAGCAACCGTCAACTTCCCCCAACAGAGATACGATTGTCATTCAACTAAAATTTTTTGCTCCAAAATTTGGTTAAAAATGCTCAAAATGAAATAGAAAGGACAATTTTTTTGGTTCTGAACAAACGAATATACAAATACAGGGTGTCGAGAAAGTTGTCTTTGGCTCTAATTTATTTCTAAATGAATGAACAAATGATTGAATGAATCAGGCGCGGATCCAGAAAAATATTTCGGGGGGGTTTTAAAAAGTAATTCTTTAATATTTATAAAATGCCTTTTAATTTGTATGTAGTTTTATAGTTGATCCAAATATTTCGGGCGTTTCAACCCCCAAAACCCCCTCCCCCCTGGATCCGCCACTGGAATGAATCAATGTCAAAGCAAATCTTACTTTTTCCGACATTTGCAAGAATTATACCATCTTCCGATAAGGTGATAACTTTTGCACCACCCTGTATAAAAACAAATTTGCAATTTATACACCAACATTCAAAACGTTAGGAGTTTTGTTTTCGTTTTTGCTTAACACTTTTTAAGTTATTGACAATTGGAACTATTGCCGCAGCTGCCAAAGTGAGGAGAAGAAAAGGACTATAGGTAATTTTTTTTCTCTGCCACTGCCCTGTTCTGCCCTTTTCTGCCAAGGCTTTCCTTTCTTCGGCAACTTAAATGACCTTAGTTCACTCAAAATAAAGAACTTTTTAGGGTTTAAGTACAAATCAAATTGGCTTGTTTTAGCTCTTCGACTTGCAGACAAATCACTTTTTCTTTGCAGTACCGCAAGGGCCCATTTTGTGGCCTTAGTTAGTCTTTTGGCAAGTTCCTTGGGGAGATGGAACAGCCACCATTACTTAATTAAAACTAAACCAAAGCAACTCAAAGGCGCAAGCAAAGCAAAAAGACTCAGTATTGACTTGAAATCCGCAGTCATAGATACCAAAACCAGCCTGCTGAATTCACCAAAGTCTCCACTAACCACTGTTCACCATTGTATTACTCCTCTTCACAAAATTCACCACAGCTACCAATTCAACTCTAACACTTACCACATTTCTTTTATGCTGCCATGGACAGAATGTTCTCCCCCAAAAAAACATAAAAATTACCACTCACCTCCCTTCGAAACGTAACAGCCACTTGTTTGATTCGGCAAGTTATTTCCACCCCTCAACAACATTCAACGCCATGGTGAATATGATTGCTTGAATTGTTTCTATTTTCGCTCTCTCTCTCGCGCTCTCATGCTCTCAGAACCTTTCTCGTTTCTTACAAATTCAAAACAGCACAACAAATCACAGCACTGCCGCACATTCGGCTATGGTGGCAATTTCACACCGGCCCAGCCGCAGCGTCAGCTGTGATTTCTTGTGCGCGTTGGTGTGCGGCTCCACCAACTCACCACAAAACTCAACAATTGCATCTGAAATTGTATTGTGATGTTGCCTACTGTTGCTGTTGCTGTTGGTGTTGTTTTCGTCGTTGTAGTCGTCGTCCTCATCGTCGTCATCGTCGTCGTCTTCACAGTGTTGTAGCGTGCAGATGCTGCCAGCCAAAAAAAGATATTCGTGCTGTGTGCCACATTATCCCTTCGTGTATTGGCTTCGTGGCGGCAGGACTTCAGTTGAATTTTTACTCTTCACGCAAGCGAACGTTGTGTTTAACGTGCGTCGGTCGCGCTGTCGTGTGTGTGTGTCTAATTGCACGAAAACGGTTTTGCTTTTTCTCGCTGGTTGTCATTTTATTTGCCACATGTAGCGTACAGATAGTCAAACGTATGCACCAACAGTTTGCCGGCATTTAGGAAAAAGTAAAAAAACAAAATTATAAATTATACAAAAATATGTATGCGAAAATTTCAGAAGTTGTGCTAAATACTTGTGAATGCAATTTTGCTATGGCAGAAATTTTGCAATTGCAATGCGAAATGGAATTTCAGCAACAAGGATATTCGAGCTTTTCCAAAAAAAAAACAACCAACCAAAACCAAAAATCGCTGAATGTAAATAAAAACAAAACAAAAATGAACCAAATAACTGGAAGGAGCGTGCGTGCGTGACTGGCAGCAACAATTTATGCTGCCGCTGCTGGACGTCATTTGAAATTTGCCAACAACTACGTCAGGACATTCAACAGCAACGGCAACGGCACAACACCGCACAGCACACAGCCAGTCAGCCGGATTCTGATTGCCTGCAAGTCGGATGCATGTGGCTACTTGTGCGTGTGTGTGTGTGTGTTGGTGTATACTGCAGGCAGGCAACAGCAGCATTCGCAATTGCAAACGTTTCCCAATTGCAATCGTTTTCGTGTTGCTGTTACCACTACAGTTGTTGTTGTTGTTGTTGTTGCGGTTGCTGTTGGCATTCGCTTGAAAATAGTTCGTGTTGCTTGTTGCAACTTTCGTGGCAATCGTTGTTGCATTTGCACAGCAAATATTTTTTGAAAGATTAAATTTCGTTGCATAGTTTCTGGCGCTGGCTCGATTTTCTTCTTTACTTTTCTGATTTTTTTTTTAGTAAAATTCAATTTGTTATGCAGTTGTTGTTGTTGTTATGAAAAAGTGAATAATGCAACAACTCAACAAAAATAATAACAACAACAATAAGAAATATTTAAGCAGTGCTTTGCAACTGTGTTATGCGTGCCACAAGTTCATTGTCCTTGCAGTCGTTGATTTCGGTTGGTTTTCGTGTTAATTTGCATTCGCGCAAACACACAACCATATGTGACTGTGCATGTGTGCATATGTATGAGTGTAAAGTTTGTTTTGATTGTATTTATTTGTTGATTTAACGAGCAGCAAAAACGCCGCGAATAAGCAACGAACGGCAGTTTCACTTTTGATTAATGAAACCAACAGTCAGACGCAATGTTCAGGCGTTCTTGCATTACAACGCCGCCAGTGATTTTATCTTTATGCATAATAAAATAAAGTAAAAAAGAAAGCAAAAGCTAAAGTCAAAATAAACAAACAAGCAAGCAAGTTGAGTTCATTTTGAAAAAAAATCTACAAAATAAATTTTGCACACGTTGCATTTATGCCGAACACATCAGCAATGCACAAACGGATACAACAATAAATAAAAATTGTAAGTGAAAATTGTATCTGCTATAGTATGGTTTATTTAAAAAATGAGCAAATGTTTTTAAGCACAAAAAACTTTCAATCTTATTGGGACAATCCGTGTCATTTATGCACTCAGTGTACTTGAATGAAAAGTAAGACAAAATTACGTTTTTGATTTTCTGCAGAATGTAAACATAATGCAAAATTTTCAGTTAATAGATTCATGGACTTAATAAAAATAGTGCCAGTAATGGACTACTTCCTTCGGATAGCTTATATGTAGTAGATTCAGTAATCTTCCCAGCTGCAGAGATGCGCCAAACATTTGGCCCGTTGAGCAGACGATTTGCTGCATATTTTTGTTGCATATTTCCAGGCTGACGGCAGTGATTATAGGTCACTGGACCTACGCAGCAAGATTGGATGTACCCCACAAGTCTTTTTGCAGAAGCTGTAGGAAAGAAGACGAGCGCTTCGTTTGCGGCTGCTCTGCCTTAGTGTTGAAAGGACTAAATTCCTTAGCGATTTCTTGTGATAGTCTCATTGGTTTTTTAGCAAATCCGTCCGAGACAAAACTGAAATACATCAAATCCTATCTTGACAGTGCCAGTTGGCTCTAATGCTTTGTTTCTCTCCCTTGCAGGGAAAATTTATTCGAGGATGCAATGTTAAAGTGCTAATTGAGCGGGTTGAATGAGCTCATAGTCACTGCTAGCTGGGTCTAGTGTGAAAAATTGTGCTTTAAAATGATTAAATGCACCTAAAAAAGAAAATATTTCCTTAGGTCAGTTCTATATTTGGTTTTAAGAAGGACCTTTTCACGACTTCGTTATGCACAGAACAATGGAAAGCATTTTATATCAAAAACGCTTGATATGCTTCGGAAAGGAAAAGCAAAACCCAAAAGATCGATTTAAGAATTATAGCTAAATGTTAAATGATCTCTCTTTGGTCCTTGCGATCGATCGTGAATTTTATCCTTAAAATGTTAAATTGTTCTTTCTGCGATCCTTGTGATTTGTTGAGTGATTAAAAGCAATGGTGATTTTTATCCTTAAAATGTTAAATTATCTCTGTTTGATCCTTGTGATTTGTTGAGTGACTAAAATCGATCGTTAAATTTATCCTTAAAATGTAAAATGGTTCTTTATTTGATCCTTGCGATTTGTTGAGTAACAAAAAGCTATCGTGGATTTTATCCCTAAAATGTTGAATGATTTCTCTTTGATCCTTGTGATCTGTTGAATGACAAAAGCGATCGTAAATATTATCTTTAAAATGTCAAATGGTCTTTCTTTGATCCTTGCGATTTGTTGAGTGACAAAAAACGTTCGTAAGTTTTATCCTTATCCTTGAGTGACAACAAGCGTTGGTTTATCCTTAAAATGTGGAATGGCCTTTCTTTGATCCTTGTAATTTGTTGAGTGATAAAAAGCGATCATGAAGTATATCCTTAAAATGTTAAATAGTTTTTCTTTGACACTTGTGATCTGTTGAGTGACAAAAGCGATGGTAAATTGTATACTTAAAATGTTAGACTGTCTTTCTCTGATCCTTGTGACTTGTTGAGTGATGGTGAATTTTAAATTATCCTTATTCTTAATTATTCTTAAAATCCGCAAATTAAATGGGCCTTCTTTGATTCCTTTAATCTGTTGAGTGACCAAAAGCGAACGTATATTGCATACTTTTAGAAAATTTTTATGTCAGTCTATGTAAAGTAAGCACCCACCTACCAACCTACAGACAATGTCACACAGTCGTTGAAGGACAGAATTATTTTGCTATTGTTTTTTACTATTATCATTATTTTTTTATTATTTGTATTTATATTTGTTATAAATATTTTATTCTTATTTGAATATTTTAATTTTATTTTAATTTTTATTTTTATTTTATTATATTATTTTTATATTTATTTTATTTTATTTTATTTTATTTTATTTTATTTTATTTTATTTTATTTTATTTTATTTTATTTTATTTTATTTTATTTTATTTTATTTTATTTTATTTTATTTTATTTTATTTTATTTTATTTTATATTATGTTTATTTTTATTTTATTTTTGAATTTTTTTTTTTTTATTTGATTTCTTTTTTTTTGTTTTATTTGTTATTATTACTTTTTTTTATTACTTTTAAGACTATTCAGCATTAAGACTAGTATTGGTCTTTTGTAAAAGCCTTGTTTTATGCCTCTAAGTTGAGGTATTTTATTAGTTTAAGCATCCTTTAGAGTTCTAGAACAGTTGTCGGCAAAGCTTACTCAATTGAGCAATACGCTCAGCACACGTACACAGTACGCTCTCTCAATCAGCCGTTGTTCAGGTATCATTTTTTACAGTGGAGAGAAATTACACTACGCTCACTAACACCATCTCATTGAAAATTTTGCCGACCACTGTTCTAGAATCCAGATCTTTTGCGGAGCTAAAGTTGTCATACCTAGTTGGAAAATAATTTTTGACATTGAAATTTTTGGTCAGATTCTGGTTCTTAATTGCATTGCTTGCAGACATGCGAAGAAAAAATTGTAATTTTATTGAGATGCTACCTTAGTGAACAGTGACCAGTCCAGGTATCCCATAATGATGCTTCTTTAGCATGAGTAGTTTTCTGGATACTCTTTTCTCTGAGGTTAAGAACCATAGCCCCTTAATGTTTGTTCATTGCTCGACCAATTCTTAGAATTCTAGACATTTTTATATGTGTCTTTTGGGAAGTCTTATGACTTACTAGTGGGTTCATTGCACCTCTTTTGGCAAAGCAAATGCAAAGCTTGTTGGTTGCCTTCGTTACTTATGAGGTTTTTTTTTTCAAAAGCCAAAATAATAATACGAAGGTGAAGTATAGTAGATATTTGCCATGAATCCCAAGGAATATACAGGATTAATAAGTCGCTTTCCATTTTCACAAGAGCACTTAAAGCTTAATGTTTGGGCTGCTTAGAGGCCAAAATATTAAAAGAGTGTAGGTATTCTAGGTTAAAGTATGACAGAGCACAAAATTATAGAGGGCAAGGAAAAGGCACACTACCTGGTCCGAAAGGGATCTTCTTCCTATTCATCTCTGGTGGAACAAGAATATGTTACGCAAACAGAACAGATGTCCTAAGTTAATATTTCGCAAATATAAACTTGTTTCGCAAAAGATGAAGAGGATCCTTTCTTGTCAACCCTTTGCCTTTTCATTGTTTTTTTCAATAGAAATATTCTGCCAAGACTTAGAGTATACCAGGACGTAGTATTAAAATGGCATTCTTGTGCTACTTGGATATAATCTGCCACGAAACCCTTACCTGACCTCAAAATATTCACTTACAATTATTATTATTTAAATTATGTATTATTTAAAATTTTCATTTTCATCATGTTGATTAAATTTTCATCATTTACTTTTTGATACTTTTGTTTAGCTCATTATCCTTGAGAACTTTTCGTGTCAGCCGCCAGCACTGGCAGCATTTTTCGTTAATTTTTTCTGACATTTTTTTTTCTTAACTTTAATGCTGGGTTTTACCAAATTTCTTACTTTCGCTAAGTTAATTTCAGCTTGTTTTGTGCTTACAATTTGCTTGTTGAAACATTTTTATTTATATTTGCTGTCTATTCAATTCAATCTATTAACTAACATAAAGTTTGAGATATAATTTGCTAATAAGTAATAAAGCTATAAGGAAGGAAATAAAGCTCGTAGGAATAAGAAATATAAGTAATTTTAAAGAGGAAATAAAAAATACGTAAAATAGAAATTAAAAAATCAAATAAATTTCAATAAAAAATAATTTTTCGTAATTTCGAGTAATAAAAATTAGAAATTACAATTAGTAGTGAAATTAAATGAATGTTACTCAACGCCCGGTTGGGCGGAAAAGTTATTTGTTTTGTTTAGTAGTGAAAATAAATTAATGTTACTCATACGCCCAGTGTGTGAGAAGCACTTTTATTGAGAATTAGAATTAAATAAAAGGAAAATTAAAAAAAAATTACAGGAAATGAAATAACTAGAAAAAATGTTTCTAGTTTGCAGTTTTTAAGATAAAGTTAACTTAGTTAATACTTTTTATGATAAAATAAAAACTAGTTAGTAAAATAAAAGAAATTTACATGAAATAAAGAAATAAAATACTCACCGAATTTGAAAAATGCTTTAAATCTCTTAAGTTTACTGTTCGCCCGGTTTAAGCATTGTTTACCTCATTGTTTGCATGCATTGTTCTGTGCTGCCAATTTTCCTTAAAATCTTTACACTTCTCAATTTTCAGCAATCGACTGCTGGCGGCTGTTGTTGCTGGTTATCGTTGTTGTTTTGTAAATATAAAATTTCTTGGTTTATTTAAAACAAGTCAGTTGCTTGCTTTGCTGCGTAACTTTAAGTCCTCAGCAAGGAATTTTCTTTAAGCCTTAGTGCCATACTTGTGCAAGTCCTTTTTTGTGTCATTTTTTAATACAACTGAGATAGTTTTATGCTGTAAATAATACAAAAAGTTTGATGTTTAAAAATTGAAAAATAAAAATCATTCTTTTAATCACCAATCAGTTTAAAGAAAATTTTCTCAAAATTATCATATAACCTTCAAATCAAATCAAATTTGCTTTCAGTCTTTTGCCCCAAACACATCACCGAAGCATCAATTTCATTCAATTTGAATAATTTGCCAAATTTTCCACCAATTACTTTATCAATTGAAATCGCAACACAAGTAAACGTTGAACTTTTCAATTGAAACGTGAAATTCAAATCGCAAAGCATCTTCCACCTTATTGCATTTAATTCCATTACTGCTTTTCATGCGCACTTCAAACTTTAGTGCTGCAATTGCGCTTGTTTATCTTTCATCTGCATGTACACATCGCTCTAACCGAACAACCACGCCCCGCCAACACGACACCGTACACTTTCGACTAACTCCAGTTGAAGCTGAAGTTTACAATTTTAATGGACTCGAATGCCCGTTCAAGTTAGTAGCAACAACAACAACAATTCCGACATTTACGCTTACACCTGACTTGAGCCGTGAGCAATTGCGATGCGTTGGCCGGTTTTTAAGCTGCCTCACAAATTGCCGCGCGCCCTCTTCAACACTCTTCTCGATCTCTATTGCTGTTGTTGCCGCCAGTAACTGCCAGCAGCGACAGCAACGTCAGCTGCTCGGCTGCCATCGACATGGCATTTGCCGTGTAGCTGCTTCAATTATCCTTTTAACTTTGTTGTAATTTGGTATTTGTTGCTACAGACTGAATGCGGCCGATTCGTGCGCAACGCAACGCAACGCACCTCAACGCAATGCTCAATGAAACCCAACTCAACGCAACTAGACTGATTCCAGCGCAACTTGACTCGACGCAACTCCAAAACTTTAATCCTTCAATAATATTATTTTTTGCCGCTAGCATTTGTGCGTTGCGTCGTGCCGTAGCCGTGGCAACCGGCTTAACTGCCGACTTAGCGCTGGCAAATGTCTAAAAAGCGCAACAACAACAACAAAAGTGAACAGCAGCGTAAAGCACGCGCAACGAAAAGACAGCAGCAGCAGCCACTTCATTTACTTTTCCATTACATTTTTCTTCTTCGTTTTGAGTTATCTAACTTAATTCCTTAGGTAAATTTATAATTACTATCGGAAGTAAAAGCAGCCAGCAGCAGCAGCATCAATGCGGCCAGAGTCTTTGCTGTTGTTGTTATTGCTGCTGGTTTTCAGCGACTTTACCGACTTTTTGCGTTTTTATTTTATTTTATCTTTTTTTTATTGTGTGTGTTAAGTTTTTGCCTCTTTTTTTATAATGCTTCAACTTATAGTAAGTTTCCCCTCATTGCTTGTTTGGTGAGTGGCCAAGCAATGTCTGTGCGTTTGTTGGTGCCAATGGCAATGGCGATGGCGATGGCGGTTGTTGCACTTGTCTCTACTTGCGGCCACTACGCAGCCGTTACGGCACTACACTGGCTACACGCTAAGCCCCATTGAGACTGCAAAAGTAATGCAAACTTTTAATTTTCATTTATTTTCATTTTAGTGCCAAAATGTTGTCGGCACAGTTTTTTGCTGTCATTGCCCAGTTTGGAGATTATAAGCGAAGGGAGAAGAAGTTTCGAGTAAGAGCGAAGAGTTAGGTGGTTTGTGTAAGTGGTAAAGCTTGTTGCTATATTTGTTGGAATTTTTGTATGGCATTTATTTGGTTTAGTATCTAGTGAAATTAAATGAATGTTACTCATACGCCCAGTGTGAGGCAAAGCCATTTGTTTTGTTTAGTAGTGAAATGAAATTATTGTTACTCATACGCCCAGTGTGCGAGAATTGTTTTTAGGTTTAGGTTTGAGGTTTACAATTTTAAGAGAAAAAAAAAGGTATTGAAAGTATGGTACTTGCTTTTGTTGTTTTATACAAAACTGACGCTAACAGCTGCCAAACAAAAACTAATGATGCAATCCTGCTCAAAATTTGACACAGATGTCAGTTAAGGTCCTACCGACCTAAAAAAAACACAGTCCCGGTACTTATTGATCATAGTGTATGACATATTTTAATGTTTTATATCACTGAAAGTCATAAAGTTAGAGGTTTGTTTGATGTTAAGTTGGCTGAGAATGTTTAGTTTTACTTTCCTTAAGGCAAAAAGGGAGATAGGGAGAGAAAGCGAACGAGCAGGGCGTTTACGTATTGGCCTCTGTACATCTTGTACAGAACCAGTTCGTTCGAATTTCGCCAATAAATCCGAAATTGTTGACAAAACAGGCCTTCCGTGACTTCCGAAATCCTTCCTTAGTGCGCGAAAAGTGGTGCTCAAAATTTCACAATTCTTGTAATGAATTTTCACTATGTTTACACGTTGAGCGATGCTAAATCGGTCCATTTTCATAAATGGCAAACACTAAACTACAATATTAACACAATGCAACGACAAATGACAGCTGCGGTTGTCGAACGCAGCGCTGCCAAAGTTTTCGGTTCGAAATGAAAAACCCTGTATTTACAAAAAAATACAAATAAAACTGTAATTTGAGAGTATTTTTAAATTTGACAACAATTGAGGTACTTTTAGTGGATAGAGGGTTAAACATTATGACAAGGAATAATATCTGTGGTAGTAAAACCGTCTGGTGGTAGAGTTAGAAATATTTCCAACAATCCCGATTAAAAAAAAAACACTTTTTTTAAGAATTTCTTTTAAATAAAATTTATCAATAAAACTGATGCAAATTAAAAAAAAAAAAATATTGAAAAAAATTCAAAAATTGTCCTTTAACAAACTTTTTAAGTTTTGTTTTAATAAAATTTACTAATAAAACTGATGCAAATAATTCAAAATTATTTTAAAATATTCAAAATTTGTTGCCCTTTCAACACACTTTTATTGAGTTTTTATTAATAAATTTTATTAACAAAACTGATGCTAATATTTCAAAGGAATTATTGAAATAAATAAACAAATTGAAAAAAAAAATTCTGTCCTTTTAAAAAACCATTTTTTAACGATTTTTTTAATAAAATTTATTAATAAAATTAATGCAAATATTTCCACAAATTATTTTATCAAATTCAGAAATTGTCCTTTCAAAAAACTTTTTTTAGTTTTTTTAATAAAATGTATTAATAAAACTGATACAAATACTTCAAAAAATTATTAACAAATTCAAAAAATTTCTGTCCTTTGAAAAAGAAAAAAATTTTTATTTTTTTTTTAATTTATTAATAAAACTGATGCAAATTTCTAATTCACACATTCCATACAATCATTCATATTTTGGTTTTATTATTCTAAAAAATGCCCCGCACACGGGTCGTATGAGTGACATTGAATTCAGAGTTAGTTATGGTTGTTGACAAATATTCTTCGCAGCAATGGTTAATGAATGTTTAGCATTTACATAACAGTTGGGCTGAAAAGTTCGTATCGTTTCTATGAGATGGCGCCACTAGAATAAAATCCGTATTATTTTTAGGTAGTACCAACCTTCAAAAGAAACGTGTATAAATTTGACAGCTGTCTGATTATTAGTTTGTGAGATACAGCATTTTGAGTGAAGCGACTTTTGTTATTTTGAAAAAACATGGATAAAAAGGAATTTCGTGTTTTAATGAAACACTATTTTTTGATGAAAAAAAGTGCTGTTGATACCAAAAAGTGGCTTGATGAGTGTTATCCGGACTCTGCGCCGGGCGGAGCAACCATTCGTAAGTGGTTTACTAAATTCCGTACAGGCCATATGAGCACCGAAGACGATGAACGCAGTGGACGTCCAAAAGAGGCTGTTACGGAAGAAAACATCAAAAAAATCCACAAAATGATTTTGGAAGTTCGTAAATTGAGGCTGATTTGTATAGCTGACACTCTAAAGATATCAAAGGAACGTGTTGGACATATCGTTCATGAATAATTGGGTATGTTATGCTATGTCCAAAGTGGGTGCCGCGCGAGCTCACAATCGACCAAAAACAAGAACGTGTCGTTGCTTCAGAGCAATGTTCAAAAATGGTATTGAAAAGTTGAAAGATCGCTATGATCTGTCTATCGCCCTCGATGGCAACTATGTTGAATAATAAAATCGAATTTTGCCAAAACAAATGTGTTTTTCTCAGGGACCGTAAATAATAATTATTTCAATATTTTTGATCAAAAAAATCAAGATGAAGGAAGCATTGCAGATATATCATGTAGTGCAATAAAGTGATTGTTTTTGAAAGCAGTTATCAAAAAAGCAATAAAAAAAAAATCTTCGATTTTTATTTTCCGCTCACCGAATAATAATTATTTGTTGATTTTTTTTTCAGATCAGAAAATACAAATTATTTGTTGAGTTTTATTTTTTTGGGGAAAAATAAAAATTATGCGGTGAGTTTTATTTTTCACTTGCGGAATGGGAATTATTTTTCAGTTTTATTTTTTCAACACAAAATAAAAATTACGGGACGAGTTTTTGTTTTTGAATCAAAAATAAACCTCATTTGGTGAGTTAAATTTTTCAAATTGTATTCTGAAAATTATTTTCCGAGCAATACTTTTCGCTCATGAAATAAAAATTCTACTATGAATTATGAATAATTTTTTTAAATAAGATCTATGCTTCCATACATTTTTACTTCGAGTATTGACTTTTCGCGTTGGGCCGCGAGTCAAATGCGGCTCTCGAACCCAGTGTAAAGGTTATTTCAGTTCGTGCGTTGGAGTCCGGGTTACTCTTTTTTGAAAGCGAGAGTACGCCAAGATTTTTGGCCACAAAGGCCGAAATCTTTCCTCGATAAATGAAATAGCAGACAACAGCGTCGCTTGATCTCAGTACGAGAAGTTCCTTTATTTTCCAAAAATTGTCTCTTATATACTAAATTCACAAACTGTTATATGAAGGGGCAATTCCAGTGCTCCTCCCTCTATTTCCAATTCATTGACATCGCGCCAATCACAACGCGGGTCAAATCTGACAACGCGGCACTTCCCCAAAGTGGGCCAGCGCTCTGCGTTGACCCGCGGTAGGTCGGATCGTGTTGCATGTGCGATCGGTGGAAGTGTCCACATGTGTTGTGACATGTGTCGCTTGTGCAAGTACAGGCCATTGTAATGTAAACAAAGTGGCGCACGCACCGTTCGATGCACGTCGGTCTTGCAGACTGGCTTGAGCGCTATGCTGTCGGCATTAGTGGTCACGCGGTACCACTACACCAGGTTAAAGACTCCGAACACCTGTAGTATAATTATACTATGCGAACGCCGAAAAAAAATTTCTTTCGGCGGCTGTCCTCAGCAGGAAAGGGCCATTATACAATAAAATACGAATTTTACAGCCAATTTCCCAAAATGTTCAAAATCGACACCCTACACCGCCACCCTCTTAAAAAAACCGCTAAAAACGTGAGCAATAAAATTCAAAGCAGTTGCTGCTACCCAAGCTTTTCAATACTGCCCACTATCATTATTATTTGCAGCAAGCGTATGAGGTTTTTAGATTATGTACTGATTTTTTCCTAAATGGTTCAGGTGAATGAAACTATCTTCATCTGGAACAGTTTTTTTTATGATTATATATTTATTAATTTTTTAAAGTACAATACATACAACAATTAACAATCCTTCAAGCAGTTTTTCAAGACAAAATAACAAAACAATTGCGCAAAATGATGGTGCAAAATGATATTTCTAGTAATGAATTATATGACATGATTATGATTATATGATACAGATATAATGGAATATTGGCACCATAACAAATATATACAATTTTTTTTAATTAGCTTTTAAAAATAAAATTTTTTCCAAATTTTCAGGAGCCAAATTTGATCGTAAATCGCTTAGAACTAATTTTAATGCCGAAAATGATCGCTCTACGCTCACTTGCGTGGCCGGAACACTATGAACAATTTTGGCTAATTTATACAGATGAGGATACTTATATTTGTTATGCTGCCAATATTCCATTATATTTGAATCAACATCGATTGACTTTGGGTTGTAAGTTTCAATTTCGTACATTGCTTTTAATAACGCTCTATCGTTCCTGCCCTCATCAAGCTCTTCATCAGATGTGGATACCACAATAGAGTTCAAGTATTGTCCAAGTAATGAACTCGTTTGAGTCGTTTGCTCATCGGCGCAGTTAGTAGATGAAAGTTAACTCGTACTCGTGCACGGTTCATTATCATTTAGAAATGTCGCATCAATCTGCATATTATAATAAAGCAAAAAAAAAAAGAATGATTAAAGGCTAAACTTGGAAAACGTGGACTTTTGCCGAATTTGGCTTACGTATTTTATTTTGCCCAAAAACAAATTTTCTAAATGAAAAAAGATATATTTTAGAATACTTACCTGATTATTTATGCTGCAGACCTGACGAAGTAGTTTTTTCAAGTGGCTTTTCGCAGAAACCATTTTGGCTTGATCTTTAATAATTATTCGTCTAATTCGGGGATCCAAATAAATAGCAGAAAGTACTGTTTCATTATCCATAATTTTGGTTTCTCGGTTTCGTAAGCAGCGAAGTAAAGCAGTGCTATTTTCATTGGTCATCGCTTCAATTGAAAGTTTCAATTCAAGCCAAAGTTTACAAAAATCTCCTAAAAATAGTTGCTCCGACTGCAGTTTCATCGTTGCAATATAAGCTGGCTTTAATACAGAAACCAATTCGGTTATTTCTGTCCACTCTTGTTGAGATAAGTTAAATGCTGTATCTTTATGCTCTCCACAGAACTTCTGGAACCGTAATATCTTTTCCAACATATTATAAGTTGAATTCCAGCGTGTTGGTACATCTAACTCTGGTTGCGGCAGTCCATGAGTGGATATAGTGTACCTTTTTATACAAGTGAACTAATTATTATATTATTTTAATTACAAAGCTCATCTTACACAAATATTGAAGAGTTGTGCAAATTGATTAAAATGGAAAAAAATTACTGCAAACAATTACAAAATTTACCTGTACGTTGGCCTTCGCAAATGTTTGATAACTTTGCGTGCACGCTCAACAATATCGTTAGATTTCACGTCTGCAAAGAAGTCTTTTATTGCTAGCTGCAATGTATGCGCAGCGCATTTAATCGATGCTATTGAGTGAATATTGATGTTGTTCGTTAAAATTTCACTTTCCTCATTGTGCTCTTTTTCATTGTCCTCTATTCCCAAAAGTTCGACGGCTTTTACCAAATTTCGTCCATTATCGGTTGTGACAGAGTAGATTTGATTTTTTTGTATATTAAAAGACTCCAAAATTTTTTCAACTTCACTTTTTAAATTTTCCGCAGTATGTTTTTTTTGTAATTCCAACATGCACAATGTTGCCACAAATAATTTAGAATTTTTTATCAATTGAACATTTATTCCTAAAATACCGCGATTTAGTCTGGTTGCAGTGTCCAATTTTAAACATAGAATTTCGTTTTTTATTTGACTACAAATTTGGATTTTTTTCATTTCAAATTTTTCATTTATTAAGTCCATGACGTTTCGCGATGTTATCGGCGCTAAATCTAAGCCGGCGAAAATTTGCGCAGTTAAAATTTTAAATGGTGGCGAGTCCAAAAAGTTTAAAGGAATTTGTTGGGATGTAATCATCCCAACACACGCATCCTTTACTTCTTCTTTTGAAATTTCAACACAAATTTTTATCTTTTTTGCTGACAACTGCCAGTCTTGTTCTTTCTGTTCCTCACGAAAAATTTCGATATGAAAGTCTTTCATATGTCTTTTTAAATTTGACGTGTAGTTTCCTTGTAAAAGTTTATCGCAGATTTTGCACTTAGATTGATTTTTTACTGCATCAAAATAAAAAAAGTTTCTTATCATCTTTTCCCGGTTGCGTCCCATTCCGCGTGTTTGTTTTTTTTTTTTTTGAGGGGTTGCGTAAATACACTCTTCGAAAAATTGCAAATCGCGTGAAAAATCAATACTCGAAGGAAAAAGGTGTGGAAGCATAGGTCTTATTTAAAAAAATTATTCATAATTCATAGTAGAATTTTTATTTCATGAGCGAAAAGTATTGCTCGGAAAATAATTTTCAGAATACAATGTGAAAAATTTAACTTACCAAATGAGGTTTATTTTTGATTCAAAAACAAAAACTCGTCCCGTAATTTTTATTTTGTGTTGAAAAAATAAAACTGAAAAATAATTCCCATTCCGCAAGTGAAAAATAAAACTCACCGCATAATTTTTATTTTTCCCCAAAAAAATAAAACTCAACAAATAATTTTTATTTTCTGATCTGAAAAAAAAAATCAACAAATAATTATTATTCGGTGAGCGGAAAATAAAAATCGTAAATTTAATTTTATATTTTGATTTTTTTATTTAGCTCATAATTTTTACGGTCCCTGGTTTTTCTATAAAACGATACGAACTTTTCAGCCCAACTGTTACATATATACATTTGCATTTATGTAGAGCAAACAATAATCAATCCGTTAGTGGCGCGCACAGGATTTTATGTTGAGCCGAGGAGAGCGAAGTTGCCTACAAAACTTTTGAGTCCGAAACCATTTGAAATCATATTTGTCATACACACAACTTTTAAAACACATACAATTGGGGAGTTTATGTTTTAAGCCCCCTTACCGGCAACCGGCCAATCACCTACTTTGGCAGAAAAATTCAACCAATACAAAGAGTTTTATGGAGGTCCTATGGTCCAGAGATGTGTGAATAAGTAACCCTCGAAAACCCTCCCTTACCTCCACGAATGCAAAACGCACTTCTATTTTTATTTTTTCACAACAACAACTAAAACACAATCAAAGCCAGCACATTGTTTCAAGCTCACACTGTCAATGCTGAATTTATTTTTGTTCCCACGTTTGTATTATTTTAGAATTCAATTATCTAATTGACACATGTTTCCTCTCGAATGTGCGTACATTAACACACACACACACACATACACACATCCAAATATGCATACGAACAAATAAATTAGATGGCATTGAGTGCGTAACGCCGCTGCTCTGCACTTCGGCATCAATTTCAAAATCTCGTTGTCTTTGATTGGTTTTTCTTGCGACTAGATTAAGTGACAGCTGCTTTGATTACTGCTTTATGTGCAGTTATAAAATATATGTGTGTGGGTATTCCATACGACAATTTTTATACGACACTTTATGCAGCGAAAAATTCCTGCAAAAGTCTGTTAAAAATCTGTGCCAATCCAAAAAAACAAAAACAAAAATCTGTCATAAAAATGCAACTGAAAGCGGACCGAAACACCAACACAATGCCAAAGCAACATATATACTTATATGTATATTATGTGTTTGTATGTCATTTATACTGCAGTCGGTAATACTACACCACGTCGAATAAACACACACACACACATACACACACAACACATGTGTGAGCGGCCGGAGGTAATGTCGGTGCAGTAATGGCAGCTTGTAATAAAATGCCATAATAAAAGGTGCTGCTGGTTGTACTTTTAAGCGCACTCACACACAAACACATACACACTTACGTATGCGTATATGAGTAAAAAAAAACGGTGTATGCGCCTTTTGAGCGAATGAGTTGAATGGTGAAAAGCATATACAAGGAAAACATGAAATGAAAGAGCGAAAATTTGATTATAAAGTTCAGTTGTGTGTACTTTGCATTCGCTTTTTGCACTTTTTCACACTGATTGCATTGACTGAGTGGACAAATGGCGAGTTGCGATTAACATATTTATGCACAATTGACACAGTGCGTGTAATGAGCAATTCAAAGTGGCCAATGGCCAATGGCCAGTTGTCGAATGTGAGAATGTGAAATGAAAGTGCAAATAGCAGCATTACAGGCGGTATTGACGTATAATCAAGTGCGCCAAATGACATGTAAAATGGGTAAAATGTCAATGAAGCTGAAATAAAAGTGTGCACATGTTTGTGTGTGTGTGGGTGGTAAATACACAAAGTACAAATTAAAGAAAAAACACATAAAAATTAATACAAGAATGTCAGAATGTTTTTATGGGTTAAAAACAATGCATTGTTTGTATATGACACTGGAGGAAAAAAAAGGAAAGCCTTATGAAATAATGTCACACAAATCGTCAAAGGTCTGATGAGTTTAAATTGAAAAAGCAATTAATACAAATATCTATGATTTTACATTTAATTAGGCACAACAAATTGCACCGATTAATTATAAGTAAACAAATTTTCAATATTTCTGTGAAAGTGGGGAAAACCTTAAATCATTTAAAGGTATTTTTTGTAGAGCAATAGAACTTTTGAGAGCAGCAGTCAACTGTAAATATTAGGTTGTCATATGAGGTATATCACCGTGCGGCAAAAATCAAAAAATTTCAAAAAAAAACGATATACTTCCGATCCAAATGTAGTACAACTGCGTTTTTAGTTTTTCTCTCTGACTTCAGGATTTTTTTAAGGAATTTGAAATTTCAAGGACATGTTTATTTCAAGGAATTATTTAAAAAACTGAGCGCATTGTAGAATAACAATATGGGTATCAAATGAAAGAGAAAAATCGTAGAATCGTAGAAAATTTAATGTTTTGGTGCAAAAGGACGAAGAGGTATTGAAAATGTCCTTTTAAAACTTTATCCTTGAATATGCTTGAAAATTTCCAATAGTTGTGTTTGATAAAAATATATCTTAAGGACTAATATGTACTCTACTACATCCTTGAATTCCGTTCTTCTAACTTTATTAATTAAGGATATACAAAATTGAATACTTCTCTCTATCAAAGAAAGATATATTGCACCGTATGACATCTGCTGCACAGATTCTATTTCCCCCTCATCTCTACTATTACAGTAGACCCCATGAGGCAAGTCAAAACAAGCCAAACCTTGCTGCAATAATCCTTTGATGCAGTGCTCTGTTAAAACATCTTTGAGTTTTTCGCCTTGCTAAGCACTAAAAGATACAAGGTCCCCCTTAATTTTAATTTTGGCCATAGTGCAAGCGAGATCTGGCAGTCTGGCCTAAACTTTCTTTGATCATTGATGAACTTCAATGCCTTCCCCATGTAAATTCCCTGCTTTACTGCCAAAGAACCGTTGACGCAGTGCCCTGTCAAGTCTCTTGTGAGCATGCAAAGAGTCCCCTTGCTAAACTGTAAAATCCATAGAATTTCGTTTTGGTTCAATTTCGTAAAGCATCTTTGGTCATTAGTTCAGTTAATGCTCATCAAACCCTTCAAGATCAATGAAAATTTTTGGCTAGATACCTGTCACCATATTCTCGTCTGCTGAGTCAGTTCATCCTCTTTTTCGTTGTCAATTATACCATTTGTGACCAGGCATCCAGTAGAGTTTCGTGCTCTTTGATGCTCTTTGATTGTAGCTCTTTGAATATATATTATTTTAGATTCTAAATTCTTCTAAATTTTAAATTCTGATTCTAAAATTTATAAATAATTTCAAAATATAATAAATAAAAAATTTCATCTCATCCAATTTATGCAAATTATCAAAGAATATGAAAAGAATACATAGAAGTTGAATTACGGCTCAAAAATCCAAATGTCTGATTGCGAGTTTCTTATCGCGGGGAGAGAGCGGTGGCAGCAAGAGAGCAAGCGTTTCAATTTGCTCTTATTGTTCTTGTTTCAGTCGCTCAATCGTTTTTTTGTGCAAATTTTGCATTGCAATTCATTGTTCTTATCTGTCAAGGTCAATTAGTCAGTGTTAGTGAAGATACGACGCAACGATAATGCATTTTGTTCTTGCAATTTGTGTTGCTTTGCTCACAAAAAGCACAACGGCTCCGTTCGTTGCAAAGCAAACTTGTGTGCGCTCACTTTACAGGCATTGAAATCAGTGGAGGACACAGGATTTCATTTTGGGAGGGTAGGATTTTTGACCAGAAATTCTTGTATGGAGTTACGAAGGTTAGGATAGGCTATGTCACCAGCAAGTACGTCTCACATAGACACATTGGCCCATAGTACTATCGCATACATCTGACCATTTCCTCATTTCTGGACTAGGTCCATTTTTATTGCATTAGACTTATTTGCAGAGCAGTAGGTCTTTGAAAGGGGGTTTGCCAAACCGTATAGAGAACCCAAAAGACGCAACCCAAAATTTTCATACTGCGTCTTGTAATGAAACAGGACATGTTCTATTGTTTCTTGCTTCTCAGGGTCCGAACTGTACTTATAAATGTTTGACTTAGTCAGTCCTAGCCTGTAGATATGTGTCTATTAGACAGTGTCCTGTTCTCAATTGTACCCATCAGCACTCGTGTGGAACCTCGAGAGAAGCTGAGAATTTTGTTTCTTTTGTTTTGAGGGAATTTTGACCAAAACTTTTTGCTGTGACGAAGCTAATTTTAAATTTGTGTGAAAAGCGTAGCAGATTCAAAACTATCGTAGCAGAGTTCGAACGCTGCTGTCGACTGCGTAAAAGACAGAGAATTGCTTGCGTGGCTTAATCTTTACTTTATGGCGCTCTCTTGAAAAAAAAACACTCTCATGTGGCTTTATTGATAAAGTCACGGCAAATATTTAAAAGGTAGCAAATTTTATAGTTATAAAGTCATTGGTTTCAGTAAGACGGTTTTTTTATAGCGCTGCACAATAACGATCGTTATTTTTCATAATTCAAAGTGAAAACAATTTCGAAACTTGTGCGTGAATGCTCAATAGAAACAACAGGAGGAGATTATTGAAAAACTCAACGACAAAGGTGCGAGTGTGCATAGCAGCAAAACAACCAACGTCAGATTTGAACTGATCTAACTAAGCTGTGGAATAATACAGCCAAAAGCTCTCCGGTGGCTTAAACTCTGCATATAGCGGAGACATCAACCACCTGACCAACAGTCAACACGATTAGCTCTCGATTATGTAAATATCGGCAAGCAACGTCAACCAGAGATTCTTGGGGCCACAGTTGGTTGCTTTCAACCAAAATGGGTTACTTTTTTGTGATTGGTTATTTGATTACTTTTATTCGTGATTGATGACTTCATGCAAGGGAAGAGTGTGCATTATGTTGTCGGTGACATGTTAACCCCGTTTTGTTTTTGTTTGTTTTTTGCTCCCAAAAACCACCAAAGAACAACCAAAACCAATGGTTACATATTCTGGATTTTAGTTACTTTTCCAGAAAAATCTGGTTTGCAAAATGTTGATCGAGTGGCAATCAAGGGTGGTTCCGCAGGGGCAGATAGCGAATGTCCTTGGATTTTCCAACTCCAACAGAAAACAAAAAAAAAAACACTCCCACATCCATAAACACAAACCGAAATGCACACAAGCTCAACTCACATTACTGCCAGAACGTGCTTGCGTCAACATTACAGTGGCGCAAAAAAGTTTGCGCCCCAAAAATTTGCGTTGTGGGGCAGTTTTTATTGCTGTTTTATTTTTTAGAATAATTTGAACCAAATTTCATATGAAATTTTGTTTTTCATTGCGTTTTATTTGCTGACTTTGCTGTTTGCATATTTGGATATTTTTTTTTCTAACTGTTTCTATATTAACGCTGACGCTAATGTCAGGTGATGAGCGCAACATGCGACAGTCGAGGAAGCATTCAGATTCGTCGCATTCGGTTAGAAAGGATGCTGCAAGTTGTGGCTGCTGGGTGAGTGGCAGTTGCGTTGGTATTATTCAAAGTTGAAATTTGGTTTGCATTTCAAATAAACTGCAATGGTAACGATTGTGTGTGAATACGCAAAAATGAAACAAAAATGGAACGAAACTGCAACAAACGAGGCCACAGCAGAGTTGGTTTTCAAAATGCATGCTGTGAGGTTTTTTAAAATTTTTGGTTAGTTTTCATAAATTTGCTGGCAGTAAATTGCAATTGAAAGTTGCTGTTAAAAATTTGTTTTGTGTGCAATTTGAATGTTGTGGTTTTTTTAGAATTCGAATGGGTAACATTTTGCATGAAAATAAGCGACTCGAGGTGTGGTAATGAGATGGGAATGAAAGTTGAAATAAAATTTTTGGAGTATTATGGATTTTAAGTCAGTCGTTGTTAATTAAAAATTTACATAATTTTTTTTCATAATTTATGGATTGAATTATAGTTTTTTCTAGCAAAAATTTTTTAGATCTTTGACTTGTGCACAAAATGTGCAAATCAGAAATTGTTGCCAATTATCAACCAATTTTGCTGCCATAGCAAAGAGGCAATAAGTGACCACTTCAACTCAAAACAATTTCCAAAACTCTTCGCCTTTTTATTTTCATGTTTTCTTTCGTTTTACTTTCCATGGTTTCTCTTCATTTTGCTTTAATTCTCTACAACAGTGCTTTCGACAAAATGAAATTTCAATAACCAATTTTGCACCAAATTTTTATAAGCACCCAATCCGCTTTAGCTGTTTTTTCTGTCTTGTTTTTTCTTCATCTTGTTTCTTTTTCCTGGCAGCAATACAAACACACTTTCAGCGCCTTAATCACAATGCATTTTCACCTCTCTACAATGTGCAAAACAAAAAGCCAAAAATTCGCAAACAGACTAAACGGCGTTTGTTTTTGTGTCTGTGTTGATTTTGTTTCGCTTCTTTTCTCATTTTGGTTTGGTACCTTGTTGCTGTGTTAAGACAACAACAACACAGTTAGTTTTTTTTTGCACTTTTAATCTTTTGCTGCCATTTTCCTTCATACCGATTTGCAATTGCAATTTTGTGCTCTGCATTTCACCTCAAAAAGAAAACCCAAACAAAATTCCAATTTTGTGGCTGTGCAATTTTTATGCGCTTTTAATTTTTGTTTGCCATAGAAACCAAAGTGCCATGTAGCAAATACTACAAAATGCCAATAGAAAATGCAGCAATCTACTGAAATACATACAAACACAAATACACATTGAAAACAATAACAAATACACATTCAACGCAGTGCAAAAACACTACAACTAAAAATGCTATAAAATTTTATGATAATCACTTAGTTGGCTGCTTTTGCAATTCTATAGAATTTTTTTTCAGTGTATATGATTTGACCTCTCGTATTGCTGATTTAGCTAATAACACTTAATATCTGTGGGAAATAAAAGCAATCGAAAACATAATCAACCGCAACAGTTTTGTGCCACAATGCCTTCTGTGAGTTCTATGTTGGCTTTGCACATTTTTGTGATTAATTTTTAGTGTTTCTACTGCAATATCTAGTAACAATTTTCATACAATCTAATTTAGACAAATCTTCTTTAATTTTTTTTATTAGCATTTAATTGATTCTATTTAATTTAATTAAATTAAATACGAGGGTTGCCTTTTATATTTTTTCAGAAAGGGTGAAAATGCACTTTGTTATCATCAAAAATGGTTTTAGTGCTTTTCAAAGTATTCTCCTTGAAGATTTATGCACTTTTGCATGCGCTCAAACCAATTGCTGAAGCACTTTTTCCACTCCGCTTGAGACACCTCCAAAACATGGTTTTTTAATGCTTCAGCAGCATCTTCTGGCGATGAAAATCGTTAACCAAGCAATTTTTTTTTGGTGTGCGGGAATAAAATAAGTCATTGGGTGCTATGTCAGAGCTGTATGTCAGATGACCCAGAAAATCGATGTTTTGGTCGATCAAATAGACGGTTGATTGAGCCGATGTGTGAGAACGCGCATTGTCCTGGTGAAGAATGATTCGGCGTCGGCGGTTGTTTTTCCGTATTTCATTGAACACTTCTGTCCAACAAATTATTGTGTACCACTCAGAATTTACCGTTCTAGGTTTTTTTAATGGCAGAGTAGCCACATGACCAGTTCTGCCGAAGAAACAGGCGACCATTTGCTTCGATGTGCTGCGTGCCCGAACAACTTCTGTTGGATTTGCCTCGTCTTGGAAGACCCACAGGGTCGATTGCTATGTTGTTTGGGCTCATACACATATATCCCTGATTTGTCACCTGTCACGATCTTATAAACGTCTTTTGAAGTACCGCGATCGAATGTTTCCATCATTTCTTTGCACCAATCGGCACGAGCCTTTTTTGAGCGATTGCCAAATTATGCGGGATCCAACAAGAACAAATCTTTCTGACAGCTAAATGTACATGCAATATTGAATGCACGGCCTTGAAACTAATGTCCAAGGATGCCTCTATCTCACGGTATGTCACATGACGAACTTTCATTATCAGTTCACGCACAGCATCGGGCACAATTGAAGTCTTTTGTGTCCTCTACTCGCTGTTAAAAGAGTTCCAATAGGCTCATTGAACACATGCAACTTTGAAGTGTAGTTATCAGGTGTACAACTTTGCTTCCGCCGTTTTTTTCCAAAATTAAAAGCTTTATTGCGAAAAAGTGCTTACAGATGTATTATTCAAAGTATTGTCCGTCGCTAGCGACAACTTTCTCCCATCTTTCCAGCAATTTTCGGATCCCGGCTCGAAAAAAGGAGTCCTCTTTTGACGCTATCCATGAAGCAATCCATTTTTCCAATTCTTCGAAGGATTGAAAATGTTGATCTGCCAGGCCGTGTGCCATCGAACGGAATAGGTGGAAGTCAGAAGGGGCAACATCTGGGGAATACGGCGGGTGGGGCAAGACTTCCCATTTCAGCGTTTCCAGGTACTTTTTGACCACTTTTGCGACGTGAGGCCGAGCATTGTCGTGTTGGAGGATGACTTTGTCATGTCGAAATCACCATTTCTAAAACGTTGAAACCACTCCCGACACGTTCTTTCACTCAGAGCAGCATCACCGTAAGTTTCTGAGAGCATTCGATGCGCTTCAGCTGCATTTTTTTTCGAATTGTAACAGAAAAGTAAAACTTCCCGCAAATGGCGAGAATTGGGCACATAAACGGACATTTTCGAGCGTGAATAATACGAAAACAAGAACAACTGTCACTGAAACGGCGATGACAATTCGTTAGGCACTGTCCACACTCACTTTAAAGGCATTACCATCTATGTATTTCAACCAGCCTCAGCCGGTACAGCCACCTATCGGAAAACGGCGGAAGCAAAGTTGTACACCTGGTAAGTTGGTTTGGTTTAGTTGGCGACCCTGATTGCTCAGTGGCACTGAACCTGGTACTGTCTTCCACTGTGTGTCTCCTCCATGCTCCACTGTAATGCATGATGTACTCAGTTATTCCCTCCACTTCTCTTCAGGGTATCAAAAATAATAACAGACAAACAAAAACAAAACTCATTATTCGAGTTCATCGTGACGTATACGCAACCTCAACTATTGTTAATTGTATCACAGAATAACTTCACAAGAGTTATAACTCAAAAATCTCATTTTCAAAAGAGTCAAAAAACTGTTGATTCCGGAGCAACGCAATTAGCATAAAAACAGACATACAAAATTTTTTGATTTAAAAAGGTGCACAGAGAGAAGATGTTTACTGTCAATTGAGTTAAGGCGGCTTTGGGGAAATTTTGATTTGTTATTATTTTGTATTTAGTGTGAGATATTATTAACAATACTTGAGGTTACGTATACGCTACGATGAACTCGAATATTGAGTTTCCCATTTGTTTGCCTGTTACACTGCACAACAAAATCAAACTTTTTTTAAAATAACAAGGTTCTGACAACGGATTCTGGTAGAGGGGGGCAACAAAAAAATATACCTGTATCGGCGTTACGAAAGTTTGCATCTGAATGTTTTTTTGGGGGGGTCAAATTTTTCCCCTTTTTGCTCATTCTTATGGTGAGTCGGCATACGAAAACCATGTAACCTCACACGTTAGGTGTATGATGTGTTCAGCAATTTGATGTAAAATACTATGAAGAACATTTTTGTGGAGCATTTTAACCCTGTAGCTCCTATTTTTATGGGTCAATTTGACCCTTTTTTTCTAAGATGCCAAAAATGTCCTTTAAAACAGGACTTTTTAAGGACAAAATGTACCACGAATATATTCGGCATAAAATTCTACTATAGGTCTCTGAATGCATCAAAGCTCAGAAATAAACTGGAACGCCAGAATTAACCCAAAACTGAAAATGTGTTTAAGTGTTTAATCAAAATTGGTACTTACTAAAATCTCTTACAAAACTTGCACGTGGAATGGAAAAACAATGGAAAGCGAGAGCTGAAGGCACATAAGCCGCGCATAATATTTTTCATCCACCGCTTGTGCAAACTAAAGTATCAAGGATTACTTTATGTGCCATTCCAAAAAGAATAGAATCGTTTGAGAATCAAAAAAATATCAACATTTTGAAGAATATTTACATAAGTCTCAGTTAACTAACAGTTTGAACTGAAAATTAGAATTGAATGATTAAGGTCAAAAAACCAGAAATTCACTACAACAACAAAGAAAACAATAAAAAATATTCCATTCAACTTCAACCTTTCGTTGACCAAGTTTGTACTGTCAAAAAAAGTTCTGTTAAAAGCATATTTTTTTATTAAAAATATGTGCTCGTTTTACATGGAAAACTCTTATTCAGACCATAAAGAACTTGATGCGCTTAAAAATCCACTCGTCCTTTTTTTATTCTTTTGCCAAGCAGTTATTTTTACTTCCGCTAACATTTGCCTACCGACTCGAATTGTGTTTGTCTCCTCGACCACAGACAAATGCAATAAAAGTTTTAATTGCTTTCTTTTCTTGCCGCTAAAATTCACCAATCGTTTGTTTGCTGTCATTTCGTTGGCCACAGTTGCAAATGCCACACACACATACACACTGACACTTACACACGCATACAATCCCATAAACTACAACAGAACCGAAGTAATACAAACAAACAAAAAAACACATAGACAGCAAAACAATCAAAACATAAATCTCGGTTATTGTTGCCGTTTGTTAGTTTTGCGGCAAGCGACAAGAAAAAATATTTTATTGCCTTGTTTGTGCATGCATTTGTCCTTTTCACAGCCACTGTTGCGCCCCAACTGTTCAGTGCCTACAAAAGCAAAAAATTCAAAAAGAAAGAGACAGAGGTAAAAGGTTTCGAAAAAAACCAGTCAAACGCCACTACAATTGCGCACAAGTAATAAAACTGGTTTGTTGGTTGTTATTGCCATGCGCTGGTTATTGCTGTTAAGACCGCAAAATCCTTGAAAATGTCCTTTTCCTTTGCAAATGCTTAAAACTAATACGAGTGCGCTGCAAATGCGAGTATTGTGGGAAAAAATTGTCATTTTAAAATATATCCATTTGCATGCGTGTGGTGGCATTGCAATTCGCCACAAAAAGGATATGTGAATTTATTAAAGGATGTGCATTTATTAAAGGATTAAGTTCGTTTTATGCATTTGCCATGCATGCGCAGCATTTGGTGAGCGCAAGCGGGATGCATTGGATTAGCGCTGTGTTGGTGAGAGAAGCTTCCATGAGGGCGATTAGCTTGTTGTTTGCATAAAATGAAACAATTGAAAGCAGGTTTGAAAATTGGTTATTAAAAAACCAAATCAAGGAAGAGATCGAGAATATTTTTAATAAAGAAAATCTTCATAAATATTGACTTACTCTCATTGATGGACATGAGGCATTGCTACCAAGTAAAATCAACACTTGTTATCCTGTGAAGGAAATGGCTTCTTTTTGTAGGTAGAACACAGATTTTTTCTCTAATTTCAAACCCTATTTCAAAAGTTTGTACTAAAAATCTTCTGAACTAATGAGTAGGATGGGTTTGGTTATGTTGTTTCGAAGGAAAAAAGGCAGGAAACTTAAAGGAAACAAATCTTCAAAAATGTGAATCTACTCTCCTACATAGATATGAGGAATTCTACTGAGTAAAACCTACTTTTCTTATCTTGTGGAGGAAATGGCCTAAAAAGGCTTTTTTTCATAGGTCGAACATATATTTTTCTGCATTTTATCCAAAAACTTTTTCGAATTGTATATTTTCCAACCTTATTCTAAAAGTTTGCTCTAAAAATTGTTGTAAAAATTTTAGTTATGTTGTTTAAAAGGATGAAAGGAGGGTAAATTAGAAGAAAGAAAATCTTCATAGATACATGAGAGATTCTCACCGAGTAAAACTAACTTTTATTATCCTGTTGAGAAAATGGCCAAAGAAGGGTTCTTTTCGTAGAACGAACATAAGTTGTTCTGTAATTTTACTCAACGCTTTCTTCGAATTGACGTTTTCCACACCTACTTCACAAGTTTGTCCTAAAAAATCTTGTCAATAAATGAGCAGCTTAGGTTTCGTTATGTTTTTTAGAAGGAAGGCGTATACGTAACCTCAACCATCGTGAATCATGTTATGAATAGTGAATTAATAGGTTGATATATTGTTCAATTTTAAAGAGCTAAGGGATATTCAATCATTTTTAATATGAATAATAAAAATATTGTTGAGAGTATCCATGGATACATTCACGTCCAGGTTGTCCATTGCACTCAGCTGACTACTTGGTGCACTGGCTTGTAAAACTTGAAATAAAACTGGCCAGACCAGCAATGGCTGAATCTGTGGTCTTCAATAGGAACCGTTGACATCAAATTTTCACAATCGATTAAATGAATGAGTCGATTAGGTTTGATTATCAGGTGTACAACTTTGCTTCCGCCGTTTTCCGATAGGTGGCTGTACCGGCTGAGGCTGGTTGAAATACATAGATGGTAATGCCTTTAAAGTGAGTGTGGACAGTGCCTAACGAATTGTCATCGCCGTTTCAGTGACAGTTGTTCTTGTTTTCGTATTATTCACGCTCGAAAATGTCCGTTTATGTGCCCAATTCTCGCCATTTGCGGGAAGTTTTACTTTTCTGTTACAATTCGAGAAAAAATGCAGCTGAAGCGCATCGAATGCTCTCAGAAACTTACGGTGATGCTGCTCTGAGTGAAAGAACGTGTCGGGAGTGGTTTCAACGTGTCGCGCGCTAAAAGAACAGCGGCCACAATATCAAGAGCAACATGACAAAGTCATCCTCCAACACGACAATGCTCGGCCTCACGTCGCAAAAGTGGTCAAAAAGTACCTGGAAACGCTGAAATGGGAAGTCTTGCCCCACCCGCCGTATTCCCCAGATGTCGCCCCTTCTGACTTCCACCTATTCCGTTCGATGGCACACGGCCTAGCAGATCAACATTTTCAATCCTTCGAAGAATTGGAAAAATGGATTGCTTCATGGATAGCGTCAAAAGAGGACTCCTTTTTTCGAGCCGGGATCCGAAAATTGCCGGAAAGATGGGAGAAAGTTGTCGCTAGCGATGGACAATACTTTGAATAATACATCTGTAAGCGCTTTTTCGCAATAAAGCTTTTAATTTTGGAAAAAAAACGGCGGAAGCAAAGTTGTACACCTGATATATTGTTAGGAAGGAAGGCGTATACGTAACCTCAAGTGTCATGAATCATATTATGGATACTGAAGTGAAAAATGTATATATTGTTCAATTTTGAAAAGTTAAGTGATATTCAATTATTTTAAATTCTAATAGTAAGAAAATTGTTGGTAGTATCCATGGACACATTCACGTCCAGGCTGAAAGCAGCCCTTGACATTATGTTTCTCAGAGACTTTTCAATATACAAAAGCCGGTCCATTGTTTAACAATGTAACAGTTCAATGCTTTAATGTCCACCTGGCTCTCTGAGCACATAACAAGTGGGAATATTGCTAAATATTTGTACTTTATCTATAATTTTCAATATTTAGATCACTCAACATGGAGTAACCCATACATAACAATTAAAATAATTTATTTAATTATCTCATTTGCTTTTCCTTTCAGCTGCAACAGTTCGAGAATATAAAATTTGCCTACACAAAACCAATAATTTGTTTCTATTAAAAACTTAAAAAGCCCAGCAGACAAAAGTGCTCACATTATGCCACCTGAAGTTTAGCAGCGCTAAATTTTAATCAGAAAAGGTACATAAAGAAACAAACTTTAGCAAAAATGTATTTGAACAAAAACGCAAGTTTGCTGTTAGGCTGCACGGTGCTCATTTGTCTATTAACAGCGGGTAAGTAGAGAATTTTTATAAAGAAAAATTTTAAGCAAAATAATAATTAAGAAAAGGTTCAAAATATTTTTTTTAATTCAATCCAAAAAAATGGGCCTACAACACAAATAACATAAATTAATAAATTTATAAATATAAACCACAAACCCATAAAAATTTAAATGCAAAATATTTCTAAAAACGTTCAATGATTATTGGCTCATTAGACAAAAGTATCTAATTTGATTAGATAGTACAACACTAACAAAGCAACAAGATGTACAATATTGCTTTCGAAAAAGAGTCTCAGAATATAAAAATATGCAAATTTCGATCAAATCACATTTTTTCAGGGAAAAAATTAAGTTCGCTTTACGCTCAATTAAATAGATTACTTTAGTTGCTGGAGTCTATGTTAGAATTCTATCACATAATTATGAATTCAGGCTTTAAAAATATTGGGCTATCACTTAAAAATTGTTGTATGTCCACACATTAGGAAAGTTTAACACATTCGCAAACCAAAAGGCTCCATTACAAGGACCCCTCAATAAAATATGTATTTTTTTTTTAATTCTGTGAAAATTGGCACATAATCAGTGATTGTTTTTAATTATTTATAAACAAAAGAT
This sequence comes from Melieria omissa, assembly GCA_963971225.1. Classification (NCBI taxonomy): domain Eukaryota; kingdom Metazoa; phylum Arthropoda; class Insecta; order Diptera; family Ulidiidae; genus Melieria; species Melieria omissa. Next base: position 105,209,304 of record OZ020267.1, on the reverse strand, counting down.
TTAATAAAAAAAGCTAACGAAAAATTTCAATTTAGAAAATAAGCCGAAATTTTTCCCTAACTACACGAATTCACTGGCATTGAAGTGCCAACGAGTCGCTTTAATTTCAGCTAACTGATAACGCTAACGCTAACAACAACAACAAACACAAACAACAACAACAAAGCTGCCTAACTCAAACATAATAAAAACAAACCAGGAAGTAAACGCCGCAGTCAACATTAACGCAACAGCTGTGCGCAAGTCAAAAGCTCAACATTTTGCATTATTTCGTTGCATACTTCTCGGTCTATGCGCATTTGTACTTCATTTCGCTGGTTGCGCAGCACTCTTAGTCGACTGGTAATGCTGCTACAACTTTTCACATGTTATTTTAATTGGCCCATGGGCCTATTTTAGCTTTTTTGAGCGTATGTGTGTGTGTGTGTGTACATATGACAAGAACGATAAAAGCAACAGTAACAAAAGAAAATGTATACACACACACATACACACAGACATGATTGTTGGCATATTTGGCTAATTATACACTGGGGAATGCGGCAAACAACAACAACACTTCATAACATGTCCGGCAGCACATTTCATTTAGCGGCTTTACTTCACTTGACGCTAATCCGTGCCAGGCCACTTAACTGCCACCGGCAGCAAGCGCCAGTGTGCGTTTGTAATGCAATTTGTTGTTGTTTGTTTGTTTGTTTGTTTGTTTGCTTCTTAAAGCACATTGGTTTGCCTAAGCAATGAGTCATTGTACATTATCGCATAAAAGTTCGTTGAAAACTTTTTGTATGAGAAGGATTTTTGGTTGGATTGAGAAGGGTGTCTGTGCTATACAGCATGCATTTCTAATCAATCTAAGTGGACCAATCTGAATAGCTACGCTTGTGAAGTGGTGAAACGCGTACAGAGATCAACAAATTTAAGCTTTTGATATTGAATAGCAAATTTGTGATTCTCTCTAGAAAACTATGTCATCTAACCCAACAAAGGATACTCGAAAAGTCAATACAATGCTTCGCAATCAATTAGGACATGCAGAAGGTGTATGTTTGATGATCTGGGAAGGGGGTAGGTTGGGTTTGCACTCCTGGGCAACTTTGTCAGATTCATCTGAATTACACTTACTGCGAGCTTCAGACGTTTCTACGTGTTGCCTTGCTTACGCAGCTCTAAAACAAAATGTATGTAAAACTATTCTACTGCGACTTGATGTTCTCTTCCCGACTTGGTGTTCTCCGCATGAACTTGTCGAACAAACGGCAAGCCGTCTGTCTTACTTAATCTCATCTTCATGAGATATCCTCAGTGCAATGGTTTTTGATGGGAAGAAAAGAATTAAACTTTCATTGCGTTACTTAAGTTGAACAGCTTAACTCTTAACCTCAGAATGTGGAGTCTGCGTTAAGTACTATTATCGAGCGTATGGGATATTCAGACAATAAGTCTGAGTGATTTACAAAGGATGGGTTAAGGGTTAGTTAACCGCATAGGTAAAAATTAAAACTATCTTTATATGAAAGTGTCACCATTTCCCTATAAAAACCAGTAGGTTTAATTTCACTGAATACTCGGCCATAGGTTTAAAAGTCTTCTAGAAAACTTTGGAGGCATTTCCATGGGATGTCTTGCCCCATCCGCTGTATTCAGCATCAATAAATCATTGCCTGGCTGTGCTGTACTTTTTTTCTTACCAAGAAGCTAAAAGTAGCATAAATTCTTAGATGGCCTCAAAAGAGGAGGAATTTTTCTTAAACGGAATCTGTTTACTTCCTAAAAGATGTAAAAAAAGTCATAGCCAATGATGGATAATTCTTTGAATTAAATACGAATACCATCAAACACTTTTACTGCTTCAAAATTCAGCTCCTACTCCTCAGCTCCTCAGCAATTGCGGATGTCACTGGGTAAAATGTCCTTTCTGAGGTCTCATTTTATTAAATATCGTTCATCAGGTCTCATTTTATAGGGTATCGGCTTATAATAGACCCAATCAAATTGCGTCTAAAGATGATCCCAATGTGCTACTTTTGATTGAAGTACAACACAAAGAATGTACAAATCTAGTTGTTCTCCAGAAAAAAATTAAGTTTGTTTTCGTGTTAGTTGTTTCCTCTCAACGAGATATAAATTCAATCAATTATGAGGCTTTGATATTGAAAATATTCTAAGGTCTCATAAACCCAATCACAATGCATTCACTGATGATCTCAATGTCTGCTTTATTGAAGTGAAAGAAAGCACAAACGGTGTTTTTCTCAAGAAAGGCAGTTGCAGCCTTCCAACGAGCTATGGATGCAATTTATTATGAGGCTTTTCTTCAGTTAAGATCTCATTTTATAAACATAGACGCAATCACATAGCGTACCCTAATGATTCAAATGTGTTTTCTGATTGAAGTGCAATTCAAAGACCGACCAAACCGAGTTTTTCTCAGGGAAAAATGAAGTTCTAATGCTCGTCAGTTGATTCTTTTGCCTTCCGTCCAATTAAACTACTTTAGCTGCTGCATTCTGTGTTGGAATTCTATTACATTATTCAATATTAATTATTGAGGTTTTAAAAATACTGCGCTATCACTTAAAAATTTGTTATGCCCACAAATTACAAAAATCTACCACACTCGCAAATCACTATTCAATCGCATAAATATTGAATTGAGGCTTTAAACATACTGCGCTATCACTTAAAATTTTTTCTATGCCCACAAATTAGGAAAATCTACCACATTCGCAAACCAAAAGAGCCCATTTGAATGGCTAAATAAAATATTATAAGATATCCCAATCTCTTTTATCACCAATTAGATCCCTTCACAACTCATTGCACTGCATATATTTCAAATATTGTCTGATAGCTTTCACAATATCGCATAACGCACACATGCGCGCAATATGAAATCTCGCACTGCTCAGCACTCATTGCCAAAGCACAACACACCACTAGAACGTCAACAGCTCAATCAATGGGCTATAATTTGATCGCTGTTTGAACGGTATTCAGCTACAATGCAAATACAATTTGAATATGATTGACAGTCTCATGCATTAGCGCCATAATGAACAAATCGCTCTGGGCACATCGAGTGACTCATTAAAATTTAATGCGAATATAATCTGCATGAATTTTTTTGTTTTTCTTTTTTGTGTACATAACATTTAAACAGCTGCAAAAATATTGTAAAAATATTAACTTTTAATTACTGGCACAATGAAATTATTTATTTCAATCCAGCAGACAAACAATAACCACTGCAAGTAAATAAATATTCATCATACGCCCAGTGGGCTTTTTTACTTTTGATTTGTTTTCACATGGTATTATAATAACAATATAATACAAATAGCACAACAACGCTTATACCATTAAAAATTTTCGCTTTTAAGCGCATTGAACGACACCGATTGAATGTCAATGAACCTAATGTATTGCATCGAGTGTTGGTCAATTGCCGTAGGGAAATGCAATAAGCAGCATTTAACCCAAATTAAAGGAATCAATATAGGCTGTTGTCATTATAATTAGCGAATGTTGGTGTAGTTGGTGGTCGTAGTTGTTGTTTTTATTGTTGTTGTTGTTGCTAGTATTGAAACTTGAGCACCGCAGGCAGCTGATCAATGCCAATGTGTTGCACACAAAAACCGAGTGGTGGCTGTTTGTATGTCCAATTGATTGATTGTGCCATCGAATTTGTGCAACTGGGGGTTTATAGTGGGTCGCGTAAAGCAGTAGGGATTTCAAGAGTGGAATGGAAAAGCAGATTTAAAGCTGTTGAACAGGACCGTCTGGGCTAAGAAAACTGTCAGGTTGGGCCGTAAGAGCAAACTTCTTAGGAAGTAAAGTTACTAAAGGAGACAGGAGGCTCATAGTGGAGTTATAATGCATTAGAGATTTCTAATACAGAATGGAACATAAGAGTTAAGGCTGTTGACCATTACCCTTTGGGCTCAAAAAACTGCTAGTCTGAGCCATAAGGGTAGCATTTTGAGGAAGTAAAGTTACTGAAGGAGGCAGGAGGCTCATAGTGGAATCACAATGCTTTGGAGATTATAAATGAAGAAATACAATTGAAATCAGTAGAATTTCAACTTCATAGAGGGACTCGAAACAGTCTACAATGGCTTTCAAGTGAAATGTGATTACTTCTGAATGCATTCTTCGTATTCTGCCTAACCCAATGCCATACAAAGTTTTGCCTTTTGAATCAGGTTCTTCTAAAAAACTTGTCCTCCAAAAAGGGTTCTTTATGAAAGAATCACATTTTTTAAACATGTAAAAAATCAACGAATTTTTAATATAATTTTAAGTGCTTACACTGTTCATCTATCTCGTCCTATAAACTAAATTTAACTATACAAATTCCCCTCCTTCTTCAAGCCTAATGACTGCTGATACATTTACCCAGTAAACACTGTAGTCGAATTGTAATTAAATACAGTTATTAGTCACACAGTTATGTGTGTCAAGAACTTATTTACACATTCGTATTAATGTTCGTTTTGTTTATGTTTCTTTTCACTTTTACGTATATTTTGAATTTTTGGAATTAACATTTTTTTACAATTTATAATCGGCTCAACTTCATTGCTTGACTTGACAGAGGGTTAAGGACATTTTTGTGTTAATTTACATTTATTAATTAAAATGTACACTGGCTCAACTGTATTACTGGGTATATATAACAATTAATATGTATGTAAAACAGTATTAAAATGATAATGTCACAGTTATTACTATCGTAATGTTTAATTATAAACAAAGTTAATGATGTTTAAAAGAAATTATATGAAAAATAAACGCATTGAAATGAATAATAAACACAAATTCAATGATATGCTGAACTTTGATCTACAACAAAACAGCATACAAACACAGCAACAAAAAACATATAAATTAAAACAATTTCAGCGCAATGCTAATTGGCTCAGCATCGAAATGTCATTCACAAGGCAGCATGAGTGTAAAATTTCCCATACGAGTGTGTAAAAAATGGTTGTATAAAAATATAACCTCAAACCGTACGTTGTTTTGATTGTCAGCAAAAATCAAATCAAATTCATTGCTGCGAAAGCTGGAAAAATAAATGATATTTGATGGTTTTTTATTGAAATGGGTAATGGCAGATAATCAATTTGTATGTAGAATGCAGGTGAAGGTCTTTAATGAAAATGCCAAAAATGTTGACAAAACATACAAAAATAGATTTTTGTATATTTGTGAAAAAGGTTGAAGGTTAACATTGATATTAAAATGCGGGGAAAGGAAGTTTGTTTATGGGGCCAAATAACTGAGCAAAAGAAACCATAATGTAATACAAGCTCAAAAAGTTCAAGTTGAAGGTTAGAAGTTTGTGAGAAGGCGAGCGAGTGTAAAGAGAAGGAAAAGGAAAAATAGTTTTTAGATGTTGAATTGAAGAAAAGCGAACTATTTGCTTTGGACTGAAGTGACTAGCTTCTTCAAGAGAAAAAGCATGCAGCTGACTTCTTTACTGACTGTGAAGGTGTAGTGTCTACAGTAGAGACTGTGAAGGTGCAGTAGAGACTGTTTTCAGTAGAGAAAGTTTTTAGTAGTTTGCAGTAGAGACAGTTTTCGACATAACAAAGATACAAGAAAATTCGTCATAGAATTTTGATTATTTTTTTTATATTTATATATGTAAAAATATGTAATATATGTTTATTGCTTTTTATTCAAACATTTTGTTTGTTCAATTTGAATTACTATTTCACTATCTATATTTAAATATTATTAACAATTGTGCCTGTGGAGATGAAGAAGAAGTGGAAACGATCCAACACTACCTGTGCCACTGCCCGGCTCTGGCAGGACGGAGTTCTTGGGGTTCTTGGGTTCCGTACCTTGGGGTCAAGGTTCCTGGCAGACTTGGATTGCGCAGCAATAGTTGAAATTTCGGATCTACTCTCCTTCATCAATAGGTCGAATTGGTTTGCCCCGGACTGAGAGCCACTGGCTAGCTCCAGAACCTTCCAAGAAGGGATTCACAACGGGCCATATTGGCTTCCGAGTGGAAGTGCACACACTTCCCTACCTAACCTAACAATTGTGGCACAACTTTTGACAACAATCACACCAATGCAGCGTAGTTGGCTGTTCACACGTTTTTTGTGCTTAAATGTTACACATAAATAATTGCATTAAAATATGGTTTACTAAATGCATATTTTTTTCATGGCAATTGCACTTCACAGTCAGCCGTCACTTGCCGATCCACACACGCAGCTATTAAATATAAATCATATTAATATATTTTAACAATAAAAACACTAACAAAAATAATCGAAAACAAGCATTGAGCTGAGTGCAGCAGTAATTGAAATCAAATCAGCGAAAGCGTGATTGCAACACTGTTAAAAGGCAATAACAACAACAACAACACAATAAACAAAACAATGTTGCTTTAGGTAAGCAAAAAGCAGGTGTGCCTGATATATATAAACACATGTATACAAAATATATACAAACACAGGTAGGCAATTGCAAGCCTCTGCGCATACATTCACAAATAAATGAGCCATTCACAAGCCAATTTTTTTTTAATTTTTAAAAATATTTTAGAAATATTTCTAGGAATATAAATTTAATATTTCATTATTAACTTCAACTTATTTCACTCACTGCAGTAGCAAATACAAAAAATTCAATCTCTATTAATTTTCAAATTTGACTTGTGATCGCCTCATATGGTGGTTTGCATATCGACACATATTTGTTGCATGCCACAAGCATGTGGCAATTGTTTTATGCAAATTTTGCACAATATTACCAAATAATTTTCTGCCCAGAATGCAATTTTGTTATTTTTCCCCACAAACTTTTTATTTAATAGTTAATTTTTGTTTCATGGTTTAACAAAGCAAAAACGAGAAAAACATGCTAAGCAATTTTTGCAGCCATAACAATGTAAATTGCAAATATTTTTGTTTATTTTGATATATTTTTTGAGGCATAATTAAATTAAATTCAATTAAATTGTTTGGCATAAATTTATTTGTTGTCAAATAGTTATTGCGCTTTTATTGTTGTAAGTAAAAAGCGGTAAAGCAGGTGTTAAAAATTATTGATTTGAAATAAATCAGAAACAAAATGCAAATATTTTAAAGAATAAAGGTCGAAGAATTTGAAGGTCGATTATTTATAGGTGAGAGAATCCATAAAAATGATAAATGGATCTATAAAAAATTACAATTTGGATGCTAAAAAATTTTAAGGTCGAGAGTCTTTAAGGAAAAGAATCTATAAAAATGATAAATGAATCTATAAAAATTTAAAAATTTTGTATGCATCAATAAGAAAAAAAAATTTCCTATTAAAAATCTAAGCAGTGTTAACTTGTGCTGAAGAATTTGAAGAGAGAGAAATTGTAAGAAGAAGAATCTATGCAAAAAATGTATTAAAAAAATTATCAATTAGTTGAAAAATCAGTTTATTAATCTAAAGAAGGGAGCCATTTTGGCCTCCGAGTGGAAATGCAAGCCATGCCGCACAAACCCTTTCATATCTACCTTCCCTACCTACCTTTCACTATCTACCTTCCTTAAGGCTTGATTACACGTAACGAGTCGAGTGACGAGACATCAAAATGGTACTAGGTCGAGAGAATTGAGACGGCGAGCAAAAGCGACGAGTTGTTCAAACGTATTTTGACACGTGGCGAGTCAGTTCGGTTTTATAATGCACAAAATGAACTAAGCAACTCGCGCAATTAAACTCAACCGAGCGAGAATTGGTATGTGACGCATTCCGCATGTTACGAGCGATTCCGCATGTGACTAGCGATTCCGCAAATCGCTGCGAAAAAAATATATATAACGGTAAAGTAGTGCTCGGCCTAGCAAACAAAATGTGGTTCTAGTAACTCTCTCACAATTTTCATCGGTCACTGCCTCAATCAAGAACTCGCCTTACTGTTTAGACGAAACAAGTACTCGTTAGAGTTGATGTATCGTCACTCTACTCGTTGCGTGTAATCAAGCCTCTACCTCCCTTCCTAACATACCTAACCTAAACTAAAATTCGATTCCAGCAGTTGCTCAGTTGTGATCTCAAATCTGTCAAGTAAAGTAGTGTAGAATGAATTTCCTGTAGCCTTAGAGCGTCGTTTAGACAAGTCAGGTTGGTACGTAGAATTGGCTGCCGCAAGGTGGAGTCCACTTAGGCCCCAAAGGCCTTTTATGATACCACAATCAATAGAACTTAAGTCCTACTACACATTTAACCAGTTTGAGCTTCTTATGAATCCTAGCCGACAGTGAATAGTCCCATTGATTGTAAAAGAAAAAGTTGACCAAGTCAGTCGGCCTTCTTTTAAAAAATTTAGCACAGTATTATCAGATTTCTTGCTCTTCCTGATCCATACAGATTTTACAGAAGTCATTGGGAAGCAAACCCTACCTTCTTTCAATTACACAGTGACCTATAGAATACCAAATCATGGGTCTCATCTGATTCCTTTTAATTGAGAAAAGTTCTACAAAGGCCAAATTTGGCTCACAATATATTCTGTGTTACCTTCAGAACATCTTAGGTTTGTTTTCTTCTATGAAGCTTCTATGAGTAAAAAGTTTACAGGCTCAAATAGTAAAACTTAGAATAGATTGGCGTATCTGTTCAGTCTCTGCAAACCGAGTTCACCGTACAAGGATTGTTACTATGTCGTAGAACTCATCGTAGATCAATGTGAAGTTGTCTCTTTAAGAGATTTGCTGCAGCTTATAGCAGTGTTTCACCAGCCTGAACTAGGAATCGAACCCAGACCCTCTGGTGCATAAAGTCAGCTGCCGAGCTGCCGTCTCTTCGAATTCGGAATGTTGGCCCAAATGTGTATGTGTATCTCCCAAAACTCGTCGAAGATGTATATGCAATAGTCTCTTTAATAGATTTGCTGCAGCTTAAAACAGTCTTTGATATTACGAGTGTTCAACCAGCTTGAACTAGGAATCGAACCTATATCCTCTGTTGTATAAAATCAGCCGCCGAGCCGCCGTCTTCCCGAGCTTGAAATGTTGCCATTTCCCAGAACTCATCGTAGATTAATGTCAAGTAGTCTCTTTACGAGATTTTCTGCAGTTTATAACAGTCTTTGATATATAGAGTAATTTACCAGCTCGAACTAGGAATCGAACCTAGACCCGCTGGTGTATAAAATCAGTGCAGTACCCGGCAGACGTTTGAGGCTTGCCTACGAAACACCCAAATAAGTTCTTTTTTATTTCTATGTTCCTATATTTCAAGCTGCCATATGTATTATTATAGATTATTCAAGAAAAAAAGCATTGCAGGCTCAGAGCCTCTGCAATAAATCTTCGTTTTTTGCTATTCTAAACAGCTGTCAATGGAGCTTTAAACTTTTTGGCGCTCTTGGTTTCTATTTGTTTGCTTTTAAGCAGAACCAAAAAAAAATTACGCTTCACAGTCTGACAGGCTTTTGACCAACAGGCAAAGCAGAATGATGCTTTTAAATTAATTAACAAACAAATAGAAAAATAACAAATAGCAAAAACACGCGGAAAGCAGCGAAAATGAAAATGGTGCTAATAACTTTGGCTGTCAAATGGCATCGCGCAGATATGTGTTATCGTACTGCACATACTATACAAACATACGTACATGCTGTATATGTATTTTTTTTTTTTTGCATACATATATGTACATGTGAATGCCGGCTTTGATTAAGTGCACAAAGCGACACACACCCACACGCGCACCTGATAGTCGAGGACACACCGAACCGAACCGACCAAACCAAACCGAGCGCAGTGTCGTCGCTGTCACAGGCGATTCTATTGAATTCTGCACAACAACAACAAAAAAACCACTAAAACAAGGACACACACGCAATTCCATTGAAAGGGCTTGTGCCCACTTATGTGTGTGTGAGTGTGTGCCTGTGCGTGACATTAGAGCGCAACACTATCAAAGTCTTTGACTTTTGCCATATTTGGCAGCAAGTTTCATTGAAATATTGCACACATATATTTGTTGAAAAAATATGTATATTTTTTTCAACCAAAAAAGCAATAAAAAATACTAACAAATATTAATAATTGCAATACTGCTTTGTCTACATTTGGTGTTGATTTATTTTTAGCTACAGTTTTCTATATTTTTTAATTACTTTCATGTTGTGGTTCGCTTTGCTTTTGACATTTTCATTTATTAACACTTGGCTGATTGCAAGCGAACGAGGTGCGAACAATTTTTCGCTTTGCCTTTTGAAAAATTCACTCGTATTTAATTAAATTTTGTTTGTGCTGTTATTCGAATTTTTCATTTTAATTTTCCATTTTTCATATCAATTCGTTTTGTTGCCGTTGGCTTCATTTGAAAATTGATGTTGATTTCACACACACACACACACACACGCACACCAACGTACAAATACTTTGGCTAGCAGACGTCCTACGGTAGTGGCATAGCTGGTCACCTTGGCTGTAGTGTGCAGTTGCAGTCGTTTGCATACTGTGTCATATTTATCTGAGGCATTAAATCTTTACGTGTAATTGCATATCAAATTGTTGTTGTTATTATTGTCAGCTTATGACATTTCAGCTGGTGTTGTAAATGCAAATTTACAACACTTCTACATTCGATTTCCTTTGCAACAACATTTCTGCTTCCTCACTTTCTCACTCTCTCTCACTTTTGTATGCAGCGAACACGGCATTGTGTGCATTTCATTGCACAAGTCACAAGTCAAGCTGTCAAATCGTGGCTACATTCGAGTGTTTGACATTCATTTGACAACGAAATTAATAATTGTAATTTAGTTGTTGTAATTGTTGTTGTTGTATTGATTATGCAATGCAATTCAGGTGTAAATTGAATGAATTCTTGAAGCGCATTGCATTCGTTGCAGCAAAATTCAGAACAAAATTGTATTAAACCTTGGAAAGTATTTGAAAAAAGTTGGAAAAGCTGAAAAAGATTTGAAGACAAATGGAATATGAGACTATTTGACATATTCTTATGCCTCGGAATTTACTTAAACTTAAAACTTGATCGATTCATATCTAAAAAAAGTCGTACAAGGTCATTAGTGGAAAGTATGTGAAAAAGGTTGAAAGAGCTGAACAAGATTTGAAGACAAATGGAATATGGGACTAATTGACCTATTATTATGCCTCGGAACTTAGTTATACTAAAAATTTGAACGATAGATGTCTTAAAAAAGGTGTACAAAGTCATAAGTCAGTCTTTTGTCGAAAGAGACAATGGCCAATTCAGGTTGTTTTGGTACCCAAGGACTGAGTCTTACTGAAACTTCAAGCCATTCAGAACCTATCATGGGCCAATGAGTTTTGACAATTATACGTTTGAGATATCAGCAAAGTTCTCTGAGTTCTCTGTTTCCTACATATCTGTGTATCTAATGAACCATTCAGGTGATAGGAATTGCATGATTGATTCTGCTTTTCTTCCTTCCTGCAATTTTTGGATAAGTAATTCGTCCGGTACAGTCCAAAATACGATGTTCTATCGTTCTAAGCATTGCACAGGGTATACGCTTTTGGCCCATGCAACTCAATTATGGTCTGCCTGCGAAAATGTTCCCAAACACCCAATTGGTTCAAGACAATTATTAATCATTGCTGGCTTCAAACCGTGGTTTCCAAATACTTGAATCATTTCAGAACCAACGCAACGCTTTGCTTCAAAAAATCTGACCAAATCAGTGGCGTTGACTTGGCAGCCTTTGAAACAACCTCAACAGTGTCTTCAACGTTGATTTCCCTCTCTATTGCAGCCTGCCCTACAATCCATATATCTTTTCCTAAATACTACTGTCCAAATCTGTCCCGTTGTTTTGGTAGTTCTCCTAACAACCCTTGCAGTGTTTTCAACGTTGATTTTCCTGTCCTTTATAGCATCATTTATAATCCCTATCTCTCCTATAGGCTCCCGTAAAAAATAATTATTAAATTTATTAATCTGAAACAACCCAAACAGTGTTTTCCATGTTGATTTCGATCTCCTTTATAACTATCCCTAATTTTCCCATCTCTCCTTTAGGCTTCCTTAAAAAATACTAACCAGCTCTGTGTTATTGTTTTGGCAATTCTCCAAACTACCCATGCAGTGTTTTTCACGTGAATTTCCCTCTCTCTTATAAAAAACTTAGGATGAAACTTGATCATCTCTAAGGTCGAGCGTACATATCTATGTTTTAGTTTTTAGACAATTCATCAACAAATTCCGATCGTTTCGGTCGCTGTCTTGGATTTTAGAATGTAAGATCTTGATAGTCGATTGGCTGTCGAAGAGCATTGCGATGTGTCATGTAGAGATATTTTTCTCTTAAACTATACCTAAGGCTCAACGAGGCAAATGCCTTATGTGGGTTAAGGTAATCGATGGCAACTATGCCAGGGTCCTATATCTAACAATTATCCTATCGTTAGCAGTTTTAAATGATGGATCTGCCATCTGTTGTTTGTTAGAAGATAAATTTCCGTATGGAGGTTCTCTCTGCGAAACCGTTGAATGTTGAAGAAGTTGATAGGTTGAAGTAGTTGATATCAGGGGCTTGAAGTCTTCGATGAGTCTGGTGTCATTTTACATTAGTCCAAAGTGGCAGTTTGTTGTTGTTGCACTTGGACAACTACTGGACATGAGAATTTGCTGCTGCTCACCACAACTGATTGGAGTATGAAGCAACGGGGCTTTAAACTCACATAAACTTATATTTCTTAAAAACATTAAAATCAATGAAAGACTGTGTGCGACACTGGCGTGAAGAATAAAAACTTCTCACAAGGCAATTGGACTGCGTAATCTTGATGCGATGTAAAATACATAGAAGCTACCAGAAGCAGAATTGAAAAAAAATAAATTTTTAAAATTCTAAGTTAAACAAAATACCAAGAAGTCATTATTTTAAACAAACAAGATTTAAAAAAAAAAACACTAAATAATTTTTAAATATTTTTAAAAGTAAACCTGGACTGAGTAATGTTGATGGAAAACTAATTAGAAGTTGATAGAAGCATAATTGAAATTAAAAATTTTTTCATTCTAAGTAAAACAAAATACTTAGAAATAATTATTTTAAATAAACAAGATTAGAAAAAAACAATGAATATCTTTTTGTATATTTTTAAAACTAAACCTGAACTCAGTAATCTTGATGCGATGTAAAATTATTAGAAACTGTAGAAGGAGAATTGAAAATAAAAGATTTTTAAATTCTAAGTAAAACAAAATACTTAGAAATAATTATTTTAAATAAAGAAAATTAAAAAAAAATACTAAAATTTTTTTTTTCATATTTTGAAACTAAGCCTGGATTGAGTAATGTTGATTGGATGTAAAATAATTTGAAGCTGGTAGAAGCAAAATTGAAAATAAATAAACTTTAAGTAAAACAAAATACTAAGAAATAACTTTTTCAAATAAACAATGTTTTTAAAGAAAACGCTTGATAATTTTTTCAAAATTTTCCAACGCAAAATTTTCTGTTTTAAACTTTTGACAAAAACAAATCACTTTCTTTTAATCTTCTCAACTAAAATCTACAAAAAATACTAAACTGTTCACTCAACCAACCAAATAATAAATGAGTTTAAGGATTTTCTGTTTTTGCCATGAAACAAACTGCAAAGAAAAGTTAAAAACAAAAGGCGTCATTCACCAACCATTGCGGCAAAAACAAATGTCTACTTTAAATGTGACAATTTATAAAAATTTAATCCTTCACAGCAGCGACACAGTTTTTCGCAGTAGGTTAAACACAATTTAGCAGCTCACCTGCTTCGACACGGCCCGACACGGCCACCAACAGCAGCGACTTAACAACAATTGCAATAACAACAAGAAAAAAAGCATTAAAACGAGGCGATAAAAAACACAACCGCACCGCACACAACGTCCAAGTGAAGAGCAATGACGTTCAAGACGATAAGACGCTGGAACGCAGACAAGCACGATGACAAAACGACGACAACAACAACAGCGGTCGATGTCGTTGACAAGTTGCGACAGCGGCAGGACATTGTTGATGTCCTTGGCATTAGTCTCGTTGCTTGAAATTGTCATGTCATTTTTCAACTTACACACAAATTTCGAACACCTCTTTTTGTGTGAATGCGAGTGTTTTTGGAGTTGTTCAAGTGTCACAAAATTTTTTAGCCCTCGTTTTTTTATTTGGTGACAACATTACTTCTGATTGTCGCGCTGAGCTTTTTGATCAAATCTTGCAAGAAGTAAAATTAGATAAAAAATTTATACATTTTAAATGTTTGTTGACAACATTTAATGGCTTTTAAAATATATGCGACGAGAACGTTAAACTACGCAAAATGCCACACAACCTGAAGTAAATGTTTGTGTGTATGTTGCCCGTAAAGCCATCAGTATGGCATGTACCTATATACATTTTTATCGGCAGCCAGCAAACTCAATTATCGAAACCAATTACTCAACATCAGCGATAAAGACGTGAAAAAATAACTCACATGAAATTAAAATTAATTTAAAATTTTTTTTTTATATTTTCACAGACACAAGAATGTGTTAATGCTAAAAAAAATCATATTACATAAGAGATGAAAGAGTTACAGCAACAAAAAAAATAATAATAATTTGTTTTAACCACAAGCCGGTGATGAAGTGGCCGTTGCTATGTTGAGTACTCATTAAAATTACGCACACACACACACGCAGCGCACACACAGCCAACGACAGCATTTAATGGCGCATGGAAAATATTGACCAGGATGTCAGTTTGCATGTGTAAAATGAATGTATTTATGACTGAAAAATATGTGCTGTCTTTGCTTGATCCTTTAAAGAGTTGAGAGGCCATAAGTATTTTTTTTAATGCTTGAGTTTTCTTTACAATAACAAAGAGATTTTCGAAATATTTTCAGAAACAAAACTTTTACTTATGGGATGGAATTATTTAAGTTAAGAAGCGCCTTTGAAGTGTGTTAGACCCACTTGACATAAGGAAAGTAGAGTCTTTATATCGTCGCCTGAGAAAACGAATGTCGTATGTTCCATTAAGCTTGGTAGGACATACGACATTTGTTTTCTCAGGCGACGATATGTATTGTAGTATACCTGCAGGGGCTGTGGGTAGCATAGAAGGAAGGGGACATAATAAGTATGCTATTAGACTTGTTAGTGTAATTAAACGCCATCAAGTTCAGAAAATCATCCATACACACATCGAAAGGTATAAATATTGATTACAAGGATTTAATTTTGTTTGCTTCCGTGCACAAATTTTAAACGCAAAGTCGTTTGAAACCACATTTGCCACACAATCTTTATGAAACAAACCCATATTTTGAGAGTTTAAACCTCCCAAAAACCCACTGAGTATACCTCCAAAAGCTGTGTGTAGAATAAGGAGAAGGGGCTACAAAATACCACCAACTTGATTTAAAAAAATGTAAATATTACCCAACTCATCTTTAGGCATTTTTCAAGCATAAAATTGCCAAATACCTCATTTCGCCACTCCAACCTTTGGTCGCCTTCAGACACACTGATCCCTTTTGTCATTCGCACATGTGTTATCTGCAGAAAAATTTCATAAAAATCAATAAAACTCCAGTGCATACATCTGTGAAATTAAGTCATGTTAAGCAGTTCCTTTTTGCCATTTAAGGACCAACGCAGAAATTCATTAATTTATTGAAATTTTTCTCGATTTCTTTCCATTTCAATAATTATTATTTGTTGATAGCCACAGCAATTTATGGTAAATTGCTAGCGTGGTTTTACTTAAGGCATTTTAACATTACGCACATACGCACACACACACACATACATGCTTAACTATGCACAGCAGTAGCTGCCATTGCCTTCGGGCCATGCTAGGCGCATTTTTTGTGTATCGTAAATTGATAAAAGGATAATTCAACAGGCAGCCTGCTGCAAATTATTGTAATTTATGTATTTGCTTTTGCCGCAGGCAAATTAAGTTAAAAATCAACGCTGCGCGACTTTAAGTATTGCATGTGGGTTTTTGTGTAAACAATTTCGAGTGCATGATACGAAAGTTGACATTAAAATTTTAACAATTGTAAGCACTAAAGAAATGTTCAAAATTGTCACAGAATTCGAAGAAAGACTCTACTTATTTAGTTTGTTGCTATAAAAAATTAAATTAAAAATACATCCAACAGCTAATTTCCGCTCTGAACATTCAACTTAAATGAGCCGTTCAGTTCTTTTAAGGATTTTCCAGGTATTTTGACATAGTTTACTTGCACCAAAAAGCGAGTCTGAAGACAAATAAGAGTCTTACTTATACTTAAAAAATGCAATAAAAAATACATCATGTTTTTTAAACTTATTCCATCAGTCGGTTTTCCTTTGCTGCTAATAATAATTCAACTTGGACTTGTCTCCTTTGTTTACTTATTTTTATTTTTTGTCCTCATATATTTCTGTTGTTTTATGCTATGAACTTACATCTAGGCTTTCTACTGTTTATTCATTCAATTCATTTCACTATCACAACACTTCTTCTTCCTTGCTTGACTGTAGTCAGTCTTCTTTTGGCTCCTCAAATTTATACAATTTTTTTAAATTATTTCTCTTCCTTCAAGGTTATTTCATTTCAGCCAATTCTTGATTCATTACTTATTTTTCTTCTTATACATCCTCCGTGTTTAATTCTAGTTTCAGCTGGTTTTCCTAACGCTCCTTTCTTTCCGCTTTCCTTCACTTTTTTCTGCTTCATGAGCTAGATTTCTTTGAACTATTTCTTGCTCCTCCACTTCTTTTCCTTATATGTCTTCCTAGTCTCATTCTAGTCTCGTTCCTTATTAACAATTTGCTTTCATTTTTGGCCTCTCCTTCAACTTGTTTCAGTAGAACCAGTTTTTGATATCAAACTTCTTCTTCTTCTCATGCATCTTCCTAACTAAATTTTAGTCCCATCTAGTCTTCCTAATAGATCTCCATAAAATTTAGTTCATACAAACCACTTCCCTTGCTTTCTCTCTTCTTCATCAACTTGTTTCTGTGGAAACTTTTCCAGATATCATTTTTCTTCTTCTTTCCATACGTCTTCCTAACTAAATTTTGTCATCTTTTAGTCTTCCTAATAGATCTTTATGACATTTAGTCCATACAAATCACTTCCCTAACCATTTTTATTCTTCTTTAACTTGTTTCTGTGGCATCAGTTCCTGATATCTCAATTCTTCTTCATCCTCTACGCCTTCCTTTCTTCTTTAACTTGTTTCTGTCGCATCAGTTATGTCTCTCTAACAAAATTAGTGTACCATCTAGTCTTTCCTATAGATCTTCATAAAATTTAGTTCATACAAACCACTTTTTAACCTTTTCTCTTCTTCTTCAACTTCTGGGTATACCATATCTTGTTCAACTCACATGTATTCCTAGTTTTATGCTAACAGATAGATTTCTAGATATTTTACTGTTTCTTCATCAAATCTATTCGACATAAACTGCCTCGTTCGTTCGCTTTGTCTCTTTTCTTACCATTGGTGTCTTACTACTGTTTACTTTTTTTTTCACTTTATCTTTCTCAACTGATTACTGCATGTTCCCTTGCTCTTTTCTACTTTAACTCGTTTTTTCCATTAACTTTTTACACGTTCACCTCTTTTCACCCAACTGATTTCTAAAAGTTCTCTTCTTCTCTTTTCCTTCAATTATTTTGTTTTCAACACTGTCAACTCTTTCAATTCCTCTTTGCTAACAGATTCTACAAGTTCTCTTCTTCTCCTTTCCTTCACATGGATTGTTTTCAACAACTTTTTCACTTCTCCCACGTCAACTGATCCCTTCCTCTTTTTTCGTTCAACTCGTTTCTTTCCATTTACCTTTTACTTTTTCACTACTTCTTCGTCAATCGATTGCTGAACGTTACCTTCTTCCCGTCTCGTTCAACTCGTTTTTCTTTTCGATAACTTTTTACTCCTTCTTCGCTAAGTAATTCCTACAAGTTCTTCTCGTCCCTTCTCCTTCAACTGGTTTGTTTAAACAACTTTTAAATCTCCACCTCTTTTTTACCAACTGATTCTTACACGTTCTCTTCTTCTACTTTCCTTCAAATGGTTTTTTTAACAACTTTTTCATTTCTACTTCGCCAACTGATCCCTTCCTCGTTTTTCGTTCAACTCGTATCTTTCCATTTACCTTTTACTTTTTCACTACTTCTTCGTCAATCGATTGCTGCACGTTCTCTTCCTCCCATCTCATTCAGCATGTTTCTTTTCGTTAACTTTTTCCTCCCTCACTTCTCTTCGCTAACTAATTCCTACAAGTTCTCTTTGTCCCTGGTTTGTTTAAACAACTTTTTACTCCTGCATCTCTTTTCTATCAACTGATTCCTACACGTTCTCTTCCTCTCTTCTCCTTCAACTCGTTTGTTTGCAACAACTTTCTACTCCTTAACCTCTTCTTCGCCAGCTGAATTTATTTCAGTCGCTTCACTTAACCGCACACATACAACATGCGTTCTAGCCACTGTCTTCACCACAATCTACTCTTCATTCAACCTACTGCATATCAACTTCTTCTTCTTCTACACCCCCTCACTAATTCTGCGGCAGCACCAACTTTCTTGCGGTCCACCACAAAGACTGCGTACCCCAGTTGTCACAACCGCAATTGGGCAAAAAAAAATCCACGCTGGCGTAAACTTGTTGAAATTTCCACTGCTCACGAGTGCTGATTTTGTGACTAGACTAGTGCTTCCTCTTCTTCTTCTTCTTCTTCGATGACCTAACAACAATAATAAAAAAACAAGCAAACCACAGCATGTAGCAGCTATGGGCATAAATTGATTTACAACCAAAGGCGGCCGTACAAGTCATGCACGTCCTGCATATCCTGACTCGATTTCCGCTTTCAATTTTCTTCACATGCCAACGGATAATAAAACCAACAACAAAAACAAACATAAAAACCGACAGTATCAACCATGAAGGCGGCACATGTTTTTATTTCCGTTTGATTGCATTTCAGTTGTTGTTTTGCGCTCTTATATAAAAATTTGTATGTGTGTACGTCAAGATTTTTTTGAATATGCTATTTTAAGCAAAATTATATCAAATCATTATGATTAATTTGCATTTCACAAAATCATAGACAAATTCACAACAATGCGACATTTCTTATGGAACAAATTGTGGTCTAACAAGTTAAGCGCCAATTGGTGGATTAGAAAGGATTTTGATGGCAGAACTTGCAGAGCTAATGCAATGCTTTATATTCCAATAAGAAACCCAAGCCCCAAGTTCAGACTTAAGCTTAGTTCATTTTGAATTAAAAAAACCCAGAAAAATCTAGAATTCAAGTATGTTAAATGGTTTTCAATATTTTCTGAATTTTTATTTTATTTTATTTTATTTTATTTTATTTTATTTTATTTTATTTTATTTTATTTTATTTTATTTTACTTTATTTTGTTTTATTTTATTTTATTTTATTTTATTTTATTTTATTTTATTTTATTTTATTTTATTTTATTTTATTTTATGTTATTTTATTTTATTTTATTTTATTTTATTTTATTTTATTTTATTTTATTTTATTTTATTTTAATATATATTTTATTTTTCAATGTGTTCTGAATTTTTATTTTATTTTATTTTATTTATTTTATTTTATTTTATTTTTTATGTTATATTATTTTATTTTATTTATTTAATTTTGTTGTATTTGATGTTATTTTATTTTTTTTCTTAATTTTTATTTCTTATGAAATTTTAAGCTTTTAAATTTAAACTCAAAATTGTCCCAACAAAATTTCTCAAACCCCAACACTTTTATTTTGGAAATTTAATCTACAGACGTGTTCATGCAACCTGATCGCATCTTATTTATTTTCTTCCAAACAACTATCTTCCTAACAACTTTGTTCGCCGAAAACTATGCCACATTTTCGTAGCTTATTATTTAAATTGGCCTAATTGTGAAGTGAACTTTTTTTGCTGTCTTGTATTGTTTAGTTTTTGCAGTGTCAATTGTGTAAATGTAAATCTACACCGCAATATGAACACTTACTTCATGTTCAGTGTCGCTCCCTTACAGCTCCTATACGTCCTATTTGGCTTCTTGTACTTCATATCAAAATGCTTTACTTCGTTGCTATAAAGTTCATTTGAAACTTTAAAGAAACCATAGAAAACCACAGTTTATGTGCTCGGCTTACTGCTCAATTGGTGCTCAGCCCAACGCCAATCAGCCACGGTTTCATGTACCTTGCTGATTATCCTTTCAATTCTGCCAATAACCCAGAAAGAAAACCGCAAAAGCTGACAATAGCAGCGAACGCGTCATTTCATGGACTCCAAACTGAGTGCTGTTGGGTTTTGTAGGCTGCACATAACATGCTTTATATGTATGTGTGTGTGGGTGTATTTTTATTTATATATGTGTGTGTGCAAACTAGACAACAACTGCATTAAAGTGAGCACATGTTGCTATATTGTTTGATGCCCAAAAAATACACTCGCCCAAATTTGGTCCTTTCTTGCTGTTTTCGTCCTTTAATTTAGTTTTCTTTGGCGCCAACTTTCTTTCGTTTACCTGTTTAGCGTTTTACAAAATCCAATGGTAATTACATGCCAGCCCACAGTAAAAGACACATACAACAATATCCATAACAACAAAAAAAAACAACAACAATCAACCAACAATGCCAATAATAGTGGCCATAGTAGCAGTAACAATGATAACAGCAACAACAACAACAACAACAACAAACAATTGCTCAAGTATCTAATTTCATTTTATAGGCAACGCAAAAGAAAACTTTTTCGGTTAGGTTTAGCCTTTCGTGTGCGTCTTGACAGTGTCTTAACGCGCCACACTTTTGCCAACAGTGCGCCGCAGCGTGGCCTTTCAACGCTGGTGCCCCCCTTAGCCCCTTAGCGCCGCACAGCCACTCAAAGCCACTAAGCCGCCGAGGGATGCACGTGGGCGCGGTTTGGCAGTGTGGAAGTGTTGCTAATTTTATTTCATGAATGGCTAACCGCCCAGAAAAATGAGAAAAGAAAACTTTGGTGAGCGTACGCTACAGTCGGTCGTTGTGGTTAAGCAATGTTTGAGTCACAAATTGTAATTAACTTTCTTGAGAATGATTGCAATTTTGGGTTTAAGAAGGGTGTAGGAAATTCTGAATCTAATTCAAGTTAGTAAGTGTAAGTAAAGCAGCATTTTAGGCTTCTTTTTGGGCCCCAAAAAGATTGCCTAGAATTTGACAGCCTTTGAAATTCGAGGACTGAAAATTGAAATTGTCTTTTCTTGTCTAGAAAACAAGCACTAACTTTTTATTTCCATTACACTGAACAATAAAATTTAACCTTTTTAAAAGTAACATTTTTCTGGTAACGTATTTTGATAGCGGGGCCCAAAAAAAAAATTTACGTGTACAGGCGTTTTGAAAATTTACGTCCAATTTTTTTATAAAGTTCAAAATTTCCCTTTCTTTGCACATTTTTATTGTGAATCGGCTTACGAAAACCATGTAATCTTGCATTTTAGGTATCTGATGTGTTCAGCAATTTGATGTAAAATATAACGAGAAAAATTTTTGTTAAACATATTAACCCTCTAGCTCTCATTTATATGGGTCAATTTTACCCTTTTTCCTAAAATGCCCAAAAAAGTCCTTTGGAACAGGATTTTTGAGAAAGAAATGTACCAGGAAAATATTTGCCATAAAATTCTACTATAGATCTCTGAACACACCAAAGCTCTAAATTTAATTTGAACGCCAGAAATTAGCGAAAAATGAAGAAGAGTTTAAAAATTAATTCGGTCAAAAATTTTTCCATACACGCTTACACTCTAAAATACGGTTTGTTAAGACATTTTAGCATCAATTTTTAATAATGATAAATAATAATAAATGAACTCACTCAGTGGCGCAAGCAAGAGGGGTTTCAAACCCCCAAATATCTTTTCGTTGTAAACAATTAGAGGACTAAATTGGGTTCCAAAACAAGACTTTTGAGGAAAAAATGTCTTCGGAAAATAATTGCCATAAAATTCTGTTAGAGGTGTTTGAATACTTCAAAGCTCAAAATTTAACTTGGAAACTTGAAATTTTTCAAAACTGAAAAAAAGAGTTAAAGGATTAATTTGGCTGAACATTTTTTCATACCTACACCATCACTCTTAAATCTAGTTTTTTTAGGAAACTTTAGCAACAATTTTTAATGGATAAAATTCTTATAATTGAACTCACTCAGTGGCGCATGCAAAAGTGGTTTCAAAGCCCACCAAACATCGTTTCGTTAAAAACAATTTTGGGTGACAAATAAGGTTTGAAGTAGTATTTGCCTTAAAATGTGTTCATTTAAAAGTTCCTAAAATGCCTCCCCTCCCTGTCTCCTAAAATAGAATCCTATATGCGCCCCTGTAGTCACTAGTAAAACCATCTCTCTCTCTCCCTGTTCTCTTAGAACTTACAATCAAATCAAAATCTTCCCTATAGCGTACAATCGTTTGCTCCAAGACCGACTAAAATATTTTTATTTAGGTTTTTACTTTCGAAATAAAAAACAAATAAATTAAGTGTATGAATTTTTTGCGCCTTTCTGTAGGCAAAAAATATTATACCAAAAAAAAGTATGCACAGAAAATTAACAGAGAAGGTGTATTAACTTCTTGACAGTGTGGCAGTCAAAGCGCAGAAACGCGTGAAAAAGCCAACCACGGAAGCGGCAAAAAACCGAGCGAACGAACGGTGGCGTGTTTAGTGACGTTTTGCCGCGTGTGCTGCTTTATTTCTCATTATTCTTTGGCTATCTGGTTGGTGCTGCTGTGCTGTGTGAATGTGGGAGTTTTTTTTGTTACTGTTGTTGGTTTGGCTTACAAACATCTTATTATGTCACTCAAATGCGGTAATGTAATGTAATTGGCCGATCCGCCAAAACGACAGGCAGGCCAAGGGACATTAGGAAGCTCGGAAGGCGGAGGCGACCATTTGCGCTGTTGTTGCGTTTGTCCTTTTTCGCGCTACCTTTGCGCGCACATGGGCTGTTCTGGCTGCTAGGTGGACGCTCACTAATTAATTACAGGATTAATGTTTTGCAGGAACAGCAGCAGCAGCCGTTCTGGCCACACTATTAATCTGCATTTGTGTGCGTGTGTGTATGTGTGTAGACAGCTTTAATCACTACCAATGCGCGGCATATGGTTACTTTCCAGCCACTGTTGCTTGACGTTCATTTGGTTGGCGGTCGTTGGAGTGCGTGCATTTGACATGTGTGCCTTTTCGACAAGCCAACCAACGCTTCACTTTAGTTCACCTCTCTCTCTCGATTTCTGTGCTTCTCTCTCCGTCCTCTTTGTCACTGTCTCTTGTTCACTTTGATGCATAGCGTCGTAATTACATAAAGTCCTACAATATGTCAACATTTTAATTAATTGCAAGTGACACATGTTTTTGTGTCTGCTGTATTGTATCTCGCTAATGTCCATTTTTCGTTTCTCCTCCTTCTTCTTTTTATGTTTTGTTATTTATTTTTGCAAGTATCCTGTTACTAATGGTTTTATTGTATCTACGAGCGCTACGAGATATGCGTTTACTAAGTGAATATATATAGTTTCATATGTGCCGCTACGTCCATCAAACAATACATATATATACAAATATATATATATATATGTGTATATGTATGTGTGTGTGGCAAAATGTAATTAACTAAATTCATTTAGGTTTGTTTCCAGGCTTTTTGCTGTATTAGTTGATGAAGACACACAAAAAGTGCATCTTGCTTTTTTCAAAGCCAATAAATTTTCATGATTGAAATAAGACAGCAGCTCATAGACACAAAAAAATAGTCCGCGAGGTGTTCCCTATGTTTGCTTTTATAATGAAATCTATTGTAGTTTGCAGTGGCATAAACGGGGAGAGGTTGGAGGGTTCATACTCTCCTCGAATACAGAAATTGCTGGTACAATATATGGTTTCGAATGGTATTGGGCACAAAAGTTGTACACAAAACCCCCAAAATGAAATTCTGTGTAAGCCACTGGTAGTTGGATAGGTTTGGTCAGTACAGTGGCGCACACTGGAGGGTTTCGGGGGTTCAACCGCCCCCAAATACAAAAATTGCTGGTACAAAATATGGTTTCAAATGGTATTGGACTCAAGAGATGTATGCAAACGCCTCCCAAAATGAAGTTCTGTATGAGCCACTGGTACTTGGATAGGTTTGGTCAGTACAGCGGCGCACACAGGGGGGGTTCGGGGTTTCAATTGCCCTCAAATGCAAGAATTGCTGGTCAAAAATATAGTTTCGAATAGTATTGGGCGCAAAAGTTGTACGCAAAACCCCCAAAAATGAAATTCTGTGTGAGCCAATGCTAGATTGATAGGTTTGGTCAGTACAGTGGCGCACACTAGGGGTTTTGGGGGTTCAACCGCCCCGTCAAACATAAAAATTTCGGGTACAAAATGTGGTTTCAAATGGTATTGAACTAAAAAGATGTATGCAAACCCCTCCCAAAATGAAATTTGGTGTGAGCCACTGGTAGTTGGATAGGTTTCCGTCGGCAAACACAAAAATTGCTAGTACAAATGAGGTTTCAAATTGTATTTGGCTCAAAGTTGTACGCAAAACTCCACCAAAATGAAATCCTGTGTACGCCACTGGGTCAGTGTATGGCTCGAAGTAGATCAATAAGGTCACAGAGTACTCTTTGCAATACCACTGTATGGCGTTGGGCCGCGAGTCAAATGCGAGGCTCGAACCCAGGTTCAATACTCCGTTACGCTAATACCAAAAAAAGAAAAAAAACTGAAATTTGTCTTTCGGTGGTTGTCCTCTCAGCAGAAAATGGCAAACCTCTGAGTGTAAAATTGCCTATGAAAAAGCTCCCAACTCGCCGTTCGGAATAAAACTGTAGGTCCCTTCCAACCTTGTAAAAGCATTCGCGCGCACAACACGCTTGGTTGCGGGTAGCTTAGTCTCGTAATCGGGCTGTCGTGCCAGTCAAGAAGAAGAAGAAGAAACAACTAACAGTAGAATTCCCTAAAAACTAGAACCTGATTTCTTATGTTGACTCTCAAAGAGTCACCAAGATAGTTTAACTCTTTCGACCCTAGGAAAGCACTTCACCTATTTCAATCACCTTATAGCAAAAGCTACGATTGATTTATGGGCTAAATTTAAGTAGGCACCAACAAAGTAATATTTTTAAAAGTGAATTCAAAGCAAATAGCAAAAATTTTACTATTATCCCCAAACCAATTTCCAATAATTTGCATCGACATCAGAGAAAGTTTGTGTTCTAATTGAAGTCTACGAATTGGGCGCGTTTGATCAAAACCCTGTTTCTTCAATAATGGTTAAATAAAAAAAAAAATTGTTTAAAAATAAATTAGCTCTAGAACTCTGACAAGGAAACGTGGCGACTTCAAATGACGTGTGCACACTTATTTTTCATGATTTAAATACCAAAAAATAATAAAGAGAAAAACGATAAAATTCGGTCTCGAAAGGCTTAAAAATTTAAATGACTAAACTGTTCAAGATTTGTTTTCTTTGGGTATTATGAGTGAAATGTATTTGGTGCCAGTTTTGGTGCTTTAACTCCTCGCAACATGATTTAATTTCCTCAGGGAAAAATTGTTTTATCTCAATATTCTTGTTGCTTATCATTTTATGGTAATTAAAAAAAAAAAATATTTATTAAATTCCTGTGTTAAGCAAACGTTTGCCATATCCCGCTGCGAGTGAATCTGCCGAACGGAATGTCTTTTAATCTTCAAGCAATTAAAATTTTCAATTTCAATTTGTGTTCAGGCATTAAGTTCATTATAGATGTGCCATAGCCACAGCTTCTAAGTGCACGAATACTTGTTAATTGATGCAGTGGCGCACACAGGATTTTATTCTGAGGCTCCGCCCAGGGTTTGAAAACAACTTGTAAGCCTTATCTCATTTGAAAGCATATTTGGTATGAGCATAAAATTTGAAATATTCTTAATATTTTCAACAATTTATCTTAAATGAATAGTGAGTGCATTGGACTGTAAACCTAAAGGTCGAAGTTTGAGCCTCAGCTCAGTCGAAACCAAATATAGAAAAAAGGAAAATAGTAAATAAATAAATCTACTTTTTGGTGACTGTTTTTTCAGCAGGAAAAATGGCAAAAGTCTAAGAGTAACATCAACTATCAAAAAACCTTCCAAGTAAACTATTGAAATTGGCATAAAACTGTAGATTGAAGTTCGAGCCTCAACTCAGTCAAAACTAATTATAGAAAATAAATAAATAATAAATAAAAAAATTCCTTCTTTGACAACTGTTCCTTCAGCAAGCAAAATGGCAAACGTCTGAGAGTAAAATCATCTATCAAAAAGCTTGAAAATTGAAATTGGCATAAAATTGTGGATCAAAATTCGAGTCTCAGTTCAGTCAAAACCAAATGTAGAAAATAAATAAATAAATAATAAATAAATACATTTTTTCTTTGGCAACTGTTCTTTTAGTAGGAAAAATGGCAAAAGTCTGAGAGAAAAATACATCTTTCAAAAAGCTTCCAACTAAACAATTGAAATTGGCATAAAACTGTGAATCCCTTCCATTGAAAGTGAGAAAAGACGCCTTAGACTCGTATCTGAACTGTCCTACCAATTATAAACAAACACACATATAGCCCACCAGTCGTGCACACAGGGAGTTTTGGGGTCTCAAACCTCCAAACATGAAAATTGCTGGTCCAAAATATGGTTTGGGGGGTCTCAAACCCCCAAACATGAAAATTGCTCGTACAAAATATGTTTGGTTTGTTTAGGTTTGGAATGATATCAGCTCAAAAGTTGTAACTGAAACCCCCCAAAATGAAATGCTGTGTACTCCACTGTAGCGCATTCAAAAGTCTGATACAAATACTGTATACAAAATACAAAAAAAAATTCAATTTTTTTTTAAATATTGCAAAAAATTTCTACAAAATCTCAGTGGCTGTTTTAGGTGAAAAATGTTTAACATACAAACATTTTTTAAATACAAAATTTCTTTAAGCCCGAGAAAAATTAGCCATGTCGGTTGAACATTTGCGCATTTTTTTTCAAACTTAAATTTCTATGTATCAACGTGTGCTGTCAAACGTACAGCCAAACCAAAAACAACAAAATCAACTTTTATCCATGCAATTTTGTGGAGCCTCAGGTGCCGCAACCACAGCAAACAACAGGCAGAGCAACATTTTTCCCAAACCAGCTGCAAGCTGTCGCTTGTTGTCACACACATTCACATACGTGTACACACCCTGCAGGAAAAGTAACTAATTTTAAACTAGTTTATAACTAGTCCTTTTCTGTACAGGACTGATTACAAATTAGTTATTTTGCTTGAAAAGAAGTGATTATTTTAACGTGGCGATGTCCTAGCAGCACATCAATTGTCTACCTCTGCATGACTTCCCAACTAGTTTATAACTAGTTGTTTTCAAACCAATTAATAATTAGTCCACAATCGACTGATGTAAAACTAGTTGTTTTGGGACTAGTTAAAAATTAGTTAGTTTGTAACTGATTTTAAACTAGTCAAATAGTAACTCATTACAAATTACTTACATATAACCCCTTCAAATGAATTTTCAAATATATTGGATTCAATTCATAATTGTTTTATTAAAATTTTTCAAAAACAAAGTGCAATTATTTAAAATAATATAAATAAATAAATATAATATTTACATCTTATAACTAAAACCAAACAAAATAGAAAACATTAAAGGCATTTCATTAAGAATAACAATGTAATTCATTTAGTAACAAAAACATATATTTTTCTAATGATATCCATTTATAAACTGTATAAGTCAAAAAAACATAACAGGAACGTGTTTTTTGCGGCGGCGTACTTTCTGCCTCAGGCTCGCTGTAATTTTCCGCGCACAAATGCTCAACTTGCACGTCTTCACTCGTCCTTTCAGCCGTCTTTTCACTTGTAAGTCGGTTAAGATAAATGTCTCTCTGTTTTTTTATTTTTCGGCGAATGCTTCTTGCTTTTGTTGCATTCATTTTTAAAAATGAAATAATTAACACAATTATTTTACGCACCTCTTTTTAATACGCACTTGATTTTCCACGCGCACGCTTCGACGGATACACACGATATGGCGTCGTTTTTGGTTAGCAATGTTGCCAAACCATTAGATTCACTTAAAAATGCTAAGGGTCGCCAACGCAAACCCAGAAAATATCAATTTTCAAACAATAGGCAGCCCTTATTCATGGCGCAGGCGCCTTTTCGTTTTTACGAACAACGCAACGAGTGCGGCGCATGCGCTCGTGAACTGTATTGCCATGCATGATTTTTCAATCAGTTACAAATTAGTTGTCAAATAATTAGTTTAAAATTAGTTACTTTTGCCAACTGACTACTTCTTTCCTGCAGGGCACAAACAAACGCGCGCGCACACATACGCTGCCACTCAAGATTGACCACAACAAAGCCATACAGTCAGCCTTGAGTCCCGCTCCTCACCTCGCCACGCCCCCTAACCATTACGCGCGGCAAGGACTTTTCAAACGTGTGTGACGCCGCGGCTAGCAACAAAATTGCAAACATACGCAACTGCCAGGCAGACAAAATTACAACTGAGCGCAGTGGCTACACATGCTTTTACATTCAAACACACACACATTCACACATACAGACTGGCACCTGTGGCAACTCAACTGTGGCGCACTCAGCGCAATTTCAAGTGCTTTAAAATTAGCGCCGAAAAGTTTAAAGTTTCACTTTTTGATCAGCGACATGTCGCTGTTGTGGTTGGTTCACACCTCCTTTACCGTTGTACTCTTATGTGACAGTGGAGTGTTTGAAAAGGGCCCTTTTTTTATTGAGCTTATGGCAGAGTTTTCAATAGCAACAGCACATCGACCTTTGGCTATCGAACAGCGATGTGCAGCGATGTGGACAGTTCACAGCGGTTCTGTGTTCAAACGCCAACACTGTTGCACATTGTCTGTCACATATGACAGGTTATTTCCAGTCCACCCACTCCATCACCTGACGCTTCCACCATTCGTTAACGCCAATTTTCCGCAGGTCACTCACTCATGCACTCAGCCATTCATTCATTCGCTCGCTCACTGGTCGTTTGAAAAGCTTTTTCCACTTTCTTCTATATACTTCTGCCTTGAATTGGCACTTCTTAACCTCCCCCACCCGACGACCCGTCTATGCTGCATCCAAGTTTGTGTCGCATAGACATTGGCATTAAGTTCCTTTTGATTTGGCTGCGAATGTAAATCAACGCTGTGTATTTTGTATCGCATTCGTGGCTCCACGTTGTGACATGTTCGCTGTCTGTAATGGTTGTGTCTGTCTGTGTCTGAGTCTATGTCTGTGTCTGCTTGTGTGTCTCATCGTGTGAAATTGGATGCATTTTCCACCACAGTGCAGTAAAATGGCAGTTTGTAATTTGAACTGTCACTGACAGTTGTGGCGTTGGCGAGTGGCTATTTTGGTCCTGGCCGGCAGCGCTGATTTGATTGAAGGCATTTCAACGCGGCGACTATTGCATTGAAATTGCATCTGTCCGGCTGGTTAAGCTCCAAATTAGAGAATTGCTTAAAATTATGCCGTTATGTGGTGACTCAATTTGAGTGCGACTCGCTTCATAAATTAGAAATGGTGAGAATGAGGATGATATGGAGTGGGAAATTAGAGTTGGAATTGGAGTTTGAGTTAAAGTTCGAGTTCGAGGTAGAGTTAGAGTTAGAGTTAGTTTTAGAGTTAGAGTTAGAGTTAGATTTAAGTTAGAGTTAGAGTTAGGGTTAGAGTTAGAGTTAGAGTTAGAGTTAGAGTTAGAGTTAGAGTTAGAGTTAGAGTTAGAGTTAGAGTTAGAGTTAGAGTTAGAGTTAGAGTTAGAGTTAGAGTTAGAGTTAGAGTTAGAGTTAGAGTTAGAGTAAGAGTTAGAGTTAGAGTTAGAGTTAGAGTTAGAGTTAGAGTTAGAGTTAGAGTTAGAGTTAGAGTTAGAGTTAGAGTTAGAGTTAGAGTTAGAGTTAGAGTTAGAGTTAGAGTTAGAGTTAGAAGTAGAAGTAGAAGTAGAAGTAGAAGTAGAAGTAGAAGTAGAAGTAGAAGTAGAAGTAGAAGTAGAAGTAGAAGTAGAAGTAGAAGTAGAAGTAGAAGTAGAAGTAGAAGTAGAAGTAGAAGTAGAAGTAGAAGTAGAAGTAGAAGTAGAAGTATATAGAAAAAGTAGAAAAAGTAGAAAAAGTAGAAAAAGTAGAAAAAGTAGAAAAGGTAGAAAAAGTAGAAAAAGTAGATAAAGTAGAAAAAGTAGAAAAAGTAGAAAAAGTAGAAAAAGTAGAAAAAGTAGAAAAAGTAGAAAAAGTAGAAAAAGCGGAAAAGCGGAAAAATCAGAAGAAGCAGAAGTACAGGTAGAAGTAAAATTTTAATAGAATAAAAAAATAATTATAACTGAAATTAAAATTTAAATAAGTTGATCAGACAGACCATCCAACCATCGAATATTCGCCTAAACTCGTAAGGACAACAAATCATTCCCTTTTTGGCTTCAATACCGTAACAAACCTTAGTGTGTTATCTCTCACCATTTTTGAATTGCAGCCGTTTGCACCGTTTTATGTGGGTCTTCACATACCCACCAGCCAGTAATGGGTTAGCGACATTCCAATCGGCTCATACATCATATGAGACGCAAAGTTGTTCTTTTCTTATTATATTTTTTTCTCTCAACTCGCACTATTTATGTATCTTTTGCTATTTTGCAAACTACTCTGAAAGTTTGCTTAAAGTTCAGGCAAAAGTATGCATCCATTTTTTTCACTCGCAACAGCATAAACAAATCACCAACAAAGTTGCGCATATTTGAATAAAAAAGACGAAGAAACGATAAATCCGCTGCAATGCAGCACACGTCTGCGCTACCGCAAAAGATGCCGACGATGACGGCGGCGGCGGCAAGACAGCAAGGATGCTACTCGTATAAATATCGAAAGGATGTGTGCTGGCGAATAGCAACAAAACAATTGCATTGCATATTCCAGCCAACGCACGGCATGCTTGCATTATCGGGCAGACGAGAAATGCGAGCTACTGCAGCCATTTCAAGCCATCAATTCAGCCAATGGTTGGCAGGAAACAACAACAACAATCGATCATGCATTGCTGCTTGCATATTTCTATATATTTATACATGGATATATATATGTACTTTTATTTACATTTTTTTATTAGGATTTTGCCATCGAGGCTACGATTTTGTATGCAACGCATCTTTTTGCAATATTCAGCAATTATTTGCATGCAACACATGCAACACAGACAGCACAGATATATGCAACACAAAGGAAATCACTCAAGCAATTGAAGTGAGCGACTTGTGTGTGTGTGTGTGCTTAGGTGCATTGGTCTGAACATTATTGAATTTTCGACTAGAAAATGTGCCCAAATTGCAAGAAATAAACGCCAAACGAACCGGTTGAAGTAATCTCTGCATATGTATGAGTGAGGCAATGGAACGTGGCGTCAGTTCACTGACAGACAACTACTAAAATGCAAAGGTTGTGAAAGGTGTGTGTGTGTTGTCGGCACAACTGCGCCCAAGTGGCAAATGTTATAATCACAACAAACAACAACAATAATCGACAAAGCATAAATGACAACAACAACAACACTAAGTACATCGATGCAGCAACAGCAAATACTGCACGCAGCGCTTTGACAAATTGACAACAACAACAATAGCAACATTTCGTGCAACAACATAATCAACAGTAACAGCGAAACGTGTCAACTGCAGCTGTGGCCAACGAAAATACTGCAACCAATGCGCAGTGCTGCAGGTGTGTGCGTTTGTATGTGTGTGTGTGTGGGTGTGCGACTGCGGTTGCACGTCGTTGTGGTGGTGAGCGTAATGCGAGGAGCAGCGTTGCAGTGCTGTCGAAATGTGCGGCATAAGATGCTTTCATAGCGTGCGAGCGATTCCCGGCTGTAATGCAATTTAATGTTTATGGCGAATTTATCTCCATACGCCCCGTGCGCCGCTCACAGCTGTCGAAGCACTTTGGTTAGCCGTGGCGTCATACACTCACACACACACGCATACAACCGCCTTATATGAAAATGTGCGAGTTGTCTGCGCTTGCGACAGCTGAAAGTAACGGAACAGTGACGGTGGCATTGCCGCTCTCCATGAGGAAGTGAATTTTCATCATATTATTTAAACGAACGGTGCCACAGCTGGCATTCCCCTATGTGGCGTTGAAAATTGCACAATTTCCTTGCAGGCAGGTAGTTTAAAAAGCTACCAATCCGGCAGTCGAAGGCAGCTGAAGAAGTTTCGTATTTTTATAGAACAAAAAAATTTA
Source organism: Melieria omissa (assembly GCA_963971225.1). Classification (NCBI taxonomy): domain Eukaryota; kingdom Metazoa; phylum Arthropoda; class Insecta; order Diptera; family Ulidiidae; genus Melieria; species Melieria omissa. The sequence goes on along the minus strand of OZ020267.1, from coordinate 105,176,993 downwards.
TATTTAAAGAATATGAAAGCAATTTTGAATATGGATTTTTATTTTAAAAATGTATGGATAAATTTTTTTAATTTAGTTGAAAAGTGGTTGAGAAAATTGAAAAAAATGGAAGAAAATTAGATTATTATCACTGACATTTTTTTCTATTAAACCTACGCTTGTGTCTTATTCAAATCTGACAAAAAATTTCTCGAGATCACCACCGTTTGTGGGCAATTTGAGTCAGTTAAATTTTAATTTTTTTTTGTGTTTTGTTTTTGTGTTTTTTTTTTACTTAGGCAAAAGCGGGATGTTGCAGAAAATCTTGATCACATTTTTTGTTCCTGTCATAAATTCGTGTTAAACGATTGGCCACTGTGCGGGTCTCTTAACTCACAGGTTTTTAAGTTCAAGACTTCACAAAACTAGAACTCAAGATTTAACCAAGTTTTGCCGACAGCACTCATATTCTTGGAGTTCACTATTCAAACTCATAAACGGATCTATCACTAATGTATGACTAAGGTGCCACTAAGGCATCACTAAGATAGCACTAAAGAAACTTCGAGGTGTGACGAAGATGTCACAAAGTATCATTAATTATCCTCAAGTTGTGAATAAGGTTTTATTATCGTTTCATTAAGGTATCACTAAGATGCCACTAAGACATCACTAAGGCATCACAAAGAATTACTAAAGTATTCTCGAGGTATGCCTGAGGTGTCATTATGTTTCCACTAAAGTATCCTTGAGATGTAGCTGAGGTTTCACTAAGGTGACACATAACTGAGGTATCACTAAGATGCCACCAAGGCATCACTAAGGTATTACAAAGTATCACTAAGGCGTGACTAAAGTATGCCTAAGGTGCACTACTAAGGCATCACTAAGGTATCACTAAAGTCCGAGTAAGGCATGACTAAGGCATCACTGAAGTATGCCTAAGGTGCACTACTAAGTATCACAGGTTTCCCTAAGGTGGCACTCAGGTATCACTAAGGTGCCACTGAGGCATCACTAAAGCATTGCTAAGTATCACTAAAGTATTCTCGAGGTATACTCTAAGGTAAACTAAGGCTAAGGCATCACTAAGTGTCATTAAAGTATCCTCGAATTGTGGGTAGGGTTTCACTAAGGTGACCCTAAGGTATCACTGAGGTATCACTAAGGTGCCACTAAAGCATAATTAAAATCGCTTTAGTATTCCTAAGGTATCACTCAAGTATGCCTAAGATGCGCTACGTATCCACTAAAGTATCCCCGACGTGTAGCTAAGGTTTCACTAAGGAGACACTAAGGTATCACTAAGGTATCACTACGTTGCCACTAAGGCATCACTAAGGTATCACTAAGTGTCACTAAGGCATGACTAAGGCATCACTAAAGTATACCTAAGGTGCACTACGTATCCACTAAAGTATCCCGGAGGTGTAGCTAAAGTTTCACTAAAGGGACACTAAGGTATCACTAAGGTATGACTAAGTTGCCACTAAGGCATCACTAAGGTATCACTAAGTGTCACTAAGGCATGACTAAGGCATCACTAAAGTATGCCTAAGGTGCACTCCGTATCCACTAAAGTATCCCCGAGGTGTAGATAAGGTATCACTAAAGTCCCACTAAGGTATGACTAAGGCATCACTAAGTTATCGCTAAGATGCCACTAAAACATCACTAAGGTATCACTAAAGTCCCACTAAGGCTTGACTAAGGCATCACTAAGTATCACTCAAATATTCTCGAGGTATTCTTAAGGTATCACTAAGACTAAGGCATCAGTAAGTCTCACTACACTATCCATAAAATGTGGCTAGCAAATTATTGTTCTTCTTCACTAAAACTGCTTCAACTCTCTCTACACACACAGCTTCAACTTCAAGCTTTCACCTTTAAGTACAAAATTCCGACAAATGGTGCCACTGATTAAATTATGCTCGCAACGTAATGGTGCAACTTATTGGTTATAAATTTTCCTACTTTATAGATGTTCGTCTTCATGCCAGTTTCAGCATAGAGCGTACATGTTTAATATTTAAGCAAAAACTTGCACACTCGAATTCCCCAAATTAATCAAAATTCAAGCAGCGCACCGATGCTCTGGTCAGGTCACGAGTAAGGTGTGCTGTGGCCAATGCCGCACGCCGGAAAGATAAACCAGAAAAGTATACACTCGGTGCAAACGACTGCCATGAAAAGACAAACAACCTACACACATACACAGACACACCGCACTAAGTAAACGCAAAAATTGGCCAAGCGAAAGCAGCACAATGCATTTGTAGGTAAGCAATATGGTGGACAACAAGTAGGGAAGAGAGAGAGAGAAAGAGTAAATAAGTGAGTGAATGAATGACTGAGTGGGTGACTGAGTGCGCGCGTATGAAAAGATGAAATATCAACGAAGCATTTTTGCAACCAAAAACTCAACAGATTAACCTAGAAATCATAACGGACAGAAACAGGAAACGGAAGCAACGCTAATGGGATATGAAAACAGTGAAAGAATAAAGCACAAGGGGAACAAATAACGTAATAGAGAGTGTCCAGTGATGGGATAGTGAAGGATAAGGTTGGCGGTGGCGAAACGAATATCGTTGAAATGTTCTGAATCAACAGGAAGGCGAGTAAATGTGGTAGAGAAAAGAAAATAAGTTAAAGTGTTGTAGTTAGTCAGTAATTTTTTTTTAAGCTCATACTTTGGTTTTCTTCATACTAGTCATAAGTTAATAATAAGTCAGCCATTGGGTCTGGTAGCTGGAAAGACAAAATTATTCTACCTTTAATTTTAATAAACAAACAGGGACCTACGGGTTTTTAAGGAAGAAATTTATGATTTCAATGACATAATCTTTACTCATTTTTCTGATTTTTTTCAAAGCTAAGTTTGGATACATTTATTTATAAAATTTTGTACTTCGTCTAATGTTGATTTTATAAATATGAAATATGAAATTATTATTTTTTATTTTTAGTCCCTTTTCCCAAGTCTGAAGTTAATGAACACAAAAAATTACGATTGTCTTAACCCTTTGTTAACCCCGTCAGATTTTGATGTAAAAAACTTATCCGTAAAATGCTCCGTGCTTGAATCAATTCTCATTTGAAATTCCTTTATTTAGTTTGAGTTAAAAAAACTATTAAATCATGTTTCTTCATACAAACTTTTAAACAATGGTTGACCCTGTCAGATTTTGATTAAAAAAAATTAAAATTATATTGAAAATCCACGACGAGTTATATCTTCTTTTTTATCTTGTTTGAATTATTTCTTATATGAAATGCTTTTATTTAGCTTGAATGAAAAAACAAACGATTAAAACATGTTTCTCCATACAAGTTTTAAACAATGGATGACCTTGTCAGATTTTGATTAAAAAAAATTAAATTAAATTAATAATCCAAGAAGAATTATTTTTTTTCTTCTTCTTCTTGTTGGATTATTTTTCATTTGAAATGCTTTTATTTAGCTTGAATTAAAAAAAAAATACAATTAAATCATGTTTCTCAATACAAACTTTCAGCAATGGCTGACCCTGTCAGATTTTGATTTAAAAAAAATTAAAAGTAAATTGAAAATCCACGACGAGTTATTTGTTCTTCTTCTTCTTATTTGAATTATTTCTCATTTTAAATTCTTTCATTTAATTTTAATTAAAAAAAAACTATTAAATCGTGTTTCTCCATACAAACTTTTAACCAGTGGTTGACCGTGTCAGATTTGGATTGAAATAAAAATTAAAATTAAATTAAAAATTCACGACGAATTATTTAACCTTCTTCGTCTTGTTGAATTATTTCTCATTTGAAATGCTTTCAATTACTTTGAATTAAAAAAACCATCAAATAAGGTTTTTCCATACAAACTGTTAACCAAGGGTTGCCTTGGTTTAAAAAAAATATTAAAATTAAATTAAAAATCCACGATGAACTATTTTTTATTCCAAGTGTTTTCATCAATTATTTTGATGTCCATAGGCCAATCTGTGAATACTGTTTTCATAGCTTCACATCCACAAAACATACAAAAATTTGATTTTCGAAAATTATTTCAAGCACTTAAAAACGACAAGCAAATTACTTCATTTTTATGGATCCAAGAAGGAGGAGTTTCAAAACTGCAAAGATACTTTCAGGTATGTACACCAAGGACCTAAATGAGGTATGAAACCCCATTAAGATGCAAGAAGCCTAATGGTTGTCTATGTTGTAATGGCCTGGTCAGTCGAACTACCACTTCTACAATCAGACTTATGAAAAATCACCCAACCCATACCCAACCAAACGCAACAAATTTCGAAACTTTCATAAATCTGTTGATCCTTTCATAAGGGATACAAAGTCCCAGGCACAAATGAGACGGTTTGTAGAGTCTTGGCTTTCCTTCTGACTCATGTGTCAGTAATATTTAATTGAACCAAGTGAAAGACACTCGCAATATTGCTAGAGCCAATTCAAATCTTCGCTAATATCAACGAGTGAAGCATATAAATTTAAAGTTAAGTATAGTTAAGTTTAAATTATCGAATAGACAACAAACTGTTGAATCTTTAACAGAAATAAAATTCAAAACCCTTCAACCACTCTACCAACCACATGGATCTTTAAGTTTATTGAGTGCCCCCCCAAATAATTTTCCGCCGACAACACTTGACGCTTAACGATAAGAAAGGAAGGAAATGATGGCAGCACGCAAAGCAACAATTGTCCACAATTCAATTTTTCAAACCGAAATAATTGTGCCAGCAGTGCTGAACCGTCACTGGGCGCTCACACACACACACAGAGCAGTGATAAAGACAGAGCCAGAGCTGACAGGACACGTTGAAGATGACGGAAATGCTTACGTCTGAGTGCTGGCCCTGAGGCGAAGACAAAAGTTGGCCAATTCGAGTCGCTATCTGTGTGTTGTGTTATGTGCACTTTCAGCATTGCTTACTGTGAATTGTCACACGAGAGACATCAACATACCCAGCGCCAGTTGGCGTTTCCGTATGAAAGACCACAAAACAATTTCTCAATTTAATACGAAAAATAAATTTTAAGAAATGTATAAATTACAGTAAAGAAAAAGCAGATAAATATACATTTGAAACGTAGTAACAAACACACATACTGCACTCAGTCCACGTTGCACTATCAGAGCGCATAAACATTTGGAAAGAGATGGCAATCGATGTGTTTTTTTGAGGTGCTAAGATTTGTTGTTAAAAAGTGACATGTAACGCCTTGTTGTTTGTTGTTTTTGTTGTATTTGTGTTAGTTTGTGGCTGTTGTTTTTACAAGTAAATAAAATTATTTGTTGGTGTGCGTGAGTGTTGTACTCTATGAGATGTTTTTATTATGTTTGAGGTTATGTTTACTTTTGACTAAATTTTTCCAATGTTTAAGAGTAAAGAAGAAAAAGAACTGATACTTTGCTGCTGCAGGGATCTTAAATATTCATAAATTTTAGTCTTAAATATAATTTTAATAGATTTAAATTTTAGTCTTCCCTCTGTCTGCTTGTGACCTCAGGAATCGAGTTCCAGACTCTTACAGCATTAATAAAAAATGGACTGAATATCGTTTTGAAGTTTTTTGGGGCCAACAGATGAATATAGAGTTTGGAGCAAAGAGGTAGTTCTCACTTAAACGACCGACCGACTTAACCAACTCAGTAACCGATTACCTTCGTCTTCAATCAGAAATATGCTGATATGTTTTGTAGTGTTTAGTTAATAAATTTTTGTTTTTTGTTAATTAAAATCAAGTTTAAAATCTTAATTTGTGCTAAATTTATATTTTGAGAAAGAAAATTGTTCATTCAATTTATATAAATAAATCCAATCCCACCCAATAAAAACAAATACACTACATTTCTTCCACTTTTCCCACTACATTTTTTCTCGTTTGCTCCACAAAATTATATTATAACGTTTTTTTAATGCCACAATAAAAAATGGCCAGATTGCCACACAAAATGTGGCCAAATCCGTAAGTGGTCTAAAAACGAACTCGAACTGTCAAAGCTCAATTACGCCATATGCGCACAAGTGTGTCATTAACACACACACACATAAAACGAATTGTGACAATTTTTCGCAAGCAATAACAACAACAATAACAATGCACACAATCCACTGCTTAACAATAACAACGAACCAAATCAACACTAAACGCAGAGGCGTCCTTAAACCGACTAAGAGAGTGAAAGAGATAGAGAGACAACACAAGAGCGAGAGAGCAACAAAAAAGTGTATAATTGTCAAGTGTATTGAATGACTGGCGATTTTTTCACGCTGCTTATTTGTTGCAACAGTTGTTACTATTTTTTTATATTGTCAGCGTTGTTGTGATTGTTTTTGTTATTGCAATTTATGCGTCAAGTGTGTGTGTGCGTGTGTGTGTGACGCTTTTAAAAATCAGTTTAGCTTCAAGCCATCAGCGGGATTTGCAAAAAAAAAGTTGCCAACTTTTTTGTTGGTGCTGTTTTTTTTTTAATATTTCGCTGACAGCGGCCCAGGCCCACAAAAACAAACACACACACACACAGATGCATTTAGTGGCTAAATCAGTTTGTAAAACTTTCCACGCGCTACGTGAACAACAACAAGCAGCAGCCCAGTGGGAGGGTTGAGTGTGTGTGCGTGTGTGAGTGTGTGTGTGAGTGTGAGTGTGCTAAAGCGCAATTTTATAGTTTGTTTAAAAATGCGCCATCATGGAATTAAGACATTAAAAAAAGAACACAACAAAATTGTCTGGCAACAACAATGAATGAGCAGTAAAACAACAACAACAAAGGCAGCCACAGCCAACAATCGCCGACGCGGCGTGGCAGTTAAAAGCAAAAGTAATTGTTGCGCTGAAAATAAAAATACAACTACAACAACAACAACAACGCCAACGAAAACATAAATAGCCAAAAGCAACAACAAAATGTAAAAATTCGTAGCATGAGAGAGAGAAAAAAATATTGTTGTTGCGCGTCATGTTGCAAAATAGAAAAGTTTTAATTGTTGAGTGCGCGCAAAGGGAATACCGAACACAATGTGTCGAGCGATTGGGAGTGGCAGGGCGTGGCGGGGCGGGTCGTTCGGTGAGTTGAGGCGACAGATTGCAGCAAAGTAACTTAGTATGTGTTGGAATGAGACACAAACAAACTTTAAAAAGCAATTGACAGCGAAAATAATGGCCGACAACGAGTGGATACCATTTTGATGGTATGATTTGATCCTATCGCAACTTTTCTCTGGTAATTTGTAGAATAGATATAGACTAGACTAAGCGCATGTTGTTGTTGTTCCTTGACATGCAATGAAATGGTGTTTTGTCTTTTTTGTTTGTGTTTGTTATGTCAAAATTTGCATTGAAGTTGGGGACTTGAGATTTGTTACTTAATTTTTATTAAGTAAGAATTTCGTTAATGTTTGGTGCAATGGAGTAATTAGGACAACAAACTAATGAACAGCTTCAAGGAAAGGGCCACTTAGAAATTTTTCAATGTTATGTGACTGTCTTAAAGTTTCCAAAATCGAATGGTTTTTGGTTGGACAAAACTTTATTCGTGTCCCAAAGAGAATGGAATGTTGAATATCATACAGCGCGTTAAACAAGCGATTATTGAAAGAAACATTTGACAATTGCCTGTAAAAATTCGATTGTTTGATGCGCCCATGTCATACAGCGCGTCAAACAGTCGACTTATTGAAGGAAACACTTGACGATTGGCGAATTTTTCGTACCTCAAGCAAATGGAATGTTGACTAAAGGCATGTTCGGTGCCAGATGTCATACAGCGCGTCAAACAATCCACTTATTGAAGGAAACATTTGACGAGTGCCGATTGCTCATAAAAAGTCGATTGTTTGACCCGCCCATGTCATAGAGCGCGTCAAACAGTCGACTTATTGAAGGATACACTTGACGATTGGCGAATTTTTCGTACCCCAAGTGAATGGAATGTTGACTAAAGACAAGTTTTTCCAATAGGACAGTGCCATATGTCATACAGCGCGTCAAAGAATCGACTTATTGAAGGAAATATTTGACGAGTGCCGATTGCCCATAAAAAGTCGATTGTTTGACGCACCCATGTCATACAGTGCGTCAAACAATCGACTTATTGAAGGAAATATTTGACGATTGCCGAATATTTCTTGCATCAAGTGAATGGATCGTTGACTAAAGGCTTTTTTCCCTACAGGACGGTACCATAAACCATACAATGCGTCAAACAATCGATTTATTGAAGGAAACATTTGACTATTGACGATTATTTCGAGCTCCAAAGTGAATGGAATGTCTACTAAAGACAAGTTTTTCCAACAAGACGACGCCATATGTCATACAGCGCGTCAAACAATCGACTTATTGAATGAAACATTTTAAAATTGCCGATTGCTTATAAAAGGTCGTTTATTTGACGCGCCCATGTCATAGAGCGCGTCAAACAGTCTGCTTATTGAAGGAAACTGATGATTACCATACAGCGTGTCAAACAATCGACTTATTGAAGGAAACATTTGATGATTGCCATACAGCGCGTCAAACAGTTGACTTAATGACGGAAACATTTGAAGATTGCCGATTATTTCGTGCCCCAAATGAATGAAATATTGACTAAATACAAGTTTTTCGAACAGAACGCCGCCATATGTCATACAACGCATCAAACAATGGTCAAACATTTGATGAAAACGTTACTTATCTAAGTTGACCATCGAAATGGTGCAATTTAAAGCCCCAATGTTACCAAAAAGTTATGTTTTACTATTTTATTTCGATTTAAAGCTCTACACATCTATGGATAATGGATACTCTGTTGGATGGATTAACTTAAAGCATTATCAAATAAAAACTTGGCATACAAAATGGCTGAAATTTTGTTAAGTACCTTTAAAAACTGGTACAATCAGATTACATATATGCATTTTTTTGTCAGACTGTTGACCTCTTCATGTTGAGATTGGAAACTTTTCAGACTACTGGTACAAGTAACTTTAAAGGACTTTTACAGGGGGACAACTAAGTATTTAATATTTAAATGCACATCAAAGGCCAAACAATTAGCTACCTATGTATGTACCTCTGCCATAAAAGATCAATTTGGGTTTATTACTAAAAAATATTCGAAAGGATTGATGCATATTTCTTCAGATCTTATTACTTTCAATATACATATGTGAACTCATAGCAACTAAATGATAAATTAGGTTACATAAGGTTGAGTACCTTTCAAGACAGACGCAAACAGATTGCCTGCCTTTGTTGCCAGAGTGTTCACTCTTCATGTTGAGGTTAGAAACTTTTCAGACCAGCCCCGTATGAGAATAACCGGCCAGATCACTCATCTGTGAATCTTTCAAAGGTACTTTTATTTAGTTTATATTTAATGTTCGAATATCCACCAGAGACCAACTAGGTGGTGGTTCCATGAAAGAACAGTTTTGGATTTAGTACAAGAAAATCGTTTGACGGATCTTGCAGGAATCCTTAGTTTAGATCTCATTACCTTCAACATATGTGAATTCATAGCAACTTAATTCCAAATAATGTTACAATGGGATGGCTGCCTCTGTACAACACACACTAAGATACATATGGCTTATTTTTTACACCACAGGTTCTCCATACCCAATTGTAATAAAATATATCAAATATAACAAACATGAACTGAAAAAAATACTCATAATTCATTAGAATTCATAGTATGCAACAATTCAACAAAAACTCGCATTTATCAAAACGCTTTACCGCTTATCGACTTTGGCATTAAATAATTTAAATGTTTTTCATGCAACGTTGCAATTCGTTGCAATATTTACGAATGAAAACAATATACGAAACAAATTTATTCGCCCTACAGGCCACAAAAGGATTTTTCAATCGCCAGTGGCGCTGTGTATTTATTTTCAATGCATTTCCATTAAATCACAAAATATTTGATGCGCTTTTAAATCAACACTTCCCATTTGAATTAAGCGCAATAAGCCGCTTCCCAAAGTGCCGCTCGTTGCTCATGGCTCGCTGTCCGGTCACTCCAACCGGTTCTTAATGGGTTTGCGTGCAAGTATTGTGTGTGTGTGTGTGTGTGTGAGTAAATGCTTATGTTTGCATGTACGGTGCGTGTATTTATATATTTTTTGGCAGGAAGATCATAAATCCTTTAAACCACAACATGCGTTGCGGCCATACAAACATAAATGCCCACTTTTGACATTTGACCTGCGCCAGCACAACGGGTCGGACAGCCCATCACTCACAGCTGGATGTATGGACTTGTTTTTTAATGGGTGTTTATTTATAGCGCCAGTTTTTTTTTGTGTGTGTGCATTCAGGCGTCATTTCTCTGTGTGTGTGTGCATGTGTGTTTGGTGGCATTTATGAGTGTTTAACAATATTGCTTGCTATATGCCAATATTTTTATATTTTTTTGAGTATATTTTCCTGTTTACATATTTTTTTGGCTGCTGCACACATTTACATTTCCCACCAACCAATATGACTGCAGTTAACATGTTTATGCTTGTATTCAGTCACACGTTGTGTTATCTGGTGATGAATGTGGCTGCCGACTCGACAAAGCTCTACTCACTTTGCAGCAGAAGGTTTGGCGCTGTTCGTCGATTTACAAACCACTCGACATTTTTTCTTTTTAAATTATGCTATGCAAATGTGCTCTTCAGGCTTTGAACTATGTGCACAATTTTTTTTATTATTTTTTGTGTATAAAAGTTCCAGGAATTCTTTGTTAAAACTTTAACTCAATCACAAAATGAATTTCAGTTCAGCTGAAAATTAAATAAACACAATTTTTTATGAAAAATATTCATTAAAATTCATACCTACATGGATTTTTTTTTAATTTTAGTAATGACTTTTGTGCAATTAAAGAAAAAAAAGTTATGTTGTTTAAAAAAAACTAAAAAAAACAAAAAATTATCTTATTTTAAAATACAAGTTAAAGTTAAAAAATGATTTATTATTTTTATTTATTTATTGTTTTAAATATTGGGTTGGGGAAAAAGTATTGAGCATTTTTATATTCAAAATTCACATCATTTTTTTTTTAATTAAAAAACGTTTTATTACTTCAAACATTGTCCATTCTTTTCGACAACCTTCTGCTATTTTTCGGCCAGAACCATTGTTCTTCTTCTTCTTCTTCTTCTTCTTCTTCTTCTTGACTGGCACGACAGCCCGATTACGAAACTAACGCCGAAGCTACCCGCAACCAACCGTGTTGTGCGTGCGAATGTTTTTTTTACAAGGTTGGAACCTACAGTTTTATGCCGATTCCGAACGGTGAGTTGGGAGCTTTTTCATAGGCAACTTTACTCTCAGAGGTTCGCCATTTCCTGCTGAAAGGACAGCCGCCGAAAGAAATATTTTTGTTTTTCTGTTTTTCTGTTTTTCGGTGTTAACGCAACGGAGTATTGAACTCGCGGAGTCTTGGCTCGCAGCCCAACGCACTAGCCAGCTGAGCTACGGCGGCTGCCATTATTTCCTTGTTGTAAAATTTCGGAGGTTATCCTGGAAAAACTGGTCCAAGTGCCTTCCGTAGTCCTCTTTTGAGACCAATTTTTTTCCAGCAACAGCGTGTTGAAGAGATCTGAACAAATGGTAATCTAAGGGTGCAATGTCAGGACTATACGATGGATGCATTAAAACTTCCAAGCCAAAGTCCTGTAGTTTTTGGCGGGTCAACAAAGATGTGTGTGTTCTAGCGTTGTCGTGATGAAACACAACACCTTTCCTGTTGATCAATTCTGGCCTCTTTTTTTCAATTCCTTGCTTCAACCGCATTAATTACAACCATTAATTCAACCGCATGGATTACACACTTGTAGTCCCACCAAACACACAGCATCACCTTCCTTGTCGTCAATCCTGGTTTTGACACCGTTTTTGGAGCTTCATTCTTTTTGCACCAAGACCGTTTTTGAACAACATTATCTTATGTGATCCACTTTTCATCACCTGTTATCACACGTTTAGAAAATGCCTCGATTTCGTTCCGTTTCAAGAGTGAATCGCAAATGTAAACTCGGTCCATTACATTTTTTCCACTTAATTCATGAGGCACCCAAACATCGAGTTACTTTTTGAAACCAACTTTATGCAAGTGGTTCAAAACGGTTTTGTGGTCGATGTTCAGTTCCTTAGCGATGTCATGACTGCTTACATGACGGTCTTCTTGAACCTTAGTCAGAATTTCACAGACTTTTTCGGTGATGCGTCGACCAGAGCGAGGAGCATCTTTAACCTCCAAATTTTAAGATCGAAAGCGAGCAAACCATTTCCTGGCAGTTGATTGGGATAGAGTATCTTCACCATAAACAGCACAAATCTTTTCACGCGCCTGTGTCTCGTTCTTCCCTTTGTCGTAGTAAAATTGCAAAATGTAACGAATTTCTTTCCGAAATTTCACTCATCTTTGCTTTAGAATAACTTTCAACTTGACGCACAAATCTCAATAAAATTTCGCAATTATTCGGTTGATTTGTTTCTTGTCTAGCAAAAAGAAAAAGTTACTAGATGTAGCTAACCGTTGCAAAGTTAATACACTTTAAAGTCAAGTGAACGGAAAAACGCTCAATACTTTTTCCCCAAACCAAATATTGATTAATTTGTTAATTTATATCACTGATTTCATGGAGGCTTCATTTGTTTAGAGTAAAGGAAAAATAAAACAAAATGGACAGTTTGGCAGTTTGACATTTTTTTTTGTTTACTAATAAGTTTGTCATAATTTTCCAAAAAGTTATTTATTTTGTTTTTAAATCACAATTATTCATTAAAATTCAATGTTAAACGATTTTTCACAATGTTAGTAATGACGTTTGTGCAATAAAGAAATAAAAAATCTTGTTTAAAATTAAAAATAAAAAACACAAAAACTTATTTATTTCTTTTATTTCTTTTTTTAAACCTACATTATTTTTTAATTTATATTATTTGTTGTACATTGATATATTTGTTTAGAGTGAAGAAGGAATAAAACAAAATGGAACATGAAATCATTCATTAAAATTCATATAATATTTTGTCTTTACTGTGTCATGATTTTCCAAAAACTTATTTATTTTGTTTTTAAATAGGTTTTATTTTTCAACTCATATCATTGTCCTGTTTTTTTTTAACTTAAAAAACTCACACCTAAAGAAGAAATTTTCACACACCTAAAGACAAACTTATCCTCATTTTCTATTTCTAATTAAAACAAACACAAATATATCTTTTTTAAAATTACAAATAAAAAGCTCAAAAATTATTTTTATTTTTTTATTTTTTTTAATATTGAATTATTTTTAAATTTATATTATTTGTAGTACATTGCTATATTCGTTTAGAGTGAAAAAAGAATAAAATAAATGGAACATGAAATCATTGATTAAAATTCATATAACAATTTTTCTTTTCTAATAGCTGTGACTTTATTTTCCAAAAAAAAAAGATTTTTTTAAATTATTTTGTTTTTAAATAGCTTTTAGTTTTCATTTGTTATCATTGCCCTGTTCTTTCTTAACGAAATCAGTAAAAAATTCACACCTAAAGAAGAAATTTTCACACACACGTAACGACAACCTTTGTCTCATTTGCTCATTTTCTCATTTTTCGATACAATTTTGCTAAAAATTCTGTGTGTTATCTCACACCAGTTTCAAATCATGAACTTAAACAAGACTGAAGCGTAAACAGGGTCTTATATTTACTTGCGTACCCAAACGACAGTAAAGGGTTAACCCTTTCATCTCCAGAAAACGCAAATATCTAAACAGCAACAACACACACCAAAAGAGCCACTGAAGTACTTTCCATTCCTTCTCAGTTCCTATAAGAGCTTGTTTATAGAAATATTTTTTTAAGGTTATGTGCACACTTTTTATTGTTATGTTAAAAATCAAAATATGTAAAAACTTTTAATAATGTTAAATCCTCGCACCACTCAAAACCAAATAAATAAAATTTACAACGTTATTTATGGTCGCGGCAAGGGCCAACAGCATTGATCAAATTTAATGTGCCACACAGACAACACATGTAATGGATTACGTTAGTCGTTTGTATATGAAGCGCTTTTGTTGTTGTTGTTGCGCCACATGCCAGCAATTTACATAAAAATGCCTTAAATTATGAAAAATGGCAGGACGCGTGGCTTATGGAATGCGCGATAAAAAACATGGACAACACTTTGGAAAATATTTTTTTTTTTAATTTTTCATTAAAAATACACATTGGCACTTTGTGGCATTTTTTAGGGGTCTTAATGAATGTTAAATGGGCAAAGTAATGTCGATTAAAACAAACAACAACGCCAACTGAAGCCTTAAAATTTAAATTTTTTGCAAATTCACACCAATTGACAATTTATGCAAATGTTTTTGTTGTTTCTTCTATTTTCATTAAACTCATTATTTTTTTTTTGCTTATTATAGCAAACTCAAGCAGTGAGCTTCTTGTAACAACAACAACAGAGTGACCAATGAGATGGAAAAAAATATATTTGCGTTTGACTGCTGTTTGGTTATGCCGGGCACGTTTGTGTTTATGACAGAAGAAAACAATTTCATTATGCCAACACACCTTTTTGGCGTTTATGTGCATTGTTTTTTGAGCTTTATTGGAGCTGTTGTGTTGTTGTGGAATTGGCCGTTTGGTCTATTAATTTATGGATTGTTTTGAAAGCAGCTGGCATTGGACAATATTGGCAGTAAAATTCTTGCTCTTGAGAAATCTTTACGTTGTATTTGGAATAGAACAGGTTGTAGATTCTGTAGAGAGTTGGCTACTTTTTTCATCAAATGTAAGGGAAGAGTTCGAATCATCAGGTCTGAGTTTCTGCCTTTGAACGGCCTACAAATTATGAAGGCGATATCTTTTCTCTGTACTGTACATTTGTCTAGACTGTACCTCTTTGTCTTCCTTAAGAGTTGAAATCATCTGTTCTGAGTTTCTCCTTTTCAATTGTTAACAAATTATCATTACATTCTCTTTACTCTTTACTGTCCTTTATCTGCACTATATCTCTTTGTCTTCTTCACCTTTGTCTTCTGTATGCCGGACTCTCTTAAACTGCTTAACCCATAGGAGACAAGTTGGGATTTTTTACTCTCTACTGTGCAAAGAGTTGGAGTCATCTGGTCTGAAATTCTTTCTTTGAACTGCCTACAGTCTGTTGATGCGATCTCCTTACTCAGTACTGTACTTTGATCTAGAGAATATCTCTTTGTATTCTTTGTGATCGGGTCTTATAAATCGTTCAATCTATATGAGACCAGTTTAACTCCTTTTCTCTCTACTGTGCAAAGAGTTGACATCATCGGGGCTGAGTTTCTGCCTGTCTTCTCTGTACTATATTTTGATCTAGACAGTATCTCTTTGTCTTCTTTATGCTGGCCTCCCTTCAAATGCTGAATCTACACGAGACCAGTTTGACTCCTTGACTTTCTACTATGCAAGGAGTTGGAATCATCAGACCTAAGTTTCTTCCTTTGAACTGCCTACAAATTATGAATACGGTCTCTTTACTCAGTGCTGTACTTTGATCTAGACTGTACCTCTTTGTCTTCTTTATGCTTGAATCTCTTAAATTTCAGAATCTATATGAGAACAGTTGGACTCCTTTACAATCTACTATGCAAGAGTTGACACCATTTGGTATGAGTTTCTTCCTTTAAACTTCAATCAAATGAAAGCAAAGAGTTGACATAATCTACTCTGAGTTTCTGCCATTGAACTGCTTACAAACTATGGATGCGATCTCTTTACTCAATACTGTACTTTGATATAGACAGCATCTCTTTGTCTTCTTTGTGCTGGGGTCTCTTACATTGCTGAGTCTATACGAGATAAGTTGGGCTCTTTGACTCTACTACTGTGCAAAGAGTTGGAATCATCAGGTCTAAATTTCTTCGTTTGAACTGTCTACAAATGGTGAATATAGACTAAACTATTTAGTGCCTTTGCTGTGACTGTAATTTAAAATTAAAATAAATTAATAAATTAAAATAAATTTATTGATCTAGACTGCATCTTTTTATATTTTATCATGCTGGATCTCTTCAAATGCTGAAGATGTGAGACCAGTTGGACTTCTTCACTCTGTACTGTATTTTAAACGAGAACCTAGATTAGATTAAGTTGGCTTTGTCACTCTGAACTTAGACCGGACCAATATTGAACTACAGAAAGTTGAAAGCTCCTTCTACCAAATAAAAGCAAATAGTTGGCTTCATCTGGTCTGAGTTTCTTACTTTGAACTGTCTATAAATTATAAATATAAACCTAGACTAGACTAGACTAGACTAGACTAGACTATACTAGACTAGACTAGACTAGACTAGACTAGACTAGACTAGACTAGACTAGACTAGACTAGACTAGACTAGACTAGACTAGACTAGACTAGACTAGACTAGACTAGACTAGACTAGACTAGACTAGACTAGACTAGACTAGACTAGACTAGACTAGACTAGACTAGACTAGACTAGACTAGACTAGACTAGACTAGACTAGACTAGACTAGACTAGACTAGACTAGACTAGACTAGACTAGACTAGACTAGACTAGACTAGACTAGACTAGACTAGACTAGACTAGACTAGACTAGACTAGACTAGACTAGACTAGACTAGACTAGACTAGACTAGACTAGACTAGACTAGACTAGACTAGACTAGACTAGACTAGACTAGACTAGACTAGACTAGACTAGACTAGACTAGACTAGACTAGACTAGACTAGACTAGACTAGACTAGACTAGACTAGACTAGACTAGACTAGACTAGACTAGACTAGACTAGACTAGACTTGATTTTAATTTCATGATCTAGGCTTGATTTCTCTTTCTTGACTTTTCTTCCTTCTTGTCAGCAAAGAGCCTTTTCTCTGCCTTTCCCGCCTTTGCCAGAACAATATTGCGGTCTTTGAGTTCAGTTGTTATAAGGATGGACGATGTCTATTCTCTTACTCTCCTAACATTCATAAAAAAGTACAGGAAATTTGTGCAGGAATACAAGTGGTCGCCTCCCATTTCCTACTTACTCACTTGTTTGTGTCTCCTCTCTCTCTCTTCTATCATACTTTTCTGAGCTTTAAGTACAATGGACCACCTAGTCTGAGTTCTTAAGGCTTGAACGTCCTATGGTTTATTTTCTCAGCTCCACTCACATCTGTCTCTATTCTACTCTATTCTGTTTCTATCTGTAGCAAACCCAAAAATCCTAAGCAGACTTTCAGATGTTTCTGTCGTACACTTTCATACAATTAGGAGAGCTTTTTGTATCAATAAATACAGATCGAACTTTGTCTTTTTGTACATAGAATACATTAACTAGTGATGGTTTTATGGATAATACTTCTCACTAATTTTGTTTAATACCAAAGCTGAAGAATCTCTCAAACTTCGATTTCGCTAAGTTTGCTCAGCTATTTGAAAAATGGTCCAGCTGCAGTAATTAAATCGGGCGTACCAGATGTTCAAAGATGGTCAAAGAAAGATGTTAGGACTTTATGAAAAGACCAAGTCGAAAATGATTGAACTGAGTTTTCTCAGCTACTTGAAAAATATACCAGTTTTAGTAATTAAACCGGGCCAATTTGTTTGAAATGCGCTAATCGAAGGTCAAAGAAAGAGTTTAGGACTTCATGAAAAGCAACAAATAAAGAAAATCGGGCAACAATCTTCCAAACTATGATTCAACTAAGTTTACTCAGCTACTTAAAAAAGAATATAGTTTTAGTAATTGAATCAGGCCACCTTGTTCGCGATGCGCTAGAGCCAAAGTCAAAGAAAGATGTTAGGAATTCATGGAAAAGACTAAGTAAAGAAAATCGATCTACAATCTTTCAAACTATGATTCAACTGAGATACTGGAAAAATGGTCCAGTTTCAGTAATTAAATCGGGCCAAAATTGTTCGCGCTGCGCTAATCGAAAGTCAAAGAAAGATGTTAGCGTTTCATGGAAAGTATCAAGTGAAGAATTTCCTAACATATCTTTTAGTGTCCAACTGAAGTAACAATGTTCGTATTGGGAATGGCTGGAGTAAGATTTTGTGATAAGCCATAATCCCATTCAAGGTAAATGTACGTTGTATGGATGCCTACATGGAACATCAAATCGCCCACACAGATTGCAGCAAGTCTCACCACTCGCGAACGTGTCGCACAGCATCACACGTACTCGCATGTAGATGTGTGCTTGTGTGTGTGTGCCAGTGAAACGCTTATGGCATATAAGCCATAAGCCAAAGTACAATAACAACAACTCAAACAAAGAAAAGAGAAACAAAATCGAAACAAAGTTGTGATTTAATTTAGCTCTGACAACGCTTCGACGCTGTTTGAGTTGCTTCATTTTGCTTCACTCCTGCTTCATGCTGCTTCGAGTGCTGGTGATTTTATTGGCACATTAAGTTGCTAAACAAGTTGTAGAAGCGCTGCAACAACAAAAACTCTGACCGCATAGACGACGGTAGAAAGTTGCCAATTGTAGCGTAGCATACTTTTATGCGTTTTGCCGCGGTAAAGCTGCACACATTTTTTTCCATTGCACGATTGTTGCTTTTATTTTTGTTTTTTTTATTGCATTCGTTTTTTTCGAAAATAAAATGGCTGAAAAGGAAATGAAAATTTTTTGCATAATACAGAAAAGCGGAAAAGGCGAAAAATGTGTATGTGTGTGTGTGTGTGTGTGTGCGTGAGGGAAGGTGTGCATAAAAAATGCGGCATGTTGTGACAATGGACGAGCGACAATGATTTCATCTTTTGCCACTTACTTTTCGTATTCATTTTTGAGCCGAGCCGGGAATATCGTTTTATTTCCGTCAACGGAAGACAACAAAAATAACAACCACTACATACAAATGAAATGCAAAAACAGTAAATTCTGTTATGAGTAGCAGCACAAAAAGAACATCAAAGAAAACAACACCAAACACAAACAAGAACAACAAAGTAATATAACAACAACAAACAAGTAGCATCAATCGGCCGACCGACTGTCCCAGCGTCGGAATTGCAGGTGAACAAATTCTATAAAAATGTAGTAAATTTTTTATTTTTTCCATTTTTTCTTGTACTTTTTTCAAATTCTATTTCAATGCTCTTCTTGTTTGTGTTGCTGTTTTGTGTTGATTTCTTTTTCCATTATTAAATTGGACGCACACGCCGCGTGCAATTTACGCGCTGCCACTGTTCGCCGCGCGCCATCATTCGTTTCCGCTATTTGGCGTTGCGGACGCGGCGCTGTGCGGCCACGTTGGATTTTATTGTTTACTGCCTGCCATTGTTGTTGTGGATGTTGGCTTTGCGTACGCTATTACCTGCCCCCTGTGCATCGTCGAGAGAATTGAAATCCGGCGCCACAGCCGCCGACCGCAATTGCCGCAATTTTTTTTTTATTTGACAACATACACAAAATCGCCAAAATAGACGCAGATTTTGTGTGGTGTTTATTGAAGACAATTACCGCCACAGTGCGCCCCCGCACAGACAAACACACCCACACATACACCAACGCACTGGCACAAAGAGCGCGCGCGCCCGCTGTGTGTCGGCGCCGCTGCTGATTTCACTTTAAGCTAATTTAGTCGCCTCGGTGGGATGTAAAATAATTCAAAACAAAAATCTCTGCCTCAAAGATCACGCAGCAAGTCAGCGGTGCGGTTTCGCTGGATGTGAAGTGAAAATGTTACTTCCGCTTAAGGACACACTTGCGGGAATTGCGAATTTATGCAGAATGCTTTACTTAAGAAAACCTTTTGTTAGGCGTTTTAACTGTGGATTGTTTGCATTTCATAAAATTTTAAATTTCTTTAATGTTGATTTGAATAACAAAAGAATTTAATTGAAAATAAAAAACAAATAATTCATATGAAACATTGTGAGTAACAAATTCAAAAAAAAATTTAAAACACACGAACAAATGGTATAAAAATTGTAAAAAAAACATTGGGGGCCAAATATAGTAAAACTGTTGTATAGGAAAACTTGGTATTTTTCTTTCTGACGTCATGATTTTTTAAGGGCTTTTTTGACTTTAAAAAAATTATTAAAAAAATTGAGCGCCATGTAGAATATGAATATGGGCTTTTTAAATTAGGAAACAATTAGTTTTGAACTTGAAATCACTTAAAAAAAAATGTTTCATCTAGCGTAATTTTATTTAATTTAAAAAAACTCCGTACAAATATTTATATGGGTTTAAAATTAAAGAGAAAATTCCTTAAAATAAAAAAACAATAAATTTGTTGGTGCTTAAGTAAAATTAGGTATTATACCTTTCTTTTTAAAGTTCCATCCTTAAATATCCAATAATATAAAAAAAAAATTTGTAAACGTACTAACAAATATACTTGCAAGACATGACAAACAAACAAACATAATAAAACTGTGTTTTGATTTTTTTTAAGTTTTTAAAATTTCAGACATGAATATTTAAAAAAATATCAATAGGGGTTTGAAATGAAAAAAACAATCGCTAGAGTTAAAATAAATAATTTTTTGGTACGCAAAGATTCAAAACATTATTTTAAAAAATTTGTGCGTAATTTGAAATATCAATGTGGTAGGTGTGGCTACTCCAGGAGGAGCACACTTATTCCAGGCGGTCCATTCTGATACCACATGAGATCGGCATCATATCGCTCACTCGTAAAACCAGTTGGAGCTATTAACGAAGCTTAGTAGACGGCGTATGGTCTTATCAGCTAGATCTTCTAGACTTCCGAAGAAGAAGTTGCCTAAGTAGATCAGCCTTCTTCTGGATAAAGCAGGACAGTTACATAGTAAGTGAGGAATATTTTCTTCTTTCTCCTCGTCCAAACAACTGCGACAGAAGTCGTTCGAAAACAGCCCCATCCTTTTTGAGTGGGTGCCGATTAGGCAGTGACCCGTAAGGACACCGATCATGGTTCTGATCTGGTTCTGCTCTGTTTAATGAGAGGAGTTCTTTAAAACGTCGAAGATTTAAGGTTTGCCAAAGTTGGCGCGCAAGGAGGCGTGTGTTGCCTTCAATCCATCTTAAATTCGTATCGTGTATAGAGCTCGCATGGGTACGAAGCTTACATGTTGAAAGACGGACACCGAGCGTGGTCAACTCTTGGCCTAACTGCTCAATAGTACCCTGTCTTGCGAGCTCGTCCGCTCTACAGTTCCCTGAAATATCCCTATGACCTGGAACCCAGCATAAGCGAATATGAAGCTGCTTGGCAGTGTCGTTGAGAGATTTGCTGCAGCTGAGAACAGTCGTTGATGTTATTTTGACCGCATCCAGAGCTCTATGAGCTGATTGGCTATCCGTTAATATCAGGATGCCAGTAGCCAATATCCTGTTTACCCTGAGCCAATCGGAGGCTGCACAGATTGCTGTGACCTCAGCCTGGAAGAGACATTACAGTAATCTGGCAGCCGGAGCTTTAAGTTGAAGTTCAATCCTTCTGAGCAGATACCACAGCCCACCTGACCAAGCAGTTTCGATTCATCCGTATAAATATGGACCTCACCGCTGGCAGGGGCAGCTCCCATTCGGCTCTAGAGTGATAACAACCTGATAGTCCTTATCAAAGGACAGGCTGGGTGTCATGTAGTCAACATTCTGAGATATGCCTTTGAAATAATTTGCCAACTCTCCATTGCGCGAAAGCGCGTATCCTGATGGCAGCATTGGTGGCCAATTGCTTCTCCAGGATATCCAATGGGATAAGGTGAAGCACAACGTCCAAAGCATTAGTGGGAGTAGTCCGCAGGGCCCCACTTATAAATAACTCTGCGGACCTTTGAATTTTGGTAAGTATTTGCGAGTGAGACCTTTTGGCCAATGAAGACCACCAGACTACTATCCCATATAACAAAAGAGGCCGAACAACGGCGGTTTACGGTGGGTGGCTACCAAATGAAAGATAAAATATCCTAGAATTAATAAAAATTTTATTTGTTGACGCTTAAGTACGAAAAGTTATTGAAAATTTCCTTTTAAAATTTTATCCTTAAATATCCTTGAAATTTTCCATACAAAATTTGAAAATACTCTAGCAAATCAATAGTCAAAACAAGAGCTAAACAAATATAGTAAAACTGGGTTTTTAATTCTTCTTCCTGATAGCAGGATTATTTGTAAAAGAATTTCACAAATTCAAGGTCATGTATATTGGGTTTCCAGTGAAAAAGAAAATTTCCTAAAGTAAAATAAAAATGTTCTGGTAAGCAAGGATTGTAAGATCTCAAAGGCATGAATATTAAAAAAACTATTGAAAAATTGAGCGTCATGAAAAAAATCCCTAAAATTAAAAACAAAATTTCTTTTTTTTGGTACTTAAGCACGAATGGGTATTGAGCATGTCCTTTTGAAACGTTGTCCATTAATATCCTTGAAAATCGTAAAAAAATTAAAACATACGAAAATTCACAAAATTTCAAGGACATGAATATTTCAAAAAATTATTTCAAAAATTGAGCGCAATGTAGAAAAACAATATGGGTTTCGGATTAAAAAAAATTTCCTACAAATAACAAATAATAATAATTTTCTGGTACGCAGAGCTGAAATGGTATTGAAAATTACCTTTCAAAATTGTCAAATCAAAACGAAATCTTGTTTGCAACATTGATTAGATAGAATCAAATTGTGTGAGATTAAATTATGTTTCTCTAGCTATGCAGCAATGCGTTTTGCTTCCTTACGGCGCCAGAAAGTATGCTACAAAACTATTGAAATGCTTAAGAAGGCGAAACAATTTAGTTTGAAAACAGCGTAGAAATAAAATGATGTGAATTTTTGATTGAAATGTTTCTATATATAAAACACATATGCATTCAGACATACAAAAATACATACATACATACATACATACACACATACATTCAAAGCTGTAATTGGTGGTTCGTGATCATCGTGCTGCTTTTGTAGTCATCCCTGACGGCCAATATCGCAAGGAGCCTCTAACCAATGAGCGTCGAGCATTTGCCCCAACTGGGGCGATGCAACCGCGGTGGTGGTAAAACGACCCCGCTTACTGATCCTCATGCGCCAAATATCACAGTGGCAAATGATAGCGATGGCGAATTTACAGGAGCGAGGGAGATGGGAATAGACCCTTTCAAGCGAAGCTCTAAACTCACACGATCACCGGTACGCAGAGAAAAGACGGAGGATATGCTGGACCGGCTAACTCAAGACGCCGCTGGCAAAACCCCCGCAATTATTGCCGGCGATTTCAATGCATGGGCTGTAGAGTGGGGCAGCGTCAAGACTAACAAACGAGGTGCAGCACTGCTGGACGCTTTCGCGTGTACCGATTTCCAGCTCCTTAATGAAGGGAATAAGCCAACTTTCAGTAGAGGACAAGCGAGCTCAATCATCGACCTCACACTGGCGAGAGGTCGACTTACCCGAAGTGTTAGATGGCAAGTGTCCGACATCTACACACATAGCGATCACATGGCTATCCTATTCTCATTGCTGCCACAGCACAACCCTGGAACCCGCCAAAAGAATCAGAAGGTCCAAAAACTCGGCTGGAGTACAAAACAGCTAGACCTGGCAACGCTTAATTATATGCTAGAGGAACTGGCGGTCCCAGAAGCACCAGCAGAGGTGCGTGCCAGCCTAGTCATAAAATCATTAATGGCAATATGCGACGCTTCCATGCCCCGGAAACGGCAAATCCCTGAGCGGAGGCCAGTTTTTTGGTGGAATGAAGAGGTAGCAGAACAAAGACGTACCTGCCACACACTGCGTCGAAGATACACAAGAGCCAAACACAGAGGTGAATACTTGAGCCTGCAAGCCGAGTTCAAGGAGGCGCGAAAGCAGCTCCGCAAAGCCATCAAAAAGAGCAAACGGCAAGCCTTCTCTGCCCTTGTTGATGCGGTTGACGCCAACCCCTGGGGCGTCGGCTACAAGGTGGTGCTAAAGAAACTCAAAAGTGGCAGTGGAAAATCCCCCATCTGCCCAATCACTATGAAGCACATCGTTTCAACCCTCTTCCCACGACAGGGCGTATTTACTGCACCAAGACAGCTGAACATCGCTGAAGTGCCAGAGGTATCCGTGGAGGAAGTCATTGAGGTAGCAAAGAGGATAAAGGCAGATAAGTCCCCAGGCCTGGATGGTATCCCCAACAGAGTCCTAAAAGCCGCAATCCAAAAGAAGCCGCAAGTCTTCTGCGAGCTCTACTCGACGTGCCTGCGAGAGGGCATCTTCCCCAAGATCTGGAAGCGACAAAGACTTGTCCTCCTGCCGAAAGCCAACAAGCCACCAGGCGAACCCTCTTCATACAGACCACTCTGTATGTTAGACACAGCGGGCAAAGTTCTCGAAGGGCTAATACGGTCTAGGCTCGAACCGTTCGTCGAATCCTCGACTGGTTTATCCCCAAACCAATACGGCTTCCGTAAGCGTCGCTCCACTGTCGACGCCATTGCGGCAGTATGCGCCATCGCCAAAAGAGCGCTAGCAGGGAAAAGATGGCTAGAAGGCAAGAAGCAATATTGCGCTGTTATAACACTCGACGTTAAGAATGCCTTCAACTCGGCGAATTGGAACAACATTCTGCAAGCCCTTGTGGACTGTAATGTGCCGGACTACCTAGTCAGGATAATAGCGAACTACTTCGCTAACAGAGTCCTACTATATGACACGGAGGAGGGCCCCAAGCAATATGGTGTTACAGGTGGCGTACCGCAGGGCTCCGTCCTAGGACCGGTTTTGTGGAACGTCATGTACAACGGCATACTGAAAATACAACGCCCTCCCGAAGTAAGCATCATCGGATATGCAGACGATGTAGCCGTAGTCGCTGTGGCCAAAACCCTGGCCACACTAACAGAGAATTGTAACACTACAATATCGGCCATGAAGGCGTGGCTGCGCGACGCCGGCCTGCAACTCGCAGAACACAAGACAGAAGCGGTCCTGCTTACAAGCAGGAAAAAAGTGGAAGGCATAAAAATTCGGGTAGGCGGCCATGAAATCCAGTCTAGTCCTCACCTAAGATACCTGGGTGTGCTGCTGGACTATCGGCTAAACTTTAAAGAGCATCTCAAGTACGCCAGTGACAAGGCTAGGCGAACCAGCGCTGCCATTGGCAGACTAATGCCTAACATCGGCGGCCCCAGGCCAATAACACGAAAATTAATAGCGAGCGTGACGGCGTCGATATGCCTCTATGCCGCGCCTATTTGGGCAGAAGCAACCATGACGAGCTCGTACGTCAGATGCCTTAAATCCGCTTACAGGCTCAGCTCGCTGAGAGTCTGCTGCGCCTTTAGATCGGTCTCGGACGAGGCAGCAGACGTGATTGCCAGCACTTGGCCAATCGATATACTGGCCAGAGAGGCAGCAATAACCTGGCGAGAGTGCAAAGACACTTCGGCCTCTCGATCTGCAGTGATGGAGGCGGTGCGGCGTAAAAGCTTAGCAGAATGGCAGCAGCGATGGGATGCATCGTCAAAAGGCCGGTGGACATGGCGGATGATCCCAAACATAGAAGCGTGGTGCAACAGAAAACACGGCGAGGTCAATTACTTCTTGACTCAAATGCTGTCAGGACATGGATGCTTCCAGGAGTATCTGCACAAATGTCAGCACGCAGACGACCCGTTCTGCCCAGCATGCGCCGGGAAAGCAGAAAACGCAGAGCACGTTTTGCTGGAATGCAGCCGCTTTGTCGAAGAAAGACGGTCCTTGGAATCCCTTCTCAATGAGCCGATCTCTCCTTCAGCAGTTACACACTGCATGCTGAGCTCGCCCGATGCATGGGAGGCCTGCAGCCGAATCATAACACTTATGATGCTTCGAGTGAGAAGTGACGAGCAGAACGCCCGGCGTCGGCCACAAACGACGGCAGCACTGCTTCAACACCCAAATGCGGCAACGATAGTTGCGCCGTGCACACCGCAAAATTAGCGCGGTTATTCTGCACCGTAGGCGACAACACTGTGGTGTCGAACTGGCAACACTTGCCATAACACACGGACGAAAGACTGACAAACGAACGATAGAGCGGTAACGCTCACGACGGCCTCCTGACGTAATACCTCACGGTGGTCCCAGGAGGGCTAACCGTCCGGACGAGAGGTGGGTTTAGCGGTTTAAAGTCCCGCACAACTTGAGGCTTTCGATGCTTCCCTCCTCGTTAAAAAAAAAAAAAAAAAAAAAAAAACATACATTCAAACACTTCATTATATGTGCCCATAAAACGAAGGAAAACGCATCAAACACACTCACAACCAACTTGATTGCGTAGTAATTTATCAACAACATAAGAAAACAAGAACCGAAAACAAGAAACAAAAAATTGAGCAAATACATCAAGAAATAAAATGTGCGAAACCTCAAAAGCATATCAGAGTCAAACGAAACAAATTGCTTAAGTAAAAAATTTAATCAGAAACTCTGCAGACTATGCAAACAACTGAAAAGAGAGAAAACAGATGCCACGCACAATGCCACTAAAAAGCGGCGCGCAATTGCAAAGCATGCTGCACATGAGATGGTGATATACATATATGAAATATATATGTGCAAGTTAACATATATATATGTACATACAATTGTGCTGCAACAACTACTGATTGCAGCAATGTAGCTGCAAATACTCGAAGCTGCCAATCAGCAAAAGTACCCGTAAGTAAAAACTGCCTTTCAAAAGCGAACGCAATGACAGCTAACGATGGCCTAAAGTGAATATCGCTGCTGCATAAATCAACAGAAACAACAACAAAAGAGAATAGTGGTACAGCTTACAACGCAAATTAACTGATGACATAACAGTAACACATAAATTAGCCAATTGACAAATCAAGAGTCGATTCTTTGCTTTCCACTAGTGACCATACATTTTTCGTTGACAGTAAGCAACCCCCAAAAGTATGCAGCAGACATGCTTGTAGCTGTAGTTACACATTATGCATGTTCACAACTGCTTGAGGCTGATGCAATTCGGCTACGTTTTGTTGCCGCAATGTGATGACAACAACCCCGAAAAAGACAGGAGCTTAGGAAAGAAAGGAAGAGGATTTAGGAAGAGGATTTTTTGTTTTTTTTTTGTTAATAATAAAATATTTTTATTTTAATTTATTTTATTTCATTTTATTTTGTTTTATTAAATTTTATTTTATTTTTTTATTTTATTTTATTTTATTTTATTTTATTTTATTTTATTTTATTTTATTTTATTTCATTTTATTTCATTTTATTTCATTTTATTTCATTTTATTTCATTTTATTTCATTTTATTTTATTTTATTTTATTTTATTTTATTTTATTTTTTTTATTTTATTTCATTTTTTTTAATTTAATTTTTATATTTTTTATTTTCTAGAAACTCATTGCCATTAAATTAAAGTTAATAATAAGCCTAAAAGTATACTTTAAAAACTCAGTTTTAAAACTCACTTTACTAACATTAAAACACACTTAACATTTTTTCTTTTTATCCTCTTATTGCCTTTAAAATCCCACTAAAAGCATTTAACATTAACCCCTCAGTACTCAAAACTCTTAACCCCCCTTGTTCGCTTCAATCGCTACGCTACTGCTTTACTATGATTGCTATCGACACTATGTGATTTTGTATTATTTCTACAGCATCTAATAATAACATAAAAGCAAATAAAAATTGTAACACAACAATTAGCCAAGATTGAGCACATGCTGTGCTGACAGCCAGACTTCAGCTGTTGACTGTGTCTGGCTGCGCTGTCAACTTGTACACCGGACAATGTGACTGTATGTTTCACTGTGTATGTGTGTGTGGATATTGTCGGCATTGCGCCAAACTATTTTATCTGATTTTCTTTTCATACATCTATACATGGATGCGTGCGGTCAAGGGTATCTATGTCGCTGCGGGGGCGCAGTGCATTGAAGCGTGCCATGTCAGCACAGACACAGACAAACACAGCATAAATGGCAGTAAAGCAAGAAATGCGAGGGGATAGAAATAAAAATAGCAGACAAGTAAGCGGGTTTAAGCGCGTTTCAATGTCATTTATACAGCACATAAAATGCTTAGAACATTCAACTCGAGGGTGAAAAATATTTATGGCAAGTGGGTTGTTGTTTTGTCTGTAGTTTTATGACCAAGTTTAATCTTTGCAAATAATTGAAATGCGACTTTTCGATAGTTAAAAGTGAAATGAGTTAATTCAATGTGGTTGAAAAGAAGAAGAAGAAGACGAATTATTAAACTTTAATCAGCAAAAACTGGAAGTTACTCTAACATTACATTTATAAATGCATAATTCATGCTACTTTTATTGGGCTGATTTAAATCCTAAGGTCTTTCGAGAGTATTTTATGGCTTCTAAGTGGGATTAATGAGTATTTGCTTGAACAAAAACCTTCTAAAAGTAGTAGTAGATATAGGAGCAGCACAATAGCGCACAGAGAATTTCATTTTGGAGAGTTTCGTACAAAACTTTTGAGTCTGGTACCACTTGAAACCATATTTGACACCAAAATTTTTGTAACAAATATATATCTGAGGGGATTGAACGCCCAAAGGTACAAAAATTAATTCTGCTGACCAAAAAAGGCGTAGTTCGTATCGCAGAATTGTGCCAAAATAAAAAACCTTGATATACGTTAACGCAGTTTCTCAATGTAGTAACTTTTTTTGAATTTTCCAAAGTCACATCACTAGTGAATTACTAATCACTTTACTATCACTTTACTTTTGATTTTTACGTTGTCAAAACCAAACTGACTCGCAGCACCACACCCGGCTGTCTTTTATACTTTTTGGCCCTGCATTGCCTCGAATCCTCTATGCTATAATTCTCTCTAAATTACCATGCCGCCTAAAAGAAGACAATGCTACTGTTGCTGACAAATGCCCGTTCAGTGTCATAGTAGTGCACAAAGTATTATCATCACAATATTTAGGTAGACAGTCGTGGCTTCGCCAGTATAGGAAGGCCAAAGAATCTTGATGTAATATCACAATATTACCTGCGAAAAAACGATTTTGGACTTCTAGCAAAGCTAAGAAGATTGTGAATAGTTTGTACGACTGGACCCCAGATTATCGAAAAAGAACTGCAGGAAAAGTTCATAGAAGGTTGAACACATTTTCCTCTCCTTCTTCATTCTTGTAGCTGTAGTAAACTTTTGTACCAAATAGTCCCAAGCGTTTTGAATAGTGAAATAGTGAACCATCATGACAGTATTTATCGTTCTCAGCTAGAACATTTCCAGTGCAAGAAGATTTCATACAAGAAAAGAGTTTGTGAGCGTTGGGCACATCTTCCCAAATCAGCAGTCTGCCCACTAATACCCCATGAAGTTAGCTTATCTGAGCTATAGGTACTTTGGAAACGCCTACAAGTATATCCTGGAGCCCAGCATAGGCTGATTTAGAGACTTGCAACAGCTTACAACAGACTTTGATATTGTTAACACTATTTTAATAGCCTGACGTAGGATCAATAAAGTCAGTAGTTTCTTTAGGTAAGCTCATATAAGATCGAAGTTGACAGATTAGAAGAGGGATTGGTAGCATTGGGCACATCTTGGCCAATCTGTCCACTTTTACCCCATCAAACAAGCTTATCTGACCTACAGTGACCTCAAAGTCCCTACAAGTATGTCCTGGAACCCAGCATAGGCAGATTTAGAGACTTGCAACAGCTTAGGGCAGATTTTGATGATTTTAAGACCACCTCCACTACCCTGAAGGAGAATTCTCTATTCGACAAGGTCCGAACTTCCAGAGCCCATTTTCTGTTAGCAATGATTTTCTTGTTATTTAGTGTTTCATTAAATTTTCTAATAATTTCTGTTTAACGTTCGCTGTGGAAATCATAAACTAATTTTAATTTTAATAAATAAAATTTTTTTAATTGACTATTTTAAATAAAATAATTATTTAAATAAAAACGAAAATGATTTAAATAAAATAAAACTTTGTCATTTTTAATGATTATAAAAAGAGAGAAAGGTATTAAATTATTTATATCTTAAACAAATCAAGTTAGAAGAACGCAATTCAACGATGTGGTAGTGTGCATATTAGTCCTTAAGATATATTTTCTTCAAAAAAAACTATTGGAAATTTCCAAAGATATTCAAGGACAAAGTTTTAAAATGACATTTTTAATACCTCTTCGTCCTTTTCTACCAAAACATTAAATTTTTCAAGATTTTTAGGATTTTTCTCTTTCTTTTGATACCCATATTGTTATTCTACAATGCGCTCAATATTTAAAATAATTTCTTGGAATAAACATGTCCTTCAAATTTCAAAGTCCTTTTAAAAAAAACCTGACGTCAGAGAGAAAAACTAAAAACGCAGTTTTACTACACTTGGCCCCTAGTTTCACGAGTATATCGATTTTCTGTGCGTAAAATTTGTCGTCGCAAGGTGAAATAATTTAAATCAAATAAAACTGTGTTTTTTTATTGTCTTAATTTTTCCAAAATCCTAAAATGAGGTAACCCCTTGAGATTACAATACGATTAAAGTCAGTTTCGGTTGATATTATTTTGAATTTCATGCATCACTCCTAAAAGTATACACTAAAAAATAGCTCAAATTCAACATGAGTTCCTTTTGTTCAACATAAACTTGCTTATAGCATACTTTTAGGTACCATTTGATTTACGCAGCTTCCCTTTGCAGTTTCAGTTACAATTTGTATAAAATACAATGCACACTACATGCATAGTTATAAAAGTTATAGCGCCATGAAAAATGATGAAGCGCCGGCCAAATGAAATCAATTTTCCATTTTAAGTAGCTAATAAATTGTTTTAGACCATTTCACCGCTACAAACAAGAAATCATAATAATAAAGAAAGATGACGCTATACACTGTGCACTGGGCGCAATGCCCCTCATGTACTCGCACAACGCATTTGCAACATTTTCACGCACAGATAACTTTGCAAGATCTCATAGTTTTCCACTGCTGCTATGCGCAACGCTCAACGCTCAACGCTCAATGCTCGCTGCTTCTTGCGCATAAACACAAAGTTGCATCTAATTTACATTTAAGCATATCCGGCTGTTGGTGTTGCTGCTGTTGCGACTGCTGCTGCTGATGCTGCTGCAGCCAGTGTTGCTCCTTGGGGCATACGAAAGCCGGCAAGCAGCTGTGCAAAGTTTGATTGTCCGTCGCATTTATGCAAATGCATTGCACATTTGCCTTTTCGACTGGGTGCAAGGGCGAGGAAACAAAGGCAACACTTTTATGATCCTTTATTGCGTTGTTGTGATGTTCTTGTTGTTGTTGCACTTTCTGCTGGTTGCACAACTATTTTTGCTACTGTTGTTGCGCGTTTTTTATCATCAAAAAGTGCACTGCGAAAAGTTTCGTTTAAGAGGCCACTTGAGTCAGCATCTAAGTGAGCCATTATGCTGGCCATGCTTTGTGAACCCAAGTCTGGGTGGTCCGAACGGGCAGGCAAGTGTGCTGCACAGGAAGTGTTTTATTACATTGCAACTCATTTATGGCCAATTTATATAGTAAGCGGCTTGCACAAACGCCAACACAGTGCAACTGCACGAAAGGACAAACTGAAGAGCGCACACACACACGCACAAACTCTCATTGGCTGCACTGTTACAATAACGAGCATCATAAAAAATGCTTATTGAATTCAATACCAAAACAAAACAATTTTCTATGTTGCTTACTTTAACACACACACATACAAAGATACCTGGATGTGTGTGGGTTGAAGTAAGAGCCAAAAATGAAAAGAATAATTTTACAAAAAACAATAACAACAACTCTGAAAACACCAACCAACCATTGCGCGAAAGCAAACCATTTCAAAATCCGCTTTCAGGTGAACCTTTTTACTTAGCATTGCGCTCCCCGCCCGCCTCAGCTTCGGTGTTCGGTGGCTGTTGAGCAACACATCTGCGCCATTTGCGAAAGCACAGTGGGCAATATTTTGATTTATTTACCACCACCAACACCAGCATTGCCTCAATGTTGACCATCTTGTGAAATATTTATGACTATTGCATTGAAAATTTATGAGTATTCCAGCCATTTGGCGAACTTGCTTCGTTTACATTTTAAGTTGATTTTCTTTTTATTTTATTACGCACACACACACACACACCTATACATGTGCTTGTGTATGTGTATTTTGCTGTCTTATATCACAGTTTCAATTTTTCCTATGTTTCACCTCGCTTAGTTTTTGCCACAAATAACGACCAACAATATTTTCAGGGCAACAAGTTTGACTTCAACTTTTGAATTGCACAGTTGTAATCAATTTGAAGCACATAGGTGTACTTAGCAGTTGGATGGAAAAATGCAAACCTTGCGAGGAAACATGCTCCACATGCTATGAAGCATTGATGGTACAAAAAAATTCTATTCAAGAAAACATAGACACATAAGAAAACATGTATAAGAAAAGAGGTTGCTTTATTTATACAAAGAAGAGAACACAAAGAGTTCTTTGAATTCATCTTTGAATAACTTAAGTTTTGATAGTTTTGTTCTGTTCTTTTTTCCTTGAAAAGACGAGCACTCAAATCTAAGAAATGGGACAACATCTTATGAGCAGTTGGGCAAATAGGTCTCTATATACTTGAATGTTGATTTATAAAAATTGTATAGTCTACTCTGCTTAATGTTTGCAAGTACTAAGAATTCAACTTTGGCCTTACTCCAGCTTCAACTTTTGCTTCTCTTTTATTGCTCATATGAAGGTAAAGCGATTTGAATTCTTGTGATTTGTCTCCAAGAAGTTTTAAACATTTGCTACACATTTTCAACTCAGATAATCCAACGCATACGATTTAAGAACGCATTTCCTGAAGAATTAACCCATTTTGTTGATACCAGAAAGGAAGTAAATTTCAGGCTTTAATCATTCAATTTAATTGCGTCTCCTTTAAAATAGTCCCAAGAATACTTGAATGACTTTGGGGACTATTCCAACACTACTTCCAGTCTTTAAAAGAGTTATTCTACTCAACTTCCTGTATGTTCCTCAAAGTGATCAGCGAAATTTTTTATGGCTGTGTGTTGGTCCTTTTGATATACTAACAGTTTCGAAAAATTCTCTTTGAGTCCACAGGCGGCTCAGAAGTACAAGCTCCTTTTGTAGATGTTTTCATCGTTAGAAAGGTAAGCTTTCTGAACGATGATGGTCCTTGACTACTCTACGAGCCTCACAAAATGATTTGTATTACTTTCATGTTAAAAATCCATCCTTTCCATGTTAAAAAATTCTCGCATCAAATTCTTCACAATAACAAGAGATGCCATAATTTCTGAACCCACAAAGTAAATATCACTAAATTTCTGTCAAAGATTCAGAATAGTCATACCAATCTTTCAAAAAAAGTCAATAATTCTTATTTTCATAACTCTCTTTGTATAAAAGTTTAGGTAGATAGACCTTTTTAACCAAGGTTCGTCTTTGCTTACTCTGCGACTCACTAAATGATTTGAATCACATGCAAACAGTAAACTGATAAATGAAAAATGTGTCTACTATGTATTCTTAATATGTCCTTACAAGAAATTTTTCCATGTTAAAAAAAATCGCGTCAAATTATTCGCAATAACAACCGATGCCATAATTTCTAAACCCACAAAAGAAGTGTCACAATATTTCTATCAAGTATTCACAAAAGTCATAGAAATCTATCAAATAAAGTCATTAATCATTGCTCTCATCACTTTCCGTTCAAGAAAGTGCATACAGATAGAACTCTCTAAACAAGGTTGGTCCATGACTACTCTGCG
Source organism: Melieria omissa (assembly GCA_963971225.1). NCBI lineage: Eukaryota > Metazoa > Arthropoda > Insecta > Diptera > Ulidiidae > Melieria > Melieria omissa. Next base: position 105,143,300 of record OZ020267.1, on the reverse strand, counting down.
ACTCATTAAATGATTCGAATTACTTGCAAATAGAGAACTGATCGTCGTAAAATTTGTCTTCTATTTATTCTCAATGTGTCCGTACAAGACATTTTTCCATGTTAAAAAATAATAAAAAAATAAAATAAAATATACAAAAAATCGCACAAAATTTTTCACAATAACAAAATATGTCATAATTTCTAAACCCACCAAAAAATTTTCACAAAATTTCTATCAATTATTCACAACAGTCATACTAATCTATCAAGTAAAATCATTACTCATTACTCTCATCACTTTTGGTAGACAATCTATTTACATATATTAAATTGTTTATTCTGACTGACTGATCATCATTGCCCAGCCCAAACCGCTAAAGCTACAAATATGAAATTTGAACCATACGTACTACGTACTTGAGAAATAAACCTCCGCTAAAAAGAGATTTTTGAAATTCGGGGTCTAAAGGGGCAACGTATGGGTTAAGGTGTAGTATGAAGAAACTTAATATCGATTTCAAACTTCAAACTATACGTAATACGTATCTTGAGAAATAAACCTCCGCGGAAAAGAGATTTTTTGAAATTCATGGTCTAAAGGGGCAAAATATGGGTTAATGTGTTGTATGAAGAAACTTAATATCGATTTCAAACTTGGTAAAAATACTCCAAATGAAAAATAATTCGACACGTATTTTTCACTTTTTCGAAAATTAAAATTTAACGGGGTGAACCAAGGGTTAAGTTTCTTATACGAAAAGACTACGAAAAAGCCTTGAACCGATTGGCCTATTAACTACAAAGTTTGTGAAAACATTTGAAATTAAAAATAATTTGGGACGTGTTTTTAATTTTTGGTAAATCCAGACTTTAATGGGTGAATCAAGGGTTAAAAGTTTGTGTTAAGAAATATAATTTTTTTAAGCATTTTGACTTTAAACTTGTTGAAAGTACTCGTAATAGAAAATAATTCGGTATATGCTTTTAATTTTTTTTTAAATCAAAACTTTAACGGTTGAACCAAGGGTTAAAAGTTTGTGTGAAGAAACATGATTTTTTTACACAGTTTGACTTTAAACTTGGTGGAAGTACTCATGGTGGGAAACAATTGACACATGTGTCGACGGGTCAACGACAGGTTAAGAGTTTATATAGAAAAGCTGTGAAAAAACATGAATTAATGGGCCTATTGACTTCAAACTTGGTGAAAGAACTCTTGGTGAGAAACAAAATCTATACGTTTTTTTTGCTTTTCTTAAAAACGAAATTTGATGTGGTCAACTAAGGGTTAAAACTTTGTATGAAAAAACTTTAGAAAAACATGAATTAATGAGTCTATTAACTTCAAACTTGGTGAAAGTACTCTTAGTAAGAAATAATTCAATACGTGCTTCTTTTTTTCGAAAATAAAAAACTACAAAGGTCAACCAAGGGTTAAAAGTTTGTACGAAGGTATATGATTTTTCGCTTTTTGACTTCAAAATTGGTGGAAAAACTCTCAGTGAGAAATAATTCGACACGTGTTTTTCATATTTTCAAAAATAAAAATTTAACGGGGTAACAATGGGTTAAAAGTTTGTATGGAGAAACAAAATTTTGTGGGCCTTTTGTCTTCATACTTAGTGAAAGCAGTTAACATGCAAAATAATTCGAAACGTGTTTTTTATTTCTTCGAAAATCAAAATCTAATGGGTTAAAAATTTGTTTGAAGAAATTTGGTTGGAGAAGTTGAAATTTGGCGAGATCAACATAGGGTTAAGAAGAATTTGATTTATTGGACCCATTGACTTCAAACTTGCTTGTAAAGACTAGATTTTAAATTGAACGATCTGATTCAACAAAAAATAAGCCCACTTTCTGCTTTAGAATATCATTTGGTAATCCTTAACAATTCGTGTGTTGTTCTCTAACGATTGGTATTTCGAAATGCTGCGAACGTTTCTGTGCGCAAATGGAAATCGCACTCTAAGCGCAACAAATGCCGCTTGCAGTGAAGCATTTGCCAGCCCAAAACCACATACCACACTCTCGAACACACACACACAGACACAAATACTGGCGTGCAAGCGCACTGCGTGTGAGCACAAATTACAGCAAAATCTACTTTAGTGTCACGCAATGCAACGTCATTACTGCGCCTATTCAAAAACTTTGGCTTGCTGCATAAGCCGACGACATGTTTGGGGCACGTACTGAGTACGAACGGTGCACATGCCAACGCGTATGTGTGTGTGCGCTTGAATGTGATTGCGCGCGCATTTGTGTTGCAGACGTAAAGCCAAATTAATTGCCATACAAATACACAAACAATCAAACAGAGAGAGCGAGCGAGAGGGAAATGCATTCATTCCGGCTTAAGACGGTTTCAACTGATAAGCGGAAGCGACTTGATTGCTGACCGTTGCTGATGGTGTTGGTATGGCGAACGAAGCGAGGCGAGGAAGTAGAGTGAACCAGAACAGGGCATGGACTCAGAACTCGAACCTAAGAGAAGACGACAGACATACAAATGGCTGCGAACTGATAAATTGACAGAAGCAACGTTACCGTCGGCGACAAACGATCCGAACGGATGTGCGGCTCGTTGTAACTAAGCAGCGAGTTGAGCGCATTTAACAGCAGTTAATGAAAATACCACTGCACTGCAGCAAGCGGATTATGTTGGCGTGTCGGCGCTGCAATGCGGCCAACAGATGGCAAAGTGGTAGTTGTGTGTTTGTGTGTGTGCGCGCTGACGGCAAGCGAAGCGCCAGCAACACGCAATTAATGCAGCGCGCAGCGGGAAATTGAATCATGCAGCCGCGCTGAGCATTAGTTGTAGTAAACCCGTTAGGGCTTGGAGTGCAATTGTTAAATGACGAAAATTTGCTGCATGATTTTAGGCTGCGAGACGTAACAGAGTTTTCGCATTTATATTTGTGCATAAGACGTGCTGAGTGGCTGAATAAAAACAACAAGAAGAATGAGAATTGTATGCTGTGCACTGCTGTTAAGTGCAACGCCTGAAAGTATGCTAAATTTGCGGCTTGTGGTTTTCTTATAGTTGCCGCTGCGTGGCAAATTTAGTAAGAGGTCTCTGTGTGTGCGTGCGTGTGTGTGTGTGTAGTTAGCAAAAGTACTAGTAAGACCCGCCACTTATGTGTAAACACGCAAATTGAGCACAGGACAGCCAAGCAACAGGCGCATTAAAAACAAAAACAAGAAAAACAAAAATAAAATAAATACCAAAACTGAAATCGCTAAAACTTTGCCCAACATGCAAACGAGCGCACAAAACCACAAATTTATAAAGCAGCAAATGTTACACACACACACACACACTGACAAATGATTTTATTTTAAATGCAAGTAAGCAAAAACACAAACTCGCCATGTAAAATAGCCAAAAACAAAAAACCATAATTGCCTGAAACTGCACAGCGCCAACGCTTTGACCGACATCTAGTCACATCAGCGCTCAGCGTACTAAATTTGAAATGTTTTTTGTTTTATTTTGGCTGCCACCATAACAACAATAAATCTGACAGACAGATTGGCAAATGTATAAAACAAAAGCAGAAATATTTATGAGCCCGGCACACATACACACAAAAACACATGAAAAACTACAAACAACAAACAAATCTACAATGTATGGCAAAACAAACAAAGGTCCAGGAAGCACAAAGATTTTTTGTATACCTCCATGTATCCTGCGACCATTCCCAGGTCAGGTTAGATTGCCGCCAGTTCGAAAAGTTGCGTCACTAGAAGTTTTCTCAGTTATACATAGATCTGAGATTACATTTTATCTTGGAACTAGTCAAGCCGGAGACAATTGTTCAGACTGACGTTCTACCCCTGAGTGCCCAAGACATTTTGTAGATTATAGTTCTGGGATCCCATAATGTCTTAGGGCCAGTCAAACCAGAGACAATTCCTGAGACTAAGGTTCCACAAAAACCATGATTCTTACTTTCTATACTAAAATTTTTACTGCCGGCTAGGACACTGTCGGCTGGACAGAAGTCTAAACGTTTTCTGGGTTACAGATCTGAGATTCCATAATCTCTTGGGGCCAATTAAACCGGAGATAATTGCTGAGACTGAGGTTCGACAAAAGCAGTGATCCTTACTTACCATATTACAAGTTTTATTGTAGTCAATTTAACAAGACAGGGCCCCTAGATATGTTGTAGATTATAGATCTGGGACTTCATAATGTCTCGGGGCCAGTCAATCCGGAGATAATTGCTGAGACTGAGGTTCAATGAATGCGATGGTAAGAATCACCAAATCCTGTATTACAAGTGCTATTGCATTCAATTCAACTGGTTAGACCCCTAGAAATTGTTTAGGTCATAGATCTGAAATTCCATAATGTCTCGGGGCCAGTCAAACCAGAGAAAATTACTGAGAGTGATGGCGATCTGGCGATCCTTACTTCCTTACCTACAATTTGTGCTGTTATCAGTTTGACAAGACAGATCACTAAACGTTTTGTAGATTATATATCTGGGATTTTATAGTATCTTGAGGTCAGTCAAATCAGAGATAATTGCTGAAACTAATTCTTACTGATGAAGGCGGCGATTCTTACTTCCATTGACTGAAAAAAGTTTTTCTTGAGTAAGTTTTCTCCGCAAGGAACAATGCAAACCAGATCTGAAGTGCTGAAAAATTATTGGGTGGACCGTCCGTCCGGGTCGTCTCACTGTAAGTTTTTAGATTAAACTATCTACTGTTGCCAACTCTGTGCGAGCGTAGGAAAGCTTCTCCTGATGGTAGCGAATGAATGAAATGACTCATTGAAGAACGTAAAGTTGAAAAGAATTTTGCACTTTGCTTGTCTTATGGTAAACTAATTGTATCTTAAAGTTAGATTAGGTAAGAAAAGGGAGCATAGGTTGTACTTCCACTCGGATGTCCACATGGCCTATTTTGATACCCTTTTCTTTGTACTCTAAAGGTAACTATTAGTCTCAATTCGAGGCAAATAAGTTTTACCTCATGACGAAGAAGAAATCTTGAGAAAAAGGAGACATTTTCAGAAGCTGAGCGTAAGTTTCTCAAACAAGCAAAGCTTTTTGATGCGCTCTATGTGATGCCAAGGCAACTTTTCATCTGGTAACTTTAAGTGGTTGAGGAGTAAATTCGTCAGCTGTCGTTCAATTCGTTGAAGACCAAACGAAACATGAGTCAGTTAAACCTTTTGTTGAAAGGAGAAGAAATTTAGTTTTTCTAAAAAATTTATAATATTTGATGCACTCGTTGTCCTGCCAAGCTAACTTTTCATCTAAGAAGAAGACACATTTTTCTTATAGTTTTGAAACCTATGACACATCTGTAGCAATTGACATATAAATTTGTGAAAAGTGATTCAATTCTTCGAAGACCAAACATAAGATAGCCAAACAAAGAATAAGATAAATCATTTGTTGAAGTAGAAGTCTTAAGAAAACGATTGGGAAGCCTTGAGAAGAAGAAATTAAGTTTATCTAACAAATGTATAATATTTGATGCGCTCGTTGTTTCCCCAAGCCAACTTTTCATTTAGTCACTTAGTCAGTCAACTTTTCATCTCTTCAAGAAGAAGAAAAATTATATTAAGTCACAAGCCACTCTGATCGTCGAAGACCAAACATTAGATAGAAGACCAAAGAGTCAGTTAAACGATTTGTTGAAGTAGAAGACTTGAGAAAAATAGGGAGAAGTTTTGAGAAGAACAATTTTAGTTTTTGTAACAACTGTACCCAGTTAACTTTTGATCTAAAAAGAAGAAAAATTTTCTTATTGCTAGTCATAGGTCATTCATATCGTCGAAAACCAAACATTAGGTAAGTGACCAAAGAGTCAGTTCAACCTTTTGTTGAAGTAGAAATCTTGAGAAAAAGAGAGATAAGCCTTGAGAAAAAGAATTTAAGTTTTTTGTAACAACTTTACCCAGTCAACTTTTCATCTAAGAAGAAGAAAAATTATGGTTAGTCACAGATCATTCCTTTCGTCAAAGACCAAACATTAGATAAGCGACCTTTGATAGAAGATATTTTAGAATATGAGATATTAGAGAGAAGACCAAACAGTCAAATTAACCTTTTGTTGAATGAGAAGTCTTGAGAAAAAGAGGAAGAAGCCTTGAGAAAAATAAGTCAAGTTTCTCAAAAAAAGATTATATATCCTTTTTTGATGCACTCGTTGTTCTGGCCGGTCAACATTCCAACTTTTCATTAATTTTCCACATTTGTATACCTGTAGCGTTTGACTTATAAAGTCGTCAAAATGATTCAATTCGTCATAGACCAGAGAAAAGATAGGTGTTCAAAATATCAGATATTAGTGGCAGAAAAATGTGGTTTGAACTGTATGTGTGAAGAATTAACACTTAAAACAACCACCAATATAATTTACCTTAAGTGCTCATATGGGTTAATTTTACAAAAGACACACGCTGCCAAAGTTACAAGAGTCACAATTTGGTCTTGTTTTTATTTTTAAGATTTAATTTGACTTAAACAATTTTCAAAGCCGCGAAAGATTTATTCTTAGACGTAAAAGAACAAAAATTTATTCTTAGACTAAAAACCTCAACCGAGTCGTTTTGACTACTTTAGGTGTTCTAGTAGTTTAAATTGCTTTCAATATGCTCAAATATATTTCCATGTGTGTATGTGTGTGCTTGTGCATGTTTAAAAATGTTCATTTACTTATCTTTTGTTGACGTCTTTTTTATAAAAAATTGTAATAAAATTTATTGCACCTGTAGTTGGTTGTTAATAAATGCAAATTGAGGCTTCATGAAAGCAAATTTAACAAATGGGAAATTTGTTGGTGTACAGCTTATGCAACACTGCGGTCCACTTTAAGCCACAATTAACCAGACACACAACGCAATAAAAGTGCTGAACAATGCACAAGAAAAGCAACAAAGTCTATAAGTGTGACAGAGTGTAAAATGAGAAGAAAACGAAGCAGCCAAATTGAAATGAAGTGCAAGTGAAGCGCATAAAGTGGGATTTTCATTGTGGAGCAACAACAAATTTAAATAAAACGGCCAACAAATTGCAAAATATGAAACGCGAGTAAACGAATATAGTACACACGTATCTATATACACTTTAACACATTTATATGACTATATATACATACATATATACTCGTATATATAAATGTGTATGTCCTTGCAATGCATCTGAATGCGTATTGCTGCGTATTAAAAGCATCACAGGATTCGTCATATCCTGTTTTGTGTTGTAGTTTTGCATTTCGTTTTTGTTTTCATATATTTTTGGGCGCCTGGCTGAGTGAAGTTGCCGCTGATGCCGAACCCAGCCAATGCCATCAACGGCGAACAGCACCTGGCAACAACAACAACAACAACAATAACAGTAACAACCATAGTGGCAACGGTAACGTACATACAATGGAACGGCAGCAACAACGGTAACGTTGACAGCGACAACATGCAAATGCGCTTAAAATCATTATGACGTCAGCGACGCAATGCGTACGCACATGCACTCACACACACACACACACGTACACAAACGCTCATGCATAGACTATGCTTTAGCAAATGCATCAAATTGCAGTATTATCATATTTTTGTGTGCATAATGTTGATCGTAATTTTAAGGATCTTACGCCTAAATAATGATTGACAAATGACAATTTGAAAATAATGACAACATTTAGAAATTATTTAAAAAAAATTACTAAATACTCAAAATTTAGGTCAAATGAAATTTTGGAAATATTTTAAAATAATTTAAACAAATAACAAAACAACTAAATATATAAAAAATTAGGAAATTATTAAAAAAATAATAATAAAAAAAGAAAAAAATTATAAAATATTCAAAATGCACTTGTATAGTTTGTTGTCTGTTTCTATTAATAATTTTTTTTTTCTAAACTTGAGCATATTTTTTTTGCTTTGGTTATGTTCGTACGCAGCTAAATGAATTATTTATTGACAACTGACAGTTTTAAAATTTTTTAAATGATTAAATATAATAAATATTTAAAATGCATATTATCAAAAAATTTTTGGGAATTATGAAGAATAATTAAATATTAAAAAAAATACTAAATATTCAATCTTAAGGTCAAATAAGAATTTTGAAATATTAACAATATTTAAAAATAATTTTAAAAGAATACGAAAAACTTGGTAAATATTAAAGAGCGGCGCAAGCACTATAAAAATGACTTGCAAGCCATCGCTGTGCTTTTATATGCTGTCGCTCTTCTTCACTTTCACTACAAAACAAGCACTGCAGTGAAGAAAGCTTTTGATATTCATACGAATACTGCACGAAACGACAATAGTATTTCAAGCACCTTGAAGTATAGAACAACACTGAAGTAGAACAATACTGCAGTGGAACAACACGGAAGTAGAACAACACTGAAGCAGAACAAGACTGAAATGAAGCACTGAAGTAGAACATTTTAAGCATACGGTGTTTTGTTTTGCACGATCGGAGTAGCTGATGTTTGTTTTCAGTATTTTGTATGAAATCTGGGCTACATTTCAAGCATTACAACAACGTGAATGTAAAAAACGCAGGTATAAAACATGTTTTTTCGATATTTATTTAAGTCTGTTTCACTCGGTGTGAAGTCGAAGTTCTGTTTCACTCGGTGTGAGGTAGAAGTTCTACTTCACTCGATGTGAAGTAGAAGTTCTGCTTCACTTGGTGTGAAGTAGAAGTTCTGCTTCACTTGGTGTGAAGTAGAAGTTCTGCTTCACCCGGTGTAAAGTAGAAGTTCTACTTCACTCGGTGTGCTTGCTGTGATGTACCGTTACTTAACATCATTATAGCTTTCTGTTTTGATGTTTTGCATCACAACAGAACACAAGCACACTGTCGATGCTGTAGCGAAAATGTTTTCGAATGATGCATTGCTTGCTTTGTTGCAGAATAGAACTATTGAGCATTTGAATTCGCTGTCAACGCGACAATGAAGTACAGTACTTAACAGTACTATGCAGTAGTGAGGTGTGCCCAATAGAAATTTTGTGCAGCTCTTTAGTATTTATTAAACTGCATTAAAAGCAGCAGAAAAGCCATGCAACAGTGTTGCCCCCCTACAGTGTAAAAGTGGCGCAATTGCTGCATCACTGAACAGACAAGAGGGCAAAAACTATGCGGTATGCAAGCTTCATGCATTTTAGTATTTTTTCAATGACATTCACAACAAATTTCTTGTGTGTGGTGCGCTTTTTTCAACGCTTTTTTGTTTTTTTTTATTTATAGTATTTACCATTACTTGTTGTTGTTCTCGTTTGTAAAATATACACATCCATTGGGCAACAATAAAATGAAAAAACTGTTCGCTTGTGTGGGCATATTAATCTTTATTAAGTACTCACATCGGCTCTTAATACACAGATATCACCAAAACCAAAAAAAGTATGAAACAAATAAAGTCATACAAAAAATTAATACAAAAATAATACAAAAGCACAAAATCCTTGTAAATACATACGGCGCACAAAAAACCTGCGCGCACTTAAATGAAGTGGCACACACACACACACACAGACATTTGTTTTTACATTTTGTAATTTAAATGCAAATTTCTCCACAAAGTTGGCGCTTTCACGCGTAAATTTTAATCATTTAATCATTTTAAATTTTTTGCAAAACAAAAATACAAAAATAAAAACCAACAACAAAAACAAATGTGAAACTGCACTTTTTTGTTTGTTTGATTGTGTGGGGTTTTTCATTTAACACAACTTGAATGGCAGCTTAATAAATATGTGCCAGGTATGTAGACGCACACACACATACACTCACACATACACTCAAACATACACTCACGCACTCACATACACAGTCGCTTTTAACGCATATTATGAAAAGCAATAACAGAAAAAAACAAACATTTTGGAGAAAAGCATCGGTGCATCGTTTGCTGTGTACGGTTTAACTGTGTTTTTATTAAAATAATACAACCAAACCGTCATTCAATGCATAATAAAAAAAGTTATTAAAATAGTTAAATATGCAGAATTGACGTTGGCCATAAAATGGAATGGGAGATAAACGCTTTTTCAGCACGTTTGCATGGATTGATTGGAGACACATGGATTTATTTACGGCTGACAGTAGAGTTAAAGGCGGGTTTTCACCGCAACACAACATCAACGTTTGGCTGTTGTGACATAATAAATATTCTTTCCAAATAGTTGTGACTTCTTTGCGCAGCTATAGCACCATCACCTCAGCATCTCAGCCACTGTCACCGCTTCATTTATCATAATTTCCAGCTTTTCGTTGTCGTTGTATGTTTTCCCTCCCCTTTTCTAATTCGCCGCACAAAAAAATGCGCCACACGAATCAAATTATTACTGAGCTGTCCTGGCGCATCGTGTTTTGGCTGCAACATCAGCGGAAATTAACACATTTTCCGGTTTCCTCAAGGCAGCGCTTAGGCGCTAAACCAAAGCCAATTCAGCTGGAGTTATTTAAGAATAGACGCCACATACCTGTGTTACGTGGATTGTAAATTATGTGTCGGATGGCAAGACAGCGATAATAATGAAAAGATAAAAAAGAAGAGTTAGAGTAACAAATTTCATTGGTGTTTGCTGACAGCATCAGAATTTCCGTAAATAAATATTAATGACTGCCTGAGTAAAGCAACAGTTTTGCTTCAAAATAATCACAATTTATTAGTAAATAATTTACATATTTATGATAAATGAAAAATATCAAATATATACAAATTAAGCTGTGGAGCATTGAAGGAAAAGACTTCCTTACTTGTTTAATTATATCTGAAAACGTGTTTCGGTTTCGTGCGCATCTTTAAATATCTACGAAGATATTCAACCAGTACGAAGTTTCTTCAGGCCCAATTTCAATTGATTCTTCCATCGGTGAACTCAAGGCAGCTTTCAATTGGTGTCTTCGCTAGTAAAGTCAAGGCCACTTCCTTTACGTCATTCCACAAGTGACGTCAGTTCCCAGCCAATTTGTCTCTCCACCAGTGATCTCAAGGCCACTTCCTATTGATTCTTCCACAAGGGAACGAAGGGTCGCTTTCAATTGGTCTCTTCGCTAGTGAACTCAAGGCCACCTTCTTGTGGTCCTGCCACAAGTTACGTAAGATCCCAGCCAATTGGTCTTTCCACTATTGAACCCAAAGCCACTTCTTCCACAAGGGAACTTAGGGCTGCTTCCAATTGGTCTCTTCGCTAGTGAACTCAAGGCCACTTCCTGGTCTCTCTTCGAGGGGCTCAAGATTACTCGGATCTACCACTTCCTTTCGGTCCTCCCACAAGTGAAGTCGGACCTCTAGCCAATTGGTCATTCCACTAGTGAAATCTAGGCCACTTCCTCCTGATCCTTCCGCAAGTGAATTCAGGCCCGCTTCAAATTGGTCTCTTCGCTAGTCAACTCAAAGCCAATTCCTATACGTTCATCCACAAGTGAAGTCCGACCCCCAGCCAATTGGTCTTTCCACTAGTGAACTCAAAGCCACTTCCTATTGATTTTTCCACAAGGGAACTCAGGGCCGCTTCCAATTGGTCTCTGCGCTAGTGAACCCAACACCACTTCCTTTAGGTCCTTCCACAAGTTACGTACGATCCCAGCCAAGTGGTCTCCCACTATTGAATTTAAGACCACTTCTTCCGCAAGTGAGCTCAGGGCCGCTTCCAATTGGTCTCTTCACTAGTGAACTCAAGGCCACTTCCTATCGATCCTTCTACGAGGGAAATTAGACCCCCAGCCATTTGGTCTTTTCACCAGCAAACTCAAGCCCACTTTCTATTAATTCTTCCACAAGTGAACTCAGGGCCGCTTACAATTGGTCTCTTCACTAGTGAGTTCAAGGCCACTTCCTGGTCTTCCTTCGAGGGTCTCAAGATTCCTCGGATCTTCTTAAATCTTTAGTGGCAGATCACTAGCGATTTCTGATTTTTTCAGAAATATTCTCAATAATTTCAAGTTTTTTTATATCTTTGCTTCTAACGAATTCTTAACTCAGTGTTCTCGATTTCATTTCCTCTTAAACCTAGATTCTTCCAGCAGTATCTTCAGCGTCCATCCATCAATGATTTAGCTTCGTCCTTCGAACTGGTCTTTCTACGCGGGGTTCGCAGATTTGCCTGGATTTTTGCATCTTTTAATTGTGATTTAAGATCCTTTTCCAGCTGATCTTTAAATCTGTAATTTCATGTTTTATTGTATCTGATACCGAAATCAATCGTTTCTTACTAATTCTGAAACCAGTGTTCGGGATTCCACTTACTCTCACTAGAGTTTTCAATACTGCTTTTTCAATTCATTTCCGCCTGAGTGTTGAACTTGCTTTCTGTATCACAAATCTTCTCCCTATACGGACCTAGCCTTCGATTCAAAAATCCAGCAACACTTGAAGATTCGACCAATCCAATCTACCTTAGATATTGTTACAAAAATTACTTCTATTGCCTAACGCAGGCGTAATTCGTCCCTCTGAGCTGTGCTTAAAAATAAAACACACTAAAATCCACCGTGATTTCTGTGCCACAAACTGTACAAACAAACTTCCTATACTGACGTAGCTGAGAGATCGAAAGTCTGACATCAAAGCAAGCAGGCAACCCCTTATTTTCTCCTTCTTCCAAACTTGGCTTGAAATTCGGGAACGAAGTTGCGGTGTTCTTTGTTTAATTTTAAACCACAGTAAGCAACAAAGATTCGGCAACACTTGAAAATCCAGCCACCAATCTACCTTAGATGTTCATATTGTAACGAAAATTAGTTCTAGTACCTAACGCAGGCGTAATTCGTTTCTCTGGATTGTGCTCAAAAATAAAACACACTGAAATCCTTCAATCCAATCAGCCATTAGTAGTCGATTTATTTATAATTTTATAGTTTACTATCTCTAGTTTACTATCTCTACACGGAAAGGAAATCCAGGTACCTAATTGACCTAAGCAGAAAGGAGCTCAAGGTCATGACGGGGATGCTAAGTGGACACTGTCTGCTAAATATGCATAAGGTGCGTCTGGGACTAACGGACAGCGAACTTTGCAGATTTTGTATGGAAGAAGAAGAGACTTCTATACATATTATAACTGAATGCCCTGCCCTAATACACGCAAGAAAGCGAATATTAGGGAAGGAGGTAATACAGACGAGAGATTTGTCTGAAATGAATCTAAGGAAACTAAAGGAGTTCCTAGATAACATTGGAGGACACGAACTCCTCCAATAACGTAGAGGGACATGACACAATAGTTCACTACTTGGACGCAGTGTCTCGGGCAGGTGTTGTCCGAATCCCAAATCTAATCTAATCTAATCTCTACACTTGTTACCCATTGCACTATCTGGTCTACTTCGTGTTGTTCCTCTTCTTGCTAGAACCAAATTCTCCTCTCTGCGCTGAAATTCTCCTCCAGCGCAACTCATTCTCGAGCATCTCAGTGTTGCCGCTTGTCTTCTTTGCGATTGTTCCATGGAAATGTGCATGCCCCTAAAAGTATGCAATGCTCGAAGTGCAACTTGTTCTGAAATATCCCAGTAATTGTCACAATATGAAATAATCTGTTTAAGTATCTGTTTTTTGAAGGCGGTGGAAGTCTTGAAAAGACTCTCCTGAACCCGTACTTAACGACATTAGAACTCTACTTCGGTGTTGTTGATTAACAATGTTTCATGGGTTTTCTCTGAGATAGACTTTGAGCTTTTCTGTAACATGTCGCATTTTATTAAACCCATTGGTTTCTTTTCTAATAAGACGACAACGTATTGAAAGCCTCTACTCGTCTCTTAAAGGTGTTGGCAATTAAAGAATTTATGGCATCATAAAGTTTGCTTAGTGATTTTTCAAAATAAACACAACAACATTACACTAACATACGCCAGGTTTACGATGAACTTTTCCACTTTCCTACTCCACTTTCCAACTCTTTCGATTTTTAATTATTTTTCTCCACTTTATGTTCTACTAAAAACAATGTTGCACTTCATTCCACAGTTTACCCTTTCAACTTCATTTCATTAAATTTTTGTACATAACATTTTTACACATTTTTTCATTAAATTCGTTCATGCATTCCGCCCACTGTTTTGTCGCTCATTTCCGGCAACAGGCGACGCCATAGCTGTTTGCATTATGTTTATAGCATTTTTTGTTCGCTTCATGCACCTTCCGGCCACATTTTAATATGCGCAACATGTAAAACGCTCTGTGCGCCTACATGTCCGCCACTGCCTGCCGCCACTTGGCCAAACAGCCGTTTGTGCGCGTATATTGCGTCGTAACTGATAAACACGGCACGTGCTGACGGACGGTGCGGGCCGAAAGCGATTTAACTGCACCGCCATGGAGTGAAATGAGTGATTGAGCGGCGGAACGGCCAAGGTGGCAAATGCTGACAGCGGCGAGCGTGTTAACTCGCATACGGCCACCGTCGATTGTTGGCCAATGCTGAGCGCGCCGTTTTGTTGTTGCATGTAAATCATGATTATTGTTTTTATTATTGTTATTATGCTGTATTATTATTATTCTTTTTTTTTTAATATTACATTTTAATTTCCGCTGAATGGTGGCGCAATTAAAATTAAATCAAGCCACCAATTTCCGAACGTAGCACAACGTTTCTGTGTTTTGCTCACGCTGCCGTTTAATAGGTGTTTTTGCTTCTTGTTCTTGTTGTTGTTGTAGTCATTGTTCCATTGCACGCAGTATTTTGTAGAGCGCGGACATGTAGCATATTTTTTTTTTTTTGGTATTTTTTTGTAGCAGCTGGCGGCTGTTTCCTGCGGAAATTTTGAAAAATTAGTAGCAATTTTTATAAATGAACTTAATCGCTGTGCCAGTCAGACGGCGCACGCCTTCCAATTTGTTTCTATTAATGTGCTCTGCAGTATGAAAGCGGCCGAGTGAAATGGGCGAGCGTACGTTTCTTTATTTTTGCAACGCCTAAAAGCAGACAATCATTTATTGCGCGTTTCCTGCCGCAGACGTCGAGCGCGACCAATCGCGTAGTTGGCTGTGTTCGTGGCAGGCAAAGCTGTGTGTGTGTGTGTGGTTTTGCTAAGAAATAAATTTCTTTGCCGTTTAATTTCAATTAATAAAAAAGCACACGTTGGAAAAGAAAAAATAAATCCAGTTAGACAGTGAGACACAGCAGAAAAAAACGAAAAGTAAAATAGAAAACAAAAAATTTAGAATAATAGCGCAAACGAAGAACGTCCACTGCAAAGCTGACAATGAGCAAATGAACACATAAATAAAATAAAATTGTATAAAGGAAAAAAAACAAATGCGGACAAACCAACCACCAACGCCTTTGGCCATCAGAGCTAATCGCTTTTTGCTATCTGCTGTTGGCAGCGCGGTGTGAATTGTGCGCGCCAAAGCGAGACGCAATTGAAATAAATTACCGCACAGCTAAATGGAAACGTTCAAGCACAAATACAGGTAACAGGTATACTCACATATATACACACGAACATATATGTGGGTATGTGTAAGTGTTTGTATGGGTCTGTGTATTTGCTTGACTCGTCTGTATGTCAAAGCTGTGATATTGCGCAATGTGCCAACTTGCCGCATGCTCATCACTCACTTAACCAGTCGGCGCCCCGGCTGCCGCATTGCACCTCAAAACCCCTACGAACGTTGGCTGTAGTCAATCAATACAACAACACGGGCTTCAGCACTAGAAAACTGATTGCTGCAATCGCCAAACCGACAGTCAGGCGCGTAGACAAAACTAAGTCAAGGGGGCTTAAAGAAATTGGTTTTCAGTAAAAGAAAAAATATTAAAGATTTTTTCCGAATTTAAACTAATTTTTTTGTATTTTAGAATTAATGCAAACTTGAAAAAAATTAAATAAAATTCTTAAAAATTTTCTATAATATTTATTGTCAGTTAATCAACCACGCCACTGGCAAAAGTTTCACAAAGAATTCTTTCAAAAATTAATGAAATCATATATATATTTTTTATTTATAAATAAATCATGAGTTGTTTCAACACCCAAAACAAAACTTTGGCTACGCTTCTGTCGCCTGCATACTCAACAAACCAATTTCTACACACACACACATCCACTCATAGTCCTCCCTCCCACATGAGTGCATTGCCACACATACATGTACAAACACACATACACATGTACAATACATACCTCAAGTGCTTTTTATTAATAGCGGTTTAGCTGTCAGCGACGCCAGTGCTGTTGCCAACAATACGCTGCGGCCTGGCTAATTGCTTGAGCGAATTGTGGTTTTCGTAAGCGTTTAGCTTGTTGGCAATCATGTCGAAGCATTTGCAATAGCGAAAATATTACCTGCTGGTGGTGTTGGCAGCTGTCACTTGTCATTAGGTTTTGTAGGAAATGCCAAAGATTGTAACAAACGGTTAGCTGTAAAAATCTTAAGAATTAGTTATTAATTAGTTGCTTCAGGCATGGCCGCAAATGATCACTGACCTGGTTAGTAAAGGTTTAAAAATTGATTTGTATTTAAACTTAAATTAGGACTCAGACGTGCATTATAAGTTTTCAACTGAAAGGCTGCTGTGGTGCCAAGGAACCTGACTATTTGTTGGGACTTGAACTCTTCAAATGGACATTTGATTTTGTATTTTATTTTATAATTTTTTTTATTTTTAATTTTTCTTTTCTATTTTTAATTTTTATTTCTTAATTTTTACTTTTAAATTTTTGATTTTTAATTCTTGATTTAACTCTTCAAATACACATTTTGTATTTTATTATATTATATTTCAATTTTTTTATTTTCACTTTTTTAATTTAGTTTTTTATTTTTATTTTTTAGTTTGTATTTTTTATTTTTTTGGATTTTTGATTTTACTTTCTAATTTTTTATTTTTGATTTTTACTATTTAATATTTAATTTTTATTTTTTAATTTTTAATTGGTTATTTGTTATTTGTAATTTTTTATTTTTCATTTTTATATTTAATTTGTAATTTGTAATTTATAAATTTGTATTTTTTAGTTTTTAATTATTTACTTTTTATTTTTAATGTTGTTGTTTTTATTTTTATTTTAATTTTGTATTTTTTAATTTTAATTTTTTCTTTTTTAGTTCTCAGTTTTCATTTTTTATTTAGTTTTTTTTTAATTTTTTATTTTTAATTTTGTATTTTTTATTTTTAATTAAACATTTTTAATTTTTATTTTATTTTATTTTATTTTTTTATTTTATTTTATTTTATTTTATTTTATTTTATTTTATTTTATTTTATTTTATTTTATTTTATTTTATTTTATTTTATTTTATTTTATTTTATTTTATTTTATTTTATTTTATTTTATTTTATTTTATTTTATTTTATTTTATGTTATTTTATTTTATTTTATTTTATTTTATTTTATTTTATTTTATTTTATTTTACTTTATTTTATTTTATTTTATTTTATTTTATTTTATTTTATTTTATTTTATTTTATTTTATTTTATTTTATTTTATTTTATTTTACTTTATTTTATTTTATTTTATTTTATTTTATTTTATTTTATTTTATTTTATTTTATTTTATTTTATTTTATTTTATTTTATTTTATTCTCATTTTTCATTTGTAAATTTTTTAATTTTTATTTTTAATTTTAAATTTTAAATTTTTAATTTTTAATTTTTTTATTTTTTAATTTTTAATTTTTAATTTTTAATTTTTAATTTCTTATTTCTAATTATAAATTTTAAATTTTAAGTTTTTTATTTCTTATTTTTAATTTATAATTTTTAATTTTTATTTTTTAATTTTAAAATTTTAATTTTTAATTATAAATAATTTTAAATTTTCATTTTGATTTTAAGTTTTAAGTTTTATTTTTTATGATTTATTTTTTTATTTTTATTCGTAAATAAAACAAAATTATTTAATATATATTTTTTTATTTTCTTTTATTTTGATATATTTTTTCTATTTTACTTAATTTTAGTTTACTTTATAATTACATTTCGTTATAGTTTCACTTTTTTTAACTTTCCTTTCCACTTAATTTACTTTACGTTTGGCACTTTTATTGCGGCAACAACAACACACCCACAAAATTAATTATCAGCTGTACCCCCTAAATGTATAAATTTTAAATTTTAAGTTTTTTATTTCTTATTTTTAATTTATAATTTTTAATTTTTATTTTTTAATTTTAAAATTTTAATTTTTAATTATAAATAATTTTAAATTTTCATTTTGATTTTAAGTTTTAAGTTTTATTTTTTATGATTTATTTTTTTATTTTTATTCGTAAATAAAACAAAATTATTTAATATATATTTTTTTATTTTCTTTTATTTTGATATATTTTTTCTATTTTACTTAATTTTAGTTTACTTTATAATTACATTTCGTTATAGTTTCACTTTTTTTAACTTTCCTTTCCACTTAATTTACTTTACGTTTGGCACTTTTATTGCGGCAACAACAACACACCCACAAAATTAATTATCAGCTGTACCCCCTAAATGTATACTGCAATTATTGCTAGCAATTTGTGGCGCGTTTGAACGAGGAACCAAGGAGGGAAACTAATTTCTCACGTAAAAGCGCACTTTTCTCTCTTATTTTCAAGTAATTTTTGCTGCCCTCCAGTCTAGTGCCACCAGTCAGCTTTAGCCTCCTCTTCTTCCTGCTTTCTGCCCAACAGCCATTTCCAAAACAATTTGTCCAGTAATTCAATTGTTCCTGGCTTGCTATGCTCCGATTCTTTTTGTAATTTTTTTTTTATTTAATAGATATTTTTTATTGCTGCACTCAACAACCAACAAGAGCGCACCCAACGCAGTCTGCCAATTTGCAACAGCATTCTGCCATTCCTTCATTACTTTGCTGTATTCATTCATTCATATTGCTCTCTCTCTCTTTCACTCTCGCACCACTCCTTCTCAATCATGCAAATCACAAACAGAGATTTTCTAAATTTCTAAAATTTATCTTTTGCATTTCCGGCAACTCGCCACCACAGTCGCGCATCGCTCGTCGCATGTCGCCATCAGTGACTCGTTTCAGCTGACTTTTGCTTTTCTTCTAAGCCGTTGTCACTTTTCGCTTTCGCAGCTATATTTGCTGCCTTGTTCGGTGGCTCTTTTGTGCTCGTTTCGTGGCATTTTGCTGTTGTGCCCCTTAAAGTATGCTGCAATTGATGCCTTTGTTCAATGCTTTCCTGCGCTTGCTGGTTGTACTGGTTGCTATTGTTTTTGTGGTTGTTTTTGGTGATTTTCAATGTTGTTATTGTTGTTGTTATTGTTAGGTTTGTGTGTGTGTTTTCGCTGCGCGCTGTTAAAATGAATGACGGTCATTGCTGTTTTGATGATGGTGTTTTAGAATTCGTTGTCGAGCTGTTGCTATTGTTGTTGTTGTTGTTATCGATAGTGGTGCTTGTACGTATTCTTTTGTTGTTTTTTTTTCACTTATAAGGGCACTTTTGTTGTCTAGTTTGTCAATAAAAAACACAAAACACAAAACACTTTTTTATCGACAACAATGGACAGAGACATTTGGTTGACGGTTTTGTGTGCATGTCTCTGCTTGTTAGTGCTTCTGGGTATGTGTGTGTCTGTGTGTATGTAGCATTGTTTGTTTTGTATTTGCGTATGTGACATGTGCTGTCACAGCCAACATTATTTTAAAATAGATGAGCATATTTAGTTTATTTGAAGTGCAACGATTTCGACTCCTTTATCAAGTTCAATAATGCGAGCAAAAAAATAAAAACGAAAAAAAGGAAAAGGATCCGTTTTGGTTCGGTTTCTCGTTTTTGTACGCTTACTGGAATTGTGTGCTTGCACATGTCGGTGGGGTGGGTGCGTGTGTGTGTGTGTGTGTTCGGGTATGTGTTTGCGTCAACGTGAGCATAAAATAAATGATTTGTTATTTGCAACAAATGACTTTGTTCAATAGAAACTTAATGACAGCATCTATTGACTTGGCTGCTTTTTTACTTCAACTTTTTTTTTTTGGCAAATTGCCTGACAAACAGCCTGAAGCGTGTTGCTTGTAAATAATTTCATGGACAGTGATTTTGGGTGATATTTATTTTCCTTTTTGTGCAATTTCGATTTTTGGCATTTTTAGTTTTGCAAACAAATTGATAGCAGTTACTGGCAGCAGGTGCGGCTTTGGGCTTTCAAGTAAATGTCAAAGCAACAAAAAAATTTTAAATTGAATTGAGCACAACATGCGAATTGTTGAGGTAACGGAAATAGAATAGAATAGAAGAATATGCAATTTTTAATAAAGAAATTGACTTCAATGAGTCTTGACTTGACTTGATTTCTTCTGGTGTTTGAATGGCAAAGAAAAGGATTCTTTGGATCAATCAACTGCAATTAGCTTTAATTTATTTTACTTTATTTATTCAATCTTATTATTTTCACTTTATGCCTTCAATCTTAGTCTGGTCGGCTGAAATTTGAACTCTCTTACAGCACATAACATTAATTTTTCCGCCTGACAACTGAAAGCTGACAACTTACAACTTTTCTCATTGCATACATTTAGGTACATTAGAAATGCATTAAGTGTGCTGCTTTCACAATTCTACTACAAATAAATCACGCAATCAAATGAAAAAAACAGCATAGTACCTAATCGGCAAAAAGCACAAACGACACTTGCAAATATTTGTCTGAAATGCATTAATGTCAATTATTCTCTTTTACAATCGATGTCCTTGTTATTGTTTTTCTAGTTCTGACGTTAATCAGCCAATAGGAATTAGCTTTTTGCCAGTAGAAATCTCGTTTTTACTGAGACTACTTGAACTTAATGCTTTAACACTTCTGTAGGCATTAAGAGATCGATTCAGCTTCAGCAAAGTGCCACAAAGTTTGAATAACTCCTCTCCCAATCGACTGCCAAACCACATCAGTGCCAGCCACATACCTTTTCATGTTTCACTGGCTGCTGGTTATACCCTACACTCCGGTGAAAGGGTATGTTCACTTAATTTCTGATAATTTCTTATTCAAATCTTGACTCATAAAACAAGCCCAAAACAAGGGTTTTTTAGAGCAACCCTTGGCTGTGCTGTCAGGAAGCAGGCAACTTGTCAGTAACATCACAAAATTGTATGTGAAATGTTGAAAATCTTTTCCCCAATACTTATTGTTGCTATCGAGAAGCTTTGTTTTAGTTTCTCAACATGAAGTCGAGTCAGTTATTATATTGTGACGATAACTGTGGCAACGCGACCACACTGAACGGGCATTTGTAACATTGCATACTTTTAGGGGTCATGGTAATTTCAAGAGAATTATAGCATAAACTATTCGAGGCAATGCTGAAATGTTCAAAAACGAGTTGCGCTCCAGAGAAAACCAGTGTAAAAGACAGGCGCTGAAGGCAATGCTTTGGCATGTACCGGAATCTGTCGATTTAAACGTCTACATTGTATACTTTTAGGGGTCATGGCAATTTCAAGAGAATCATAGCATAAATGATTCGAGGCATTGCTGAAATGTTTGAGAACGAGTTGCTTTTCGGGTTAACAAGTATAAAAGACAGGCGCTGAAGGCAATGCTTTGGAATGTACCGGAATCTGTCGAATTGCACTTCAATATTGGATACTTTTAGGGGTAATGGTAATTTCAAGAGAATTATAGCATAAACGATTCGTGGCAATGCTGACATGTTCGAGAACAAGTTGCGCTCCGGAGAAAACCAGTGTAAAAAACAGGCGCTGAAGGCAATGCTTTGGAATGTACCGGAATCTGTCGAGTTAAACATTAACATTGTATACTTTTAGGGGTCATGGGGTCTTTTTCAAGATAATTATAGCATAAATGGTTGGAGGCAATGCTGTAATGTTTGAGAACGAGTTGCTTTTCGGGTTAACAAGTATTAAAGACAAGCGATGAAGGCAATGTTTTGGAATGTACCGCAATCTGTCGATTTAAACTTCACCATTGTATACTTTTAGGGGTCATGGTAATTTCAAGAGAATCGTAACATAAACCATTCGAGGCAATGCTGAAATGTTCGAGAACGAGTTGCTTTTCGGGTTAACAAGTATTAAAGACAAGCGATGAAGGCAATGTTTTGGAATGTACCGGAATCTGTCGACTAAAACTACGCGAGTAATTATTTTTGTGGAAATTTATTTTTTTTTTAGGTTTACACTGTTACTGACAACCATATCAAATTTAAATTTTCAATGTCATTAGTGTTTGATTGGTACTAAATGTTCAAAGAAAGCAAACAACGCATTGAAGACGAAGAGTGTCTCGGGTGCCCATCCACATCGCCTGATGAGCAACAAGTCAATCAAATTAAGGAATTGGTATCTGCAAACCTTCGATTAACAATAAGAGACATTGATGATAATATTGACATGTCAAAAAGATCAGTTAATACCATTTCAAAGGAGTTTTTGGGGCTAAGACGCGTCAAAACTTAATGGATACCGAAAACACTAATAAAGCGCCATCTCACACAACAATCATTCTTTGTGAGCATTTTGAAAAAATTCTACCCATATAGTTCGGCAACCCTCACCCCACCACCCCACCGTATTCGTCTGTTAAAGTTCCCCACGACTTCAAAAGACCGTTCCGGCTACATCGTCTTGTGTCGATTGAGGATATAAAAGCCAAAGCAAAGAAGGTGTTAAATGCCATGGCGGAGATTTACTATTTGGGTTGTTTCGAGGTCTTTAAAGGCAATAAAAAAAAGTTAAGAGAGCCTTATTTTTGTCACCTAAGTCAAAAAGAGATCTTTATTAAATTAAACTATAAAAAACTTGCAATCCTTTGTGGCTCTTAATTTAAGTCCTTGGGGAAATATGCATTAGTGACTATGAGAAAAAAAGATTCAGAAGAATAAATAAGGATTTTTGATTTTATTACACAATTCAAGGAATTTTTTGAACACAATGAGATTTCTAATAAAATATCAAACACTACAAGAAATTATTCTAATCCAAAGAAATTAGACGAGTTCCAAAAGCAAACCCCTTAGCTGCCATTACCTACTAATGTCTACTTGACACATCAATATTGCATACTTTCGAGCTGATCAACAAATCGTCGCCTCAGAAAACGAATGTCGTATGTTCCATTGAGCCTGGTAAGACATACGACATTTGTTTTCTCAGGCGACGAAATACTTTTTAACTCTAAAGCCCAAAGACTCGAACCAAAGCCGAAAGAAGTATCGAAAAGTAAAAATTTGAATTTGTGATCATAATCAAGAAGAGACTCACACATATTGGACCAATACTAATAGAGTAAATCTTTCCTTAGACCATCCAAAGCACTCTGACTTCTCATACCAACAACTTTTAAATACACAAATATTTCTTTATTTGTGTATGTCTCCAGTCAGAGACGCTCGTGTGGTGCATAAAATATTAACAACACTCACTGGTAACGCACTGGTCCCATTTGGGAGGATGATGAAAGTGTAAATCAGCGTCAAAGCAACAGCCAACTCGGCACTTGTAGTCGGCCACGCATGTGATGAGCGGAAAATTTATTGAGGATAAAAATAAGTGCCGCAGTCTCTGGTACACACAAACGCCTACACGAGTAAGTTCGTATGTGGCTTCTGTGTATTGCCAAACATTTCTTCATACATATTTGTCTGTATTGGTTAGCATGAAAATGCGCATTGCTGTTTATGTGTCATGAAGACATACAAAGAAACACACATAAGACATAAAAGACATATAAAACTGTACATATGCTCAACTGTGACTGGGATTGCGAGCATCCCGGAAGCCAAATTAAAAGCGACAGCCAACACATTTATGCCAAAGTAGACGCTAATTTGCAAATATACGCAAACTAATTCACATTTCCTCTTTGCTCACGCATGCCACACTGACTTTGGTTGAGAGTAAAATATTTCACAAAAAAAACAACTATAACAAGTAAATTATTGATGAAGCTGTGCTCTCGCTGAACCAAAGCTGACACACGTCTTTGCTGCAAACTGAGTGAGTAAAGTGAATTTTTTGTCTGTTTCATTTCATATTCTTTAAGGGCAGCTAAACCGGTTACAATTCTAGAATATGCAACAGTGAGTTTGTCATTCGTTAACTAATTTTCGTTTGTAGAAAACCCACACAAAAGTTAAATTATTAAAATGGCAAAGCGAATCTGACTGGATCAGTCAACAACAATTAGCACTTTAGCATCGTTTTAATGCCACAAAACTTAGTGAAACTTAAACGAGAAGTTAAAGATTTTGTTGCCTAGGCTTACAGTCATTTTGTTTTCATTTGAAATACGTTTTTTCCCGAGCTCAATGCTGGAAGCCTCAATCCAATTGATGGAAAGTTTTCTTCCATAACGATCTGTTCCAACATTCTTATCCCAGTGAACTCAGTGTCATACGAACTTGCTTCCAACTTGTTTTCCAGTTTAAGAGGACAGGACATTCAAGTGGAAAGGCTCATCCATCAGTGGACTGCTCTCCTGAAGAAATGTTGCATGATCCCGCTTACCAACGAACTCTGTGGATTACGAACTTGTTTTAGGCTTTCTAATTCAAAAGGACAGGACATTCCATCTTCTTGAAGAATGGTTTCAAGATTCCACCTCCAAACGTTAATGCGAACTTGCTTTCCAGTTGTAGTGGACAGGAAATTCAAGTGGAAACTATATCATGATCCTTCTCACAAACGTCCTCAGCGTAATACGAACTTTTTCTATGCTTTTTAATTCTAACAGACAGGACATTCAAGTGGAAATGCTTCCCTGAACAAATATTCCAAGATCTTTCTCCCAAAAGTAGGCTTTTCAATTTAAGGGTACAGGATATTCAATTTGAAATTTGCTTCCTTAACCCTTTCAGTCACAATGTCCAATATATTTGACTACAGCCCATACAATTCATACAGAATGGGTTTATTTTCATGTCTTAAAGAATTAAAGATATTTTTTAAAGTCCCTCTCTCAAACGTAAACATCGTAATAAGAATTCGTTTTAAGCTTGCAAAATTGTCAGCTTTATTATTATCTTCAATATTCATACATATAGTCCAAAAACCAACGGAACAGATTTAATTAGATTTTTTCATTGATTACATTACATTTCATTCACCAATGGGATCCAAAGAGATATTCGATGAGATCAAGTGGTTTGATCACCGTTGGGATCTAAAGAGATCTTCGATAGGATGATCTACTCTGATGCGATTCGAAGAGATCCTTAGTGGGATGATCTAGTATGATCTCCGTTGAGATCCAAAGTGATCTTCGTTTGGATGACCTACTCTGTTCACCGATACGATCCAAAGAGATCCCTTATAAGATGAGCTACTATGATATTCGTTGCGATCCAAAGTGATCTTCGATGGGAAGACATAGTATGATCTGCGTTGAGATCCAACGTGATCTTCGATTGGAAGACATAGTATGATATCCGATGAGATCCAAAGATTTCTTCGCTAAGATGACATGGTATGATAACCAAAAAGATTCGAAAAGATCTCCAATGAGTTATCGCAGTACAATCACCGACGGGATCTAAAGTGATCTTCGATTGGATGACCTACTCTGTTCACTGAGTAGATCCGAGGGGATCCCTTAACCCTGCTGTTAGGTTAGAAAAGGGACCATTTGTTCCATACTGCAATTTTTGTACAAAACAACAATTTATTCAAATTTTTGGTATTTTTTTTGGTTCATTCATTCTTTACTCAACATAACTGATGTAAAAAATAGTTAATAGTTAAATAGTTAGTCAAAAATTACAAAGGAAACAAGCCAAAGATTGGACCAAATGGGCTTAACCTAACAGCAGGGTTAAAACATAATCTAGTATGATATCCGTTGAGATCCAAAGTGATCTTGGAATGGGATGGCCTAGTGTGATCACCGACAAGATACGAAAAATTCTCCAATGAGTTATCGCAGTACAATTATCGATGGGTCGAAAATGATCTTGGATGGGATGACCGATCACTGATGCGATCAGAAGAGATCCCTTATAAGATGATCTAGTATGATCTTCGATGAGATCCAAAGTGATCTTCGATGGGAAGACTTAGTATGACATCCGTTGAGATCAAAAGTGATCTTGGATGGGATGACATAGTATGATCACCGACAAGATACGAAAAGATCTCCAACGAGTTATCGCAGTAGAATTACTGACGGGGTCCAAAATGATCTTGGATGGGATGACCTACTCTTTTTACTGATGTGATCCGAAGAGATCTTTAATGGGATGAATAAGATCCAATGTGATCTTCGATGGGATGATATTAAATGATCTCCGATCTCCGGCCTAATTTGCTGTCTGATGAGATCCAATGAGATCTCCATTGAGAACCTCGTAAGATCACCGAAATTATCTCCAAAGAGATATCATAGTATTATCTTGATCTCTGAGATCCAAAGATCTCAAGCTTCCATGAGGTGTCCAAGTATGATCACTGACAATATTCGAGGAGATCTCCAATGAAACGGCCCAGCATGATCCAAAGAGACCAAAAGAATATGATCTACAATGCGATTCAAAGAGATCTTTGATGAGATCATATCAAGTGAGCTAATGTTGATGAGGTTTACAGTGTCCAAAAGCCTTTAAAGTCTATAAAGCTTTACTACTTTCTTTTTTGATTTTAGTTTTTATATGAAAAAACTTATAAATGATTATCAAAAACTTATATAATAACACATAAAAAAGAATCTTATTATATTTATAAATATTTAATACATTGAAACTGAATCAATGCATTATTCAACTTTCATCTGGGTATTTCTCTACATTTGTGTCCTTTGCCGATAGTTTTTCAATGATGAACTACAAATCGGAAAGCCTCTTCATCGATAAGAAATTTCACGGCCTTGACAAAAACACACAAAACCAAACAAAAATCAGTAGATAAAGCAGTAGACAAAATGCTTTCACTAGCATTGCATGTCTCATTATAATTACGAAAAAATATGCCAGACAATTTGAATTAAATAAAAAAACCAAAACCTGCTACAAGAATTAGTAAAGCAGTCAACAAGAGAAAAGCCAAAAGCCAAAGGCAAACTTAATCAATAGCGAAAGCAGCATTGAGCGCACAACGTGCAGTAAAAATCGAAATAAAAATGTTTTCATCGAAATTAAATTCGAGTACCATAAACACCACTTGTCGCCCTACAAAGTAGGCAATAAATATTTGCGCAAACCATTGCTTGTTTGGTTAAGGTAAATCAACAGCCAGCTATTGAACTCTAATCAGTAGTAGCGCACACGAAACGCACACAAGCACGTAAACACATACACACACACACATTTAAACAAAACCACAACGCAGACACTTACTTATTCTCCATGCGAGCTGGCATTATTCGATTCACGCTTTGCTCCATACAAATAAATAATCTATAAGTTTTTTGTTGCTTTGGCGTAACCTTGTGCCATCTAAAAATACAACAACAATAACAACACGCCATAAAAAACTGTAAAAAGAAAAAGGCAAAGTAAAAAAGCCAAAGCATGTCATAAAGGTTACAGCAAAAATCGTCACTGCGTTGCAAAATCAAATGAAAATGCTGACAAATGTGTCTGCGCCTAAAAGTTGGCAAGCGCCAAAGGCAAATCTATTGACACAGTCAATAAAATAAAATGTCAAATCAATCATCTATAATAATTTATGCATAAAGTTGAATTTGTTTGTGCTATTCTTGTTTTTTCTTGCCTAGTAACTTTTTCTTTTTATTGTTCTGTTGGCTGTTGGCAACGAATTAATTAGCTACGGTTTTTTTCGTTTTTGTTTTGCGCTCCCAATTGTAGGCGCAAGTTTATTAATAAAAAGGCTGCCAAAATAGCAGCGACAAGCAAATTAATTGCGCTTTGAATTATGCAAATACAAATAAAAAGCAAAGCAAAACAAGAAAAGCCTAGAAAATGTTGAGAAACAATAGAGAAATGGGTTGTGAGTGAGTTTCGTTTCTGGAAAAGTTAACGTCAAATTATTACGATATACTTTTCGGTGCTGTTTAAAGGTAACTGAGAAGAAATTGTGTGGAGAGCTTATGACCGGCAATCTGATTGTGATTGGGTGACAGCCAGTAAGTTTCCTTCCATTCTGGCTGGTTTCATAATAATCTTTAGAGTAATCTAGAACTAATCCTTTCGCACAAATATGAGATATTTTTTGAACAGGCCCTTCATGGTACAATTTTAGGCTGCTTACAAAGTATTTGTTCCTTCTAAAATAAAACCTGTCTATGACTAAACATGAAATAGTTGACGAAAAGATATCAATGGTTTCGTTGGTTTCGACTGGTGAGAATACAGCCTGTTCGTAGATATGGGTTCAAAAGCATATGACGTAGCATACTTTTAGGCTGCCTCCGAAAGTTTATGCTTAACTAATACGAATTTGACTGGACCTGAACCTAGTATAAATTTTCCATTGCATACTTTTAGGCAGATGCTTCTTATATTCCATTAAATATGAAAGAGAACAAACCTTTCCTTAACTTAACACCAAAAAAATACGAAACGTAATCGCAAGTCGCAAGACAGCCGCCGTGGCTCAGTTGGTTAGTGCGTTGGACCGCGAGTCGAAGGCAGCAACCCCAGGTTCAATACTGTCTGTAATAACCTAATATGAAGGACAACAAACCTTTCTTTGACTATACTTGAAGGTCAAAAACCTTTCTTTAACCTTGAATAGAAGGTCAGATTTGACACATCTTTCGACAGAAGACGGTTTTGATTGCCCAAAATGCGACCTATTGAGTAGTATAGAACAATCAGTGCCTGCTGAGGCATACTTTTAGGTTGCTTATAAAACGCATATGCCAAGCTAATAAGAATTTGAGTTTACTTGAAGTAGTATACTTTTAGGTGCCTTAGTAAATGCCTATACGTTTCATTAAAAATGAATGAAAGGAAACTTCTTTAGGACTAATCACAATATAGGAGACAACAAGGACCAGAAGACGGTTATTAAAAATGAGATTTTCGGATTCATATGCCGACAATGCTACTACGAATTCAAATAAACCTTTCTAAAGGCTTCTGGATAGTGAAAATACACCTTGTTGGTAGATACGAGTTCAAAACCACGTAATATAAATTTTAGTTGACTTAAACTGGCATACTTTTAGGCGCCTTAGTTAATGAATGACAGTAAACTTCTTTAGAACTAAACACGACAAAAGTAAAACACAACAAGGACCATAAGACACAAGAGGGCTTAAGTTGTTAAAAATTTGACCTTCCAATGGATATGGGTTCATAAGTATCTATTCAAACTTTCACATTTTGTACTCAAACCAAAAATGCTAAAAACGACCTCAAATTAGTCATTCTCAAGGCTTCTTCTTCAATCAATTTCAATAATAATTTCAAGTAATCTTTTTATTATTTTTAAGTAATTTTTATAATTATTTTACCTAAAGTTTTATTCATTAAATTTAATAATAAATGCTATTCATGCAATAGTCAGGTCACACTTTTCCACTTAAACGCCCAGAAATGAATCTCCTGAGTCAAACTTCAATGACGTCTCTTATTTCAACAAATATTTCCAAAGTACATTTATCTAGAAAAGTTTGAATTTAACTTTCTAGCTTAAACAAAACAAAGCTATCCGATTGCAGCGAAATCTCTTCAAAGTAATCACCATTCTCTGCCGTCCTTGTAACGATGAAATCTAATCATCAATTTTACTCACTTCTGATGTTTGCATTCTATTTACAGATTTTGTCAATTCGCTGCGCGATGTACGTGTCAAAATACCGCACGCGGTGCGACGCGGCGAAAAGGCCACACTCAAGTGTTTGTACGATTTGGAAGGCGATAGCCTCTACTCGGTCAAATGGTACAAAGGTCGTCGCGAGTTTTACAGTTTTACGCCGAAGGAAACGCCCGCCATGAAAGTCTTTCAGTTTACTGGCGTTAAAGTGGAGGTAAGTTTAATTTTGTTTCGCCTCTCAAATCCTTTCAGCACAATTGCACAAGTGCCCGAAAGTATGCTACAAAAGTTTGGCACTGCGTATTTTATGGTCGCGCAATAAATGTACAACAACACTTTGGCGGCCTGCAGCTAATGTCAACAATCGTGCAGAGTTGGCATTGTGGTTGCGGTGCGCTGTTGGCCTACAATTATGGCGTCTTGTCGCGGCCTAAATTTTAAACCGCAACAGCGAAGACGAACACCTCGCAGTGTCAAATGGTGTCATTAAATAAAGACTTTACGTTTAATGTTGACAACAAGCTGAAAGCAACAGGATTATATGTGAATACTAACCACAACAACAACAATGATACAAAAGAACAATAAGGCAGAGGCACTGAAACTATGCTAGTTGCCGCTTAGTTAAAGCATATTTTTAGGCGCAGCTTTGTTGCTGTAAGCAGCGGTTTGAATTTGGCTAAAGTTTGACAAAACCCACAAACATATAAAATCCACCCACACACACACAAACATATATTAGACACTCGCATGTGTGTGAGTGTATAGAATGTTTTTTTTTTGTGCTACCAAAACTATACAAAACTTTTACAGCTCCGCGTTGCGAGCATAAACAGCATTTTGGTTATTTAAAACATTGCATGTCTTTCCTCTCTCTCAGCAACTCTTTTCTGTTGTCACTGCTTTGGGTCACCAATTGTTGCCGCCAATGCTCCGACTAGCCGCCGACCAGCAGCGCCCAAAAACAGTCATGAAGCGCTGAGAGCTCAAGCGGCTAACTGCTTCTCAACCCGTTTCTTGCTGGCGCCATAAAATATTCATTGGTTTTTGCAGTTGGCCAACAAATGTCCGCAAGCTGTTAATCGTTGCCGGGGCACGACGAAGAAAAGCGCTGCTGGGGTGTGGCAGCGCGGAGGCGTGTCGCAAAGCATTATTTGGCGCAATGTTGATAGACTTTTTGTTTGTTTGATTTTGTTTTTGTCCCAACCAGGCACACATTTTATTGCGTTAGCTTTCTGGGTTTTTAATTGCCTTGTTGGTTCTTTGCCATTGTCATTGTTGTTGTTGTTGTTGTTGTTGTTGTTGTAATTGTAATGTTATCTGCATCATGCGGTTGGCAAATCTCATTTAAAGTTTGCTATTCGCATTGAAATTGTAATGTCAAGTCGATTGTCAACATGCGGTTGACATTTTTGTTCATTCCGTCGAGCATTCCGCTAGCATTCGAAAATTGTTGTGCAATTTGCGGAAAATATGCGCTGGAAAATTGTAAATTTATTCTTGCCGTTGAGATTCAGGTCATTTGGATAATTGCAATTTTAACCAATGCCATGAAAATAAGTGAATTAAAAATGTATTTACAAAAAACCAGTAGAGAACATAAAAAAGAGTACGAATTCAAGTGAAGTCTAGAATCCGAATGCTTTAATTTTGCAGTTAATATCGAGAAGAAATTGTGGGTTTTCTGTGATTCAAAGTTCTTTGAATAAAAATTTCAGTCACTGCTCCATTTTTTCACTTTACATTAGAACACAAAACAATTGCTGATTTGAAATTATATTTTAGGAAAATTGTTCGGCTGCCTAACACAGGTGTAATTCGTTTCTCTGAATTGTGCTCAAAAATAAACCACATTAAAAT
This sequence comes from Melieria omissa, assembly GCA_963971225.1. Lineage (NCBI taxonomy): Eukaryota > Metazoa > Arthropoda > Insecta > Diptera > Ulidiidae > Melieria > Melieria omissa. Next base: position 105,111,836 of record OZ020267.1, on the reverse strand, counting down.
CCTTTAACGCAGTTCATCACTGGGAAGCCAGAAAAGGCCATTCGAAGTATCTTCGTATATCTGGAATTACACTGTTTAGCAGGAAAATACCATTTCTGAGTTTGACATTAGTTCTAAGGACTAAGGTAGTTGATTTTAAATACGCAAACTGTCTCTTGATCAAAATTTATTGAATAATCCAATTAAATTTTTGGATCAGTTACAAAGGCATTGCACTGATTAGATGGGATCTTAGAACCTGGTACATAGAAACCTTGAACCTAAAAATGGTATAGAATGTCTTCTAGCACATTCATTTCTTCGTCATCACCGCATCTTCTGCAGACATCACTGGACGAGCATTAACATTTTACATAGGTTTCATTAGCATAGAGCCCAAGGCACAGTGTCCTGTAGTGATGCACTAGGCTGCCCATTGGAAAGAAGTCTGTTAAAAGTACGACTCCGTGAGAAAATATACTTTCTCCTCATCATGTATAATCCTAACCTAACCACATGGTACGACATGTACCACAATCTAGCCCATTGTTCCAGGAAGATTCAAAGTTCCAATATGCGCTTCTCTCTCTCAATGTATCGGTACAGTCTATGGTATCACAATGGGCCTTCAAGACGTAAGTGAAGACCTTAAGACCTCAAGACCTTACAGCAGCCACATCTACCTATCTACTTAAGTACATTCAAGCATCAAAGGATGCAGAGACCGGCCCATTCCATTGTAGCCCTGCTGATCCCACTGTTGTCAAACTCACCTGCCAGCTCATTTCCATCAACACAACAGTCTGGGTGACAGCCTGGGTGGTATAACCCATAGCGAGCCATATCCTTACAATCTGTGATTTCAGAACAACTATTTGAAGTGCATTTAAAGCAGACTGAATGTTCTAGAGAAACATGATATTGGAGAATGATAAACCACTGCGTAGTTCCAGTTCAACTGCTTTCCATATAACGTTGGTCGCTGACCGAAAAATCCGATGAATAATAAAAAATAAATAAATAAATAAAACAATAAATAAATAAATAAACTAAACCAAAAAATAAATTAATTAATTAACAAATATATAAATAACATAACATAAAATAAAATAAAATAAAATAAAATAAAATAAAATAAAATAAAATAAAATAAAATAAAATAAAATAAAATAAAATGCAACAAAATACAACAAAACAAAATAAAATAAAATAAAATAAAATAAAATAAAATAAAATAAAATAAAATAAAATAAAATAAAATAAAATAAAATAAAATAAAATAAAATAAAATAAAATACAATAAAATAAAATAAAATAAACTAATAAATAATTTAATAAATAAGTAAAATTTAACATTTAGTAATTAATTTTATTTTATATACTGAAAAACAACTTTTTCATAATTTTTTTTTTAATAAATTGTCTGAATAAATGAAAAACAATTTTTCTAATATATTATCACATAAACCGCAAAGACTACAAACACATTAAATCCCAAAACAAAAAAATCCTCAACAAAACTGTACATTAAACAGTCACATGTGTAAACGTTCCACAAAACATCACTCATACGCCACGTAAACCAAATGCAAACTTACACCTATTTGACGACACAACAACAAAAAGAAACGACAAAAATAAAAACATAAAAAGTCATGCGACTTTAAATACTTGCAAACAATTGCACACTACAAGTTTGTTGCTATTGTTGTTGTTGTTGTTGTTATGCAATGGTTGTCGTATTATTTTGTCAGACAGCAGCCGTCACAGTGATATGCATAAATATATATGTGTGACTGATATATTTTCATAAAACCAACATAAAACACAACAAATAAACATGTGTGCCGAGCGTGCCGCAAGCGTTGACAGTCACATTGCCATTCTTACCATGGCTCAGTCAGTCAGCTGGAATACAACAAGAAGCCCCACAACAAACGCGACCAGCCTTAGTACTTCTTGTAGTATGTCGTCTCAGTACGTGTTTGTATGTATATGTATGTGTTTGTGCTTGTGCATGTGTACGTTGAGGTGCACAAATTATTACACTAGCGCCAAGCAAAATGCAACTACTCCCTCTCGCCCGTATTTGCGCACAATTGCTGCAGTTTGCCGTTGGCGCACACTGTGCGCCTTGGCTGCAGTTGAAAGCATAATTTCTGATTTATATGCTTCATGCGCTTCGTGCTGGCTGCTCAGCTTCAAATGCTGCACTTCGGTTTCAGCTTCTGCTGACAGCAGTTGGTGTGCACCGCTTGCAGCTTACACATATCGCATATACCGACTCACCAACACACCGAAGCATCGAACAACTGAACATCGAATCAGCCCAGCCAGGGTTGCCCTTTTCATGCATAATAAAATAAAAGTGTTTCGCCTTACTGCAGCTCACGTGTGCATGTGTGCATGCACCAGCTACCATATACGATGTATGTATGTATGTTTGTGTGTGTGTGTGTGTGTTGGCGTCTGCGTTGGTGTTCGTATGAGTGTGCACTTTTCACTGCTTTTTCGCTTTTACTGCTTTTATATTAACGTCTATAGGTTTCTCATGATATATTTTCTTCAGTTTTTAACAGGCGATATCGCTGCTTTTATACTTGACGGGAATTATTCTTTTCGATATGAGTTGTGGCCTTGGGTGGAATATAGGTTGGAGATGCGAATAGAGAGAAAGCGCAGTAACTAACTCACTAGCTAAATAACTAACTGAGTCACCGACTAACTAACTTTTTAACTAACTAACGAACTAAACTACCTAAAATAACTGAACTAAGTAAACCAAATAAACTAACTCATGTAATTAAACTAACTAAAGTAATTTAACTAATTAAACTATCTTAAGTACACTAAACAAACTAATTCAACTAACTGAACCAACTAAACTAATTAACACTAATTAAACTAGCTAAGCTAATTAAACTACCTAAAGTAGCTACACTAACTATACTAATCAAACTAACTAAACTAACTAAAGCAACTAAACTAACTAAACTTTCAAACTTACTAAACTTACTAAACTAACTAAACTAACTAAACTAACTAAACTAACTAAACTAAACTAACTAAACTAACTAAACTAACTAAACTAACTAAACTAACTAAACTAACTAAACTAACTAAACTAACTAAACTAACTAAACTAACTAAACTAACTAAACTAACTAAACTAACTAAACTAACTAAACTAACTAAACTAACTAAACTAACTAAACTAACTAAACTAACTAAACTAACTAAACTAACTAAACTAACTAAACTAACTAAACTAACTAAACTAACTAAACTAACTAAACTAACTAAACTAACTAAACTAACTAAACTAACTAAACTAACTAAACTAACTAAACTAACTAAACTAACTAAACTAACTAAACTAACTAAACTAGCTAAAACGTACTAAACTAATTTAACTAACTAAGCTGACTAGACCAACTAATTAACTAATCTAATTTACCTAACATAATCAACTAAACTAACTAACTAAAACAATTAAACTAACTAAAATAATTAAACTAACTGAACTAAGTAAATAATTAAACGAATTAAATTAATCAAACTAACTAAACTAACGACACCAACTTAACTGACTAGACTAACTAGACTCAACTTACTCACCTAACTTAACAAACTAAGCCAACTAAACTTACTAATAGGGGATTAAAATAATCAAACGAACTAAACTAACAATAATTAAACTAACTAGACTCAACTAACTAAATAAACTAAACTAAACTAGCTAAATTAATGACATTTTCTCAAATAATTAAACTAAGTAAATTTACTAAACCAACTAAACTAACTAAAGTAATTTAATTAGCTTAATTAAACTAAAACTAATTAGTTAATAATTAATTAAACTAAACTAATCAACATTATGTTAGGACAGATTCACATTGAAATAGACTTGTTTTACAAGAATGGGGGGCGTCAATTCTTATACTGAAGACTAGCTTCATGACTCACAACCAGTGGCGCACACAGGGGGTTTTTGGGTTCAAACCTACTCTCAAACACAAAAGTTGCTAATAAAATATATGGTTTCGAATGTTATTCACCTCAAAAATTGTACGCAAAACTCCCGAGCCTCCTAAAATGAAATTCTTTGTGCACCACTGCTCACAACAATCAATTATAATTATAATCAGTCAACTATAGCCGCTGATTCAGCCACATTCTCCCCTCTGTTCATACGTTCTCTCCTTTGGAATTAGTACTCCTTTCCATGTTTTGTAGGAAACATGGAAACATCCTCCATGTTTTGTAGGAAATATTGACCCCAACATTACTGCATAAAATATTTTCCTTACACTGTAAGTTCCAAAACTCAAAACAAACCAAAATCCTCTTCTCGCAGTTTTATTTGAACACCTTTCAAATCAGTCAATCACCACCATCCCCAACGCATTTGCTTGTTTTTCTAATATATACTCGCACCCCTTCGTTTTGGTTAATTTAAATTTTTTGCTTTTTTCTGCCCTCTGTTGCATATGCTGAGGCGTTCAGACGTGCTGCCTTTGTTACATAGTCGTTGCTTTTGCTTCTTGTCATCTACGTTCTCCCTATGTGACCCGCATTCAGTTTTGCTTGCTTTCGGTTTGCCACTTCGTGTTGTTTACTTTATACTTTCTCACCTTTTAGTGCATATCTCTTTTCAGTTGCCCTTCTTTTTACCCCTCTTTTCAGTCATGTTTTCACTTTATTCTTGTTTTTTTTGGCTCCCCCTGTTAGTTTGCTCATAGTTTTTGATGATGTGTCATTCATGTTCTGACATATCTGCAAGTGCACTTTTTTGCGTTGTCAGTTTTCGCAACACTATTTTTTATCTCACTTTTTACGCTCCCGCATTTCTGCCAGTTTTTGGCATTTCCTCTTACATGCCTTGGGCCCAGTGTACGCCACACCGCAGCTGCCATTCAAGTTTGGCGCTGCACTTTTTCGGTTTGTTTTCGTTGTTATGAAAAATTTGCTGCTTGCCAAGCGTTTATTTGGCTTTTTCTATTTGCCTTCACCTTCATGTAATAAAACTGTGTTTTTCTAACACTTTTCCACAGTTGTTGTTGTAGTTGGTACTCTTTGCTTTTGGGAAAAAAAAACGTGTGAACCAAATTTATGACAAGCTGCTGTAAAGTGTGAAAAGTGAAAGCAAAGCCGATTTGAATGCTTTTGGACTTTTCAACACATTGTTTGAGGGGGCCGAGATGAAGAGCACAAGGGGGGGAAGCTAGAACACCTACGCTAACTTGAAATGCTGCATACTGCGTGTATTGCTGCAGTTTTGCTGGGAGACTCAACGTTCTGACAGCTGGCTGCATTTGCTAGCAGTCGGTTGCAGGAAGAACGTGGCACAACTAGAATTTGCTCAAAGTGAAACCACTACAAATTTACGTGAATTGAATTTGCTTTGTTTTAGTATCGTTTACAATTGAACTTTATTCCAAAAAGTATGCTTTAATATTTGATAGGAAAACTAACCATTGCAAGCTGAGCAGACTTCAAATAGTTGGGTTCAAATAGAAGCATACTTTTTGAGTTGTTTGCAATGTAAAATTTTAATGTATTTAGTTTCACTTTTGGGAGCATCTTTACCAAAGTTCCAATTAAACAGCTTCCATGCGCCATTTAACCATTTGTTAACAAATGTTTTATCTTTTTCTGACTAATGGGTGACCTGCTAAGAAACATTATTGGTATTCTAAAGGCTCATTTTTTCTTGAAGGAAAAAATCCACTTAGATGGGGCAAAAAAATCACTTCGATATTTTTCTTAACATTTCTACAAAAGTTGTGTAGACAAGGAACAAAAAAAAAGTACGCTTTACGTAGGAAACAGTCCACTTAGATGGAAGGTTGTTCTAAAGGTTGCTGCAGGAGTTTTATAAACAAGGACGAAGAAAAAGTGGTACTTTAAGTTTGGTTCACTTTCTTCATTAAAAAAATCACAAGGAAGAAGAAAAAGGGTACTTCGTTCTAAAGATTGCTGCAGGAATTGTATAAACAAGGATGAAAAATAAGGGTACTTTATGTTTTGTTCACTTTTTCATGATAAAAATCACAAGGAAGAAGAAAAAAGGTACTTCATTCCAAACATTGCTGCAGGAGTTGTATAAACGAGGACCAAGAAGGGGGGCCTTTATGTTTGGTTCACTTTCTTCATGAACAAAAATCGCAAGGAAGAAGAAAAAGGGTACTTCACTCTAAAGATTACTGCAGGAGTTGTATAAATAAGGACGAACGAAAACGGGTACTTTATGTTTTGTTCACTTTCTTCATAAAAAAAATCACAAGGAAGAAGAAAAAGGGTACTTCATTCTAAAGATTGATGCAATAGTTGTATAAACAAGGACCAAGGAAAAAGGGTATTTTATGTTTGGTTCACTTTCATCATGTAAAAAAATCAAAAGGGAGAAGAAAAATTGTACCTTATTCTAAAGATTGCTGCAGGAGTTTTATAAACAAGGACGAAAAAAAAAGATTACGAGGTAGAAGAAAAAGGGTACTTCATTCTAAAGATTGATGCAGTAGTTGTATAAACAAGGACCAAGAAAAAGGGTACTTTATGTTTGGTTCACTTTCTTCATGAAACAAAATCACTTGGACGGGAATTTCTTCTGAAGATTTCTGCAGTAGTTGTATGAACAAAGAGAAAAGAGGGTACTTCCTTATAAAGATTTCTACTGGGGTTGCATAAAGAAGGAAGAAGAAAACGTATTCCTCACGCTTTGTGTACTTTCTTAGAAAAAAAATTACATATGGAACTTGCTTTGCGATAATTTAGAAGTTCTGGCCCATAGAACTGTTTTACAGTGTACAGTAGCGTTGTTAGTAGCTCAAATTGGTTCTATGATTTTCAATTTTCTGTGTTAAATATCACAATGAAACTTTATGGCCTGAGTCAAGTCCCCCCGAAACACCCACATACATACCTACATATCTATCTACATCTACACCCACCTTCTCGTCTTCTCCCAAATCCTTACAGCATTCAATATTGCAAACTTTCACTTAGCCATTTTCATAGCTTTTTCCCACCCTTTGCGTTAATGAATCTTGGCACATGGGAAAGTTTCAAGCAACTCTATTGACGCTTCAAAATACTGCATTCAGTTTTATGTTTCCTAACCATAATGCTGCACTTAACAATAATAGGTACATAGCAAAGCTTCAAGTCAATAAAATCACTCATACGCCCCGACAGCCTTCGACTAATGTGAAGCAAAATTTTAAACTTATACTTTTATTTGTTGTATAAAATCAATTTTTCCTGTAAACAGCGCAAACTTTCAAGGCTTTTCTTTGCTGATAAAGACAACGAAACGACTTGTTTTCAAATGAAGCAATTGGAAAATAAACACAACAAAACACAAGGCAATCCTTTTAGCATTTTATCAGCATTTACTACAGCAACCAACAAAAATAACCACAACAACAATAAGAACTTTTAACGCTTCGTTTTGGCTGCCAGCTTATTACGGGCTTGCAAGATCAACTTTCTACTCGTCCACTCACCACTCAACACCCCCACCAATGTTGGCCATTTCATTTTTGCTTTGCTATTCCGAGCGCGTTGTATCCATAACTACAGCAATTGTTGTTATTGTAATGGCTGTTTTTGCTTCTCATTCCACACTTTGCCCAGTGCACAGCAGTGGCCGAAAACGAAAGCAAAATTCATAGCGGAAGATGTTAGCATTTGGGTGGTTGCTCTGAGAGATGTCGGGGGCAGCGACAAGCTGAAACTTGCTGCCGTTTTGCAGTTTAAATGCATGGAAAATTAGCACTTTCATATGGTGAGCTGGGCTGGGCTGGCGGAAAACAGAAGACCATAAGAGGAACAGATTACGAATCCGTAGCACATAGCGTGCGGCGGACGTGCGAACAGACGCAGAGCTGGACAGACAATTACAACGCTAGTGAAACGTACAAGTGACCGAAAGAGGCCAAAGTGCGCATGTGTGGGTGTTAGTGTGTGGAACGGAAGAAGCTCAAAAACTTTCACACCAAAGCAGTTTTAAATGCGGCCAAACTCTAAATGAAAACAACAAATACCGCACAAATGTGATGTGGCAGAGATAGTTGAATGTGTGCAAAAGTGCTGGAAGGAAGGAAGGACGTAAGGAAGCGCTATGTAAACTGTAACCCAAAAGTACGGGTTTTGCTAAGTTTTAATGAATAAAATTATTTTATTTGTGTTAGTTTTGCATTTTTTCCTCCCTCTCTTTCTCTCTTTCCCTCTCTTGTTTAATTGTGCTTATTTGGTCTGTTGTCGTTGGGACCGCAAAAAGGCTAAAGTTTTTATTTGCATTGGGTAAAAATTGGATTTTACATTTTTAACTGCAAATACCAACTGGAAAAGTCTACCGAAAAACAACGAAACAAACTCAAATAAATATGAATGAATATTTTTGTCAACGCCTGAAAATATGCAAAATAATAATAATTAGTGCGATTTTGTGTAACTATTTGAGTGGTTTGTTGTGCTACAAACTACCAGTTGGACAATTTTAGAATAGAAGCAGCGGCTGCGCCTAAAAACATGCAAATCACAATAAATGTTTGTTTACATTGCACTGTCGGTCGACGGCCAATTAGTGAAGTTGCTGTTTGCATAAACGTGTGTGTGTGTGAGTGTGTAAGCGCGCCAGTCACAAAAAGAAAAAATATTTGCACGGAAAGCAAGTAAATAATTTATTTATACGTTTGCCACAAGTGCCTTGACAACGTAGGTATTTATGTGTCACTCATACGCCCCGTGTGGCAGCTAACACTAATAAATCGCGCTCGGCGTTAGTCTGGCAATCAAAGAGCACATCGTTAGTGAACGATTTATGTTGTTGTACACTTCATTATGCCGCGCAATTCATTTATGATTCACACGAGCGTATGAAACCATAGAAGCAGTAAAGTAAAGTCGACTAAAAATACAAAGGTCACAATAAAAATAAACACACTTTTGTATAAATACAAATAACTACCGACATATATGTGTCCATATAATTAACTACAAATCTATACAATTAAATAAATCAAATGAATATTCACTGCAGCAAATATTGAAAATTACTTTTGCATTAATTTTCATGTTAATGAAATTTTTTGCTAATTTGCACAAATTCATTCATTGCCTCAGCAGTTGTACGGTTTTTTGTTTGTATGCGTTTGTGTGAATGTCTTAATTTGCATGTATTTAACTGTGCTTATTAGTCTGCCCACACCTGGGCATGGAGTGTGTGCTACTAAAAATAAATAGTAGATATCCGGCGGCAGGTGTGTCGTTGTGTAGTACAAAGCAGTCTGTGCTTTGTGTGTTCGCTAATTACAAAATAAATAATTTGCCTCTGGTTACCAAAGCGTCAGAGTTCAATAGTTGTACACATATTTAATGCGGCAAATGGTCACCAGATGTTGTTCAATAGTGAACAATTGTCGAGCAGGATGCACGCACATTAAGCAAACATTTTGCTCATAGCGACACTGTTAATTGCAATCGGTGGAAGGTATTTGCTTTTAATTTTAATTATTATTGAACGAGTTCATTAACGTTTAACTAAAAAACTATAACTAAGCTGAATAATTCATTGCTTTATGTGGAAAAAAAATTAAGAACGCAGACAGAGAGATGAGTTCTGATCCAGTCTAGTCTTAGTCTAGTCTTAGTCTAGTCTTAGTCTAGTCTTAGTCTAGTCTTAGTCTAGTCTTAGTCTAGTCTTAGTCTAGTCTTAGTCTAGTCTTAGTCTAGTCTTAGTCTAGTCTTAGTCTAGTCTTAGTCAAGTCTTAGTCTAGTCTTAGTCTAGTCTTAGTCTAGTCTTAGTCTAGTCTTAGTCTAGTCTTAGTCTAGTCTTAGTCTAGTCTTAGTCTAGTCTTAGTCTAGTCTTAGTCTAGTCTTAGTCTAGTCTTAGTCTAGTCTTAGTCTAGTCTTAGTCTAGTCTTAGTCTAGTCTTAGTCTAGTCTTAGTCTAGTTTTAGTCTAGTCTTAGTCTAGTCTTAGTCTAGTCTTAGTCTAGTCTTAGTCTAGTCTTAGTCTAGTCTTAGTCTAGTCTTAGTCTAGTCTTAGTCTAGTCTTAGTCTAGTCTTAGTCTAGTCTTAGTCTAGTCTTAGTCTAGTCTTAGTCTAGTCTTAGTCTAGTCTTAGTCTAGTCTTAGTCTAGTCTTAGTCTAGTCTTAGTCTAGTCTTAGTCTAGTCTTAGTCTAGTCTTAGTCTAGTCTTAGTCTAGTCTTAGTCTAGTCTTAGTCTAGTCTTAGTCTAGTCTTAGTCTAGTCTTAGTCTAGTCTTAGTCTAGTCTTAGTCTAGTCTTAGTCTAGTCTTAGTCTAGTCTTAGTCTAGTCTTAGTCTAGTCTTAGTCTAGTCTTAGTCTAGTCTTAGTCTAGTCTTAGTCTAGTCTTAGTCTAGTCTTAGTCTAGTCTTAGTCTAGTCTTAGTCTAGTCTTAGTCTAGTCTTAGTCTAGTCTTAGTCTAGTCTTAGTCTAGTCTTAGTCTAGTCTTAGTCTAGTCTTAGTCTAGTCTTAGTCTAGTCTTAGTCTAGTCTTAGTCTAGTCTTAGTCTAGTCTTAGTCTAGTCTTAGTCTAGTCTTAGTCTAGTCTTAGTCTAGTCTTAGTCTAGTCTTAGTCTAGTCTTAGTCTAGTCTTAGTCTAGTCTTAGTCTAGTCTTAGTCTAGTCTTAGTCTAGTCTTAGTCTAGTCTTAGTCTAGTCTTAGTCTAGTCTTAGTCTAGTCTTAGTCTAGTCTTAGTCTAGTCTTAGTCTAGTCTTAGTCTAGTCTTAGTCTAGTCTTAGTCTAGTCTTAGTCTAGTCTTAGTCTAGTCTTAGTCTAGTCTTAGTCTAGTCTTAGTCTAGTCTTAGTCTAGTCTTAGTCTAGTCTTAGTCTAGTCTTAGTCTAGTCTTAGTCTAGTCTTAGTCTAGTCTTAGTCTAGTCTTAGTCTAGTCTTAGTCTAGTCTTAGTCTAGTCTTAGTCTAGTCTTAGTCTAGTCTTAGTCTAGTCTTAGTCTAGTCTTAGTCTAGTCTTAGTCTAGTCTTAGTCTAGTCTTAGTCTAGTCTTAGTCTAGTCTTAGTCTAGTCTTAGTCTAGTCTTAGTCTAGTCTTAGTCTAGTCTTAGTCTAGTCTTAGTCTAGTCTTAGTCTAGTCTTAGTCTAGTCTTAGTCTAGTCTTAGTCTAGTCTTAGTCTAGTCTTAGTCTAGTCTTAGTCTAGTCTTAGTCTAGTCTTAGTCTAGTCTTAGTCTAGTCTTAGTCTAGTCTTAGTCTAGTCTTAGTCTAGTCTTAGTCTAGTCTTAGTCTAGTCTTAGTCTAGTCTTAGTCTAGTCTTAGTCTAGTCTTAGTCTAGTCTTAGTCTAGTCTTAGTCTAGTCTTAGTCTAGTCTTAGTCTAGTCTTAGTCTAGTCTTAGTCTAGTCTTAGTCTAGTCTTAGTCTAGTCTTAGTCTAGTCTTAGTCTAGTCTTAGTCTAGTCTTAGTCTAGTCTTAGTCTAGTCTTAGTCTAGTCTTAGTCTAGTCTTAGTCTAGTCTTAGTCTAGTCTTAGTCTAGTCTTAGTCTAGTCTTAGTCTAGTCTTAGTCTAGTCTTAGTCTAGTCTTAGTCTAGTCTTAGTCTAGTCTTAGTCTAGTCTTAGTCTAGTCTTAGTCTAGTCTTAGTCTAGTCTTAGTCTAGTCTTAGTCTAGTCTTAGTCTAGTCTTAGTCTAGTCTTAGTCTAGTCTTAGTCTAGTCTTAGTCTAGTCTTAGTCTAGTCTTAGTCTAGTCTTAGTCTAGTCTTAGTCTAGTCTTAGTCTAGTCTTAGTCTAGTCTTAGTCTAGTCTTAGTCTAGTCTTAGTCTAGTCTTAGTCTAGTCTTAGTCTAGTCTTAGTCTAGTCTTAGTCTAGTCTTAGTCTAGTCTTAGTCTAGTCTTAGTCTAGTCTTAGTCTAGTCTTAGTCTAGTCTTAGTCTAGTCTTAGTCTAGTCTTAGTCTAGTCTTAGTCTAGTCTTAGTCTAGTCTTAGTCTAGTCTTAGTCTAGTCTTAGTCTAGTCTTAGTCTAGTCTTAGTCTAGTCTTAGTCTAGTCTTAGTCTAGTCTTAGTCTAGTCTTAGTCTAGTCTTAGTCTAGTCTTAGTCTAGTCTTAGTCTAGTCTTAGTCTAGTCTTAGTCTAGTCTTAGTCTAGTCTTAGTCTAGTCTTAGTCTAGTCTTAGTCTAGTCTTAGTCTAGTCTTAGTCTAGTCTTAGTCTAGTCTTAGTCTAGTCTTAGTCTAGTCTTAGTCTAGTCTTAGTCTAGTCTTAGTCTAGTCTTAGTCTAGTCTTAGTCTAGTCTTAGTCTAGTCTTAGTCTAGTCTTAGTCTAGTCTTAGTCTAGTCTTAGTCTAGTCTTAGTCTAGTCTTAGTCTAGTCTTAGTCTAGTCTTAGTCTAGTCTTAGTCTAGTCTTAGTCTAGTCTTAGTCTAGTCTTAGTCTAGTCTTAGTCTAGTCTTAGTCTAGTCTTAGTCTAGTCTTAGTCTAGTCTTAGTCTAGTCTTAGTCTAGTCTTAGTCTAGTCTTAGTCTAGTCTTAGTCTAGTCTTAGTCTAGTCTTAGTCTAGTCTTAGTCTAGTCTTAGTCTAGTCTTAGTCTAGTCTTAGTCTAGTCTTAGTCTAGTCTTAGTCTAGTCTTAGTCTAGTCTTAGTCTAGTCTTAGTCTAGTCTTAGTCTAGTCTTAGTCTAGTCTTAGTCTAGTCTTAGTCTAGTCTTAATCTAATCTTAGTCTAGTCTTAGTCTAGTCTTAGTCTAGTCTTAGTCTAGTCTTAGTCTAATCTTAGTCTACTACTGAGTATACAAGAAAACTAATCGGATTTTGGAAGACTAGGGAAACACATGGAAAGTATAAATTTAGAACATGAGTCTACTTTAGCTTCTGTGGAACAGTAAAGGAAATTTTAAATGTCTAATTGTGGAGCTAGGATAGAAGAATTTTATTTGAACAGTGTGCTTAGGGAATGACAGGCAGCTAGCTTGAACAAAGGATAAACAGACCAACTGGCCTACAAAAAGTCATGAATTATTCCAATTTTTTAGTGGGGTTTAGGGTAGATTGTGAATCATAGTGGGCTCATTTCTGTCCTAAGTGAGTCTTTGAGAAAGTTTTTTTAACCTAACATAACCTGATCACGTTGAACATTTGCTTGCTTCCTTTCCATAGCAGACAAATGCGATCCTTAACAAATTTTGGCCCAACCAAAGTGAACTTTAATATGCCTCTTCCACTTTAATATGCTTCTGTGCTCTTCCCTGCACTGCTTGTCTGTCTGAATGTCTATCTGAATGTCTATCTGAATGTCTATCATAATGTCTATCTGTCTATCTACTTAATTGCATGCAAGACAATCTCATTCAATTACGCTAAATTTTATGCGTTGCTCATTTGTCACAGCAGCTCATCAGCACAAAGCCAGACTTTCTCATACCAACTATGCTTCATTCCAGTCTACTCCGCTCTGCTCTCGCTTCACCAATAAAACAATTGCGCAGATTTATGTAAATTTCAGCAATCAGCGCTATTAACCGTACACCCAGCGCCATTATTCCAATCACTTTTAATAATTTTTGACTATGCAGCTGAAAAAAGAAACCATTTGAATTTTTGTTGCTCATTGTATTCACTCAGCGTATTCTTTGTTTTATTTTATTTTTTTGTTTTTTCTTAGCTTGAGAAAAAGAGTGAGCCTGTGCAAATCCCTTAAATTTTCGACTGACAGGCACACACACACACACACAGGAGACGTGCCCATGCATGATGCAAGCACACATAACTCATTTTTGCAATCTCTGCAAATTTGCCAAAGACCACCAACGCACACAAACACTAGTTTAGCCACAAAACCCACACACACAAACATACAAACAACACACACACACACACAAATACATCACAGTCAGCTCGAGTATGTGCATATTTGCGCAAACACTCATGCTCGACCATTTTGTGCTGCACTTTGGGTTTGAGTTATTTTTTTTAAATATTTTTCTGTTAGCCTTCTTCACTTTTCGCTGCTCTTACGGTGCAGTATGCGTTTTTCCTCGTTTCTGTTTTCCAATTACTTTTTTTATATTCCTTGCTGTTTGCCTTTGCCACGTCATGGCCTGCTGCACACAAACACACACACACATACAACGCCACTTTGTTGCTGACGTTTTCCATTTTGCTGCACACGTTCTTTCGCTTCATGCGACTTCTCATCTCCCGCCGGCGCCACACGTTTTTATTGCAACAAATTCATGGTGCATGGCTTAGCCAAATATTTTATGCGCCTTAAATGCTGCTTTGAATTATGGCTTCCAATTTTATGGGATTTGTGGGCGGCTGACTATTGCTGGCGCTGTCGTTGTCTTCTGGCCGCCTTTGACTTGGCTCATGCAGTTGGTGTGTGTGTGTGCGTGTTTGCTTGTTTGCGGGTGTGAATTTTAATAGGGATTTTCCGCTGCCCGCCATTTTGCAAATTTCGCTCCTCGTGCGCCACTTTTCGGGTTGTTTGTGTTCTTTTTTTTATGAAATTCAGTGTATTTGGGTTCATTAGTGTGTACTTTGATAGCTGGCAACATGGCGTGCAAGCTGCGCTTTCTTTCTCTCCTCTTCACGTTCTTCACTCGCGTCGCTCTGCCATTGCATGCAAATGAAGCGGAAGTCAACCAACAATGCCGTTGTAATTTTTGCACATTTGCACATACACATGCAATTCCATACAATTTTTTTGTCACACTTTCCTTTTCATTGTTGTTGTTTTTGTTGACGTTGGGCTCGAGCGCTGATTTTGCATTATTCAGTGTTATTGGGCGTCTTTTTCGCGGCATTACACGTCGTGTCACTTCCGCGCCGCCACTAGCTGTCAATTTTAATGCGCGTAATTAATTTAATTTTCCATACATTTCCGTTTGCCTCGTCTCGTTCGCATTCGTGTTTCTCATTTGCGTTTTGTGTTTTCCTGTTCGTATTTGCAGCGCACCGCCTCGAACGAGAGCCAATTGGTCTTGGACGCAGTAAACATGGCGACCACAGGAAAGTACAGCTGCGAGGTGTCGGCGGATGCGCCGTCATTTCACACCTTGATCTCAGCGGGCGAGCTGGAGGTTGTTGGTGAGTATCAAAAAAATTGTAAATAAAATTTTACCAGCGGAAGTAACGCAACAAGCAATGAAAGCGCAAACGGATGCGGGTGGCAATGGCAAAGGATTCACGCTCATGTGAACGTGGTATTTGGGATAATGAACAAAATAATTGTGAGGAAATTCAACAACGAGATGAATTGGAGATGTACAGATGCACAACAAATTATTAATTTTATTGAGATGAAAGTACAATACGGAACTGGGACCAATGGTGAGAATGCTCCTGAAAGTATTTGAGACGGTAAATTTACACAAGTTTGGTGGTTCTCAGTAATTCTACGAATTTAAGTACTCCAAGTACTAAGAATTCAAACTAATTGAATGGTGTGGAAAACTAAAACTCAAACATATTTCTGGTGTCAAATTTATCCATGAAATTCTTCGGTGGTTCTGAGTAATCCCAAGAACTTAAGTACTCCAAGTACTCTTAAGAATTTAAGTACTCTAAGTACTAAGGATTCAAGGTAATTTAATCTTGTGGGAAACTAAGACCCAAATATATTTCTGGTGTCAAATTTATCTATGAAATTATTCGCTACTTCAGAGTAATCTCAAGAATTTAAGTGCTCTAAGTACTAAGAATTCAGAGTAATTGAGTCTTTTGGGAAACTACGGCCGAAAAGTATTTCTGGTGTCAAATTTATCCATGAAATTATTCGCTACTTCAGATTAATCTCAAGAATTTAAGTACTATAAGTACTAAGAAATCAAAGTAATTGAATGTTGCGAGGAATTAAGACCCAAAACTATATTTAGTGTCAAATTTATCTATGAAATTTTATAATGGTTCTGAGTATTCCTAAGAATTTAAGTAATCTAAGTGCTTAGGATTCGAAGTAATTGAATCTTATGGGGAAACTTATGGGAATCTTATTGGAGACTCAAACTTATTTCTAGTGTCAAATTTATCCATGAAATTATTCGCTACTTCAAAGTAATTTCAAGATTTTAAGTACTCTAAGAATGCAGAGTAATTGAATTTTACGGGAACTAAGACCCAAAAATATTTTTAGTTGATAGTCTGATAATCTCAGTGTCAGTAATTTCTCTCAAAGTGTGGCATACGTTAAGAGTTCTAGTTAGACCAATTTAGTCACTGCTTATCCTTTTCTTATTAGTCTCAAAGTCTGACCCACATAAATTATCCCTAATTTTACCTAATTAGTCTTGAACGTTTCTTATCTGATAAGCTAACGCCTGGTTCATGAATTGTCCCAAATTAGACCTGAATAGATTCTGAATACTTCTTTTTGATTTCCATCATTAATCCATTTCGATTATTAATTAATTAATTGACTGGCACGACAGCCCGCTTACGCGAGACTAAGGCCTAGCTTCGATTATTAGTCTTGATTTATCTCTCTGTGATTAGAATAGTCTAATCTGATTACTCTGATGATACCTAATTAGTCGCTGATAATTTCTTTCTAACTATTCTCAAAATCTGACGCAGCTAAATTGTTTCTAGTCAGATCAAATTAGTCTCATTTGTCCTATTGTCCTATTTGATTAGTCTTAAAGTCAGACTATTTAGACTTTACGAGTCTCCGATTATTTCTTTTTGTATAGTCTCAGTCTGATGCCTCTAAAGTGTCTTCCATTTTATTTATAAGTCTTGCATTATTCTTTTGATTAGTCTGAAAATTTAGCGCATCTAATTTTCTTAACTAGATTTAACAAGTTTGTGATTATTTCTATCTGATTAGTCTAATTATACTTAATTAATTGTTTGATTTTTCCAATCTGATTATTCTCAAAGTGTGGCATATCTTAATGGTCTCTAGTTAGACCAAATTAGTCTCTGATTATAGCTACCTGATCAATTAGACCAAATTAGTCTTTGACTATTCCTACCTGATCAATTAGACCAAATTAGTTTCTGATAATTCCTACCTGATCAATTAGACCAAATTAGTCTCTGATTATTCCTACCTGATCAATTAGACCAAATTAGTCTCTGATTATTCCCACCTGATCAATTAGACCAAATTAGTCTCTGATTATTCCTACCTGATCAATTAGACCAAATTAATCTCTGATTATTCCTACCTGATCAGTTAGACCCAATTAGTCTCTGATTATTCCTACCTGATCAATTAGACCAAATTAGACTCTGATTATTCCTACCTGATCAATTAGACCAAATTAGTCTCTGATTATTCCTACCTGATCAATTAGACCAAATTAGACTTTGATTATTCCCACCTGATCAATTAGACCAAATTAGTCTCTGATTATTCCTACCTGATCAATTAGACCAAATTAGTCTCTGATTATTCCTACCTGATCAATTAGCCCAAATTAATCTCTGATTATTCCTACCTGATCAGTTAGACCAAATTAGTCTCTGATTATTCCTTCCTGATCAATTAGACCAAATTAGTCTCTGATTATTCCTACCTGATCAATTAGACTAAATTAATCTCTGATTATTCCTACCTGATCAGTTAGACCAAATTAGTTTCTGATTATTCCTACCTGATCAGTCTGTCATTTTTTTTTTTTAATTTGCTATCAAACCTTACAAGTCTTTGATTATTCCTATCAAATAAGTCTCAGAGTCAGAGCCTTTTAAACATACTTTCACGAGACTTAATTAGTCTTTGATTATTATTTTCTGCATAGTCTCAGTCTGATCCACCAGAATGACCTCTCTTCAAAACCATTCAGTCTCATAGCATTTCTTTTCAATTGATCCCAAAAACTCACGTGCAAAGTGGAAAAAGTTGAATACAGAGTCTCAACTGTGAACTTTTCTCTCTCTATAGAAATTTTCTCCCTCTATAGAGTTCTTCTCTTTCCATATGACCTCACTTTCTCAGTAGAACTCTTCTCTTCTTGTCATGCAAGTGATAGCATCATCTATCTTCCCCATGCAGAATCTGAATATTTTAACGAACAGTTATGACAATTTTCCTAATATTTGCAATTTTCATTTCTGACAAATCTTCTACCAAATTGCATTCTTCATAAAATATTTAGAAGCACTGAAAAGTCATTTACTGTTCGCATGAAACTGCATCGACCACTACAGCAGAAATATTGACAACTATTGAGAATACTTCAATATTTTCAATGCTATTACCCAATTGCACGACAGACCACAATTGCAACAACAACAACAGCAACAACAAAAACTTAAAACAACACACCAACAATGCGCAAAGCAGCAGACAGCTGTCTGTTGCATCTAATGTGGCCAGCACATATTTTGTTAATGTTCCATTGGCAGGCAACGCCAGCGACGCCAGTTGTCGTTTCATCATTTTGTGCTATGGCAACATCCGTTTCAAATTGGCCATTTCCAACATAAAAACCAGCCAAGAACTCAAACATAAACCAGCAAAAAATGCCAACAAAAAAATAAACGAAAAGCGCAAATATGATGAAATGAGCACAACGTAAGAACGAAGAAAAAAGTGCAGCACACGAAAATAAACTTGAGACACTTGACAACACGTTGGCATGATGGCACGGCGTCAGTCTGGTGCACATAACCAACCATAACAACAACAACAAAAAGGGCAAAAATTAAATTGAGAAAAAGAGAAACGCATAGTTTTGGTTCGAGTATGAAATTTTGTGTCATAAAGGTAAATAAAGAAAAGTGCAGCGAACGAAATGAGTGGGAGTGAAGGATTCAAGAATGAAATTTGTGCAACAGCTAAGTTTTTTGTAAAGTATGTTGAAACAATGTATGTATTTTTTTTATTGTATTAAACCCACTCATACTAAATCCTATGTTAGGGCACTGCAGCTGCAA
This sequence comes from Melieria omissa, assembly GCA_963971225.1. Lineage (NCBI taxonomy): Eukaryota > Metazoa > Arthropoda > Insecta > Diptera > Ulidiidae > Melieria > Melieria omissa. The sequence goes on along the minus strand of OZ020267.1, from coordinate 105,093,014 downwards.
ACTGGAACTGTTCGTGAATACCTCTACCACACTTTCAATGCAGAACGCCCTATTCTGTAGTGATCGAGTGACCAGCATAATTATCAAAATTTTACAGTCATAAGCAGCTTTTTTTTCAATGCGAATAAATTTCTGCATCATCAACTGACACACTTATCATCCCAATTATTTCCATCTATGCCATAATCTGCTTCAATATGCACGAACCACTTCAAGTCAGAAAAGAAACTAATTGTTTTTGAATGCCATATTCCTTACTAACAAAACGTGTTCTTCACTTATGCTCAATAAGAGTTTCAACGAAAAGTATGAAAACTGCATTTGGCTGAACAAAGCGCGACCTGAGATCATATCCAATAAAGTGGCACAAAAAATCAACTAAATAGAAGTGGCGGCAGCTATAAGACGAGCCATTACGAGCGAAATAAAAATAATTGTCGTAATGAACAGCAGCGCAAGGATAGCAAAAGACTAGCGAAGGACTGCAAAAAAAGAAGACCAAATAATGTTCAAACTGGCAACGGTAGCAGTAGCAAAAAAAATAGCAAAGCTCTCAGTGGCAGCAACTTTGCTCGGTGCCAAAGGTGACCGGAGTCAGTGCGAAGTGCGCAAAGCAAGAATGGGAACAATTTCGCAGGATATTGGAAATGGCAGGCGCTTTATTAATGCGTAGCCAATGCGCGACACACCTTTAGTGGTCGAAAGCGTTAAATGCGCGACTGGCGCCGGTAGTTGGTGTTTTATGACCCTTTGCTTTATTGGTGGCATTAAAATGTAGTGAAACGACAATTCGTGCATGTCTACAATGATTGCAATGGTATGTGGCGAGTAGGATGGGTGTGTGCGTATCCTGCGGTGACATAGCACAAACGGTCATCGAGTCAGTTATGTGCAATGCGATATTAAAAAGTCGCTAGGAGCATTTGAGTTTCAAATAGTTTTTTACTTACTTAATAGAAATAACACAGGAGTTATTGTTTTTGGATGGTAAGAAATAGTTGTCTTTTGTTGTTGTTTGATGGCAATTTTTTTCATTAGAAAAGCTGACTAAATGTAAAGCAATTTTATGGCAAACAAAGTAATATCGACAGAGTGAGCTGTTTGATAGACAATTGTAGAACTCTTATTCAGGTTTGTCAGTTAAGAACGAAACTAGCAAAAAGTTTGTTGTATTAATTTAAGTTGTTTGAAAAGCTAAGTAAAGTTAAGTTGGAATGTTTGAAGCCACTGTACTTCGATTTATGTGTAACTTGTGGTTGCCTTTGTGTATTATAAAACTGAAAATTTAACTAAAGCAAGGATCCAAAAAAAGTACACCTTTTCTAATAACAGTTCAGAAGTTAACAACAAATCAATTCAACATCAAATCAATCCCACATCAAATCCATTCAACATCACATCAATTCAACTTCAATTCAATTCTACATTAAATCAATTCAACATCAATTCATTTCAACATCAAATCAATTCAACATTAATTCATTTCAACATCAAATCAATTCAACATCAATTCAATTCAACATCAAATCAATTCAACACTAAATCAATTCATCATAAAAATAATTCAACATCAAATCAATTCAACTTCAATTCAATCCAACATCAATTCAATTCAACATCAAATCAATTCAACATCAAATCAATTCAACACCACATCAAATCAATTCAACATCAAACCAATTCAACATCACATAAAATCAATACAACGTCAAATGAATTCAACATCAAATCAAATCAACTCAACTTCACTTCAATTCAACACCACATCAATTAAATATCACATCAATTCAACATCAAATTAATTTAACATCACATCAAATCAATACAACATCAAATGAATTCAACATCAAATCAAATCAACTCAACATCACTTCAATTCAACATCACATCAATTCAACATCACATCAGTTCAACATCAAATCAATTGATCATCAAATCAAATCAACATCAAATAAATTCAACATCAAATGAATTCAACACCAAATCAATTCAACATCAATTCGTTACAACATCAAATCAATTCAACATCAGTTCAATTCAACATCAAATGAATTTAAATTCAAATCAACTTAACATCACATAAATTCAACATCAAATCAATTCAACATCTCATCAATTAAACATCAATTCAACATTACATCAATTCAACATCAAATCAATTGAACATCAAACCAATTCAACATCACATTAATTGAACATCAAATCAGCATTAATTCAATTCAACATCAAATCAATTCAACGTTAAATCAAATCAACATCAAATCAATTCAACATCAGATCAATTTAAAATCACATCATTTCAACATTAAATCAAATCAACATCAAATCAATTCAACACCAAATTATTTCAACATTAATTCAATTCAACATCAAATCAATTCAACACCAAATCAATTGAACATCAATTCATTTGAACATCAAATCAATTCAACATCAATTCATTTCAACATCAAATCAATTCAACACCAAATTAATTCAACATCAAATCAATTCAACATTAAATCAATTCAACATCAAATCAATTCAGCATTTCATCAATTCAACATCTCATCAATTCAACATCACATCAATTCAACATCAAATCAATTGAACATCAAATCAATTCAATATCAAATCAATTCAACATCAAATCAATTCAACGCCAAATTAATTCAACATCAATTCATTTGAACACCAAATCAATTCAACAACAAATCAATTCAACATCAAGTCAATTCAATATCAAATCAATTTACCATCAAATCAATTCAACATCAAAGCAATTCGTACATGAAAATATGTCAATTTAACTTCTGAAGATATCAAATGTAATAATTAATAATTGATTGGCACGACAGCCCGCTTACGCGAGACTACGGCCTAGCTTCCCGCAGCCACCCGTGTTGTGCGTGTGAATTTTGTACGCGGGTGGGAGGGACCTACAGTTTTATGCCGGTTCCGAACGGCAGGTTGGGAGCTTTTTCATAGGCAATTTTTACTCTCAGAGGTTTGCCATTTCCAGCTGAGAGGACAGCCACCGAATGAGAAAACGAGTTTCCCGTTATTTTTTTTAGGTGTTACTACATGCAGAATTCGAACTAGCGTCGCTCTGCATGCGACTCGCTTGGACCGCGCACTAACCAACTGAGCCACGGCGGCTGAGATATCAAATAGGCTTACTTACTTACTTAACTGGCCATAACAACCCGTTATCGGGTTACGGCCTGCCGCAAAACTTCTCTCCAGGCGCCTCTGCTTCGCGCGCGCCTTCTCCAGTTGGTCACACCAAGAGATACCAGGGCCTCTTCCACTTGGTCCTTCCACCGGAGACACGGCCTCCCTCTTCGCCGTCGACCTCCAACCATCGCATCGAATGCCTTTTTCGCCGGAGCTTCGTCATCCATGCGGCAGACATGACCGAGCCAGCGTAGCCGCTGGATGTTAATTCGCTGCGCTACGTCCATGTCCTTATACAGCTCATACAGCTCGTTATTGGTTCGTATGCGATAGTCGTCACCAACCCGAACAGGGCCGAAGATTTTGCGAAGCACCTTCCTCTCGAACACTCCAAGGGCCGCTATGTCGTTTCGTGTCATTGTCCATGCTTCAGCGCCATAGAGGAGCACGGGCAAGATAAGCGTCCTATAGAGTGAAAGTTTTGTCGGTCGAGAGAGGTCTCTACTTCTCAATTGCCTACCGAGACCGTAGTAGCACCTGTTGGCAAGAGTTATCCTTCGCTTTATCTCCAGACTGACATCATTGCTGCTGTTGATGGCGGTGCCAAGGTAGACGAATTCCTTGACAACTTCAAAAGCATACCTGTCGGCCTCGACGTGAGACCCTAGCCGCTGCGAGTCCCTGCGTGTAGACAGCATATACTTCGTCTTGCCCTCATTTACCACCAGACCCATTTTGGCAGATTCTCTTTCGATAGCCGCAAAGGCAGCGGTGACATCTCGCTTGTTACGTCCGATGACATCAATATCATCAGCGTAAGCAAGGAGCTGGACACTTTTGTTGAAAATTGTGCCATTACGATGTACACCGGCCTTGCGCAGAACACTCTCCATGGTGAAGTTGAAGAGGTCGCAGGACAAAGGATCGCCCTGTCTGAAACCTCGAACGGTATCAAAGGGGTCGGAGAGGTCATTTCCAACCTTGACGGAGCTGCGCGTATTGCTCAACGTCGCTCTGCAAAGTCTCTGAAGGCTTAATTAATCTAATTATTTCGTAATACGTGTGACGCCTTCTGACACATATTTCAAGCCTTTTAAAGTATTTTTTTCACAACTAAATCTAATTTGAAATAGATTCAGCTTTTTGCATGCCGTCTGAAATAAATTTGACATATTTTTGATCTCATGAATTTTATGCTTTCAGAATTTCATGCTCTGGAAAATACATTCAAAAAACACCATAAGATGTTTTCAAAAGTAAATTTAGTTCACCTGATAGTCATTTCAGGATTTCTGAAATACATTTAATTATTAAACAGAATTTTACATCATCTGAAAATTGTTTGATGCCTTTTGACTGTAATGCTTTTGGAAATACATCTGATGGTCTTTAAAAAACGGATCCTTTGATGCTTTCAGAAACTTTAACTTTAAAGCTTTCAAAAGCTTGAAGATTTCTGAAATAAATTTGATGGCGTCTGAAAAAACAATTTGATGGTTCTGGAAATACATTCTATGACCTGAAATATATTTGAAGAACTCTGAAATACCTTTGAGTTCGTCTGAAAAAAAAATTATGCTTCTACTTTTACATTTGATGGCCTTTAAAAACCGTTTGATACTTTCAAAAGAAAATTTATTTAACCAGAAAGACGTTTGTCAATTTCTGGGACACATTTGATGTCATCTGAAAAAAATTTGATGTTTCTGGAAATAAATTGTATGGCTTCTAAAAACATTTAAAACTTTCAGAAGTCGATTTTTGTAACCAGAAACACGTTTGAAGATTTTTGAGAAGCATTTTATGTCGTCTGAAAAAAATTGGATGCTTCTGGAAATAAATTTGATGGTTTTTTTTTAATTGTTAAAGCTTTCAGAAGAAATTTTAGTTCAGCAAAACAACCAAAAACCTTTCTGAAATACATTTTGATGGCCTTTTAAGTGCATCTCTGAACTTTTATGGGAAATGTGTATACATAAAAAATATTTATTTAATTGAAAATAGAAACTGACTACATTTTTGTTATTCAGCACGTGATTTCTATTGTTGTGTTAGTTATTTTAGTTTGAATTTGTTTGAAAATTACTTTTCCGTACAATTTTAATTATATTTAAGCGAAGCAACGCACACACACACACACACAAACTGATCGTACAAGCAAGAAGAAAGACAAACACACAGACATTCACATCAAAGCACTTAAATAATGCATGCAACTATAGCAGACAAGCGAAAAGTCACTAACACACACATACACAATCACAAACAAAACTGACCCACTTTTGCATAGCGAGTAGAAAACAATTTTGCAAGCCAATTTTTGTAATCCAAAAATAAGAAAACATCTTTTTTTTTTGTTTTTTTTACACATCACTGCAGTTGTTGTTAGTGTTGTTTTTGTTGTACTGTCTACATTTCGGCACAAGTTGTGCTATGAGAATTAATGGTTTTTTGTTTTCGAAAAAATGCCATAAATGAAAAAAACACAAAAATTTGCTGACTATAAGTTTGCGTGTAAGACGAACAAAACAACAACAACCACTACGTCGGCGCAGTGACAGTGTTGAAAGGTACCAGCCAAAAAAAGAGAAAGAACGAAAAAAGTTTGTAAATAACTTTTTGTTGGTCAAAATTACGCTGTGAGTGAGGTGTGAAGAAAACAAAAATTAGTTAGTTGAAAGGGTGTTGTGAGAAGAGTGAAGTGAAGAAAGTGGAGTGAAGAGAGTGAAATGAAAAGAGTGAAGTGAGGAGAGAACCAAGGCATTAACTTTTGAATAAAGTTTGATTTCTGTAAGCAAGTTCTGTGCGGTTTCATATTTTCTAGAAAGTAGTTTACCAAATATTAACAGAGACGCGGCTTGGTTGCAAATACCATTCAACAGTCACTGTTGCAGTTGTGCATAAAAGGAGCAGAAAGGAACACTCAGTCACTTTCTCTACGCATGCCTGGGTTAGCAAGAAAAATGCTATGGTTGCTCAGGACTCCTTTGTCGGAAGACCTCAGAAGCATTTCAACTATGAAGATCAGAAAGCTTCTACACTTTCTGGATATCGCAAAGTGGATTTAAAACTAACCAGTACCAACACAAAATGAGTACGTGGCATCACTCAAGTAACCACTTTACTAACCTAGATTAACCTTGAATCATCCACTTTGCTCTCCTAGGTTAACCTTGTCTTATCTCAATTCACTCTCCTGACCAACTTTGTCACTTAAACTTTATTCTCCTAGGTCAACTTTGTCTTATAAGCTTTACTCTCCTGGGTTAACCTTCTCTCATCAACTTTACTCTCCTAGGTTAACCTTGTCTCATCCAGTTTACTCTCCAAGTTCAACTTTGTTGCATAAGCTTTACTCTCTTAGGTTAACCTTGTCCCTTCCAGCTTACTCTCCAAGATCAACTTTGTCTCATAAGTTTTACTCTCTTAGGTTAACCTTCTCTCATCCACTTTACTCCCCTAGGTTAACCTTGTATCATTCACTTTACTCATCTAGGTTAACTTTGTCTCATCTCAATTTACTCTCCTGACCAACTTTGTCTCATATACTATACTCTCCGGGGCTAACCTTGTCTCATCCAGTTTACTCTCCAAGGTCAACTTTGTCTCATAAGTTTTACCCTCTTAGATTAACCTTGTCCCATCCAGCTTACTCTCCAAGATCAACTTTGTCTCATAAGTTTTACTCTCTTAGATTAACCTTCTCTCATCCACTTTACTCTCCCAGGTTAACCTTGTCTTATCCACTTTACTCTCCTAGGTTAACCTAGTCTCACCCATTTAACTCTCCTAAGCGAACCTTGTCTCATCCACTTTACTCTCCTAGGTTAACCTAGTCTCACCCATTTAACTCTCCTAAGCGAACCTTGTCTCATCCACTTTACTCTTCTAGGTCAACCTTGTCTCATCCATTTAACTCTCCTAGGTTCTCCTTCTCTCATGCACTTTACTCTCTTAGGCCCACCTTACTCTTCTAACTTTACTTTTTAATTTTTTATAAGTCTACCAACTCTGAATAAATTATTGTTCAATTCTTGAGCAAAAGTCCGTAACTACTTTAACCGGTTTTTCAAACAAAAAACCAAGCAGTAATATTGCAAATGAATTAAAAATAAATACTGAATCAATCAAATCAAAATAGTCAAGAAAATTATAAATTTATACTAAATTTTTTAATTACTCCTTTTTACTATTTGAAACTCAACCAACCAAAAATCGCATTATTACACTAATGTGATGACCCAAAGTTGCCTGCTTAATGCACACCTGCGATTTTCAATTTCCGCAATTTTTGCATTATATAAATAGTTTTTATTGAAAAATTCAAAAACAAAAGCAATAAATAAAAGCAGAAACCAAATAATTTCGCTTTTATTGAGATTTTATTGCGGCAGTGCTCGCTTTTGACCTGAACTCACCGTCACCGCGACATTAAATGGCATTAATTTATTCACACCCACACAGAGACAGATTTCGCACAACCCCACCATCACTACTTCCGCTACCCCCCTCCCCACTGGATCGTTTCTCGCCTGCACTGCATATAACTACAACAGTTGAGCGCACTTCATCCGCGCTTTCATTTGCCTTTTTAATTGTTTTTTAATGAAACTTTTGCACTGCTGCATCACATTTTCTGCTCTCTTCCTTCGACTCCTCGCACTCGCTTCCTTCACCCATTCGCTTCGCCAAAAACAAATGATAGTAAAAGTCATTGCAAAAAAACAGACAACAACAAAAAAACACAGCGCAAAGTTGCCACTTGTGCTGCTGTTGCTGCACTTTTTGGCGCACTTAGCTTTTCTGTATGTTTTTTGTTGTAGAATTTTTTTTGTTTTTGCTTTTTTGTCAACGCCCCAAAGTGCAGAAAAGTTTATTAAAAATGATAAAAGTATCATTGTGCGCAAGCGGAGCAAAAATATATAAGTGTGTGTGTGTGTGTGACAAACGGCCGTTGAATTGTGCAATTGTCAGCATTTTCCATAGTCGACTTTTAGGTGTAAATTTTATTAATGATGCTCGTTGTGTGCAATGCAGCGACACTGCCACTGAACAGTTGAGGAGTTGTGCATATTTGTGTGTGTGTATGTGTGTGTGTGTGTGTGAGCTCAATAGGCGTTTGAATATTTGAAGTAAAAGTTTTGCATAATTTTAGGTGTTCAAACGACCAACTTTTACCTTTGCGCATTTCATGATTCAGGCGGCAGTCAGCCGAGGCCAAAAGTGTTAATGACTTGCTTGGCATAATTTACGCTTAATTAGTTTATTTTGTTAGTTATTTTGTTGCATTGCCGACAAAGTTGCTCAATTATGCGGCTATGTGTGATAGTGTCGTTTTTTGGCGCCACAACTATTTCCACAACAAATAATAACTTTAAATTTGTTTTTTTACGACAGCTTGTTGCTACAAATTTTGCACGCTTAATTAAGTTTGTAGTATGCAAGCAATGCTGTCACTCAACCCCCAAAAGTAGACTAAACTTGGAATTTAAATTTGACCAAAACCATGATGAAAGCGTTAACAGGCGCTTCAGTGTTTCAGTAACAGCCAACATTGGTGGTTTGACATAGTTGAAAGTGACTTGTACTATTGCACAATAACAATAAAAACAAACAACCAGCCACTGACCGCAAACACCAAACGAAGTAAACGGCCAAATGTGCATGACAAGCACTTTTTGCATGGCGACGCGGCACTAACATTAAAGCAAAAATGTGTTGAAGTTAGCGCATGGAATGAGTGATGTGTAGGCAGTAATTTGGCTACACTGGAAACCCATAAATTTTGTACGTCAAGCATTTTATTTCGTGCATTGTCGTAACTTTTGTGCCACCACTGCTGTTGTTGCTGCCGCTGCCGTTGTCATTTTGACTGTATTGCTGTCTCCGGCGTGTGGCACTTAATTGCCAGACATTTAATTTTAATTTGTCTGACTATGGCAACCATTGTCTCGTTTCAGAAGTACCCGGAAAGGATCCGATTATAACCGGCATACATCCGCGTTATCGTGTTGGCGATATTGTGCGCGGTAATTGCACGTCGCGTCACTCCAAGCCGGCGGCAAATTTGACATGGACCATCAATGGTTATGAGGTGAGTACAACAACTGCAATGCCAACGAATAATGCAATCCTGTACAGGTGTGTGTGTGTGTGTGAATGTGTGCGTGCAATGCGGTAAATGCAGTCGCTCTGCTGTTCATGGCAATGACGCATTTATGTGCAGCTGATATGTGTGGGTGTGGCCCACACATTTGGCTCAGCGCAGCCAAATTGCCATGTCGATTCGGCAAATACAGAATTTAACATGCAAATTTCACTACACGCCACATCTGTCTGCAAGGCTAACAGTTTTTTTCGTTTTAATGAAAGCCAAATTCGTGCATGTTAAATTATACTATTCACGGAATAAGTCATTAAGAAATATTTGCAGCATTAAGCATGAGAAATTTGCACATAGTTTGCATTTTACAACTTAGCAGATTTTCAATTTCACTGGAAACTTAATAAAGCAAAGATAGGATTTTCCATAAATGTTATTGTTTTGGGAAAAAGCCTTTTTATGGCATACTTTCAGGCGTATGCTTAGCACAATTCTGTAGTGAAAAATGATAAGCACTGAGCGCAAAATTTTAATTTTACAATATTAAATCGCTTAACATGAAAAAATATGTGTTAAAATGTTTACATTTTGCTACACAAAAAAGTGATTTAAAAAATGTGATTTAAGAATGCTGGGTTGTTTTTGAAGTTGCCCTAACCGATGGTCAGCATTATAAATGCTTCATGGGTAGTTCAGAGAATGACAGAATACAATTTTTATAATACGAAATCACAATGAGAACATAAGACCCAAAACAAAGTGTGCGCGAAAAAAGTTGAAAAAGTGGAAAAAAAGTTTTTTTAAAATCGCTACTCTATTTTAAAACCTCTTGTTGTAAGATTTAGGCTTTGACGATAGAAGCCCAGTGTCCACCTCATCCTTGTCCTTAGCCTTAGCCTCAGCCTCAGCCTCAGCCTCAGCCTCAGCCTCAGCCTCAGCCTCTCCCTGGTCTTTAGCCTCAACCTCAACGTCAACCTCAACGTCAACTTCAACTTCAACCTCAACCTCAACCTCAACCTCAACCTCAACCTAAACTTCAACCTTAACCTCAACCTCAGCCTCTACCTGATCCTCAGCCTCAACCTCAGCCTCTCCCTGGTCCTTAACCTCAACCTTAGCCTCTCCCTGGTCCTCAGCCTCAACCTCAGCCTCAACATCAACCTCAACCTCAACCTCAGCCTCAGCCTGATCCTCAGCCTCAACCTCAGCCTCAACATCAACCTCAACCTCAACCTCAGCCTCAACCTTAGCCTCAGTCTCTCCCCCTCAGCCTCAACCTCAACCTCAGCATCTCCCTGGTCCTCAGCCTCAACCTCAACCTCAGCCTCAGCATCTCCCTGGTCCTCAGCCTCAACCTCAACCTCAGCCTCAGCCTCAACCTCAGCCTCAGCCTCAACCTCAGCCTCAGCCTCAACCTCAGCCTCAACCTCAACATAAACCTCAGCCTCTACCGCAGCCTCAGCCTTAACCTTATCCTTATCCTTATTAATATTTATCCTAATTCTTATCTTTATCCGGACGTCAACCTGTACTCAACCTTAACTTGAATAACCTTAACCTATACTTAACCTTAAGTTAACAGGGCAACACTTTCTAAGCCACTTTGCGCCTCTAAAAAAACGCCGCCAAAAAATTAGTTCGAATTCTTAAGAGCCACTAATTGGTTCTCCAATATAGAATGTTACTGGAATGGCAACTCAAGGACAACAACAATGAACCATTCAATCTTAGTTACTTCTTTGAGACGAAAACTTGACGTGCTTAACTAATAATTAATAATAATTTTAAAAATAATAATAATTGACTGGCACGACAGCCCGCTTACGCGAGACTAAGGCCTAACTTCCCGCAACCACCCGTGTGAATTTGTACGCGGATGGAAGGGACCTACAGTTTTATGCCGGTTCCGAACGGCAGGTTGGGAGCTTTTTCATAAGCAATTTTTACTCTGAGAGGTTTGCCATTTCCAGCTGAGGGGGCAGCCACCGAAAGAGAAAATCAGTTTTCCCGTTATTTTTTTTAGGTGTTGTTACAGGCAGTATTTGAACCTAAGTCGCTGCCTTCGACTCGCGGTCCAACGCACTAACCAACTGAGCCAACGTGCCTAACTTCTTAACAGAAACAAAAGTATGAAAACGAGCAAAATTAAAAACTTTTAATTTTAATTTAATTTAAAAATTTTTTAAAATTAAATAAAAAGAATTTTATTTATTTTAACATTTTTTTTTAGGGAAATACTAAAATATTTATGAATCAAAATTTCATTTTTACTACTAATCATAAAATATGGCGTCCAACGAAAATGTAACCAACACCAATACACCATTAGCTTTAACCCCCTCACTACCTTAAATTCTCACATATTTATAAAACATGCTCTGCAAATGAACGCTAATCGTTTTTGTCATAGCCACAGCCTCAGCCGCAACAGCGCCTAAAATTAGCGCTCCTAAAACTATGCCACAAATTGTCAATTTAAAATTTTGCAAAGCCAAACTAAACGGCCAACCACAACAGTAGTTGGCAGCTTCAATTATCTTCAAGTGGGATGGGGCGTGGAGCACAAAAACTCAACGCCACTTGGCGCTGTTGTTGTATGGTTGATTGTTGTGTGCCGTTATGACTTTTTCATACTAATTTGGAAAATCTGTTGACTGCCAGCTGAGAGCGCTAAAACACACCAAACTACAAACCAGAACAGCAGATGCACACATGTGCAGGTGGCACATGCCTTAATGTCCAGCAGCTGTAAAGCACACACACACACAAACACAAGCACACATCTATGCAACGCTACATCAGCATAATTACGGCGCTGAGTATAAACAGCAAAAGGATGTGTGGCTATATACAAAAAACAAAAAAAAACAACAACAAAAAACCACATGAAACAGCAAAAACTGTGACAATATTTCTCATGTTGCATGCAAGTTTGCTCGTTCGCTTTGGTATGTGGCACACAACACCAGCACCGGGATAGCAACAAACACAACTTGTGCAACACACATACACATATGTACGTGGATGTGTTTGTGTTGCTGCAACGGATTTACGCAGACCCACACTGAAGGAAACAGCAAAACAGCTGAAAACTTTGACTGCAATTTTCGAGCACACGCGATGACATTACGCCCCAAAAACTACTCTCGGCAGTCGAGCGCTGCAGCTGTGAGCGTTTTAGATAAAAACTTTAGAGCTAAATGTAATAATTATTGCGCCATGTATGCTTCAATGTGTGCTTTGCTAAACGTAAAGGAATTTAATAAACTGTTATTTAATTTCAAATAAGTGCAAGATTGTTGAAATAGTCTGGCAGCTACTTAAACTTGTTTGATTGTTGCAATCAGCTTCCAGTTCAAATATATTTGCCGTTTGAGTTATTTTGTTCATACGAACTTTGCTGGAACTAAGAATGTCCAATTGTTTGGTTTCTAAATTTAATATTTTTTACTGGGTTTCTTTCTCTGTGTCATTGTTCAGCTTCCTCTATAAACATGTTTTATGTCTAAGTTATTTTGTTCATACGAACATCTCTGGAACTAAAACTTTCCAATCGTCAGGTTTCTAAATTTAATATTTCACCAGGTTTGTGATTCTGATGGTTCTACCTCTATGTCCTCGTCCGACTCCGATTTCAAACATTGTTTTTCGTCTAAGCTTTGTTCATACGATCATCTCTGGAACTAAAAATATCCAATCTTTTGGTCTCCAAATTTAATATTTTCCACTGGGTTTGTGATTCTGATGGTTCCTTCTGTGTGTCATTGTCCAGCTTCCTCTTCAAACATGTATTATGTCTGAGCTATTTTGTTCATACGAACATCTCTGGAACATAAATTGTCTAATCGTTAGGTTTCTAAATTTAATATTTTCACTGGGTTTGTGATTCGGAAGTATCGTTATCTGCGTTTGAGTTATTTTGTTCATACGAACAACTCTGGAACTAAAAATATCCAATCTTTTGGTCTCCAAATTTAATATTTTTCACTGGGTTTGTGATTCTGATGGTTGCTTTTCTATGTCATAGTACAGCCTCCACTTCAAACATTTTTTTTCATCTAAACTATTTTGTTCATACGTTCAACTACTTTGAAACTAAGAATGTTCAATCGTTTCGTCTCTAAATTTATGTTTTTCACTCGTCTTGTAACAAACCTTAAAAACTCTATCTTCAAACAAATTCTAAAGCCCAATTTGCTACTGCAGATAACTTATTGTTCAAAACACATTTTCAACTCTAATTTCCCAACCCTTTTATAGTTCAAACTTAGCTTTTTAGTGCCTTAAAAGGATAACTAGGCGTTCTACTACTAACTTCCCTGTTGCCTGCAATTTTGTAAAAACCAAAATCCTATCAAAAGCAACACAAAAACAAAGCAACAACACCACAACAACCCAATGACCAACGCTACTTTTAGCCAATAATTTGATAATGTGGCCGAGTGTCCTTGCAACATTCTGTTGTTCTTTGCTGCACGCTTGTCCTCACCTGCCGCGCTGCCCAGCTGAAATGACCGTATTTTATTATATACTCGTATATGCATATATGCTTGTGTATATGTGTGTGTGTGTGTGTGGATATTGTATTTTGTAGAAACTTTCGTTTGGTCGTCGCAATTACAACGCAGAAGCGACCTGCAGCCGGCGCGTATGCGGCAGCCGCACTTTGAACTACAAAACTTGCTCCTTTCCTGTACTTTACATACTCGCACTCACGTATTCCATTTTCACTTTGTTTTTCATTTTGTTCGAAAAAGTTTCGTGCTTTTTTTTCAACTGTCGTAATCGCATGATTTGCAGCCCCGTGGTTGCGGTGGCTGTGTGCCACTTACGGCCAGAACCAGCCAACGTTTGGGCCGCTACGACAACGCCTACTTGTTTACCTCTTTTGAAAGCATCTGTAAATGACTGTAGTGTTGTTGTTTTCGTTGTTGTTGTTATCGCCCACAGGTAATAAGCCGTAATTTGTTGTTCACAGTTTGGCGAAAAAGATTGTAAATTTTTTATATTTTTCCCAAAGTTTGTTTTGTTTGTCATATTTGCAACTAAAGCTGATTTTGCTGTTGTAGTAGTTTTTGTATTTTTTTTTCATTGTTTTTCAGTAAAATATCATAAACTTTCACACAGACACAGACACGTTTCTGCAAATTGTTGTTGTGAAATTTTGCAGTTTTGCAAAATTGTTAAAGTTTCTATGAATTATGATTGCTTTTTTCAATGCAACGAAAATATTTTTGCAAAATATTTCTCTCGCATTGATTTAGCCGATTTGTTTTAATGCACAGCAATAAAATTCAGAATAAATCGTTGAAATTTTGAATGAATGAATGTGAGTTTGGAAATTTTATTGAAATTTTATATAAAAATGCAGGTTTAGCTAAAAATATTTAAACACCCATAATTACAAATACACAACTAGTTTTGACGAAGAACTTTACGTAGGTTGCCTTTTATATTTTTTTAATAGGGATGGTCTAGTAATTTTTCGAGAAATCTGAGATTGCCATTGAAAAGTTTGTCATTTTTTACCATAAACGTGCTTAGAACATTTTGATGTTCAAGCGCTATTTGTGTTGATTACACTGACTTGAAAGATTCATCTCGGTCAAAAAATTGATATAACTTGTGAACATTTTCGAGCAATAATTTTTTACGATTTCCGAAGTGATTTTTTTTCTACACAAGAACTTCGATCGCCTTCATTCGGCATTTGGTGATGAAGCACCAACCCTCAAGAAAATTTATAACTGGTTTAACGAATTCAACTATGGTCGCCGGTTGGTCCAGGACGAATTTCGTTACGGTCGCCCGAAATCGGTCATTGTGCCGGAAACCATCGATGCTGTGCGTGAACTGATAATGAAAGATCGCCATGTGACATACCGAGAGATAGAGGCATCCTTGAGCATTAGTTCCACGGCCGTGCATTCGATGTTGAATGAACATTTAGCTGTCAGAAAGATTTGTTCTCGGTGGATCCCGCATAATTTGGCAATCGCTCAAAAAAGGGTCGTGCCGATTGGTGCAAAGAAATTATGGAAAAATTCGGTCGCGGTACTTCGAAAGACGTTTATAAGATCGTGACAGGTGACGAAACAGCAATCGTCCGTGTGGGTCTTCCAAGATGAGCCAAATCCAACAAAATTTGTTCGAGCACGCAGCACATCGAAGAAACAGGCGACCGTTTCTTCGCCAAAACTGGTCATGTGGCTACTGTGTCATTAGAGCAATGTAGAACAGTCAATTCTGAGTGGTACACAACAATTTGTTTGACAGAAGTGTTCAATGAAATACGGAAAAACAACCACCGACGCTGAATCATTCTCAAACAACCATCTATTTGATCGACCAAAGCATAGTTTAATGGGTCATCCGCCATACAGCTCTGACCTAGCACCCAATGACTTCTTTTTATTCAACGATTTTCATCGCCAGACGATGCTGCTGAAGCATTCAAAAACCATGTTTGGGAGGTGTCTCAATCGGAGTGCGAAAAGGGCTTCAACAATTGGATTGAGTGCATTCAAAAGTGTATGAATCTTCAAGCAGAATACCTTGAAAAGCAATAAAACCATTTGTGATGGTAAAAAATTCATTTTTATCCTTTTTGAAAAAATATGCCTTTTATATTTTTTCAAAAAGAACTCTCGTAAAAGGGCCTAACATGAAATTTAGATGCCTAAAAAAAAACAAAATTTTAAGTGCCAAATCAAAACTTGATAGACAAACTCACAGACCTCAACCTGATACATTATTCTATGTTCTAATTGCAAAAATTATGTTCTAAATTACAAACTAATCTATAGATGAAATTTTAAACGAAATGGTAATAAAAGACTTATTCTTCGCTTAGGTGCATAGGACCCCAACATAACAAATTCCTTACATGAATCAGTAGAAATTTCGCCGAAGTGGGTGATTCTCCATCCACTTCTCTCGTTTGGAGTCTTAGATGATGGATCTGCGCCCTCAAGTCATGGATCTGTCATCTATTGATCTCTCCTAGAAGAGACAACTCAGTCTGGTGAGAGTTTTTGCGTATCCGTTGCTGATAGGTAGGAGGAGTAGATATAAGTGGGTTGGTGTCTTCGATAAACTTTGCTTCTTGCTAAATATTTGTGTTTGTAAGGCACTTTTTAATAAAATGTTTGTGGTTTTTTTTACGGTCTGAAAGTACTATGTTTACTTTATTATCAATGAATTTATACCAAATTAATATCAGTTAACTTTTGTGTCAACAATGAAATCTCTTACATACTTTTGGGCTTTGCTTGTAGGCAAATTTTAAACTTTATATATTTGTATGGTAGTTTTTAATAGAATTTTAATGAATTTTTACATTTTACAAAATATGCAATCCAAAGCAATATCAGTTAACTTTTTAGTCAACAATTAAATATCTTGCATACTTTTTACTCTTGCTTCAAGTATGCAAATTTTTTCCTTTTTGATATTTTTGTGGCACAATTTAATGGAATATGAATTTTTTAACAGCCTAAAAAGATACTATGATTACTTCTTCAACAATAAATGCAAACCACATTTAGATCAATTGACTTTAATGTCAACAATTAAATCTCTTACATACTTTTAGGCTTTCTTGTATTCAAATTTTTACTTTGTTATGTTTTTAATGTTCGAACATCCTAAAATCATACTATGTTAAGTTTTTCAACAATAAATGCAAACCACACTAAGATCAGTTAACTTTGATGTCAATAGTTAAATCTCTTGCATACTTTTAGGCATTTCATGTATGCAGATTTTTACTTTTTTATATGTGTATGTTTTTGAAAGGATTTGTATGAATTTTTTAAAAGCCTAAAAGCATACTATGTTTACTATTGTAACCAAAAATGCAATGTCAACTAATGTCAGTTAACTTTGATGTAAACAGTTGATACTCTTAGAGGTTTCGTACAACGCAAATTTTTCCTTTTTTGTATGTGACTTCAGTTTTCACTGTTTTTTCCCAATTATTTTCTTGTGGTTTTGTACGTTTCAAATAACCAGCAGTAAGTTCTTTTACTGTTTTACTTTTTTTAGAAACAATACCCACTTTTGCGATAAATGTTTGGCACAAATTTGCATCTATTTGGAGGTCTCATAAACTTCTGTATTGAATTAGGATACATACTATATCTGACCTAAAATGGAGTTTAAGTCGCACCTTTGGGCGAGGGCTTCAAAAACCCATGGAGCTCCTCGATCGGGTGCAAAACCGTGCGATTAAACTTATAGGGGACAGTAGGGCATCCAGCTCTATTGACTCCTTGGAGCATCGTCGAAACGTGACATGTGTGGTGTTATTTTACCGATACTTTTTCGGTAATTGCTTAGTGGAAATGTCGGCATCAAGCTATCAATCCGGGTATTCCCCCGGGCAACCTGTCTGAACACTGGTGCCCATGCATTCTACATCGAAACGATGTTCCAGCGCACTACGCACTACAGAGAAAGTTAATTTCTGGCCCGTACAACGCGGTTGCGGAATCATCTCCCTGCGGATATTTTCCGCAGCACTTATGATCTCGATGGGTTCAAGCACAGAATAAACAGTAATACAGAACGCGCATCTCATACAAATTCAAAACTGTTAAGGGGTCGTAATATTACGACCTCTGTTAGTTGAACATTACGTCCTCTGCTATTAACATTAGAAACAGCACAAGACAGCTTTCGTTTCTGTTATATCACAGAACAAACAGCACAAAGATTAGAAAAAAGTAATGATCGCATGCGGCTCCGCGAAGCATTGAAGGGAAAATAGCATCGGCTTTGGTTGCTGTTGTTGTCGGCCAACAAAACGAAGTGCCAATTCTTCTTACATATATGGGGAGTAGAGCAATAAGCTATGGTTGTTTTTATTGTTGCCGGCTAGGAAATGAAACATTGAATTTGAATTATTTTTGCTTTGTGGTTCATTCTGCGAGCAGCGCAGCGGGTACATACGCTGTCGGAAGCTATTTTACGAAGGAGTGTAGCGTGCAACAATATATGAGAACGAATGTCAAAAGGGGGTAACTTATCGACTTAAAAAGTCACTACGGTATAAAGATATCACACTATTTTTAATATTGATGATAGCTACATGATTTTTTACAATCATTATATACGAAATATCTTTTAAATTGTGGATTTACATACATACATATATCGAAAAAAAGCAAACAAAAAATGTTTTCTGCCATCATTCGGGATCGTCGTTGCTTACTTAAGCTTAGGTCCCACGATTGCCGCAAATGCGCCGATCATAGCCCGATCTGGTCGGGCATTGACTACGCAGAAATTGTCAATTGAGCAAAACGTTTTTTATTTTGATCACACGATTGCCCCAATTTCGACAAATTTTGTCGGCTCAACCTAGAGAACAGAAAAATCGCACCGAACGATTTCATAGGTATGTCACACGATTGCCCGAATCGAAAAAAATATAGAAATAAATTCTCAAAAAATGTCAAAGCACCGACAAAATTCATCGGCCCCTATGGTTGGTGCTCGAGTTGCAAACAAAATTCGGCTCAATTTAAAATTTGTTTGTCTGGCTTCAACTGTTCACACGATTGATGCTACAGTACCGATTTCGTTCGGCGCAACAGAAGACAGATCGAATATTTTTGATATTATTTGCGCCGAAACCGAATCGAGTTCACACGATTGGCATTTGAGTTTTTTTTAATGCGTAACACCTCTACGCATTGCGGCAATCGTGTGACCTTACCTTACTTTTTACTTCGGAACTTCTCATTTTTTTTTTAATGTTTGGGCCAAAAAACTGGGGGCCTAGAGTGGGATAAAAGGCGTAAAAAGAAAATAATAAATCGCGGCGAGAAGTCATTTACGCCAAAATTAGTTAAATACAAATTAGGAAATACAAATCTCTTCACGCAGAAGGTCGATCGCATAATAACATGAAAAAAGTCGGGAATTACCAGCCAATGTCAGCCAGAAACAAATTCAAAATTTACAATTTTCATTCGCTGATCAACACAACAACAACGATAGCACATCGCCCGTCATTCGCTTCATTGAAAATAACAGTAACTTCATCGAGCGCACGAGCTCGCTCGCACCACTCGGCATTTACCGAAATTACAATAACAGTGCTCATCGTGGCACGAGAAATTAACAGAGACAGAAGTTCAATTCAACCAACTCTGTTATCTTCCCTTCTGCTGCTTTCGGCCCGCACCAGAAATTCAGATTGCTTCGCTGGTCGACATGCGCATTAGGGTGGAGTGAAAAAATTGATTTTAAAATTTTAAGAAGCTAGTATATTGGAAATGTGCCAAATGTCCATGGTACCAATCCTGCGAAATTATATTAGTTTCTAACAACTCCTTGATCGCCCATCACCTAATTGAAATAATTTTTTTTAATACTTTTTTCACTTTCGTCGAAAGAAGTGAAAGTCGTAATTTCAACTCAGTTAAGGATTCAAAATAAATCTCAGTAGCCTTTGCTTTAAGTTTGCGGGTTTTAAGTTATTTATTGTAGCAGTCCTGTTTGAGCGAATAAAATATTACAAATTACAATTCGTGTTTTAATCGTTGGAATGTGGCAAACCCCGCTAGTTTAATTCTGTTTATGATTGTTGAATGTTCACGATTTCCTTGTGAAGTGACCGATTCGAAATAAACTTGTGACGTTACATCTGATTTAATTAAAAAAAAACAAAAAAAAGGTGAGTACCTGAACTTGTGCGCAAAAAGGTAGGGCAGTGAAGGGTTACTAGTTATTTCTTTATATTTTTAAAGAGATGACAGTTACAAGAGACAAAGTTTCGTGCGTGATATTTGGCGCTCCACGAAACCTGCCGACCAATACTCTGCCGACCTACACCGATCTCATGAAGAAATATATTCAACTTTGACAAGATCTGAAGACGGACAATGGTAAATACCCATAATTTTTTGACATATCTCAAAAACTGTGCTATGAAGTCGAAGAGATATGGCAAAGGGCCTCACTTCCAACAGTAACGCATGCACAAGCGATAGAAAAACTTAGATCGTTCCACGACAAATACAACACAATGCTAAAAGTCAACAAATGTAAAAGGAATCAACCAAACTACCAACGGAGATTATCGGACTTTCGTGACAAAGCTAACACTCTGTTTGATCTCAGCAAATGCAAGTGCTCCGATATGGTGGCCAATTGCAAATGTACGAAACACAACAAAATTCCGGCAAACGAACGGCAGTTCCTTCAAGACCAGAGAGGGCCAAGAAAGATGATAATCGGTGGTACAGATCAAGTGGTAACATCAAAATTGAAGAGAAAAGCTGAAAGAGAGGAAGCAAATCTAAAACGAATGAAGATTAAGAAGATCGATGACGATGCGAGCAAAAGTCAACCCTATTCTGCCGAAAGTTCCGAATACGACACGGACTCGTCTGACAGTCCCACTGTCGATGAGTACATCCCAGATAGAGAATCACTCAAAACTAAGCCAAATCAGGATCGAGAGTGCCAAAAAATTACTATCTCTCTGCCTTCCCTCGCTATAGCTTGCGATCGGACCGGAGTTTCGGACAGATCGGCTGCTGTATTAGCAACAACAGTTCTGCATGATCTTGGTCTCGTATCACTCAACGACCGATCCAAAGTAATCGACCGAAGCAAAATCCGTCGAAAACGCAGTAAAATTCGAAAGGAACTGAGGCAGAATGAAGACAACCACACTCACAAGGGCATAGATGGACTATTTTTTGATGGCCGCAAGGATAAAACTTTAACACAAGTCCTCGCCGTCGACAACAAGTACCACAGAAAAACCATATCGGAAGAACACATAACCATCATCGCAGAGCCGGGTTCTTCGTACTTCAACCATACGTCTCCGTCATCAGGCTGCAGCAAAGACATAGCTGAGTACTTAGTCGCTAGTATCAAAGAGCAAAATGCGAAGACAGATAATATTAAAGTTGTCGGGTGTGACGGCACAAACGTAAACACGGGACAAAAATCGGGCGTTATCCGGCGACTTAATCTATTCCAGTCACTCGATGGCGGGACGACAGACCCACACGGATTCTCTGGATTCACCAGATGCTTGTCAAGTCACGTTACCTCAGCTCCAAACTCAAGGGAATCGTTGACCCCGTTATTCACCGTAACGCGTACTTTGCTCACCCGGAGAATGTGCTCCTGGCCATGATGACGGACCATCGACCACATATACGTGAACTGGGCTTACGACGAGTGATGAAGGCCAGAGCTACAGCAGTCCCCAGTGGACAAATACGGAGGTTCAAGGTTCCTGCAAAACTTAACTTCGACGCGACATCCGTGCACGCATTGCTTCTCGTCAGCAAATGCCGGCGTTCGAGTCGAAACGTGATTTTTGTCACTTCACCCTGTAACCATGTGTTTATAACTTTGACATCATTAAATATTGTAATTAGAAGCGTATTTGATTTTTAATTGAATTTTAAGATGACTATCTTTAATGTCGCGTAATACTGTGAAATTAAAAGTTGCGATGGGAGATCAAAAAATTGTTTAATTTCTTTTTAATTTTTACACAGCTTTATATTGATGTATTGGCACATTTTGAGATATCTAGCTAATTGATATTCCAAAAAAATTTTTTTTTGGCCATTTTCACTCCAGCCTAATGCGCATTCTGTATACTGTTTATTCTGTGGTTCAAGGCAAGGGTCCATAACAACTTCACTCATAACCCTATCTCCTAACCTTTATATCCTTCCTAACCCAACGCAATGCTACGCATAAATAGGGGTCATTTACTGCCGTTTGTTCGTGTTAAAAAAAGCAAAAAAGCTAAGGAACTCTACTTGTTATCGCTAAGAACCAAAAAAGATCAAGCTGATCTAACTTAATCTAATCTTTTTCCTATTCTCACATTATTCCTGTATTTTGTATTTTCAGAAATTTTCCCATCATATTTATTAATTTGTTACTACACACTTATTTCAGTATAAATAGTTTCTACATAAGCATTTCTCTCTTTTTTTCTCTTTTCCCCCCACAGACAAATCCTTCGCACATACGCCACCATAAGCCGCTCAAGGATGCACGCGAAATGGAGACAGCCATTTCGGGCATACATTTCGTGGTCACACCGCAGCACTTCAACTTTGGCAAGTTAAAGGTAATCACGCCCACAAAACAACCACACAAACACACTAAAAAATAATATGTGCCATTCAGTTAACTGCGAGTGGCTACAAATTATTGGCCGCTGCGGCATTTAACTCAAAGACCGAACGCACGCGCTGCGCAAAGCCTAATTAAGCGTCATTAAGATGACAAACAGTAGTCACCAAAACAAAAAACACAACAAAAACAGCTCGCCAGCAAGCAGTTCGAGCATAATTGAAATGCCTAAAAGTGCGCTAAGCTCTACTACCAGCGACGACTTGGCCACTAACGCGACATAGTCACGGTCAGTTTTTATGGGGTCACGTCGCACTTTAACCACACGCGCACCGCACAAAAACAACACCAACAAGAAACGAGCAGAAATAAACAATAAACGTACTTTGCGCCTAATTGGCTGCAATGAATGTGGCACATGTGTGCGTGTGCCCGTGTTGATGCTTTACGGCTGTACGGCTGCGCTGCACATTTTTAGGCAGCCGCTCGCGCCTCCCACCATTTAATGCGACTTAATTGTTTACTTTTTTTTGTTTTTGTGGGCTCGTCTGGCTTTTGGCCATTCGGGATGCTGCTCATAATTCTCAAATGGTTTATTGTCTGCGTGCGCGTCGCATCGCACGCTAACCAACGACCGCGCAAACGAACGCGCCAGCTGATGCTCATGTGTTGGGTCCTGCGCTAGACCCACTCAGTGTCTCTGTGAGTGTGTGTGTTGGGTCATAAAACTGAAACTCAGCGCGCACGCATACGGCGTACAAATGTTTTAATGGCCATACTTTGTATCCATGCGGCCACGCGCCACTCTACCACACTGACATATCGCGCTTGGCGAGCGCAAAGGAAAAATCCTCTATGTGTGTGTGTGTGAGCAGCCATGTACATTTCCGCTGCACATTAAACTTGAAGCAATTCACGTCATTTGCTCATTCATTTATTGCCTCTAGGGAAATTAAAGTCGACGGCCGCTGGCCATTGGCTGTGCTTGATTTCATTAATGCTTAAATTTTGCTGTAAATTACATTTCGGCAGATACGCTGCACCGCACACATACACGACGTCTACTGGAAGTCTACCGAAAAATCCATCGAGGAAGAGCGCCACAAACACAACGTGAACTTGGTGAACTCCTTTTCGGACGATTACTTTGATTTGGAGGACGGGAATCTGATTGATCGCTCCGACACTTATATGACGCACATAAAAGGTGAATGTTTTGTGAGGAATTTCATTAAAATATGAAGCAATAAAAAAAAATGTAAATAAAAATATAAAAGAAAGTAGTAAAGAGATATTTTATGTTTTTATATTTTATTATTTTATTTTATTTTCATTTAATTTATTTTATTATTTTATTTTAATTTATTTTATTTTATTTTTTTTCATTTTATTTATTTTATTTATTTTATTTGTTTTATTTATTTTATTTATTTTATTTATTTAATTTATTTAATTTATTATACTTTTTTTTAATTTATATTTATTTTATTTATTTTATTGATTTTTTTATTTACTTATTTTTACTTTTTTAATTTAATTGAATTTTTTATTTATTTTATTTATTTTATTTGTTTTATTTATTTTATTTTATTTATTTTATTTATTTTATTTATTTTATTTTATTTATTTTATTTATTTTATTTATTTTATATATTTTATTTATTTTATTTATTTTATTTACTTTATTTATTTTATTTTATTTATTTTATTTATTTTAATTATTTTATTTATTTTATTTATTTTATTTATTTTATTTATTTTATTTATTTTATTTATTTGATTTATTTGATTTATTTTATTTATTTTATTTATTTTATTTATTTTATTTATTTTATTTATTTTATTTATTTTATTTATTTTATTTATTTTATTTATTTTATTTATTTTCTTTATTTTCTTTATTTTCTTTATTTTATTTATTTTATTTATTTTATTTATTTTATTTATTTTATTTATTTTATTTATTCTATTTATTCTATTTATTTTATTTATTTTATTTATTTTATTTTATTTTATTTTATTTTTTTTTTATTTTGCAAATAAACAGTGATTTTTGTTTGAAAAAAAATTCCACGTACTGCTTTCAACAAACCTTGCACTCACTTTTCATCAAATTCACCACTGCTGACAGTGTACAAAAAAACTGAGTAGTCAATAAACAAAAAAACTTTCGTTGAAAAAATCCGATTTGTGCAAATCTGTAAATTTTTCTCCCCAACTTTATAAAAATCATTTAATTATAATTTTTTGCAGCAATTTTTTCACAACAGCTGTGTTGATTCAGAAAATAACAGCAATAATGCCAAATGCAATAATAAAAACAACACTTTTATATTATTTACAAAGTTTTACAAAAACAAAAATTAAATACAAATTACAGGCCGAAAAATGCGAGTAGTATTTTTTTTCTTACTACACAATGCATTGTAATTTCATTTTTTTTACATATGTAAAAAAGTTTCCGCCGGCGATTTTCAATAAAACGTTACCGTGCCGTCAAAAAGAAACTCAGCGAAAAAACAAAACAGCAACAAAAACAGCAACGCTTCACCATACAATGCGAGCACAAAGCGAGCAAAGCGCAGGCCGCGTGCTCGGTTTTTAAAACGCAAATAGCAAATGTGGAACAAGCACACTACTGCCAGCCTTTTTAGTGCTTTTTATTGCACATATGCAAAATTAATTTTGTTTTTGTGCACACATGCACCGAGCCCTGGCAGAGCGCGAGTAGTTGGCAGACGTTTCGCCGCCGGCAATATTCCAAATTTATAACCGTTTTTATGGCAAACGCGAACAGGATTAAAAACATTTTTAACTGCGCTTGCAATTTGCTAGCATGCAAAATACAAAAACAAAAAACCTGCACCAACGGCACACGAAACTAGAAGCCGGAGCGCGTACAAAGAATTTACGTAGAAACGCCGCACTGTGTGATCGCTCCATACATTTGTTTGTTTGTGTATTTAGTGCGAAAAAAAAACAATATTCTTGCTTTACACTGCATGCTAAATTTTCGCCATCTTCTCGGCTTTGTTTCAGGTGACGTCTCATCCTTGAATGCCGACAGCGGCGCCGCCAGCCAGCGTTGCCACCTTGCATGCACTTTGACGCGTTGGGCTGCACTGGCGCTGGCGCTTTTGTATGCGGCCGAGCAAGCACTGCAATTATGGCAGCGATTGTTTGTCTATCGCAGCGCAGCAGCAACAATGGCCGCCAGTCGTGCTCGCCAACCAAGTGGGACAAGTGTTGCCGATGCAACTGCAACTGCAACGTGCAGCAGCACTGCGGGCCATGCAACGCAGCCGAGTGCACTGGATTGCATGCAAGAGACGACTGACGAAAGTTGCATGCGAGCTGCAAGTGCAGCTTTTGTGTTAATAAGGCGAAAAGCGCAGCAACAACAATATGAAGAGCCACTACAACTGCAACAGCACTTGTCAACAATGCCAACAAAAGAAGTGGCAATTAGAGCAAAAACAATAGCAACAACAAATACAACAAAAGCAACACTAGCAGCACAGTCAGCGACATGACTTCATTATGCTTAGTGCGAATATGAACGCCAAACTGCAAACACCGAATGCAACAAGCAAAAGCAGCAACAACAACAACAACAACAAGAAATAGCTGCAAGTGTACTCAAACTTGTTCCTACGTGCATTCTAACCCACACTTCCATAAACTCATTTACACTACAAACGTTGCGTTACGTTGCGTTTTGTTATGGTTTTAGGCCAAATTGCTTTGCTACTTTGTAATGAAAACAATGAAAAGAGGAACAATTTTGAGTTGCAGCCATTTTGTATAAAAAAGATTAAAATTAAAAGTACACTAGGAAATTGAAATGATGTCAGCACATGAGCCATGAGTGTGGCACTTAGAGTGGCCCTAAGGCACTAACTGCATATACACACAGACACACATATAAACCTATGCCCCTACCTACCTACCCGACACTATTATGTAGCCCCCCATTATGTATGTATGTATGTATGTATTTGTATACCAACCATAGCAGCACATAAAGTTTATAAAGTAAACGCAGGTAATTTGCCAGCATTTAGTAATTGTTCAATAAACAACACAACCAAAACCTATCCGAAGAGGCATTTAATTATTTATCAATTAATCGAAATTAATTAATTAACTAATGTACAGTGATTTTGCCAAGTGTATAAAGTTAAAACCAAATCCAAAAATTGCGCAAAAATTCAATAAGTGTAGGAGTAGTTATCAATAGGCCAAGATGGCTCGCTTTTTTATAAATTTTAGTCAGCCTAAAAATATGCTACAACTAAATGTGGTTTTCAAAGCGTGAAGTTTTTTTTGGTGAAAACCAAAAATTCATAGATTTTGTGCTTAGTTTCGAAACAAAAAAACGTTTGGTTTTCTTGAGAAAATAATTCGGATAGAAAGAATGTGGGAAGTAGAAGCTGACGAGACTAGAAAGATCCACGGGATTGTAGAATATAAAACGAATTAGTTCAAGTGTTCAATTTAGACATATTGCACCCAAAAATTTTTGGTTTGCTTTTATTTTATTAATGAAGCTTTAAAAATGTTCAAAGCAAAAGCCAACTTTATAAGAAAAAATGTTTGTTTGGTGGACCTAATACGTCCATTAAGACGCTTCTTCATCGGTACATTTTTGATTATGGTTATCCAATAGCCTTCTTGGCCTGATGGGTGCATTAAGAGTTCCTTCATCTCTGGTTGAACAATTTCTCAGGCCAAATAGATTATCCAATAGTCTCTCAGTCCTACTCAACAGTTTTCAAGGCTTGATGGAAGCATTAAAAGTTCCTTCATCTCAGGTGGAATATCCTCAACAATTTTTTAGGCCAAATAGGATATCCAACAGTCTCTCGGTCCTACTCAACAGTTTTCTAGACCTGATGGGCGCATTAATCTCTGGTGGAATATCCTTAACAGTTTTCAGACCAAGTAAGATATCCAAAAGTCTCTCGGTCCTACTCAACAATTTTCTAGGCCTGATGGGTGCATTAAGAGTTCATTCGTCTCTGGTTGAATACCTTCAACACTTTCTCAGGCCAAATTGGATATCCAACTGTCTCCCATGCCTAATTCAACAGTCTTCAAGGCCTGATGGTTGATTATCTTCAACAGTTTTCAGACCAAATAGGATATCCAACAGTTTCTTAATCCTACTCAACAGTCTTCAAGGCCTGATGGGCGCATTAAGAGTTCTTTCGTCTCTGGTTGAATATCCTCAACAGTTTTCAGGCTAAATAGGATATCCAACAGTGTCTCAGTGCTACTCAACAGTTTTTTAGGCATGATGAGCGCATTAAAAGTTCCTTCATCTCTGGTTGAATACCTTCAACAATTTCTCAGGCCAAATAGGATATCCAATAGTCTCTCAGTCCTACTCAACAGTTTTCTAGGCTTGATGGAAGCATTAAGAGTTCCTTCATCTCTGGTGGAATATCCTCAACATTTTTTAGTCCATATAGGATATCCAACTGTCTCCCAAGCCTAATTCAACAGTCTTCAAGGCCTGATGGTTGATTATCTTCAACAATCTTTCAGGCCAAATAGGATATCTAACAGTTTCTCAATCCCACTCAACAGTCTTCAAGGCCTGATGGGTGCATTAAGAGTTTCTTCATCTCTGGTTATATCCTTACATCCTTATGTCCTCATCCTTATTATATCCTTATAATATTCTTCTAGTGTTCAGGCCAAATAGAATATTCAACTGTCTTTCAGACCTAAGAGATGCATTGTGAGTACTCTTATATCCAAGTGAGCCTATTCAACAGCGTTTAGACCTGTGAGTCGCTCCATTTTTTAAGCTACTGTAGAAAACTGTTGGTCTTCTAGGTCTGATAGGCGCATTAAGTCTCTTCTTCTCTGAGTAAAAATCTTCAACACTTTCTCAGGCCAAATAGATGACAGTGAGTTCCTTTTCCTTCCCAATTTCTCAGACCTCAGGTCAAATAAGCGCGCAGTGAATCCCTTCATTTCTGAAAAGTGATCTTCAGCAAACGCTCATCTGAAGTTAATCAGCAAATCAAACTAAAGAAACAAACCATTTCGACTTCTAACTATAACTTTACAAATTATTAACACCAACAACTAATAATATTTGCTTTACTAAAAAACGTTATTGTGACATATTTTTAGGCTGACATTTTGTAGTAAAGCTCTGTGGTTGCCTATAGACTTGAGAGTAAATTCTAGTTGCTAAGTATTTAGAGCTACTGATTTAGTTAGACATAAAGGGTTAGGTCTGCAAAGAAGTTAAATATAAACTTGTTTTAAACCAACTTTGATTTGATTTTAAATATTTTAATAACAATTTAAAAATGCAATTGCAATTAAAAAACAATTTTAAATTTCAGATTTTTAATAAATTTTTTTTGTTTCTGATTAAAAATGGCTAAATTTTTAGGAAAAAAGTTTAACATTTCCAGCTCTCCATTTAACGTTGGAACAAATTTGCCTAACATTTTTGTCTAATTTTTCAAAATTGAACCTAATTCATAAAAAACGTGTATTCCACTATGTTGAAATGACTTTTGAGTCAACACTATGTTTCACGCATCCTTGCAGACTTGCCCGCAGCAGCTTCAAATATTAAATAATAGCTATAAGAATAGTTACTTTATTATTCAACCCTGCGCAGGTTTCCCAAACAAAAAACACGAATAGTACGTTTAGCGAACTCTTAAACCAGTAACAAAAATTGAATAGAGCGAAAATTATACACGGAAAAAATCAAAACTTTATAAAAATAATGTTTACACAATATTGAAAGTTGGAAAAAAATATTAAAAAACATTATTAATTTAATAAAATGGAAAAAGAGAACTAAAAAACGTGCAAACGCTTTGAACTAAATAAATGTGAGTAATAAATATAAAAATGAATCCAAGTAAAAAAATTTTTTTTAAATATGAAAAAATTGTTCATAAAAAACAAACAAATATAAATAAAAAATAAAATAAAATTTAAATATAAATTTAAATAAAAAAAATAAATATGAATAATAAAAAACACAAATTATAAATAAAAAATTTAATAAAAAGTCAATAACAAGAAATATAAATAAAAAAATTAAATTTAAAAATATAAGAAAAAAAGTTAATACCAAGAAATATAAATAAAAAATTTAAATTTTTAAATATATAAATGAACCCAACAAATTAACAAATAAAATGAAATAAAATTATTAAAAAAAAATAAAATTAAAATACATTAAAATGATTAAAAAAAATATAATATAATAAAAATCGTGAAAAACAAATGTATAAAAAATAAAATAACGCAAAAACATAAAAAATATTAAAAAAATTTAACAAAACTTAACAACACATTGTGTAAACAAATAAACTAAATAAATAAAATAAGTAACAAAAAATTTAAATACAAAATTAAATACATAATAATTGTATAAACCAAAACTATAAAAATATTATATTTAAAAGTAAAATCAAACCAAATACTATAAAAAACATAAATAAAATCAAACAAAAATAAAAAACCAAAAATATAAATTAAATAAAACAAAAAAATAACAACCAATTCAAGTAAAAGAAGATTTACTTCAAAACTGAAAATTAATTACATAAATAACAAAAAATGTAAATAAAAACATAATACTTAATAAAAAAAATACTTAAAAAAAAAATCTAAACAACAACAAAAAATATTAATAAAAAATTACATATGTAAAGAATAAAAATATAAATAAATAAAAAAACATATATATAAATAAAACAAACCATAAAAGTTTGAATAAAAAATTTAAAAAAATTAATAAAAAAAACATAAATAAAAAATAAAACAAGCCCAATAAATAACATCAAATTAACATCAAAAAACAATAAAAAATTAAATTTAAAAAGTTAAAAAGTAAAAGCCAAAACTTAAGAAACCAAAAATATAAACAACAAAACAAACCAAAAATATTAAAAATTTTAGTAAAAAATTAAGTAAAAAAAAATAAAATAAAAATAATAAAAATAAAATAAATAAAAAAATTGAATAAACCCACAATTTAAGAAATTAAATGACCTAAAATAAAAAACAAAGCATATACATTTAAAAACTCCAAAAACACAAAAACAAATTTAAATAAAAAAAAATTATTAACCCATATTTTGGACACAAAAACATATTAAAAAAAAATAAAAAAAAACTTAAAAATAAACCAAAAGCAAAAACAAAAATTAATACTAAGCGGCGCATGTAAAAATGATTCCCCATATTTTGTTGAAGCAATTCAGAAAGCAACAACAAAGGCGCCAACAACACTAGACAACCCCGAGTGCTTCGAACAAAGTTGTCAGTAATCGATTGTGTTCGTTGACCAATCGGTATGTAACATTCAAGTACGGACATACATACGAGTATATAGTATAATTTGATTTATTTTTTTTTTGTAGTTAAAGCAGAAATTTGTATGTCATGCGCTGAGGCACAGTTAAGAATTGACTTGAAATGGCAGAGAGCGAAAGAACGCACTCGCTCGCTTAGCTGATGTAAGAAAATTCATAAGACCGATTCAAACAATACATGAATTATTTAGTTTTGTATAGCAACTATTAATGTTTATAAATGAAAGTGTATTTAAAAAAATAATTATAATTGCAGGTTTGTATTAAAAAACAATTATTTGCGAACTATGTATTTATAAATATTTAAATAAATATTTAAAATAGTATCTAAAATAGTACTATATATATAAATCTATATATATATATATAAAACATTAATCCCACTTTGCCCTACAGCTAGAAGAAAGTCACAGATTGAACTAAAAATCAAGTAAATAAAACAGCAAATATTGTGTACTGAGTTCAACGCTGCTAACACAACAACAAACAAAAGCAAAGCATATGCAGACAGAAAGTGTAGTATATTTTGCAACCCTGCCACTTACTCATCCATATGCAGATTTAGTGTATAAAAATAAAATAAAAAAACCAAAAATAAATAATACATTAAGACAAAAATGAAGGAAATATTACGTAAATAAAACAATTATATACATAAAAATGCGTTAAAATTGAAGTTTTCATTTCAATATGCAATATTTTAGATTTTCATATTTTTTGGAACTATATTTACTAGACATTTTTGGAAAATTTTTCTGAGCCGTTGGTTTCCACTTTGATCTAAATTCTTTGGAATCAATAATTGTCAACTGTTTTGCCTCCATTTCCTTTTGGAACAAAGCAAGGCATGTTTTAGTTGACTTAAGTTCGGGATTACTAATAATGTCGCTTAATATCCCTTCAGCTCTAGGCTCCCATTGTTTTTTGGAATATTGGTTGCCCTTCTCTCTGCTATTCCACGTGCAGGTTTTGTAGGACATTTGAATACCAACTTTGATTAAGTACAAAATAAACACTTAAACACATTTTCCGTTTTGGCTTAATTCTAGCATTCAAGTTAATTTCTGAGCTTTGATGTATTTGAAGACCTGAAGTAGAATTTTATGGCAAATATTTTCGTGGTACATTTTGTCCTCAAAACGTCCTGTTTTACAGAACATTTTTGGCATTTTCGGAAAAAAGGGTCAAATTGACCCATAAAAATAGGAGCTATAGGGTTAAAATACTCCACAAAAATGTTCCTCGTAGTGTTTTACACCAAATTGCTGAACACATCATATACCTTAAACGTGATGTTGCATGGTTTTCGTATACCAATTCATCATAAGAATGCGCGAAAAGGGGAAAACTTTTACCCCCTTAAAAAAAAATTCAGACGTAAACTTTTAAAACGTCGATACACATGTATGTATATTTTTTGTGGTCCCCTCTACCGTCCGTTTTAAAGACCAAAATATCTATGGTGTCCCGTTATGAACCCAGTTTATCTGAAAGTCCAGCGTTTGAGAGGAATTTCAGTATAGTACCTAAGCCCTTTGGATTCCCCATTGGCATCAATTGTGAAATAATTCCACAGATGGTTCTTTCTGTGGTTGCTGGTATCTTCAGGTAACAATTCATGAATAACTAAAAAAATAAAATAAAACAAAATAAGTTTGAAGCAAAAATTGTTTGTGTTGTAACGATGAGGCACTCTATGCTGTGCTATGCATGAACGCTTGTTCGGGCATACTTTTAGGCACGCACTTGAATGGCAAGAATGGCGAATGGTAATAGAATGTGCAAGATAAACTAAACAAGTATAAAAGGCAGCAGTGTGCAGCGCAGAGGGACGATTTTAATTCGAGCAAGAAGAGGGGAATAGTAGTAGTGTAAAGTAGTTACAAGTGTAGATTTCTAAATAAAGTGATGGTTGGTTTCTGACTGCGTTTTCCGCTGAATAATTTAAGTGGCTTTATTTTCAAGCACAATCCAAAATGAACTTAGAGAAGTCATTTTCGTAACAGTATCTTTGTTAGATTGAAAACTTTTCAGACTACACTTCTCTTCTATGAGAATTTATTTTTAATCTACATGTAGGATGGCCTTAAGCTCTTTCGGCTAGTTTTCGTTTCTGGCCTCAACTGGAGTCGTGTGAATAGGAAAAAGTCACTAGGAGCCTTGTCGATTTGTTTGAATTGAACTAGAATACTTAAAATATTTAATAAATATATTAGTTTGTTTTGGCTGAAGTTTCAAACAATTCACTGCTATTGTCACAACTACAGATGAAGCTTGTTTAACAAAGAATTTCTTTGACATTTTTGACAACTTTTTGAACTTTTTGATCAACATTTCTATGTTAATCTTCTGAGGAGAAATCTGTGAAAACTCCACTGAAACACACGCTTCGTTGTCCATATTTTTTTCATTAAATAAATTTACATATACAAATTTTTCTAAATAAAAAGATGCCACCTTCCAGTGCAACTTGAAAAGTTTCGCAGCAACTTTGATGCCACTGCAACCCCAATTGCTCGAAACACCACTTCATTGCACTCGCTTCATTCCATTTCTGCGCGATTCACTTGTCAGCGCTGCTAAAAATCACAACTTTATGAGTGCGCCATAATTTTTGCTACTTCATTGCAAATATGCGCCAACACAAACTTCACTTTTGGTCGCTGCCGCTGTGACGTTGTGTGAACGCAAGCAACGACAGCGGCATTTAGCATTTAGTGCAGCACAAGTTTTTCAATGAATAGCAAAAGTTTTCGAATGATTTCAAGACTGCTGGTTGGCAGCTTTATCTATTTTATTATTTCTTGATTCGAGTGGGTAACACTTGACTGTACCGTTAGCCAGAACAAAGGAGTTCTAACATAAATTGTGTGAATTTTCGCAATGGCCGAAATATTTTCACATTGGTTTGAAAGGCGTAGAATGCTGATCGTTTGGCATTTTGGATATTTACAAATGATACACGAAACTGTGGCATTTATTGTTATGAGATAAGAAGTTGTTATAATTTTTTTTGTGGTTTGAAGTGATATTGAGCTCAAAAATTGTGTACGGACCACCGCAAAATGAAATCCTGTGTAAGCCACTGAGTAGGAAATCCCACTGAAGCGTCTTCAAAGTGTCTTTGCTGACTTTTGCAACATGTGGCCAAGTGTTGTTGTGCAGAGAAATCAACGCTTCCTACAAATTGTGATTTGTTGGCACAAAGGCTGACTTGGTTATACCACAAAGATTTTGTTTACAGTTTAGCAAAATGACACATATTGATTTTTTGACGAAATTAATGAGGCTAAAAATGTTTACCAAATTTTATTTATATTTTTAGAATAAAGTTGCTACCCTAAGCCAATTTTCACATTGCATAATATATCTGAATTTCAAGCTGTCTTTGCATAGCAAATGCTTCGTTGCTTGTGTTGTTGCAGCCACAGCAACTAGTTTTGTATGACAAAAATTGAAAATTATGCAAATGCAGCAACGACAGCAACGACAACAGTTGCAGTTGGAGTCATTATGCAAATGAAATGGCGTTTCGTATTAAAATCGGCTTTGCATGCGAAGCGAGCGCACTGAGCTCAAATGTTAAATGAGTTGTTTTGTGCACATGACGCAGGTAGAGGTGGCAAGAGTTAAACAGCAAAGCCAATGCGTGTAAATAGTACAAGAATTTAGAATATTAGAGTTGCCAGAGTGACGAAATTTCTTGTCAGCGTTGCACACTTATGGAAAACTAATTAGCTTTAGTTCATTAAATGATGCACTAATGTGTTGCTTAAGATTATATGTGAGGCGTGAGTGCTTGAAGATAGAGCAGTATTAATTCCTTAGCTCCAAAGTTGATGCTTTTGTTAAACATTTTTTTAAGTTAGTTTTGAATGTGTGCAATTTTAGATGTTGCAGATGTTTTTGGAGCAAATCGTTGGTATGCAGCCAAAAAGTATGCTATAACAGAATAAATAAAAGGGGCTTCAGGTTAGCTATTTATAAAGGGTGTAGCGTTTTTCTTGCATAGTTTTACGGTGAATTAATTGGACATTGTAAGCAAATTGAAATGTAATTGATTGCAACTTCTGCACGATCAATGAAGCGTCTCTGAATGTCACATTTGCATCTACATTTGCATAGCATTAAAAAAAAATTAAAAATTTCAAGGAAAAATTCGAAAATATCAAAAAACAAAAACTAAATTAAAAAGAGTGCAAAATAAAATTCAATAGCAAACTATTGGACTAAATAACAGTGGATATAAAATTTAATAAAACTTCAAAAAAAACTGAAAAAAGACAAAAATAAAAATATACCTTAACTAAAAATATAAAGAAAAATATATAAACCAAATAACCTATAATATAAACAACAACAAATTTAAATTAAAAAATTTAATTGAAAATATAAATAAAACAACAAAAATAAAAAATTGAATAATCCTTAAATATAAAAACCAAACGATATAAATAAAAAACTAAATACACCAAATATATAAAAAATATAAATATAAATTGTAAATAAATCAATTTTTAAAAAACAAAAAAACTATGAATAAAAATAAAATAAAGCAACTACGTATAAAAACAAAAACCAAGAAAATCTACATAAATAAAATAAAATATTAAATACAAAACAATTAAAAACAAATTAAGTAAAAACATAGAAACAAATTTAATTAAATAAAACGAAAAAAAATAATAAAAAATATAAATAAAATAAAAAAAAATAATAAAATTAAAAAAAAAATAGGCAGAAATTAAAAATAAAACATAAATAAAAAATAAACGGGTTTTATATCACAACAAAACAACAAATTAACAAATAAATAATATAAATAATTAAATAAATAAATAAATAATATTAAAAAAAAAACATGAAATACAAAAATATTAAAAACAAAATAAAGTAAAAATTAAAAAAACAAAAAAAATAAACCGAAAAAACAATAAAATTATAAAAAAAAATAATTAGAAATAAAAATAACAAAAAGGAATTAAAAATTGTATAATAAAACTACATTGTGACCGAAAAGTTTCCGGAAATTCTCATTTAAAATTCGCGCGCTGTATATTTTTCGATATTTTAAGTTTCTGTAGGTTGGTAGCACTGTCCTTAATTACTATGCCAAAAATGAGCGCGATCTGTCAGACAGTTTGTTTACGGCAGCTGTTGAAACCAGTTCACCTCAGTAGTGCGTTGCGATTTTGTTGGGAATTTTCTTCAAAATGAGTACCGTGAACAGGTCTCTTTGGACGTGCTTGATCGTGCCAATTCCGATCCAAGTTTCATGGAACGCATCATAACTGGTGACGAGACATGGGTCTACGAGTACGACATGCAAACAAGCCAACAATCATTGGAATGGACAGGAAAAGACAAGCCGAAATCGAAAAAACCACGCCAAAGTCGCTCGAATATCAAGGTAATGCTGATTGTTTTCTTCGATATTCGTGGTGTGGTGCATCATGAATTCGTCCCTGAAGGACAAACAGTCGGTAAAGACTATTATTTGACTGTTTTAATACGTTTGCGTGAAAATATCCGCCGTAAACGGCCTCAATTGTGGAAGGATAATTCATGGATTTTTCATGACCATAATGCTCCCTCGCACCGAGCCAACATTATCAACGATTTTAAGGCCAAACATTCAATAAATACCATCGAACAGCCACCGTATTCACCTGATCTTGCACCGTGTGACTTTTTCCTGTTTCCCAAACTCAAATTACCACTCAGAGGAACGCGTTGTGAATCCATAAAACACGTAAAACAGAACTCGCAGAGGGAACTCAAAGCCATACCGGAAAGCGCCTATAAAAAATGTTTTGATGATTGGAAGAAACGTTGGCATATGTGTATCGCTTCTAATGGAGCATATTTTGAAGGAGATAAAATAAATATTGATGAAGATTAAGAATTTTGCGTTTTATTTAAAATTTCCGGAAACTTTTCGGTCACAAGGTATATAAAAAATATTTATGAAAAAGAAAATACATAAAGATATAAATAACAAAAAATAAAAATCAAAAATTGAATAAACCAAAAATTAAACAAAATAAAATGAAACAAAAATATAAAATAATAAAAAAAATAACGACGCAACGATGTAAAAAAAATTAAATTAAAAACAAAAATTAAAAAACTAAAAATTAAAAACTAAAACATAAATAAATAACAAAAAATATAAACTAAACAATATAAACCATAAAACGGGAAACAAAATTATAAAGAAAACTGCTTCTTTTGCACATTTAATTGAAAAGTCACCTGGATATATCACAATTAAACATAAATAACATTTTTAGAGGCAAAAAAGCATCCACATCATTTTAAATGCAGTTCTTCTACTATCCCTCCGAGATTGGTCTTCCAGCACTCCTTCCTGGACGTTTTCGAACCGTTTTGCCCACTTTGGATTCGATATGATTATGTTATGATTAACATTTAACTTTAAGATAAAACGCATTCCTTACTTAAACTACTCAAATACTTTAAGCCACACAAGAGTTGAAAAATTCGCCCTTCTTTCTATTCTAATCTGTCGGTGGTCATTCGTTTTCTATGATTTGAAATCAAGACAACAAAAAATTGTTTGTACTTTAAATAATCCCACTCGCACTAACTCCGCTCTTCAGTGTCCACCCATTAAGCCCGCACACTTAACTGCATTCGCACAACAATGCCCCCCCCCCCCCCGACCTCTACAAGCCCCAAGGCCGGTTCGTCCCACGTTGGTCATAACAGTTTAGGCTCACAAATTTCAGCAATTTTTGGCGTCGAGTTGCAGTGACGCTGCCGTTAATCCTGACAATCTTTAACCCAGCTACAGCTACGCACAAAAACAACAAAGCAACATAAACAGCAACAAAAACAACAACAACAGCAGTGGCAATTGAACGACATACTCATTTTTCTGTGGCGTTTTTTCCCTCCTCACCCAAATGCTTTTTGTCGGCGGCAATTTCAATGCACGCTTCCTTATTGCACTTGGACTATCGTTTTTCGTTGTTGTTGTTGTGTTTTTTGTTTTTTTTGTTGCTGTCGTGTTGTATAGTGGCAAAATATGCTGCCATTTAAAAGCCTTCGCCACCGGCTCGCACCGAAAGCCTATCACTAGACAACGCCAGGCGCCCAAACTCCCCTTTTCCACCTCTCTCCTCACCACCCCGGCCCACTTCACTCGATAACGAGAGTCACGAAACATATGCACAGCGGCCCCTTTAGCGGCGCGTGTGTACTTGTGTTCGTATCACAATATCCGCACTGGCGGCGGCGGCGGCGGCGACGGCGCACTCCTTAATCACTGGCCCGGTCCGGGCTCAGGCTCAGGCGCTGGCAACGGAGGCGCAGGCACAAAATCCATTAATACACTTCAGACTGCATGAGTGACTGCAGTTGTTGCCGAAGTGGCAGTTGTTGTGCTGTGCGGGCGCCACTGTCAGACCGATTGCAAGTGAAGCGGGCGCCGAACCTACACTTGTGACGGCTATGGCCACAATAATGACAACAATGATGCAACAACAACACCAACAACAACAATAACAAGAACAAGAAGACAATAACCACCACAACAACAACAACAAAAACCCCAATAACAATGATGAAGTTGCTGCAGCCGGCAGTTGGGCAAAAATCAGCAGTGAAATAATTCACCAAATTTATGGGCAACAAGTGTTGAATTGTGACTTTAATTTTCAAGACTTTTTAAAGACTTTATAAACTTTAAGTAAACGTTTACGTTTTTAAGAATACTTGAAGTTTTGTGGGTAATTTTTAAAATTTTTTTTCTAACTTGACTCTGGGTCCAAAGCCATTTTATATTCACCTTCGCAATGACTTTAATGTAAAAAAATATATTCAGAAAAAACAAAAATATCAAATGTTTTATATTTCATTGTAAAGGGAATTTCACAGGCTACACAAACTTATTGTACCTTAGTAATATATTTTTTCGAGAAAAAAAACCGTTAAAAAAAATTTTATAAAATTTTTTTTTTTTTAAATAAAAATGTTTTTTTCGCTTAAAACTTTTTATTAGTACATCTTATGTATCTAATGTTGCACATCAAAGAAAGGTATGAAATACCTTTCGTTTGATACCCATATCGTGTAAATCAGTTGGAGATTAACTGCGTTTTTTTGATAAAAATTTTGAACTTTGACGCCGAGCCACACCTTTTATGTGCGTTTCCCAGGCAAAATTTTTAGTTTAGCCAACCCTCTATATAATGGCATATTCATTTATTTTTTTCACGAGGGTTCGCTATACTTTGGTTATGCCTCGACGAAAAAGTGGGGTTTTTGGGACATTTTTGTCGAAAACACAATTTGAATGTATTTTTTTGGATTGGTGTCTTAAGCAAATTTGTTGGTCGTTAAAATATCTACAAACTTGCCGAAGACAGTAAAGCGATATTCGGAACGATTTAGGACCTATTAGCATTTAAACGTTCGAAGACTTAAGCGACGAACTCGACTAAAATGAGCAAAATTCAAAGTCTGCTTTCTATTAAACTAGAGCCAATCCAGCCAAACGGCTGGTGGATCTCAACTCAGTATACCTATAGAAAAGTCGCTCAGTAGGTCCCCCCATGTTGGATTTTTTGACTTGCACAGTGTTATTATTAAGGGTTTACAGGACTTTGTAATACTAGGAATACTATTAACAAAGACTTTTCGAAGATACTTTTTAAAGACTTTGGGTAAAATTTAAAATTTTTAGGAGTATCTGAATATTTATATTTTGAAAAAAGTTTGTAATACTTTATAGAATATCAAACAAATTTATTTATTTAAGGGTCTGGAGCACTTTGCAGTACAAGAAAAACTATTGAGAAAGACAATCTAAAAAATTGTAAATTTTAATTTTAAAATTTTAATTTTAAAATGTTTAGGATTATTTACAATTTTGTATTTTTAAACAAGTTTTTAATATTTTATGAAATAAAAAAAATTAATTTATTCAAGTGTCTGCAGCACTTTGCATTGCAAGAAAAGAAGCAATAACAAAGAGATATTTTGGGGTTTCGAACTATTGGCAAATTTTACTACTGGCTTATAAATTACTAACCTATGCACAGCTCTAAGTTGAGATTCTCAGCACCAACCATACTAAACTCGCACTCAATACCTCAACTTTTCCAACAATTATTGTGCTTACCGCTTAATTGATCTACAGACAGACATACCCAATTCGTAGTCAAATATAATTCGGTCATAATTTTTTACTCTACCCCAGTTACATTGTATTCCGATTAACATTGCCCCTCCATTCTTCACTGCCATCGGCCGATTTTGTTTTTCTTTTGTCATTGTACAATTTTCACATTTTCTCTAATTTGCGCTCACTTTCGATTTCAATACGTCATAATGTATTTTTAGCGCCCCCACATTGCGCCCATTAGCACATTAAACACACACATACACTCACACATTTCAGACACACACACACGCACAGTCTGCTGTGCACACAAACAAAAGCCAACAAGTTCCTTATGAATTAAACCGCACTGCAATTTATGTGCTGCAAACATTTTGCACTCCCAACTGAAGCATAAAAAAAGACCAAAAACAAAAAACAATGCAAAAGAAAATACAATCAAACCAATGCCACAATGACGCTAAGTGATGCCACACGCTTGCAAATGTAATGTACCCACAGGACAAAGTGAGGTTAGGGGGAGGAATGACGACGAGGGAACACGGAAGGAAGGAAAACAATAAACAGGCAAATAGCAAAAATGCAGCAAATGGTATTAAAAAAAGAAGAGTGTCAGAGCAGCGGAAGAGGCGCGTCGAGTGGCGCACAGCTAACGGGGCGAGAGGAAAAGGGCAGCGGCAGGCGACAGGCGGCAGTCGTGTGCTGCGAGCGGCTCAAGTGGGTAGAACGCTGTCATTACACACGTCAACACTCGAAGCTAAGGTGGCGCATTCAAATTGCGCGTTTCTCCCTGTTGAACAGACAGACAGACAGAAGCACGCACAGCTCCCCCCTCACTGATTGCATATCAAAATAATGACACATTTACTGCATTTCCTGTTGCTGTCGAGCGCGCATTTTTCACACCCTAACCCGCCCACTCGCGGTCATACAGGCGCCAACGGCTCATAGTTGGCACAATGGCGATGATTGTGAAAAAAAACAACAACAAAATCGCATTGTGTTCATTTGTGTGCGAAATATGTGTCTGGGCGTGCGTGAGTATAAGTGTGAGTGTAAGTGTATTTGTGTCTATCTGTCTGTGTGTGTGTGTGGGCGGCAAATGAAAAGGTGTCAGTTTGGAAACAAAGCGAGCATTGTCAGGTAATGGTTATGTGGGCGACAAGAGAGAAGGTAACCAACTGAGTGGGAAGACAGTGTGAATCTCTCACAAACACACTCTCACCATTTTTGTTTTCATTCATTCATTTTGTTATTGTTGCGCTTTTCTGGCGAAACGCGGCAGTGTGTAATGTCAAGTGCAGCATTTTAGGCGCACACGCCCACTTATTATCTGTAGGGGTTCTATGGGCTGCATGCAGGCTGCTGCATACACACACACACACATGCATATATAGTATAGAGTACGAATATGTGAATATGCACTGACGTTGG
The DNA here is from genome assembly GCA_963971225.1 of Melieria omissa. NCBI lineage: Eukaryota > Metazoa > Arthropoda > Insecta > Diptera > Ulidiidae > Melieria > Melieria omissa. The sequence goes on along the minus strand of OZ020267.1, from coordinate 105,051,685 downwards.
CACATGTGCTTGCTCTCATTTGACGACAACAACAACAACAACAATTCCAAATATACCAACACCAGCAACGCCTGTTTCGACTATTCGAAGTGATTGCTCAGCCGTGCGTGTGCACAAAACAATCAAGAAATGATGTGACAAAACCCAACCTGCATCGAGTTCTTCTGCTTGGCGCCCCCCGCTTCTCCTCGCTCCAGGCATCCCTACAACATTGCATTAGCGAGGCGTTGAAGGTATGCGCTGCTAGGGGCAACGTTAAGCGCATAAATAAGCAGGCAAAACGACCATATAACGAAAGTTCGTGAAATACAGTTCGTGAACGTCAATGTAAGCATTGGCTGATAACAGCAGATTCCATACGTTCACAAGCTTCAACTGCAGCGCAGCTTTGTTTTTTAGTTGAATAGGTAACCGATGAGGTAGTTTGTTAGCTATGAAAAAAAGTTTCCTCTGATGGAGTTTGTATTGCTTAATTATTTTTAAAAGTGAAAAGTTTTGCATTAAAAGTGAACTAAAAAGAAGAAGAGGTTAACAGGTATTTTCAAAAATTCTTTAAACTTTACTTTACTTACATATTGTTACGAAAATGACTTCTCTAAGTTCGTTTTGGATTGTGCTTGAAAAGAAAACCACTTCAATAACTCAGCGCAAAACGCAATCAAAAACCAACAATCGCTTTACTTACAAATTTACACTTGTTACTACTTTACACTACTACTATTGCATGTTTCCCCTTTGCTTGCTCAACACAGACTCGTCTCTCTGTGCAACACACTGCTGCCTTTTATACCTGACTGGTTATTGCGCCGACTTTTCTTGCACATTCCAGTTGAATTCCCTATCTCGATCGTTCTAGCACAGCCCATTACCATCCTTGCCATATCGGAATTATAGCCAACCGGCCGTACTTCAAAGTGCATGCCTAAAAGTATGCTCATAAAAGCATTCATGCATAGCACAGCACAGAGTGCCTCATCGTTACAATATAAACAACTGGGTGGATAGCGATCGAAAGAATTCCTAACTTTCAAGATTTATTTTGGAACTATAGAAAAACTTAAAATATTTCTTCTACAGAGAGTTATTTAACCACATGCTGAGGTAATTTGGTAATTTTGGTATTGCAATTTTTATTCAAAATGGTGGGTCACCTGGGTGGGCATTGGTAAGCGACATATGTAAGTGTATCTAAAAAAAATCTACAAAATCTAAAAAATCTGTGAACAGCTACAGGTTGAAACGTCTGGTTGGATGAGCAATAAATCATCGAAACAATTTAATTTCCAAATTTTTCGAAAACTTTGTCCTTTGTGTTCTTGAGACAGTCGGTTTATAGCTTCGCGCAGTGATTCGTTCCATAGACAAAATTCAAAAAATGTATGGTCTCGGATTTAAGGATTTTGACATCATTTCAAAGATAAAACTCCAAGTACGAAAACCCCAAATAAATCCGTGTAAAAAATTAATTAGTGTGTGTGCAAGAGCTGCTCAAAGTCCAAACTTTTTTCACAAAAAAATGTAAACATATATTTTCTGTGTTTTAGTCTTTTGAGTAAAAAAATTGTAAAAATTCATGGCTAGCAAGAACTTACTAAAACTTTCAACATAGATTAAGAACTGATGTGGCCATTTTCGCTTTTAATGTTTTCGCAACATTTGCAAAGTAGAGGCCAAACTTAAAGAAAAATATCTTAAAAGTATGTGAAAGTATGTTCCAGAATTTTTTTTATATTTTAAGAAGCATTCTATCTTTGTACAATAATGCAATTACAGCCTCCGATCTCAGAAAATAACTCAATTTGAAAAGTGGTCTAAACACGTATTATTCGACAAAATTTATTTTTTGTTCATCCCTAAAAGTATGCAATCAGCATGAAAAAAAAGTTTTTTTTAAACTTGGTAAAACTTTACCGAAACCTTCAATTTTATGAAACAATTCCGTGTTGATGATTGTTTATCTGGTCCCAGAGTACTTGAGTGGTTTAAACGGTCGTTACGGACGTTAAGGACAACGAACATTCAAAGTGACATCGAAAAAGTTCATGAATTCATCAAAAATGAACCAACATTGCCATGGCAATACACGGAAATGGAATTGAATATGTCCAAAAATTCAATTTATCGCTTTTGAACAACCTTTGTTCCACACAAATTAACTAATAACCAAAAATCGCTGCGAATTACCATTGCAACCACTTCATTCGAAAGTCAAAAAGGGATCCACATTTCAAATATTCAATTGTTACTGATGATAAAACATAGGGTTTCTTGAATCTTGAATGCAAGCGGCAAAGTGCCAAATGAAAGCAAATGATAGTTCCTTACCGAAAAAAATTGTCTTGAGAAGACAAAAGTAAAATCAATGTTGATTTGATTCTACAAGTTGTAAGGCTTTATTTACAAAAAACTTAAATTTTCATAGTTACTAAAATGGGAAAAAATTTGGTAAGTAAATAAATTAGAATTTGTGTTTTTCATTAGAAGTGCAGCTTTCGTCTTTTTTTAATAACTTTTGAACCAATAAAGAGTAATGAAATCTTGACGTGATCAAGAAGATTTTGGGTTTTAATATACTTACTTTTCAAGAAAACTCTATATAAATTTTCAAGGATATAAAGGATTACAATTTTCAAAGGACCTTTTTCATATCATTTTTTACAAAAAGATAAAAACAACCAATTTTAACTTCTTGAGCCTTTCCTCTTTCATTTGATATACATATTGCCATATTCTAACGAGGTTAAGTATATTTTATATTTTTTTATTTTTTATCTCCTTCAAAATTTTGAAATCCTTTTAAAAAGACAAAGGATGTAGAAATGGGAAACTGAGTACGCAGTATTACTATGTTTAGTCTGTAGTTTCATGCCCATATGCATTTTTCTGATGTGAACATTTTTTTTCGACAATCGCCGTAGCTCAGCTGGATAGTGCGTTGAGCCGCGAGTCAAATGCAACGCACGAATCCAGGTTCAATATTTCGTTTCACACCGACAAATAGAAAAACAACAATTTTCCTCGCCGTTTGGAATCGGCATAAACTGTAGGTCCCTTCCAACCTTGTAAAAAAAACATTCGCACGTACAACACGGTTGGTTGCGGGTAGCTAAGCCTTAGTCTCGTAATCGGGCTGTCGTGCCAGTCAAGAAGAAGAAGAATACATTTTTTTTAATCTTTGTCGCACGGTGTTCTACTATAAGGCACCAACCCATTGATTCAACTTGGTAACTATTTTTTTGGTCAAAAATTCAATTTTTATTATCAACCACTTGACTTACTGACCTAACTTGGCTCCATGTGACTTCTAACTGTTCGGTAAAATGCATTTGTCGATGAAAAGACAACCATATTCTTTTGTAGAAGCGCTTTAAAAGGCTACGATTGACATTTTGAAGATGATGAATAAAGATGGCCTCAAAAATCATTCGATGATCTAATTTTTCATGCAAAACATTGTATCGAAGCAAAAAGAGACTATTTTAAATAAATTGAATGGATATTGCAAAAAAAAAACAATTATATTTTTTTAAACAATCTCGTTTTCTTTGGACCAAGGATTGTCTTGGTTTGGTTGGTTGGTTAACTCGTTCAACTTTTGAATAACTATGGAACAATACTGCAATGGTACAACAAATCTGCAACATTAAAACTGAAAAATCCATTAATTAGAGTGAAAACGAAGAAATGTGTGCAAAATGGAAAAGCGAAACAAAACACGGTAAATGAAAATTGTGTATCGACATAAGACAAATTAGGGGAAGCAACACAATGCAGCCAGAAAATCGTTCACACCAGTTCAATAGTGCTGGGAGTTGATATTTGCATGAAAAAAGCTCAACTAAATGACGGCTGGGTGATGCCGGGATATCGCTGCCAAAGCTGACACTTGTGAGGAAAATACTAGAAGCAATTGGAAAAAAAACTCAACCAAGTAAATACAAACAGACAATGCAATGAGTGGTAGTGGCGAATTGAGTTGTACACATAAATATACAGACGAGATATATTTACTCGTAGTTCGGTATGTGCGCATAGGGGCTGACGGCACACAGTGGCTGATTCTGCCGGCGTAGGTTGCAAAAGTCGATTTTGTCATGTTCGATTTGGGGGAAACTGTTATACTTGTCCGATAGATAAATGTTTGGACTTAAGAAATCCGAAAACCTTAACTAAGTTGGACAAATAGTTTTGCTTGTAGAGCCCGTCAAAGTTGAGCAATTTTTAGAGTGTGAAATAATATCAGCAATTTGCACTTTTTCGGCAAAGCTGAAGTTTTAAAATACGGAAAGGAGCAAATTAATTGAAACCTTTTGCACCGGCATCGTAAAAGAAGGCATTTGTAGTAAATAATTAAATATAGAAAAAAAAAGTTGGTTGTTGTTGTTGTCTTTTCATAGCCACTCACTTGAAGCACTGTTTTTATCACACTTTTTGAACTTTCGATAGAGTTTAAAAAAAAAGGCCATAAGTGCCACGGTTCCGTCTTTGGGAAAATTGTTCACTAGTCTTCTGTGAGTACTGGCCTGAAGAGATCGGGTGCCCGATTTTGCCCGACTGGATTTTACAGCGATTTTTCTGTGGCCACCTCGCGCAATTTTGTGCTTTCGGGTGCGTGCGTTCGAACAAGTTCGTCAAGATTTTGATAGTGAATCAATTACACGCGATTATAATCGTTGCCAGGGCATGCAAATTTGGATTTCGGCTTCATTTAAGATGTGATACAAGCTTGCAACTCCATATTGAGTCGACTTTTTTTGGCGTATATTGCTGTAAGCTCGAAGTAAAGAGTACTTTTGCTGGATGCGCAGTTCGCACGTACGAAAAACAAGTTGGCTTTCATTTCCGGCAATCAGCTATCATGTATCTTTTGATGTAATATCTTTAACAAAATACTAACACTGTGTCTGTCATAAAATTTTTTTTTAATTTGAGCAAAACTCAGTCAGTCGCCATTAGTCTTTGACTTAAACCGCGCCAATGAAACAATTAGTTATTGAAAAACAAAAAACAGACTTATATCTACATATGTGTACTGTCTAAAACCCACTTACAGTATTGTGCAAAACTTAAGCAACTTTTTCATTTCTTATGAACAAAATACAATATTTGCAAATGAGATAAATTCGAAAAAATGGGGTATTTTTTTAAATATTAGAATGCAATTACAACAAATATTTACAAAGCAATACATATAACCTCACTAACGAGAAAAAAATCAACGACATTTAAATATATACCTAAATTCGCTATGCAAAACGTAAGCAACTCTGTTAGCTTCAGCTACTGTTTTAGAATTACGGTTATCATAACGTTACTGCAAAGGAACTGTAAAGCATGGCGGTGGGAATGTAATGATTTGGACATGCTTCTCTGGTTTTGGTCTTGGCCCTGTACACGAAATTTCGACAAAAATGGATCGCTTTGTCTATAAGGATATTTTAGAAAACCAGATGCTGCCCTATGCTGAAGACAATATGCCACTTTGATGGGTGTTTCAACACGACAATGATCCGAAACACACATCGAAGTTGGTAAAAGAGTGGCTCAGTTCAAATGGGATTACAGTCCTTGATTGGCCGGCCCAATCACCGGCCTTGAATCCCATCGAAAATTTGTTCGGCATTCTTAAAAAGCGTCTCGGTGGAACACGCTTTCGTAATAGGAGCGAATTGTTTTTTAAGTTAAAAGAAGAATGGGGAAAAATACCTGAAACCACAATTTTAAACCTAATTGAGTCAATGCCTAAAAGATGTGCTGCAGTCATACAAAGCAAAGGGTATTACACCAAATACTAGTATAAAGTTGCTTAGGTTTTGCGCAGCTAATTTTGGAGTTTGTTTCGTTTTCGTAAATGTTTTTACCGTTTGTGAATTGATATGTTTGGTTTCTTTATATATTTGTTGTAATTACATTCTGAGCATTACGTAAATATAAAATTATTCCCACTTCGAATTGAACTATTGCCAAATATGGAGTTTTATTCATGAGTAATACAAAAGTTGCTTAGGTTTTGCACAATACTGTATGTGTCTGGGCTGTTCAAAAATCTCACAACGGGTAAAAATCTAAGAACTGCAGGTACCTGGTATTACTAGAAGCTAAGTGCCTGCTATTTGAATGTAAGTAAAGTTAGTTTCGAATTTAATTTAAACTAAACATCACTTCAACTCCGCCACTGCAACTAAACCGAAGAAGAAGCACAAAAATGTTTTAAAAAAATTCGAAGCTGTTTGAAATATTTACTATTTCGAAGACAAAGGAACAGTTCGTTCTGGTTACGTCGAAGGAAGTTTGCCTGCAGCCAAAACATCTACGACTAAAGAGAAGATATCCAAGACTTATCGCACTATCAAGTTAAAATGGATTGCGGCAAATCGTACCAAATTCAATTTTGTCCAGAGTAATGAAGAGTGGTTAGAAAAAATATATACTTCGATGCAAGAAAAGCATATAGCATAAGCGATGACCAACCATCGACATCAAAGGCGGCAAAAGGAAGGCCGAAAAAGTCAACTCAGGACTGTGCGTCATTCACTAAAAAAAGGAAGCTAAGGAAAAGGAAGCAGGCAACGGGAAAAATAACTGTCACCCACTTTTCAGAAGCTTTGATCATAAAATAAAATAAGGATCAGGAGAAAATGAAAGGCGTTATAGTGAAAGCAGTTTTACCAGCAAGCCCGGGTCGCGTTAAAAGACTAAAAAACAGTATTCCCACCCCACCCAATGTGCTACCGATCAAATATAGTCCTAATGAAGCTTTAGCCTTGTTTTTAAACTTAGGTTTGTCCAAAGAAAAATTGACTTTTTTTGTACATTTTTCGAATTCTGGTTCTCATTTTGAAAGCAAAATTTACGAATTTGTATCTTTAAATTTGACTCTTTCCGCTTATTTCTTAAATTTCTTATTACTTTTCATCTTTTTTAATGCATTTTCATTAATTTTGCAACTAAGCCGAAGTAAGCCGAACTTTGACAAAGTATTACGTAGCACCCTGTACCTAGATTGAGTTTATTTTTTAGAATACAATAGCCTGATGAATTTCTAATCAACAACCAAAAAAATTTTCCAATTATCTCTATTCGTTCAGGAGTTATTAATTTTGCAACCTGAAATGACAAATTGAGCCACTGTGCGGCACTATCGGCACCGCTGCAGACGTTGCATCCACACGGCAGACATCTCAGGTGTATTGCTGCATGTTACGCCGAGTGCTTTTCAATTGCTGCCATCTTCAAGCGGGTCGTTGGTTCGTTCCATCTGCTCACCAGTGCTCAACTAGTCATTGCATAACGTCTGCAGCTGAGTCTGTATGTGTGTGCTGTGCATTTTACTCGCACAATTCATCAGTAATTTTCTGCCAACTACATACATAGATATATGGCTTACATGTCGTCTGCGTATTTACCTCAGCCGTAGCCCCTCCCCCTCTAACATCAGTTGGCATCTGCATTATGCCTTCTTGGTCTATTTCCTTCACCTCCCTGTCAATCTGTCATTTGCTTTTGGCCTACTTGAACTTTCATACCAATCACACATGCAGCTACACCACTGCATTTCTTTCCCCCTCCCCCCTGTCTCTCTTTCACTCTCTTGCACTCGTTTCCTACGTTCGCTATCATTACAACAATCAATTATGTTGCTCTGTTGATATTTTGACTATGAAAATAATTACAATTTGGCAAATGGAAAATTGTACTGTAATGTTTACCTTCCTTTACACACACACACACACACAGACATACATTTGCATATAGTAATTACTTGAAATTTCCATGAAGCACCTTTTGTCGTTGTAGCACTGTGATATATCTCAGTCCAGTGATCGCTTTGGCATTTGTATATTTTTCACTATTCTACACTTTAGCTGTGGCCAAGTTAGTTTTTATTGTTGTTGTTGCTTTTATCAATTTCATTTTCTTAAATGCTTTTTAACTGTAAATTTCCCAGTATTGACTTTCACAATTAGTAAAGAAGTGTGCTTTATTTACATAAAATTCGGTGCTCTCTGAACGATTGAAGTTTCAATTAGGAAAATTGTTTAATTAAAATAAAAAATTGTAATGTATATTTTGAATATATTTTAATCTATTTTAGCAGATTTTTTTAATATAGAAATGATGCTAATTGATTATTTATTGAAAATTGTTTGATTAAAACTTTGTTTTGTCAACAAAGCAGTATGAAAACAAAAAAGGATGTTGGCAATGTTCAGAAGAAAGGATGAAGATAAAGGATATTTAGAGGGCATTGGGGACGAAATCTATGGTATATCTGTAACTTGTGACACCCTGTGTTGTGTATTGAAGAGACTATTGATGACTTTTTGTATTGAAGACTATTTCGTATGCGAAAAGTAAGGAACAAAAACCATGAAATATCTGCAATCTGTGGCATTCTATTTTGTGAATAAATTGAAGGAGACTATTCGATATCTGAAAAGTTCGGAACAAAAACTATCGGCCTTATGCTGAATGTCGTCTCACTCATCGTTGACGATCGTCTATGTGTATCGTCAAATCTATCGTTTCGTCGACACTTCGGTATGCTGTACAAGCAACGTAGACGAAACGTTGTGCACTGAATAAACACGGCAACTCTATGAGTGGGAAATTTTTTGTTTTGGGTATTTCACGTGGGAAATTCTGTTACTTCAAATGATTTGTGTGTTTATTTGAAAAATAAATGGATTACGAGCTGTTTTTTTTCAAGCGACGAGGAAGAAAATAAATCTTTGACGGTGCAGCGGAGGCTGTTAATGCAAACAGTGGACTTATTTGCGTTGCCTGAAACCAAGTAATTTATTTTTCTTTGACCAATGCAAGTGGAGCCCCCACTGGGAGGAAGGATGCGGCCTCGGTAAGCAGCGTTCTGCTCCGGCGAGTTCGCCCACCTCGCAGTGGCCTACGATACCTTGTGCCCTGGCACCCAAAATAATGAGACGTTGGGGCCTTTAGCTAAGGTGATTAAGAATTTTTGGAAGTCCAAGACGAGCCTAGATGAGGTGGTCGCCTCCGCGAGCGGCTTGATGGCTGCCTGACTGTCCGAGTATATGTGGACATCCGCTTTGTACGCGTTTTCGCAGATAAGTCATATAGAAACCTGATAAATGGCCATTACTTCTGCCTGGAAGACACTGCAATGATCAGGTAGAAGGAAAAGCTGGGGCTTCGCTTCGCTGACTGCAGAAAATACCACAGCCAACCTTGTTACCTATGTTACCACCACACTACGCTCCCTTCCCTGGAAAAGGGAAGCCATTGGGAAACGGGAGATCCCAATTTCATTTCAGTATCGTTTTAGTTTCGTCAGCAAACTTTCCGACGATAGAAACATTCGTCGGTAGACGAAAGGCGAAGGCGATAACGATGACGAGCATAGCACTCCGTCGTCAGCTGACGATACGATGATGAGCAGCATACGAAAGTTGCCGTATCGTCATTTTTTCAGACGATGACGATATTCAGCATAAGGCCGTATAGTATCTCTGAATTATGAATACATTGAACACGTACATCTTCTGTAGACACTAAGAGGGGAACAAAGACTATGGTATCTCTGCAATCTGTGGTACTCTATTTTATGTCGTCTCAAAGGAGGAGAGGAGGTATCTGAAAAATAGAGAACCCAAATCATGGTATCTCTGAATTGCGAAGGAGGAGACTATTCTTTAGGCACTAAGAGCGAGACAACAACTATAGAGTCTCTGTATCCGAAAAGTATGGGACAGAAAATATGGAATCTGCATTGTGTATACAGACACAATCAATATTGTTTTTGTATTGAACTATTCGTTATCTGAAAACTATAAAAGAGAAACTATGGTATCCTTGAATTGTTATTACGTGGAAGGAGGAAGCTATTTCGTATCCGACAAAAACTATGGTTTCTATGCTAGAAGTTATTCTGTAGCCGCTAAGAGCAGAACAAAGGCTATGGAATCGCTGTATCCGAAAAAGATGGAACAGAAAGCATGGTATCTCTGAATTGTAAATACGTTGAAGAAGGAGGAAGGCTATGATTTCTCTAAAATCTTTAATGTGAAGGAGAATACCATTCTGTAGCCACTTAAAGCGAGACACTAACTATAGAATCACTGTATCAAAAAAGTATGGGATAGAAACTATGGAATCCCTGCAATGCGTATACAGAGACAATCTATGCTGTTTAGATATGCAAGGAGACTATTCGTTATCTGAAAAGTACGGAACATAAACTATGGTATCTCTGATTTCTGAATACATTGAATGAGGAAACTATTTCGTATCCGACAAAGACTATAGTATCTCTGCAAGAAACTATTCTGTAGCCACTAAGAACAGAACAAAGGCTACGGAATCGCCGAATCCGAAAAAGATGGAACAGAAACCATGTGAATATGTTGAAGGGAGAAACTATTTCGTATCCGAAAAAGACTATTGTATCTCTGCAAGAAACTATTCGGTAGCCACTAACAGCGAGACAAAAACTATAGAATCTCTGTATCCGAGAAGTATGGAAACGAATCTATGGTATCTCTGTATTGTGTATACAGAGACAATCTATACTGAGACAATCTACACTATGGTTTGGTAAGGACTATGGTATCTCTGCAATCTCTAACGATTTGCATTGTGAAAAAATTGGAGAAGGAAACCATTCTGTAGCCACTTAGAGCAAAACAAAGGCTACAGAATCGCTGGATCCGAAAAAGATGGAACATAATCTATGATATCCTTGCATTGTGTATACATTTTAGGAGAAAACTATTTCGTATCAGAACACACTTAGGTCTCTATGTGGGCCCATTGTCATACCACAGATTCCACCCGTTCGAAATGTGTATACAAAACTCTTTTTTCAACATGTGTTACAATAAAAATTTCAAACGGATAGGGGAAGGGGAGGGGAAACTACAGTTTTACGCGGAATTCGAAGCGCAATTTTTTAGGAAACTTTCCTTTCGCACTTTGAGGTCTGGGAAATTTCATCTGCTTCATGTGAATAGCGATAGAAGTAGATGAGTGTTTCACTAGCCCAAACTAAGAATCGAACATAGGGCCTCTAGTATGAGAAGCCAGCGCGCTACCCACTGAACTATTGCATCAGAACCTAACGTTAAAATATGATGATACATATATGTATGTAGCACAATGTAACCGTAGATTTTTAGACTCTCTTTTGCTCACTATAATCTCCATTGCTCTGTTTTGTCTCTACATGGAATGCCTGAACTCCCGATTGACTATTGGAGTGAGTCATTCTAAAGAAGTGTCCATGACTCTGCTCAGTTCATCCACAGCACCTTTACACCCAATCAATTCCTCAACTACAAGCCATACTGCTCAACTCCTCATTGTTTCCATTCAAATTTTCAGCACTTTGCCATAAAGTATCCACGTAATCTGTTCGTTAAATGCATTTCAGCCAACGAAAATTGCCCAACAATCAGTCAAAGATACGAACAACCAAATTGCTTCCGCCAAAAATCAAACCATTCACTTGCCAGCACGAAAATTGAGCAATCACAAAATCAAAATTGCGCCACAACGCAACGACTGTCAGGACATTGCTATGATTGCTTCAGCGCAACGAAGCGCTCCAATGAAATATGACCAATACGCGCGTTTCGCTTCGTTCTATTCAAAGTAGCTGTTTGTATTGTGTTCTGTCTTTTGTCTTTTGCTTTTTTCTTGCTTCGAGTTGTTGTTTTGTTGTTTCCTGTTGGTTGATAAATTTTCGCTTGTTTTGTGCTTAACCTCGCCAATTCAATTTATGCTCATCTATAGCGTACGGTCGAGCTGGCGGCTTGGCAACGGCGCATTCATCAAGGCACATTTCCGTCTCAGTCGCTGGTCTGCTGTCCCTTGTGCCGCATAGCCGTCTGGCTTGTTTCCTTTTGCCGCTGTCTATCAACTCTTTTGGCGCTGGAATTTCTTTCTCATGCTTTGAATCAGTGCGCGTCACGTCCAGCGCCAAAGCCACAGCCTTCATGCGTTCGCCCACGAACAGCAACACGTCTCGCTAGCGTCCGCAGCAGTCAATGCACGCAGTAAAAAAGCGCTTAAGGTTGGGGATTTGGATGGGTCAATCTGCGTGCTGCCAGAGCGCAGCAACTTTGCTATCGCCTGCGCCCAACCAAACACACACACACGTACACATACAAAGGGCCGCACCACGTTGGCGCGCCTCAACGTATGCAAGCAATGTTGAAATCGAAAATTCCCAAGAACGACGCCGCGTTCACGTTTAAAATGTGGCCGGGGCTGTGCGAGGCAACAGTTTAGAGGACAAATCCAAGTAGTTGGCTGTACTCGGCCATAAGAAAAGCAAAATTCGCAGTCACAGCGGACGCGCAGCGCATTGAAAGGAACGGTAGGCAATTCACTGGAGGTGCACGATCCATGTGGGCTACGCTTTGCTGCAGCGCATTCGATGGCATGTGGGCACGAGGTGGCTTAGGCAAACAACGCTATATGTGTGTGTGTGTGTGTGTGAAACGACCAAAGCCAGCCTACCATAATTTATGGAGGCCAAGTGGGAGTTTGGCTGGTAATTGTTAACGTGCTGTTGCTTTTTCACTTAAACTGCCAATTCGTGAGCTTAGACGAACGTCGTGACGGCGGCTATGTTGTTGTGTGTGTGTATCGCCGACTGGCGTTGCTAGTTGAATTGCTTTGGATTAGATTTTTGGAATGTGTGGGTTTGGGTATTTGCTGTCTTCATGGTCGTTTTATTTTCAATCAAACTCACCTCGACAATTTGCGTTTTGCAATGACATCGACTCGACCGTGGCAGTGGATATTCCGCAATCCACTCGTTGTTGGGGTAGTGTAGTGTGCTGGTGTATTTGTGTGTGTGTGATAGTTAGAACGAGGGTGAAAGCTGCGCCCACGTGCTCGCCATTTTAATGTGTTTTGTGTTGGCCCTTTTGCCGTTGAATTTCTTTAAGCCTTTTTTTGAGGAGTGTCTATGTGGTTGCTTGATTAGATGGCAATGCCTTTGCTTTGCTTCCACTTGCTCACCTGTGCATAAACGTTTAGTCGGCAGCTATAAATAGAAATACTTAGACATAGTAGAACGACATGGTTAAACGTCTGCGGAATTTGGCCAAATCCCTTTGGGAAGGTGCGACATTTCTGAAGGTAGCCATAAATTTAAATTGACGACAAAAATAAGTTTGGGTATTTTCAGGTTTTATCGATTAAATTGTTTAACGGCATCAAGCTTTGACACCTTGAGACAATGTAAATAAATTTGAGATACAGAGTTCTGAAAAGAGAAACAGCTTGTTACAGCTTTTGACTGTTATGTGGCGACAAAATTTGACACCTTTTGACAATGGGAAAAATCTTTTGCCTGTCTTATGATGAAATTTGACACCTGCTGACAATGTAAATTGTCTTTAAGATGAGAATTCTCAACAAGGAAACACTTTCTTACATCTTTTGATTGTTATGTGGGGACAAATTTGGACATTTTCTGACAATGTACAGAATTCTGAAGAAAGAGACATTTTGTCAAATGTTTTGACTGTTCTATGATGACGAAATTTGACACTATCTGACAATGGCAAACTGTTTTTGATGCTGAGCACTGAAGAAGGAAATATATTCCTTCATCTTTGGAAAAATAAGTTGGAAGCTGGAAATTTTCTGACAAGGTGCAAATTTCTGAAAAAAAACATTTCGTCAAAGCTTTTGACTGTTTTATAGTGATCTGACATTGTGAAAGTCTTTTAGATGCAGAACTCTGAAGAAGGAAACATTTAACACCTTTTGACTGTTATGTGGTGACAAAGTTGGATATTTTCTGAAAAGGTACATAATTCTGAAGAAAGAGACATTTTGTCAAATGTTTTGACTGTTCTATGATGACGAAATTTGACACCTTCTGACATGGCAAACTCTTTTAGATGCAGAACTCTGAAGAAGGAAACATTTAACATCTTTTGACTGTCAAGTGGGGACAAAGTTGGACATTTGTTGGCAAGGTACAAATTTCTGAAAAAAGATTTAGACATTTTGTCAAATGTTTTGACTGTTCTATGATGACGAAATTTGACACCTTCTGACATAATGAAAGTCTTTTGGATGCCGAAATCTGAAGAAGGAAACATTTTGTAAAATTTTTTGACTGTTATGTGGGAACAAAGTTGGAGATTTGCTGACAATGTACAATTTTCTGAAAAAGAGACTGTTTTGACTGTTCCATCGCAACGAAATTTCACACTTTCCGACAATTTGAGCGTCTTTTAGATGCAGAACTCTGAAGAAGGAAACATTTTGTCAAATCTTTTGACTGTTATGTGGGGACAAAGTTGGATATTTTCTGACAAGGTACAAATATCTGAAAAGTAAACATTTTGTCAAATGTTTTGACTATTCTATGATGACGAAATTTGGCACCTTCTGACATAATGGAAGTCTTTTAGATGCAGAACTGTGAAGAAGGAAACATTTAACATCTTTTGACTGTGGGGATAAAGTTGGATATTTTCTAACAAGATACAGAATTCTGAAGAAAAAAATATTTTGCCAAATTTTTTGACTGTTCTATGATGACGAAATAATGAAAGTCTTTTAGATGCAGAACTCTGAAGAAGGAAACATTTAACACCTTTCGACTGTTATGTGGTGACAAAGTTGAATATTTTCTGACAAGGTACATAATTCTGAAGAACAAAAAATTTTTTCAAATTTTTTGACTGTATTATGATGACGAAATTTTATACCTTCTGACAATTTTAAACACTTTTAGATGCAGAAATCTGAAGAAGGAAACATTTTGTCAAATCTTTTGACTGTTATGTGGGGACAAAGTTGGAGATTTTTTTGACAAGGTACAGAATTCTGAAAAAAAAGACATTTTGTCACATGTTTTGATTGTTCTATGTAACAAATTTGACACCTTCTGACATAATGAAGGTCTCTTCGATGCAGAACTCTAAAGAAGGAAACATTAAACATCTTTTGACTGTTATATGGGGACAAAGTTGAAGATTTTCTGGCAAGATACATAATTCTGAAGAAGGATACATTTTGTAAAATATTTGGACTGTTCCATGAGGATGAAATTTGACAACGTTGAACATTTTGTGACAAGGTACAAATATCTGAAAAATATAAATTTTTTGCAAATTTTTTGATTGTTCTATTATGACGAAATTTTACACTTTTTATTAATGTGAAAGTCTTTTAGATGCAGAACTCTGATGAAAGAAACATTTTCCAAGATCTTTTGACTGTTGTATGGCAAAGAAGTTTGACACATTCTGACAGTAGGCAAATCTTTAAGGTGCCGAAGTCTGAAGAAGGAAACAGTTTGTCAAATCTTTTGACTGTTCTATGGTGACAAAATTTGACACTTTCTGATAAGTTTGATACAAGTCTTTTGCTCTGACTTTTTTTACTTTTATGTGGAGACCAAGTAGGACATTTTCTGACAAAGTACAGAATTCTGAAAAAAAATAGACATTTTGTCAAATTTTTTTACTGTTCTCTGATGACAAAATTTGACACCTTCTGATAAGGTGAAATTCTTGAAGATTCAGATTCTGAAAAAGGAACAAAGAGAAGCAACCAAGTTGGACACCATGATACATTGTAAAACACCTTAAGGGGAGGTTCTCCTCTTTTTTTTTTTCAAAAAATCAATTTTTTTTTTGATGAAATGAAAGGTATGAATGTCGAGAATATGTGTGCAAAAGGATTTTTCGATCCGCAGCATATTTATCGCATAGGAGCATCTCTGATGCGTCGAACTTTCGCGCGCGGAGGAACGCTCTGGTGCTATTTTACTGCGCGGCCAAAGACTTTAAACGCGTTTATCTCAAAACCATTTTTTTCATCCTAACGTCAAGCGTAACTCATGATCTACTTATCCGAGTTACTTCATCTATAGCATTTCTTAAAGGGTATGATTTTTTATATGACTTATACCTAAAACAAATATAAACAAATGTGTAATAATAGTCTTTTAACAAAAGAAAAGTCGAAAAAAAGATGGTAAAAAATGAACTTTTTCTATGATTATGCATAAATTAGATGATTTTTTATAAAAATTATTCAAAAATAGGTATAAGTCATAGGGAATTTAATATTCTTTACTATAAAAAAAAAATTTTTGATTTCAGTTCACTACAAGTGGCTACAGCCTTGACGTTTCCGAACAATGTCTCGCTTGCAGAGGTTGACAAGACCCGCCATTTTTGGGCCGCCATATTGGATTTTGTAAAAAAAAATTTTTTTCTTGTATTTTAGAAAATCATCAAAACCGTCTATTCGTGAGTCGTTTCATTATCCGACAGTAAATGAAAGAATTTCGCTTTATTTTCGGCCGAAAAGAGGAGAACCTCCCCTTAAGATTCAGGATTCTGAAAAAATAAACATTGTGTCGCATCTTTTAACTGTTTCTAACGATGTGAAACACTTCATAGCTTCACTTCACTTTTATTGAAACTTCTAAAAAAAACAATCTTTTGAGACAAAAGTTTGAATTGTTGAAGGAAAACTGTCGAACTTTACTTGAACCTCTTCATAGATTTAGCTCACAAAGGAAACTCAACAGTTCTTCTACTAAAGATTCATTGAACTTTCGCTCATTGGAAAATTTTAGACTCAAGCGATTTAAAATTTCTTTTTCAAATCTCATATTTTTACCCCCTTTCATTCTTTCTGAAAACTGTTCCCACACTTTCTTCCAAAACTCATAATTAAAACTGCACAGCGTTGCATTCTTAAACATTCTTCAACAGCACCTTTTACTACCTCAAGTCCAGCTTGGCTCCTTTCGCTGTTTGCATTAATATTTTACTGCAATTTTATGCAAATATTCATTTCGCAGCCACCGCCACTGCTCCACTTCGACACTGCACTTCTTCCATTGGCTTTTCTCAACTTTCACAACGTTGCCCAGCGTTCATCAATGCTTGCAGTTGTTTTTGTTGCTACATTGCTTGCATTCAGACGCATCGTTTGATTTGACCAAATTGATTTATTGCATAAATTATTTAGGTTTTAATGCATTTTAATTACTGCCACCGTTGCTGGTCATTTGTCCATTTGCGTATATTTCGGTGTTCAATTTGTATGCAAAATAGCCAAAGCGAATGATGGCAGAATGTGGCGTTGAAAGATATTGCAGCAGCTATATTTAAAATATTTACCTGCGCCAAAAAACATGCTACACAAATTGTATAAATTACAGTTGGCCAATGGATTTTGGTTAGCTGCTACGTGGGTGTCTGTGTGTGAGTGTAAATGCCAAATATTTGCAGAGTTTATTAAAATTAATTAAAAAGGGTAAATCTAAAAACCATATATATACATATATACATCTATGAACTGCAATATTTTGTATATAGAATTTTACTAAATAAAAAGCAAGGCAAATAAAATTTTGTAGCCAAATATTAGAGACGTACATGTGTATTCCATTGGAGTTTGAAGTTCTTTGTTGGCAGCCTGCGAAATTCGAGAAGCTGTCAAAAATTGAGAAAGTTGCTGAAAGACGTAAAAAATGATCTGTTAGATGTGAGTGTTCCTAGCGCAGTTCAACAGCAACTTGATGTCATGTTTGCAGACCTCATCTTACTAACAAAAAACGGGGTTTCTGAAGTGAGTAACTTCCAGTGTCAGTCTCAAGTGAAAGCTCAACAAGTGCTTGAGGCAAACCTTTGCTCCAGACGCACCTTGACTAATCCAAGAGATAATGAAACTAAAGTCAAGGCTCCCTCTTCACCATCGACGTTCAATTACCACTTTGAACAACTTTTTCGCCAAAGTTTCACGGTCTATACGGGGCACATGGCCATGAAACTGAAAGTTCTAATCAGTTAAAAAAGAAGCTAAACCTTCATTAAAGAAAATCTGTTAAAGTAACTGAAAGTCTCATTTAAAATGAAAATTAAGCTTAAACTTCGAACTTCAGTCGCAATCGTTTGGGGCATTAAAAAAGATTAGCTTTGAAAAACTTAATAATCCGTGAAATGGAAGTCGAACCTTAAACTTCAGGAAAAACAACTTAAGTCGTTTAAGAACATTATAGTTATTTTGCTACACAAAACAAAAATCCTAATCAGCTTTAGAAAAGGAGTTTTCAATCGTTTAATGCCGTTCAAAATGATTTTATAATGAAACCAAAAGCATAAGTTAGCCAAAAAATATTTAAGTTTAAACTTCAGGAAAGAAATGTTTGTGCTTTGAGCCTTTAAAGAAAATTATCTTTAAAAACCCAAAGCCGCATTCCAGGGCTTTCAGTCACTTGAGCCTTTGCAGCCCTTTTCAGTCATTTATGATTTAAAGCTATTAAAAAAAAGGAGATTTGCAAAAGGAACTGAAAGCCAGACTACAAAGCTCAAACTTAATTTAAAATTTTGAAAAAATTAAATCAATTAAAGAACATTTGCTAAAGGAAGGAATTTGAAGAAAATTGTATCCTTAATTATCACTAAAAGTGTGACTTAAAGTCCTAAACTATCACCTGAAATGTCATTTAAGTTTTCACTTAAATTTTCTTTTAAATTGTAACTTAAATTTTTACAACATTTTCGCTTAATATTGTCATTTAAATTGTCACTTAAATTAACACTAAAATTATCTCTTAAATTGTCATTTAAATTGTCACTAAATTGTCAGTTAAATTGTCACTAAATTGTCAGTTAAATTGTCACTTAAATTGTTACTTACATTTTCATTTAAATTTACACTAAAATTATCACTACAATTATCACTTAAATTATCACTTAAATCGTCACTTAAATTGTCACCAAATTGTCACTTAAATTATCTCTTTAATTGTCAGTAAATTGTCACTTAAACTATCACTTAAATCTTCATTTAAAGTGTCATTTAAATTGTCAATCTAATTATCACTTAAATTGTCACCTCAATTGTCACTTAAATTGACACTTAAATTGTCACTTAAAGTTTTACTAAAATTATCACTTAAAATTGTCATTTAAATTGTCACTTTAATTGTCACTAAAATTATCTCTTAAATTGTAATTTAAATTGTCACTTTAATTGTCACTTAAATGTTCACGTAAATTGTAATTTTAATTGTCACTCAAATTGTCATTTAAATTCTTACTTAAATTATCACTAAAATTGACACTTAAATGGTCACTAAAATTATGACTTAAATTGTTACTTGAATTGTTACTTTCATTGTCACTTAAATTGTTACTTAAATTGTCACATAATTGTCACTAAGATTTTATACTAAAATGTTCACTTAAATTGCCACTTAAACTGTCACTATAATTGTCACTTAAATTGTTATTGTTACTTAAATTGTGTCTTAAATTGCCACTAAAATTGTCACTTAAATGTTCATTTAGATTGTCACTAAAATATCACCTGAATTGTCACTTCAATTATCACTCAAAATGTCACCTCAATTGTCACTTAAATGGATACTTAAATTGTCACATAAATTGTTAATTAAACCGTCACTTACATTGTCACTTAAATTTTTACTAAAATTATAACTTCAAATTGTCACTTAAATTGTCACTTAAATTATCTCTTTAATTGTCAGTAAATTGTCACTTAAATTGTCACTTAAATTTTCACTCAAATTAAAATTTTAATTGTTACTCAAATTATCACTTAAATTGTCAATAAATTGTCATTTGAATTGTTACTTAAATTGCCACTTAAAATGTCACTTAAATGTTCATTTAAATTGTCACTAAAATATTACCTGAATTGTCACTTCAGTTACCACTTAATTTGTCACTTTAACAGTCACTAAACATTTTCACAAAAATTTTCACTTTAATTCTCAATTAAAATGTTTGGTACTGTGACTACTGTAAACATTCCTAAAGACAATTTGTATTCAATTAATAAAAAGTTCAAACATTGTCTTGAATATGTTTTCCATTTAGTTTCAAATCTAAAGTTGCAATATTTTGATTATGTAGAAAATTCTAATAATGAAATTTTCTTATGAATTTAATTCAATTAAATCGATTTCATTGCAACTTTCTGGTTTGCTGCAAGTCAACTAAAAATACTCAACATATTGGAAGTCAATATTTTTATGATATATTTTAGCTACAAATACAAACACACAACACAGACACACACACTAACATTATAACCTAAAAAATTAGAAAATCAAATACTGAGAAAGGCAGATAAAACAGGCGCTGATATTGTAAGCCCAGACGAATGGCTATGTATGTGTGTGTGTGTTAGCTCCTATACTTTCTATCATACATCACAGACACATTGTGTGAGTAATGTTCAATGTTTCTAAATAATCAGCATCTCAGTTGCATTTCTACACCCATCACAACTTTGTTTACGCATTCGATTTTTAATAGGTTTTCTATTGGTTAGTATTGATGAGTAAAATTGAAATTGTTTGTCATTGTAAAACATCGGTTGTTGCTTTCGTTATTGCATATAGGGTTTTGTTCATTTGTTATTGTTGTTGTCAGCCTTTTGAATCACAGCTATTTTAAAATATGCAAAAAATATGCTGCAACATTGTAAAATTTGCACATAACAACAATAATGCGTGTTACATGGCATTACAAAAACAACACAAATATCAACAAAGAATTTCTTTTATATATTTTTGAAACACTCTGGTGTTTGAGTGATGAGTGAGAGTGTTGAATTCCCAACTATGGAATATAAATATTTTTAGTGCCAATCAAGGAGTCTGCGTCTGTGATTGTCTGGCTGCACTGATGTTTGAGTTGAACATTTAGTCAACTTTTGAAGTGATAAAAGCGACTTGAATGTTCCTGCCTCAGACATTCTTCTAGCCTTGATCTTAGCTCTTTTATGAGAACCTCTTCCCAAAGTTAGACTAAGTCAACAGAGTTTTCATTAAGTCCATGAATGCCTAAAGAAAACTCCAAGCCTCACGAAGGCCAAGCTTGATGTGAGAGCGGCTTGTGAACGCAATAAGCAGCAACAAAGACACTCATCAAGTGGCTGCCAAGTGTATGATTTACACTTGTCTGAGTAAAGGCCAACCACTTCGCTCCGACTTATGCTTACAACACTCAGACACCAAAAACCCACACCAACACACATACACACACAACTAAACGCCAAGAGTCAAGTCAAGTGTCGCGGCCATTTTCAAAGCACAAAACGTTGGACAGTGAATGTAAATTGCACACACACACAAAAAATGCACTTTTGCCCGCTCATTACGCTGCCACTTAGGCGCGTCCGTTGCCAGGACAGGCAGCAAAAATTTATTAGACTGCAAACTTTTCAACCATTCATGCCGCTTCTCATTACCCAACAGTTGCTGTACCTAAAAAAAAATTAAATCTAAAAAACCAAAAAATATGGCAAATGAAAAGTCCATTGTTAGCTGCATTGGAAGCAGACTTTTGCTTTTTGCACCAACAACTTTCGGCCGCACTCTGGCTGCCACTTGTGTCGCGCACCAGCCAAAAGGCCTTTAGTACGTTTAGTTGCTCAAGCATTGGCATAATGCAAGCAGACGTTTGCAAGCATATTGTTGCAAGTTCATGCCTAAGGCGACAGCCAACACATGCGCCAAAAAACCGGTCAAAAACTGCTGCGCCCACGAAACTTTCCAGTGCGCGCGCACTTCTCGAAGAAGTGCGGCGCGTGGTTGGTCATTGTGTTGGTGCATTGTGCCGAGTGTTTTGCAAGTCGACGTCGACTGCTGACAGTTCCACTTACGAACTTCTTTCCTCTCTCTTTTTCTCCAGCTCTGTGCAACTTACACTTTTTTCTGTTGAAAAATCCGCTTATGCGCTTTTCATATGGCTGCCAGTTATTTCCCTTAGCCTATTTTTAGGCAAACAACAATGTACTTAGGCGCTGAAGTTTTGCGTTCGTTATTATAATTTTTTTATTTTATTTTTTATTCTTTTGTTGATGTGTCCTTCAGTGCTTTGGCGAAAGCTGAAGCATGAATATTAGCAGAGAAAAAAACATGAATTTTATGAGCTCAGTTGATTGCTTTGCGGTACATTTGATAAATATTTGTGCGAGCAGTTTATCGTTGTCATTGTTGTTGTATTTGTTGTTGTTGCGGTGGCCACTATTGTTACACGTTGCTGGTATTATGTGTGCATATATAAATAGCTGATGTTGTTGTTTTTGTTGTTGTTGTTGTTATTGTTGTCATCAAGCACCGCAAAAGTGGCCCTTTGTGGCTTATTTTGTTTGACTTCGGCGCAGCGGCAAGTATCCCTTTGAGTACATATTAAAAATTTACAACTATTTGAATTCATTTTTGAATTTCTTTTTTGTTGTTTGTGTGCTTTCAAAAAAAATACCCAAACACTGTTTACAAGTCAATTTAATTACTTCCGCTCAAGTTGTGCGCGCACGTGATTTCTCCCTGGCGACAACACTACAATGTTGCTGCTTTAGAACTTTCTTAGTGACAAAGTAGTTGGCCAAGTTTAAATTGCTGCCACTTTTGTGCTATTACCAAATATTTTGCGCAGCCCTCATAGCAATTTTCATACACCTTAAGACATGTTTTTGCTCGTTGTTGTGCGCTCGTTCATTCAACTTCTTCTTTTCATATGCATAACAAATTCACGTAAAAGCCAACATTTGTGCTCGTCGTGTTGACACATTCAATAAACTTTGAATCGCAAACATGCATAACGGCTGGCACAGTGGTGCATTAGTGATTAAAAAGTAAGCAAAATATTATTTCATTCAAATTATACATCAGAGTAAGTAAAATATAAAACAGGAAAAAAGTTTAAAGTTTTGTAGATTTAAGTTGATTATTCTACCCAAACAACACTATGCAACACAAACAAAAATTATAAGATTCTAACAAAGGATTCTAGTAGATGTGGTAAACAAAAATTTACGTGTGTGGGCGTTTTTAAAGGTCGCATCTGAATTTTTTTTTTGAAAAGTTCAAAGTTTCCCCCGTTTTGTAACATTCTTATTGTGAATCGGCTTACAAAAACCATGTAATTTTACATTTTAGATATATGATGTGTTCAGCAATTTGATGTAAAAGACTACAAGGAAAATTTATATGGAACATTTTAACCCTCTAGCTGCCATGTTTATGGATCATTTTGACTCTTGTTTCTTAAAATGACAAAAAATTTCTTTCAAACAGGACTTTTTAGGAAAAAATTTACTACAAAAATATTCGCCATGAAATTCTACTATAGGTCCCTGAATACATCAAAGCTCAAAATTTAACTTGAACACCAGAAATAAGTCAAAACTGAAGAAGAGTTTAAGGAACAATTAAGTACTAAAAATTTGCTATTCTCAACAGCTTCGCTTACGTTGTTATTTAATGTAAAAAGTCTAGGAAGATCAAACAATTGGTTGATTGATTGACAATTAGATTTATGTAGTGCAATGTTTTTATGCTCATTATTTGTCCAACATCCGACAAATTCTTCCTGTAGAAAGAATCAACAAAGTAGAGATCAAGCTGTGAGACTGCGAGATAACAATTAATTAGCGATGAAGCTGTGAGACTGCGAGAACTTAAGGTGTTGCGGCTCCTGTTGCATTTAGGTAAGTGGGCGCATTAAGTAGGCGTGGCTGATGCTATTAACCCCATATTTGCTGCAACAATTTGTAATCAATCGTTGACTACCCATATCGCCTTGCAAAAATATACTTCATATACTATATACTAATTTCTGTCATTATAGCGCGCTTATCAGGTGGGCGTGGTCAATCTTATATAACTTATGTTTATCTCAATGAAATACAGACTCATATTGGGACTATAATGGTAGCCGTCACTGTGACAGCTAGGCAATACTGGGATATTTGAGAATGAGTTGCGCTCCGAGCATGGCATACTTTTAGGGGCCTGGTAATTTTGATGACACAATCGCAGAAACGACTCGAGGCGATACTGGGATGTTCAAGAACCAGTCAAGGAGATACTGGGATGTTTGAGAATAACTCGAGGAGATACTGAAATATTCGAGAACAACTCGGGGCGATACTGTAATGTTCGAGAATAACTCGAGGAGATACTGGAATGTTCGAGAACAACACGAGGCAATTTCTTGATATTCGAGAACAACTCAAGGTGATACTGGGATGTTCAAGAACGACTCGAGGAAATACTGGGATATTTGAGCACAACTCGCGGGGATACTGGGATGTTCGAGAACAAGTCGAGGAGATACTGGGACGTTCAAGAACAACTCGAAGCAATACTGGGATGTTCGAGAACACGTCGAGGAGATACTTGAATGTTCGAGAACAAGTCGAGGAGATACTGGGTAGTTCAAGAACAACTCGTAGCAATACTGGGATGTTCGAGAACACGTCGAGGAGATACTTGAATGTTCGAGAACAAGTCGAGGAGATACTGGGATATTTAAGAAAAACTCGCGGGGATCCTGGGATGTTCGAGAACAAGTCGAGGAGATACTGGGTAGTTCAAGAACAACTCCAAGCAATACTGGGATGTTCGAGAACACGCCGAGGAGATACTTGAATGTTCGAGAATAAGTCGAGGAGATAATGGGTAGTTCAAGAACAACTCGAAGCAATACTGGGATGTTCGAGAACACGTCGAGGAGATACTTGAATGTTCGAAAACAAGTCGAGGAGATACTGGGATATTTGAGAAAAACTCGCGGGGATACTAGGATGTTCGAGAACAAGTCGAGGAGATACTGGGATGTTGAAGAACAACTCGAGGTAATACTGGGATGTTCGAGAACACGTAGAGAAGATACTGGAATGTTCGAGAACAAGTCGAGGAGATACTTGGATGTTCGAACACAACTCGGGGGCGAGAACGAGCACCGCTACAAGGAATCAAAAAAGAGGTACATTTTTGGATTTGACAAGCAAAGTTGCAACACGGAGTATTAAGTGCCTAGTGAAACAGTAGTGCAAATTTGTAAATATAGTGATTGCTAGTTTAGAACCTCGTTGAAAAATTTTAGTGTATTTTATTTTTGAGCACAATCCAGAGAAACGAATTACGACTGCATTGAGGGGGCAGAACCAATTTTCGTAATAATATGATTGAGTATTGATTTACAAATATGTACTGTCACTTTTTTTCTTAATTAAGTGGGCGCAAAAAGTGGGCATGGCCAATTTTATATAGCCTATTTTTACAGCAATAACAACTCAATCGTTTGAAACCAATATTACTATATTACTATATAATAAAGTTGAGTTTTGTTT
The DNA here is from genome assembly GCA_963971225.1 of Melieria omissa. Classification (NCBI taxonomy): domain Eukaryota; kingdom Metazoa; phylum Arthropoda; class Insecta; order Diptera; family Ulidiidae; genus Melieria; species Melieria omissa. The sequence continues at coordinate 105,026,545 of OZ020267.1, read as the reverse complement.
TTTTTTGGTGGGCGTAAGAGATGAGCGTGGTGAAACTCACATAGCCTTTGTACAGCTTCTGTTCAAAAGAAATCGTTTAGTATTTATTTCTAAGTCACTTGAGTAGTTTTGGCTTCATTTGCTTTTCCTTCACTTCAATTGGTTTAAGGAAAATGTTCAAAAGTTTTTTCACAAGTCAGCCAATCCTCATTCTCTTTCATCTTAAGAAACAGTACAATACTTGGAGTTTCATGGAATTCCTAATCAATTCTGTTGATGGACTGTTAGCACTTGAAGAAATTAGCAATTGTAGAAAGTTTTAGTCCAAGAAGGTAAAAATTTTATAATTGTATTCAATTGCAATTACTTGAACATTTTTTACTTAGCTGAACCAGAGAGATTCTTGTAATTCTCATCTGCTTCATGACGAGTGTTTTACCACCCCGAGCCAGGAATCGAACTAGAGCCTCTGGTGTGGGAAGTCAGCGCACTACCCACTGGACTATCGAGGCTGGCCGAGAGTCGCCATAAACAGACGACAGAATTTAGCAAGCACGCAAGCCTGCATTGCATTCCATACAAGACTGGAATGACTGAGATTCAATACACTAACTTTTCGCATGAAAACCCATTAACTTGTAAGAGTCAATTATTCATATTCGAAAATCTTTAACAGAAGATTTTCTCAACTTGGCGCCTTTTCTGCCCACTGTCTGACCCAAGACCCAAGCCCACTTATGGCAGCCACTATTCATACCAACGCAAAGCATGCATAGTGAAAGCTTAATATCTGCTCACTGAATCTTGATAAGGAAAAAGCAAAAAATTCATAACAAATAACATCACGCTGTGCCACGCCCAGACACATCCTGGCCGCGGAGCCTATTGCCGCACTCGAACAAAGACAAGCGAGCAGCGCGTGCACACACAAACACACATAAAACAACCACCTACCAATAATAAGTCAATCCACATGAAGTCCCCTTCTTACGTTTAGGCCAACATAATACCCACTCAATGCCGTTATTAGGCCGACCAGTCGAGCTCTTCGACGCACACCAACCGACCATTTGGCTATGTGACTCAGCGGCAAGAAACCACCAAATCCCATGCACACACTTTGCTAGCATCCTCTGCCCCTAAGTGTGTGTGCATATATGTGTGTGTGTCACCGTACGTCAGCTGGTCAACACGACCTTTTAGCTTGGCATATTAACTAATAAAACCATGTCGAGAGCGCATGGAAAGCGCCCCAAACAAGCGCCGAAAACACCTTTTGTGTGTTATACTTTTACTATGGTTGTTGTTGTTGTTGCTGTCGTTTTTTTTGGCAGTGATATTAACGTGTTGTGCGGCGCCAAGCTGTCAATATGGCGCCTTATGGCCGCCAACATGTGCCAATATGCGTCAAAATTTCACCTATACACCAACAAATAGGCCACGTCCTACACGACGGCCCATTCCACACAGCTGCGGCCGTCATCGCCCAGGCTTATCGCTCTTAGCTTGGCGCTTCCGCGTGAAATCGAAATTGATAAGCACCCCCAAGTTATAAAAAAAAACAACAACGAAAACGCTACAGCACGAACCTTGGCAGAGTTTATTGTTTTCTTGTCGGCAATAAATTGAGATGTTGTTGCCATTGATGCTGCTGCTGCTGTTGTTGTGATTGTTGTTGCTGTTGTTACTGCTGTCGTGCTCGTGCTTATGTGTCGCGCACACACACACACGTATTCTGCTGCGCCTAAAAGTATATCTTACACTGCGAGTGTTCTGCAATTTTGGCGTTGAGCGCAAAAAAAAAAACAATACAACCATGAATGAAAATGTGGCAAGTTGTTGTTGTTCCACACCATGGCACCGCAACGTGAAAGCCGTAGTGAACTGGACCTGGCCACAATTCACCAAATCTTTTGAATGCTAATGTTATATGTGTTGTTGTTGCTGTTTTTGATTTTTTTCCTTCTTCATTTGGTTCGTTGCTGTGTCGTTGGTGGTTCGTAGGTCAGCATGGCAAAGGCATAAAATTTCATTATGACCGCAACGCACGTTTCGGCGCAACAATGAAGCAATGTTCGAGTTTTTATATTTTTTGCTTAGGCTCCGCTTCTTCTCTTTTTCCGTCCGCTTTGCACTTTCTTCCATTACTCAATGTGTTGGTGACGCGGTTGTGATAAAATTGCTTAATGGTAGCGAGCGCTGTTTTTCGGTGATTTAATTCAATTTTATTATTGAGAGAAGGACGCATGGGGTCAGCATTGACTTTGACTGTAGAAGGGTAGAGTGAGGGTAGAGCGAGCACTGTTGAAGTAGCGTAAGGGAGTTGAAAAGGATAACTAAACTGAACTAAACTATGCGATTAAAGATGACTCATGAGCGAGAGAGAGTTTCACTCATGAGAGGTTTTTCCAGAGGTTTTGGCAACAGAGTTTTCGAATCTTTATCTATCTATCTATCTATCCTATCTTTCCTATCTATCTTATTTATTCTGCTTATACTGTCTATCCTATCGATCCCATCCCATCTGTCCAATCTATTCTATCTATCCTATCTATCCCATCTACCCTATCTATCTGATCTATCCTACTTATCCTACCTGTCCTGTCTATCACATCTATCTTATGTACCCTATCTATCCTACTTATCCTACCTATCCCATCACTTGTCCTATCTATCCTTTCTGTCCCATCTATCCTATCTATCCTATCTATCATATCCATCTTATCTATCCTATCAATCCTATCTATCCTATCTTTCCTTCCTATCCTATCTATCTTATCCTATCTATCCTTTCTGTCCTATCTGCCCTATCTGCCCTATGTATTCTATCTATCCTATCTATCCTATTACCTATCCTATCAATCTTTTCTGTCCTATCTATCCTCTCCATCCTATCTATCTTATCTATCATATCTATCTTATCTATCATATCTATCCTACCTATCCTATCACTTATCCTATCTATCCTTTCTGTCCTATCTGTCCTATCTATTTTATCTATCCCATCTATCCTATCAATACTATTTATCCTATCTATCCTATCTGTCCTATCTGTCTTATCTATCCTATCTATCCTACCTTTCCTATCACTTATCCTATCAATCTTTTCTGTCCAATCTATCCTATCCATCCTATCTATCCCATCTATCATATCTATCTTATCTACCCTATCAATCCTATCTATCCTATCTGTCCTATCTGTCTTATCTATCCTATCTATCCTACCTATCCTATCACTTATCCTATCTGTCCTATCTATCCTATCTATCCTATCTATCCTATCTATCCTACCTATCCTATCACTTATCCTATCAATCTTTTCTGTCCTTCTATCCTATCCATCCCATCTATCCCATCTATAATATCTATCTTATCTATCCTATCAATCCTATCTATCCTATCTATCCTATCTGTCGTATCTATCCTATCTATCCTACCTATCCTATCACTTATCCCATCTGTCCTATCTATCTTATCTATCCTACCCATCCTATCAATCCAATCTATCATATCTATCTTATCTATCCTGTCCATCCTATCTATTCTATCTGTCCTATCTGTCTTATCTATCCTATCTATTTTTCTATCTACGGTTTTTTTACTAAAAGTTTTCAACTATGAATATAAATTCGTTGTCCGCGCTTTGCGCAATTATTGATTATCTTAACAAATCCACCGTTTTCTTCCTTTTGTAGCATAATTTTCCATCCCAGCAACTTTCCATTTCATCATTTTCATTCATCACTTTTATTCTCTCAATTAAACTTTGCCACTTTTCCACCTGCCAATCATTTTCAAGCCATCATTAAATTTTATTTTCAGACTAATTACTCAACTTTCGTCCACGTTATAAACGAAACTAATCTTTTAATAGCACCAAATAATCTATTTGAAAGCAAAATCAAATCTCTAAATCCACTTAAAAATTAATTATCTTAAAATCGAATAAATTTTTTATCCATCAACTCAAATTAAATCAATTAAAGAAAATTCGCCTAAATATAAATACAAGTAACTAAAAGCCTCGCGCACAGTGGAACGTAAATGACCGTGAATGTGGTAGCATGTCTACAATAACAGCCAAGAACACGATGCCATATATGACAATGACTGCATACACACACACACATACACCTTACCGCACACATGCACTCATGTTATTAGTGTCCTCAACAATGCTGCAAGGGCACTTGAAATAAATACGCTTCATTCCACCAAGTCATAGACTCGCCGACATGCACTCATACATGCACACACACACACACACACTCACACAAATACCGCCAGCCGTAGAGCAATGTGTGGTCGTGGCCCCAAAGCGGCAAGCATGCTTAGCTGATATTCATTATTATCCTCTTAGCTGAAAATTATTATCCTTGATTTATTCCAGTCATACACGGACAAAAAGACAGCACAGCATAGCACAAAACCAGACAGACGGACAGCCAGCAGTCAGGCGGACGGATTGCCGCAGAGACCAGACTGGCAGAGAGACAGGCTGTCAGGCGAACTACTCGTACATAATATAATGCAATGTGTTTGATACGCTTACGAGTTTACGATACACGTTTTGTCTGTGTTAGTTGTAATTAGCAACTAATGAATTCCGAAGCAGACGGCACTATATATGATATCACGAGCTAAATTATGCCATTACAATAATGACAACAAAATGTTGGAATATATAATAAAGGGACGCCATATTTATGTATTGTAGAGTATGGGACTGAGACTAGAATATATGAACACTCGAATTAAGGTTTAAGGAAACGGTTTGCAAGGATTGGACTAAGGCTGAATACAAAAAGAAGCTCTAGACAAACACAACAAAGCTCTATGGGTGCCATACGAGTCAATCAATTGATGAGAGGTCAATCAATCTAAAATCGTAGTGGAATCACGGCAAGCCGGCACAAACGATGGTCAAGCCAGGATTGACGATCAGAATGGTTTTGCTGTGTATTTATTTTTGAAGCATTTTTGGAAAGCTTAACATTTCTGGTTAAAGAACCATATCGACTAGGCTAATAGAAACGCTAAGGTACAGCTGATATCCTACGGTCAGAATCTTAATTCAGACCTATACAGTCAACAGTTGGACCGTCTCAAGGCAGCAATTACCCAGAAGCGCCAGGAAAACGACAAGTCAAATATATCAATGGTGACTCGCTAGAAGCACCAGTTGGGAGGTTCTAAAGCAGTTACCATATAATTTAGACTTGGTACCAAGTGATCGAGCCGAGCGGGTGCAAAAGGTGGCCAAGTCAAGATTGACTGTCAAAGCTGAAATGCCGACAGGATTGACGACCATGATTGAAGGTGACATTGGTTGTGAATCATCTAATATGAGCTTCTGGCCATCTAAAAGACGCTATCGCCCAGAAGTAACTAGCTTTGGTCAATAGAAGAGATTTTGTGTTTGTAATTTGTGGAGTATCGGCAGGATTGACGACCAGGATTGAAGGTGGCATTGGATGGGAATCATATTTAATGAGCTACTTCCCTACGGGTAAACAATCGAATCGTAACTTCGAACCGTCTGAAAGAAACTATCGCCCATTAGTAACTAGTTTTAGACAATAGAAGAGATTTTGTGTTTGAGATTTAGTGGAGTGCCGACAGGATTGACGACCAGGATTGAAGGTGGCATTGGCTTGGAATCATCTAATATGAGTTGCTTCCCTATGAGTAAACACTCAAAAAAGAGATTGTTTGTTTGTGGTTTTGTGGAGTATCGGCAGGATTGACGACCAGTAAAAAAGGTGGCATTGGATGGGAGTCATCTATAATGAGCTACTTCCCTACGGGGTAAACAATCGAATCGTAACTTCGAACCGTCTTAAAGAAACTATCGCCCATAAGTAACTAACTTTGGACAATAGAATATATTTTTTGGAGTACCGGTACGATTGACGACCAGGATTGAAGGTGGCATTGGCTGGGAATCATCTACTATGAGCTACTTCCCTATGAGTAAACAATCGAATCGTACCCTCGGACCGTCTGCCAGAAACTATCGCTTACAAGTAACTAAATTTGGAAAATAGAAGAGATTTTTTGGAGTACCGGCACGATTGACGACCAGGATTAAAGGTGGCATTGGCTGGGAATCATCTACTATGAGCTACTTCCCTATGAGTAAACAATCGAATCGTACCCTCGGGCCGTCTTAAAGAAACTATCGCCCATAAGTAACTAACTTTGGACAATAGAATATATTTTTTTGAGTACCGGTACGATTGACGACCAGGATTGAAGGTGGCATTGGCTGGGAATCATCTACTATGAGCTACTTCCCTATGAGTAAACAATCGAATCGTACCTTCGGACCGTCTGACAGAAAGTATCGCCCATAAGTAACTAACTTTGGGAAATATAAGAGATTTGTTGGAGTACCGGCACAATTGACGACCAGGATTGAAGGCGGCATTGGCTGAAAATCATTAAATATGAGCTGTTTCCGTATGGGTAAACTCTCAGTTCAGATCTTCAGATCTCAAAGAAGCTATCGCCCAAAAATAACTAGCTTTGGGCAACAGAAGAGATTTTATGTTCCCTCAAAACAATTTCAGGTCACATATGTCGACAATGACTCATTAAAAGCTCCAGAAGCTTAGTTGGAAGGTTCTTATAGTTCTTAGTATCTACCTTATACAGGGTTTACCAACAAGAGGTGTTATTTTGGTATTCAAAGACAAATGCCATTTTTTGAGATAAATGATCGGATGTTTATTTCATAATAAAGAGGAAGGTATGCCGTTAATAATGAAAAACAACTTCAGCCAAATGGCCACCACGACCACGCTTACAGGACCATATCCTTTTCATGAAATTTTCCATAACCAAATCGCAAAGTGGCTGCCCTATGTCCTCGATAGCCTCACGAATTCTATCTTTGAGGTCTTGAATCGACGCTGGGCTGTTGGCGCACACCTTATCTTTCACGTGGCACCAAAGGAAGAAGTCGCAAGGTGTTAAATCACAAGATCTCGGTGGCCAATTGTGATCACCTCTTCCAGAGATAACACGGTCCGGAAACTTTTACCGTAAAAGAGCAATGGTTTCGTTGCTTGTGTGGCACGTAGCGCCGTCTTGTTGAAAGTAAACGTTGGCCAGATCAATACCATCCAACTCCGACCATAAAAAATCATTAATCATTTCTCGATAGCGCAATCCATTCACCGTAACTGTTGATCCAACCTCATTTTCGAAATAGTAAGGTCCAATGACCCCGCCGGACTATAAACCGCACGAAACAGTCACACGTTGAGGATGGAGAGGCTTCTCAACAATAACTCTTGGGTTTTCCGAGCCCCAAATGCGAGAATTTTGCTTGTTGACGTAGCCACCGAGGTGGAAATGGGCCTCATCAGTCAAGATGATTTTTCGATGGAATTCCGGATCATTTTCATGCATTTCAAAGACCCAGTCAGCAAAGACACGACGTTGTTGATGATCGGTCGGCTTGAGTTCTTGTGTTAACTGAACTTTATAAGCCTTAAGACCGAAGTCTTAATGCAAAATACGGTGTAATGACGTTTTTGGAATGCCCAATTCCAAAGAACGACGAGGAATCGACAATCGACATTTACATCACTAACTTGTTCCAACAGCTCGAATTTTTCCACCAATTTCTGTATTGCGGTCCGACAAGGTGCTTCACGACGACCCAAAAATGCGAACGAGGTTTGCGAACTGTGACTGAAAGATTTTCACCATTTTTGTAGTGAATTTTTAATAATTTCAATGCGTTGTTGAAGCGTGTATCGTTCCATTTTTAGTAATGGCGTAGTTTCTACTTGTCAAATGTCAAAGAATAAAAGCTTCAAAAGTGAGAGCTTCCGAAATACCGGGTGATTCAAGATAACACCTCTTGTTGGAGAACCCTATAGTTAGTTCGGACCTGACACCTGTTCTTGTCTGTGAGAGTATTTTGCTGAGGAAAAGTTCGCTTCAAGCTTGCGAAAATATACTGTTGTAGGTTTTGACCTATAGGGACGAGGGATTCTAGGACAGAGATTATCTTAGATTGTCTCTCTAGAGTTAACTTAAAACTTGCAACAAGCCAGACCAAACGCTGCACATTTGACTTGAATGGAATCATTCTAACTATACCAAATACATGCTTCAATTTCATGCAAGAAATAATAGATTTAATTTTTACTACACCTTATTTTTGCATACTTTTAGGCGGACTTTCTAACTTAAAGTTGTCTGATTTGTTTCGAAAGTTCAAAACCAGAGACCTAAAATCTTTTCCTGTTCTTCAGTTTCCTCCCTTTGGAAGATATTATTTACTGATTTCAGTTTTTCTTATCAAGCAAATATTTATTCCATTGCTTTCAGCTTATTCAAGCAATCCATTCTCTTTGAGTGTACCGCACAGGTAGTTGCCTTCCCCTCTGCACCTCATACAACTCGATTTATTAACACCATCATTGCCAACATCATCAACTTCATTGTGCACAATATTCGCCCAACTCATGCTGCCAGCTCGTCATATTCAACATGGCATTGTCCTCAGACATTTACCAGATCCATGTCCACTCCGAAACAATAAAACGCTCTTAAGTAATCCAATTACGGTGCATATATCACGACGGCACCGTGTGGAGCAGGGGGAGTGCCGCAGCATATGGACTCGAGACTCGACACACACTCAAGCTCGGCCATTTAGTCAACGGCTGTGCGGTGCTGTGTGCTAGTAGCAGATTTTGGAAATCAAGCACAAAATGAAGTTGGCCACGAGCAGGTCGCAGCGAGCAGACGAGTGTTGAGTGCAGCTGGGGCGGCTGGGGTACGGTTGAGCGGTTGCACGTCACGGTGTGCTGCACAAAGTGATTTTAATTAGCCTTAGAGTGCACATCGAATCTCTGGCGCGACTCTGGCGTCAAGCTAGACGAACACAATGTATGAGCATACAAAAAAAAAATAATAATAGAAAAAACATTGCAATTGCGCGAAGCGTTGGCAACATTGGGAAAATGTTGCTTTCAATATTGCAAATTTGCATACAATGTACGCTAAATTGGCAGCGAGTATTGTTTTGCATGTGTTGGAAAAAAATTCTGAAAATGGGGCAAGTGTGGGAGTAGAAGTGGGCAAGTGGGGAGGGTCGAGTGAATTGCGAAATTTGTTCATAAAGTTGAATTTTTAGACAAAAGCAAGCAAATGATTAGTCTGCTAATAACAATATTTATAAATTGAAGCCTACTTTTAGGCGCACTACGATGCAAATACGCTTAAGCATGCATCTTTGTATGAATGCAAGTAAATATGTAACTAAAACTCGCTTCAGTTGCTGCAATATCTTGGTGTCATGTCTCTGTTCATAATGTTGCATACCTTAGGGCGTTGCAGCTTTTACACTACCCAGGTGTATGGCAGCTAGAGCGCTACTAAACAACTTTAACACAAACTTTTAGTATCAAAACAAACAAACCAAAAATTTGGCCACAAAAAATTCCAAAGCAACAGGAAAATCCTACGCCCTGCGGTAACTTTCTCACACTCGTGCCGCAAAAACTTTGTTGCATGCCAACGCAACAGCCGAGTCTTAGTGCCATTCAGCTGTGTGTGTATATGTTGTGCGCTTTTTCGCTATGCTTTCAGTCTTGAAGGTCTTTTCGTTGCACATGAGTGGAAAATATCCAAACTGATGGCTAACAGCGCTTGGCCAGGTAATTCCCAACATGTGTCCATCAAGTGCAGCACAATGTAATGTATGCACCAAAGCGACGAGCAAGCAAGACTGTCTCGACACGGAACACCAACTGACACTTGCACACTCCCTCACACAAACACACACACACACACGGCAGTGCTGCAGCCCGACGCAGAGCGCATCCAAGTCGACGCTCAGCCCCACCGAAACCAGATCAGACCAGACACTTTGTATGGTGATTTATGTGCAGCGTTGTTGCAAGCTGGCCGCCATAATTGTGTTGCATGTGCAACGCTGTTGCGGTGCAGCTGTGTGTGTGAGCGTGTCCGGCAATGTGCGTCAATGTGTTTTAGTGCGTCCGTACAAACATTATCCCACTCACTTAACCATAACGAGGCAGCCAGGTGACAGGCAAATGGCGGCAACTTGCAGCGGCCGGAAATGCAAGCATGTTCGATGCAACCACGCCACACTTCAACCGCCGCCCATTAGCACCCACCGACATAAGCGAGCGCAACGCTTCGAACGCGTGCGCCGCTTTCGTTTAGCCGAGTCGAAGGTGCCGGCGGCCATAAGGTTAAGTGCGCTGACGCATGCGGTCGTGGTCGCCGTTTGACGCTCGACGCCAGTTTAGCCATTGCTCCGGTGACAGCGGCCAAGTGTGCTGGCGCAAACATTTAGTTTTACCGGGTGGGGGTGTGAGAGTTTGTTGGCTGCACGCCAGCAACAGATTGAAATTGAAATGAGTGCAAATTAAAAACGGAAACATTTGTAAAGAGATTAACAGGGTATATGACTTTTGAATTATAATGAGATGAGTTGAGCGGAAAGAAGATATGATAGGAAAAATGGAATTGTTAATTTTTAATTTTATTGAGACAATGATATTCAAAAGCTCCGGTCTGATTTCTCCGAAATGGGAGATGTTTCCAATAATACCCTGAGGATACTTGACGAGTGAGCTTTCCACATTTATTACACGAGAACGTTTTATGGACTGGCCAGATGCAGCAGAAACTGAGGATGTTTTGTATTACCTTAGAAAGGTATCGGTCAACCAGGGGCAGATTTTTCACACTGTTTGCATCACGATGATATATGTTCTATCGGATTGATCATCCGGCCTCGATAGTCCAGTGGGTAGCGCGCTGGCTTCTCATACCAAAGGCTCCAGGTTCAATTCCTGGCTCGGGCTGGTGAACAACTCGTCTACTTCTATCGCTATCTACATGAAGGGAATGAGAATTACAATAATCGCACAAGTGGGCTCTTGGCAGGCAATGGCAAAACCTCGGAGTGTGAACGAAAAAAAAACTGCCAATCGCCGTTCAGATTCGGCGTTAAACTGTCCCTCCCCCCTTTCCCCATCCGTTTGAAATGTGTGTTGTAACTTATGTTGGAAAGACAGTGTTGCATACGCATTTCAAAAACGGGTGAAATACATTGTGACCGAAAAGTTTCCGGAAATTCTCATTTAAAATTCGCGCGCTGTATATTTTTCAATATTTTAAGTTTCTGTAGGTTGGTAGCACTGTCCTTAATTACTATGCCAAAAATGAGCGCGATCTGTCAGACAGTTTGTTTACGGCAGCTGTTGAAACCAGTTCACCTCAGTAGTGCGTTGCGATTTTGTTGAGAATTTTCTTCAAAATGAGTACCGTGAACAGGTCTCTTTGGACGTGCTTGATCGTGCCAATTCCGATCCAACTTTCATGGAACGCATCATAACTGGTGACGAGACATGGGTCTACGAGTACGACATGCAAACAAGCCAACAATCATCGGAATGGAGAGGAAAAGACGAGCCGAAACCGAAAAAACCACGCCAAAGTCGCTCGAAAATCAAGGTAATGCTGATTGTTTTCTTCGATATTCGTGGTGTGGTTCATCATGAATTCGTCCCTGAAGGACAAACAGTCGGTAAGGACTATTATTTGACTGTTTTAAGACGTTTGCGTGAAAATATCCGCCGTAAACGGCCTCAATTGTGGAAGGATAATTCATGGATTTTTCATGACGATAATGCTCCCTCGCATCGAGCCAACATTATCAACGATTTTAAGGCCAAACATTCAATAAATACCATCGAACAGCCACCGTATTCACCTGATCTTGCACCGTGTGACTTTTTCCTGTTTCCCAAACTCAAATTACCACTCAGAGGAACGCGTTTTGAATCCATAAAACACCTAAAACAGAACTCGCAGAGGGAACTCAAAGCCATACCGGAAAGCGCCTATAAAAAATGTTTTGATGATTGGAAGAAACGTTGGCATATGTGTATCACTTCTAATGGAGCAAATTTTGAAGGAGATAAAATAAATATTGATGAAGATTAAGAATTTTGCGTTTTATTTAAAATTTCCGGAAACTTTTCGGTCACAAGGTATGAGATGTTACTCTCATCTTCCTTCCCTATCCCCCATGGGCATAGTACAATGGTCTGAAATGGACTGAGTGCTATGGAAGACTTTTAGCCTTCCTGCCCACCCTCACATCCATCCATCCATCCGTCGGATTGATCGGCAAACTATTCGTTAATCGATATTTATACAAAAAACTATGAGTGTCAATCAATTTCCATCGATAACACTGCACAACAGCATGTCTGTTGCATGCAGTTTTTTACATGAATCTGAATCGTTTTTCCACGCTGTTTTCAAAACCATACTCCGTTTTTATGTAACAGCTCTAGTTTTTGCAAAAAATGGGCGTGTCACTTTTTTGAATTTTCTTCGGCTTTTTTCTCGTTTTCGACTGTTATTTCTGAACCAATAATCCTATCGACATTATTTTTATATCGTTGCACTTACAACATTTCACGCCATCTTTCCTGACATTAATCAATTTTATGCGTTCTAAATGGGCGTGGTAATAAGGTTTCAAAGTAAGAAAATATTGAATTTCAAGGCGTTTTTTCTGATGGCGAAAATTGTACAGATGTTTCATAAATCAAGTTTCGAAGTATATGAATATCTTAAGAAGAAACATCAAGCAATACAACACAGCCAAATTATTTATCGGAATACACATTCGCGTCGAAATAATAACAAAACTTTACCATAGCGATTTTCATCTCTTTTCATACTTTTTCCTTAAAAAATTAGGAGCCTCAAAATATGCTCTTTTTTATGTTCCATTTATAGTTTGGAATACAAGCAAAAACAAAAATATTTTGAATTTCTCGATACAAAAAAAAATTAAAAACTTTGCATATTTTCAGGCCCCTAATTTTGTAAGGAAAAAGTATGAAAAGTGATGAAAATCGCGATGGTACATTTTTCCTGTTATTTCGATGCGAATGTGTATTCCGCCAAATAATTCAGCTGTGGTGTATTGCTGGATGTGTCGACTTTCGTTATACACCTAACTCGTTAATTGTTTTACAAAAAATGTGTATGCTTTTGACCATCAAAGAAAACGCCTTAAAATTAAATTTTTTCCAACTTTGAGGTCCAATTACCGCGGCATTTTAACATTTATAAAAATAAGTTGCATCGGAAAAGAAGCCGTACGGTGTTGTTAATGCGATAAGGTGAAAATCATGTCAATCGGTTTTTTTGTTTAGAAACTACGATCGAAAATATGGAAAAAGTAGAGGAAAAACTGAAAAAATGACAGGGTACCTATATCTTACAAACTAGTGCTGCTAGAAAAAATCGGAGGGTAGATTCGGAATCAGCGCACCCAAATTAGTAAGAAACAGTAGAAAAACTCCATGCAACAGAAAAAAAGTGTTTTTTGTTGCGCTGTGTAATTTTATACCTTGTTTCTAGGTCAAAAGTCACTTTACATACTTTTTACCCGGTCCTGAAGTTTAAAGTTGTTCTAGGAAATGTTTTTGCAGATAAGGAAGAGGTGGAAACGTTACAACTCTTCCTGCGTCACTGTCCAGATCTATATAAGAGCCGACTTGGGTATTAAGGCAACATTCCTGATCGACCTAGCTGCGCGGCAAAAGATGGAATCTTAATTTAGAAATCTAAAATTAGATGTCTAGATCGGCTCTCCTTAACTTAGAGGTCGAACTTGTTTATCATGGATTGAGATCGTGGTTACTCCAGAGAAAAACAAGAAAGGATTCACAATGAACCATTTTGACCATTGAGTGGAAGTGTGATCTATGCCGCACACACCCATCTCTACCAAACCAAACCCTAATCTAGGGAAAAACAACCTATTAAACCGAAAGCAGGTTAACCTTGTATCCCAAAGTCAAAGGGACGTCACTAGTAAAGGCAAAGCTGCCGAGCTACACAGAAATGCTATTACTTTGCCGTACGTCATTGAACATTTAGATGCACCGCTGTCGTCTGAAAAAAAGAAAAATCAAAGAGATATAAATACATATCCACGCCTGTCAATCAGATTTTGGTGGAAAGACTATGCAGGCATCATTTCAAGGGAATCCTGAGCCTCTCCATACCGCAGTAGAACCAACCTTCTTGCAGAGTCAACAAACTGGTCATTTGATAGAAGGATGGGTAGACGAAAGGACGGTCATACGGAAGAACAGACGAAAGAACAAATGGAAAGACAAAAATTCAGACAAAAGGACGAACAGACAGACGTATGATATGACAGAGGTTCAGACGAAAGAACAGATGGAACAGAAAGACACAGACAGAAGGGAGGACAGGCAGACGGACAGACAGACAATGGTCAGACAGAGAGAACAGATGGGAGGACGAACAGACAGACGAACGAGTAAACCAACGGCCAGACAGAGGGCAGACGGAATAACAGACCGGAGAACGGAAGAAAAGAGGGGAGGACAGGAAGACGGATAGACAGACGAATAGTTAAACAGAGAGAACAGACGAGAGGACGAACATACAGACAGACGGGTAAACCAACAATCAGACAGAGGGACAGACGGAATAATAGATGGAAAGACAAACAGACAGACGAATGGAAGAATTTTACGTTTACGGAAAAACAGACGGACAGAAAACAGAGGGAAGGACAGACGGAAACAGTTGGGAAAGCCAACACACAGACGAACGGTCAAACAAAGGGATAAATGGAAGGGCGGACGGAAGAACAGATGGAAAGACGAACAGACAGACGGACAGAGGTACAGACGAAATAACAGGTGCAAGAAAAAAGCAAACAGACGGATAGGAAAACCAACGGTCAGACAGTGGGACAGACATAATATCAGACAGAAAGACGAACAGAAAGACGGTCGAATCGACAGATAGTCGAAAAGGCAGGAGGAGAGGCCGACGAACAGACATATTAATGGTCTGAATTAGATACAGACAGAAAACAATTGGAAAGACGACGAGATAGACGGAGAATCAGGCGGAAGAACAGATGGAAAGACGAAAATAAAAGCGGAAGGATGGACAGACAGACATTTGGTCCGACAGAGGGTTAGATGGAAAGACAGACGGAAGAATGGATGGAAAGACGAACAGACAGACATACCGGCGGACAGGTAGATGAGCAGGCAGACGAGAGACAGACGAAAGAACAGATGGGAGGACGAACAGGTAGACGTACAGGAAAACCAACGGTCAGGCAGAGAAACAGATAGAAAGACGAATATACAGCGGGACGGAGAGACGAAAGAACGGACAGACAGATATAGGGACGGGGACACAGACGGACAGACGAAAGAAAAGATGGGAACACAAAAAGACGGACGGGAAACGGACAGACGGGAAACCGACAGAGGGACATATGGAAGGACAGACGAAAAAAAGATGGAAATACGAACATGGAAACGGACAGGTAGACGGGCAGGTCGGACAGAGAAACAGACGAAAGAACAGATGGGAGGATGAACAGGCAGACGTTCAGAGGGACACATGGAAAGACGAATACACAGACGAACGGAAATACGAGAGATACACAGAGGGCCAGACTGAAGGAAAGATGGGAAGACAAAAAGACAAACGGAAAAACAGACAGACGTACGGTCCAACAGAGAGACAAATGGAAGGATAGACGGTATAACAAATGGAAAGACAAACAGATGAACGGATGGAAAGACGAAAGCACGGACAGACAAAGGAACGATCACACAGAGGAACAGATGAAAGAACAAACGGATGGAAAGACAGACGAACATACAAAAACACAAAGACGAGTGGACTAAATCAACTCTAATAGTAATTCCTATCATATCTTTATCTACTTTTTTATACCTGCCACACCCCCTTCTGAAAGTAGCAATCATTTGTTTTAACCTACAATATCAATGAACGGCCTAAAAGTTGAGTTTCTTTTGGCTTATCGTGACGATTTTGGACCATAAGACACAACTAAGGATTAGTAAAACACTAATTAGCTAAAAAGTAATCAATTACACAGACAATTGCAAAGCAATCCTTTTTACTTACTACACCAACGACCAAAGCTCATCTTTCATTTATATGAAAACTCATATTTTATTTATAAATTACTCATAAGTATACAAATCTATTATGCTTGCGCAACTAACCGTTAGGAGCTTTTCTACTTACATATCACATTTTACTTACTGCACGCTTTTACCGACGTTGCAACGTAACCGCCGTCTGCGCATTGGTGCACACAAAGCTGAGTGATTTTTCTGCTTGTACGCCAACACCTGTAAAAAATGCAACACTACAACATAACATAATCATAAATATAAATTAACAGCACAACAACAAAATACAACATAACAAAAGCGGCAATAAGTGCAAACGCACATATACACTCACAACAACAACAATAGCAAAGCATTGCGACCAAGCAAGCAGGCATTGAGGCGAGCAGAACTAATATAATCATAGAATTACCAACACCAGTAGCACAACAAGTTTTGCTACAACAACAACAATAATAAGTGTTGCAGCACACAAAGCACAATGAAGTAAAACTTGCACATTCATTCACGTGCCGTGAAGCCTTCTCGAGGCCCCAATGCGCACGCTGGGCCCCACGCTTCGCCACTCGCCCCACGCACACACACACACAGTTCACGTGAGTAGCGAGCACGAGCGCGCGAAAACTTTTCGAAAACTCGCAGAAGTGTTGCACAAAAGCCACTTGCACAACAACGGCAACAGCAGCAGCAGCAACAACAATAGCAGCGTTCACAACAATGGTGCACTAGCGAGCGGAATAAGTAGCAGCAACAGCAGCAACTGTTGCAAGTAAGCGGCGTAACACGCTGTTGCAGCAGGAAGTACGTAAGAGTGAGCCAACTGCCGGCTGACGGCGCCGCTTCTGCTAAAGCTTACGTGGCAAATGCGTTTTACATAAGTGTGAAAAAATTTTCAAGCAAGAAATTCAACTACAACAACAACAACAACAACAACAACATAGTACAAAATGTTACTACGAGTACTTTGCGCTTTGATGTCGTCTTGCAAGTGCTTCCCTGCTTCACCTCAACGCGGCACACACACACACAAACGCATAGCGTCACTATGCCAAAGGTTAGCGATTGTTTTTTTTTCTCGCCTCGTCTTCTTCTTACTTTGAAGCACTTTTCACCGTAACTGCATTTTGTACTTGTTACATGCGACTTTGCCGTACAGTTGCAAGTCGAAAAGTTTACAAATGACACGCAGGAAACAACAAACGGACATTGCATAATGCAGTCAGTTGTGTTGCGCCGTCGTTGGATGAGTAGATGGCCGGTTGGATTGTGTGCTACAAGCCAGGCAGACTTTTGATATTCTATTTCATAAATTACAACTAATTTTTTATAAAAAACTTAGAGCTTTGTATGGCGAAAAAATGTACAAAGAATCACTGGAAGTTTTCTTTTTGAAATTGAATTTGAATCGGAAACGTCTTCGAATCGTTGGAGACACCAAACTAATTCTTTAGTAAAGCATTAAAGAAAGAAGAAGATGCGATTTACCGTCTTTGCGAGAGAAACTTCCATTGGTTAGGTCTTTCGGCGACGGCTTCAGACTCTTAAGGCCAGGTTCTTCGGTAGACTCGCTGCTTACGGATCTGTAAAATTTTCTAGTCAAGACAAAATGGTTCTGAAAAGATCGAGTCTAGATTGATACGGTATCTATAAGACAAGTACTAAAGTGAAAATGTCGGACTTACCACTTCAATAAACTAACCTCCATTCTCCAGGTCGAATGAGTCAGATATATAATTAAAAAAGTTTACGAAAAAACTTTAACTTCAAGAAAACTCCATGTAAAAAATTATTAACCTTTGGTATCCTCCATTTATTGGAATGGAAAACGACATGTGTTTCAAACCACTTTTTCAAGGCAGCTTTCTAGTTCTATATTCGATTATACAATGATCCATAAAATCGTCCATGCATTTGTCTATACATTCGTAGTTCTTTCTAACAATTGCCCACACAATCATCCATTTTATCCGTCTACGCATTCGTCTACACATACGTTCTTCCTAATAATCGCCCTTACAATCAGTCATCCAACTGTCCATATATTCATCCATGCACTCGTCTCCACATGCGTCTATACGTCCTTCCTTACATCTGTACAATCGTTCATTTATTCGTGTATGCATTCTCCAAATTCATATTCGTCTATACGTCCTTTCTTATATTCGCCCATACAATCATCCATACAATTGTCCATATGTGTATCCATGCATTTGTCTCCAAATTCATATTCATCTATACGTCCCCCCTTACATTTGCCCATACGATCATCCATACAATTGTTTATATATTCGTCCATGCATTCGTCTCCAAATTCATATTCGTCTATACGTCCTTCATTACATTCACCCATACAATTGTCCATACAATTGTCCATTTATTTGTCCATGCATTCGTCTCGAAATTCATATTTTTCTATACATCCTTCCTTACATTTGTCCATACAATCATCCATACAATTGTCCATATGTTCATCCATTCATTCGTCTATACATTCATCCATACTTTCTTCTATTCAGTCGCCTAAAGAATCTTCCATACCATCCTCCATACACTCATCCAAACATTCATTCACACTTCCATTGTTTTTATTTGTCTATAATTTTGCTCATACAAACGTCCATATAATCGTCTATACAATCTTCCATAGTTTCACCCATACACAATGCATGTATTCATCCACACAATCGTCCGTATAGTCCTCACACCTTTGTCCATACTTTCGCCCATACATTCGTCTATACGTTCTTTTATACACTAGCCCATAAAATCATTCATACAATCGTCCATATATTCTTCCTTACATTCAGTTATACAATTGTGCATACTATCGACTATATATTTGTCTACATATTTATCTATGCGTTCCTTCGTACATTCGGTAATACAATCGTACGTGCAACTGTCTATGTATTTGTCCATACAATAGTCCGTATGTTAGTGCATACAGCGGTGCATTCATTCATTCGTCCATAAAGCCATTGATTCATGCATATATAAGTCCACACAATCATTCATACATTCAGCCTTAAATTTTTCCATATATTCGTAAATTCGATTATATATTAATCTATATATTCTTTTATGTAATCGTTCATACAATCGTCTATATATTTGTCCATGTTCGGTCACACAATTGTTCATATATTCAACCATATATTCGTTCATACATTTGTCCATACATTTAGTCTTCAGCATTCGGTCACACATTCTTCCATACCATAATCCATACATTCGGTTTTTTACATTCATCCTAGCAATCACCTGAATGTATCAGCCGTACACTCCTCTATTTAATTCTAAATTCGATCATATATTCATCTATACACTCATTCTTATAATCGTTCTTACAATCGTCTGTATATTTGTCCATACATTCGGTCACACATTCGTCCATTCTACCATACGTTCATTCATACATTCGTCAATGCAATGAGCCATCGATTTAGCCACACATTCGTCCAAAGCATAATCCATACATTTGGTAACACATTCAGCCTAACAATCATCCATACATTTATTCAAATATTCGTTCGTATTCGTTCGTTAGTATTCATTCATATATTCAACAATAAATATATTTAATACTTCATGCACTCGTTCACTTAATCGTTCATGCAATCCTCAATGTAACCTTCCATGAAATCGTCCATTGAATCGTCAATACAATCATCCATGCAATCATTTATGTAGGATTTTTTATTTAAGTTTCCTTTATTTCAATAGTTTTAGTTTATTTCAGTTCTTTCTCAATTAAACATTTTTAGTTTATTACAAGTTAAATCTTAAGTTAAATCTTCCGTCCGTTGTCGTCCGTGTTTCTTGCTCAACTACCGAGTCGTCCGTTTTCCGTTGCCTCTTTCCCTTGTTTCTCGTCCGATGGTCCCGTTACTTTCCCGCGTCTCGTCAAATGTCCGTCCGCTCAGTTATGTATTTTACGTACTTTCGTCCAGTCCGTGCTGTCCGTTCCTCAGGGTCGCATCCCATTTCCCACATTTATATATTCGTTCTAACATAGAACCATAAATTCATGCATTCTCCCGTCCATATATTTTTATTTCCGATTTTATTATTATTATTAATTATTATGTTATTCTTATTATTATTTAATTATTTTATTATTATTATTTTATTTCATTTATATTTCCGTCCTTACATTGCAATGCATTGGTCCATACAATCCCCTAAATATTCATCCATGCATTCAATGCATATTCAACTAAAGCAATGTCAAGTCACTCTAATCAACTTAAGTTTCAGACTTCTGACGTCTGACTTTTATAATTCGCGAAGATTAAATTACAACTCGGAAAATGATATCTCAACCCTTTCGAGGCCATTAAAGAAAACTTACTAAAGAAACTGGGGTCACACCATTCCATGCTTAAAGTTGTGTATTGTGGCATTAGACTAAAGTGATCCAATTTTGATTAATTGCTATTTTTACTGATCACATTAAGTGATTACTGTCAAAATACGCATCACAGCATTCAATATCTACATCCATTAAAAAAATATGGTCATCTCACTATCAACTTGGAATACATTAGCTCAAAGAAAATAAGATGTAATAAGGGAATATTTCCTACTTTAGACCCTCTATAGACCATCTTGGAAACCAGCAAATGAATTAACCCATTAGTCTAATTGTCTCGTAAAAGATTCACATTAAAAGAATTGTTGGCCACAACTACACCTTCACAGCGAGACCCCAAGCATTGCCTATAGTTTTCCGCCCCAACCTGACAATTGCCTTAATTGTGCCGCATAGCAAAGTCAATTAAATTCTTGCCACTTCCTTCGCTGTGTGTTGCACGAGTTGTGTTGTGTGTTGTGTGTTGTGTCTCGTCGTATGTGCCACTTCATTCGCACACACTTTGCGGCGCTCAGACTACATTAGCAAATTTAAGCAGTCGCCTAAGCGTATGCTAAGAAAAAGCACACCGCATACAAATGTTGACACTCTACAATGGAGGGGAGCGAACGCCAAGTCCGAGACAGTTGCATAGCTGACGCTGGAGCCCAGCAGCGACGCTTAGACAAGTGAGACAGACATGCAAAGAGTTGACTAAAATTAACACGGATATGTGTCAGCACGGCTGTCGGGCGGCGAATTGCATTTGCAGTTTGCAGTTTTCAGTCAGTCGTGACGGTTAGTTGAAGGCACTCAGTCAAACAGACAGAGACAGAGACAGACAGTCAGCAAGTCAGTGAGTCAGCACATTTGTATGCGTCGCTGTGATTTAGGTGAGTGTTTGTCATAGTTCGTACGCTCGGCCGTGTGTCCTTTTGTGCGCGCATTCATTTGTTGATGTGTTTGTTTATTTGCTGATGTGTTTGTGTGTGTGTGTTTGTGATTTTCATTTGTGTTGAAAATTGTATGCAAATTACCACTACTAAAATCACCACTCACCACTGTGCTGCATTAGTTGGCAACAGCAAATTTGTTGCAGACAATGCAACTGCCACACACCACCAGCACCAACCAAGCAATGGCAGCCGCAGCAGTAGCAAACGAGGAAGAAGAAGAAGTCATTTGGTATTCATGTTTTGTTTGCATATTAATTAAGTTGTTTGGGTTAGGCGTGGTGCATTAGAGGCGGCAAGTACGAGTAAAGTGAAATGAAGTGAACGTAAAGGCGCTTCTGAGGCGCACCCAGCAAACGACTTTAGGGTTTGTTATTTTATTATTGTGGGTTGTTGGCATGAATTTGCTTTTCTTTTCTCTCCATAGGTAGTTTCTAGATTTATATGTATCGTCTTATATATATATATGTATGGGCATACTATAAATAGATATGCGCTGTTGAAAGCAAGATTAACCCATTAATGATGGACCAAGATGTTGGCATGAAAAATTCTTTGTGGGAGATTTAACACTTAAACACTTCTTTAGTTTTGACAAATTTTTGGTGTTCGAGTTAAATATGAGCTTTTGTGTATTTAGAGACCTATAGGCGAATTTTATTTTTTCAGTTTCAGTTTTGACATATATTTGGAGTTAAAGTAAAGTTTTGAGCTTTTTTGTATTTAGAGACCTATAATCGAATTTAATTTTTTTTAGTTTTGACATACTTTTGGCATTCAAATTAAATTTTGCGCTTTGCTTTATTCAAAGACCTAAGGTAACATTTTATGGCTAAATTTTCATGGTACATTTCTTCCTTAAAAATCGTGTTTTGAAGCAGATTTTTGGCATTTTAGGAAAAAAGGGTCAATTTGACCCATACCAATAGGAGCTAGAGGGTTAAAATGTTCCACAAAAATGTTCCTCGTAGTAGTTTACCACAGATTGCTGAACATATTCTGTACCTAAAATGTTAAGTCGCATGGTTTATGTAAACCGATTCACAATAAGAATGTGCAAAAGTGTGGAAACTTTGACTACTTAAAAAGAAAATTCAGACGGAGATTTAAAAAAACGCCTACACACTTGCAATTTGTTTAGCTCTCTCTACCAAAAATTTTTGACAGAATCTTGTTCTTTTTTGTTTGTTTTTTTGTTTTGTTGTAGCGAGTTATAAAAAATGTTCGTGCCGGCCGGGTATTTTTCATTGAAAGATACTAAAAATAAGAAAAATCAAAAGAGAGAATAAAGTTGACCCTTGAAAAATATGAAAACTAAAAAATTTCCTGCCAACCGACTGTTTTACTTTTCAATGAAAGATACTAAGAACAAGAAAAACCAAAAAAGAGCGAGAATGAAGTTGACTCTTGAATGCTGATCAATTGATCCATCGTCAGTTTGTCTTCTTTATAGAGGAAATGAGAATAGGGAACAAATATCCACAAATGTTTCATCAATATTCTTTTTTATGGTTTTCTACAAAAAATCTACAAACCTTTAATATTTTTTAATAATAATTTTGAGAAAATCTCCCATATTTGACCTTGAGAGCTATAATTTTTTCATCATAAGCTTATCTTAATTTCTAAAAACACTAACTAGTCTAACTATAGTATTTCTATTCAGTTCATTAGTCAGTGGTGTCAGCTCCAGCCAGTCGAAATCTTATTCAATGCCACATGTTTCTGCGTCGTTATAGCTTTAAAGTGTTCAATTCCTATGCTCTCCAGTTCAGTACTGTACTCTTTGGTTCAGTTCATCAGTTAGTCATATTCACTTCACCAACTCAAATGCTTTTTGAATAATATTTTTACTGTCCTTAGAGTTCTGAGTTGTTGTATCTTTGTACTCTTATGATAACTATCAACAAACTTATCGAGCTCCAATTCTTCAATTTGGGTACTTTTTTAATACCAGCAGTCTTATTAACGGCATTGAGTTCTTCTTATATCTCGAATGCTCCCATATGTAACAACACATTTGGTATTGAACAAAATTTTAGCTCCTATTAACATAGACTTCTGAATGTCTAAAGTGAAGTTTAAAGATTTATTTTAACTCTCATTAAAATTGATTCCTGAATCTAAAATGAAAGTTTAAAAGTCGTTTTAGTTGTTTATGTTATTAAAAATTTGTTTAATAAATTCTCTGAACTAAAGTCTTTGCATCGTTATTAGTTTTTCAACTGAATTCCTTGCACAGAATTATTTTCATGGTTATCATTTTTTAAGCCATTTACTAACAACAAGCTTGAAATTTTTGAATTTTTTTCATTATTTGATTTTTGCTTATAAAATAGAAATAAGTACAAGAAAACTTACTTAAATACCCAATTGTCATTAATGGGTTAATGCCTGTGCGGTCTGAGCAAATATTTGCATTTCTGCATATGCAGAACGTACGTGCAGGAAGCGAAAATCTGCCAAGCAAGCAAGAAATATGAAAGACGTACTCATGCCGGAGATTTGTGGTCATGCGGCATATGTGCAAATTGCTTCACATACACACATATATATGCTACGAGTATATAGTTATACATATCGTTCAACTAGGCGCCATGCAAATGACCCTTCATGGTTCATTGCGCGCTACGCTGATTTAAGACATTCTGCATAGTTAGCAGACTCGGCTCGGTATTAGCCAGTGTCTGATATTCTGATAGGTTTATGATTTGAAAATTGCTTCAATGGTTTGGTGAGAAATTTACCAGAAATATTTTTCATACTATTTAGCATAGAAGTTGCTTTGGATTTGTTTTCGAATGATGCAAAACACTTAAAGTTGAGAACATAAAATAAAAAGTCATTGCATATGCAAAGCCAACTACGTATGTAAGTATGTAGAGTTCATACTCGTATGTTTGTATGTCTGAACTTGTATAAATTATTGTCTTGTTTTACCATATCCAATATCAATGAATTTCAAATATTTATTCACAGTGATATCTGCATATTTGCGTGCATACTTAACGCTTTATGGAAGCACAGAAATCTGCGTACGCTACTAAAATTTCCAACAAAATCAAATGTGTGTTTTTCAGTTATATATATATCTGTATAAGTATATGCATTGACGTTTGCCAAGTCAACACTATAGCTACTTTAAAATTAATGATCAGATGATGATTAATGAAATCACCATTACTTGTAGATCTGTATTCGACATATACAAACATAGATACTTCTTACCGGCTAAACAACCTTGTGATGTTTATTTACCCATTTGCAGGGATAAAATTCTTTCAATTTCTTTCTTTCTTCTTGCAATCCTTTCTCAGTCATTTTGAAGGTGTAAGTTATTAACGTCTGAGTGTAAAAAATAGTCAATTGTTGGTCCTTCTCATCGAACTATCCTGAAACCCAGTTTCAGTGAGAGCATTACTAATGCAATGATTTTCCACGAGTGATCCTAGAACTCATTTGATGCGAGCAGAACTCATTTGATTGACATCAACGGGTTAAGCGTAAATGCTTTACTAATGGGTTTCTTAAATTCGGCTCTCTGCTCCCAGTTTTCTGAAATTTACTTAGTCACTCTCAAGGCCATATGTCAGTCAGGTCTTCTATTAGACATTTAATTTAAACAGAGAATCCTTTTTTAAAACTTCAAGTGTATGAATTAAATATCACCACAAATATGTTCGAGCGTAAGTGGGAAAAATACAAAAGAATTAGTCTGTCATCTCATCATGCTTAAGGCAGTCTTAGCCAATAGGAAACTCAGCAAATTCTTCTGCATAAGTTCAAGTCCAACAAGATCAAAAGTCCGATATGACAATAGGGTGGAATAATAGTTCAATTTAATAGTTGAAACTCTGACAGCCGAGGGACTAAATGATAGGATCATCTTAAGGCCACGAAAGTCGCTCTGAGATCAAGATGAAGATTTAAGAGATAAGAAGTCTCAGAGTCTGAAGTTCTACACCTTTTCAAGTTCGATTTCAGAAAGCGTAAAAGCAATTTCAGAAAGCGTAAATTCAATTTCAGAAAGCGTAAATTCAATTTCAGAAAGCGTAAATTCAATTTCAGAAACATAAATTCAATTTCAGAAAGCGTAAATTCAATTTCGGAAAGCGTAAATTCAATTTCAGAAACATAAATTCAATTTCAGAAAGCGTAAATTCAATTTCGGAAAGCGTAAATTCAATTTCAGAAACATAAATTCAATTTCGGAAAACGTAAATTCAATTTCGGAAAGCGTAAATTCAATTTCAGAAAACGTAAATTCAATTTCAGAAACATAAATTCAATTTCAGAAAGCGTAAATTCAATTTCAGAGCAAATGTTGAATTTATTTTGGTTGCATTTACACAGATTTGATTTGTTTGGATACCTCTGTGTTTCCTCCGATATCTGCCCTGTACATGTATATTGACAGGTTGACCAAAAAGGAAATTGAGTCATCATGGCGTACCAGGACCGACTGTAGCCCTCCCTCTCCTTGACGAAAACACGATTCGTACTGTCCTTGAGTCGTACCTCCATTCGACAGCTCGTTGGAGTCATCACCGGACACTGCGCTATTGGATCTATGCTTACCAAATGGCGCCTCTCGTCGGGTGATGTCTGCCGTAGCTGTGGAGATGAAGAAGAAGTAGAAACGATACAACACTTCCTGTGTCACTGCCCGGCTCTGCAGAAACGCCGTCTCCCCACCTTGTGGTCAATGTTCCTGGCCGACCTGGCTTGCACGGCGAAGGTCGAAATCTCCAATCTGCTCTCCTTCATTAAGAGGTCGAACTGGTTTCCCCTTGATTGAGACTATTGGTTAGCTCCAGAACACCATAAGAAGGGATTCACAATAGGCCATTATGGCCTCCGAGTGGCTTGGCTTTCGTACGTAAATAAGAAATTTGGCAAAGTGCACTTTTCCAAAAACATTTTTTATACATTAAAGGTAGTTTCTGAAATTGAATTTACGTTTTCCGAAATTGAATTTACGCTTTCTGAAATTGAATTTACGGTTTCTGAAATTGAATTTACGCTTTCTGAAATTGAATTTGTGTTTCTGAAATTGAATTTACGCTTTCCGAAATTGAATTTACGCTTTCTGAAATTGAATTTATGTTTCTGAAATTGAATTTACGCTTTCTGAAATTGAATTTACGCTTTCTGAAATTGAATTTATGTTTCTGAAATTGAATTTACGCTTTCTGAAATTGAATTTGTGTTTCTGAAATTGAATTTACGCTTTCTGAAATTGAATTAACGCTTTCTGAAATTGAATTTACGCTTTCTGAAATCGAACTTGAAAAGGTGTAGAATATGAAATCTCAAAATCTGAAATCTCAGAGTCGCAGCGTATAAAGTCTCAGGGTCTGAAGTACTCGAGTCTGAAGTCTCAGATTCCGGAATTTCAGATAGAGAAGTGGCAGAGTGTGAAGTCTCAGAGTCTGAATTTTCAGAGTCTGAAGTCTAAAAATCTGTAATCACAGAATCTGAAGCCTCAACTTTCGAAGTCTCAGAGTCTTAAGTCTCAGCGCATGAAATCTTAGAGTCTGTAGTACTTGCGTCTGAGGTCTCCGATTCTCAGAGTTCTCAGAGTACGTAGTCTCAGACGCTGAAGCTTTAGAGTCTCTAGTTTATAAATCTGATTTCGCAGAGTCTAAAGTCTCAGCGTATGAAATGTTGAGTCTTGAAGTACTCGAGTTTGAAGTCTCAGAGTCTGAAGTCTTAAGTCTCAAAATCAGAATCAGAATTCTCAGAGAGTAAAGTCTCAGCGTATGAAATCTTAGAGTCTGAAGTCTCAACTTTTGAAGTCTCAACTTCATCTTAGAGTCTGAAGCCTTAAGTTTTGAAGTCTACGCTTCTGAAGTCTCAGATTCTGAAGTTTCAGCGTCTTAAATCTCAGCGTGTAAGACCTCAGTCTGAAGTCTCAAAATCTGAAGTCTCCGAGTACGTAGTCTCAGACGCTGAAGCTTTAGAGTCTCACGTTTATAAATCTGATTACGCAGAGTCTAAAGTCTCAGCGTATGAAATTTTGAGTCTTGAAGTACTCGAGTTTGAAGTCTTAGAGTCTGAAGTCTTAAGTCTCAAAATCAGAATCAGAATTCTCAGAGAGTAAAGTCTCAGCGTATGAAATCTTAGAGTCTGAAGTCTCAACTTTTAAAGTCTCAACTTCTGTAGTCTCAGCGTCTTAGGTCTCAGCGTAAAAAATTTGAGAGTCTGAAGTCTCAAAATCTGAAGTCTCCGAGTATGAAGTCCTATAGTCTGAAACCTTATAGTCTATAGTCTCAAAATCTAAAATATATGGAGTCTTAAAGTCAAAAGTCTCAAAATCTTAATTCTCAAAGTTTAAAGACTAAGCGTATGAAGTCTCAAAATCTGAAGTCTCAGAGTTTAAAGTTTCAGCGTATGAATTCCCTGTGTCTGAACTCTCAACTTCTAAAAACTCAGTGTCTGAAATCTCAAAATCTGAAGTCTCAGCGTATGAAATCTTAGAGTATGAAGTCCCAACGTATGAAATCTTATAGTCTGTATTTAAAAATCTTATTTCTCAGAGTCTGAAGTTTAAGAGTCTGAAAGCTTAGAGTTTAAAGTCTCAAAATCTAAAATATATGAAGTCTGAGAGCCTAAAGTCTCAAAATCTGAATTCTCTGGGCTTAAAGTCTCAGCGTATGAAGTCTCTGAGTCTGAAGTTTTTTAACTAACTTAACCTAACTTAACTTCTTAAGTCTTAGAGTCTGTGTTAGGTCTGTATTAAGTATCAGTGTCTGAAGTCTCAGATTTTGAAGTCTCAAAGTCTGAAGTGTCAGAGTTTGAAGTGTCAGAGATTGAAGTCTCAGCGTATGAAGTCTCAGAAGTCTCAAGCCTTAGAGTATAAAGTTACAGCGATTGAAGTTTCGGAGTTTGAAGCTTTAGCGTCTGAAGTCTCAGAGACAGAAGTCCCAACATCCGAATACCCAAAATCTGACGTCTCAACCTCTAAAATCTCCGAGTCTGATGTCGAACTGTCCGCAGTTCTCACATGTCTTGAAGCCCATATCAACAAGTGACTATAATCTTTCTTGATATTGTTTATTCGGGTTTTCTAGAGCAACCATTCTGAAAGTAACGAAAGTTGTTGTCATGAGAATTGTGAAAAAATTAAAAACCAAAAAATTTACAACAAAACTCTTCAATAAATTTTCAAAAACTAATCAACTTTCAATCAATACGCATAAAAGATATCGTCTTTATTTTTTGTACCAACACGCTTCCACAAGCTGTATGAAAGCAACTGATTGGCCGCAGACTTAGTAAAAACCATACAAAATTCAAATAATCAGAACTATATTCATCAGTTAATAAAAACTTTGCAACTTGCAGCCTCTATTTTTGTTGGGGGGCAAACAGCAACACATTGTCAGCTGTCGACGTTGCCACACAAAGCAAACTGCAGCCACTCACAACTTTTGAGCCACATATAAAAACGAATTCGTACTCGTACACAACAAAAACCAATACATGTTTGCACGTCTGTTTGCTTCCTGGTCAGCGCCACACAATCTGTATACAAAGTATCAAGCACACACCGACACACGCACACACACTTGCAGGACTGCAAGCGAAGAGGAAGCACTGCTAGGACAGCAGTGGGAGCATGGCGAAAACGAGCAGCTGGATATGATTGTAGGTGCATTGCATTTGTATAATTTTGTGCATAGAAGCACACAAAGTATCATTCACGGATGATACACACACACACACTCATAGACACACAGGCACACACACAGATTACAGTTTCCCACATATGCATGACAATCGCTTTATGTGCACTCGACGAGCAGCCATTGGTAAATTTTGTAAAATTTTTAGGTCATTCCAAGTGGCTACTTGCGGCTCGAATGTGCAGCATTTCATGCTTCTGTATTTCTCGCCCCATTTCCTCTCGTTCCCCTTGCCATGTCAGTTATTTTTCAAAAATGTTACACTTTTCCCCTGCATCGATATCGCTTCGAGTTATGAGCATATTTTATGCTTTATTGCTTTTGTTCAACGCTATACAGCACACACACACACATACACACACGCATATATAGCCAAATATATCGACAATTTACATTTATATGTATTCAACTTCAATGCACAACATCCAATGGGCTTTCGGAAACCAACTCTCTGTCTGTCTGTCTGTCTGTGCATTTGCATACAAAATGGCCCGCAGCCTTTGCTCGTTTGTATTCAACTCAAAAGTGTCTCGCTGCTTGCAAATTTCTTATTGTTTCCAAACCGCACTTTCACATTTGCCTTTACTTCTCTCCCCTTTTGTCCTCCCACTCATGCCCCATGCCAGCGTTTCGTTGTCCAAATCTTTGCTTATCTTTAGTTTCCTTTAGTTACGCTTTTTGTTATTATACTACAGTTGTTGTTGTTGCTTTATGTGTCTATCGTCTGTTGTTTATCAGCAAAAATTAGTGGCTCACATCTGACTTGGCTCGATTGCAAATTCGATTTTTGTTTCAATTTAACTTTTGTCTTTTGAATTTTTACAGTTTCCTTGTTCATGCAATGCGGGACAACTATGTATAAAGTTTTGCTTAACTTGAGG
Source organism: Melieria omissa (assembly GCA_963971225.1). NCBI lineage: Eukaryota > Metazoa > Arthropoda > Insecta > Diptera > Ulidiidae > Melieria > Melieria omissa. The sequence goes on along the minus strand of OZ020267.1, from coordinate 104,996,668 downwards.
CGAATATCGATTTGCCTTTCACATTCATTTATTTTTGGATTATGTGATTTTCTATTTGGGCAATTTTCAATGCAGCATTTTCTTTAAGAACGAGTGGGAAAATTACACAAAAATTTAAAACTAAGAAAATTAAATTTAAGAAATTTTTGTTCGGTTTGATTTGCAAGTTTTTTAGTACAACTCTGGTAAAAATTAATATTAGGGCAAAGGTTAGTTAAAGGAGCGTGAGTTGAATTTTGTATTTTCGAATTTTTATTAGCAAGTTTTTTAGTACAAGTCAATTAAACGAGCTTCAATTGCAAGTTTTTTAATTTCGAATTTTTTATTCGACTCGAACTCAGACTAGGAGCTTCGTTGTCTTCGCAAGTTTTTTTAGACAAGTCTGGTTAAAATTAATATTGGGACCAAACTTTCTCTCACAAAGTGAATCTCAAAGTGTACAGACGTGTTTTTGATCGCTCCGCGTCTCTCGTTTGAATAACAATGTCTAATTGTGACAAGTGTAGATCAAAGTGTTCTACTGGTGACCACTTATCATGTGGATTTTGCTGTTCTAAAATACATCTCAAATGTGCTAAACTAAACGCCAATTGCACGGATTTAATTTCCTGCAATGAGAACATAAAATTTTTGTGTGATAATTGCAACAATCAATTATCGAAATTGCGTAAGGCCAATCTGGTTGATGTGCTGAAGAGTTTAAACTCTCTTAGCGACTTTCTGCGGTCGTTCGCTCTTTTGAGTTCCTGCACTATCGGAGCCTCAGTTCCTGACAACAGTGCTGCTGTGCCAAATATTATTGTAACGAGATCCAAGGCCAAGGTCGCTGAACCCATGAAGAGGAAAAAAAATGTTCCGTTGTCGCCGTCTCTTTTGCCATCGTCACACTCTTCTTTGTCAGGAGATGATACCATACCTATGCATTCGGCCGTTGATAACACGAGCCTAGGCATACATGGTGATAACAATGTGGCTGATGCTGTTGTTGCTGTTGTTACTGACGCTCTTTCGTCGGATGCTCATAACGCTGATCCTACCAACAATGTTGCTGCTGCCTGCGCCACTAAGCCTCGCTCGGATGGTGTGGGTGTTGTTGCGGCCTGTGCTGCTCAGCCAACTGACGTTTACTCTCCAGCCGTATCCAGCCGTAGCTTAGTATTCGGAGCTGAGACGCTATCTCACAATTCTTCTTTGGCTGCTGTTAACTCTTCTGCTGCTGCGTATGCCATTGCTGCTGGCGCTGCCGATAATGTAATACGCTCTTCAATTGCTACTGTACCAACAGTTGACTCTGGGATGATTATTGGTGGTGCTCTCGATGATGGTGAATTGTACTCAATCAACAATGCTGCTTGGACTGAGGTGAAGAATAAGAGGCGTAAGAAGGCTTTGGTTGTTGTTGGCTCGAGTGATAACACCGAGTTGAGCGTCGCTGTTCGCAATAATTGGCTACATTTATCGTCGTTTGAGTCTAAAGTTACTGCCGATGACATAAAGAATTATGTAGCTAAACACGCGTGTATTGACATTAATTCTCTCTCTTGCTACACGTTAATTAAAAAGGATGTCCCAGTAGACAAATGCAAGCGTGTCAATTTCAAACTGGGCGTCTCTTCGATTTATTATCAGAAATTGTTAAATCCGCTATTATGGCCAGCCAACGTGAGGTAAAGCCGTTTAAGTTTTTTCAAAAGCAACCAGCTCAACAACAACAAATTTAACATTAAACAATTGCAATGATAATGCCAATTGCAACGGTGTTCTTAATGTATATTACCACAACACTTCGGGCTTAAGAACAAAGTCAAATATTATTCATCGCTTTAGTACAGAAGAGTCTTATGATGTCATCGTGATTGTGGAGACCTGGTTAAATTCGGGCTTCTATGAAGGTGAATTCTTTGATCTAAATTTGTATGACGTGTTTCGCAAGGACCGGGACTCGGCTAAAACTGGCTGTCTGAGAGGAGGCGGTGTTCTTATTGCTGTAAGAAGAAAGTTCCGTGCGTTTTTAGTTAATCTCAGTAATGGCGATTTGTTGCTTGACCAATTGTGTGTCTGCATAAAGGGTTCGAAATCATATGGCTCTTTATATTTAATTGTTTCATATATTCCGCCTAATAGTAATTTTGATTTATATAAGGCACATGTGGATAATGTAATTACTCTAGCTGTTGATAATTTAAATGATAACCATCTTTGCGTGCTGGGTGATTTTAATCTCTGCAATGTTAGATGGTGTAGCAATTCTAGTTATTCGGGTCTTATTCCTACTAATATAGTTACTAGTCAGGAATCATTTTTTGTTGACAGTTTCCTTAGCTTAAATCTAAAGCAAATTAACTGTTTTCTTAATCATTTTAACAGACTGTTAGACCTTATTTTTGTAACGGATAATATTAACTTTCTTATATCTAAATGCACTTCTCCAATTTCCGATGCAGGTATTCACCATATCCCTTTAGATATTAAGTTAAAGTTTTATGAGTTCGCAACTGCATCGCCTATTGATGGAACTGCTTTCAATTATGCATCCTGTGATTTTTCAAGTTTAAATAACTCTCTTCTAGACTTTAGATGGGATGAATTATTTTTGGGCTTGGATACTCACAGTTGCTTTGCTACCTTTAAGAAAATAATGCGTGAATTTTGCTTAGACAATATATCGTTAAAAAAGAGGCGTGCGTATAAATCTCCTTGGTATAACAAAGACCTTAAGAAACTAAAAAATCTCAAAAATAAGTATCTAAAAAAATTTAAATTAACTAACATTCAGTCATTCTTTGTTAAACACCAACATTACCATAAGGAATTTAAATCTTTAAATGACTACCTTTATAAAAATTATATTCGTAGCACTGAAAAGAACATTAAAGTTAATCCGAAATCGTTTTGGAGTTTTGTGAACTCAAAAAAATCTTGCTCAAGTATACCTACATCCGTAATGCTTGATGATAAATTTGCTAGTACCCCTGCCGAAGCAGCTAATTTATTTGCCGATTTCTTTATGTCTAATTATGTTCCAGATGACGGGCAGTTCCATGATTTTTCTTCTGAAATATCTTCCACTCTTAATTTTGGGGCTCTTCATATTTCGTCGGAAGACATTGTAAAGGGAATGCTTTCCCTTAAACCTTCTTCGCGTACAGATGCTGATGGGCTGTCGGCTATCCTATTCAAAGGCTGTCCAGCGTTAGCAATTCCTCTTGAGATGATTTTTAATAAATCCTTATCGTCAGGTATTTTCATTGACGACTGGAAGTTAGCTACTATCACACCCATCTTCAAAAGTGGAAGTAAAAACGATGTTCGGAACTATCGTCCAATTTCGAAATTATCTACTACCTCAAAACTGTTTGAATGTGTTGTTAAAGAGAAGATCTATTTTGCGGTTAAATCTTTAATCTGCCCGAATCAGCATGGATTTGTGCCGGGTCGGTCGACAGTTTCTAATCTTGCAGTTTTCAGTGAATTTTGTACTTCTTCATTCTCAGCTGGTTACCAAGTCGACTGCATTTATACAGATTTTTCAAAGGCATTTGATAGAGTTTCCCACAAAATCCTAATAAATAAGCTAGCTTGTTTAGGTTTTCATTCATCGTTCTTAGAATGGATTGCATCGTATTTATTTGAAAGACGTTGTGTGGTTACTATTGATGGTGTAACTTCGGACCCTTTTGTAGCTACTTCAGGTGTTCCCCAAGGGAGCATTCTAGGACCTCTATTATTTGTCCTTTTTATCAATGATATTAGCAATTGTTTTTCTTTTTCGAACTATTTGCTTTACGCTGACGACCTGAAAGTTTTTACAATTGTCAAGGATTCAACGGATGCAATAAATCTACAAAGTGATTTGAATGATTTGCATTTATGGTGTTTGAAGTCGGGTCTTTCTCTGAATATAAAAAAGTGTTTTCACTTAACTTTTTCGAGGCGTCAGAACGTTTTTTCATCACGTTACTCTATTGCTAACTGGGCGCTACAGAGCGTAGTTGATACTAAGGATCTCGGAGTTATGTTTGACTCTAAGTTTTCCTTCAATAATCATATTAATTTTATTCTTTCGAAATCGTACTCTATTCTTGGCTTTATTCGGCGTAATACCGCTGAGTTTTCTGACCCATATACCTTTAAGTTGCTTTTTACGGCACTTGTTCGCCCTCACTTGGAATATGCGGTAATAATTTGGAGACCATATGACCAACTGTCGATAGGTAGAATTGAACGCGTTCAAAAAGTTTTCCTCAAGTTCGCATTGCGTTCGTTGCGGTTTGAAGCCCCTGTTCCGTGCTATGGTTCACGGCTAAAACTTATTAATTTAAGCACTTTAGAAAAGAGAAGGACAGTTCTTTCTTTATCGTTTACTTATAGTGTAATTATCGGCGTCATTGATTGTCCAACTTTACTTGAGCGGATAAGCTTTAATGTTCCACAAAGAAGTCTTCGATTTGTTTACCCTTTTTATGGTGAGCACTTTAAAACTAAATTTTCAAGTAATGCACCGATTTCTCGAGCTCTTCGTGAATTCAATGCATTATCTATTTCTCATCAGCTTGACTTTTCTTTGCCTAAATCGGCTTTTATTGAAGCTCTTAAATTAATAGTTTAATTCATTCATTATTTAGTTTGTAAATGTACATTGTATGATTTGCTTAATTTGTACATTATATGGATTTGTTATTATCATTACCTTTTAAGTGATCTAGTCTGTAAGGTACTTTGTACTGTAGACTTATAATAAATAAATAAATAGACGGCAAAAAAAACTTAGTTAAACGAGCTTAAATTGCAATTTTTTTTAATTTCGATTTTTTTATTCGACTCGGACTCACACTTAACCCTTCGTCAGACTGGGATCAAACATGAACTGTAATTTTAAATCAATACTAAATCTTTCTTATGAGAAGTTGATGTCCTTAGTTAAAAAAAATTTTTAAAAAATTTGTTGGGAATATTTTAAAAATTTTTTAATTTATAAAAAATTTCAAAAAATGCTTGGGAAAATTTTAGAATTTTTTTTAATTTATAAAAAGTTATAAACAAAAAAATTTGGAAGAAATTTTTTAAATTTTTGGAAGGCAATTGCTACTGGAAAGAAAGTCTTTTCAGGCTTCACTGGTTTTAGTACTTTTAAAATTGGTTTAATTTTTTTAAATTGTAAATAAAATAATTTAATTAATTATATAATTATCATTAATTCAAATCACAATTTCATTCAACGTTCGGCAATGCACATTGCAAGGTTTCCGTTATGAATATGAATGCACTTCTGTGCATAAATTCAATTGCGCCTAAGTGCAGTAAACTTTTCGCTATGTACATAATGTCCACACACACACACACACATACATTCATACACACACATACATGCATATATGCGATAAACGTAAGTACAGCTCGTAAATTACTAATGAAGTGCATTACTGAGGACGCTGCATAAAAGCAGCGCCCAACAACAACAACTACCACCACCAACCAACCGATAACAAATCAAGCAAGTAGACAACTAGCCAAGCGACAACAACAATAACAACAATAACGCATTTAGCAATACCCAGCGAACCATTATCGCTGACAAGACAAGACAAATTTAGATTTATGGTGACAAGCGTGCGGCATTTCACGCTCAATGCGAGGGTGACACAAGAGAGCAGAGAGCAGGGCAGAGTGCACATGAAATGTGTGTTATCTGGTGTGTTAAAAATTGAAGAAAATTTAAAAAAAAAATCGTTGAAGACTGCCGCAAGACATTCTTTGCGGCTGCACTTAAATTTAAGCATTAAAATTGCAAATATGCGAAATATTGACGAAGCGCCGTTTGCCATGTCAAACGCTACAAACGAAGTAGAGAAACTTGCAGTTATGATAAAGCAACAGAAAATAAATATAGGGGTTGCTGTTGCGGCTCAAAGAAACCCCAAACACAAAGTTGTTGTTGTTGTTGTTGCCTTTCAGAGCCTTCAATTGCTTTGCGTGCGCACAAACGCTGGAAATCTGCCTTTAATGCAGCTGCGCTCAGTGGGGGGGAAAAGAAGGGAGGCAGGACGAACGCTCGAATGCGTCTCGAGTAAATGTCATTTTGGTTATTTGCTGACGAAAAATTTATCTTAAAACTGTCATTGGTTTTTCCACCATGACTGGCGACAGCCGAGCGGCACAGGCCAACATTTTGAGAAATTACGCAAATATTTGTAGTGTGGGAATTGGCACAACCCCCCACCCACCCTGCACATCCCCCAGCAACGCTTTCACAATTTCTTGAGGGTGCATGGGTGACGTGTGCAAAAATTCATGTGCTTACTTATGTGCCGACGCAACGTTGGCGCGCGCAAACATTTTCCATGCGCCGGCAAATTGTCTGGAAACCCGAACGTCTCTTGGCGTCTGGTGTCTTGTGTGTCGTTCTGCTCGTTGCTGCACCATTTTCCGGCTGGCCAGAAACTTGAGGGGAATTTCCATTTTACCGCGCCCCCCTGTTGTCGTTGATTTTCATTGCAGTTCTTGTCTTTAATTACTCAGACTTGTGCTGCATGCAGCGGAAACGGAAAGCATTTTGGGCAGACGACGTGCCAGCGAACGGTCGCTCGATTGTCGTTGACGTTGATGTAATTTTCTTGCTGCACAGTTGGCTGCACTGCTGTCGGTTGTTGGTTGCTTTCAGTTTCGTAGTTGCGAGCAACTGTTATGAATTGTTTGCAACTGTGGAGCGTGAAGAAGAGTGCCGCGTGATGAGTGCCGAGGGTGGATGGGTGGGTGCATTGGATACGCTGAGTGGAGGGTTTGATGGAAGTGGTAAACATTTTTCCAATTGTAAAATAAAGTTGTAAATTTTTATTGATGAATTGAAAAATTTTCGCATTTAATTTTACAGCGAGCACAACATTTATTGTAATTGAAAACAATTTTAATATTATCAAACTTTTTGTTGTTGGTTTGAGCAATAAAAACTATAGTCAATAGACAGGAAATGTTATTCAGGTTTGTAATACTTAGGTTTTTTTCACTAATTTCCGTTCAAAATTTATTTAGTTTGACTTAACTCACTCATAATTAGGCAGCTTGTTGGAGTCATTACTGGACACTGCGCCATTGGATCCATCCTTGTCAAATGGTGCCTCTCGTCCAGTGATGTCTGCAGAAGCTGAAGATGTAGGAAATGATACAACATTTCCTGTGCCACTGCTCGGCTCTGCAGGAACGCCGTCTCCGTACCTTGGAGTCAAGGTTCCTGGCAGACCTGGCCTGCGCAGCAATAGTTGAAATTTCGGATCTACTATCCTTCATCAAGAGGTCGAATTGGTTTGCCGCGGACTGAGAGCCACTGGCTAGCTCCAGAATCTTCTAAGAAGGGATTCACAATGGGCCATTTTGGCCTCCGAGTGGAAGTGCTGCCTTTGGGACGCACACAACCTTCCCTACCTTACCTAAGCTAAACTCACTCATAGCAACTCAAGTAATTCCTTCTACTTACTTTCGGTCAAAGTGTATGAAATTTAACTTAACGCACTTAACTGAACTTTGAGTTCTTTGTAATACCCAAATAATGGTTATTAGTCCTAAAGTCTGGAAAATATTTATGTGATCTCTTGAAAAATCTATCTACCTATCTTCTATCTCTATATATATAATTGTTTGTCCTGACTGACTGACTGATTAACTGACTGATTCATCATCGCTCAGCCCAAACTTCTAAAGCTTCAAATATGAAATTTGAACTGAAGATACATTTATGAAGTGAAAAGCTGCAAATATAAAATTTGAACTTAAAAACTGAACCTTCGCAGAATTTTTTGAAATTCGAGGTCTAAAGGGACAAAATATGGGTTAAGGTTTTCTATGAAGAATTTGTTATATGAAAGGTCTATTGATTTCAAACTTGGTAAAATACTCCAAATCGAAAATAACTCGACACAAATTTTTCGATTTTTCGAAAATCAAAAGTTAAAGGGGTAAACCAAGGGTTAAAGTTTTGATACGGGAAGACTACTAAAAACCCTGAACCGATTGGCTGGTGGAAACACTTGAAATCAAAAATAATTTGACGTGGTGAAAATACTCCAAATCAAATATAACTCGACACAAATTTTTCGATTTTTCGAAAATCAAAACTTAAAAGGGTAAACCAAGGGTTAAAAGTTTGTATAAAGATCTATGATTTTTGACGCCTTTTGACTTCAAACCTGGTGAAGGTTGTATTAGTGAAACATAATTTGATAATGTTTTTTTATTTTTTCGAAAATCAAAATCTGGTGCAAGTCAACAATGGGTTAAAGTTTAAATGAAAAAATATGATTTTTGACGCCTTTTGACTTCAAACTTGGCGAAAGTAGTCTTAGTGAGTAATAATTTGATACATGTTTTTTATTTTCTCGAAAGTCAAAATCTGATGCGGTCTACAATGGCTTAAAAGTTTGTATGGAGAAACAAGATTTTATGGGCATTTTGGCTTCAAATTTGGTGAAAGTACTCTTAGTCAGAAATAATTCGACACGTGTACTTCACTTTTTTGGAAATCGAAATCTGACGGGGTCAACAATGGGTTAAAAATTTGTAAGGTGAAACTGTAGAAAAACATTAATTAATGAGCCTATTAACTTCAAACTTGGTGAAAGTATTCTTAGTAAAAAATATTTCGATACGTGCCTTTTTTTCGAAAATTAAAGACTAAAGTGGTAAACCAAGGGTTAAAAGTTTGTACAAAGAAATATGATTTTTGACGCCTTTTGGCCTTAAAATTGGTTTGTGTGTGTTTTTAACCCTAGGATGGACTTTGTCGTCTGGCCAGACGAAATAGTTCAAACAAATAAAAAACTCACAGATTTATCTCCCTTTTACAGTGTATTTGTGGGTAACTAAGTTAGTATATATGAACATATTTTGAATATATATAAACTTACATACGTTGCCTACCATATTAACATAATTAACGTCATCTGTCATTGTGCTTTACCTTTGTCAGAAGCCTCACCCAGTTTTCGTCTGGCCAGACGACAAAGTGCAAATGTGTAGTAACTATTTACTGCAAATCAAAATCTAACGGGGTCGACAATGGGTTAAAAATTTTTATGGAGAAACTAGATTTTATGGGCTCTTAGTGAAAGCACTTAAAATTTGAAATAATTTTTTTAAAACAATGGGTTAAGAGTTTGGGGAAACTTGATTTAATGCGCCAATTGACTTCAAATGTGGTGAAAGCACTTCAAATGCAAAATAATTAGATAAGTATTTTTCATAAAAATCTGACGGGATCAACGAAGGGTTAAGAAAACTTTTATTTTTGATTTATTGGCCCCATTGACTTCAAACTTGCGTGCAAAGCCGCGGGGTCGTGTTAGTATTTTTTTTTATATTTTTAAATTTTTTATTTGACAACCACTTTTTTTTTGTTTAACAAGTTTTGAGTGTTTAACTAACGATGATTGACCAAGACAGGCCAGACAAAAAAACAATTTTTTCAGAAAATCTATTTCTATGCTGAACATTAAGTAATCCAACTTAATTCTTATATAAATTGATTTACTGATCTCAGTGGATTTACTTCAAAACAACAACAAACCCACCAACTAATGTGTCATCTTTGTACTCTAACATTTTTTCTATTCCACTTTCATGATCTGCATTCTTCTCGCACGCACACACAATTTGCCAAACATTAATGCAGCTGTTACTCGGCAAAGTTTTTGGCGCCGCTAACAGCGCATAGCATGCACTCCCGAAACTATGCAACACACAACAATGGCAACACCAAAGTGACGGCGACAAAATTCGCGCATTCACGCAAAAGTTTTTGCGCACTGCCGAGCACTTAAAGGCTCATTTCCGAGACGCTGCTTAAATTGTGCATTCCACACAAACACAGACATAAACACACACAAACACACACACACACAGACATACACAGTCACTCTTCCTAAAGGACAAACGCAACGAAGGCAATGGACAGACACACACAGTCAACAATGCATGTGGCATTTTTCTGTCGCTGTCGCTGTTGCTGTCTCGGTTTCAACAGCGAATATGCGCCAAACTTTCCCACCACACATTATGTCGCTGTGTGCTTTCACGCACACTTATGCCGCGAATACGCCTTTGCGCCGCAAATGCTGCAACACACAATTTTGCGTATTTATTTGTATTTGCCGCATTAAGTTGCAGTTTCCCCTCGAAATAGTTGCGTCGACTACTTGTTGTTGCTGCTTGTGTTGTAGTTGCATTTGCTATTTATAGTTGTTGTTGTTGTTGGTCGTGTACGGATTTGATTTATGCTGCTGCAGAGCGTACAGCTCCATTCCCAAGCCATACACTTATGTTGTTCTGCTACGCTTAGCTTTGGCTTTCTCTTTAAACCCTCCTCTCGCTCCCTTCTCAACTCGTTTCCCCTCTCCGCTTCATTGGCGAAATTGTTGCACTACGACTTGGCGCTTTGCGCGACATGCCAACGCGTTTACGGCTTTATTTCTGCTGTGCTCACTTCTTTGCCTCATTTTATTTGTCCATTTCTATTGCATACTTTTTGGCTACACTCTGCCCATGTGTGTGGAAATGTTGCGGCATTTTTTTGCGGTTGAAAATTGTTGCTGCTCGTCTATGTGTTTGTGTTTGTGTATGTTTGTGTGTTTGACTCATTTTATTTATTTGCTAGTTGCGCTCCATTTCAACTGCGCCGCATACACTTGAATGTAATGCATATTTTTTGGCGCTGCAACAAAGCGCTTTTTTCGGCTTGGCACGGCTGCTGTATGAATGGATGCGCGATTCCTACCATTTGACTATTATTTATGTTGATGTCTCGGCTGTGTTTTTGTTTTTACAATTTTGTTGTTGCACTCTTTTTTCACTTTGCTTCAGCACTCGGCACAGCAGTGAGTCATCGTCTGGCTGGCTGGCTGGCGTGGCTGCCAAAGTAATGTGCCAACACAACACTGTGCGCCGCAACTGGCGAAGCTGTGATTTAAGTGTAAATGTTGTGGATTTGTGGCTCTCTGCTGCTCTGCACTGTTGAGTATGCACACATTTTTATTTACTTTTTTTTTTGTTCGAGGCGACGGCAAATTGGTAATTTACAGCCGGGCAAACGTTTGTTTTGGCCAACAGCGAAACGTGCACTGCTGATGAAATAAGCCAAAAGCAACAAATGCGAACAAAACGTAAATGGTGTTCTTGTGTTTAGCATAAACCGAATTAAAAATTCATGCGCCATTCATAAACGCAAAAATTCATGCCAGATTTAGGAGAGAATAACATAAATTCCACAAAATTTCGAGTTCAAGTAATTAAAATCCTAAATATTTATTTTTATAAGGTGAGTTTCAACAAAAATAAATATACACAAATTATTTTAAGAACAATTAATATTTTAAACTTTGAAATATTTATAAATATAAATCAATATTATAAATATACATGTTTTATATTTTTGTTAAGAATTTTATTAAAAGTTATAAGCACATTTAAATTTGATATGTATTTTAAAATAATTATTGGCATTTAAATATATATAAATTATATCAAGATTTTTTTGGTATTTATAATTTTCTAAATTTTAAAATTTTATGTTTTGCATTTTGAATTTTAAATTTTACATATATATTTTTTTATAAATTGCGTTTATTGTAAATAAATATATATAAATTATATTAGGAATTATTAATTTTTTTCAATATCGAAGTAATTAGAAATATAAATAAATATTATAAATATATGTAGATATATCAATTATGAGTATTAAAAATTTTAATTTTTTTTAATAATTTTTCTTTTTGAAACATTTGTTTTCAAGTTATGAACACAATTAAAATTTTATATTTATTTCAAAATAGTTTTTTTATTTAAATATATAAATTATATTAGGAATCATAATTTTATAAAATTTAGTCATTTATTAAAAAAGAAATATATATAAAGTTATAATTTAAAATGTATAATTATAAATTAAAATTATAATTCAAATTAAAAAATATAATGAAAACAGTAAATAAAAATTAAAATAATAATTATACGTTTATATATATTTAATATAACTATTATAAATATATATAAACTATAAGTTACACATTTTTGTTTTTGAATTTCTCACAGAGAATTAGCCAAACATTATTTAATAATTATTAGCATATTCATTTAATTAATATTTAGATGAAGCTATTGTCACAGTTAAGGCACGACATCACTACACAACTTGGAAACAGAGTTGACACAATAGATAGGCTGGAAAGGGCATCCAGGAAACTGCAGGAAGCCGTAGTGAACGCCTATGAAGAAAACTGCCATTTAAAAACTATAACTTTTAAAATACAGGCACCTTGGTGGAGCAGTCATCTTAGCTCGATAAGGAAGGGAGTACGGAAACTATTCAATAGGGCCAAGCGGAATAACGACTGGCAGACCTACTCCGATGCTCTCACCAAATACAATAAAGAAATTAAGAAAGCCAGGAGGGAATCGTCTAGTCGCTTCTGCGAAGACGGACGACGCGAACTCAGGCTGTAGGCTGCAAAAGATTCTGTCAACCGATAAACCATTTCCGATTTGATCCTTGTCTAACGAACAGGGTGAACTCACAAATAGTCCGCAGGATACATTAGCCCTGCTCACTAAAGTCCACTTTCCGGGATCAGAAATAATAGACGACCCCGATCATAATAACCATAGCGGCTGGCAGTCACACTGCTCCAGTATTGGAGATTGGCCAATCTCATCTGCAAACGCTCGATTGCAGAATGGGCGATAGGAGCGTTCTCCCCGTACAAGGCGGCGGGAAAGGATTAAATCTTCCCGGCGCTGTTACAAAGAGGACTAGACAGTCTGTTGCCCATACTTTCGAAAATATGCACATGCAATTTGGCTTTTGGCTACGTTCCGGAGGTGTGGAGAACAGTGAATGTTGTCTACCTTCCTAAAGCCGGGCAGTCGAAACAAAAAGGTTCCAAAGTCATTCAGGCCTATAAGCTTGATGTCATGTGTACTTAAGGGTATGGAAAATAGAGGTAGGTAGGTAGGTAGGTAATAACAGAGAGATGCCTCAGAGACGAAGTCCTTATCCGAAATCCTCTAAGTGCACACCAACATACATGGACCGAAAAGGCAGGTCCACGGAAACAGCCCTATCTGCCCTGGTCAGCAAAATCCAAAAATACCTTGACGAGAAAGCAATCTGTTTAGTAGGTTTCCTAGACATAGAGGGGGGCTTTCATCGACTTTAGAGGTATTTCAAGTGCCGACTGCACTTATAAGATGGATCTCCACGATGCTCAAAAGCAGGCTAATAGAATCCGACTTAAATGGCATCAAAATCCTGGCCAGAACGGTCCGGGGCTGTCCCCAGGGGGGCGTACTATCTCCTCTACTCTGGTCCATGGTCATAAACCGATTAATCCGCATCCTCTTCGAGCGAGGCTATGACGTTATTGCCTATGCTGATGATCTAGTTATTACGGTTAGAGGCAAAGACGGGCAGACCGTCTCTACAGGGTGCAATAAAAATTGTAGAGAACTGGTGCGCCCAGCAAAATCTATCGGTAAACCCTGGTAAGACAATCTTCGTACCGTTCACACTTAAAAAGAAATATGGCCTAAGACCAATAAAGGTTTTTGGCAAAGATGTAGGCTTCGTAAAAGAAGCCAAATACCTTGGGGTAACTTTAGACAGTAGATTGAACTGGAAACCTCAAATAAATCGTACTATTCAGAAGGCGGGCAACGCTCTCTGGACTTGTAAAAGAATCTGTGGTAAAAACTGGGGAACGAAACTGATATGGCTTCAAAAAATCTACACCCTAGTCATCCTCCCCATTATCACCTATGGGGCGATAGTATGGTGGAAAAAACCCCAGAGAAAACGACAGCGAACAGACTGGAACGGTTGCAAAGAGTAATTAACTCTAACATCACTGGCTGCCTTCGCACAACGCCAACAGCTGCCCCCAATGTAATATTGGGAGTTTTGCCGTTGGACCTAACCGTACAAATGAATGCGGTCATTAGTACTCATAGGCAAGCGGCCACCGCTCCATTGCACAGTGGTCGGACTTATATGGGCACAGCGGTCAAAAATACTTCTAGCAGAAATATCAGCCTGAAACTTTGGTAACTTGTTTCTAAAAATGTGGCAATTATTTCATGTGAAAATGGGCGTGGTCGGACATCTATACGCCTGCCCCCATGTAAGGAAATGATAAAAAATTTGTTTCTTTTTTGTTTTTAATGAGAAACAAATTGTTTCCAAGATTTTGCTCGACAAAATTCATATATAGGCAGGGTCAGAGGGGCAACCGGAGGGGGTTGCGGGGTTCAAACCCCCAAATCAAAAAATTGCTTGTGAAAATTATGATCTCAAACAGTATTAGGCCCAAAGTGGTATGCAAAACCTCCCAAAATGAAATCCTGTGTGCGTCACTGTACAGGTAATTAACTCAAAACGGAGCGTCAATTAAAATTTTATGAACAGAAGGTGGAAGCCAGTACCATTGATACATCTCTATCTCTTAGCAGTGTCGAGCGCATATTTCCTTAATTTTTCAAAATTTATTTTTTAATCTGAAAACATAGCTTTAGCTTTAACATAAAATTTAGCACTTGTATAAATCATATTTTATCTTGATATATCTCAAAATTTTATTAGAAAAAGTTTTCCATACGACACATTTTTAACTGATCGTTCCTGTGGCAGCTATATGTTACAGTTGGGCGATCTTGTTCAAGTTTAGTTATGCGATTCAGTATTACATAGAAATGTCAAATACGACATTTTGTGAGAATGTCTTTAAAAATGCATATCTTGTTATGTCATTTCTTCTGCCAGATTTACTAATTTTCCCACATTGTGTGGTCTGAAACCGCTTTGCTCCATTTTCTCCTTCCACATTTGGACTGGAAACCTCTTTAACATTACCAAAAAAAACCAAAACTGTCCCCACAGAACCTATGATAACAAAAATATTTACATATGTAAATAGTGTCAGTCACCGTATATAAAAATTGGTTTAAAAGTGAAATTAAAATAGAAAAGTAAAAAAATTGCAATACGCATTATATTAACATCACCTTACTTAAA
This sequence comes from Melieria omissa, assembly GCA_963971225.1. Lineage (NCBI taxonomy): Eukaryota > Metazoa > Arthropoda > Insecta > Diptera > Ulidiidae > Melieria > Melieria omissa. Next base: position 104,981,616 of record OZ020267.1, on the reverse strand, counting down.
AACAACAGCACAAACAAACAACAATACCACCGCACAAAATGCCAAGCTTCTTTTGCACTTCTGGGTTTGCGCCCCATTTTTAATACAGGCACTCAGTCTATGAAAGATTGCACGAAGCCTGGCAAATTCTGGCAGCTGAAACTAACACATTATAATCTTAAAACGTGACTTAGTATTAGGAAAAAAAGATCAATGGGGGCAACGAGGGGGAACACAACTAAAACTTTAAGTGAAATTCTGGGAGTCAGACGGAAAACACAGAATATAGTAGTAGTAAATTTTGATTTTTGTTTTTAAGTAGACTTCAATTCAAATACATCTCATTAACTAAAATTAAGTTAAATACTTGTATGTTCAATACCCTTTTTATTAATTTTAAATTTGGTGATTTTTTAATAAAGTTTTAACACTTCAAAATTGATTATTGTAAAACGCTGCTCACATTGCACTAATCAAGTGAACAAATGTTCTCACTTCTGATGCTATTTTCAGAAAGTACCGCAAGAATCAAACCAAAAAAAATTTACCGTTAGAAAGCTTGATTATATAGGACACTATGTAGTTACTTTTAATTTTAAAATTTGGACTTTGAATTTTTTATTTTTGGCCTATGGGAGCGACCACAGTGCATTGTTAAGGAACGGAGGCGAGACGGAAGCTTTTGGTTGCCTCTTGACTCAATGCCTCCGCGACACATCTTTAACAGGAGATATGACACATATTCTTAACAGAATAGACTGGGACAAATCAAAAATCAGTCTTACCTGTGATGATATTATCTGGTACACTGATGGATCCAAGACTGGAGAAGGCACAGGATCTGGGATATATAGTTCCAGTACCCAAATGTCAGTCAGGCTTGGTAGTTTGGCCACCGTGTTCCAAGCGGAAGTATGTGCTATCAATCAATGTGCCAGAGAAATTTTGAACCTTCAACCTCATCGGAAAAGGATTATCATAATGTCAGACAGCCAGGCCGCAATAAGTGCCTTGCACGCGTCAACATTTACCTCTGAGTTGGTATGGGAGACAGCTTATCTTCTCCAACAACTGTCAACAGGGAATCGGATAATAATACACTGGATTCCAGCACATTGCGGCTATGACGGTAATGAGGATGCAGACAGATTGGCAAGGGAGGGAGCTGGAAAGCGACCATTTGGACCCGAACCGATCTTAGGTGTCAGGAATCTCATTAAAAAGGTTGTATTAAGCAAGAATACTTGATCAAAGCAAATGCTTGACCATCCTGCATTTGCTTTGATCAATCATTTGGTATGGACTGTACCAAAGCCTTTTTCCCGCGATACTCAAGCTTCTTCTTTATCTTGACTGGCACGACAGCCCGATTACGAGACTAAGGCCTAGCTACCTGCAACCAACCGTGTTGTGCATGCGAATGTTTTTACAAGGTTGGAGGGACCTACAGTTTTATGCCGATTCCGAACGGCGAGTTGGGAGCTTTTTCATATGCAATTTTACTCTCAAGAGTTTGCCATTTCCTGTTTAGAGGACAGCCGCCGAAAGAAAAATTGTTGTTTTTCTTTTTTTCGATGTTAACGCAACGGAGTATTGAACTCACGGAGTCTTGACTCGCGGCCCAACGCACCAGCTGAGCTAAGGCTGCTCAAGAAGAAATGCGATACTCAAGCAGAAATGCAAAATTTCTCCTGCGCTTGAGCAGACCGGAACTAAAACTCATGACAGGAGTAATCAGCGGACACTGTCTGCTAAACAAACATAAGACCCGTCTGAAATTAACAAACAGTGAAATATGTAGATTTTGCATGGAGGATGACGAGACTTCCATACACCTGATCACTGAATGCCCGGCCTTAGTTCATGCAAGAAAGCAGGCACTAGGCAAGAAAATATTACAGACTACTCATCTGTCTGAAATTGATTTCGCAAGAATTAAAATGTTCTTTGAGAAAATAGGAGGAAATAGTCTCTTCCAGTACTGAACTCGGGCAAGGCACAATAGTTCAAAATGAACGCAGTGCCATAGACAGCCAATGTCTAGCACCAACCAATCTTAATCTTAATTAATATTTAATAATATTTAATTAATTAAAAAATAAATTTCATTATTAATTTTTAATTTTCAATAAATTTTGGTAATGTTTTCCACAATTTTTTCAAAAAATTCTTCTTGTTCAAAATTAATGTTTACACATTTTACGACTCTTAAAACTACTTGACAACGTTGACCTGCGTATTCTCGAAAAAGTACATAAACAATTTATTTACGACACATTAAAATTTCCTCGAGTAATTTGAGCTCAACTGAACTGTCCTTTCACAACAAAAATTCACATAAGCTTACAAAATAAGGAAATATTAAAAATGTTTGAGAATAAACTTAGACTTAAAGAGTGCAAGAAACCAAAACAAGCTGACCAGATATTCAACTCGAGTTATCAGGTTTTTTTCCAAAATTAAAAGCTTTATTGCGAAAAAGTGCTTACAGATGTATTATTCAAAGTATTGTCCGTCGCTAGCGACAACTTTCTCCCATCTTTCCGGCAATTTTCGGATCCCGGCTCGAAAAAAGGAGTCCTCTTTTGACGCTATCCATGAAGCAATCCATTTTTCCAATTCTTCGAAGGATTGAAAATGTTGATCTGCCAGGCCGTGTGCCATCGAACGGAATAGGTGGAAGTCAGAAGGGGCGACATCTGGGGAATACGGCGGGTGGGGCAAGACTTCCCATTTCAGCGTTTCCAGGTACTTTTTGACCACTTTTGCGACGTGAGGCCGAGCATTGTCGTGTTGGAGGATGACTTTGTCATTCGAAATCACCATTTTTAAAACGTTGAAACCACTCCCGACACGTTCTTTCACTCAGAGCAGCATCACCGTAAGTTTCTGAGAGCATTCGATGCGCTTCAGCTGCATTTTTTTTCGAATTGTAACAGAAAAGTAAAACTTCCCGCAAATGGCGAGAATTGGGCACATAAACGGACATTTTCGAGCGTGAATAATACGAAAACAAGAACAACTGCCACTGAAACGGCGATGACAATTCGTTAGGCACTGTCCACACTCACTTTAAAGGCATTACCATCTATGTATTTCAACCAGCCTCAGCCGGTACAGCCACCTATCGGAAAACGGCGGAAGCAAAGTTGTACACCTGATAAGACAATATCGGGTGCGCCAATTGAAGTTATGCCCTATTTTAAATGGGCATCACTGGCATATTTGACATCGGGGAATACCCAAACTTGGTCTTTTCAAAGTTATTGAATTTCTTTTTCTAAATCCTCCAAAAAACTCCAACATCTGGTCAGTTTAAGGCTGCATGACTTGCTGTCAGCAAGTACAACAAAAGTGACATAAAGTTTACAGCAACAATAACAACTACAACTGCATCAGTTCATTGCTGAATACTGTCAACGATTGTTAACAATTTCCGTAGTAATAAACTTTACAAGCGCACAAAATTATTTAATGCCCACTGTATCAGCACAGAGCGTTTGAAGAAAAACAAAAATTGCATACTTCGTAGACTAGCATAAGAAATCGGAAAGCAGCACAGTGCAGAGGTTTTATAAGTTTAAACACTACAAAAAAAAAGTTGAGTCAAAATTAAGACATTTGATATTATTTGGTTTGTTATACAAAATTCGTTATGAAAATATTGAACACAACAGGATAACAGAACAGAGAGTACCAGCTTGTGACCCAAATTGTTGTATACACTGCGAAAAAATCGTTGCTGAAAATTAAACTCAATTAAAAATGCCGGAAGCGGAAGGTCGCACTGCCATAAAATGCGCTCAACCACTTCACTGCCTGCAGGGAAATGATACAATAAATGGCGCATTGTTGTTGTTGTTTGCGCAGACATGAATATAAATAAATATATGCACACATTTACGCTTCCGTGAGCGGCCCATGCCAAACAATTGCAAAATAAAAATCAGAAAAAAAAATCAGAAAACTTGCAAAGCGGAAGTTTACAGCACAGCGGATTCAGCGGAACAACACTCACCAGTCACATGGAACAAATAAACAAATTTTTACAAAAAAATAAAAATAAAAAATAAATAAAAAATTAAATACAAAAAATAAAAAAAATAAAAAATAAAATGACAACCAACAAAAACCAATTCGCATAACCAATAAAATGTGTAAGCCATTTTATTTCGCATGCGTATATGTGTGTTTGTATTTTCGATTTGTCACCAACGCGTCTTCATACAAACAAACACATAAGGAAATATTTTTTATGTTTGTGTTTGTGTGTGTGTGTTGCAGGTTCATTGAATTTCCGCTGTTGCTGCTAGCGTTCCAATAGTTGTTGTTGTAGTTTTTGTTATTATTGTTCGCTGCTGTTGTCGTTCTTGTTGTTGCATGGTGTAATCAATGGCGACAACGCGCACACGACTGTCTGGCTGCCGGCGTACAGACGTAAAGTTGTTGTCACTATCGTAGTTACCGTACTTGTTATTGTTGTTGTTGTTGATGACAACAAGCGCCCCAACAGCAGCATCAATAGTACGACCAACAACAAGAACAACAACAACAAAAAGCAACTACCATAAACAACAACAACAATAACGTGTACCACAATGACGCCGCCAACGACCGAGTTGACGTCCGCCAAATTGGCGCCAATCTCAACTGAATTTCTCCTTCTACATTCATATATTTATATATACAGACACATGTGTGTGTGTGTGAGTGTGGTGCGTCCTTTGAATTTTCGCCGATTGAGATGGCAACGGCACTAACGTGGTGTGCGTTGCTGCCGGCAGGCGTTGTCGTTCGGCTCTGGGCGCACAAATAAGCGAAATTCTCCTCCACTTTACTCACTTTAGTAGCTTTTTGCCATTTTCCTTTATGCTGTTTTTTTATTTTACGTTTTTTATTATTATTTATTTTTTTCAGATATGTCTTTTTTTGTTGCATGTGACTGGAAAGTTGTGTGCAGCAGCCGTGAATTTAAAAGAACAAAAAAATAAAAAGAAAAATTCCATAAAAAGCACAAACAAAATCAACGCATGCCGAATGTTGTTTGGCCATAAAAAACCAGACAAGCCGGCAGTGAAGAGTTTATTTTGTAAAAAAACAAAAATAAATACACGAAAATCGGACACAATCGACAATCGAGTCGAAGCGAAAAAAAATGATTATTGAATTGCACCGGAAATAAAACAGTTTGTTAAAATTATTAACTTATTCATTGCTGTTGCATCGAAGGCCAACGAGTTGCACGTTTTTCGATCTTTTTCTTTTTGTTGCTAAAGAGAAATTTAACTCACAGTGTGAGCTGTGAGCTGAAATTCAACTAACTATTGAATTGCTGAAATTATGTTATGTCAAAGAATCAAGTTTTGTAGGAGATTTTAGTACCAATTTTGAATAAATACGAAAGAAACACTTAAACACATTTTTAGTTTTGGCTTAATTCAGGCATTAAAGTTAATTTCTGAGCTTTGATGTATTCAAAGTGTTGGAGGCGCTCGTGGAGCCTGTGTCGATCGCTGCCAGCGCAGTTGGCAACGCCGACTTTACCTCTTTTTGACGTTTGGCACACACTCCTTCTCGCTTCCTTTTTCCTGCTTTTTTCTTTTCTGACGGGCGCTGTGTGGAGGAACACGCGAAGGAACACATATATTTTCATACAAATTTTCGATACATAAATTTACTTAATTACTGCTGGTCCTAAATAAACTATACCGCAGCGGGTCCTAATCGACTTTCTTTGAACTCAAACATTGGTGCCTCCTGTGAGGATCCGCAGCGAGTATCGGGGCCGTAGCTACATAACCTATAGCGACACGAGGTAGGTGCTTTGATATATTTGTGCTTGGTTAGGTCGAATATGCTTGAAGAAAAAGGCGAACCCGACGTGCTCGAGTTGGTGGAGGAGCAGAAAACACTATTGCAGTCGCTTCAAGCAACTTTGCGAAATTTCAAGAAAGATCCTGTATCGCGTAAGTCTGAATCGTACCACAATGCTCGTTTGGACTCTCTGTCTTCATATCGCGCTGAGTTTCGGGACAATCATCGAACTCTAATTCGCCAATCGAAAAATGTGGAAATTCAGAAATCGTACATACAAGCACCTGCGAACTGTTCGAAGAGACATATCTAGATGCGGTGGTGTGCATACGGGAATCGCTTGCTAATAAGTTCACGCCAGCGGCATCAGAAGTGGGCAGAACATGTGCTACCAGCAACACAACTTTTGCAACGAATGGTGTACCTCTGCCGGAGGTCAAACTTACATCATTTAGCGGAAACCACATCGAATGGCCTGCGTTTAAAGAAATATTTCTAGACCGTATACACCAGAACGCGGGTTTGAACAACTTGCAACGTTTTCACTATCTCAAGTCCGTATTAACGGACATTGCTGCCCAAGATATCGAACATATCAGTCTAGTTGGGGAAAACTACCAGGAAGCTTGGAAAATGTTATGTGAGCTGTACGATAACAAACGCATTTTGTTCGCGCACTACATGGAAGTTCTGGATCAGCAGCCAGACGTAATTCGAGAGGATCCTACGTCATTGAAGCACTTCACGCAAACGTGTCGGGCTTGTGTAAATTCTATCACGAAACTGGGTATAAACGTGGACGAACAAAATCAAATTCTTGTTTATTATATGGTTAAAAAGTTGCCGAACTCATTGCGTACCGAATGGGATCGCTCCTTGCGAAAACAAAAAACTGTTCCAACATTCGCTGAATTGTGTTCTCTTTTAGATGAGCAATATCTCATGATGGTCACTTCATCGCGAGCAGGCGCAAAGCAAACGCAGTCCATTGCAGCTTCGCCTCGTAAATCGGAAGGTACGTTATTGTATGGTAAGAAGCACGTCAAGACCATGCATGTCGCGAAGAAGGCTATCGTTTGTCCCATCTGTGAGAAATCAGATCACCCGGTAAGAGAATGTCAAAGGTTCATCCAAATGAGCGGCGTTGAAAAGAGAGCAGCAGTGGAAAGGTATAAACTTTGTTTTAACTGTCTTGGCTACAATCATCAATCCTCCAAATGTAGCAGTCGTCGTACTTGTGGAACCTGCGGAGGCAGGCATCACACTTTAATTCATGTCGATCGAAACGTTGCTACCGTTGTCGCACCAGAAACTGCGCCGGCAGCAGTATCAGCCCTGCACGTGGCTGCCACGCCGGAAGTGAGGGAGCACCCCAGGCCGCAACCACCGTCTATTAATTACGATGTGCTATTACCTACTGCGGTTATAACAATAAGATCAATTACAGGGCAAGTATGCTATTTTAGAGCTTTAATGGATCAGGGATCCCAGGCTACATTCCTGTCGGAAAGAGCAGCGCAGATACTTGGTCTTCCTCGAAAAAGGGGTCACATCGAAGTGACCGGTTTATCAGGCTCGAGAGTGACAATTGGCCGCTCTTGCGTAAATATATCAGTGGGTTCCCGAGTGGACACTCATGTACAGTATCAAACTTCGGCTTATGTTTTACCCAGAGTGTGTGGGGTATTACCAACCCGAAAGGTAACAACAAACTTTGACTATTTGGAGGGCTTACCTCTTGCGGACCCAAGGTATTTTGAGCCGCAGGCCGTGGCCGTGCTTTTGGGCAATGACCTTTACGACGAATGCGTTTTAAGTGACATACGTCGGGCAGGCAGTGGATTCCCTATCGCCCAGCAGACCACGTTTGGATATATTATATCTGGCAAAAATGCTATGAGCTCCCAATCCCCGAAAGCAGTATCGTTTTTGTCGATGAATATGGAAGTTGATGTCGACAAACTACTAAGAAAATTTTGGGAGTTGGAGGAGATTGGTGGCTCAAGTGCCCTGACTACAGAAGATAGCTGGTGCGAAAATCTATATCAGAACACTCACGAAAGGTTGGAAAATGGAAAGTATATCGTACGCTTGCCACTGAAATCGGAGATTGATGCAACTTGTTTTATCGGGAAATCCAGAGCTACCGCTCTTAAACGTTTTCTCCAGTTGGAAAGTCGCTTATCGAAGGATGATAATTTAAAGAGAGCTTATGTCGATACAATAAACGAATATCTGCAACTAGGGCAGATGAAACCAGTGAGAACTACCGAAGAGCACCATTGTACGGCAGTCGCAATCAACGATAATCGTTTTACTTGTTGTTATCTACCTCATCATCCAGTAGTGAAGGAGGATGCCGTTAGTACGAAAGTTCGAGTAGTCTTCGACGCGTCGGCGAAAACAAATAACGGGAAATCGCTGAACGATATCTTAGCTACGGGTCCAGCTCTTCAACAAGATTTGGCGGCGGTACTTACAAACTGGCGTACTTTGAAATATGTTTTTATAGCGGATATAGAAAAGATGTTTCGGTGTATCGACATGGATGATGAAGATGCTCAGTACCAGCGCATTTTATGGCGAGAGGAGCCTTGGGAGCCAGTTCGGGAGTATTATTGCTCTACGGTGATGTTTGGTACCGCCTCTGCCCCGTATACCGCAATTCGTACCATACATCAATTGGCACGGGATGAAGCGGAACGTTTTCCACTGGCTGTTAAGGTACTTAAACAACAAATATATGTCGACGATATATTATCAGGAGGAGACTGTATAGATTTAGCTTTGCGTATAAGAGACGAAACAATTTCCATGTTGCGCAGCGCTTCTTTCGAACTGCGGAAGTGGGCAAGTAACCACCCGTCACTATTGGAAAAAATACCAGTTGAGCACAGGCAGTCCAAGAGTAAGATGTAGTTTACATCCGGTGACCCAATAAAGGCTCTGGGTCTGTATTGGGACCCTCTTACTGATGAATTTGAATTTAAGGCTGATTTAAAGTTTGAAGTTGAAAATCCCACTAAACGCACCATGTTATCTAATATTGCTCACTTATTTGATCCGTTAGGTTGGCTTAACCCGGTCATTGTGTCAGCGAAGCTTATCTTGCAGGAATTGTGGCGTAGTCGAATCGGCTGGATATCCCTGTATCCGCGGAGCTTCGCAAAGTTTGGAAAGCCTTCGGAGAGGATTTTCACCAAATCTCACAACTTAAAGTGCCACGTTGGATAGTGATCGATCACTCAAAGGGTTGTTGCGAGCTGCACATATTCTGCGACGCATCCATTCACGCTCATTCAGCGGTGGCCTACCTCCGAGGAACAGCTGAAAACGGCGAAGTTTTTGTCACTATTCTCACCGCAAAATGTAAAGTGAACCCTATTAAGCCCCAGATTACGATCCCTCGTGCGGAGTTATGCGGAGCCGTTTTGGCGTCTAAGCTGTTAAAATTCATCCTCAATAATTTCTGTATCGCAATTAATCGCTCTAATATTTTCATGTGGACTGACTCGGCAATAGTTTTACATTGGATTCGAGGGGACCCACATAGATGGAAAATCTTTGTATCAAACAGAATCAACAAAATATTAGAAAACACATCAGTGCCCCAATGGCGGCACGTAGCATCAGAAAATAATCCTGCCGATATATCAAGCCGTGGAATCAGCCCTTCACGACTGCTACAGTGCGACTTATGGTGGCGTGGTCCTTCATTTCTACGGTTGCCGTTTCCGGAATGGCCTAAATCTCTGCTAAATACCGACATTTCACCTCCAATGGTTGACATCGAGAAACGGAAAGTGAAAGCTCATCTGAGTGTGAAAGAAGTAACGAACGGAATCTCGACGTTAGGTAAATGGAGCAGCCTTTCATTAACGGTCCGTGTGATGGCTTATTGCATTCGATTTTGGAAAAATTGCCGACCTAAGTTAGGACCTCGCAATAAAAGCTGGTTATCAAGCACGGAGATACATTGCAGCGTTATATGTATAGTAGGAATGGTTCAGCGCGAATCGTTTCCGGAGGACTGGCGCGCACTTTCAAGAAATCAGCCCCTTCCGAACAATAGCACCCTTCGGTCTCTCAACCCGTACTTCGATGAGCAGGAAAGGGTTATAAGACTCGGGGGTCGATTGAAGGAATCATTACTGCCAATGGACAGAAGACACCCCTATATTCTACCATCTAAGCATCATGTGATTGAGTTAATTGTCAAACATAGTCATTTAAACACATTGCATGGCGGCGTTTCTCTTACCTTAAATCACGTGCGAAGGAGATTTTGGATTTTGAATGGACGCAACGTGGTTCGATCCATCATACACCGATGTATCATCTGTTTTAAACACAATCCGAAGCCGTGTGTACAACGAATGGGAGACCTGCCAGCGGAAAGAGTTCGACCCGCTCGTCCCTTTTCATCAGTAGGAATCGATTATGCCAGACCCTTTAACGTAATGCCTTCGAAAGGAAGAGGACGTGTGTCAATAAAAGGTTATATTTCACTCTTCATTTGCCTAGCCACTAAAGCGATCCATCTGGAACTTGTAGGAGATCTTACCGCAGACGCGTTTATCGGGGCTTTAAATCGCTTTATTGCCAGAAGAGGCTTGTGCAGCAATATCTACAGTGATTGCGGGACGAATTTTATCGGAGCGAATCGTAAACTGCAAGCGGACCGTACAGCTTACAAGCACTTTATAAATAATCAAGTTTATCCTCGTTTCGCTGAACATGCGGTACAATGGCATTTTATACCCCCCGCTTCACCCCATTTTGGCGGACTATGGGAAGCTGGCGTGAAATCCGTTAAATACCATTTGAAAAGAACTATCGGAGAGCAAAGGCTGACCTACGAAGAATTCAACACAGTTCTGGTACAAATCGAAGCATGTTTAAACTCGAGGCCGCTGTGCCCAATTTCCAGCGATGTCGATGACTTAATGGTTCTTACTCCTGGTCATTTTCTGGTGGGCGACTCCCTACTGGCTTTGCCCTCAGTCGAAACAAACAGTTTGACCCTTGCAGAGCGTTGGAGACATGGCCAAACCCTAGTAAATTTATTTTGGAAGCAGTGGAATAACGAGTACCTATCCCGCTTACAACGGCGCCCTAAGTGGCTGAAAACAAACCCCAATTTAAAGATCGGGGACATAGTTCTAATTAAAGACGAAAGGTATCCTTGCAACCGATGGCCACTTGCTAAAATAGTCGAATTGCATCCGGGAGCGGACAAACTGGTACGAGTCGTCTCTCTCAAAACTCAGCACGGGGTAGTCAAACGACCCATAGTAAAGATATGTCCATTGCCCATACAAGATAACTGGGCGCCGAAAGACGACCAAGCACTTTAATATCATTTGCACTAGGTCTCCTCTGTTGCAGGTTACAGGCCACTTCGGAGAATCTTCAAGTTAGCTGCGGCGCAGTGCGGATGATATTTCAACGAACATCATCGTCGGGCAGTGATGTTGGAGGCGCTCGTGGAGCAACGCCGACTTTACCTCTTTTTGACGTTTGGCACACACTCCTTCTCGCTTCCTTTTTCCTGCTTTTTTCTTTTCTGACGGGCGCTGTGTGGAGGAACACGCGAAGGAACACATATATTTTCATACAAATTTTCGATACATAAATTTACTTAATTACTGCTGGTCCTAAAAATAAACTAAATAAACTATACCGCAGCAGGTCCTAATCGACTTTCTTTGAACTCAAACACAAAGACCTATAGTAGAATTTTATGGCGAATATTTTGGTGGCACATTTTGTCCTTAAAAAGTCCTGTTTTACAGGACATTTTTGGCATTTAAGAAAAAAAGGGTCAAATTGACCCATATAAATAGGAGCTACAGGGTTAAAATGCTCCACAAAAAAGTTCCTAGTAATGTTTTACACCAAATTGCTGAACACATCATATACCTAAAATGTGATGTTACATGGTTTTCGTATGCCGATTAATTATAAGAATGTGCAAAAAGGGGAAATCTTTGACCCCCCAAAAAAAAAATGCAGACGTAAACTTTCACAACGCCGATACATGTATATTTGTGTTTTTGGTCCCCTCTACCAGAATCCGTTGTCAGAACCTTGTTATTTTTTTTGTGTTCTGCAGTGTAATTTCGGTAGTAAATATGGTTTCAAATGGATTTTTACCCAAAATTTTGGGAACAGAATTGCTCGCAAAAAAATTCTATGCTATGCTCCACTGGTTGTATTCTTTTATTGAATATTTCGTAAGGTATAATGTTCATAATTTTAGATATATTTTTAAAAAATCTACTACGCTTTCAAGGTTTGACAAAGAGGACTAAAACGTTCCTTAAATTTGAAATTAATTTACGCATTATTGCTGGACATGAGATCATTTAAATCAGAAGTAGGTAGGCCTGAGGGGATGTGTGAGGGACATTACAGGCCAAAAGGTCTTTTTCGGAGGCCACATTTGTAGAACTTAACCGCCATGGAATCCTTTTGTTACAGAAAATTTAAATCAAATCACTTTACTTATAAAACCAGTTTGAGCTCATCGCATATCGGTTTGACCTCTTTGATTATCGTAAAATAAATGCAGTTTCTTCATATAACACTTTAACCTATGTTTTGCTATTTTAGACCCCGAATTTCAAAAAAATTCCACTTGTTGGGAGTTGTCAGCACGATGTTAAAGAAAAGGGAAATCGAAATGTGATTAGACGAATTCCAATAAGTAGAAAAATTATATTTTGGCTCGATACTTACACTGCAGAACACCAACCGCGAGTAAAAATGGAGAAAAGAAGAAAAATGTAGAATGCGCTTTGTTGTATTTTATTTGCTGCTCAAGTGATGCTGCCTCGCTGATGTCGGATGATCAAGTGTCGAAGCAAGAGAAAAGAAAAAAGGCCGAGGCCTGGATTGCCGCGCAACAAGAGAACGAAAGCCCTTGTTGCTAACGGCTTACAAAGAAGCTCAGAGGTGTTATAATATGTGCAGCTTTAGCGGAGACATTGAAAGAGATCTGGTCTAAACATTGCCGCCACTCTTGCAGTGTCTCGCGCTGCAAAATTACGAAAAACAAGAAATAATAATTCGTTGATGGAATACATTTCAGTTCAATTTCAAATTCATACATATTAACTTAATAACTAGGCGTTGATAACCGATATAAGAGTTAATTCATTGAGCATTTCAAATTATAAATGTTTGATTGTAAGTAATTTTCTAAAATCAGGATCAAAAAGGATCCATATAAAAGGTTTGTTAACATGGGCCTGAAAGGACCCATCCAAAAATAGAATCCTGTGCCAGAGGTTGGCCAGGGTTACAAATTAATCCAGATCGGATGATCTTGTGGTAGATCTCTGAGCCAAGGATGAGCGAGACGGCGGTGGATCGATAAAAGTAAGGATCCGCAAGGCGAAAATTCGAAAAACGTTCCGCTACTCGCCCGTCAATGTCTTCCAGAGGAGTTTTAAAGGCGAGCGTTTGTTCGATCTTGGCATGCACGTCGATGCGCTGAGATGAATCATGACGCGAGACCAAGGTGACTCGGCAAAAGTGATGAAGATCAACCTTGGAAACTGGAAGATGTAGCTGACGTACCATTGACGACGAGATGCGACTTGTGTGGTTGCAAGAATCTATAAGGATTCGAGCAGGACAGCTGGCGGCACGGACGCGTATGAAGACGGAGGCCGTCGGAAAAAGGACGGTGACGCGTTGAACGGAAGCACTCGTAGCGAAAGGACGAGCTTCGCGTTGAATAATTAGACGTTCATTCGCATGGAGAAGCGTATTATGATGACGCCGACAATATTTGCAAACCATCTTGCTAGTGCAGTGTTTCGCGATGTGTGAATGTGCCAAACATCTAGAGCAATAACGATGTAACAATATGGCCCGTAATCGCCTTTCTAAGTTCATCGAAAGGAACTTTTTACAGAAGCGTAGAGGATGAGTGCGTTGGCATAATCTGCATTTCTTGTTGTTATCGAGAGGAGTCGATGAAGCGTTATCACTCATGGCGACCTATGATTAGGATAACAAATTTGTTAAAAAATGGTGGAAGGGCTAGTCAGATAAGACGATTAATTTCGTAATGGACCGCGTAATTATTCCTCGTTCGGTTTTAATATCGGCGACGCGGACGCGTTTATCGCTACCGGGATATACTCGAAGAATTCTTCCCAACCGCCACGAAGTAGGGGGAAGATTTTCTTGACTAACAACAACTAAATCGTCAACCGCAAGATCGCGCGATGGATATTTCCATTTGTATCGCCTATGCATTTCTTTAAGATATTCTTCTTTCCATCTGAAGGCGATCTGCTGACCCAAAGCTTTCATTTTTTCCCATCTATTTCTCGCGCTTATGTCAGAAATAATTGGCTCTGGGGGACCCAGAAGTGGAGACCCAATAAGGAAGTGACCCGGAGTCAAAGCAGATACATCCGCAGGGTTTTCTGACATAGGACTAATAGGTCGAGAATTTAAACACGCTTCAATACGAGATAAAACTGTTGATAGTTCCTCGAATGTGTATTTATGAGGAAGAGCCATTTTACGAAAATGGAGTTTGAAACTTTTAACTCCCGCTTCCCATAAGCCACCCATATGAGGCGACCCAGCAGGAATAAAATTCCATTCAACAGGCTGATGAGAAAAGTGATTGGAAAATGAATCACGAAACTGCTTTAGAAATGCTTCAAAATCCTTTTTGAAAGCTTTAGAAGCACCGACAAAGTTAGTACCATTATCGGAGAAAATGGTTTTTGGGCAACCACGACGAGAAACGAATCGGATAAAAGCAGCGAGAAAAGCAGGTGTCGAAAGATCACTGACTGCCTCCAAATGGATTGCCTTTGTAGAGAAACATACAAAAATACAAACATAACCTTTCGTTATAAGGCACGCTCTACCTGTAAAATTCTTTATGTCAAAAGGACCTGCAAAGTCGACACCAGTAATGGAGAACACACGACCGAGAGTAGTCCGTTCGGGGGGTAAAGCGGCCATGCTCTGAGAGGCCTTTCGTTTCTTATCCAACAGACAAGTTTTACATCGATGAATAGTAGCGCTAATAAGATTTTTCGCCTTCGGAATCCAATATTCCTGACGAAGCAATCGAAGTAGAAGTGAGTTGCCACCGTGAAGCGTGATTTTATGTATAAAAGCAACTAAAAGTTTTGAAAACTGAGAACCATACGGAAGGATAATTGGGTGCTGTTCACTAAAGGAAAGACTGGGTGCGTTAACTAAGCGACCATTAATACGCATAACTTGTTCTTTATCCAAAAAGGGATTTAGAGTCAATATGCCGCTC
This sequence comes from Melieria omissa, assembly GCA_963971225.1. Lineage (NCBI taxonomy): Eukaryota > Metazoa > Arthropoda > Insecta > Diptera > Ulidiidae > Melieria > Melieria omissa. The sequence goes on along the minus strand of OZ020267.1, from coordinate 104,966,519 downwards.
TTAGAATTAAGTGGCTTTTGACTTAGAAGACAACTATATTCAGATTGAAAGTGCGTTTTCTGAGAGAGAATTGTCAAGAATTTTCTGGTATTATGGAGTTCTGCGTTAGACAACACTATGGATGTATAGCCCTTAGAAGTTTCTGCAGGACGGTGAGTGCGATAGTAGAACCGAAGCATATATGAGACCACTCGAAGAGCTCTCGAAAATGACGAAAATCTAGAGAGAATGTCTTCCTCAACATTTACCAGCAAGTTGTGTACTGCAACCTTTTTTGCTTCGATTGAAGTTTCAAGATGAGTAGGGCTAGAAGAAGGCCACTCGGACCTATCCTTAACAAGCCAGGATGGGCCATGCCACCACAACGAATTCATACTTAAGGCCTGGGGAGTAAGGCCGCGGCTACATAAATCAGCAGGGTTATTAGCTGAATCGACGTGATACCAATTTCTAGCGTACGGTTTCTCTTGAATTTTGCTAACACGATTAGCAACAAAGGTAGTCCATGTAGATGGTGTTTTTCGAAGCCATGACAAAACAATTGTTGAATCAGTCCAGCAGAAGACATCGTGGACTTTAATATCAAGTTCGGGTAGGAGTGAATCGAGAATATCACATAGGAGTACTGCACCGCATAGTTCTAATCTTGGCAACGAAACAGTTTTGACAGGAGCTACTTTTGTTTTCGATGTAAGTAAGTGGGAGTAGAAAGTAGTAGATGATTTACGGATACGTATGAAAATCGCCGCCCCGTATGCTTTCTCGGAAGCATCGGAGAAAGCATGAATTTGAACTTCATCTTGTAAAGAATAGTTCACCCATCTCGGTAACTTAATCAGGTTTATATCCATATATCCATCTAAAAACTGTTGCCATTTCTGTTCAATGGGTTTAGAAATACAGTCGTCCCAACCTATATTCTCAAGCCAGACCAGTTGCATTAAATTTTTAGCAACAATAACTACAGGTGCAAGCCATCCTACAGGGTCAAACAATTTGGCAATCATGGAGAGAAGTTCTCTTTTGGTGTGCGAATCCTTTCGCTCAATAGCAGGAACCTTGAAATAGAAATTGTCGGTACAAGCGTTCCAACGTACCCCTAAAGCCTTTGTAGAACTGGAATCTTCAAAGCTTAAGAAGTCTTCCTTTAATAGGTGCTCTTTCGGAAGGTCCACTAGAATTTCTTTGCGATTTGAAGTCCATTTTCTTAAGGAAAATCCAGCACCATGTAAAGTGTCGATGAGTTCATTCCGGGCCTTTATAGCGGAAGGCAAATCATGCGCACCGGCGAGAACATCGTCAACATACATGGATCGTCGGAGTATATGTGCGGCAAGGGGATAAGTGACTTGAGAATCGGCAGCAAGTTGAAGGAGAGTGCGAATCGCAAGATATGGTGCGCAGTTGACACCAAAAGTTACCGTTTGTAATTCGTAATCCGAAACTTCCACATCGGTAGAAGAGCGATGTAGAATGCGTTGAAAAGGACGATGCCTTGGGTCGACAAGAATTTGTCGATACATTTTTTGAATATCACTATTGAAAACAAATCGAAAAAGTCTCCATCTTAGGAGAAGTAAAACTAAGTCAGACTGTAGCACCGGACCGACGTACAATACATCATTCAAACTATTACCATTGGAAGTTTTATTTGAAGCGTTAAAAACAACACGAAGTTTTGTTGTAAGACTTTCTGGTTTAATGACAGCATGATGCGGAAGATAACAATATGTGCCCAAACTCTGATTTGAAGGAGGACCGACTAACTTCATATGCGATAACTGCAAGTATTCGTCAACGACCTGGTCATATATAACTTTGAATTCATGTTTTTTAAGAAGCGAAGCTTCGTTCCGAAGGAACTGCCGTAAAGCACTATTTCGAGAATCTCCTAAGCAAAATTCGTTAGGATAACTAACTTTAAAAGGAAGAGAGACAATGTATCTCCCATCTTCATTCCGCCGAGTAGTAGCCATGTAGTTGTCCTCACACCATTGATCAGCTTCCGATAGAATCCTTTTCCTAGGGGGTTCCTCAATTTCCCAAAAGCGAGAAAGAAGTGTGTCCAACCTAGAATCCGTTAAGATGTCCACCTTCGTTGTAAAACACCTGACTTCGGAATCCGGAATGGGGCCAGTAAGGGTCCATCCGAAAACGGTTTGCTGAGCTGTCAGACTTCCAAGTAGTTTGCGATGAAGTCCATGAAGCACCACCTGTGGGTACAAGTCGGCGCCGATAAGTACGTCTATGGCGGAAGTCCTCCAAAAGTCTCCGTCTGCCCAATTAAGGTTCGGTAGTTTATGACGTAGTCCTGAATCGACTGTACAGGATGGCAAATTTCCGGTGATTTGCGGAAGTACGAAAGCGAAGGCTTCGATTTTCACGTTTGGATCCGTAGGTGATCCGAGAACAAATGAGCTAAGTCGATTAGTGCTTGCAGAAAACGATTGATTAACCCCAGATATGCTGGCTTGTGTAGCAAACGTAGGCAAATTAATCAATTTACGAAGGCGATCCGAAATGAAAGATGCTTCTGATCCTGGATCAATTAAAGCCCTAGCAGAATAATTGGTATTCAAATGGCAAATATAGATTTGAGCTGTACCTAAAAGTACACGTTGGTTTCGAGGAAACGCAAGATTCGGAGAATCACTATTCGAAGAAGTATTAGTAGTGGACTGTATTTTTTGATGGAAGCTATGATGCTCATTCGTTTGAGCTACGGAAGAAGTAGAAGGCTGATTGGAGCGAAGCCCCGAAGAAGCACCCGAAGGTTGAAATCCTGGCGCGGTGGAGCGTAACTCGGACGACGCAGGCACTCTAGAAGAAGTAGAAGTGGTGTTAGTGGGACGTAATCCCGACTGAGTCTTCGTAGAAGACGGTAATTCGCGATGTAACAACGTGTGATGGCGTTGATGACACACGGAACAATTGTAGGCACTCTTACAATCCTTTAACTGATGGCCTTTCGATAGGCAATTTAAACAACATTGAAAACGCTTAACGCTGGAAAACCGCTCGCCAACTTGCATGTTAAGAAAACGTTTGCAATTGCGCAAGATGTGTGGTTGCTTGCAAAGCACACAGCTTGAATCAACCATATTCGCATGAAAAGTATGAGTAAATCGTTTAGAGCCGCTAATCTCGCTAGATGCCGGCTTATTCGAATTTGATTTGTTGGAAGTAGAAGTCTTTACCTCATCGACGCATTCGAGAGTTCGGTATCGCGTAGTAAGAAACTCATCAAGTTCGCACCACTTTGGTAGAGCAGATTTGTCTTTAACACCTTGCTCCCAAAAGGCAATAGTGCGTTGAGGTAAACGCTGCATACACATATAAACAATGATTGGATCCCAATCGGAAGTACTAACCTCGTAGAATTTTAGCGAATTCAAACAATTATTAATGCCGCGTTGCAAATTCTTAAGCCCAGAACCAGTTTCAGAAGAAAGAGCTGGTAAGTCAAAAAGAAGTTTAATTTGAGCATTAACCAAAATCCGTTTATTATTAAAGGCTTCGTTTAAAGTATTCCAAGCGAGCTCGAAACCTTCATTGGTAAGAGGGGACTTTCGAACTATTTCTCTCGCTTCTCCGCTCGTTTTCTGAATGAGGTGATACAATTTTTCGACCTTACTCAACCGACTGTTTCTTATATATATGGCTGTAAATAAATCGCGGAAAGTTGGCCAAGACGTGTAGTCACCTTTAAAAACTTCAATATCACAAGGCGGAAGTGAGATATTATGGGATGAAGTAGGCTCTGAAAAGGCAGAACCATCAAGAGTAGAAGTATGGCGAAGACCGGAGGAAGCGAGGTCGAAGTCATGAATTCTCTCATTAATCTTCGCTAAGCATGAAACATAAGTCCGATAAGTGCTGGTGTATTTCGTATCAACGACAGCGATATCATCTGCAGCACTTCGTTTAGTTTGTGCTTCGAATTGAATTTGACACTTTTCATACTGGGCTTTTACGGTAGCCCACAACTCCTTTAGCTCGGAGCTTTGAATTTCCAAAGAAAATTTAGTATGGCTATTAGAGGGAGTTTCCGTAAAGGCAATATCAAATTTGAAAACGCGATCAGAAGCACGGGTGAAATCATCAAGTTTCGACATTTCGATTTGAATAGGAGGAAACAAAATCAAAAAAGAAAAAAAAAAAAAAAATCGAAGAAGCCCAAACTTTTTCACCTTAGCGCAACAAAGGTGAGATGTGAAAGAGAACGGTCAAAAATGTGCGACACGAGATATAAAAAAAGGAAAACAATAGAAAATTAACTCAACGCTTGCTTTAATATGTATCGTTACAATATTCCGCTTATGCACTTCAAAAATGTAAATGCAGTTAATAGGTAGCACAAATAATTTCGGATACGCAAAGAATTGAATTCAAAAATTTATAGTTTTATGTGTCACCTCGTACCTCAGTAGAAGGTGCACAATGCAGAAACGAATGCCGAAATGCAAAAAAAAAATTTATTTCCGCAAGGCCTACTTGTGCATTTACTTTTGTATGTACGTACCAGCAATTTTTAGTGCTTGGCAGCTATGTACGTATGCACTAGTGGTTGTTGTTGCACTACGGATGTGCACGTACAATAGAAAATAAAAAAAAAAGCAAAGTCGCGAAAACGCACGTCGCGTGATATGCGCGGTGCTAAATGGTATTTTATATAAAAGGCGGTTTGACTCCGTTAACCGATATGTAAATGTATATATATATATAACTAGCTGGTTCGTTAACGGAACCTGAGAGAACTAAAAGTATATAATTAATTCTGCACCAAATTTAGTCAAAAACGTTGTTGCTATTTTCTTATGTATTTTCGACACATAAGAAAAGCCTTTTTTTTTTTTTACACTCGCGATTTTCGGTTTTTTTTGTTTTTTAGAAAAATTAAATCAACACGCGAACTTTACAGCCGGTAAAACAAAATACACTAGTATACACAATATGCTCAATGAATCAACTATAAAGAAATCGGTTCAACGCACCTGTGATAGCAGAAGATGTTGAGGATGAACGCAGGAGTGCAGACAGCAGTGTATGGTAAAGGCGGAACAGCAGTGTATGGACAAAATCCCAAGTGCGTGGACGAAGATCCGGAGTGCAGGTACGAAGATCCGGCTCGAAGGACCAAAATGTTGGGAGTTGTCAGCACGATGTTAAAGAAAAGGGAAATCGAAATGTGATTAGACGAATTCCAATAAGTAGAAAAATTATATTTTGGCTCGATACTTACACTGCAGAACACCAACCGCGAGTAAAAATGGAGAAAAGAAGAAAAATGTAGAATGCGCTTTGTTGTATTTTATTTGCTGCTCAAGTGATGCTGCCTCGCTGATGTCGGATGATCAAGTGTCGAAGCAAGAGAAAAGAAAAAAGGCCGAGGCCTGGATTGCCGCGCAACAAGAGAACGAAAGCCCTTGTTGCTAACGGCTTACAAAGAAGCTCAGAGGTGTTATAATATGTGCAGCTTTAGCGGAGACATTGAAAGAGATCTGGTCTAAACACCACTTTAGCGCAAAATTATGTTCCTAAATGCATTCAGTTAAAATTTCATGTTTGTCGCTTTAGCGGCTTGGACTGGGCGATGGTGAATCAGTCATTCAATCAGTCAGTCAGAGCAAACAATTGTGCCACGCCCCTTTTATGCAATACTCAACCCATTCTTTCATTCGAAGGGTGCGACCCAGTTCCATTGATGTGCAACTTCCAGTTCCAAAGCTACGCGAATATTTTGAGTCACAAAAAATGTGCCACGCCCCTTGTCAAACAATCACCACATTTTCCCAGCAGAATGACACATCTATGAGGCGACAGTGTACAAAATTGCAATGCTATCAGACTTACAATTTCGAATCTATTCCACATTAAACATTTTGGTTGTATGGGCGATGCCTTCCCCCTCGTCAATACCCACTCTATTCCCCCCAATGTCGAAGCGCATATCTTAACCGTTAGTTTGTACCAAATTTCATTGATGTGTGACCTGTTAGGTTAGGTTAAAATGGCTGGATACCAGAGATCCCTCACTTAGGCCAAGATACTGGCCACATATTGGGATGTATTCGTAATATGTGGCTTACCGAGATTTAGTCAAAACGATCATTCCATGAAAATTCAGCTCAATCGGGCGTCTGGTTCTTGAGTTTTAGTGACGTGTGACTAACAAGCAAACAGACATTAATTTATGTATGTATGTATGTATATTCTGTCCGTCCAATGATTGACTGTCCAATACAACAATTTTTTTTATCCTTTTATTCCAAACATTTCTCTCAAAGTGACGAGTAGCTACTTCTACTCTGCAAAGTCTCCACTCCACAAACAATAATCATTACCAAATAATCTTCAACTGAACAGTCTTTCAAAAATTATACTTATGTCAGTAACAAAAAAACAACAGTAGTGAAAAGTCCAACAGTAAGTAAACAAAAACCCCAAATGTCGTCAGACCATTGAACTTGCCGCAATATTTTCGCATTTTCAACGTCACCGAAAATAAAACAGTCAGCGGAAAAACCTCAAGTTCTGACATTCGCAAAACAATAACAAAAATATGAATAGCCAAAAAAAAAAATATCTATGTATAGCTAACCGATTATGCGCCATGTCTGTCTAGACGAACGTAATGCAACGCTGCGTAAATGTCGCCAGTTGCAACAGACGGAACACATCACAACAAAATGGACCTCATTCTGCCGCCAACGTTCGCTGCTCGTCTCATCTATTTTAGGCAACCAACTGCAATGGTGCAGAAAAGAGTTGCCAGCCAGCTACAAAAAGTGCTTTGTCTGTGCAAATTTTATTTTTACTATAAGCTCATTGTTTTTGTTGGTTTTGTGTTTTGTTTTTGCAAGTTAAGTGAGCGTTGCGTGTGTAAGGAAATGAACATTTTTTGTAGTATGGGTGCAATCAATATAAAAAAATGATAAATTCTGGAATTTTTTTGCGCTACACTGTGCAATCAGGGCATATGGGTTTTAATAATGGGATTTAAGATGAAAAGAAAAAATTACGGAAAAGGTGGAGAAACGTTTTTATGTATATTTATTGATTTTCAGGACTCGGGAAATTAAACCTCAAAGCTCTGGTCTAAAATTTTGGGATTATCATTGAACTCTTTATGGAGAAGAATCCATGCTCAAACCTCCGTTCCTGTGTTTGTTTGTCTTTTCACAGCACCCAAATAATTTGATAAAAATTTGATGAAATTTTATAAAAATTTTACTGAACATTTGGGTCCAAAATTAGTCGAAAATTTGTGCGATAAGCTCTTTTTTGAGTAGGGTTACACTATATGAGTTTATTATTTTATTTATTTTTTTTTTTTTGTTTTATTTATTTTATTTATTTTATTTATTTTATTTATTTTATTTATTTTATTTATTTTATTTATTTTATTTATTTTATTTTATTTTTTTTCTTTTATTTTATTTTATTGTATTTTATGTTATTTTTTATTTATTTTATTTTTTTTATTTTATTTTATTTTATTTTATTTTATTTTATTATCAACTTTATCAACTCAGGTTTTCACTAATTAAACCCTTTTTGAAGTCATAAATATTTTTTCATATTAAAAGAAAAAACTTATAGAAAATAGTCAAATAAATCAGTCTTGACTGCACTGTAGAGTATAAAATTAGTCACTCAAGACCAACTGTTACACTTATATTTATGCATCTTTTATTCGTTATACGTTCGCTTCACTTTGTTTTCATGACAAAATAGCTGCAAGCATACAACGATCACTGCGGCTTATGATGACCCACAATGAGGATAATTGAAATTCCCTTTAAATGCCTTTGGTGCACTTGTAAATTCAATAATGGAATGCACATTTTTGCTTATTGAAAAATATATACATATGTAAAGTTGTATACATGTAAGTAATGTACACCTTTATCGTTGTGTGAAAGAGCAAATTGTATAATAATTTATTGAGCATTGTCATCGTTTCAACTTGACAGCCAAGAAAAATCACTAGTGTAACTAAGGAGGAGAAAATAGTTGATGAAGAAGGCGAAGAAAACAAAACTGGTTTTGTTATATAGACCTAAGTGAGAGGCAACCATCCTTAACTATGCTTAGACTTATAAAACTTATCCTTAGACCAACACTTAGGAGTCAAACAGAACACTTCTGTCTCTGAGCGATTGATTGGGTTGGTTCCAGAAGCAGAGATGTCTCAAAGAGGAGAGAAAATTGGTAGGTTGGATTGGTTGTAACACTCTGGTTGGATTTATCGAGATTATAAATAGAAAATATATTCCATAACTGCATTGTATGACCGAAAAAATTAAAAGAATTAAATTGAATAATGCAAAAAATATCATATTTTTTAACATAAATAGCTTGCAAATTCCACTTGAACCACTGAAGACCGACAAGTTCTCTATTGGCTTTCAGTGCACAGATTTCAGATTCTCTATTAATTTTTCATTCTCATTTGCTTCATGTGAAATGCAATAGAAGTAGATGAGCGTTTCGTCAGCCCGAGATGGGATTTGAACCTAGGGCCTCTGGTAAGAGATGCGAGCCCACTGACCTTTCGAGGCCGGCAGAAGACTATTCTCACTATTGATTATTTTAAAAACTGGAGCCTGAAATCAATTTCTTCAAAATTTCAATTTCTTCTCAAAAAATTACTTTCAAAAACAGCTTCTGGTTTCATGGTTACTTTAATGCAAAACCGGTTATTCTTGTGTTATAAACAAGCAATTTGCATGACATCACATCAAGTGTTCATAAACTTTTCTTTCAAGTCTTATACCTTCTAACTAAACGTCGCACTGAAACAATCTTTAGGGTCAATGTTTTTTTCAAAGGTCCGAAAAAGCTAGAAAGGAAATAGATGAAGGCAATAAAACAACAACAGCCACAACAATGGATGAGGAAAAAGTTAAAGATAAGTTAACTTCATGAGAACAAAAAGTGATCAGCTATGTTGAAATTCTATTCAATTTAATTCAATTTATTCAATCTGTGATATTTAATAATTTTAACCCTTTCGAACCCGAATTTTACGATGTGTCTCGATGTTACTTTTTGGTATTTAAATCATGAAACACTTTCCTAATAAGTGTGCACACGACATTTGAAGTCACCACGCCTCTTTGTTAAAGTTCTAGAGCTAGTTTACTTTTGAACAATTTTAGCTTAAAACGGGTTAAATAAATTTTGTATCAATATTTTTTAATTACAGAAAAATTATTTCATATTTATGGAAAAATACAAAATTATCAATTTTGGATTTTATTTAAGCATTATTAAAGAAACAGCGTTTTGATCAAATGCGCCCAATTCGTAGACTTCAATTAGAACACAAACTTTTCCTGATATCGCTGCAAATTATTGGAAATTATTTTGGGATAATAGTAAATTTTGGAACTTTGGGGTCGAAAGGGTTAAAGACTGGATGTACAGGATCGATATTAAAATTAAAATCATAGCAAACAGTTTGTAGAATATTGATTTACCAGAATCTATGAAGATTTTCAACATCATTTCTTTTAATTTATTTAATTTTGTTTCATTTCATTTCATAAAAAACCATAGCACCAATAAAAATATTTCTGTTTCTATAATTAAAACAATTGTAAGCATCACTTCACTCTTTGATAGTCACAACATTTTCCTTTAGCTGTATTCGCACCACACATTGTCAATGGAAAATTTTAAATTAAAGATCAACCCATAAATTGCTCAATGCATGTACGAACACGTGTAGTTGTAAATATTTCTCTTCACCCCGAAATTGCAGCACATTCATATAATGTTAAGTATGCCAACAACAACATGCAACTACACAAATAAATATCAACAACAAACAATAAATAAATAACCACAAAGCAATCGAATTGCATTGAACAAAAGTCGACGGCAAAGCGGGCAGGAAACTCAGCAAAAGCAATCAGCGATAGGTTGCAGGACTGAGAGAGTAGGGAGGAGAGAGAGAGATGAAAACACAGCAACAAATAATCTTAACTGATTAAAATGCATAAATTTATTGAAGATCATCGAGTGCGGCCCTTCAGTGGTGCACGCGACCAAACCGAATCGAAACAGCACTTCTCACTCCGCACTGCGAGTTCACTTCACTGCACACGACGCACACAAATGTAATTTATACAATTTCCTGTCAATATCCTTTGCACACAAGCTCGCATGCGGCGGTAATGGCATATAGGCATAACGGTAAATGTAGAGTGTACAATTTTAATATGAAATTAATAGCAGGCCGCAAGCACGCACAGGACACAACTTGTGTGGAGTTGGGGGGTGGTGCGAATAAACAATGACAGAGACTATCATTGAAAGGAAATGGCAATGGGAAATTGTTTGTGTTGTTGGTGAGCGTTACATCTAAATATAATTTGGTTTTAATTTATGACAATAACATTAGTACTTTCATTAATATATTTAATAAAGCGTAAATGATAAATCTCAAAGTGACACAAACACACGCACACATACATATGCACTCATACATACTCACATATATGTATGTGAACCATAGACAAGCGCCGGCAGACCATAAAAAGCATAAAATCAACGAAATATTTAGCTAATGCACGCAAACGCAAATTATAATGGCAGACATATGAGTAAATGTGTGTGTCAGTGTGTGTGTGTGTCTGTGTGTTTGTGCCGTGTAGCCGCTTTTATGCACATTAATATTGATTGCCGCCGATTATAAATCAAAGCAACACTCAAACCTACACCTGCACCAGCACACCTTCTAAAGTTGCTCGTGTGTGACTAAATGCTTATGTGTGCATATGTGTGTGAGTGGCAAAACACTTTTGCGTGTTGGCAGTTTTTAGTAAAGAACACAGAATGATAAACACAGAAATGACAATAATTATAGCAAAATGCCTAAAGTCCATAATTTTAAGGACATGCAGAGGGCATTATTGTTGACCTTGATGTCATATAACGGCACATGACAAATGTTCGGCCACACACACACCCCCAGCGTGTCAAAAGTGTGGCGCTCTAATAGCTTCATTTAATTTCAACGATTAAAGCTGACAGTCACAATTGTGTAGACATAAATCATTTATGTAAATAAAAAGCAAATAAATCACTTTTATTTTTGTGGCAAGAAGAATTGAAATAAAGTTGATTGCACAGGAAAGCGTTTTGCATTTAAAGGAAATTTTAATTCATTATCGAGCCAAAGGGTATTGCACAGCTTTCTCATGTCAGAGGGCTTAGGTTCGATTCCCAGCTCAGAAGCAGATTAGAATTGTGAAAGAAGAAAACTGCTGACCACTAAACGCCGTGCGGAATCTGCCTTAAACTAAATTTCCTCTCCTAGCCTTCCGATTGAAATATGTGTTGTAAGCATTGCCGCACACAGGGGGGTTTTGGGGGTTCAAACTCTCCTAAACACAAAAATGTATGGTACGAAACATGGTTTCGAATTGTATTCGGCTTAAAAGTTGTATGCAAAGCTCCTCCAAAATTAAACCCTGTCTGCGCCACTGGTTGTAATACATGTCGAAAAGCAATGTTGCAGTGGGTTGAGTTTTTGGTATCACAACGGGTCCATATAGAGACCTAAGTGTGCCTCATACGGAGGCAACCACTGTAACCTTTCTACCTACCTATTTCATAAATTTTATGATCAAGTGGTTCTAGTGGAGCTAGAGTTCCACGTTCAAAGCTCTGGTTCAGAATCCAAACACTTACTAACTAAGAAATACCAATATAGCCACTGGAGCTGGATGCCACCTTAATGAGAGTGGCAATTGTTACTATTCGCAGTTCGAGGTAACGGAATAGAGAATTGAGAAGATATGTAACGGGAAATATGTAGAAGTCTGTAGTGACAGTCAGCAGTGGCGGATCCGGGGGGGAGAGGGGGTTGAAACCCTCCCGAAATATTTAGATCGACTATAAAACTACATACAAATTAAAAGGCATTTTATAAATATTAAAGAATCACTTTTTTAAACCCCCCCGAAATATTTTTCTGAATCCGCGCCTGACAGTCAGGCTGCACTTAAGGCTTTGAAGAACGCGCAAGTGACTTCGAAGATTGTCCAAGAATGTAAGATGAAACTTTGGTCGATGGCGCAACATAATAAGCTACAATTTATCTGGATTCCTGGACACTGTAGTGTTCAGGTAACTCTAAGCGATCTCTTGAGTCGATTTCATTAAAGAATCCAAGAAATTTGTGCAGTAAGACTTGTAGTACCCATCCCTTTCCTACTTCTTTCTTTCTTTCTCTCTCTGATCCCACCTCACTCTCCTCTATCACCTTTTTCCTCATGAATCTTAAGCACAATGGGCTATCTATCTGAGTGCTTGGGCAATTGAACCCTCTAGGGTTCACTATATCGGATCCCCTCATTCCTTCCCCTCATTTCCATTCCATTCCATCCAATACTTTTCCCTCCTATCGATGGGAAGACATCAAGAACGTTAAACTGTTAAATAATTGCGGAGATCTCTTAAATAAACTGTTAAGCCTCAATTCCAAAGAGTTACATTGGATTCTAGATGATTAAAACAACGAACAAACCACCTAGAGTAAAGATAATAGATGATAAATCTTCCATTCCTTAAATGAGCTCCTTCTTTCTAGGTTACGAAACGATTCTAGGTTACGAAAGCAACGAGCAAGTAAAAAACATGCAGTAGGCCCACGAAAGAGACCTTGAACCAATCTTTGAACTTTCCAAAGAACAGATTCAGTGACTAAGGAAGGAACTTTAATCGCCACTGCCAGGTTAGGTTAGGTAGGGAAGGGTGTGTGCGGCAGGACCGCACTTCCACTCGGAGGCCACAATGGCCCATTGTGAATCCCTTCTTATGGTGTTCTGGAGCTAACCAATAGTCTCAGTCAAGAGGAAACCAGTTCGACCTCTTAATGAAGGGGAGCAGATTCGAGATTTCGACTTTCGCCGCGCAAGCCAAGTCTGCCAGGAACCTTGACCCCAAGGTACGGAGACGGTGTTCTTCCAGAGCCGGGCAGTGGCACAGGAAGTGTTGTATCGTTTCTACTTCTTCTTCATCTCCACAGCTACGGCAGACATCACTGGACGAGAGGCACCATTTGGTAAGCATAGATCCAATAGCGCAGTGTCCGGTAATGGCTCCAACGAGCTGCCGAATAGAGGTACGACTCAGGGACAGTACGAATCGTGTTTTCGTCAAGGAGAGGGAGAGCCACAGTGCCCGACAGGTGCCGCAGTCGGTCCTGGTACGCCATGACTTCTCAATTTCCTTTTTGGTCAACCTGTCAATATACATGTACATGGCAGATATCGGAGGAAACACAGAGGTATCCACTTCGGTGGCAGACAAGGCGACCCCTTTTCTTGCCATCTCGTCCGCTGCATCGTTCCCTGCCACTCCTGAGTGGCCCGGAACCCAAGAGAGAGTGACCTGGTGTCGCCCAATGCCTTGAAATGCGGTACGACACCTCTGCACTACCTTTGATTTCACAACAACTGATCCCAGCGCTCTAACCGCCGCCTGACTATCCACGAAAATTGTGACATCTGTGGGTGGTAGCCCACTGCCACGAATAAGTTCGGCAGCCTTCCAAATTGCATAGATCTCTGCTTGGAAAATACTGCAGAGGTCTGGCAGTCTAATTGACATGTGGGTCTGCAGTATATCGGAGTAGAGACCAGCTCCAGTACCTTCCTCCATTTTGGAGCCGTCGGTAAAACGGTGATGGAAGCGTCTCCCGTCGCACCTGTCAGCTCCCATTCCTCCCTTGTGGGATATGAGGCTAGTGCTCGCGTGTCGAAATCCAGGTATGGGATCAGATAGTCCGTGCAGGAATCCAACTGATATCCGATATCCGATTTCGATGGTCACTGCCAAGTTTATAGACTTTTGCTACCAGACAGAGTAAATGCTACAGAGAAAAGGGTGTGCTAGACCTCCATAACCTTACGGAATACTTCATAAGTCACTGTTCACTTGGATATCAATTCAAACATAAATATACTGCAACATTTTTGATTCTAAATCAATCTGTAAGTTCTCCATCCGTATTTACTTCTAAAGGGGAATAGCTGAAGTGAGAAAATATTAGGAAGAAGTATTTATAAATGACTTAGAACGATCATTTCTAAACTGGTGAAAAATTACGGAGATTCCTTAAAGGAACTTGAAACACGAATTTGAAGAACTGCAACGAAGAAACTGGCCGCTAAAACAACAGTGACTTAATGCTGTAGTAGGCCCAATGAAACTCCCATGAAAGAGGTATTCGAAAGAGGGTACAGTGTCTCCAGACGCTCTTTCTCTTTATCAAGAGATGATCAACAGGAGAAGGATCAACGAAGCCTGAAGAGAAACCGTAAACTGCTAACTGGTTGTTATGGGCGGCCAAGTAAATAAGTAAGTAACAGGAAAAATTCTACAGGGAAAACTCTATGTTACAACTGGTAATAGGACACCTGAATATCAACTCAAAACTAAATCATAGAGTTCATCATAAAGTTCATCATTCAGATTTGCTCCTGAAGGTAAACAGCTGAATAATTCATGACTTTATGCTGTTTTGTCTCATACATCATTTTTATGAAATTTAACCCCTGCATGCTTTCACCAAGCAATGATTCATTTGAATTTGATTCATTTGAACCCAGTTCATGTTGTCACCCAATACCAATTAACCTGACCAAATCAAACCCACCTACGGCCCTTTTATTCGGCATTTGACATTCACTTGAAATTATGCTTAATTGTAAATTCCCTTCACTGCACTTCTATGACCTTGTCGCACAAAAGGTCAAAAATCAATCACAAGTCAATGGCAAACAAAACATTAACCAGCATTGCATTGAAACTACTTAAACTTCAAATCAATCTAATGTCAAACTGCAGAAATTCCAATACAAAGTTATGCAACATTTTCAATTACAGGTTCCATGCTTTGTTCATTGCCTTCACATGACACATACTCGTATGTGTGCAATGCAATATTTTCATCTATGCAAATTACAAGCACAAAATATTTACTCCAACACAACATTTGCCATTATGACTGCACAAAATTCACTGCACAGTAGGCCCAATGCACTACAACACATGCATATTAAAATGTTTTCTATTTGAGGCAACTAATTTCAATTAATATCAAATTTGACAAGTTGCAGCAAACAATTTTAAATGTACATTTGCCTGTATATGTGTGGCTGACATGCAACATTTAACTTTCAAATCATCCAACACTCACACACACATGCACGTTTGAGTAAAATTCTTCAGATCATGGCATGACTTGGATATTTCGCATAAATACTCAGCCGTCTACGTGCACACAGACACACAGACATGTCGGACATTTTTGACAAAATTACCAAATGTTGACTAACGTTTATTTGCCTTCGGCTAAAGCAATTCATGCACAAAATTGTGCAAATTTAAGTCAGTTCGGTTGTAGTAATTAAAGTTTAAATTGTTGTTGCATGTCCCATGCACAACGACATTTAGGTGAATCGGTGCAATGCAAACAAAATAATTACCGTTACTTGAATGGGAATGTCAAATGGCAACTATGATGAGGCATTAAGTCATAAATATGATGGCATACTTTTAGGCGCCATGAAAGCCAACTGTGAAATTGAATGCAAATATTTAGGCAAGAAAGCAAAAATTATTAACTAATAAATATTTCGAATAAAATTTGAAAATTAGCAATACAAGTGGGTTGACTATGCGCCCAAAACTAGGCAAAGTAATGGAAGAGTAAACTATAACTGAGTGGAGTGATTGAAAAAAGTGCTTAGGAAACATTTAAATATTTTAAATCTGCGCAGTGGCACTCGCAGGGGGGAGTTTGGGGGTTCAAACTTCCCTACAAATTGCTGTTACAAAATATGTGAAATAACATTAAAAAATTAGGAATACAAGTGGGATGACTATACGCCCAAAAGTAGGCAAAGTAATGAAATAGTTAACTATAAATGAGGTGAGTGATTGAGAAATTGCTTAGGAAACACTTAAATATTTTAAACCTGCGCAGTGGCGCACGCATGGGGGATTTTGGGAGGTTCAAATTTCCCCCAAATACAAAAATGTTTGGTACCAAATATGGTTTAGAATGGTATTTGGCTCAAAATTTGTACGTAAAACCCCCACAAACATGAAATTCTGTGTGCGCCACTGAACCTGAATCGGCTTATTGAAAGATTTGTAACATTTTGGTAGCAGAATAAATTTTGTTAAAATAAAACAACTAATTTGCAATTTTTTTAAATTTTGTGAGTATTTTGTAGAATCACTGCCATCCTAAAAAATTACAAAATAACCTAAAAGACTAAAAACAAAAATGAAAATCACTCTCTGGAAACTTTGAACCCGAGTAAGAATTTTCTCGAATATTTCTGTAAATATTTTTTAGGATCACTGCGATCCTAAAAACCTAACCTAAACCAACGATCCTACATAACCTAAAAAACTTTGAAATCCATTCCCTAAAATCTTTGAACTCGAGTAAGAATTTTCTCTACTATTTTGTAAATATTTTGTAAAACTTTGAAGTTAAGATTAAGAATTTTCTCGAACATTTTGTACGATCACTACTATCCTAAAAAATTACATAACCTAAAAAAACTTTCAAGAAACATGAAATCCACTCCCTGAAAACTTGGAACTCAAGTTAGAATTTTCTCGACTTTTCTAAGTATTTTGTAGAATCACTGCCATCCTCAAAAAATTACATTAGGTACCTAAAAAACTTTCAAAAAACTATGAATTCTACTCCCTTCGAGAGAAAATCTTTCAAAAAACTATGAATTTCGTTCCCTGAAAACTTTGAGCTCGAGTAAGAAATTTCTCGACTATTTTGTAAATATTTTGTAAAACTTTGAACTCGAGTAAGAATTTTTTTTCGAACAGTTTGTACGATAACTATTATCCTAAAAAATTACAAAACCTAAAAAACTTTCACGAAAAAATGAAATCCGTTCCCTGAAAACTTGGAACTCAAGTAATAGTTTTCTCAACTTTTCTAAGTATTTTGTAGAACCACTGCCATCCTAAAAAATTATATTAGGTACCTAAAAAACTTTCAAAATACTATGAATTCCACTCCGTCAAGTAACAGTTTTCTCATCCAACTACCCCTTGTCCCATCAAAATGTAAGCACTAATTTCAAAGCTTTATGGACCTTCATTCTTACTCCAAGCCTCATCATAGTATTTACGCCTAAAAATATGCAAATATTTAGTTTAATTTTGCAATAAATTTCATTGCCTATCAATCAATGTGATGCAACCGTCTTCCTGTCTGCAGTCAATCGAGCAAAAAATAAAAAACCATTTCAATCTTCCTACTGCCACCCACACACGTTGCCTCTACTACAACAACAACAGCACAGCGCACATTTTACTTTCTACAGCTTCTCTGCAATATCATATTTCATAAGCGATTAGCCAGCTCAAACCATATTCTACTTCCTCTTCTTGTTCGTCTTCTTTTTATGTGCTAACAAATTTATACGAATTGACCATTTCCTATTAGAATTACAAATGAACAAAAGCATACAAAAACTCAGCTAGCCACTCGATGTGAGCAGACAATAACAATAACAACACCAACAATAATAACACCAACAAAAACGACCATATTTTGCTGTCTACCACTTGATGTGTTTCAGCTCATTGGCTCCAGCCAAAGTACACCAAACACAAAGCATAAAAGTTTCGCACACACACACACACACATACATTGACATTTATAGAAAATAAATACAACAAAAGTGAACGTGACGGTACAAAGTGTGTGCGCCAAGTAAGCAACGAACATAAGAAATGCGGCGCCAGTTAGGTGGCCTATGCAAACACACAACAACAACAACAAAAAGCCTGCAAGACGAAACCCAAATACTTAGCCGCATATAAAAGAGCAAAAACAGTAGCAAATTTATCAACGTAAACATTTCTATCATTTCTCTTTATCTCCCTTTTTTTTCTTTCTTTCTTCGAACTACTAAAAATTTCCTTTTGTTCTACTTAATCCGACAGATTATGGTTTAAGTGAAAAACGTTTGCGTTTTGTGCCTTAAGTGAGTTTGGAATTGAGACAAAAGAAGCCACCGCACTCCCTCACCAAACATTACTGAATGCCGAAATGTGCCACTGTCTACTTCCGGCCGATTGTTCTTTGTTGTTTGGCTTATTTAGTTTGAGTTAAAAATCAATAGCCAACTCGGCCGTATTTGCGCAATAGTCAGATTTGCCATCAAGTCGCCGCGGAGCGCATTTCGCTTATGGCATGGACAATTTTTTGTTTTTATTTTTGCTGCCATAAAAGTTGCAGACTTCTTGACGCCTTCCATGGTGGCTGATGTCGTCTGAATTCATTGGCATTTTGTCAACGGCAAAGTTCAAATGTTTGCGAAATGGCAATGTGCGCGTTCAATGACTCGGCGAATGCTTACTACAACTGGACGTGTTTATGTGTGTGTGTGTGTGCGTGTGTGTGTGTGTGTGTCTGTGTGTGTGTGTCTGTGTGTGTGTGTGTGTGTGTAGGACTATTATTAAATATGAGCATAAATTTGGGTGTAAAGCAAATTTTAGTGCGCCGTTTTATGGAGTATTGTGGACAGGGTTGCATGTATGTATGTTTTGGTAAGGGTTGCATTGTGTAATGTGTAGTTTCTATAGCGGAAAAGCGTTGAGGGTAAGAATAAAACAAGCTAAAGTTTATGACATCTATTTGGTTGAAATAAAAGATTTGTGTGTAAGACACGCGCTGAGTCCTTGAATATGAAGTGTGCCTATAGATCAGTGATGGCCATTCTGCTTCTGGCAAGTAGCAGAATCAATATAGCTATAGATAGATCACATCATTGTTGGCTCGGCAATCCTAGTTCAACCTTGAGATGCCTCAATATTTTCAGCTGGAATTCCAGAATTCTTACTGCCTTGGTTTCATGGTCCTGAGATCTCTGAAACTATTTCTATTTTACTGACGATTTCCGATTACTTGCTTTCTTTTTAGGTGCTCCTAGAATTCCCAATTCCTGGCTTCCTTGTTTTCGTACTTCTAGTTGAACCTTGAGATATCTCAGTTTTACTCACTAGAATTCCTGTTCCTAGCTTCCTTGCTGTCGTTTTCGACTTACTTTTACTTAAAACCTTTGCACCGATCCTCGCGTTTTACAACACAGTATAAAAAATAAATAAATATATTAGGTAGGTAGGTGGTATTGGCAGCTCTCATATAAGAGCTCACTTAGGCCAAACTAGGCCCATTGTGTTACCACAGGATGTCTAACCCCTTTTGTTAGGATGTCTCGAACCAGCCCGGACAAGTGATGAAGGTCCGATAAGTCCGCGAGGTTGGCTGTGTGGTAAAACCCTAAGTGTTTCTTCCGTTTCCTGCAAAAAACGGGACAAGTACAGAGTAAGTGGAGAATTGGTTCTTCTTCCTCTATGTCTCTGCAGCTTCTGCAAAAGTTGTTGGCCAGGTGGCTCAGCCCTAATCTGATAGCGTGGCTGCCAAGGATGCAGTGACCAGTGATGACTCCGACAACAACCCTGAGCGTGCCCCTATTGAGATTTAGCAGACTTTTGGTGCGCTTCCAGTCCAGCTTTGGCCAGATCTGTTGCGCTGTCTTGCCTGTCTCTGAGGCCTAACATTCATCGTTAGCGGCTTTTGTCATTGCTTCCTCTATCACCAGCTTGCAAGTACTCCATGGAATACCTAAGCCGGCGAGTTCTGAGGATAGCTCCTTGGTCGTTCCTTGTCCAGCCAATTCCTCTGCCCTGCAGTTCCCCGAGATATCTCTGTGATCTGGTAGATCTGGTGCCAGTTCCCTATTATGGGTGCTGAGCTCTCTTCCCAGTTGTTCCTGTCTGGAATGGTGCTAATGAGCTTTTTGTTAAATTGGAATTCAGAATCCAGTTCCTCGAACTCCTTAAGAGGGTAAGTATCCTGGCATGACCCATTTTAGACTCCGACCATTGGCCGGTAGCCCGTAGTCTGTGGCTTGTTATAGCCGCTGATTTCCTACAATGTAGATCGAGCGGAATAAGGTGAAGTAGGGCTTCTAAAGCTGAGGTTGGTGTTGTCCTAAGAGCGCCCGTGATGAAGACGCAGGCTGCCCTTGGAACTTTGCGGAGGTGTTGGAGGAGCAATGTTTTCCCCAAAGCATTCCATCATACCAAGCACCCATAGGTTAGGATGAGTCGGACGACAGCTGTGTAGACCCAGTGCGTCATGTTTGGTTTTAGTCCCCAGGTTTCCCCAGTGCCTTTTTGCAGGTATATAAGGCGATCGTTGCCTTTTTGACCCTATGGAGGATGTTCAGTTTCCAGCTCAATCTCTTGTCAAAAATTATTCCAAGGAATTGTGCTTCATTCTTGAAAGGGATTTTTGTGTTGTTTAGTGATAGAGGATGTGTAGGTGAGGGTTTATAACTAATATAATAATAAATTTTATATATATAATTTTTTATAAATATAATAATAAATAATAAAATAAAAAATAATAATAAAAAATATTCAATAATAATAACAATAATAAATAATAATAATAAGTAATTAAAACAAATGAAATAAAAAATAAAATAAAATAAAATAAAAAAAAATAAAATAAAATAAAATAAAATAAAATAAAATAAAATAAAATAAAACAAAATAAAATAAAATAAAATAAAAAATAAATTAATAAATAAATAAATAATACAAAATAATCCAGTAAAAACTGATAAAAGTTTGAAGAAAATTAAACTAATGAAGCGTTGAGAAGACCAGAAAAGTCGTACTTTTAATTTAGGTAGCACACTTGCATAGTCGAGTTTACCCCTCTCTGCAAACTGTTAGAACCATAAGAAACATGAAACTGTTATACGACATCATTTCAACACATTCTTTTCTCCAGTGTTGATACTCACCAGCCTGATGAATAAACGCCGGTCAAGAGAGCATAATAAACTCTCTAGTTGAATTTTCGAATTTCGATTCTTATATTTTTTAAAATTAGTACGCTCAGCCCTTCATAATTGATTCCTGATCTGGGAATAATAAGTTCAATAAAATAAATATAAATAGATTTAATGACTGTTGAACTATTTGTTCGATTTGGATGAAATAGTGACATAAAATTGGTATCCCTCAAAGTCATGACTTTAAAAAAATGGTCAAACTTAGAACTGAATATAACCTTAAAATTTTTTTTCCAAAACAAAAAAACAATTTTTCAAAAACAAAAAAATTTTTGTTGTTTTAAACAAACACAAAAGAAAAATTTCGAAAACAAAAAAAGAAAAAATTTTTTTTTAAAACAACAAAATTTTTTTTTTAATTTAGCAAAAATTTTGTTATCTATTTATAAATTAATAATACATCGTTAAATAAATAATTTTTTTTATATTTCCGAATAGTGTTTTACAATACAGTCGTGTCTGGGTATAGTGAACCCCCTATATAGTGAACAGCCAAATTTTGACATCGAGCCTCTTAATATAGAAAATAATTTTCAAGCAAAAAACAAAACGTGTATTTTGAGCAAATAAAACGAGTTTTAGAACAAAAATGTTGACCTTGATATAGTGGACAATCTCAATACAGTGAACAGGCCTTGCAATAATTAGTTCACTGACACGACTGTATAAGTTTTTATATATTTGTTTGTTGTTGTTGTAGCACACTCATTGCAATGGTTTAGCTTAAATCCAATAAGCCATAAATCACTGCAAGTAGACGACCTCAAATTGCAGCTTAACTTACTGTAAGGGCAAGTTACACAACAACAAGAATAACAACAGCAGTAACAAACAGTCAACAAATGCATTTCATTGAAATTACCACTGAAAGCCGACTGGTTGCGTAATTTTTAAGTAGGTTCAGTTTAATTTCCCCGGAGGTAGAATGGCGGCCCAATGCCGGTGACAACATTACAGCCCAACTTACACACACGATTAAAACAATTTCGAGCTCAGTTCAATATTCTGCGAAATGAAGACCACATCAATTTCAGTGTGCAGTGTGCCAATCTGAAATTGTGTGACTGTATATATGTTTGTGTGTATGTGTGTGCGACACTTGCGCCGGAACATGGCCAACGAACACTTACACACACACTCACAAACACTCATCCAAACAGACAGACACACAGTGTCGCATGTGTGGGTAATGCGATTTTGTCGATATTGACAAATTTGTCTGAGGCAAATATGGACATTTTGACAGGTGGCCAGCGCGGTACACGTGCGAGCGCTGTGAGCTGTGAGCTGCGAGCCATGAAATTTCATGCAGCACAATAATAACGACGACGATAATGATTGCGACAACAGATGCCAGACGGCTGCGGCATTATGTGGTGTTGTTTGCGCACCGCTGCATCGAACCAACGACACAACCAACGTGCTTTGTTGTTACCAATGCCGTTGTCCGTCGGTCAATCGGTCGGTCATTCGGTCGGTCACCGTTGTTACTATTGACGTGCCGCCAATCAGCTTTTTCTTTGATTTATTTCACTGCAATTAGTGGCCACGATGGTGCTCGATTTTCCGATTTTCGACCTTCGCCAACTCAGTCACAGTCAACTTGGTTGTTGTTGTTGCACTTAATCGCGACGCGCGCAAGCATTGAAATTGAGTCGGTACACAAAAGCGGCACAATTATGAACGATTTTGTGTGCCCAAATTTTCGACAAATCAAACCCAATGAAACGAGCACTTTTGAAATGTTAATAATAGTGTCTAATATGGACGCGGCTAGTGTGCCGCTATTTGTCAAATTATCTCAAGGACACACACACAGGCTAATACAAATCTGGTTTTGTTCGATTTGTATTGATTAAATATTTAGGTCTGAGCGCATGGAAATTAATAGCCTCATTAAAATTATTTGTACGCAATCATTAAATATTGATTTTGTATTTTGGGTTTTTTTCCGAAATTGTACAAAAAGCATAAAGCACAAAGCATAAAGATAGCTTATGAAAATATATGCGGTGAAATTATAAGATTTTATAGAACATTTCAGATAAAGTTGTAATAAATATTTAGTGTAAAATCGAACACATTTTAACTTTCTAATGCCTCACTGGTTCAAGAGTCATGAACATTTCAACATCATTGTTATTCAAAATGTCACCTTTGCTTATCATTTACTGGAGTTTCCCCATAAAATTTGAAGAACCATGAGCACATAAAACAGACCGGTTTCGAAAAGGCAGTTAATTTTACGAGGGCGGGTCAATAAGTCCGTGACTTTTTGAATGAAACACAGGTTTTTAGATAAAAAGTTATTTTATTTTTCAACGTAGTCTCCTTTGAGATCTATACACTTAGCCCAACGTTTCTCCAGTTTTTTTATCCCTTCCGAAAAATATGATTTGTCGAGGTCTTCAAAATAGGCATTTGTTTGTGAGATGACTTCGTCATTGGAGGCAAATCTCTTTCCGCCGAGCCATTTCTTCAAGTTTGGGAACAAGAAATAGTCACTTGGGGCTAGATCGGGTGAATAGGCGGGATGAGGAAGCAATTCGTAGCCCAATTCATGGATTTTTGCCATGGAAACTGCACATGTGTGCACCCGTGCACACGAAATTCACTTTTTTCCATTTTCTTCTCAGTCAACGCGGTAGTCTGATATTAACGGCTGTCAAAAACAAACTAAATGTCGCAGCTTGTTCAATTTTTCACAAGAGTCAACTGACAGATGACTGTTGACGGGATCAGTGTTGCCATTTCAATTAAGAGGCGGGAAATTCAAAAAGTCACGGACTTATTGACCCGCCCTCGTACTACAAGTCAGGACTAATTTCAAGTATTCAGAACCAGAGTATAAAAGCAACAATTATAGTTATGCCAGTAAATTTTCATTTTTAAAAGCAAGTTTTATTTATACTTATTTCGTTTTTCTCAGCTTTATAATATTCAAAATATTTGAATACATTTACAAATTACATTTACATTTACATTACAAATTTGAATACATTTTTGCATTGTTTCATTTTCAAATTGTTCCATCACTAAGACGCTGACAAAGATGATGACAAAGTTCTTATTTCAATATGTTTTAGAGATTTTTTGTATTCATCTGCACACAAAAAGTAAAAATTATAATTTTTTTACGTTGTATTTACCTTAAATTCATCAAAATTTTTGATATAGGACATTATAGGACATTTTAATAGCAATTTTGAATAAGTACAAAAGAAACACTTAAATACATTTTTAGTTTTGGCTTAATTCTGGCGGTCAAGTTAATTTCTGAAATTTGATGTATTTAGAGACCTATAGTAGAATTTTATGGCGAATATTTTTGAGATGACTTTTGTCCTTAAAAATTCCTGTTTTATAAGACATTTTTGACATTTAAGAAAAAAAGGGTAAAATTGACGCATAAAAGTATGAGCTACAGGGTTAAAATGCTCCACAAAAATGTTCTTCATAGTGTTTTACACCAAATTGCTGAACACATCATATACCTAAAATGTGAGATTACATGAATTTCGTATGCCGATTCATCATAAGAATGTGCAAAAAGGGGAAAACTTTGACCCCCCTAAAAAAAATTCAGACGTAAAATTTCACAACGCCGATACACGTATATCTTTTTTTTGAACACTCTACCAGAATCCGTTGTCAGAACCTTGTTATTTAAAAAAAAAGTTTGATTTTGTTGTGCAGTGTTATTAAAAACAAAGGGTTTTGATCAAACGCGCCCAGTTAGTAGACTTCAGTTAGAACGCAAACTTTCTGTGATATCGCTGCAAATTATTGGAAATTATTGGATACCAGTAAAATTTTTGTAATTTGCTTTGAATTCACTTCTAAAAATATTATATCATAAATCAATCGTTGCTTTTGCTATAAGATAACAAAATGGGTGAAGTTGCTCTCAGCCAACTTTGGGGTCGAAAAGATTTCATTTTCGGAGGGAGGAGTCGGGTTTGAGTACAACTTTTAAGCTCAATACCATTTGAAATCTTATTTTGTATCAGAAATTTTTGTTTTTAGGGGAAGTTCGAACCCCCAAAACACACCTCCTTCTGCCCTGGGTGCACCACTATACCTTTCTCTCTCACGTTAGGAGCAATAAATAATGTTTTTATTTTTCTAGTAACGCTTTTTTCATGGTACTGAATTTTGTCTACTTCTTTTAAGGCAGGTTCTCACCTTGTGGGCAAAAAAAACCATTTTTTTTACCTTATCATGTAGATATATGTCTCAAAAATGTGCTCCAGAAATTTTCGATCAAAATCTGAAAAATTACAAAAGTTACAGGCCGTTACAAAGAGCAGTGCCGAGCACCGGCCAAGCGCGCTTTAAACTTTAAACGCGTTTTTCTCAGAACCACATTTTCGGACCTTACGGAAGTGATTGAAGGCGCTGGAATGAACCAATCGTCACCAAATTGTTTCCAAATGTTCCTTAGGGTTTTTTCTAATAAACGAACTACGATCAGCCAAAAATATTGAAAATTGTTTATTTAAAAAATAATTAGTGAACAAAAAAATGCGAAAATCGTAATTTTTTTTTCAAAACCTCATAACTTTTGTAATTTCGATTTTTTTTTTCATGATCGTAGTTCAATCCATAGATAATACGGTACACATTAAGAATGTGTTCGATTTTTGTGTTTCCGATCACGGGTTTTGACGGAATCACTTCCGGTAGCGGGACACCTCCTCGCCGACATGCCGCCACTGATGGACGCCCCCTCCCCCCCTTTTTTTGATTCATTCAATTTGAAAAATTGTATTCTCTAAATAAATGTGTGTTCATATTTAGAAACAATTTTCAGCATTGTATCTTTAACCGTTTTTTCAAAAAAAATTCCTAAAAAAAAGTGCACTTTTTCGGATCCACAAGGTGAGAACCTGCCTTAAAAAATTCTTAAAAAACTCATATTTAATTTTATTACAACTTCCTTTAACTAAAAATTCATACCCTTTCAACTCATAGCAACCCCATTTGATCCCCAATTTTTGCACTAACCACATCTTTTGTCAACACATCTCATAACTTGCATTAATCGCTTCCATTTCCTACACTTTTCAACAACGTTTAAGTGAATTTTCCTATTGTTTTATAGTTACTTTCATTCTGTACTCGTTCACTGTCTCTTCGTATCCTTTGCACCGCATCGTAACTGTGGCCCAAAACTGAGAAAATGAAACGCGCCACAAAGGACGCGAACGAATTCGGTAGTCTTTAGTGGCGAAAAAAAACTACATTCTCCATTATATTTTATGCGCTTTCCGCCTGCCTTATCACACGGTATACAACAGCAACGATGTACAACAACAAAAGCAAGCAAATAAATGATGCATAAAGCCAGGAAAAAGGGGATAAACTTTACGGCGTGCCGCATTGTAAGTGCGACGAGTTTTTGTTGTTGTTTTTTTCTACAAAGGTCGTTGTTGTTGTTGTTGCTGCTGCTGTTGTTCTTGTAATTGTTGTTGTTGTTGTTGCAGCAAAGTCGTGTTGAGCGGCGTAGCTGCAATAAACAAAATGGAAGCCGGTTGTCGACCAGCTGACAGCTGTGCCGCCTATGCGGAATCTGACTGACTGCCGAATAAAAGTGCATTGTCTGTTGCTGCAACAACAACAACAAGCAACGACATACAGCATTTATTGTTTTAAAAGCGAAGCGAACGGCCGTCCACAGTTAATAAAGTAAGAGCCTGAAAAAGCGAAGTTCAACTGTGAGCTAAATAATGAATGGAAGAGCGAAAGTGGCAGGGCAGAAGGAATCGCCTGGCAGAGCAGTGCGACATGCGCCTGAGCCAAAAATTTGACTTAGAAATTGTTTTGGCAGAATGCATAGAGTCCATAGAAAATAAAATGCGCGGGAGATGAAGAAGCCGGGAATGAAAGCTCAGTGGCGCCACTGGTCTGCAAATACTTTCAACGAACGTCAGACTTTAAAAGTTGAAAGTTGTGTGCATGTCATTCAGTTTCGTCGTTTGGTTTTGCTGGGGGGAATCGAGAAGTGAACAGAGGCACTTTGACAATTCAGGCCATTGTTGGGTTTTTTTGTCTTTTAGGCCCCACAAAAAAAAATTCACTTCAGTGATTTTGGCTGCAAGGACATCAGAATATACCAAAGATGCTACTTTTCAGATTGTTGCAGTGTCTATATGAATGTTTATTTGTGTCTGTGTGCCTGAGTAGCAAAACAAAGTTTTATAATCTCTTAACGTAACAATGAATGGACCATTGGACACATAGTCGATAGTCCAGCACGGAAAACCTTCTGGCCGGTCCCCGTCGCCCGACACTTTTATGCTTTATGAACTTTTACTTTTCATTGTTGTGCTGCACTTCCTGTACACACACGGTTTGCTGTCGGCCCATTTCAGCCTACATAGGTACATATCTACACACATACTCGCACTCGTACACATAGCGACTTTACAATATTCTGCGCTAAGCCTCACGTGTCCTGCGTTATTTATGCCGCCTCGTATACGATTTTTTGATGATATGCCGGCGTGGTTATTGAACTGTTGGCCCGATGGCCGCCACTGTTATGGATGGTTTACAGTTGTTGTTGTTATTGTGGCACTTTTTTTTTAAATCAAGTTTTATCTTATTTTATGATTGAATGGATTTTTATGCTCGCACGAGATTGTTTGTGATGCCGCAGCAAGCAGAAAAAGCGTTTTTGCAATTTGATGCGGCCGCCAGCTATGCGCGACGCTACGTGGCAACAGTATTTAATCCGCACCAACAAAACGTGAACTTTTTTGTTTTCACCTAAATCGGATTTTATATGATTTAAATAATTGTTGAAATCGACTTTTCAAGCAACAGAAAAGTTGTTGTTGTTTTACTTGATAATATTTTTTTTTGTCAGACTGCAGTTAGTGACTAAACAAACCAAGAATTTGTAAATTCCACAATTTTAAAGTGAATGAAAGATTTTGAGGTTAGATGGAATTTTGAACTTTAATTCAATTTAAGTTATGGTAAGTCAGTTTGGGTTGAGTTAGGTTAGTTTGGGTTGGGTGAGATTGGAGCAGTGGCACACACAGGAGTTCATTTTAAAGGGGTTTTGCGTTCAATACACTTCGAAACCATATTTTGTACTAGCAATTTTTGTGTTTGTGGGGCTTGAACTCGCAAACCCAGATCAAACCCAAACCAGAATTGAACTTTAGAATTATTATTTATTACGAAATATAGAAATATTAGTTATTAATAAAGTGTGAGTATTCAGCCTTACACCCGCCGGAGTTGGACAACTTCCAAGGAAATGCAATGTTTCCGTCTTTTAAATATCCTCGCAGTGTCCTTAACCTAGTTTTGTTGCATTTACTGTAATAATTAGTAAAACAAAAAATAAAACAAAATAAAATAAAATACAATAAAATGCAATAAAATAAAATGAAATGAAATTGAATAAAATAAAATCAAATAAAAGAAAATAAAATAAAATAAAATACAATAAAATAAAATAAAATAAAATAAAATAAAATAAAATAAAATAAAATAAAATAAAATAAAATAAAATAAAATAACATAAAATAAAATAAAATAAAATAAAATAAAATAAAATAAAATAAAATAAAATAAAATAAAATAAAATAAAATAAAATAAAATAAAATAAAATAAAATAAAATAAAATAAAATAAAATAAAATAAAATAAAATAAAATAAAATAAAATAAAATAAAATAAAATAAAATAACATAAACTAAAATAAAATAAAATAAAATAAAATAAAATAAAATAAAATAAAATAAAATAAAATAAAATAAAATAAACAATAATAAAAAATAAATAAAATGTTTCTTAAATTTGTCTGCTGCTTTTCTTTAATATCTCATTCCAGAAACGTGTTTAGTTTTCATCTCTTTGTTTTATTTAAATATTAATTTTATAATTTTTGTATTATTCCTAAAACTTCAAACTTTTCTAAGAATAAAAGAAATAATTATTCTTGAAACCATATTGGGTACCAATGTCCACAAAGTATCATGTTGCCATGCACTAAGTAGCAAAAGGGTTAAGTGAAAATCTAAAACAAATTTTTAAATTTTTGTATACAAATTGATGAGTTCGTCTTAAAGCTACTAACTTCATTTGGGGAATTTGAAGCCTAAAGACGAACCCAATTTTCTTATCTAAAATTTAAAGTAGTTAAAAAGAGTTAAAAAGAGTGGTGAACGTAAAATCTCTTCTCTTCTTTAGTAGAAAAAAATCTCTTTTTCTTCTTCTTTTGAAGAAAAAAATCTTGCATTAAAAATCAAAAACTATATTGGAATTAGTTTTTAAAACCCTTTAACAAAAATCATTTTACTATCAGCAATGTTTTCCTACTCTGCTCAATACTTCAGATTTGCATTAAAAATTTGCAATATTGAAATTGCTTTTTTAAATCTTTTACCAAAAATCATTTACTATCTTCCATGTTATCCAACTCTGTTCAATTCTTCAGACTTGCATTAAAAATCAAAAGCAATATTGAAATTGCTTTCAAAAACTCTCAAACAACAAATTTTAATATCACCAATTTTTTCAAACTCTGTTCAGTTCTTCAGACTTGCATTTAAATTCCAAATTAATATGGGAGTTCGTTTTAAAGGATCTCCAACAAAACTCATTTTACTATCACCAATGTTTTTCAACTCCGCTCAATTCTTCAGACTTGCATTAAAATTAAAAAACAATATTGAAATTCGTTTTTTTTAATTTCAATTCAATATGCTCAGTTCATCAGAATTGTACTAAAATTCAAAAAGAATATTGAAATAGATTTTTTTAATGTTTTACAAAAATTATTTTACTATCTTTAATGTTTTCCTACACTCTTCAATTCTTGAGTCTTGCATTAAAATTCAAAAAAATAATATTGAAATTGTTTTTAAAATCTTTAACAAAAATCATTTTACTATCACAAATGTTTTCCAACTCTGTTCAATTCGTCAAACTTGCAATAAGATTTCACAAGATAATTTTTCGATAATCTTTTCCACTTGCAAGTTGCGCTCAGGTTTTTATTTCCCTCTTTCATCTCTAACAACTCTCAAACAAATACCGCTTCTAGTTCTATCTCTCTCAAACAAATGTCATTTAATCTCCTACAAACTTCACATTCGTAACATGAAAAAGCGAAAAAGATTAAACAACAATAAGCGAACACAACTAGCAACGCCCATTCAGTTTATGTTTGCTTATTGCTGTCGTTGTAATTCTTCTGGTGACTGTTCTTGTTGTTGCTTCTTTCTTGTTGTTGTTGTTATTGTTTTCGTTGTTATTGTGTATGGTGGAATTAGCTGTCCGGCGTGCGATTTTGCGATTTATGCATTCGACTTGAAAGTGAAACTTTTTTAATTGAAACTCAAGAGGCAATGTGCAGCAACAACAACAACAACAATAACAGCAACAGTCACCGTACCAAACGCCAATGGCTGAGTTTGCGTACAACAATGCAATGCACTTCAAACTTTTTGCAATATTTTACACACACGCACATACACACTATACAACAACAACAAAGCCAAGGCAAAAATATGTGAAAGCATTGTAAAAATTATGAAACATTTAAAACAATAAGCACACCAGCAGCGCTGAAAAAGTCTAAACTTTTATGCAACAACAAAGAGCAAGCAAATGTGTAGTGTGTGTGTGTGTGTATATTTCACTTTACTACAGGTGAAAGGTAGCACTTGAAAGCAATGTGCGCGCGCGCGAGAATTCTGCGCACAAAGTTTAGCTGGCAAAACTGACAGCTGGAAGAAGGCGGCAAAGGCGCAATGGCTGGCAGGGAAATTGCAACAAAAACAAAATTACAATAGCAACACAACAGCGCAACGTATGCTGTCGAAAACGGACGCTGCCAGCGTGCGCGCGTGCAGAACGACAGAACGACAGACAGACGAAGCAGTAAAAGGCCAACTGGTGCTACACACACACACACACACACACAGGCGCACGCACGTGTGTGGTTAACACCAAAAAACATTCATAATTGTCTGTGCGCCGCTGCAGCCACTCTCCGACTACGCCAACTGCAGTCCGTCCGTCGCACACCTAATGTGGCCTCGGGCGTAAATAATCATTTCTTTTAGCTTTCAACTCGTTCCATGGCTGCTTTTTCTCCTTGCCTAACTGTCCTCGTTTTTGATTTATGCCGCCGGCTAATGGCAACCACGGCCGCCAAGTGTGCTCAGTGTAATTGTACGCCGTGGCGCCTTGAAGTATGCCTTGACTCTTTGAACAAAAAAGAAAAAGTACCATTTACAAAAGTTGGCGAAAATTCGTTAATAATTTTACAACACCAACAACAAAAACAACTAATTGCTATTTGTTGTTTTCAATTTTCATTGCGAATTGCAGAAAGGAAAATCATAACAACAACAACAACGACAGCATGAAATCGCAGCGATAAAAGTAGGGAATAGCGTGAAAATGCCAAACAGCAACAGCGCAAAGTTTCCGCTTTGATGTTGTACTTATTGTTGTTGTTGTTATTTGTTTGTTGCTACTGCACTACCACACAGGTAGACACATTGTGGAGCGTACAAATTGAGCTGTTGGAACGACGTTGTGGCTGCTGCTGCTGCTGCTGCTGGCTGGCGGCTGCCTACATGAAACGTGCACTGGAATTTCGCAGGAAATTTTCTGACTTCCGGCTAAATTAATTAATTGAAATTGATGCAATTAGCGGCAAGCTAAACAGTTACAATAACAACAACAATTAACAATGGCAGCAACAAAAACCTGAAAATAATTGATATGGCAAAAATATGCTCTACCGAATTGCTGCTGCCGCCGCCGACGCCGCCGCCCCGCCATTAGCACCGCCAATAAGAATTTAATGGACTCGCTCGACGGCTCACATAACACAAGCGGAACGTACATAAAATTCTTTTTTGGGGATTTTTATTGTTGTTGGCTACAGTCATTTTCATTACAGTTGCACAGAACACGTGAATTTGAAGGCAACTTGAAAGCTTAGCCGAAACAAAAACAAGTCAACGAAACTTGATATGGCCAAAAGGCAAAATGTGCTTAGTACAGCAAATTTTATTACTCATTTGATTGTTGTTGATTTATGTACAAAAATTATTTATTATTTCGATATTCTGTTACCTCGGGTGCATTTAAAAATTTTAACAATTTTTAGTTTATTAAAAAAATGCAATGCAAAAAAAATGAAATCCAATAGCTAAGGGCTGCAATTGTGCGGAAATAAAAATTTCCAATTTTTTTTTATTAAAATTTTTGTGAAATACTAGCAAATAAAATTAAAATTTTTTTTTTGTTTTACTATTGCAATTTTATCACTAATCAATATCAATAAAAAGAAATGCATCAAAATAGAAATTCAAAAGTTGAGAGCTACAAATGTGTTGGATATTAAATTTCATAAAATTTTTTAAAATTACAATTTTTAGTAA
The DNA here is from genome assembly GCA_963971225.1 of Melieria omissa. Lineage (NCBI taxonomy): Eukaryota > Metazoa > Arthropoda > Insecta > Diptera > Ulidiidae > Melieria > Melieria omissa. The sequence goes on along the minus strand of OZ020267.1, from coordinate 104,934,163 downwards.
ATACTAAAAAATTAATTTTGTTTTACTATTGTAATTTTAAATTATCAGTACTAAATATTAAAAAAAAAGAAATGCATCAAAATAGAAATTCAATAGTTGAGAGCAGGGCCGTCGAGAGGATATCAGGGCCCGGTGGTAGTTACCTCCGCCCCCCCCCCCCCACCCTAAACCCTTTACTTCTATTCTGTTCCATAAAAGTTGTAAACTCGTGCCACAAAATAAATAAATTATCTCAGAATAGAATATGTAAGGGAGAGGGCTGGGTTGTGAACCAGGCTGCGTTGTGAACCATTACCGTTTTTTCTTTCCCTAATTGACATATCGGCAATCTTTCAACTGTCAAGTTTGTCTTATGATATGACTCTGATTTTGTGGTTTCACCGAGGTACAAACACGTATTGCTTCGTGTTTGAAAATCGACTGCGAAAACTTGTTTGTTTTTTTTTTAAGTGCTATCCAAGTGACTGAGCTTATTGCAAAAAGATCCGACTTTAATAGGGATTTTCCAGATGGTTCACAACCCAGCCACTTTTTTTGAAAAGCAAAAAATCACGTCCTTAGAAAATTGGACGTAGAGAGTTAAATGTTAATCAAAACGGTAATCTGTCTTCATAACAAATTTGAGCTTTATATTTGCCTTTCCAACGGTATCTTCGATTTTTCGATATCTTTATTCGGTGAAAAGTTAGAGCCAAAAAACAAAACCCGGTTCACACCCCAGCCCTCTCCCTTACATATAGTGGTCGAGTTGATAGTATCAAGAAATAAAAATACAAATACTTGGAAAAAGAATTTATTTTATGATCTTACAATGAATATTTGTTGAATAAATCATTTTAATATAAGAAAAGGTATTACTTTTTATAAAATTCAACGATATTACACAAATGATCATTCATAAGTGAGCTTTCCTTGCTTTAGCTGATGCGAACGAGTTGATGAGCTCTTCAAAATCTAATTCTCTGGCCAGTTGTGCTTCCAAACACAGAGTAGCTAGACTTGACACTCTAGTTTGGGTTGAGCAGGACCGATGGAAGTTTTTTATTCTTGCCAAAACACTGAACGACCGCTCACCACTCGCAACAGATACTGGAATCGTGCAAAATATACGCAGAGCGATGCAAACGTTTGGGAAAAGTCTGTTCAATTTCTTCGCATAAATGGCAACGGTCCAAAATTTGCTTCATATATATTCTTGAGGTGTATAATTTCATTTGATAGGTTTTGAGATACATCAGCAGGATATTTGACTGCAAATTTTTCTGCAGCAGTCTGACATTCTTGAATGTTTGTATCTGAAAACTGCCACAGAAATGAAAATGTTTCATTCAGTTCATTTATAGCTTGAAATCTTCTACTTATTCCACTCATGATTGAATCGATTTTGGCAAAAAAGTGTTTCTCTTGAAATCGATTTCTTCAATAGTGCAGTCTTCATTGACGATAGCATGTGACGAGTCAACACGTTTTTTTTTCCTGGCTGGTCGTAAAATGGATGAAGTATCGATGAAATTGTCGGCGACGATTTTGCATTCATTATAAATTCCACTCCACTGGTCGCGTAGAAGCTGCAAGTCGGCAAGTAAACTTCGAAGATTGTCGACTTCAACGTCAATGGTAGCGTTCATCTCTTAAAGAACCAGATTTCTTTCATTAATAGCCTGAAGAATTTTGAACCAAATGGAAGCCATCAAGACACACTCAAATGTACTCATGTATTTTAGAATGCCATTGACGTCCCGAAGAGTTTCTGCGGTCAGATTCAGTTTTTTGATTTCTTCAAGAGACTTTCTCAATCCAGGAAGATTCTTTGCAAACGGTTTCACACCATCGATTCTTGCAGCCCACCGTGTGTCAGAAAGAGAGTGAAGCGAATCAGGTATATTTGATTTTAAAATCTCCCAGCGTTGTGTGCTGCTACTAAAAATGTTGTAACATTTTTGAACTACTCCACAAAAGGTTATTGCTTGGGCACAACATTCTGCAGAATCGACTCCAACTAGATTTAATGTATGTGCTCCACAAGGCGAATACACTGCGTACTCATTTTTTCGAAGAATGTAATTTTGCGCTCCATTATATTGTCCGCTCATGTTTCTGCCATTATCGTAGCCTATCCACGACAATTTTCCAGAGGAATTTCGTACTTTTCGAGTGTTTGACATATCAAGTCAGCAATCGCTTCGCCTGTTTTTCCATAGCAGTCCACAAAGGCCACAAAACGTTCTTTGATATGGTAAACCTTTTCTTCAGTATTGTAATGAAGGTAGCGTAAAATGAAAGTAGTTTGCTCCACGTGACTGCAATCTGGGGTTGCATCAACAATGATTGTGTAGTATTTGACTTTTTCTACCTCTTTCAAAATAAACGATATAACATGATGAGCAAAAAGTTCAATAAACTCGTTTTATATCTCGACCGATAGGTAGTGAACTTGCAAACGTTGGTGTGCTTCTTGAGAAGATTTAACTTTTTCTAAATGTCCATGAAGCACTGGGTCTTAGCGAGCGATTAATTCAAGGATTCCCAGGAAGTTTCCGTTATTTTTTTGGCCGACTAAATAACTCTCTCCTCGTAAAGCTAATCCTCTTTCGCCAAAAATAGAATCGTGTCTAAAATGCGCTTTAGAATCTCTCGCCACTTTTTCGCTTCACTCGCTATCTCTTCATTCAACAGCATATCGACAGTTGAGTCTTTTTGAATACGTACTTCCAAATCACACCACTTGACGTAACATTGAATGTGATCGTGACTACCTTCATGTGACGGAAATTTAAGATACAACTTTTTCCAAAATTGTGCTTTAGAATAGCCTTCGGGAGAACACACCTTTGAACGATTTAACGATTTTTACTAAAAAGACGACAGGGTAGGCAATAAAAAGCGCTTTTCGTTTGACTCCAAACTAACCAGTCACGTTGAATTTTTTCACTGTTAGGCAAAATAGTGGACAGAAGTGAAAGTGAAAATGGCTCGCCTAACCGATCCCGAGGAAAAGTTGACGGCATTTTGGAATAACCTCGACGGAGGACTTCTTGAACTTCTTGTGGTTGTAAGAATTCAGCTTTGAGAGTACCGATATCGTAATCATACGAATGTTTATCAACAAGTTTCGAATCTAATTTTTTTAATCCAACGACTTTTCAGGTTATGTCCGGGTTGAATTGCCCTATTTATCAACAAGAGGGCGCCTTACTGTTTGTCAGTGCTGACACGCTTACTAGGCCCTGACAATTGGTCACACTGGTAGCAGTTGAATGAGTAACTATCATTAAATATCGATAGACCGAGACTATCGATAGTCCGCTACTGATATTTAGTGAACACTAGCAGCAATCGCAGCAATATACGCGTATGCAAAGTTATAGCGCGCGATATTTTGAACTTACCAATGTCGGATTTTTTTCAACGATTCAAATGTAAAATATTTTGACAATTTTTGTTTGTTTTACGAAGAAAACATTTTTTAATGTTGGGCCCGGGCCCGTCTGCATAATGTCTGATTACGATAGGTAGATAATACACCAGTTACATTCTTTTACGGTTCTAATCAGATTGCAAATGTGCAAGTTAAACTTTTCCCAAATTTTGAGATTTCGATTGAAATCCGGGCCCCGCTAGAAACTCCGGGCCCGGTGGGAATCCCACCTTTACCACCCCCCTCTCGTCGGGTTGAGAGCTATAATTGTGGCGGAAATTAAATTTCACAATTTTTTTTTTATTATGTACTAACAAATAATTAAGTAATAATCGTAAGTAATTTCGAATTATTAGTATACTTCATTACTAAATATTAATGCAAAAAAAAACTTAAATTAAATAGAACTGCAATTGTTTCAAAAACTAGGTTCAACAATATTTTTGTTAAATACTAATAAGTAAAATTATTAAAAACTGATTTTTCTTAATTCAAATTATTAAATTAAATTCAAATTTGAATCAACTTTGGTTTTATTTTTACAATAATTTATTTCAGGAATTGTGGCAAAACGTCAAAGCTGTACTTAAGCATTGTCGAAAAAAAATCATGTGACGGCTTACTTCATAGAAGATACTAATAGGGAATGCAGAGATTCGTTTGTCATATTGAAGAAGTCAGTCATATTGAGGACGACCACACTGTTTTGTTATATAAGTTTTTGGGGCAAAGTTCGTTTGACGTTAAAAATAAATAAAAATAAAAAAATTGTTATTTATCAAGAAAAATATTCCATTATCCAAACCATTAAATCCCTTTATTCGATATACAAAATAAAATTAGAGACTTGTATT